>BSBM01000110.1:2420833-4841666 GCA_027924585.1 Larix kaempferi
AGACATATTCTTTCATCCATTCAGAAGTATGAAAGTCAAAGATTGAATTTTTAGGGTTTCTCTAGCAAACCCTAATCAAGCTCCATATCAAGTTTCAGGGGGAGTTGAGGCTAAGGCCTTACATAAGAAGACTACAAGAAGTCTCGACAGGTATGACTTAAGGAGGCTCAGGTATGTCTTGAAATCTAATTCTTGATTAAGTTCATGATGTGTTTGTCTTCATATTATTTATTAGTACAATCTTGATTAATGTTAGAATTGTCTTATCACCCTAGTAACAGTATGAATGCATGTGAATGATCAAAGACATTCATTTATTAGGGCTATATGATTGTACTAATGCATTATGATGTTTTGTGAGGTTGATGTTGTCTGCTAACAAGATACAGGTACATCACAAAAGACAAATCAGGTTCCATGACCATGAAAACATGAAGACAAAGACTCATCCATAATATTTGTTCTACTTATGAGGTATGTATGACTTTGTTATATTATGCTTAACCTATGAGACATGCAGGTTCTAGCTCAGGATCTCTAAATCATTGAAGAGATTGTTTAGGTATGTTGTACATAACTAAGTAGGTATACTAATCCAGGTATGTTTCCCATGAATCTTACCTTGTGTTAGGATCCCTTATGTAAGTATACTTGGTATGATTGGTTATGCTTATTCATAAAGTTAGTAATCAAGGGATTATGCATATTATGTATTTTATCTTGATTGATGATATGCATGAGTAAAAGAAGACTTCCCTGAAATCTTGAATACTAATGTTTATTAACTATAATCATGACTATACATTTTCAAGATTATTTAGAACTATAATGTTTTGATAACATTTAGAACATACTAATGGGCGTATGTTTGTGTATGAGATCATGAGGATGACACTTGAACATGCACAGTGGTACAGAATGAATAGAAGTTCAAAAGACATGCAGAAGATCAAGCGGGAGACAACCACACAAACATAAAAGATAAGTATTTGAGTTGTTATTTGAAATAGTAAATGCACGGTGGAGGATTAAGTCATCCTTGGACATGGTCCTAAATGTACGGTTGAGGATTAAGTCATCCTTGGACGTGGTCCTAAATGTACGGTGAAGGATTAAGTCATCCTTGGACGTCGTCCTAAATGTACGGTGGAGGATTAAGTCATCCTTGGACGTGGTCCTAAATGTACGGTGGAGGATTAAGTCATCCTTGGACGTGGTCCTAAATGTACGGTGGAGGATTAAGTCATCCTTGGACGTGGTCCTAAATGTACGGTGGAGGATTAAGTCATCCTTGGACGTGGTCCTAAATGTACGGTGGAGGATTAAGTCATCCTTGGACGTGGTCCTAAATGTACGGTTGTGGATTAAATCATCCTTGGACAGTAAATCCAGTAATTCTGAAAGGAAGGATAGTCCTAAATGAATTGAGTGGATTAAATCATCCTTGGACAGTAAATCCAGTAATTCCGAAAGGAAGGATAGTCCTAAATGAATTGAGTGGATTAAATCATCCTTGGACAGTAAATCCTGTAATTCCGAAAGGAAGGATAGTCCTAAATGAATTGAGTGGATTAAATCATCCTTGGATAGTAAATCCAGTAATTCCGAAAGGAAGGATAGTCCTAAATGAATTGAGTGGATTAAATCATCCTTGGATAGTAAATCCAGTAATTCCGAAAGGAAGGATAGTCCTAAATGAATTGAGTGGATTAAATCATCCTTGGACAGTAAATCCAGTAATTCCAAAAGGAAGGATAGTCCTAAATGAGATTGAGAGGACTAATCATCCTGTAAATAGATTGGGATTGCCTCGTCCCTAGACATGGTGAGATGTCTTAAAGTGATAAGGACTAATCATCCTATAAATAGATTGGGATCGCCTCATCCCTAGACATGGTGAGATGTCTTAAAGTGATAAGGACTGATCATCCTGTAAATAGATTGGGATTGCCTTGTCCCTAAACATGGTAAGATGTCTTAAAGTGATAAGGACTAATCATCCTGTAAATAGATTGGGATTGCCTCATCCCTAGACATGGTGAGGTGTCTTAAAGTGATAAGGATTGATCATCCTGTAAGTTGATCTGGATTGCATCATCCATAGACATGAGAGTTGTCTTAAACCAAGAGGGACTGATCATCCCGTAAGCGGATCAGGATTGTATCATCCTTGGACCTATGTCCTAAAGTGAGAGGGATTGATCATCCCGTAATTGGATCTTGTGTGTTGCAGGGTATGTTGCTATTGTGTATACTTGTATTGATGAGGATACTTGTATTGATGATATGTATACTTGTATTGATGAGGATACTTGTATTGATGAGGATACTTGTATTGCTGATGTGTATACTTGTATTGATGAGGATACTTGTATTGATGAGGATACTTGTATTGATGATGTGTATACTTGTATTGATGAGGATACTTGTATTGATGATGTGTATACTTGTATTGATGAGGATACTTGTATTAATGATATTTATACTTGTATTGATGATGTTGTTGATCGTGATGATCTAGATGACAATGTTGTTGATCGTGATGATCTAGATGACGATGATGTTGATCGTGATGATCTAGATGACGATGCTGCTGATCGTGATGATCTAGATGACGATGCTGCTGATCGTGATGATCTAGATGACGATGCTGTTGATTGTGTGATGACGATGCTGATGATCATGTGATGACGATGCTGATGATCGTGTGATGACGATGCTGATGATCATGTGATGACGATGCTGATGATCATGTGATGACGATGTTGATGATCATGTGATGACGATGCTGATGATCGTGATGCTGATGACGATGTTGATGATCGTGTGATGACGATGCTGATGATCATGAGATGATGATGCTGATGATCGTGAGGATCCAGATGTTGATGTTGCTATAGTTGTTCGAGTGCTGCAGAAGATAAAGACTCAGTACTGAAGATGTTGATGTTCTAGTATTGAAGATGTTCCAGTAACTGCTTGAGTTACTGATGATGTTGAGAAAGCTTCCAATGATTTATAGATGTATCATGTATGATGTTGATGACTCCTTGCTCATGCAGATGCTGTTATAATATACTTCTCGTTAAGGGGGAGTGTTGAGATATTGTAACTTCAAAGAATATTATATTTGTACTTTATTATTCCGGAGATGTTTCATTCTTCCGTGAAGATCTTATTGTATATCCGGAGATGTTTATTCCTCCGTCGGAATGTGGTAACTTGGGTTATTAGACTTCCCTAGTGGGGGTCGGCCCTGTATGTGTTATATGGGTCAAAGGGTTATTAGACCCACCATGTGGGGGTCGGCCCAGTCAGTTATAATGGGGTATTTAACCTAATGGTTAAATACGAGCCTACATGTACTTGTGTAAAATACATATCAGAGTAGTGTATAAATAGAGGAGGTGTGTTCCTCATTATACACACACACTCACTTGAGGATAGAGCACTTGTGGAGGAGAGGTCTGCTATTGTGGAGGAGGAGATCATGTCTCAGGGTTTCATCTTTGTATATTGCTGGTCATCTATATTGAGGAAGCTTTGCTGGGTTTTCTACCCCATGAGGGTTTCCCAGGATAAATCTCTGTCTCTTGTGTTTATGCTATGCTTGTTGTTTCTTCAGTGATCCTGTATATGCTATTATTGTGAAATGGAATGTAATGCTGCTATTTTCTGTCTTAGCATATTAAATCTTAACAAGTCTGAGGCAAATGTTGTAGATACAGTGCAAGAGATTGAGGAAGATGTTGATGATGCTGAGATTTTGGATGAAATAACCACTAGAAGTCGTGGCAAATTGAAGCACCGACCTATAAAATTCATACTTATTGTTGAACCTCTTTGGAATAAGTCCAATTTGTGTTTTGTTCTAATAAAAAGCGCTAGTACATTTTTTAGGAATTTCCTTATTTATTATTTCTCATAAAATTACAGAGGCACTTTTAATGTAAATAAATCTTTGATTTAACCTCGCTCCTAAGAATGGACACTTCTAAGGAAAATATTAAAATATAGCTATGTGATAGATGGGATTATATATGTGGGGGCAGTTTGAATTTGGCTGATGGATTGCTCATATATGTCTTCCTTATTGCAGGTTCACATTGACGATCGCAATCAAGTGGTCTAGATCTGGACAAAAAATTTACATTTCCATGGAAGGGCAACCCCTTGAAGGTCATTTTCAAGCTATTCTACTGAATTGTTGCAATTGGAAAGTGTTTCTGACATAAACACATTCTTTCACTCTGATATTTCTAACATTAATCAAGTTGAACCGATATAAATTGTTTATCTCCTAATATTTTCGTCCATAAAAGAAGAGTATTCTTCAAATTCTTCTCTAGTAGAAGGATACGAGTTTTCAAGAAAGGATATGCTCCAAGGAGGAGTTTGAATTGCTAAACCCAGTTATGGACAGACATGAAATGAAATGACAAGGTTGATCTCTGGTCAATATAACTACTACAAAAGTATGTGTGCCTTGTCCTCTTTTACTGTTGGGGCCCATTGAAAAGACTAATTCATTCCAAAAGAGGGTGAAAAGATATATGAGTCTTTTGAGTTTGCAGTATACATTATGTTAAACATTAAAACTGATTCAGCTAGTCCATATAATGAGGGTGGAACATTGTAATGTCCTGGTTCCAATCCTTTGGATTGATGAGAACTTGATCTTAATTATGCCCATATTTTTTTTTATATGTTCTATACAGTATGGAACTTACTAGATCCGATAATGTCCATTATGACATATTTTAAATGTTTTATTATATGTTCTATACAGTATGGAACTTACTAGATCCGATAATGTCCATTATGACATATTTTTAAATGTTTTCATTTATGTCTACACTTAAACACTAGGTAGCACATCGAGAATATCAAGAGAATTAGACTTCCTCCTAGATAGGTCAGTCATGAAGTAAATCTTATTCTCTACGAGTTAGTACCACATATTATCCTTAACCTTGAATGTTTACATGGAAACATCCCAATAATGGATCCATTGATAGATGAAAAATGTAGTGTTACAATTGAGAGATTTAACCTCCTTATAAAACTCAAGATTTAACCTCCTTATAAAACTTGAGGCCAACATCCATTAAAAATAAGAGAATGATTCTTTGTAGTAATAGGCTGATAGAAACATATTTCACTCCCTCTCATGTGTCTCCCAAGTTCCGAACACATTATATGCATTGCCTCAATGTCCCTATCATGATTCATGTATAAACCTTACTAGAAAACTATAGAAATCAAAGATATAATATATTCTAAAATAATATAGTCTTAATATTCATTATAAATGGCATTTCAAATTTGGTGCATTGAAAACATAAATTACCATGTTGCACCTATGATTGAAGGGTTCATACAACACTAATGTGTACAGTT
The DNA here is from genome assembly GCA_027924585.1 of Larix kaempferi. Taxonomy (NCBI): domain Eukaryota; kingdom Viridiplantae; phylum Streptophyta; class Pinopsida; order Pinales; family Pinaceae; genus Larix; species Larix kaempferi. Next base: position 2,426,234 of record BSBM01000110.1, read on the forward strand.
ACTATCATTGCACCATAAATAAGGCATGTGCGCCATTGCATTTTGGTACAATCACATGGACTAGTTGCACCATGGACACTACACATAGTCATCTGCAAGTGCCTATATTGAACTCTTTTTTTATCAATGCATGTTAGTTTATTTAACACATTATTACATGTCTATATAGTCAATATAAACACACTCCACATTGGTGTGTCTAGTTACTATCATCACGTCACAAAAATAAGACGTCTTCATTAGTTTCCATTGCAATGTGTTGATGTAAACTAGTCACACAATTCATGGTGCTCCTAGACATTATTTAACACATATGGATTCATGCAGTAAAATGCACTACACTAAAATATTTTTCTCGATGCATTACATTTTATTGCATGCATCAATGTGTATAATAATGGGAAATGCAACACATTTGTAATGAAGTTTTGACTTTCTTAAGGAATGAATTGATGTAGATGAAACATATCAGTAACATATGCATTTAATAAAACATGAATACACTACCATAGAGAAAATTTTAGTTGATGTTGGTGCATTTAATTTGTATGTAGACACCTCACAAATTTTAATTTGTTTGTGTGTTCCACATTATGTGCTCATGGGATGCTAACTTATATTATGAGCTAATCTGTTCAATATGATCATGGCAACCATTACCTAAAACATGATCAAAGGACACAGTGTGCGCCATATGAGGAGAAATGGAATGGATATTGATGAAAAGATTCTAATTGTATAAGCTCATTGAATTCTCTATGCAGAAGATCTCCATGTCCATCTTTTTATAAAGTAGATTTCCAAACACTAACATGTGTATAGTACAAATAGCAATATCCTATCATTGGACAAAGCTCTACTCACTACACAACATTTAATGACAAAGCTCTACTCACTACACAACATTTAATTCTCGACAGTAATTACTCAAGTGAAATTTTTGACCCAAGATGAAGTAATTATATTCGGTTAAATCTTTGCCCCAAGATACAATAATATTTTCTTCTCTCAGTTTTTTTAAACCACGATCTTAGCAAACACATTGAAAACTTATCTGGTGCTATGGCAATTACATTTTTTGAATATCAATAACAATATCGCGAACATTGCCACCATGTGGCTCTTGTTAATTGAGATGTATTTATTTTAGAGGACTTTTAATTATATGTTAAGGTACATTTACAATTAATATTAATGTGAAGGAATATATTATTTAATAAAATCTTTGAAGACATTGTCTTATAAATAAATATAAGTGTATATGCTAGTTAAATGGATAAGTCCCTAGTTTTTTAAAGGTACCTGATTGATTAGTTATTTGACATCTAATAATAATTATTATTATGCCAAAAAATTTATTATATAAATTTAAAAGTTTAAGAGGTAATTATGCTCTTTCAAATTGCCATCCCATCCTCTTTTTATAAAAAGAGGAGAAGGAGACTTAAATATGGACCTGCAAAAGAGGAATTATGAATGATTCTCTACTTTAATTTCACATTTATGTTGTTTTCTCAAATGGTTTTGTTTAATACATACTTTATAGAAACTATCATTTAAATGTGAAGGTGTTTTTAGAATAAATATTTATTGTTGGTTAAATGTTCTTTGTTCATTTAAAATCAAGATTATAAATGTTTTGCATGAATAAGTTAGATCTTAATTTTCAAACATAGAAATTTGCAATTTAATAGAGAAATATTAGATGGGTTAATTTTTTATAACATAGTGTTGAAAATTTACCAATATTTCTTCCAATGGTAAAGGAAAATTTTAATGATCCATAATTTTCTGAAAGTTTAAAAACCTTGGTGAATCTTACTAATTCTTAAATTTCTAACCATAAAATGTTTCACCATATTTTTGTAAAAATATTCAATTTTTTTAGGATTTTATATAGTTTTGCACAAATTTGATAATGTTTAGATTAAAATATTTTTAACTTGTGGATTTTGGGCTAATCATTTTAGAAAAAAATGGAAATTGACAAATTAAAAAAAAAAGGGAAAATTATTCCATGAGCTAAATTTAACCCCTAAAATTTTCTCATCTAAATGCTTATCCATGAGTTCTTGTATCCATGAGTTCTTGTGATGACTAAATGATATTATGATTATGCTTATAATCAATATTAGGATGCTTGAATGAGTATGGAAGTCCTCATTTTCCTTTACATCTAGTAATTCTCTGTCTATGTTTTTTTGTCCATTGCAAAATTTTTTCATGTTTTCTTCCTTGACTCTTCCGATTTCACATTATTTTGATATTGTGTATATTTGATGTTCTCTTAAATGTAAAAATTGAGAAAATAAAAAAATAACTTAAAACTCAAATAAATAGTTTAATATTTAGCTATTTTCTACATTACTTTAAAATGTAATTCTTAATAAAATATATATTATGAAAATATAATATTGAAAAAAATATAACAAACTATAAATATAAATATACAATTAGAATGTTAAAAATAAAAAAAAATATTACGAATAATAAAATCATTTAAGTTTGGGGCTTATAAACAAAATAATAAATTTAATTTCATGCAATTCAATACCATGGTTGGTTAGCAAGACTATGCACCATAAACCAGTGACAACAAAGTTCATTTATAATATCTACATTATTGAATATACTTGATTGTTTTGACTAAGGCATGGAGACTCAAGCTAGCAAAATACAGTATTGAATGCTGCAGGGAATGTTTTGCTGGCCGTTAGATCTTAAGCTACTTCAAGATGCAATATTGAATGGTGCAAGTAGTGTTTTGCTTACTGTTCTATTTCAAAAAGATCCAAACAACAAATCCACTAACCAGCAAAGCACCCGCTACAATATTCAATGATGCACTACTGAATTCCATCATAACATACATACCATATAAAAACAAAATTCCACACATATTGTTTCATGATATGAATGAAGATTATAGACCGCAGTCACAAAACGCATCATGAAGGTTGTTTACAAAATTCGAGCAGTACCGCAGAAGACGAACCGCTCATCTCTGGAAGTCGAGATCAAAGAAAGTATTCAACAGGTGGGTGGCGCTCAAATAACAAATCGGGAAATAGATCACCATATTCTCCTACAGTAAGAGAGATCTCATGATCTTTCCACTTATCTGGAAAGCACAAAACCGAACGAGGAGTGGCGTTGGTGAATAGATTATTAACAGGAATAAGACGACATAAGATATTGGAGCCTTTTTTGGGGCATCTAAATGGGCCACCTGTGTCGTTTAACCTAAACGCTTCATGTCCAACTCATACCTCTGACGATAGTTACGTTAGAGTCATCTTTTACGTGGCCCTCACTACATCGCTGCAATTTTGTTGTGTATTTTAGAGCCCAGTCCAATGCCTTATCATGAATAAAAAGAAGTTGCAGCTGTGAGCTTCACGAGAAGAATAAGAAGTTGAAGCTGTACTGAACTTCAGCTTCATTCTGAAGTCTGAACATATATATAACAGAGATGGCTGCTGTGAGCTTCATTCTTGGTGTCGTCGGTCAGTATATACATCCGAATATAAACACTTTAAAATTTAATGTGGGTTGTTGAGTAATTAGACTGCGATGTGATCTTTCTAATTTGTTTGAAAAGTTTGGGTAAAATGGTGCAGGAAATGTGATAGCGCTCCTCGTTTTCATTTCGCCAGTGTAAGCTCTGAAATGTTTTAAATTGTTGCATGCATACAATTTCTCAGGGACTCTTGCTGATTATGTTTTGATTGGGAACAGGAAGACATTTTGGCGCATAGTGAAGAATAAGTCCACAGAGGATTTCAATGCTCTCCCTTATATCTGCACCTTATTGAGCTCTACGCACTGGACATATTATGGATTAATCAAGCCCGGGGGACTGTTGATCTCTACTGTTAATGGGGCAGGCGCTGCACTGGAAACTGTTTATGTAATTCTGTTTATTGTCTATGCTCCTAAAGGACTTAGGGTAAGTATCATTTTCAAGTTTCGTTGTGTCAAGAGAATCAAAGTGTTTCAGGAGATCTGAGCGATTTCACAATTCAGGTTTAAATGGCTGTTTTTATCTTACTATAATTTAGGGAGATGTTTGTCTCTGGAAACTATTTATAGGACTTACAGTTGAGGGAGATGATTGTCTCTAAAAACTATTTCCACGACCCATACGGATGTATCAGTTCTAGTTATCAGTCATCTTTTTCATCAAATCTATTGCAAAAAGACTCATATAAATAGATTTTTTATACTCAATTCTATTACTACCATGCTCATAAATCCATTATTCTTAAAACTATCTTTTTCATCAAATCTATTGCAAAAGATTCATATAAACTGATATTTTTATACTCAATTCTATTACTACCCTACTCATAAATTCATTATTCTTAAAACCTTTGTATCTAAAGTGGATTTATTCTTAAAACCTTTGTATATAGAGCCATTTGAATTTTTATCCTCAAATCTTTAAAGTCCATGGGTATTCTATCTCCTAAGTCAATAAAGTTTTTCTATTCATATCTATATTCCATCGTAAAACTAGGATTCCCTTTTCTTCCTCTTCTCCTCAATATCAGTTTAGCTCCCTTACATTCACTGGATCATTAATTATATCTCAATTTTCTTCTTCTCCTCAAATCCCTTTTTCTTCCTCTTCTCCTCAAGATCAGTTTAGCTTCCGGATCATTAATTATATCTCAAATTTCCAATAAAAAACAATATCAAAATATATTTCCAACCCCACAAAATTATCAAACAATATTAAAAAATTACATCTAAATTCCTCTTAAACATATTTTCACCATATTATAAATACTTTTCATAATAATTTTGACAAGTTCACCTCATTTGCTTTAACAATATGAGAATCTTAGCAACTTCTCCTTACTACCAAGTGAATTATTAGAAAAAACTTCAAAATTAAGAAACATCTTAAATCCATCTTGTTCGCCATTGAAATCCCTCATTGTAATATCATTTTCTTTTCTGTCATTCCTTTTCATGTTGTGTCATTTCATTCATCCATCTTCATCATTCTTCCTCAAATTCATAAAGAAACCCCTCTTTTGTCCCTTTCTTTATTTCTTAATATCTTTATCTTATTATAAATAACAATTTAATGGTTAGAAGGTAAGTTTTGCATAAATCATATTCATAAAATGTACTAAATATAATAAAAGTGTAAAAATCTCAGGCATAATAGTTAACAATTATTAAATTAAAAAAAAACAATTAAAATATTTTGAAATTTACTTTAAAAAATTAAAAATGAATTTTGATATACCCTTTTAAAATCATCTAAAATAAAATAAATTATGTTTTTCTTCTAATTTTTCTTCTTCCATTTGTAAATCTTACTTTCATTCTTATACCCTAAAAATAATTTACAATTTCAAAAATTCAAGCCAAATGTATATGTTATAGATCCTTAAGCTAATATTAATATTACTCCTTAAATATAATTATTCCATATTATATTTCATTTCATTTCATATATATATATATATTAATCTAAAATTATTTATTAAATATTAAATTCCATAATTAAAATGAATCTATGTTAGTTTTAGAATTCTATTCATTTATGTATAACTTACATGATTAGTGGTATATATGATTGTTTATACATGATTAGTGGTCTATCTGATTGTTATTATTGTGAAGCTCAAGACTATTATGGTGGCGCTGATTGTGGATATCATATTCTTTGCTACTATGTTTTTGGTGACCTTTCTCGTACTCAATCAACAAATGAGAATAATTGTACTTGGAGTTCTATGCATGCTCTTAACATTAGTCGTGTATGGTTCCCCATTAATAGTTATGGTAAGGTTGTATTTCCAACTTAGGCTTTCAAAAACAAATTAGCAAATATTTTGAGCACGCTTTGAATTTTTCATGAGCCATTATAATGCCAATAACGCAAGCAAAATTAGTGCAGTTTTGAATTTTTTTAGTTTACCTTATTTCCCTACATGTGAATGACAACAAAGAACAGTCATATCAACGAAAAGCGTGGAATTCATGCCTTTTTTCCTGTCATTCTTCTTGTTCCTCAATGGAGGAGTTTGGGCTATTTGGGCACTGCTAGAACATGATATATTTGTTGGGGTTAGTATTTCAATATTTCTATTAAGATTGGATGTGTGTGTGTGTGTGTGGATGTAAATGATTTGAACAAATGTGGTAATGCATTGTACAGATCTCGAATGGAATTGGCTTCGGCTTGGGAGCTTCACAACTACTTCTTTATATGATTTATAGAAAGGGAAAGCCCAAGCGAGAAGGAATCAAAGAAGAAGAGGTAAACATCCATGACTTAAAACTTGGGGGTGATATTGAGATGCATGACAAAGATGAATTCCGTGCAATTGACCATATTACTGACTCCAAGTCCTATCCAAATAATTTGCAAAATGGATAGATTCTTCCTAAGTCTAATCTACATGGTCTCATAAATCTTGTAAAACCCCTAATGCTACTTGACAAAGCTGCAGCAAGATGAATGTAATGTCCCTAAAACTGTAAAAATTTAAACTTTTTCTTGTATGGTTATCATCGACTATTTCAGTAAGTGTTTAGTATTTATTAACTTCAGTATTGGAAAATAAACAGAAGACTTATCAATGCATAGTTTATAATTCTGTTCATGATTTACTGCTTGATTTATTTGATGTGGTTGGTTTCACTTATAATTCTGTGGAAGCGATGTGTTGGAATGATGCTCTAATTATCTGTATTTGAATTAATGGATATATTTCGGTTTTGGTGCATAAGCTTAAACTCTAATGGTTTCTATGTTCCCCATGAAGTAGGACTTCTTGTAAAATGTATTGGTCTCTTGTAGAACTCTTCTTTTCTTTTAAAAACTTGAAGTGATGGAAATGTGTTGCAAGGCCTGGATTACTTAGCATTTATGCTAAAGTATACTTCCACATGTCTTTGTAGGTATTTGTGCTAAAGCTACATACCATTATAATATTTGAAGAAAGGACTTTGGTAAAAGATTGTAATGTGAACCAAGTTTGTATTAATGGAAGTCAACCCCACAAGGATTGTCACTCCACTATAGGGAGTGGATAAATAATTTCGAGGATAGTGGGGTTTGGTTGGTAATTAATGTAGCCAATGTTTGTGCTATCGAGCTGGATCAAGGAAGGATCAAGCGCCTAGTTAATTTCGGTGTAGTTCATTTCATGTTTGTTTGGGGTTGAGCTCTGTCGGGTTTTAGTGGTTTGGTAGTAAGAGAGCAGGGTTATCTGGTTTGGGCTTGTGGCCATGCATTCCAGCGTTGGCCATGAGAATAGCTCCGGCCAACGCTCCACATAAAAGACAGGGGAATGAAGATCACGTAATCAACAGTCTTGAAGGTAAACCTTGCGTCTCTATAACCGATTTCAGACTAGTTTCTATAGTTCGATTTTCTATGAAAAACGAAAGGTTTACATTTTGCCTTGGACAGGGTTTTACAGCATTGGAAGTTCAAGCTTACTTGATGGGATATTCGCAGCAAAAATGACCGCGGGTAAGCCTGGTCCTTGTGGCCATTATATCCTCTCATGCGAATGTTTTCCTGTAATGATTGTTTGCTCGGTATGTAAACTTTTGGGAATAGTTGACCCACTTGAATTTTTTGGGGTTTTTTAATGTGATGTTTAAGTTTTGGATGAGAAAGTCGTGGCCAAACGTCGTGGCACTCTCTGCAATTGTATCATCCATACTTTTGGATTGGTAGATTGTATGGAGTTTTGGGTAAAGAGGAGGGCCTCAATTGACTCCTATATAATGAATGTGATTTCGACAATTTTGGAAATGTAATTTAATGTGTTCAGTTTTGGGCTTTCGTGGGCAGTCACAACTTATGTATAAGTTGGTTTCATTTTTATGAATGGGACAGGGGAGGCCCCAACTGGAATCCTGTACATTTCGATTTATGGTTTTGGTGTTGATATTTCTATTTAATAATTAATGTGAAGTTCTTTTAAATGATTTCTATGAGTGTTTTGGATATAATGAGATCTATTTCCAACTATTTTGAATAACGTTTGGCCTTTTGTATTAATGTTCTTTTAACTCTCAGAATATTCGTGTTTAACCTAGATATTTACTATTGTATTGGGTGAAGGCTGAGCGTGAAGCTCTTGCCTGCGTTTTATAAATTAGAGTGTTCTCATTTTCACTCGCATCCCTTTTAGCTCATGCATTTGACTTGGAGAACGAATCTCTCTATAGGATAAAAGGGTTGAAATGTTTGTTTTAATTTCAATTACTGGGCAAAGCCCTAAATGGTTTTGCGATTTTCTTTTATCTTGATTCTGTGTACGGTGATTTGATTCAGTAGTATGATTTTAATTATATAAGAGAAATGTATAAGACCAACCGAGAGCAAAAGCTTCGGTGTAATTTATACTCAGATGTATTCTTAGTGTGGGGAAAACACAGCCTCTGTGAGAGAAATCATGGTTTAACATTTCAGGGCTGAAAATGAAATTTACTGTGTATTTAATTATCTCTGTGTTGGAAGGGTCTCGAGTTAATTTCTTTGTTTGAATATTTTTATTGGGTTTTGTGGGAAGAGCCCTAGCGTTAAAAACGCATTCATTTTATACACTGTAGCGTGGATCTTCCCAAGATTTGTAGATTTTAAATGTACCGTGTATAGAATTTGATCCTTAGTCTTTAATTTTTATTAAGAGATTGTAAGTCGGGAAAATGCCCTAAATGTATCGGCCTGTGTATGGCGACTTTAATGGATTAATTCTGTAGTGGTTGCTCTTTACACATGAGTCTATGTATGAAGAATAAGCTATGTTTGAAGTTCCTGGTTTACGTTGATTTAATTTGGTTTAAAAGAGTCTTTGCGCAATCTCTGGCAGAGATTTATATATTAGTTTATTATTTTAATTAAAAGGTTTGCACAGTAAGGGAGTTTTGACTTTCTTGCTAAGTTGAGAACTAAGATTTTAAGCTTGGGGAAACCCAAGCGAATCGATCTTCTTATAGGAGATGATTCTGCGGTAACAATAAATTTTAATTATGTCTGCAATTTAATTACTGTTTCAGCTAGCTAGGGTTTGAAACTTAAACATACATTTAAACTTTTGATTTATAAAAGGATGACCTAGGGAGCCAATGCAATATGCCCTTGCTCCCAATACCTAGGGTTTTAACCAGAAATAAGTTTACAATAATGAGAATGAAATTCTAAACTTTCAGCTTGTAACATATCAGAAAACATAAAAGTAATTCATACTTGAATTTGCTGCTGGGATTCTCTCCTTGCACAAGCCTGCACACTTCAAACACTAATTAAGGAAAACACTTATGCTTTAGCTGACCTGTAGGAGGGTAAACGAATGAATTTGGAACTACCACGTTCCTCCCACCATGACCCTTAGAACCGTTCCTCGTTCTAACCGGATACTTCCGAGATGGCTCCAACATGCAACAGGAAAATAGAGAACCTAGGAAAGACTGTTGATGATAATCCAATCTTGGAAATAATATGCTCCTTCATTTCCTTGGGACAAATTCTCTCTTCTTACCATAAAATAATGATAGAAATAAAGATGATCCCTCACTTTGTGAACTTTTTGAATATAGCAGTTGAGAATATTAATTTCTTTTAATATCCAACTTAAGTTGATTTTCAGTTTAAATTAATATATATATATATATATAATTTTAAAAGTTATAACTCTAGTTTATCTAGAACTTTTAAACTTGTTCCTTTATAATCTTACTAAAGGAACTTGATATTATCTTTCAACATAATAATTTATAATTTTGCTTATGAATAATATATTTATTTATAAGTACTATCCTTTACTTATATTACTATATTTATTTATAAGTAATATCTTTTACTTATATCACTACCTTTATTTATAATTAATATCTTTCATATACATATATTTATGTATCTCTTTTGTACATGAGTGAGACTCTTATACTTAATCACTTTAATTAAATCAAGTAGGTGTATAGCATTATAACTTTTGATGCTTTATTAATTAAGGTCCATTATTTTGACAAAGCCTTGGTAGGTTTGGATTGTCGACTAGATTAGGTAGCTCTAGGTCCCTTTTGCATGTTGGATTACCTCGTTTTCCGTGGTAGTTTCCTCCATCATTGATGAGATGAGTAATGAATCAATTAATTAGAATAAAATAAGTATGATGATTGGTGCTGTTCAGAGCTTTCCTCAACTCAACACCTTCTTAAGTAAGTAACCCCTAGTGTTATTCAGAGCTTAAGCTCAACACTTTTACATGGGCATTACGCTAGTGCAATTCTAGAGCTCTTTGCTCAACACTAGTGCTAGGATGTATTTGTAAGATACACCTAGGGATACAATGGCCAAAGATCCGATGCTCTAGAGCTTATGCTCAACATCAATTTGGAGTTCTCCACGGATTATTCCCAACACTCTATGTACATAGGGGCTTACGCCCAGTACATAATAAAAGTCCTCTATGTACATCGGGGCTTATGCCCAGCACATACGGCATCCATGTGCTCCAGATTCCATGCTCAACACATCATAAGAGTCAGTCATGCATATCATAACTCTGTACAGTATATAACAAAGATCATCTCAGTATAATAGGGTCTTGTACTCAATCTCATAATAAAACATCAATCAAATACATTGGGGCTTTCTGCCCAGTATATAACAATAACCTGCATCAGTCACGACCATGCCCAAATATGTATATCTATAAAAATAAATCATGTGCATTGGGGTTTATGCCGAATATACCAAAATAAATCATATGTGTTGGGGATTACGCCCAATATATAACATCAATATAGTCAACCAAAATTTGGGATATTACATCCCTCCCCTCTTAGAACAACACCATCCCGGTGTTATAGGGACTAGAAATGAAGTCATGAAATAAGGCGGGGTAAGCCTATTTCATGGTGGTTTCATTTTCGCAAGTAGCCTCATCTGGTCCGAAGTGCCTCCATTGCACTTTCAACTGGATGATAGTCCACCTTCTAAGATGTACCTCCCTCTTGTCTAGAATGTGGAGGTGCTCTGGCATGAATTCCCCCTCGGGTTCTAGCTTTAATAAGGACCAATCAATCACATGCTTAGTATCATAGACATATTTCTTTAATAAAGATGCATGAAAAACATTATGAACTTTTACATGATCTGGTAAAGCTAACTCATATGTTACTGGCCCTTTCTTGGCCAGTATCTCAAAGGGTCTACAAAATCTGGGGGATAGCTTTCTGCATTGCCCCAAGCTCAAGGAGCTTCTCTTTGCCTTCACTTTCAAGAAGACATGTTAGTTTTGTACCTTGATCGAGTTCCCCTAGTGATTTAGCCTAAGTCACTAAGAATGGGGTGGTGGGACCCTGACATTAATTAATTAATTAATGAGACATTAAAGTCACTTTTTGTCCTATGTCATAAAGTGTGTGAGTAATTATTAGTTAAGTGATTTAATTAATGAGTCTTTTACTCACTTCTAATCTCAACCATCAGATTGAAATGAATGAGCACCATTGGATTAGAATCTTCCTTTAGGGTTGGATAAAAAGGGAGGGAGGCAGATTACCTAGATTATTATTATGATTGTGAATGAGGAGAGGAGAGAGCTCGAGAGCAAGTCTGAAGGAGGTCAAGAGAGCAGTCAAGGGCACGAGTTTCAGACAGGGTACGAGCTTCCATAGGACACTGTGAGTTTGTCATCTCATTGGCACGCAGTTCCAGGAACATGCTCAACATATAATGGTGGCTCAGATTTCGAGGTAAGCACTCAGCTATTGTTTCAGCATCGAGTTCCAGCTATCAGCGTTCATCTTCAGTTTGAATTCCAGGGAGATATAACCGTACAGCAGTCCAATATTCCAGCACACAGTTCGAGGGTTTCTGGCACAGTTTTAATGTTCTCTTCAAATATTTAGAGGCTGCAAATTCTGGCTCTGTTAACCCTTGCATTGACAGGAAGTCTGGGCTGAGACTGCACGGGTTTCAAGGGTACAGCAGGACCGTACCTCTATTACTTTCCAGTAAGGATTCTGAGGGTGAGTGTGACACAGAACTCGTGGTACAGCAGGGTACTGACATCATGGTGGATTCAGCACTGTAAGCAGGAGAGTACAGCATTTATAACAGGCTGTAAATTGCACATACTTCAAGACTGTTCTGCACAGACTTCGAGGCAGTCCTCAGGGTGCAATTTTTTTGGGTGAAGATAAGTCATATTTTTCACTGTAATTCTGTTAAATCTCTTGCTGCTGTTGGAATAATAAATCTCTCTCTCACTCAACTCGTTTTCCCCGTGGGGGTTTTTCCAGGGCTCGATTTGGCCAAAAACTACTGTGTCAAATTATGTGTGCATGTTGGTAGATTAGCTTGCAGCCTGTTTATTTGCTTTCAGTGTGTGTTTATTGTTTATCTAATGTGCATTAAGTAACCTACAACCAATGTAAAACCGGCTGTAGGTGAAAACCACCTTAAACTTGGCAATAAACCAGCAGAAAGTGAGGGCAGAAAATCTACATGGTATCAGAGTGCAGGGGGCAGAATTCAAACTGATTTGCAGACACACACAAAATTTGCAGATCTCAGAAAACTAAGTGTTCTTACCTTTTGTTATTGGGCAGCGTTCCTTTGGACTGATTTCCAGATGGCTACAGGGTTGAGGATAGAGGATAGATTGAGTGGGACGGAGAATTTTGTGCCTTGGAAGGCCAGAATTCTATTGCTGTTAGAGGAGAACGAGTTATGGGAAGAGGTGGTGAGGAACACCACCACATACCCCATTACTATTCCAGATGGCTCAGATGTGACCGCTCTTTCAGTATTTAACAAGAAAGACTGTAAGGCTAGGAGAATCATTCTAGATGCAGTGAAGGACCACATCATCCCTCACATTTCGGGGAAGACCAAGGCACACGAGATGTGGAGTGCCTTGATCAGCTTGTATGAGAGCTCCAACGAGAACAGGAAGATGGTTCTCAAGGAGAAGCTCAAGAGTATCAAGATGACCGGAGGAGAGGGTGTCACAGCTTATCTCACCAGGATCTCAGCAGTTCGTGATGAACTAGCAGCAGTTGGTGAGGTAGTATCCCCTAAAGAGTTAGTTCGCACCGCAGTCAATGGGGCTTCCAGGCCCTGGCATGCTTTTGTGCAGGCCATTGTGGGCAGGGAGAACCTTCCATCATGGGAGAGGTTGTGGGATGACTTTGTACAGGAGGAGATCAGGAGGGGTCTCGTACAGGGCAGTACATCAGGTGGTATAGCAGATGAGGAGAACGTGGCTCTCACAGCCAAAGGGAAGAAGAAGAAGGGTCCCAAGAAGCATGGGGCCAAGGGACAGCAGTAGCAGCAGCAACATCATACACAGGGTGGGCAGAAGAAGGACTTGAGTAAAATCAAGTGCTACTGTTGTCAGGTGTTTGGGAACTATGCATCTCAGTGTCCAAACAAGAAGAGGAAGAAGGGACCAGGTCAGCAGACAGCAGCCTCAGCAGAGATAGATGAGTTTGGTGACAGGTTTCAGAGGGAGTTTTCCCTATATGCTGGTCAGAGTGAGAGAGAGAGAGTTTCTTTAGCCACCAGCATTGACATGGATTTGGATATTGAGCACTCATTGTTGACAGGGCATCAGATAGGTCCTTCCACCACTGGTACGTGGTATATTGACAGTGGAGCTTCGAGGCACATGACAGGTACTCGAGAGTTCTTCTCTGAGTTATCACGGACAGAGAGAGAGGTGGAGGTTGTGCTTGGTGACAACACCATTGTTAGAGCAGTGGGTTAGGGGACAGTCATATTTGAGAGGGAGTCCATGAGTCCCATGACTTTGAGGGATGTGTTGTACGTCCCTGGGCTGAAGAAGAACCTTGTTTCAGTTTCCACGATTGAGGACAGGGGTCTTGGGGTGTGCTTCTCAGATGGGAGAGTACAGATATATCCCAAGACCACAGGTGTATCTACTCCCATGGATATTGGAGTTAGATGTGGACGACTGTACAAGCTCTTGTTTCAGCCGCAGCATGCTCTAGCACACAGCAGCAGCAGCAGCAGTGAGCTGTGTGAGTTATGGCATAGGAGGATGGCCCATTTACATCACCCCGCTCTGGGAGTGTTGAGGAGCATGGTCACAGGTTTACCTGATTTTGACTCTGAGCAGAGTGATGTATGCAGAGGGTGTGCTTTGGGAAAGTACACCAAGACCGTGTTTCCTAGCAGTGACACGAGAGCAGCAGGTGTGCTCGATCTGATTCATATCGACATATGTGGTCCTATGTCCTCAGTTTCCTTGAGTGGCCATGAGTACTATATCAGCTTTATTGATGACTACTCCAGGAAGACCTGGATCTACTTCTTGCGGGGCAAGAAGTCCTCACTTGTATTGGATGTCTTCCAAGGGTTCAAAGCCCTTGTGGAGAAGCAGACGGGGAGGAAGATCAGGACGTTGAGGTCAGACAACGGGGGTGAGTATACCTCCAAGGAGTTCAGTGCATTCTGCAGACAGGAGGGCACACAGCATCAGTTGACAGTTCCCTACACTCCTGAGCAGAATGGAGTAGCAGAGAGGAAGAACAGGTCGATCATTGGAGCAGCGAGGGCCATGCTTCATGATCAGGGTTTACCGTTCTTTCTGTGGGCTGAGGCCTGCAACACTGCAGTGTACTTGCAGAACAGGAGTCCCCACTGTGCCGTGGGGAAGATGACTCCAGAGGAGATGTATTCAGGCAAGAAGCCTGAGGTGAGCCACTTTCGCATATTTGGCTCTTTGAATTACTCTCACGTCCCTTCAGAGAGGAGGACGAAGTTCGAGCCCACCGCAGAGAGAGGCATCTTTGTGGGTTACGATGAGACTTCGAAGGCATATCGGCTTTACATTCCTGGCCAGAGGCGAGTTTTAGTTAGGCGGGAAGTAAAGTTTGAGGAGGAGAGGGCCTTCAGGAAGTCCAGAGAGTTAGAGCAGGAGGAGACACCAGCTCCCACACCTCAGTTGGTACAGGCTTCTTCGATATAGGTTACAGGTCCACAGGTTTCTGGGGTGACTGGATCACTTGGTACAGGCACAGGTTCTACAGGGTCAGTGGTTCAGATTACAGGTACAGGGACAGGTATAGGGACTGCCACAGGTTCAGGATCACCGATTTCTGGCTCACAGATTGCAGGGTCTTCTGGGACTAGTTCTTCAGTTACAGGTCCCAGGGGTGGTAGACCTCATGCTTCTGACACATCCTCAGAGGAGGTTACACCAGGTCCAGAGGAGCCTTCAAGGAAGAAGAAGCCCAAGTGGCTTCAGGACACCTTGAAGGAAGCAGAGGCATTTGGTAGACCTCAGGAGCAGATCAGGACTATTTTTGAGCCAGATAGATATGGGTCAGCCCTTGTTGCGAGTCTTCGTGACTCAGCGCCTTCTACATATGAGGAGGCTTCTCAGCATCAGGTTTGGAGAGATGCCATGATGGAAGAGTACCATTCCATCATGAAGAATGATGCTTGGGAGATTGTACCGAGGCTTGAGGGGAAGTCAGTTGTGACTTCCAAGTGGCTCTACAAGGTCAAGCATGCAGCTGATGGCAGTGTAGAGAAGTTCAAGGCTCGGTTTGTGGCTCGAGGGTTCTCACAGGTTGAGGGAGTCGACTATGATGAGACTTTTGCTCCAGTGGCTCGGTATTCCTCCATCAGGGAAGTGATATCGATTGCAGCAGAGATGGGTTGGAGGATCCACCAGATGGATGTGAAGACCGCATTTCTCAATGGTCTTCTGCAGGAGGAGGTGTACTTGTAGCAGCCACAGGGATTTGAGACACATGGGAGAGATTCACATGTTTGCAGGCTTAGGAAAGCCTTGTAAGGTCTGAAGCAAGCTCCTAGAGCTTGGTACTCCAGGATAGATGCTTATTTGATTTCGATGGGGTTCCAGAAGAGTGAGGATGATCCCAACCTATACTACATTGTGGTTGGTGGAGATCCGCTCATTCTTCTGCTATACGTTGATGATTTATTTATCACTGGAGATGAGCGTCTTATTGCTCTGTGCAAGAGAGATCTTGCAGCTGAGTATGAGATGACAGATATTGGGCTGATGCATTATTATTTGGGGATGGAGGTATGGCAGGAGCCAGGACATATTTTCCTAGGACAGGGGAAGTATGCTGCAGAGATCCTGAAGACTTTTCGGATGGACGACTGCAGGCCCATGTCTACACCTATGATCACCAACTTGAAGCAACTTCATGCTTCAGGTGGTAAGTTGGTGGATCCCACATTATATCGTCAGCTCATCGGATCGTTGATGTATCTGGTCAACACCAGGCCAGACTTGTGCTTTGCAGTCAACACTCTTAGCTAGTTCATGGTGCAGCCTAGGAGTGTACATTGGAGTGCTACAAAGCACATCTTGAGATAGCTTGCAGGGACGGTGGATTATGGTCTGGACTACAGGGGTTCAGGTGGAGTTAGTTTGATTGGGTTCACAGATTCATACTGGGCAGGTTGTGTGAGGGACCGGAAGAGCACTTTCGGTTGCTGTTTCAGCTTGGGCTCGGCAGCAGTGTCGTGGTTCAGCAGGAAACAGAAGTTCGTTGCATTGAGTTCTGCTGAGGCTGAGTATATGGCAGCCAGTCAGGCGACTTGCGAAGCAATGTGGCTTCGTAAGTTATTGGTAGATTTATTTGATCAGCAGCTGAGGCCTACGGTGATTTACTGCAACAATCAGAGTTGCATTCAGCTCTCTGAGAATCCAGTTTTTCATGACAGGTCAAAGCATATTGAGATCAGATATCACTTCATCCGGGACTACGTTCAGAGAGGAGCAGTTGAGCTTCAGTACATATCCACTGATCAGCAGGTTGCAGATGTCCTAACGAAATCTTTGGGGAGGGGGAAGTTTGTCTTCTTCAGAGATAAGTTGGGAGTGGTGCGGAACTCCTTCCTCGGTAAGAGGGAGTGTTAGTTTTGTACCTTGATCGAGTTCCCCTAGTGATTTAGCCTAAGTCACTAAGAATGGGGTGGTGGGACCCTCACATTAATTAATTAATTAATGAGACATTAAAGTCACTTTTTGTCCTATGTCATAAAGTGTGTGAGTAATTATTAGTTAAGTGATTTAATTAATGAGTCTTTTACTCACTTCTAATCTCAACCATCAGATTGAAATGAATGAGCACCGTTGGATTAGAATCTTCCTTTAGGGTTGGATAAAAAGGGAGGGAGGCAGATTACCTAGATTATTATTATGATTGTGAATGAGGAGAGGAGAGAGCTCGAGAGCAAGTCTGAAGGAGGTCGAGAGAGCAGTCAAGGGCACGAGTTTCAGACAGGGTACGAGCTTCCACAGGACACTGCGAGTTTGTCATCTCATTGGCACGCAGTTCTAGGCACATGCTCAGCATATAATGGTGGCTCAGATTTCGAGGTAAGCACTCAGCTATTGTTTCAGCATCGAGTTCCAACTATCAACGTTCATCTTCAGTTTGAATTCCAGGGAGATATAACCGTACAGCAGTCCAATATTCCAGCACACAGTTCGAGGGTTTCTGGCACAGTTTTAATGTTCTCTTCAAATATTTAGAGGCTGCAAATTCTGGCTCTGTTAACTCTTGCATTGACAAGAAGTCTAGGCTGAGACTGCACGAGTTTCAAGGGTACAGCAGGACCGTACCTCTGTTACTTTCCAGTAAGGATTCTGAGGGTGAGTGTGACACAGAACTCGTGGTACAGCAGGGTACTGACATCATGGTGGATTCAGCACTGTAAGCAGGAGAGTACAACATTTATAATAGGCTGTAAATTGCACATACTTCAAGACTGTTCTGCACAGACTTCGAGGCAGTCCTCAGGGTGCAATTTTTCTGGGTGAAGATAAGTCATATTTTTCACTGTAATTCTGTTAAATCTCTTGCTGCTGTTGGAATAATAAATCTCTCTCTCACTCAACTGGTTTTCCCCGTGGGGTTTTTCTAGGGCTCGATTTGGCCAAAAACTACTGTGTCAAATTATGTGTGCATGTTGGTAGATTAGCTTGCAGCCTGTTTATTTGCTTTCAGTGTGTGTTTATTGTTTATCTAATGTGCATTAAGTAACCTACAGCCAATGTAAAACCCGCTGTAGGTGAAAACCACCTTAAACTTGGCAATAAACCAGCAGACAGTGAGGCAAGAAAATCTACACTCTGGCATGAATTCCCCCTCGGGTTCTAGCTGTAATAAGGACCAATCAATCACATGCTTAGTATCATAGACATATTTCTTTAATAAAGATGCATGAAAAACATTATGAACTTTTACATGATCTGGTAAAGCTAACTCATATGTTACTGGCCCTTTCTTGGCCAGTATCTCAAAGGGTCTACAAAATCTGGGGGATAGCTTTCTGCATTGCCCCAAGCTCAAGGAGCTTCTCTTTGCCTTCACTTTCAAGAAGACATGTTCGCCGACTTGGTAATCCTTGTATTTCCTTTTCTTGTCTGCATAACTCTTCTGGCGGTCTTGTGCCTCTTTTAAGTTTTGTTGTACTTTGGTAACTAGCTGCTCCAGGTCCTTTAGTAAATTTGGACCTAGCATGACTCTGTCTACCAAGCTATGCCAAGTCACCGGTGTCCTACATTTTCTGCGATAGAGTACCTCGAAGGGGCTCATCTTGGCAGAAGTATGGTACCCGTTGTTGTATGCAAAATCTGTGAGGTGTAGATAATCCTCCCACTTTGTGGGGTTGTTCATAACATACATTCTAAGCATATCCTCTAGGATCTGGTTGATTCATTCTGTCTGACCGTCAGTCTGCAGGTGGTAGGAGGTACAGAAGTTTAATTGTGTCTCCAATCTAGAGAACAAGGATCTCTAGAAGTTATTGGTGAACTTTGTGTATCTATCCGAAATGATTGCCTTGGGTATCCCATGCAATCGAAATATCTCTTTTAGGAAAATGTTCGCGATGTGGACCGCTTTGTAAGTAGACTTCACTGAGATAAAATGTGTCACTTTAGATAACTTGTCTACTACTACAAAGATGGAGTCATCCTGTCTCTTACTCTTGGGTAAACCTCTAATGAAATCCATACTGATGACCTCCCACTTCCACTCTGGAATGGGTAGCAGCTGTAGTAGTCTGGAAGGGTGTTGGTGTTCTACCTTGACCAGTTGGCATTCTTGGCACTTGGCAATGAATAGTGCTATGTCGGCTTTCAACTTAGGCCAGAAAAAGTGTTTCTTTACCGCCGATATCATCTTTTGATATCCCGGATGCTCGGAGTAGGGTTTCTGATGGAACTCTGTGAGAATGTTAGGTTTAATGTCTCCGCTGTCTAGGACATAAAGTCTCTCCTTCGACCATAACAATCCTGTCTCGTCTATCTTATATTCCTTTTGTTGTTGGAATAACCTATCCTCCTAAATATTTTTAAGGATCTCGACATAGAACCAGTCATTCCTACTTTGCGTTCTAATCCTGTCATGCAAGTCTGAGTCAGTTTGACTTACTGTCACCTCATATAACATATGATCCCGTCGACTTAATGCATCGAAGATCTTGTTCTCCTTTACTTTTATGTGTTTTAGCTCAAAGTGGTACTGTCTAAGGAAGGCTAACCCCCTGGCTTGCCTGCCATTTAGGTCCGGTTGATCAAATAAATACTTCAAACTCATGTTGTCCGTCTTCAATAGGAACTTCATTCCCATAAGGTAATGCCTCCACATCTTTAAGGCGTGGATGATGTTGATGTATATGTAACTTCAGAATGTATTTCATATATGTATATTGTACTCCTATAGAGATGGTATTATTCCTCTATACAGAAGTGTTTGTATTCCTATAGAGATGTTATTATTTCTCTATACGGAAGTGTCGTCATTTATATTGTAAGTGTTGTAACTTATACTTGATGGGTTATTAGACCACCTTGTTGGGGTCGGCCTTGTATAAGTCATGTGGGTCGAAGGGTTATTAGACCACCCTATTGGGGGTCGGCCATGTGGGTCAAAGGGTTATTAGACCACCCTATTGGGTGTCGGACCAGTCAACATTATGTTATGTGGTTAAGTTAAGGCCAACCTAGTAAAGGTTATTAGGCAAGTCAAGTCAAGTATAAATAGAGTGCGGGAGGCACTCTATATCATTATATTCTCTCTCACACTCTCGAGAGAGTGGCACACTTGTGGAGGAGGAGAAGCTGGTGCTAGGATATGTCTATCTCTTATGCTTGGGTTGTATCATTGCTCTATCTATCTCTGAGGAAGTTATTGGGGTTTTTCACCTTTAAGGTTTTCCCCAAGTAAACTCTGTGTCTCTTGTGTGCTTGCATTATTGTGTCCATGATTGATATGCTATAGATATGTTGTACATGTTGTTCTCTCAGTTAAGATCCTCGATTAGATTGAAGTAAATTCTGAAAAATTAACATGGTATCAGAGCTAGCTTGAAAGAAGGCATGGTATGGCATATATGACACTTGTTGCACTTGCAATGCTAGGACTTGATATAGCAAAAACCAGTCATCGTATCACTTTCGCTATAAATAAATTTTGGAGAGGTTTCAGAGTCTGAAAATCGTACAGGGAAAAGATAAGATCCCCATGTACCTTGTGTCCAAAGGAAAACCTCTAATTCATTGTACTTTGTGATTTATGATCTGTACAATATAGGGTTTCTGCCTCTTCCAGATCTCAGTCATAAACAGGTGACCTTGGAAAAAAGGTCATAACTTGGGCGAGGAAGCTCCAAATGAAATTTCGTAAAAAGTGACAGGTAGTGCATGGACTGAAATTTCTCAGGTAATGTTTTTAGAGGCCTAAACTGAACCAGTGACATGTGGAACTCCGTACAAGTTCGCTCTCTTGTTTTATCCCATAAACAGGTCACGTTGCAACAGTTGGCATAACTCTCTCTCAGAGAATCCATTTGAGGCCAGACCTATGGGGTTGGAAATATGATAGGATGGGATATCAAAAGAAAAGTTTTCAGACTCTTTGGATCAAAAAGGTCGGAGTTACACCATAAACAATAAGGTACATATTTATGTCAAAACATAATTATTTTTGAGCACCTTCATTCATGGCTTCCAGAATTTAGGGTTTCGGAGAAAGTTGGAATTTTTGTAATCGGAGACTATGACTGAATACTACTCATCAAAATCGAAATTTAGAGACCAATATCAGAATTTTTGGTTGGGAAGAAGACCGGGCTTGATCAGACCCTAGTTCGGGACCTTGATCGAAAAAGTGGAAAATTAGGGCTTCTGCAAAAATGAGAATTTTTGAAATCTGTGATCACGGCTGGAAGCTCCTCAGAAAACTAGAAGCTTAGAGCTTTGGATCGAACCTTTTGATTGGGCAGAAGGGTGGGATTTATCAAACCCTAGTTCAGGGTCATGTCTAGTGAATCCAGAAGTTTCAAAGGAAAATTTGAGGGGTGAAACTTTGCAGTTTTCAAATTCTGAGTATACCAGCTCGATCAGCTCATCAAGGCCCATATTTCTATCCTTTCAAGAAGTTTGAAATTCAAAGTTTGAATTTTTAGGGTTTCTCTGACAAACCCTAATCCAGTTCCAGATCCAGTTCTTGAATATCAAGTGGATTGGGTTAATCCTATAAGAGAATGGATTGCTCACCTGCATAAGTGAAGAAATTCATGTTTCAGAGGGAGATGAGGCTAAGGCCTTACATAAGAAGATTACAAGCAATCTCGACAGGTATGACTCATCCAGGTATGTTTCGAGATTTGTTCATAATTAAGTTTATGGTATGTTTGTCTTCATGTTATTATGGTTAGTACAATCTTGATTAAATTTAGACTTGTCATATCACCTTAATAAAATTATGAATGCATGATAGAAGATATCCATTGATTATGGTGTTGACACTTATGATTGTACTAATGCATTATGGTGTTGTATGAGGTTTATGTTGTCCGCTAACATGAAAGGTACACCATGAAAGACAAATCATGTTCTAGTTCAAGAACATATGATCATGATGACATGAGGACAAAGATTCATCCATTGTCATGAATCACTTCGAAGATCTATTTGCGAGGTATGTATAACTTGGTTCTGTAATGGTTAACCTATGAGATATGCAGGTTACTAGCCCAAGTCATTGAAGAGAAAAAGAAGACATCATATGGGTATGTTAGACATAACCAGCTAACATACCAATCCAGGTATGTTTTTCCTATACCAAGTTAGAATCCTACCTTGTGTTAGGATCCTTTATATAAGTATACTTGGTATGATTGGTTATGCTTATTCATAAAGTTAGAAATGTAAGTAATCAAGGGTTTATACATTTTATGTCTCTTATCTTGATTGATGATTTAACTAACCAGAAGACTCCTATGATCAAATAAGAATATGCATGAGTAAAAGAAGACTTCCCTGAAACCTTGAATACTAATGTTTATTATCTGTGTTTGAAATGATCATGACTATACATGATTAAGATTATTCTGTTTTGATAATATTATACTAATGAATGTGTGATTATGTATGAGACCTTGAGGATAACACAATGACGATACTAATAAGCATGCATAGTGATGGATATAAGTTCAAGGACAGGTAGTCTAGGAAGCAAAGATCAAGAGGGAGCACACTCCAATTGTTCTTGCAAGGAAGCAAAGATCAAGAAGGAGCACACTTCAGTAGTTTCTGCAAGGATGCAGATATTTAGAGGGAGTCAACCACTTCTCACAATCCACATCAGAATGGAATTGTAGAAAGGTTGCAAAGATTCAGAGGGAGTCTGTTAGGAACCCATGTCTTTACTTTGTTAGTATATTGTTGTTGGACGCATATGCTTTGTAAGTCGTCCTGTAGTATTTGTTGATCCATAGTTTATATTAGCCCACAGTATTAACCCATAGTATTGGACGCATATGCTTTGTAAGTCGTCCCGTAGTATTATATGTCCCATGGTTTTGACTCATAGTATTAGGCATAGACTTAGTATATATGTGTGTGTTGAGGTCATTGAAGGCACCGTGAAGTTAATTGTATTGAGATTGCTCAAAGGAGGTTGCCCCCTCGAAGTGGCCCCTGATCAATATAAAAGTGATTCTGCGTTCTATTATTTTTCATATCTCGTGTATTGCATTAATTAATTATTGCAGGTTCATCACATCTGGTATCAGAGCACTTTATTGGGCTCGTTGGGTGGAATTTCTGCCAATTTTTTTTTCGCATCTATTGCAAGTTTGGATCTGGGGATAACTCCTATCCGCTTAACTGTGGGAAATACTTGGGCATAAGCCCTAAAAATCATTGTGAGGAGTACCAAATGAACCCCAAAGTAGCTGGCCCATTGAGAGGACCTGCCAGCGAAAAGGGCAACGACCCCTACCTGATTGACTAGTTCTCACCCGTGAGGTAAACCAAGAGCTGTCGTTTGTGGCAAAGCGGTTATCAGTTTTACCTGAGCCGTGGAGTGAGGGGTACTGCCCCAATACGCAAGCTGTCAGACAGCATTGGTGGCCGAGTGAATCCCCTAAACCGATAGGAAGCCGCACACACCTGGGGTCCATATCTATTTTCAGCTGAACTATTGCCGATCACTTCCGCTCCAGATCTATTCTGAAAGTCGTTCCAAATCCAGTCGCCGTTTCAGATCCATCCGTTTTCGATCATTTCCACGTTGTTGCAGATCCATCTGTTGCGGATCCCTTCCACGCCGCTGTTGCCGATCCAATTCTGAAAAAAAAAACCAAAAAAAAAAGAAGAAGAAGAAGAAGAAGAAGAAAGAAAGAAAAGAAAAGAAAAGAAAAAGAAAAAAGAAAAAAGAAAAAAGTATAAAATTCTGTTTTTCAGCCATATCTCCCTTGTTTCAACTCTGTTTTCCCTAAAACTTCACTGACATCACTGCAATCCCATCCTGCATATTTCATTCCTGAAGACCCTATCCCAAATTCCACTTCCCAAGACCAGAAATCTCACATTTGTCTATTTGTAGGGTTTGCCATAACTCCTTCAATTTTCACCCAAACGCCATCAAATTTTGCCACCGTGTTTCTTTCCTAATTCTGCTTCTTTGTCCCTCTCTACCAAATTTTCTCATTCTTTCACCCCGCTTTTGAAATCCCCATTTTTTGCTTCCCTTCCCATCAGAAAGTGTCCAAAACCTAGTCAAACCCCAATTACCCATCCGACTTTTTCCCAAATCCAAATATTCCTTTACTAAATAAGCTTTTGTTTGTGTTTTTCTATCCATTTCCAAGGAAAAAAAAAAAAAAACCATGGAGGAAGCACTTGCAGCGATCCAAACCAAACTCCAAGATCTGGATGAAAAATTTCTCAGCCTCCATCTTTGGCATTCGGCCATGAACAATAACTGACAACCAGAATCTTTTGCAGCCACCGGGTTCTCTTCTTCCAGCAATTTTCGTGGGTCGAAGCTTGATTTTCCTCGCTTCAATGGTACTGATCCGACTGGATGGATATACCGAGCAGAACAATATTTCAGTCTGCATAATACTTTTGATATCCAGAAAGTTCCACTTGCATCCTTTCATTTGGAACAATAAGCCCTTCAATGGTACCGTTGGTACATCAAAGCTCATCCCGAGCCAAACTGGACAGATTTTTGCCAACTCCTTTTGCCACGATTTGGTCCTAGTGCTTTTGATGAATTCATAGGAGCACTCACTAAACTTCACCAAATTGGCACAGTGAGAGAGTATCAGACATAATTTGAGAAATTGGCCAATCACACAGAAGGATTGTCTGATGAATTCTACATGAGATGTTTTATCAGTGGTCTCAAGGATGAAATCTGCTCAGAGGTCAAAATGTTCTGTCCCAACACAATGATGGAAGTCCTAGGGTTGGCTAAGTTGGCAGAGGACAAGATCGCAGCTCAACAACGCTCCAAACCCACCTTTGTTCCCTTCAGAAATATGGGTCCCCAACGACCTCCCATTACGCCTGCCTTGCAACCAACTCCTATCAAGCATTTGTCTGAAACAGAGATGCAGGCACGCCTAGAAAAAGGGATTTGTTATAATTGTGATGAGAAATTCACTTGGGGACATAAATGTGTTCAACAAAAGCTCTATCTCTTGGATGTGGATTCTTTGCCTGCCTCAGAACTTGATGAAGAAGCTCCATATACAGTAGGTGATCAGGTCGACATTCAACACCCGCCTGTTGACACCCCATCTCAGGACGACCCACCCGAGCTCTCTCTCCATGCTGTAACCGGCGTCACCACCCCACAAACAATGCGAGTCAGGGGATACTTAAAGAAGCTCCCTCTTACCATACTCATTGATTCTGGTAGCACTCATAACTTCATTGACCCTCGGATTGCCAAACAGGATGATTGTTTTATCCATCATTGCTCCAACTTTGAAGTCATGGTTGCCAATGGGGGCACCTTACCTTGCAAGGGGAAGTGTCACAATGTGTGTATCTCTATGGAAGATTATAACCTGCGCTCTGACATGTTTGCCTTGTCCTTAGGCGGATGTGATGTGGTTTTGGGCGTTCAATGGTTACGCACACTTGGCCCCATCTTATGGGATTTTTCGGAACTTTGGATGCAGTTTTCAGTAAATGGGGCACAACAAAAATTAATGGGCTTACAACCAGGGTCTCTCTGCATCATCAGTTCACATTGCCTAGAAAAAATCCTTAAGAAGAATTCACATGGTATCATTGCTCAATTCCATTCCCTTCAGATGCACCCATCAACGGTCTCCACTACTTCCTTGGATAGATATGCAGGTGTCTTTGCTGAACCAATGAGCTTTCCGCCTTCAAGAGACCTTTCTGGTAAGAATTTAGTCGCATCTACCTCTCAGTAGGAACTGATGGCTATTTTGCATGCAGTATAGAAGTGACAGCCATACCTATTAGGGAATTATTTCTGCATCAAGACTGATCTCCAGAGTCTGGAAAATTTTCTGGAACAACAGGTCTCCTCCCCAGCACACCTGAAATGGGTTATCCAACTCATGGGTTATGACTATGCGACCACTTACCAGAAGGGTAAGGACAATATGGTGGAAGATGCTCCTCCTCACACATTTGATAACCCAGTTTCTCTTATAGCTATTTCTTTGCTTGTTCCAAATTGGTTGCAATCTATTCAACGGGGCTATCTCTTCTATGAACTCCATGCTTCTTCATCAGTAGGGCACTCTGGGTTCCTCAAAAAGTATGACTAGGAACAATGTAACTTCTTTTGGCAGGGACTCAAAAGGACAATTCAATGGATGGTGGTTGACTGTGATACTTTCCAGGTCAACAAGGGTGAAACGACCCTCCTTTCGGGACTGCTCGAACCCTTGTCCATCCCTCCACAGATTTGGACAACTATTTCTATGGATTTCCTAGAAGCGCTCCAGTGGTATAGTACCACATCTCAAAGGACACCATATGAAGCAGTCTCTGGATAGGCACCACCAGTTCTTCTTCCATACACCTTCAGCAGCTCCCTAGTTCAGGCAATTGACTCAATTCTTTGAAACCGTGATCAGCTTCTTCTCATTCTGCAGGACAATTTTCAGATGGCAAGAATTCGACTTAAACAACAAGCCGATCAACACCGTTCTGAGCACACTTTTCACATCTCTGATATGGTTCTTCTTCGTCTACAACCTTCCACGCAATCCTCCCTGAAACTCCAAAGGCACCAATGGCTTGGAATGCAACCCGAGGATGCTATAGGGGACCCACTCCTTCATATTCTACATCAATTTCCACATCTAAAGCTTTGAGGACAAAGATTTTTCTAAGGGAGAGGGGATGTTAGGAACCCATGTCTTTACTTTGTTAGTATATTGTTGTTGGATGCATATGCTTTGTAAGTCGTCCTGTAGTATTTGTTGATCCATAGTTTATATTAGCCCATAGTATTGACCCATAGTATTGGACGCATATGCTTTGTAAGTCATCCCGTAGTATTATATGTCCCATGGTTTTGACTCATAGTATTGGGCATAGACTTAGTATATAAGTGTGTGTTGAGGTCATTGAAGGCACCGTGAAGTTAATTGTATTGAGCTTGCTCAAAGGAGGTTTCCCCCTCGAAGTGGCCCGTGATCAATATAAAAGTGATTTTGAGTTCTATTATTTCTGATATCTCATGTATTGCATTAATTAATTATTGTAGGTTCATCACAGAGTCCACCCAACAACCAAACAAAGATAAGTATTTGAATTATCATTTCTTGCATAGTTGATTGTTTTAAATAATACTGTTCAATGATGTATATACTAATGTTCCTAGAATTAGGTTGTGTATTTTGGCATATTAGAATAATTGCATTAATGAACAGCATACTACTAATATGCATATAATGGGTAAGTGGCCTATGGCACTGTACAACATTCCATTGCTACTTATCTAGAATAAAACATCTTTGCTGACATGTTGGGAGTTGTGCACACTCTTAACAATGTTCTGGTAGAGATTGGAAGGCATCTAGAAAGTTACGGGATATGGATAAATGTTGTATTGAAGCATTGGCTAAGATAATTGCATGACTGTATGACATATTTCTTTATGTGTAAGAATTTGTTTTGAAAACTATGAGATGTTTTCTAATCATGCAATTTAACTTGTTGTGTAGGAAAGATCGTATACCATCACCTACAAAAGAAGGACTACAACATTTGTTCAGCAACAAAGTTATCTATTGAAAATATTGAAGATATTGAAGTTCCCAGGATCTGGGAAGAATGTCATGATCGAGGAGTACCAGTCGATCATGAATATGTTTGGGATGCAGTCCCAAGACCTGAAGGGGAGTCTGTAGTGACTTCCAAGAGGATCTACAAGATCAAGCATGTTGCAGGTGGTAGCATAGAGACTTTTGCTCCTGTAGCCAGATACACTTCCATTAGATCCGTACTTGCTTTGGCTGCAGTGATGAAATGGAAGATACACCAGATGGATTTCAAGAAAACTTTCTTGAATGTTGTAATTGAAGAAGAAGTGTATGTGGAGCAACCACTTGGTTCTGAGACACATGACAGGGAGTCATATATGTGCAGAACTTGATATGGTAGGATAGACAACTTTCTATCTAGTTTGGGCTTTACCAAGAGTAAAGCAGATTCCAACCTTCACTACAAGGTTGAGGAAGGCAATCCAGTGATACTACTTTTGTATATGGATGACCTGTTTATTACAGGTGAAGATAGATTGATTACCGACACGCAGCAGAAGCTTGCTTCCAAGTTCGAGATGAAGAACTTGGAGATGATGCACTATTCTCTAGGAATGGAGGTGTGGCAGAGTACAGATGGAATCTTCCTTGGACAAGAGAAGTATGCAGTGGAGATCTTGAAGAGGTTCGGGATGATGGACTGCAAGGCCATGGCCACACCTATGGCATCGAACTTAAAGCTTCTGTGTGATGCTTCATCTGATTCGGTTAATGTTATTGTGTATCGTCAAATGATTGGGTCCTTGATGTACCTGACGAACACGAGGCCAGATATTTGCGGTGAACACATTGAGCCAGTTCCTGACGGATCCTAGAAGTGTTCACCTGATTGCTGTAAAGCATATTCTGAGGTACTTGAAGGGTACAGTTGGTTATGGGCTCAAGTATGATGCGAATCAAAAGTTTAACCTGCAGGGTTATGTTGATTCAGATTGGGCAGGCAATGCTGCAGATAGGAAGAGCACTTCTGGGTGCTGCTTCAGTATGGGATCAAGTGTGATCTCTTGGTTTAGCAGGAAGCAATCCTATGTAGCACTGAGTATAGCCAAGGCATAATATGTTGCAGCCTGTGCGGCTAGTTTTGAGGCAGTATGGCTGTGGAAGCTACTGTCAAAGTTATTTGATCTCCCGTTGGATGCTACTGGTATCTTCTGTGATAACCAGAGTTGTGTGAAGCTATCTGAGAACCCAGTGTTTCACGATAGGTCAAAACACATAGAGATAAAATATCACTATATCAGGGATATGGTGTAGAGAGGAGCAGTGAAGCTCCTATATGTTGCGACGGACGAGCAGATTGCAGATGTACTGACGAAGCCACTAGCCAGAGTGAAGTTTGAGTACTTCAGAGAGAGGTTTGGTGTTCTTTAGATTGACGACACTTCGAGGAAGAAGTGATGGACACATTTACTGAAGCCATTCCAAGCATGTTGGAAGGAGGATCCTTCACATGGCTGTGGATGTAAGCGCTGGATGATGAGCATCAGGACGATGCTCCAGTTACTTCTCTATATGTGTATGTATGCATCATGTTGGATGCTTGATATGATCAGTTGGATCATTTATATGTATATATATGTATGCATCATGTTGGATGCTGGATATGATCAGTTGGATCATTTATATATATATGTACGCACCATGTTGGATGCTAGATATGATCAATTGGATCATTTATGTATGTATGCATCATATTGGATGCTTGGACCATGTATCTGTATATGTATCAGGTGGATACGATTGTATGATCAGGTGGATCATGTATCTGTGTATGTATCAGGTGGATACATTATATGATCAGGTGGATCATGTATGATGATATGTATCAGGTAGATACTTGGTATGCATCAGGTGGATGCATTGTATGATCAGGATGATCATGAATGACGAACTTCAAGATGTTGCTCCAGATATGCATCAAGACGATGCAGTGATGAGTATCAGGACGATAGTCTAGATGATATGCATCAGGATGATGCTATGATGATGATCAGGATGATCATATGTATTAGGTGGATACCTTACATAATCAGTTGGATTATGTGTGATGAGTTCCGAAGACACATATGCACAGTGCCTTTCCGACATGGTGGTAGATGTGTTCTCCCATTTGCATTGATGTAAGTGCAGAGCCTTTCCGACATGGTGGTAGATGTGTTCTTAAATGTGCGTTGATGTAAGTGCAGAGCCTTTCCGACATGGTGGTAGATGTGTTCTCCCATGTGCGTTGATGTAAGTGCAGAGCCTTTCCGACATGGTGGTAGATGTGTTCTCCCATGTGCGTTGATGTAAGTGCAGAGCCTTTCCGACATGGTGGTAGATGTGTTCTCCCATGTGCGTTGATGTAAGTGCAGAGCCTTTCCGACATGGTGGTAGATGTGTTCTCCCATGTGCGTTGATGTAAGTGCAGAGCCTTTCCGACATGGTGGTAGATGTGTTCTCCCATGTGCGTTGATGTAAGTGCAGAGCCTTTTCGACATGGTGGTAGATGTGTTCTCCCATGTGCATTGATGTAAGTGCAGAGCCTTTCCGACATGGTGGCAGATGTGTTCTCCCATGGTCGTTGATGTAAGTGCTGTGAGCCTTTCACGGATGGTGGTAGGTTGGTCCTCCCATGCCGGTGAGTGTAAGTGCTGTGTGTGTGCATCTGGGATTGTGCTTCGTGATACTCTGTGGCCGTGGACAAGTTGTGCAGTAGCATGTAAAAGGTCCTGGGAGATTCGATAGGTTGACCTGTATGCTCGTAATCAGTCCTGGGATGCTCTTTTGAGGTTTTGTTGACGCACGTAATAAGTCCTGAGGATTCCACAGTATGGCCAGTGATGATGAAGACCTGCAGGTGGTGGGCCTACATCCAGT
Organism: Larix kaempferi; assembly: GCA_027924585.1. Classification (NCBI taxonomy): domain Eukaryota; kingdom Viridiplantae; phylum Streptophyta; class Pinopsida; order Pinales; family Pinaceae; genus Larix; species Larix kaempferi. The sequence continues at coordinate 2,456,718 of BSBM01000110.1, forward strand.
ATGAAAAAGGACTAGCTCTGTAGAAATTCCTATGATGAGTAGATTCAGAGATTGATTGAGATAGCAGTAGCAGTGACGATGACAATGACTCAATGACGATTATCTAGTGACGATGATCCAGAGAAGAAGACTTGTGCTAGAAGACCTCTGTCGAGAAATACCTTCCTAGTTAAGAGGGAGTGTTGATGTATATGTAACTTCGGAATGTATTTCATATATGTATATTGTACTCCTATAGAGATGGTATTATTCCTCTATACGGAAGTGTTTGTATTCCTATAGAGATGTTATTATTCCTCTATACGGAAGTGTCGTCATTTATATTGTAAGTGTCGTAACTTATACTTGATGGGTTATTAGACCACCTTGTTGGGGTCGGCCCTGTATAAGTCATGTGGGTCGAAGGGTTATTAGACCACCCTATTGGGGGTCGGCCATGTGGGTCAAAGGGTTATTAGACCACCCTATTGGGTGTCGTCCCAGTCAGCATTATGTTATGTGGTTAAGTTAAGGCCAACCTAGTAAAGGTTATTAGGCAAGTCAAGTCAAGTATAAATAGAGTGTGGGAGGCACTGTATTTTATCATTCTATTCTCTCTCACACTCTCGGGAGAGTGGCGCACTTGTGGAGGAGGAGAAGTTGCTGCTAGGAGATGTCTATCTCTTATACTTGGGTTGTATCGTTGCTCTATCTATCTCTGAGGAAGTTATTGGGGTTTTTCACCTTTATGGTTTTCCCCAAGTAAAATCTGTGTCTCTTGTGTGCTTGCATTATTGTGTCCATGATTGATATGCTGTAGATATGCTATACATGTTGTTCTCTTAGGTAAGATCCTAGATCAGATTGAAGTAAATTTTGAAAAATTAACAGATGATGGCAGCTAGTTCAAGATTGTGTGTGGGGTAGTTCTGTTCGTGTTCCTTCAACTTTCTTGACTCATAGCAGATGGTGAAGTCGTTTTGCATAAGGACTCCGTTGAGTCCTTCTTTGCTTGCATCGGTGCAAACAACGAAGTCCCCATTGGGGTCAGCAATTCGTAAGATGGGCACGCTAGTCAAAAGTTACTTTAGTTTCTGGAAGCTTTCTTCACACTTCATTGTCCAAAGGAACTTGTTTTCCTTTTTCTGCAAGGTAGTCATAGGACAAGCAATCCGCGAGAAGTTCTCAATGAACTTCCGGTAGTATCCGGCTAATCCTAAGAATGATCTTATGTCGGTCACGCACGTAGGTGTATGCCATTCCTCTATGGATTTAATCTTTTCAGGGTCAACCGCTATCCCCTTCTCAAAAATGATGTGACCTAGGTACTGTATCTGTGGTTTGTAGAAATCACACTTGCTAAACTTAGCATAAAGTTGGTGTTCTCGTAACACTTGTAGCACTATTCAGAGATGCTCTTCATGTTCTTCTTCACTTTTGGAGTAGATCAAAATGTCTTCAATGAAGACTAGTACGAACTTGTCTAGGTATTGACTAAAGATACAGTTCATCATGCACATAAAATTTGTGGGTTCATTCGTCAATCCGAAAGGCATTACCACAAACTTGTAATGACCATATCAGGTTTGAAAGGTGGTCTTACTGATGTCTTCGTCACAGATTCTTACTTGGTGATATCCAGATCGTAGGTCGATCTTTGAAAAGATCTTCGCTCCTCCGACTTGATCAAACAAGTCATCGATTCTAGGGAGTGGGTAACGGTTCTTGATGGTCAACTTGTTGATTTGACGGTAATCGATGCACATCCGCATCATCCCGTTCATCTTCTTGACAAAGAGTATTGGTGCTCCCCAAGGAGACACACTCGGTCAAATGTATCCTTTCTCGATCAACTCTTGTAATTGAAGCTTGAGCTCCACCAATTCTGGTGGGCTCATGCAGTAAGGGGCTTTAGAAACTGGTACTGACCTAGGTGTTAGTTCTACAGAGAAGTCTAGGTCTCATTTGGGTGGTAGCCTTGGTATTTCCTTGGGAAATACATCCTTGAATTCTACAAGGACTGGGAAGTCTTCAATCTTTTGTTCCCTATCGGCCTACATGGTTTGAATGTTAACTGCAAAGAGTTTACAACCTTTCCTTACACACTTCTTTGCTTGTAAGGAAGATATTTTCCTCATGGAAACCTTCTTAGGCATGCCTTGAATCTTTCTTTGATTCCCTTGGCTATCTGTTCATAGTATCGATTTGTTCAAGCAGTCAAGTAGGGCATGATGTTGTTCCAACTAGCCCATGCCAATAAGTATGTCATAAGAACCTAGTGGTAAGATGTTTAGATCTACCCTAGTTGGAAAACCATTCAAATCTATCTCGCAAGTCTAACTAGTTTAGAGACCTTCCATTTGGTGCCAGTGGCTAGTTGTACCAGCCATGGTTTCTTGTGTTTCTCTCGACTTAACTTACAAGTTTCGACTATCTTAGGGGAGACATAACTTCGGCATGCACCGTGATTGATTAAAACTAAAATAGCTATGTTTGAAACCTTACGCTCAATCTCGACCATAGTGGCCTGGTGATCTAGTTGTCGACAGTCAAGTGTAGCATAACTTCTTGGTGTTCTTGCCATGTCCCCTACCATTGGGTTTTCTTGTATGTTGTGCAAAACTTCGTCCGTCTTGTTGGGACAATCTCTGAAATAGTGGGGTCCTTGGCATTTCCAACAAGTGACGGTTGGTGGGGAAGTCTTTGCTCCTTTGTTAAAAAATCATCTGTTAGTATGCAGTGCAGGCACATTTGGCCGTGCATGAGGTCGGTTGAAACCTTTGTTGGGTGGGAAACTACTGTTTTTTTTTTCGGTAAGGTGGTGGCCTAAAACCTGGTCTTTGGTTGTCCGAGAAGTTTTTGAATCTATCTCTGTTTCTGTTTATGTTATCATTTCTTGACTATCCATGTTCATAACAGAGTCTAGCCTTGTGTAAAGTCACGTCTAAATTTTTAGGCATGTCAAACTCAATTTTCTCTCAAAAATTGGGAGTTAGGCATCCTAAGAATTGCTGTATCTTTACTTTTTCATCTTTTATGTATGGTGCGTAATGTAGCAGATCTAGAAATTTGTTGATGAAGGCTTCCATAGTTAGGGACCCCATCTTTAGTTCATGAAATTTTTGATCTTTTTGCCAAAGAATATTTCAGACATGTATTTGTCTTGAAACAATTTGCTGAAAGCACTCCATCTGATATCTCTCACTTCGTGCCCTTTTGTATGTTTGAAGTCTCTCCACCACCTGGATGCTTTACCATTTAAGTTGTAAATGGCCAGTGGTGCTTCCATTTCATTGGAATAATTGTGGAATTTAAAATACTTGTTCATTCCTAACAGCCACTCCTCAGCTTTATCCCCGGTATTTATCTCTCCATCATACGTTGGGGCCTTAATTTTATGAAACTCTCCCTGCAAACAGTCATCATTTTTCCTCCTTTTCTTGTAAGGAGAAGGTGAACCATCATCACTGGAAGAGCTCTTACAGTCCTCTTCCATGAAATTAGGTATGTGTTCTTCATACTCATCCTCTTTAGGAATGATGGATCTTTTTGTGTGATAGTGTTTTTCTTTGGATATGTTTGCTGAGTGGGAGGACTGTCCATGGGATTTTTCCCCTGTTAAGTTCTGAAGTAGAGATTCATTTATGGCTTGCTTTCCCGTCTTTCCTGCATATTGTCATCTCTGAAACTCTGTAATTTAGTTTGTAACTTTTGTATTGATTTCATTAGATCTGAGTTCAATTCCACCACGATCTCTTGCTCTCGTGGTGGGGAGTTCAAGTTCCCATGTCTACTACTGTCTTGTTCTGCATTCATGCTGTAGATTGATTTTAAATACCTGAAATGTTCCACCAATTAGTAAGAAAAAAATTATGTTAGTTCATATATAGAAACAAAATAAATTTATAAGTACATTTTTCGAAATATATGTATCTGCAGCGAATGTTTTCTGTAATGAGCCCAATAGGTTTCTTAGTGTTGTAGTTGGGCTCTGATACGACTTGTAATGTCCCTAAAACTGTAAAAATTTAAAATTTTTCTTGTATAGTTATCATCGACTATTTCAGTAAGTGTTTAGTAAATTAACTTCAATACTGGGAAAATAAACATAAGACTTATCAATGCATAGTTTATAATTCTGTTCATGATTTATTGTTTGATTTATTTGATGTGGTTGGTTTCACTTATAATTCTATGGAAGCGATGTGTTGGAATGATGCTCTAATTATCTGTATTTGAATTAATGGAGATATTTCGGTTTTGGTGCATAAGCTTAAACTCTAATGGTTTCTATGTTCCCCGTGATGTAGGAATTCTTGTAAAATGTATTGGTCTCTTGTAGAACTCTTCTTTTCTTTTAAAAGCTTGAAGTGGTGGAAATGTGTTGCAAGACCTGGATTACTTAGCATTTATGCTAAAGTCTAATTCCACATGTCTTTGTAGGCATTTGTGCTAAAGCTACATACCATTATAATATTTGAAGAAAGGACTTTGGTAAAACATTATAATGTGAACCAAGTTTGAATTAATGGAAGTCGATGCCATAAGGATTGTCACTCCAATATAGGGAGTGGATAAATAATTTCGAGGATAGTGGGGTTTGGTTGGAAATTAATGTAGCCAATGTTTGTGCTATCCAGCTGGAGAAAGGAAGGCTCAAGCGCCTAGTTAATTTCACCGTAGTTCATTTCATGTTTGTTTGGGGTTGAGCTCTGTCGGGTTTTAGTGGTTTGGTAGTAAGAGAGCAGGGCTCTCTGGTTTGGGATTGTGTCCATGCATTCCAGCATTGGCCATGAGTGTAGCTTCAGCCAACGCTCCACATAAAAGATAGGGGAAGGAAGATCACGTAACCAACAGTCTTGAAAGTAAACCCTGCGTCTCTATAACTGGTTTCAGACTAGTTTCTATAATTCGTTTTGCTATGAAAAACTAAAGGTTTACATTTTGACTTGGATAGGTTTTTACAGCGTTGGAAGTTTGAGCTTACTTGATGGGATATTCACAGCCAGGATGACCGCGGGTAAGCCTGGTCCTTGTGGCAATTATCTCCTCTCATGCGAATGCTTTCCTGTAATGATTGTTTGCTCGGTATGTAAACTTTTGGGAATAATTGACCCACTTGAATTTTCTGGGGTTTTTTAATGTGATGTTTAAGTTTTGGATGAGAAAGTCATGGCTAGACTTCGTCGCACTCTCTGTAAATGTATCATCCATACTTTTGGATTGGTAGCCTGTATGGCGTTTTGGGTAAAGAGGAGGGCCTCAATTGACTCCTTTATAATGACTGTGATTTCAACATTTTTGGAAATGTAATTTAATGTGTTCAGTTTGGGGCTTCCGTGGGCAGTCACGACTTATGTATAAGCTGGTTTCGTTTTTATGAATGGGACAGGGGAGACCCCAAATGGACTCCTGTACATTTAGATTTACGATTTTGGTGTTGATATTTCTATTTAATAATTAATGTGAAGTTCTTTTAAATGATTTTTGCTAGTGTTGTGGATATAATGAGATCTATTTCCAGCTACTATGAATAGCGTTTGGCCTTCTGTATTAATGTTCTTTTAACTCTTAGAATATTCGTGTTTAACCTAGATCTTTACTATTGTATTGGGTGAAGGATGAGCGTGAAGCTTCTGCCTGCGTTTTATAAATTAGTGTGTTCTCAGTTTCACTCACATCCCTTTTAGCTCATGCATTTGACTCGGAGAATGAATCTTTATGTAGGATAAAAGGGTTGAAATGTTTGTTTTAATTGCAATTACTGGGCAAAGCCCTAAATGGTTGTGCGATTTTCTTTTATCTTGCTTCTGTGTACGGTGATTTGATGCAGCAGTATGATTTTAATTATATAAGAGAAATTTATAAGACCAACTGAGATCAAAAGCTTCGGTGTAATTTAAACTCAGATGTATTCTTATGTGGGGAAAACGCAGCCTCTGTGAGAGAAATTGTGGTTTAATGTTTCAGGGCTGAAAATGAAATTTACTATGTATTTAATTATGTCTGCATTGGAAGGGTCCCAAGTTAATTTCTTTGTTTGAATATTTTTATTGGGTTTTGTGGGAAGAGCCCTAGCATTAAAAATGCATTCATTTTATACTTGTTTGGTTTCAATGTTTAATTATGAGAGTATGGCATTCCACGTTGTAGCGTGGATCTTCCCAAGATTTGTATATTTTAAATGTAGTGTGTATAGAATTTGATCCCGAGTCTTTAATTTTTATTAAGTGATTGTAAGTCGGGAAAACACCCTAAATGTATCGGCCTGTGTATGGCAACTTTAATGAATTAATTATGTAGTGGTTTCTCTTTACACATGAGTCTATGTATGAAGAATAAGCTATGTTTGAAGTTCCTGGTTTACGTTGATTTAATTTGGTTTAAAAGAGTCTTTGCGCAATCTCTGGCAGAGATTTATATATTAGTTTATTATTTTAATTAAAAGGTTTGCACAGTAAGGGAGTTTTGACTTTCTTGCTAAGTTGAGAACTAAGATTCTAAGCTTGGGGAAACCCAAGTGAATCGATCTCCTTATAGGAGATGATTCTGTGGTAACAATAAATTTTAATTATGTCTGCAATTTAATTACTGTTTCAACTAGCTAGGGTTTGAAACTTAAACATACATTTAAACTTTTGATTTATAAAAGGATGGCCTAGGGAGCCAATGCAATATGCCCTTGCTCCCAATGCCTGGGGTTTTAACTAGAAAGAAGTTTACAGTAATGAGAATGAAATTCTAAACTTTTAGCTTGTAACATATCGGAAAACATACAAGTAATTCATACCTGAATTTGCCTCTGGGATCCTCTCCTGGCACAAGCTTGCACACTTCAAACACTAATTAAGGAAAACACTTATGCTTTAGCTGACCTGTAGGATGGTAAACGAATGAATTTGGAACTACCACGTTCCTCCCAACCATGACCCTTAGAATCGTTCCTGGTTCTAACCAGATCCCCCCGAGCTGGCTCCAACATGCAATAGAAAAATAGAGAACCTAGGGCAGACTGCTGATGATATTCCAATGTTGGAAATAATATGATCCTTCAGTTCTGTGGGACAAATTCTCTCTTATTACCATAAAATAATGATAGAAAGAAAGATGATCCCTCACTTTGGGAATTGTCCTAGTTTTTATAGGTGAACTTTTTGAATATAGCGGTTGAGAATATTAATTTCTTTTAATATTCAACTTAAGTTGATTTTCAGTTTAAATTAATATATATATAATTTTAAAAGTTATAACTCTAGTTTACCTAGAACTTTTAAACTTGTTCCTTTATAATCTTACTAAAGGAACTTGATATTATCTTTCAACATAATAATTTATAATTTTACTTAAGAATAATATATTTATTTATAAGTATTATCCTTTACTTATATTACTATATTTATTTATAAGTAATATCTTTTACTTATATCATTACCTTTATTTATAATTAATATCTTTCATATACATATATTTATGTATCTCTTTTGTACATGAGTGAGACTCTTATACTTAATCACTTTAATTAAATCAAGTAGGTATATAGAATTATAACTTTTGATTCTTTATTAATTAAGGTCCATTCTTTTGACAAAGCCTTGGTAGGTTTGGATGGTTGACTAGGTTAGGTAGCTCTAGGTCCCTTTTGCATGTTGGATTACTTCGTTTTCGGTGGTAGTTTCCTCCATCCTTGATGAGATGAGTAATGAATCAATTAATCAGAATAAAATAAGTATGATGACTAGTTCTATTTAGAGCCTTCCTCAACCCAGCACCTTCTTAAGTAAGTAACCCCTAGTGCTATTTAGAGCTTAAGCTCAACACTTTTACATGGGCGTTACGCTAGTGCAATTCCAGATCTCTTTGCTCAACACTAGTGCTAGGATGTATTTGTAAGATACACCTAGGGATACAATGGACAAAGATCCGATGCTCCAGAGCTTATGCTCAACATCAATTTGGAGTGCTCCAGGGCTTATGCCCAACACTCTATGTACATCGGGGATTACGCCCAGTACATAATAAAAGTCCTCTATGTACATTGGGGCTTATGCCTAGCACATAGGGCATCCATGTGCTCCATAGTCCACGCTCAACACATCATAAGAGTCAGTCATGCATATCATAAATCTGCACAGTATATAACAAAAATCATCTCAGTATAATAGGGTCTTGTACTCAATCTCATAATAAAATAGATCACTCAAATACGTTGGGGCTTTCTTCCCAGTATATAACAATAACCTGCATTAGTCAGGGTCCATGCCCAAATATGTATATCTATAAAAATGAATGTGCATTGGGGCTTATGCCCAGTATACCAAAATAAATCATATGTGTTGGGGCTTACGCCCAATATATAACATCAATGTAGTCAACCAAAATTCAGGATATTACAATGAAAGCACACCACTTGCAGTACATCTTTTTCTAGCACATTGACCTGAAAAGCGCAAATCCAGAAGTCTGGTGAAAATAATGAAAAGGGGGGAAACATTATCATTCAATCAATAAATCTAATTGTGTGGAATGTATAACTAGTTTTGCTACCATTCTCTTTTTATAACATGTCATGGCTACATAGTACAATGGTTTTTATTTATAACAAGAGCCACAAGGTGGCGACTTTGATAAATTAAGATTTTTTAACTAGGTAAATTAACCTTGAAACATGGTTGAACCAATTTGCAAATTGTCGTTAATAAATCAAGGATATATATTTGAGTGCCACACTTGATTCCAAGATGTGCGTTTCTGGGTGTCTAGGCCACTTGTCTTTAGCATGATTCAATTGCCACAATTAATTTCATAGATTCACATCATACTCAAATGTATGCATTAACACCACAACAATAAGTAAACTTTGAATTTGAGTTATGTCTAGCTGAAGGAACCACTTGCCAAATCTACTAACCCAATGCCCAACGACAACATCACGTTCGACCATCGTGCTACAACTCTAAAAAATCACCTAATTAAAAAAACCAAATTATTAAAATAATACAAAGCCTGTGTTAACCATTAACAGAGTCTTTTATTTTTATGCTAATAATTGATTAATACACGAACATTCTCACTATATGTCCCCACAATACATAAATTATACATAACCCAATTGTTACATATTGAACAATTATACAGTAACCTTGGCACGAACATTCTCACTATATGTCCCCACAATACATAAATTATACATAACCCAATTGTTACATATTGAACAATTATACAGTAACCTTAACCTTATTGCGTCATATTAAAAACACTATACTTGACCATGTTTAAAGAGAAAGAGCTATTTGAGAATCAAATAATAAATCTTAAGAATAAAATATAATAAATCTTAAGCATAAAGATATTTTTAAACCATGTTTATCACGATTTATTGAAACCTATCTAAAATAAATTTTTGGCTCTTAGAGGTTTAAGGGAAAAATTCTTGAGCAACTCATTGACTTCACTCTATTAATTGGAGATAGGATTATCATGTGCTTTGGTTGTTTCGAAATTATAAATTATAATATCTTATCTCTATTGATGCAATGTCTTCCTTGAATTATTTTCATGAAAACTTTGTTCACTAACCATTACTTATTCTCTTCCTCCACTCACTATACAGAGAAATTTGTCCCCTTCAACCTCATTAATTATTCTCTTCCTCCACTCACTTTTGTAGATTTCAATTTTCAAATCCTTGAGTAATTATCAGCTGTACTCTTCCAAAAAAAACAATTTCAATGGTTAAAAACTAGAGATTGGCAATATACAATAAGGCATGACTTAAAGAGGTAAGTTGTGTTGTACATTGTGAATTAATATAAATAACAATAACAATAATATTGCAATATTGGTATAAAAAGAACATGCAAAGGGTCTTAGAATAAAAATCACGGGGAGAAGTAAATTTTTAGTGGTTTCCAAAACCCTTGTTTCACATAATGCAAACATATTTGTATAAACAAGAGAAATAGTAAAATTTTAGTGGTTTCCAAATCCCATATTTCACATAATGCAAAAGTATTTGTATAAACAAGAGAAAGCTACGTTGCAACATATCTCTGCCAAAATGATGTAGGAGAAAAAAGATAAGCAGTGGGCGTTATGAAAGTAACACAGACATGCGTACATTAAAAAATTATCAAAATACTCAAAAAAAAATCAAAAGATTAAAAAGTATCCACTTTTCAATTTGTGCGCTAGGTAACTTTAAATGATATTAAGCCTGAAATGAAAACGTGATTCTTAAAAAGTATTCAAATCATAAATATAAAAAGTATTAAAAATATATTTTCAAATTAAAATAATATTAAAAAATAAAAATAAAAATCAAAGTATTAAAAAGTATCCACTTTTCAATTTGTGCGTTAGGTAACTTTAAATGATATTAAGGTTCCGATGAAAACGTGATTATTAAAAAGTATTCAAATTATAAATATAAAAGGTATTAAAAAGATATTTTCAAATTAAAATAATATTAAAAAGTAGTCGTGAACACTCCATGCAACATTGACAATCCGGGCATTATGAAATAAGGCTCCGACGTGGTTAAGCTATATGCTGGTGATTGAGGCATTACGAAACAACTCCGATGTTAAGCAAGTTGCCGCATAGAAAGACTACCTCTTTTTGGTCTCTTTGGCTACGTTTGTTGTTGACTTTGGACATACGTGATCTGCAAAGAGAAATTGTTGTAGTATCAATGGGCGAGGTAAAATGTTTGGCATTGCGTTTAGATTGATATTGATTTTGGTTCTGGTTCAATATTTTTCTTATATGTGTATCATCTTTGCTTGATGTCATTGTTTACATAAAGAGGAAAATGGTGTTGATGAAAAGAAAGGTGATGAAAAGAAGCTTGCTTAACCTTAAACTTGAGCTTGTTGTTTCCAAGGTCGACATGCATTGTGCAGGTTGTGCTCATGAGGTTAAGAAGTATATCAAGAGTTAAACGTGAGAAGCAGATCATGATTGGTTGCAGAGGATTGACTTTTCTGAAATATTGGAAAGAATAGTCTTAACGATATTTCGCTTCTAGAATCCATATACAGATGAGAAATATTTGTCAGCTTAGACATGCGTTCATAACAACTATCATACTTACGATATATGATACTTTTTTGGAAATCTTGTAGAAACTTCAATTGTTCGTGCTTCGTGCGATTTACTAGTTGATAATAACTTTGAGGATTTTTCTAGCTTCTCATCTTTTAATTTTTTTATTTATTCAATCACCCCTTTATTTAGATTTTTTAAGCGAGTATTTTCATCATCTTTTCTGATAGATTCTTATTGGACTATTTTTGGATATCTACTTCCTTTTTTTTGATTTTTTCTTTTACTTCTTGCGAGTTTTTTTCTTTTTTAATTTCTTGATTTGTGCGATCAAGCCTTGACTATGATTCTTCAAACGGGTAATTTTGTCATCCTTACTGGCGACAACCTTTTCAACTTCTTTCTGCTTCTTTTGTTCTGACTTCTAATTGTCCTATGAAATCACCTTTGATATATCCTTGAAGTATTCAAATGTTGGAGCTTCTAAATATGACTTCATTGTATCGTCCTGCAATCTGATTTTCTTCTTTTTATAGGAAAATGTTAGAAACTTCTTTTTGGCATTTAAGATGAAAGTCCCCAATGTTTTTATCCAAGGTAACCCCAATATTATCTCACCGTAAAAACTCCATAAGGAACTAACGATGAATTGCGATATGACCATATAATCTCCAACATTCAATTGTAATCCACTTATTTCAAATTGTTTCCTTCCCCAAAAGTCTAGCCCTTCAGTCATATTTGACTCGGGAATCACTAAATGATTAGCGAATTCAACACTAATATAAATATTACTTTTAGCAGGGGAAATAAAAATGGTGATATCATTCCCTACAAGTGTCCCTTTAATGCTAAATAGAATTGAAACATTCATTTTCGAGGTGCTAGGAAACTTTTCATTTTTTTCAACATTAAAATCCATATTCTCAATTTTTTTGAAATTTTCGTCAATATCTTGTTTTTGGTTCAATAATTATTATTACTATCATAAAAAGCAATAATAATATTATACAAATATGGAATACACCTAACTTTGTAAACCAAATAATAATAAAATTTGATAAAGAATATATTCCAATAAACCCAATTATATATATATATATAATTATTAAACTTTTGAATCTTTCTCTTTTATTTTATTTTATTAAAGGGTTACTTTATATCCCCTTTTAGCTCATGATTATTAATATATATATTTATTTATATATTACACTTTCGGAAAACCATATGTGGTTTTATTTTTTATTTTTGTCTTTTTCCTTTCAAATGTTTTCTTTCCTCTTTTTTTTTTAACATTTTTTCTTTCTTTCCCCACTTCTTCTTATTTTCACAAAATAATTAATCACTTCGAATTGATGGCCAAAAATGAAATTAGACAAAGTCTAAATAATGGCCAAAGGTCGGATGAGACAACCTCACTCTGATACCAATAGAACAAATAAAATTTGTTCACTGCAGAAATACCCAATGTAAATAGGCCAAATAGTCCATAAATGAACAGGTATGTAATAAATACATATGTGTAAGAGGTGATGATTAATTACAAATATATAACCCGTTTATATAGTCTTTTAAAGGGCACAAGTAACTCTTCGAAAAGAGTTGCAACTTTTAAGAATTATTATTTTTATTTACTATTAATTATGAATCAATTTTTATTCTTTATGTATTTTTTTATTTATATCACTTGGAATCACCCCTTCCCTAGGCCTATGTCATTTACGAAGTGAAACAAAGGTAGAATTGATGAGATTAATTTCTTTTAAAGCTTAGCTTAAAACTGTAAGTAGACACCATAACCTCAAAATTATTTAGGGGGGCCCAAGTAAATTTACTTGGGAGTTGTTATGAGCTCACTAATTGGCAACATAATGGGTAAATTGAGAACCTCTACACATGTGCTATTACCACTTTTAGCAGTTCTAAGAGAAAATAAAATGTGTACCTTCAAAAGCATTATGACTTCAAACACGAGTCCCTCAAAATTCTTTTTAAGTAGCAAGCCTGGAATTACCCCTTCCCTCGGCCTATGCCATTTACAAAGTGAAGCAAAAGTAGAACTATGAGATTAATTCCTTTTAAAGCTTAGCTCAAAATTGTTAGTAGACATCATAACCTCAAAGTTTGATAGATAATAAGTTTTTTGATATTTTTCAAATATAAGTTTTATAAAATATATAGTATAAGTAATTTTGGGGAAAAATATAAATATTACTCCATTGATATACTTGTTAATATATATAATAAATTATTAAAGAAAAAAACATGTATAAACATTACAAAATCGGTTATACATTGGTATAGTTTACACATTCTGATGGTATCTTAATTTTGCTTAGATTTTATATTTTTATGATAAACAAATTTAATATTATTGAAAAATTATAAAATGTTTAATATTATTAAAAAAAACATAAATTTTATAAAAAACAAAAAGTAGAGACTTTTTCTTTACTCAAATTTTTTTAGAGAGAGGATAGGTGGGTGAACCGATGGTATTAGTTATCGGTCTCAAGGGATGGTGTGTTTTAAATGATTTTTTGGTTGTTCTTACATATTGTTTTTAGGCAATATTTTTTTTTTGTCATCAAGAGGAGAATGATTGATTGCTGTAATATGACTTTGTTGATATGATTTCTTGACAATTTATTCAAAATTTTAGTTTTTCGTTTGAGATGCTCTCATATTTATTTTAATAATTTTCTATGTCTATCACAATAATTGTAGTGTTTCTCTTGTTAGTATTTATTATAAGATTTTTTTATTTTATTTTTCAATTTATTCAAGGTTGTTGTTTTTTCTCTGTTAATGTTTATCTTAGGGGTTTATCTCTTCATAATTCTAAAACATACTTATGTCTTACCTTTTCTATTGAGTATTCCGGAAGTCTTATTAAAAATTTCTCAATGTTTTTTTTTCCTCATAAAAAATGCATAGTTGTATTATGTTGTAATTCAACCACATTTTACAAAGATTTAAAGTCTACAATCTGCTTCCACATGAGAGCATACAATATCATAAAAAGATTCTATAGATTTATACATGGGACAAAACATAAAGATATAGTCTGATATGTACTCAAAAAGTTACTTTAATGTCCCAACATGTCCTAAGATCTGCTGATATGACTCATCCTGGATTAGTGCTCCTCGCCATAGTCGGTAAAGAGTCACCTACCTGTGACTGGCATTGCCAAAAACCATCCTCCAACTTGAGGCCTTCCTTAGAGAGGCGATCTGCTTTTGTATTTAGCTCCCTATAGATAAAACAAATTTCTCAATGTTGCAAATTAAATCTTTCAATAAATTTCTCCTAGGAACTATTGCGAGTCCAGTTCACGTTATTAAACCCTAATCAACACAACATGTAAGATTTCTTTACATAGGTTGATGATGCTACTTTTATTAAGTGGTGCGGCATGTGTGACTTGCTTTCTTATTGATTTCAAATGTGTTTCTCTATTGTTTCAATCAATAGTTTGTTAATTTTGTAGGGAGATGAAGACTCCATCCTTAACCAAATATTTGTATGCACTATACCAATGAGTTTCACATGCAGTTTATATAATGTTTAAGAGATAGCTTCAATCAATGCTAATCCTTCTTAATTTCAAAACGTACCAAACATACACTTAGATTTTTGAAGGCACTTTCATTTCCATGAGAATGGAGTGGGTGTCTAATCGAAACAAAGGTTGGTAGTAAATTTTTATCCTTGCATGATTTTGAGAATTCCATATAAGCAAATCGATGGAATGTCTTGGACCACAACTTTTCAAAGATTGTATCTCATCTACAATATCCCTTCCATGGAGGGTTAATATTTCACTGTTCATTTTTAGGGGTGGTAGGTGCAAGGGGTACTTCTTGGCCACAAAGGAAACATAGAAATAAGCTACACATGGGTATTAGGGAGAATGAACAATAATCAAGATGGGATTCATGCCTTTCTCCTTGGCATTTTGATCATTTTCTCTTAGAATATCAAGGAAAGAGGACAAAGGAATAGCCCTAAATAGAATTTTACAAAGAACACATGGACTACTAGCTACATTCGACTTTGTTGAACTTCTGCATATTCAAACATCAAATAAGGATCAAGTTGACTCTATGGAAAACTGGGAAACTTTGAAGAAAAATGAATCTTGGTTAAAAATGGGGGAACCCCCAAGTTTTGTTGGATACCATAGCCTATAACCTCATGGATCCATACCACATCAATCAACTTAGTATTACAACTCTTTCTAAAATGGATGCGATGGATCACAACGATATAGATAGGTGTGCAAGAGCAATATATGAGGGTGGAGGTTTAACTCACACTCATGCCTCCCATTTTCTCTCACACTTGAATACAAGCTTGATGGAACAACACTTTACATTGGCTTTAATGCACCCTAGATGCATGGGTGGGATAATGGATATGGAAACATATAGATTTATGTGGAACCTAAAGCATCTCCACTCTAGTGTTGTTGTCAGCTTGGAAATATTTGTCAGCTTAGACATGCGTTCATAACAACTATCATACTTAGGATATATGATACTTTTTTGGAAATCTTGTAGAAACTTCAATTGTTCGTGCTTCGTGCGATTTACTAGTTGATAATAACTTTGAGGATTTTTCTAGCTTCTCATCTTTTAATTTTTTTATTTGTTCAATCACCCCTTTATTTAGATTTTTTAAGCGAGTATTTTCGTCATCTTTTCCGATAGATTCTTATTAGACTATTTTTGGATATCTACTTCCTTTTTTTGGAATTTTTCTTTTACTTCTTGCGAGTTTTTTTCTTTTTTTAATTTCTTGATTTGTGCGATCAAGCCTTGACTATGATTCTTCAAACGGGTAATTTTGTCATCCTTACTGGCGACAACCTTTTCAACTTCTTTCTGCTTCTTTTGTTCTGACTTCTAATTGTCCTATGAAATCACCTTTGATATATCCTTGAAGTATTCAAATGTTGGAGCTTCTAAATATGACTTCATTGTATCGTCCTGCAATCCGATTTTCTTCTTTTTATAGGAAAATGTTAGAAACTTCTTTTCGGCATTTAAGATGAAATTCCCCAATGTTTTTATCCAAGGTAACCCCAAAATTATCTCACCGTAAAAAATCCATAAGGAACTAACGATGCATTGCGATATGACCATATAATCTCCAACATTCAATTGTAATCCACTTATTTCAAATTGTTTCCTTCCCCACAAGTCTAGCCCTTCACTTATATTTGACTCGTGAATCACTAAATGGTTAGCGAATTCAACACTAATATAAATATTACTTTCAGCAGGGGAAATAAAAATGGTGATATCCTTCCCTACAAGTGTCCTTTAATGCTAAAAAGAATTGAAACATTCATTTTCGAAGTGCTAGGAAACTTTTCATTTTTTTCAACATTAAAATCCATATTCTCATTTTTTTTGAAATTTTCGTCAATATCTTATTTTTGGTTCAATAATTATTAAACTTTTGAATCTTTCTCTTTTATTTTATTTTATTGAAGGGTTACTTTATATCCCCTTTTAGCTCATGATTATTAATATATATATTTATTTATATATTACACTTTCGGAAAACCACATGTGGTTTTATTTTTTATTTTTGTCTTTTTCCTTTCAAATGCTTTCTTTCCTCTTTTTCTTTTTAACATTTTTTCTTTCTTTCCCCACTTCTTCTTATTTTCACAGAATAATTAATTACTTCGAATTGATGGCCAAAAATGAAATTAGACAAAGTCTAAATAATGGCCAAAGGCCGGATGAGACAACCTCGCTCTGATACCAATAGAACAAATAAAATTTGTTTACTGCAGAAATACCCAATGTAAATAGGGCAAATAGTCCATAAATGAACATGTATATAATAAATATATATGTTTAAGAGGTGATGATTAATTACAAATATATAACCCGTTTATATAGTCTTTTAAAGGGCACAAGTAACTCTTCTAAAAGAGTTGCAACTTTTAAGAATTATTATTATCTTTATTTACTATTAATTATGAATCAATTTTTATTCTTTATATATATTTTTTATTTATATCACCTGGAATCACTCCTTCCCTCGGCCTATGTCATTTACGAAGTGAAACAAAGGTAGAATTGATGAGATTAATTCCTTTTAAAGCTTAGCTCAAAACTGTAAGTAGACACCATAACCTCAAAATTATTTAGGAGGCCCAAGTAAATTTACTTGGGAGTTGTTCTGAGCTCACTAATTGGCAACATAATGGGTAAATCCAGAACCTCTACACATGTGCTATTACCACCTTTAACAGTTCTAAGAGAAAATAAAATATGTACCTTCAAAAGCATTATGACTTCAAACACAAGTCCCTCAAAATTCTTTTAAGTAGCAAGCCTGGAATCATCCCTTCCCTCGGCCTATGCCATTTACAAAGTGAAGCAAAAGTAGAACTATGAGATTACTTCTTTTAAAGCTTAGCTCAAAATTGTTAGTAGAAATCATAACCTCAAAGTTTGATAGATAATAAGTTTTTTGATATTTTTTCAAATATAAGTTTTATAAAATATATAGTATAAGTAATTTTGGGGAAAAATATAAATATTACTCCATTGATATACTTATTAATATATATAATAAATTATTAAAGAAAAAAACATGTATAAACATTACAAAATCGGTTATACATTAGTATAGTTTACACATTCCTATGGTATCTTAATTTTGCTTAGATTTTATATTTTTATGATAAACAAATTTAATATTATTGAAAAATTATAAAATGTTTAATATTATTAAAAAAAACATAAATTTTATAAAAAACAAAAAGTATAGACTTTTTCTTTACTCAATTTTTTTTAGAGAGAGGATAGGTGGGTGAACCGATGGTATTAGTTATCAGTCTCAAGGGATGGTGTGTTTTAAATGATTTTTTGGTTGTTCTTACATATTGTTTTTAGGCAATATTTTTTTTTGTCATCAAGAGGAGAATGATTGATTGCTGTAATATGACTTTGTTGATATGATTCTTTGACAATTTATTCAAAAATTTATAGTTTTCTGTTTAAGATGCTTTCATGTTTTTTTTAATAATTTTTTATGTCTATTACAATAATTGTAGTGTTTCTCTTGTTAGTATTTATTATAAGATTTTTTTATTTTATTTTTCAATTTATTCAAGGTTGTTGTTTTTTCTCTGTTAATGTTTATCTTAGGGGTTTATTTCTTCATAATTCTAAAGCATACTCATGTCTTACCTTTTCTATTGAGTTTTCTGGAAGTCTTATTAACAATTTCTTAATGTTTTTTTTTCCTCATAAAAAATGCATAGTTGTATTATGTTGTAATTCAACCACATTTAACAAAGATTTAAAGTTTACAATTTGCTTCCACATGAGAGCATAAAATATCATAAAAAGATTCTATAGATTTATACATGGGACAAAACATAAAGATATAGTCTGATATGTACTCAAAAAGTTACTTTAATGTCCCAACATGTCCTAAGATCTGCTGATATGACTAATCCTGGATTAGTGCTCCTCGCCATAATCGGTAAAGAGTCACCTACCTGTGACTGGCATTGCCAAAAACCATCCTCCAGCTTGAGGCCTTCCTTAGAGAGGCAATCTGCCTTTGTATTTAGCTCCCTATAGATAAAACAAATTTCTCAATGTTGCAAATTAAATCTTTCAATAAATTTCTCCTAAGAACTATTGCGAGTTCAGTTCACGTTATTAAACCCTAATCAACACAACATCTAAGATTTCTTTACATAGGTTGATGATGCTACTTTTGTTAAGTGGTGCAGCATGTGTGACTTGCTTTCTTATTGATTTCAAATGTGTTTCTCTATTGTTTCAATCAATAGTTTGTTAATTTTGTAGGGAGATGAAGACTCCATCCTTAACCAAATATTTGTATGCACTATACTAATGAGTTTCACATGCAGTTTATATAATGTTTAAGAGATAGCTTTAATCAATGCTAATCCTTCTTAATTTCAAAACGTACCAAACATACACTTAGATTTTTGAAGGCACTTTCATTTCCACGAGAATGGAGTGGGTGTCTAATCGAAACAAAGGTTGGCAGTAAATTTTTATCCTTGCATGATTTTGATAATTCCATATCAGCAAATCGATGGATGTCTTGGACCACAACTTTTCAAAGATTGTATCTCATCTACAATATCCCTTCCATGGAGGGTTAATATTTCACTATTCATTTTTAGGGGTGGTAGGTGCAAGGGGTACTTCTTGGCCACAAAGGAAACATAGAAATAAGCCACACATGGGGATTAGGGAGAATGAACAATAATCAAGATGGGATTCATGCCTTTCTCCTTGGCATTTTGATCATTTTCTCTTAGAATATCAAGGAAAGAGGACAAAGGCATAGCCCTAAATAGAATTTTACAAAGAACACATGGACTACTAGCTACATTCGACTTTGTTGAACTCCTGCATATTCAGACATCAAATAAGGAGTTCCCTCATGGTATCCATCAAAACTTGGGGGTTCCACACAATGGCTCAAATGGCAATTATCTAGTCTAATACATAGGAATTAATCATAAATGATTAATTAATGCTACCAATGTATTTAAATGACATATATAGGAAGATTTAATATTCCAACACCCCCCATAAATATGAATTTTTGTTATAAATATAAGAAAATAGAAATACTAAGGGCCCAGTAACAAGACTTGGTCACCCTGTACAATACTGCCGGTCCACAAAACAAGGATAGAAGGAAAACCTCATGGGAAAAACCTTCCGTCAAAAAATGGACATATCAAAATTGAAAGATTGTTGATCAATCCTTCACTCCACCACATGTTCACAACCATCAGTTAATTCAACATATTGTGTCCTAGCTCTACCTTCATCACCTCGTGCCGAATGGTGAGCCTCTTGAGAACCTTGCTCTGCATCGTCATCCGTCTCCCTCGTTTGCCCTGTCTCCCTCCCTACAGAATTAGGAGCATCTTCCGAACCATGCTCTGCTTCAAATGACAAAGTCTAGTTTAAACACAACTACAAATTTTGCACTCTCAAAAAAACAATTTGCATATATATAAATGTTCAAAGATTGATATTCATATGTACCAATAGAGGGTCGAGATCGACGTTCTCCCATAGAAGATACAGGGGAATCATTTGTACCCCTTTCACCTTGTCGGTGTGAACTATACAATAAATTAGAGTCCCGAGGAGAGGTTGACAACCTCCGATTATCACTCGTACCACCTACGCCAGAAGATTGTGAAGACCTCCTACGCTTTCGCCTTAAAGAATCCTCTCTTTCCATTTGATATATAATGCCTACACCTAAAGACAAATCAACTAATTACATATTCAAATCCTACAAGTTAATTCTATGAACTCTAAAAACCAACTACTTAATAGACTAAGTTATTTAACAAGTACCTAGATTTACCTAATTTATCATCTAACAATTTTCAAAAAAAATATAGCTAATATTGTTAGATGATGAATTAATGTACCAATCTTTTAGGTGTTTTTGATGTTTAAAATGAATGGAACCAATATAGTTAAGTACTAAATAATAGGTTTTTTTTTATGTGTATTAGTTCATGAATCTCTTTTACCTTCTTCATACATAACTTAATACCTAAAACATAAATCATGAATCTATTTAACCTTTTTACTACATAACTTAATACCTAAAACATAAATCATGAATCTCTTTTACCTTCTTAATACATAACTTAATACCTAAAGCATAAATCATGAATCTCTCTCACCTTCTTAATACAACTTAATATCTGAAACATAAATTAAGTCTTGAAAATATTTTCATTATTGACAATAAAATAAAAATTGACAATTCATGTTTTATGTTTTCAAAATTTTCCATTTGATAATCGTTTTCAATTTCTTAAACTACAAATTTAAACCAGAAATTTTATTACTCTAGACATAAATTATATCTACAAATAATCTCATTGTCCCATAGAACAAAAAAAACTTACTGTTCAAGTATTATGATTGAGTTAAATGTCATGTTTCTCAAATTGGCCTCGTTTGACAATGATCTTTAATTTCAATCTAATAATGGTAACAATTCTTGGTATTATGTTCTCCAAGCCAGCCATGTTGCAAACAAAAGAAAACACAATACCAATTTACCACCTTTACTAGAATAAAACTCGAACCATTCTGACATAACATCACCTAGTATTTTATAAAACTTACTATAGTACATTTAGATTAAAACCTATTAATGTCTATAGTTCCCTTTTACATAAAATCCATTTAAATTATTGTTTTCTCAAAAATAGACTGTGTATCTAAGCTAAACTAAAACATGTTGACAGAGTTCATGAACTCTGTCAACTAAGACAGGTTGACAGAGTTCATGAACTCTGTCAACTAAGACATGTTGACAGAGTTCATGAACTCTGTCAACATGTCTTTTAGTTGACAGAGTTCATGTCATCATTGTTAAATTACATAAGACTTAGTATAATACTTATAAATTAAAATCTATTCATGTCTTTAGTTTCCTTATACCTCAAGTCCATTTACATTGTTTTTCTATCAAAAATAGAGTTGAACTATCTGAAATTTGTTTGTATCTGAACTATCTATTGCCAAAGTAGATAATATAATTAATATCTGAACTCTGTCAACTTAGACGAGTCGACAGAGTTCATGAACTCTGTCAACTTAGACGAGTCGACAGAGTTCATGAACTCTGTCAACTTAGACGAGTCGACAGAGTTCAAGAGTAAAACAAGCCTACATACAACTTACAAATGTTCTTTCAAATTAAAATTAATGTTAATTTCTTTTCTAAACACAGCCAAATACAACAATTTAAAAAAGTACTCAAAAAATTTCTTTATATTTAAATTTAAAGACTCTGTCCAACTGGGCAGAGTCCATGGACTCTGCCCAACAGGGCAGAGTCCATGGACTCTGCCCAACTGGGCAGAGTCCATGGACTCTGCCCAGTTGGACAGAGTCCATGGCCTCTGCCCAGTTGGGCAGAGTGCAATATACAGAGAATATGGGAATTACAAAACGATTAAAAACAATTTATATAAACGGGAATTAAAAGGATTTATCCACCTTACCTCTAAAACGCAGCCAAAACAAATGAGCGCGACCTGAAATCTTTCGGACGACAGCGCAGATAAAATTTCTTCCACCCGGAACAGAGCAGCCGTAGCAGACAAACTGGGAGACCTGCATAAGATCAATAACATTTTAGCAACAAAAAATAGCGATAACAGACTTCAATAAAATACACAAGCCGAAAAACAGAAAAACGAAACGATACCTTCACCCACTGCAAACGCCGTGTCGATCTGCCACCACCCGCAACTTCTCAACGACGTTCGACCCCGCGCTGTGAAGCCCTACAAGCAAGCAGGAAACAACAAACATATTACACATGCATCAAACAGAAAACAACAAACAGCAAACAGCAAGCAGCAAGCAGCAAAATCAAGCAAGCAGCAAACAAAACAAAAAAACGAAACGATACCTGCAGTCTATGCCGAATCCTCCATGCGTACCAGAACACCACCACTTTAAGCCGAAAAACAGAAAAATGAAACGATACCTTCAACCACCCGTAACTGTGAAGCCCTACAAGCAAGCAGGAAACAGCAAAAGTATAAGGCAAGCAGCAAACAGCAAGCAGCAAGCAGCAAGCAGCAAACAACAAGCAGCAAACAGCAAGCAAGCTGCAGACAATATGTTGAATACCTGCAGTCTATGCCGAATCGTCCCTGCGCACCAGAACACCACCTCTTACCAGCAGCAAGCAGCAAGCAGCAGACAGTATAACTTGCATGCAGGGTGGCTAAACAACGAGAAGCACAACAACGAACGCTGTAATTACACGCAGGCTTACAGGTCGACAACACACGCCGTCGACCAATAGGGTAGCTAACAGGCGACAGGGCAGCAGGGTGACGGAGCGGACGGGCGACAGGGCAGCGGGGTGACGGAGCAGACGGACGCCTACCAACACGAAAGGGGTCCACAAGATCCCACGATAATGACGGGAGAGGGGCCGGGACAGAGCTTTTATGCCGAATAATTGTTCGGCCGAACACTTGTTCGGCTGAATAATTATTCGGCCGAATAAGTGTTCGGCCGAACAATTATTCGGCCGAACAAGTGTTCGGCCGAACAATTATTCGGCCGAACACTTATTTCCACCGCCGTGAGTTTGCTCCGTCCGGCTTGCCCATGGCACATATTCCGAGGCCTCCGTTATGTTTGACGGTGGCCCGTTAAAGATTATTCGGCCGAATAAATACTATATTATTCGGCCGAATAACGTTAATTATTCGGCCGAATAATTAACGTTATTCGGCCGAATAACATATGCTAGAGTTCTTACCCCGCCGATTCTCACCAAAGTGTTACCCACCTTCGCATTTCCACCCACATGGGGATTAGGGAGAATGAACAATAATCAAGATGGGATTCATGCCTTTCTCCTTGGCATTTTGATCATTTTCTCTTAGAATATCAAGGAAAGAGGACAAAGGCATAGCCCTAAATAGAATTTTACAAAGAACACATGGACTACTAGCTACATTCGACTTTGTTGAACTCCTGCATATTCAGACATCAAATAAGGAGTTCCCTCATGGTATCCATCAAAACTTGGGGGTTCCACACAATGGCTCAAATGGCAATTATCTAGTCTAATACATAGGAATTAATCATAAATGATTAATTAATGCTACCAATGTATTTAAATGACATATATAGGAAGATTTAATATTCCAACACCCCCCATAAATATGAATTTTTGTTATAAATATAAGAAAATAGAAATACTAAGGGCCCAGTAACAAGACTTGGTCACCCTGTACAATACTGCCGGTCCACAAAACAAGGATAGAAAGAAAACCTCATGGGAAAAACCTTCCGTCAAAAAATGGACATATCAAAATTGAAAGATTGTTGATCAATCCTTCACTCCACCACATGTTCAACCATCCCAAGCAGTGATCTAAGATAGCTGAATGTCTTCTCAGTAAAATATTTGGTGAAGATGTCTGCAGTTTGCTCACCTGTTGGGCAATACTACAAATCAATGATTTGGTCATGCACTAGTCCTCTGATGTAGTGCATATGTATCTCAATATGCTTGGTCCTCTGTCTTTGTACTGGATCACTTGAGACCCTTATAACACTCTGATTATCACAAAAGATGATAGTAGGAGTACTAAAGGAAATCTCAAACTCTGAAGGAATACACTGCAACCACACACATTGAGTAGAAACATTCACTGCTCCTCTGTACTCGGCCTCTATTGAAGATAGTGCAATGGCACTCTGTTTCTTGCTAGACTAGAAAACTAGACCACCTCCAAGCATGAATACAAATCCAGATGTGGATTTCCTGTCAAGGCTATCACCAACCCAATCTGAATCAGTGAAGCCAAGAAGATCTAGGATAGAATCTGCAACATAGTGAATCCCATCAACCTTGTTGCCCTACACATAGTGCAAACTTATTTTTGCAGCCCTCTAATGGAGCTCATGTGGCTTCTCCATGTATCTTGATGCCACACTCACAGCATAAGCAAGATCAAGTTGAGTGTGATTCAAGTATAGAAAGCTGCCAACAGGCTACCTATACAAGGTGTTGTCAACTAAGGGTGTAGATTCTGCTTCTTCCATTCTAACTCCTGAAAGGAATGCAATATTAGAAGGCTTGCAATCATCCATCTTGAAATTCTTTAACAGATCAAATGCATATTTGTACTGAGATACCTTTGTTCCATTTTCTGTTTGAGAAATCTCAAGCCCCAAAAATTGATTAAGAATTCCCAAGTCACTCATGGAAAAAGCTTGATGCAAAGCAGTCTTTAATGAAATTATTTGATCAGTAGAGCTACCCGTGATTAAAAAATCATCAACATACAGCACTATAATCATTATTGAACCATCAATAAGCTTCATATAAATATTAGGATTATATTTTCATTGAACATAAGATTGCGACAAGAGAAAGTTGTCCATTTTGGCATACCAATCCTTGGGGGCTTGCTTGAGCCCATGTTTCATTCTTTTGCAATGACTGAAACTCCTCATCTATGGAAGCCTGCCATCTTGGGTCATGTGAGGCTTCCTCATATTTTTGAGGATCAGAATCCATCATTATGTAACATCTCTCAGATAGGTAGGGGTCATTCACATTGAGAGTTGTCTCAAATTGTGATCTAGTCCTCCTATTGCCCTGAGGATTGTCCACTAGTTCACCTGTTGCTTGAAATGTCTTAGCATCCCATTTAGGATTTGTTGGTGAATTAGCATCTGAAATAAAATGGTCCTCATCATCAGAAATATCAGAATAAAAAATTTCAATAAGAGCATCACTTACTTCTTAAGGTGATGGTGAAGATGGTTCTCCAATTTCAGCACTCTCATAGGGCTCTTCCTCAAACTGAACACTCCTTTCTATGAAGGATTTTTGAGTGCTCATGTTAATAAAATTATACCCTTTGGAGTCCTATGAATATCCAACAAAAAGACATGGTTGTATTTGGGGCTACATAGCCCTCCTCTTCTCAAGTGGAATCCTAGCCCAAGCCTTTGAGCCAAAAATCCTGAAATGAGAGATGTCAGGTTTCTGCCCTGTCCAAGCCTCAAAAGGAGTGATACCTTCGATAGCTTTGTGTGGAACTCTGTTCTGAATATATGTGGAACAATTTATTGCCTCAGCCCATATCTTGGGAGACAATGATTTTTCCTCAAGCATACATGTGGCCATCTCCTTAAGAGACTTGTTTTTCCTCTCAACAACCCCATTCTGTTGAGGTGTATATGGAACTGTGTGTTGCATCCGAATTCGTGAAGAGGAAAAAATTGCTGAAAATCCAATTTCACATATTCACCACCATTATCATATCTGATAATTTTTATATACCTACCAGACTCGTTATCAAGTGAGGCTTTGAATAGCTTGAACAGACCAAAAAGATCAGATTTTAGCTTAATGAAATAAATCCAACAGTACCTGCTAAATTCATCTATGAATGTGAGGATGTACTTGGAATAGTTCAAAGAATCATGGGGAAATGGACCTAATATATCAGTGTGAATAAGCTCCAATGGTGCATAGGTTCTCTCAGTGGTGGATCTCCCATACTTATGCTCAGGGTGTTTTCCTAGGATGCAAGATTGACAGACACCAGTTTGGAAAATCTGATATCGGGCATCCCTATAACCATTTCTTTCTCATGAAGTTGGGAAAGATATTTATAATTCAGATAGCCAAATATTTCATGCCATACTTTACTTGACTCATTGGCATGGGTTAAAAGAGCAGAAGGTGAGGGATATGGCACAAAATGAGAAAACTTGTAGATTCTAGAATCGTGATCAGCAGTGCCTAATGCAACAATTTTTCCTATTGAAATTTCTGATATCTCAACATAACTTGGGGTAAAGGTTACTTTCTTGGGAAACCCTGTATGGGTCATATGATAGACTGAAAATAGGTTTGCAGCAAGTCCAGGAACATAAAAGACATTATTGAATGAACCAAACTCGATATCTATGCTACCTTTTCCTTCGCTAGATGTTTCAGAATTGTCACCCAATACAATATTTGGACAACTGGAAGAGTCAAGTGAAGTGAAAAATTACTTGTAGACACCATGTGCCTTGAATCTCCAAAATCAATAATAAATGAGGTAGGATTGGATGTTCTTTCCATCAGTGCATGTACTCTCTCATTGTCATCATAATTTTGTCCTCCATCCTTCCTCCTTGCGCTCTTTGGAAGAGGAATGTTGGCTTTCTCCAGGAGTTGATCCATTTGGTAAATGGTCTTCTTCATGCAATAGCTTTCAGGATGAAATCCCTTGCTACAATAATTGAAATTTGTCCTGTCATTTTTCTTATTTGGATTCCTCTTGAAATTCGAGGAGTCTTCATTAACTTTCTGCTTGTCTTTCCTCTCACCGGTGGGCTTCTTGAAATTGTCCTTCTTCTTCCCTTTCAAACCCTTTGAATATCCAACATTCAAACAATGTTATTTGGATGGATTTTTAATGGCTCCCATCAAGACGAATTTGTCTTGTTCTTGTGTCAAAGACTCCATGAATTCTGAAAGTCTCGGGCTCTTCCAATTTTTAATTGCCTTCCTTGTGGAATGAAAGGTCAAGACAAAGATTGAGTAGTCGGGGCCAAGTTTGGAGAGAATGGCCAAAAATAATTGCTCATATTTTTTGTCAATACCACATTGCTTCAGATGCATCACAAGTGATTTTAATTTGGATAATAAATCCGGTATATTATCGAAATTCTGTGGACTCAATGAAACTAGTTCATTATCCAGTTGGTGGCCTCTTAATTCATCGGTCTTTTTGAACAATTCTTGAAGTTTCAACCAAACTTCATTGGGAGATGTAAGACCATAGAGATGTAATATAAGTTCCCTGGATGTAGTGAGACACATCATCCCATAATATTCATCTCTTCGATTATGCCACTTTGATTTCTCAACTATTGAGGTTGGCTCAGCTTCAGTTGCCATAGTCACCCTGTAGAGCCCTTTGCTCCTCAGTATGATCTCCATTTGCGCCTTCCAGTCAAAATAATTGAATGGAGTGAGGATTATCTGATGTGAATGATCCATGGAAGCTCTTAAATTAATTTTGGAATCATTTGGGTGTGCCCAAAGCTTGGTTGCTGCGCCTTCTTGATGAAAGAATGCGCCCCGTGGATGAATTACTGCGCCCTCCTTGAGACTGGTTGGATCCTACAAGACAATATAAGGAGAAAGGAATAGATTGATAGCTCTGACACCATGTGAAATTTAGTTCACACCAAGATCTAATTATTAAATTACACACTCTCATAAAGATCTCACACAACTAGTCAAAGACACAGAAAATTACTCACAATACATACAAACTGTGTTAACTCTCATGAATAAAATACATAAGCCAACCTTTGTAAAGTAATAGGATGATTTTATATAACATTACAACAGATATTTGAATGGATAAAGATTCCATTTGGATCCTCATATCATCAGACTTACTAAAACTGTGCAAATCCCCCCTAGGTGGCAAGTGTGTTCTCCAAGTCAATCCAAAGGCTCACGAATTTCTGAATTAGTGACTTGTAGTTGATGTGTGATGAAAAAAATTTCAAATCCAAAAAATTTAAATAAGAAACATCATAGAGGATGTGTGGTCCCAAAAACAAGTTTCCCTAGTTGACTAGCTTTCCCCTATGGGTAAAAAGCAGTAAAACTCAGCAAGGTGCCTTTTCCACCAGAATCTTATCCAGAATCTTTTAGAAATGCGCCCAAGTGGTCTAGGAAGCTTGTGTTCCACACTTAGAATTCTTGTGGTCCCCCCAATGTTGCCTTGTGGTCCACACAATGGCTCAAATGGCAATTATGTAGTCTAATACATAGGAATTAATCATAAATGATTAATTAATGCTACCAATGTATTTAAATGACATAGATAGGAAGATTTAATATTCCAATAGGGTGTTTGTTTAAGGGTGTTGTAGGTTTTCATTAGTTTTTAGTAGACCCTAAAATCCCTCCTTGAATAATTCGTAGAGGTCTAAAGGTATTTGGGACAAGTTGGGAAAAGACTAGTTCTAGGTTGCTAGTTTTAAGCCAGTTAAGTGTTGATTAAGGGTGCATGCAAACTGTTTGTGAAGAGTATTCAAACAGGTTTGCATAATCAGAATTCCAAACCTTATAGCAGGTCTGATTGGTCACATAATATAAGTTTGTAGTCATTCCCTCTGGGTTGCACCATAACTCATCATTGCCGGAAAGTTGTCTTCTTGTGTCCAGTGTGAAGCAAATCACCTAGTTTTGGGGAATTTTGATTCTCTAAGGCTATGGTGGTGTTAATATATCTGATTTTCAGATTGGGGATATCACACCTTTGCAAGTGAAACAACACATATACATTCTTAAGAAAAATAGAAAGAACAACAATGGCACACATAGATTCTTAAGCAAAATAGAAAGAACTAACACCTCATGCATGAGTGCACAATCTACATACAAAGAATATATAACACATATACAACATTCTCCCAGTAAGTTGTATTCTTTGCAAATAGTGGGTCTCAAGACATAGAAAATTAAACATACCAATCCCTTGTTGGTCTAGTTAGCTATTGAAAACAAGAGGAAGACTAGTGAGATGGTGAAGGCTTGTCCATTAGAGATGAATGGATTATAGTCACATACATATTTGCATAAAATGTATTGCTTGGTTTGTATGACGTCCTTATTGGGGTTGATTGGTTAGAGATACACCATGCAAATCATGATTGCTACAAAAAGAATTTTGATTGTTGGGATGAGGATGGAAACATTAAGAAAATGAACGGTATTGCAATGCCAATTTTCATAAGTTAGATTTCATCTTTATAACTGAACAAGTTCATTGAGTAACAATTCCAATTGTATGTAACAAGTATTTTGAAACTAGGAAAAGAAAAACACCTAATCCTTGCTAATTTTTCAATCTTACAAGTGTTTGGAGATGTGTTTCCATAGGAGATACCTAGAATACCTCCAAATAGGGAGATTGACTCTAACATTGATATTATTCTCATAACTGCACTAGTGTCCAAGACTCCTATAGAATGAGTATTCCATAATCTCCATAGTTAATTCTATTGGAAGAATTGTTCGACAAGGGATATATATATATATATATATATATATATATATATATGTATGTATGTATGTATGTATGTATGTATGTATGTATGTATGTATGGGGCGCACTATATTGTTTTTGAAGATGAAGGATATGACTCTTAAACTTTGTATTGACTTCATAGAAATGATTAAAGTCATCATAAAAGAAGGGTAACCTCTACTATAATAGATGACTTATTTGAACAATTGAGGGGAGAGATTCTTCTCAAATATTGACTTGAGGTCGACTTAGCACCAAGTAAAGCTCAAGGATTAACTCATTTACAAGATAAAATTTAGGACAATATATGGGTAGTATGAGTTTATAATGGTCCCCTTTGGATTAAAAAATGAAGTTGTGATGTTTATGTTTATGAATCAATTTTTATTCTTTATGTCTTTATTTACTATTAATTATGAATCAATTTTTATTCTTTATATATATTTTTTATTTATATCACCTGGAATCACTCCTTCCCTCGGCCTATGTCATTTACGAAGTGAAACAAAGGTAGAATTGATGAGATTAATTCCTTTTAAAGCTTAGCTCAAAACTGTAAGTAGACACCATAACCTCAAAATTATTTAGGAGGCCCAAGTAAATTTACTTGGGAGTTGTTCTGAGCTCACTAATTGGCAACATAATGGGTAAATCCAGAACCTCTACACATGTGCTATTACCACCTTTAACAGTTCTAAGAGAAAATAAAATATGTACCTTCAAAAGCATTATGACTTCAAACACGAGTCCCTCAAAATTCTTTTAAGTAGCAAGCCTGGAATCATCCCTTCCCTCGGCCTATGCCATTTACAAAGTGAAGCAAAAGTAGAACTATGAGATTACTTCTTTTAAAGCTTAGCTCAAAATTGTTAGTAGAAATCATAACCTCAAAGTTTGATAGATAATAAGTTTTTTGATATTTTTTCAAATATAAGTTTTATAAAATATATAGTATAAGTAATTTTGGGGAAAAATATAAATATTACTCCATTGATATACTTATTAATATATATAATAAATTATTAAAGAAAAAAACATGTATAAACATTACAAAATCGGTTATACATTAGTATAGTTTACACATTCCTATGGTATCTTAATTTTGCTTAGATTTTATATTTTTATGATAAACAAATTTAATATTATTGAAAAATTATAAAATGTTTAATATTATTAAAAAAAACATAAATTTTATAAAAAACAAAAAGTATAGACTTTTTCTTTACTCAAATTTTTTTAGAGAGAGGATAGGTGGGTGAACCGATGGTATTAGTTATCAGTCTCAAGGGATGGTGTGTTTTAAATGATTTTTTGGTTGTTCTTACATATTGTTTTTAGGCAATATTTTTTTTTGTCATCAAGAGGAGAATGATTGATTGCTGTAATATGACTTTGTTGATATGATTCTTTGACAATTTATTCAAAAATTTATAGTTTTTTGTTTAAGATGCTTTCATGTTTTTTTTAATAATTTTTTATGTCTATCACAATAATTGTAGTGTTTCTCTTGATAGTATTTATTATAAGATTTTTTTATTTTATTTTTCAATTTATTCAAGGTTGTTGTTTTTTCTCTGTTAATGTTTATCTTAGGGGTTCATTTCTTCATAATTCTAAAGCATACTCATGTCTTACCTTTTCTATTGAGTTTTCTGGAAGTCTTATTAACAATTTCTTAATGTTTTTTTTTCCTCATAAAAAATGCATAGTTGTATTATGTTGTAATTCAACCACATTTAACAAAGATTTAAAGTTTACAATTTGCTTCCACATGAGAGCATAAAATATCATAAAAAGATTCTATAGATTTATACATGGGACAAAACATAAAGATATAGTCTGATATGTACTCAAAAAGTTACTTTAATGTCCCAACATGTCCTAAGATCTGCTGATATGACTAATCCTGGATTAGTGCTCCTCGCCATAATCGGTAAAGAGTCACCTACCTGTGACTGGCATTGCCAAAAACCATCCTCCAGCTTGAGGCCTTCCTTAGAGAGGCAATCTGCCTTTGTATTTAGCTCCCTATAGATAAAACAAATTTCTCAATGTTGCAAATTAAATCTTTCAATAAATTTCTCCTAAGAACTATTGCGAGTTCAGTTCACGTTATTAAACCCTAATCAACACAACATCTAAGATTTCTTTACATAGGTTGATGATGCTACTTTTATTAAGTGGTGCAGCATGTGTGACTTGCTTTCTTATTGATTTCAAATGTGTTTCTCTATTGTTTCAATCAATAGTTTGTTAATTTTGTAGGGAGATGAAGACTCCATCCTTAACCAAATATTTGTATGCACTATACTAATGAGTTTCACATGCAGTTTATATAATGTTTAAGAGATAGCTTTAATCAATGCTAATCCTTCTTAATTTCAAAACGTACCAAACATACACTTAGATTTTTGAAGGCACTTTCATTTCCACGAGAATGGAGTGGGTGTCTAATCGAAACAAAGGTTGGCAGTAAATTTTTATCCTTGCATGATTTTGATAATTCCATATCAGCAAATCGATGGATGTCTTGGACCACAACTTTTCAAAGATTGTATCTCATCTACAATATCCCTTCCATGGAGGGTTAATATTTCACTATTCATTTTTAGGGGTGGTAGGTGCAAGGGGTACTTCTTGGCCACAAAGGAAACATAGAAATAAGCCACACATGGGGATTAGGGAGAATGAACAATAATCAAGATGGGATTCATGCCTTTCTCCTTGGCATTTTGATCATTTTCTCTTAGAATATCAAGGAAAGAGGACAAAGGAATAGCCCTAAATAGAATTTTACAAAGAACACATGGACTACTAGCTACATTCGACTTTGTTGAACTCCTGCATATTCAGACATCAAATAAGGAGTTCCCTCATGGTATCCATCAAAACTTGGGGGTTCCACACAATGGCTCAAATGGCAATTATCTAGTCTAATACATAGGAATTAATCATAAATGATTAATTAATGCTACCAATGTATTTAAATGACATATATAGGAAGATTTAATATTCCAACACCCCCCATAAATATGAATTTTTGTTATAAATATAAGAAAATAGAAATACTAAGGGCCCAGTAACAAGACTTGGTCACCCTGTACAATACTGCCGGTCCACAAAACAAGGATAGAAGGAAAACCTCATGGGAAAAACCTTCCGTCAAAAAATGGACATATCAAAATTGAAAGATTGTTGATCAATCCTTCACTCCACCACATGTTCAGCCATCCCAAGCAGTGATCTAAGATAGCTGAATGTCTTCTCAGTAAAAGATTTGGTGAAGATGTCTGCAGTTTGCTCACCTGTTGGGCAATACTACAAATCAATGATTTGGTCATGCACTAGTCCTCTGATGTAGTGCATATGTATCTCAATATGCTTGGTCCTCTGTCTTTGTACTGGATCACTTGAGACCCTTATAACACTCTGATTATCACAAAAGATGATAGTAGGAGTACTAAAGGAAATCTCAAACTCTGAAGGAATACCCTGCAACCACACACATTGCGTAGAAACATTCACTGCTCCTCTGTACTCGGCCTCTATTGAAGATAGTGCAATGGCACTCTGTTTCTTGCTAGACTAGAAAACTAGACCACCTCCAAGCATGAATACAAATCCAGATGTGGATTTCCTGTCAAGGCTATCACCAACCCAATCTGAATCAGTGAAGCCAAGAAGATCTAGGATAGAATCTGCAACATAGTGAATCCCATCAACCTTGTTGCCCTACACATAGTGCAAACTTATTTTTGCAGCCCTCTAATGGAGCTCATGTGGCTTCTCCATGTATCTTGATGCCACACTCACAGCATAAGCAAGATCAAGTTGAGTGTGATTCAAGTATAGAAAGCTGCCAACAGGCTACCTATACAAGGTGTTGTCAACTAAGGGTGTAGATTCTGCTTCTTCCATTCTAACTCCTGAAAGGAATGCAATATTAGAAGGCTTGCAATCATCCATCTTGAAATTCTTTAATAGATCAAATGCATATTTGTATTGAGATACCTTTGTTCCATTTTCTGTTTGAGAAATCTCAAGCCCCAAAAATTGATTAAGAATTCCCAAGTCACTCATGGAAAAAGCTTGATGCAAAGCAGTCTTTAATGAAATTATTTGATCAGTAGAGCTACCCGTGATTAAAAAATCATCAACATACAGCACTATAATCATTATTGAACCATCAATAAGCTTCATATAAATATTAGGATTATATTTTCATTGAACATAAGATTGCGACAAGAGAAAGTTGTCCATTTTGGCATACCAATCCTTGGGGGCTTGCTTGAGCCCATGTTTCATTCTTTTGCAATGACTGAAACTCCTCATCTATGGAAGTGTTGTTGCAGCAACACCCCTCCCCAAAAATTTTGTACATGTTGCGGCCCCTCCTTTATTTTGTAGAAAATTTGCTTGAGAAGCCATCCCAGCCGTCAGCTCTGTTTTCAACATAAAATTCTGCTTCCCTGCTGAACAGCTTGCCGTCAATCCTGCCATGATTTCCCCAATGAGCCAAAAGATAACTTAGTTTTTTCCCAAACGTTTTGGAATGATTCGGACATTGTCCCGAAGCGGCGGGAGTCAAACGTCCAACCTTTCCGAAAGGAGGACTTAGATTTTCTTTGCCAAAATCAGCGGAAGCCATTGGGCAAGACCACCCGAAACGGCGGAAGCTTTCGCTCAAGCCTTCCGCAACCACGGAGAAATTCGAGTTGTTCTCCCGAAACGGCGAGGAATTCAACAAAGCCACCCGAAGCGGCGGAAGCCAACATGTGTTACCTCTCCGGAAAAGGACTCCGATTATGGCCATAAGCTGCGGAAACCGTTGGTGAAACCTTGCCAAAACGGTGGAGCCTTTCATTGAATCCTTCCGCAACCGCGGAAAGGTTCCGGCTGTCCTCCCGAAAAGGCGGGACACATTCGCCTTAGTCTCCCGGAGAACACTTAGAACATTTTTTACAACCGTCCGTGGAGAAATTGGAGTTCCCTTCCCGAAACGGCGGGGGAATTCAGTAAAGCGTCCCGAAACGGCGGAAGCCATTCGGATAAGTCCCGCGCAGGAAGTCACGTTTTCCTCCCGAAGTATGAAAGAACTTAGAATTTTTCGGAGAGCTTCGGCGAAATCCTTCAGCCTTTTGCTCCCGAAACCGCGGGAGCCTTCATGAAACCCTTCCGAAACAGCGGTAGCCATCTCCATAAGTCCCGCGGAGGAATTCACGATTGCCATCCGAAACCATAAGAAAGACTTAGAATTTTCTCAAGAAGCTGTCGCGGAGGCCTTCAGCCTTTGCTCCCGAAACGCGGAAGCCTTCAGGCTACCCTTCCGAAACAGCGGAATCCAATCGCTTAACCCGCTCGGCAAAAGGATTCCGAAACGACCCTGGGTGAATATGCGGAAAAGTATAAATTTCGCTTCCGAAACGGCGGAGGCCATTCCCAAAAGCTTTCCGAAACTAGCGGGAGCCTTCGCCGAACCTTCCCGAAAAAATCAACGAGACTTTGAAATCTTGGTTCGCGGAAGCTTTCGCAAAAAAGTCTTCCGAAAATACCGGGAGCATTCGCTATATCGTCCTGAAAGGGCGGAAGATTTGGCGTTACCCGTCCGCTACGCGGCGGTCTCTCGCGGAAGGCTTCGAGTTTCCTTTCCGCATTAAGCCCCGAAACGTCGGAAGCTTTCAATGAATCCTTCCGCAATGGCGGATACAATTCGCGAACTGGCCCCGCGAATGGCGGTCGCACGGAAACCGAGGTACTTTGACGTGACCGCTACGCACGGCAAATTTAAACCCCATTTTAACCACGCCACCTACCGAATTAAAGGCTCACACGTGCCCATCCTTTATAAAATACGGTGGGGGGGCTCGACCAATACACCATTGTTTTTTGTCAATCGGCCAACGACGTGCGATACCGTGCAAATCGCTCCAGCTCACCTCGCGCATCCGTGCTCGCAGCCACCTCGCTCAAGCAATCTCCACGGTGCCAGGTAGGATCTTGACCTTGGTTTTCACTACTGAGTTGTCCTTTGGGGAAAGCAATGGTTTTAGTGGGATTGTGACGGGCAAAACACCCGTAAAGGGCTATGTTTTTCCCGTCAGGTGCAGTGAACGGAGTTTTCATTTTACAAAATCGTCATAGGCCTTCGTGAAAACGTTATATTTTATTTGCTAGTGGTAGGTGCGGGCGGTTAACCATGCCCTGTTTTGTTTTTAAACCCCGGGCCGCGCACCTCGTCGTGGGTTAAGTTGTCGAAACCCTATGGGATTTCCATGTCCCAGGCCGTTAACTCGGACTTAAAACCCTGGGCCCTTTCCATAAGCCCCAGCCCTTACACGCGAGCCGAAACCCGTAAGCGTTTAAGCCACGAGAGCCGAAACCTGAAGCCATGGCCGCCCTAGCACTCCCCGTCATCATTTCCCTGACGCCGTCACCTTCGCTCAGACTAAAAGTACCTCGTAGTGACTCGGCGAGTGGCCGCGCGTGACGATAGCATCCATAGCCCTCACCGATTCAACCCACGTCTCCCCGCCATCAACCTCTCCAACCGCACACATATAACAAAAACATCTCCTTCCGCGAGGCGGAACCGGAAGCCAATTGCTCCCGCAAACCACCTACCGGTCCGAAACAACCAATGGCTTCCGCAACATAGCTTATCCCCTCAGGAGCATTTCAGACTCAGAGCTTCAAATGTTCAATTTGTGTCTTGTGTTGAAATAATGTTTTACTTCCTGAATATTTTGCTTCATTGACTTATCTCATTGATATTAAAACGATGTTGCTCTCTGCTAAAACCTTGCAGCCTGTTGCTCAAATGATGATTTTGATGTGGATGTTATCAGGAATAAATCAAGATGCCGAAAACCGGTAAGAAGAAGGCGAAGATGACAGAAAAGAAGCCTGCCCCTCCCAAGATTGAAACCTCGCTCCAGGACACCAAGTGCACCACTGGTGTCCCTCCAGAAATCAGATGGGATGACATATACAGAATGATCAGGGACCAAGAGATCCCAGATATGTTGCTGGAGGAGGCACCGATCTATCAAAATATCAGAGCCTCAGGCATAACTAGAGCCGCTACCCGCCCTGAGCTATTCCCCTGTGCTGAAGTGATCGGGTGGATACTCCAACATGCAGATGCTGATGGGAGAGTGATAAATGACAGCAGGAAGGTGGCTATTGCTTCGTTTCAACCCGCGTATGTTGCGGCGGCCTACAGATTTCCCCGTGTCCAACAAGCTCTGACTGACGAGTGGTTGGGCCAAATGGATAACGTCGAGATGGCCAAGAAGCTATTGAGGGGAGGGAAGCATTTGAGAAAGAAGGGAAATGATGAATATGACGTGCAGAACCTGAGGGCCCCTTTCAGATTGATTGCTTTAATGCTATGCAGAATATTCGGCATGCCCGATGGCACAGTATACAAGATTCAGTGGGTCCCTATCATTCACTATGTGGCTTTTCAGGGGACAGTGTTTGACTGGGCCACTATCTTGTCAGATAGTCTGGCCTCAATGATAAGTGCTGCTAAGCCCGGGCTAGCCTTGAAGAAGGCTGAATTCTTCATGTCTTCATACCTGATAGATTGTATCTTGGCCAAGATAGAGTTCCCCGGATTGGGGTGTACATGGGATAGGGCCACAGCCCCGGTCTACATCGCATTCAAGATGTTGTGGGCTCAGAATTACAAGCCCAGCTACAAACTCATCTGTGAGGGGTTCATCATGCCCCTATACCAGAAAATGTTCAAGGAAGAACCAAGTTGCCTGTCACAAAACGCTTTGAAGTCCTTGAGGATTATGGGGACTTCTACTTTTCAGAACAAGGTACCTACTTGAGAATGTTCGGGGGGACTAAACCCCCATACATATTGCCGCAGTATGCCACAGACTATGTGGTGCTCAAGGAAGCGGTAAGGCAACTCTTCTTGGATGGGATTGGAGCATTCCTCCACAAGCTACACAAGGCTTCCTTCCCCCCCCTACCTTTCTGCATAGGTGCTTACAAGTTTTCAGGGGTGGCCTCTGCTGACGAATTTGTTCAAGAGTTGAAGGCCTTCCATTTCGGTGAGGTCATCTTCCACAGGAACGACAGAAAGGGTAAAGTGGCCGAGCATTGCAAGGGGAACTATGCTAACTTCGAATACTCCCACTACCCCGATGCCGAGGAGGAAGCTTTCAAAGGCATCAGCAACATGACTGAGCTACGGATCTGTCGCCAAAGTACTGGAGCGAGCTCTAGCTCAACCAAAGCCCAGAAGACCATCCAGCAAAAGGAGAAAGAAGCCAAGGATGCCCGAGCTCAGGAAGAGCTCAGATTAAGAGAAGAGGCAAGGTTACAAAAGGAAGCTGAGGAAGCGAGAAAGCAACAAGACGCTGAAAATGAAAGACTGCGGAAGGAGGCTGAAGAAGCCCAAAAGCAGAAGGAAGCAGAGACTGAGCAAGCTGAGGCAAGGAAGAAGGCCGAGGAAGAATTGAAGACAAGGGAAAATACCGAGGCAGGCGGGTCCGGTGTGCAAGACATGGAGATAGACACCTCTCAAGCAGGTGGCTCTGGTACCCAAAAGAAAGGAACAGACCCCGCTCAGGAAGTCCGGACCCCACCTATGGAAGAAGACATAGACATCATAAACCGACCAATTGTACCGTACACTCCATCTGGGAAACGTACGGTGTCCAAATGGAATGAGTTCGTTTATGATAAGAAAAGAAAAGCAATGGTCCTCCAATCAGAAGAGAGGATTAAAAGTCCCTTCCATGATGACATAGTTACCCGCCGAGAGGTCGCTGTCATGCAGAACACAGACGCAGATCCTGTCGCCATGGCATCCGCAGCCATAGCAACAGCACAGGCATCATTTGCCAATGTGGGGGTTATAGTCAAAGAAAATATATTGACAAAGAAGAGAGCACGTACCCTACAACAAAATGTGGCTAATGAGCAAGCCCAAAGAGACCTGGCAGTGAACAAATACAATTGCTTGTACGCTGAGCATAAGGAGTTGGCAAACAAGTACAACTACCTGGAGGAGGAAAAGGACCAGCTAGCACTCCAAATAATGATTGCAGAAGCGGAGAAGAGTGGAGCAGAAGAGAAGTCCTCTCAGCTAGAAGCAGACAAGCAAACATTAGCCGAGCGGTTAGAGCAGGCTGAGAGCAAAGCGATAGACTTGGCTCCCTTTCATGAGCTGTCCTGCGGCATTCTGAAACAAATAAATGACACGCAGGAGCTGATCACTGACGAGGTTTGCAAACTCAAGGCCATGACAGCCAGATTAAAAGAGGTTAATATGGAAGCCCACAGGCTCAAAGCTAAGAATACCCGTGTCAAGGCAAATGTCATAAATCAGATGGCATGGAGAGAAGGGAGAGGAGGTTTCCCCCCGCATCTTCCTTTTAAGGCCGTGGAAGATTTTAATGAAGATATAGCCTTGTTGGAGTTTGGCCGGAACTGTGCCAATAAGCTGATGGCCAGTGTGCAGAGGACAACAGATAGAATCAACGTCCTGTACCAAAAGCTCAAAGGAGTCCATGACAACTGCACATTGAGCTTCCCTCAGACCCTAGAAGACTTCCCGGAAAAGGAACAGCGGTTGTCTCAACTGAAAGAAGAGCTAGGCGTCCAGATGGAATATGTGAGAAGGATTGATGTCTTGGCCATGGATGATCTCCAGCATTACATTGGTTCATCAACACTTCACAACCATCTGCTGAAGGAAGCGCATCAAGCTGCTGAAGCAGAAGTCCAAGGCATTAAAACAGAGCTCGGGAAGAATGTGACTTCCCAGAAAATCCTGTTCCCTGCTGCAGCAACGTAATCATAAGGGACACAGGTGTGTGGCACAACTACATTGAAGAGGAGAACAGGAAAGCTGCAGCAGCAGCAGAAACATCAGTAGATCCGGCAGCCTCTCTCCCAACAGCCTCTTCCCCAGCAATGACAGAAAAGCCGGCCAGTTCATTTCCCCCTTTCCAATTAGGGGCAGCATCAACAGGGGATTCAAGGGCCTCTGCCCAGGCAGCACCAGTGACAATCAACTTGGGCGATCCTTTGCCAGCAGAAGCTCACGCACAGGAATGAAGAGGATGGATTCAGTGAGCCACTCTCTTCAGCCAGACACGTGCCCAGCAGGGAACGCTTTGAGTTTAGCAAATTTTTCTGTTATATGTAAGGCGTAAGCCGTGGGACAGCTGTCCCTATTTTTTTGTCAAAATATTTTTGTAAATGAAGTGGCCATTTTTGGTGATCGATTATATTAGAAATCCCTGTAAATGACAGGTGGGGGAATGCTAGGTGTCAGCCCAGAGGGCAAATTTGTAACTATAAATAGGAGCTAGGAAAGATTAGAAAGGACTTTTGGCAGGGAATGAAAATTTTGGGGCAAATGATATGAGCTATCTTGTATCGGCTCTGTAAATTGAATTTTCTAATAGAAGCCACGGGAGATGGACGTTTTGCTTGGAATGTTGGGTTTCTTTGTGTTGGATTATTCTAATGACTGCAATTCTGCAATGTGAGATCGTTCTTGACTTCTGAATTATTTCTTTGCATTAATGATTTTGCTCTCATCTACGCATGCGTTCTCTCTATTTTGTGAACAATGAAATGTATTGCAGTGAATTTCTTTGTCCAGATCGAATAGCTAACTGTTCTTTCTTCCGGGTAATCCATGTGGCTCATTGTTCATGACTTTAAATTGCTCCTTGCAGGGATCTTTTAGTTTAATTCCAGTTTCGTTGCATCTAGATTTGTTTCTTTATTCTTGTTACTTAGATCAAACAATTTTGATTTCTTCTGTCCATAAGCAATAGATACGTTCTGTAAGTTTCATTTTAGATCTGTTTCCTTACCCTTTAGCTTTCCTCTGTTTTTTCTGAGCAATAGGTGCGTTCCAGTTTGAATGAGAAGCTATCTTCTCAAGATCCTCAGCTGGCTGTAGCTTTGACCGTGAGAAATAATAGCTATCTGTTCGTTGCTTACGATATCTGTTACAGCTGATTGCTCTCCCCTTAAGCGTGTTCCCCTGCAGGGATAGATAGATGTGTTCCCATTCCTAGATTTAGATCTGTTTCAATTGCATTTAGATTAAGTATGTTTTAGGCATGTGCATCTCATATAAAACACACAAAACCCAAAAGAAAGGTGGATCGGGCCATAACCGGTAGAATCGGATTTAAAGTCCAAAACCACGGTTGCCGGAACCGCTAACCGGACGGATTCCCTACACCAAACGGGAGATAGTCTAATTGGGACCGTCTCTCGGGGAGAATCCCTTTCTGATTGATGCTACGATATCCGAGGCATCAACAGTTTTTGGCGCTAGAAGGAGGGCCTGAAGTGCATGGCTGATAGAGGAAAATCTTCCACGGTCATAGATAACACTGAAAACCCGCTTGAAGAAAACTTTTCAAACAGCCCAGACCTTGGATTAACAGACCAAGAACGCCTCATTTCTGACCCTGAGCCTCAGGAAGCTTTGTACGCTGTTCCTTTTGCAGAAATAGAGGACTTGAGAAGACATACTAGATCTTACGTTAGACAGCTAGGTGGGTTAAACGCTGTCAACTTCCTCCCTAAGAAAACTACACCCAGCAAGGAGCCGCAATACACCCGTGATTCAATCCTCGTTCAAAGTTTTGAAGAACTGGTAAATCTGACGTTGGAAGAAATCTCCGGCACTCTTAACAAGGCAGACCAAGAAAATCCCGAAGAAGTTACCACTCCCAAAAGTACTCCACAAGATTCACCCTGCAACTCTCCACCAGGGTCTCCACATCCAAACCCAAACATGGTTGTACCTGCTTGGAGAGCAAGGGGAGCACTGAACCTAGCTGGACCATTCCATAATCTCCCAAAAAACCCAGAAAAGGTCTTGCCTAAGTACGATCCAGGGAAAGCCATTTCGGCGGAGGATCACCTCAAGAATTTTTACTTAGCTCTGAACCTTTTGAATGTACAACATGAAGACGTAGTCTGCAGGTTGTTTCCGTACACATTCGAGCCTAAGGTATCATCTTGGTACTTTAGCCTTCAACCCAGCTCAATCTCTAGTTGGGATGACTTCGAAAAGTGTTTCCTTAAGAAGTATGGGAACCAAAAAACTGTCGCCACACTTATGAAAGAACTCCTATCCATGAGAATGGAG
Source organism: Larix kaempferi (assembly GCA_027924585.1). NCBI lineage: Eukaryota > Viridiplantae > Streptophyta > Pinopsida > Pinales > Pinaceae > Larix > Larix kaempferi. The sequence continues at coordinate 2,498,549 of BSBM01000110.1, forward strand.
AAGAAGGAAAAGGTTCAAGACTTTAATCAAAGATTCACAACGCTGTTGAACAACTTCAGTGAAACTAACAAACCCACAGAAGAGTCTTTGATTGAATACTACACAACAGCTCTTGAAGGTCCAATCGCAATGTTTGTAAAACGATCCAAGAAAACGACCCTGATAGAGAATTTTGAGGAAGCTCGAAAGGTAGAGGAAGAGGCTGATAGCATAGCTAAACATGCCTTAGATATGGAAACAAAACCAGCAGCTAGCAAGAAACCTTTGCTCCTCATGAGAGGCAAAGAAGAGCCATCTACGGATATGGAAAATGTAGTTAAGATGATGCAGAAATTATCTAACAAAATCGTAGATCTTGAGAAAGACAAGGCTGCTAGTACATCTAGGAAACCTTTCAAGCCATTCTATAAAAGAAGGGAAGACGGGGAACAGTCTCACCCACCAATGAACACTGCCCCTGTTTTAAACTTGAATGAGATTGGGATGGAAAATTTCTGCACCTTTCACCAAGAACCACACTCGGAGAAGAGCTGCCCTCAATGGATCAATTCCATGAGCTTGGTCATGAACCAAATGTTAGATTCTCAGATCCCAGACCAGGATGATCCTCCAGAAGAGTCAAGCCCTGAGTTACAGGAACCAACCCCGGACACTACTATGGTGTTGTGGGATTGGGTACCTATGACTAAATTAGTAGAAGAAGATCATGTAGATAGCTCTCCCCCTACCATAAATGTTGCCACTCGCAGCAAGGGCCCAATTGCGGATCCTGTACCAGTCACCATTCCCCATAAGCCTAAAATTTCGAAAGATCCGCCTAGGAGGCATATACCAATCATCCCACCACAGCCCAAAGTAAACCAAACAGCTGCCAAACAGCCAAGCGCTGACAACACAGTTCAGCCGCCTAAAGAAACCATGAACAAAACAGATAAGTCCATTCGAATTGGGAATGAATCCGATATAGGGTATGATATTATCGAAGATATCAAGAAAGTTAAAGCGAACGTATCAATATTTGACATGTGTAGCTTGCCCCATCAACGAGACAAACTACTGCATGTTTTACAACCAAAACCCAGCGCTACATTAACAGATTCTCAAGACAATCCTGAAATTAACGAGGCTAGCATCGGTGGGAAATCCAAATCCCAAACATTGCCATTTCTGCTGACATTCGAAATTTTTAATCATAATGTTCATAACTGTCTGGTAGACTCTGGAGCTTCTTCAAACGTTATGCCACTTTCAATTTGTAAGAAAATTAATGGGCAGCCCGTACCCTCTCCAGCTCAAATCATACAATTAGACAGGACTGCTGTCAAGGTTATTGGGGAGATGAAAGATGTTTTAATTAGACTGTCAACCGACCCTAGAGTCTGTCAATTTATTGACATAATGGTGGTCGATATCCCTGAAGCTTATGGGCTGATCTTGAGTAGGGATTGGTCTACCAAGTTGAGTGGTTACTTTGCTACCGATTGGTCCCATCTATGGCTGCCTTATCAGAACAGGCAGAATCAGATTAAAATTCTTAGGGAACCTCATATGAAACAAAACGTAACCCAGCTAGAAGAAAAGAATGAGGCTGTAGCTTTCTCTTCCTCGGTCCTGGGAAATTACTTCTTAGAAATGGATCCGGGTAACTATCAATCTGAAACTTTTTGCCATAAATCAGACAAACAGTCCGATCTCCTTCATTTCTCTCGGACTGATGAGGTTGATTGTAACATAGTCAATTTAGTTGCTAACGTAGACCACAAAGAAACTAACTTAGTTGAAACTAAAGATACCTTTTGGACATTATACTTTGATGGTTCTAAAACTCTGGAAGGATCCGGAGCCGGTTGTGTTCTAATGGATCCAAAGAAGAACAAGTATTTTTTGTCTTGTAGATTAGAATTCGACTGTACTAATAATACCGCTGAATATGAAGCTTTGGTTCATGGTTTAAAGAAGGCCATTGGCTTAAATGTTAAGTACCTGAAGGTTTTTGGTGACTCCGAGATAGTTGTCAGACAGGTAAGGGACACCATTCATTGTCTCTCACCGCACTTGAAAGGTTACCAGGCTGAGGTATGGGATTTAATCATGTATTTTGACGCTTTCAATATAAAATCAATTCCCAGATTGCAAAATGCTACTGCTGATTTGTTAGCAACATCTGCTTCTAGATTGGTGCTGTCAAATAACAAGTGCTCTATTGAATTGATTTTCAGGCCTTCCATTCCCGATAACATCACAAACTTCAGAGTATTCGATGATGATGAGCAAATTATCAGTTTCCTGACAAACGAAGACAGTTTTCAAGGAGCTGCAATAGATGAGGAAGAACATGATGCTGATTTGATGAAGAAGGAAGACGAGAAAGGAAATTTCATGCCAAAGGGGGTAAGGTCCCTCGAAATGCTTTTCGACCTTCAAAATAAGTTCAAAAGACCAGCTAATACCAAAACTAACAGCTCATCAATGCAACATGAGTTGGTCAATTTGGGTACCGAGGTAGAACCAAAATTTGTCAACCTTGGCAAATGTTGTCCACCAGGAGAAAGAGATAGGTTCATTAAGCTGTTTAAACAGTACAAGGATGTTTTTGCATGGACCTATGAAGATCTGAAAACATATGACGTCCGCATCATTCAGCATGTTATACCAATGAAAGCGGGTGTCAAACCATTTCAGCAGCAGTTAAGAAGGATGCATCCTACTCTAGAACCGCTAATCCAAAAGGAATTAAAGAAGCTCCTGGACGCTAAGATAATCTTCAAAGTTCGGCATTCTGAATGGGTTGCAAACTTGGTTCCTGTAAGGAAGAAGTCGGGAGAGATAAGGCTATGTGTAGATTTCAGAAATTTAAACAAAGCCTCAGATAAAGACAACTATCCCGTGCCTTCAATGGAGCAAATCCTACAAATGGTGTCTGGATCTGAACTGTTTTCTCTCCTCGATGGTTTCTCTGGCTATAATCAAGTGTTAGTAGCTGAAGAAGATCGTCTCAAGACTACTTTCAGGACTAAGTGGGGAACTTTCGCTTACAGGAGAATGCCATTTGGTCTGATAAATGCTGGAGCTACATTCCAAAGGGCGATGGATATTGCCTTCCGAGGATTGGGTGGGCAATGTGTTGTTGTTTACTTAGATGATGTGACAGTCTTTTCAAAGAAAAGGGAAGATCATGTTGTTCATCTGAGGCACATCTTTGACCGTTGCCGGAAGTATGGCATTTCCTTGAATCCCAAGAAGAGCGTGTTTGCTGTACCCGAAGGTAAGCTCTTGGGTCATGTCATCTCCAAAGCGGGAGTGTCGATCGACCAAGAAAGAGTCCAAGCTATTAATAAGATCCCAATGCCTCACAACAAAAAATCTATGCAGTCTTTCATGGGCACCATCAATTTTGTCCGCAGATTTGTTCCGGATTTTGCACAAATTGTTAAGACATTGCAACAGATGGTTAAACAAAGCATACAATTTAAGTGGACAGATTTGGAGAAGGACGCATTTAGAGATATCAAGGCAGCTGTAGCTAAAGCTCCTTCCTTAAGAAGTCCAGATTTTGATAAAGATTTCATCTTGTATACCTTCGCTTCGGATGACTCTCTCGCAGCTGTACTCACGCAAAAGGTGGAGTTGGGGGACGAATACCCAATTTCGTTTATGAGCACTGGTCTGCAAGGGGCTGAGCTGAATTACCCCGTAGTTGACAAACACGCCTATGCGGTCTTCAAAGCAATCAAGCAGTTTAGGCCATACATTTTGAAGAACAGAACTAAAGTCATAGTGCCCCATCCGGCTGTTAGGTCCCTTTTCGTTCAAAAAGAATTGGGAGAGAGGAGAGGGAACTGGGTCACAGCTCTGCAGGAGTATGATTTGGAATTTAAACTGGCTACAATCATCAAAGGACAAGGTCTGTGCAAGTTACTGGCGGGAGACTCGACTGATGAGGAGCAACAGTGGAAGAATGAAGCCGAGCTCAATTCGGTTGAGGTATGCCATATCTTCACAGCTCCCCAGTCATGGTATAGGGATCTAGTGCACTATTTACAGCAGGGATATCTACCCGAGCACTGGAATTCTAAACAAAGAAGGGCACTCCGCTTGAAATCAGCGCCCTATCAGATCATTGATGGGATTCTCTTCAGAAAGAATTATGATGGAGTCCTTCTTAGATGTTTGGAGAAGGAGGATGCAAACAAAGTTGTCAAAGAATTACATGATGGCCCCGCAGGTGGTCATTATTCAGGAGAGACGACAGCACACAAGATACTGAGAGCTGGTTATTACTGGCCCACTCTGTTTCGAGATGCCCACACATACGCACGAAACTGTGATGTATGTCAAAGAAGCGCTGGGAAGTTACCTAAGGCCGCAGGCCCATTGCAGCCTATCATCATCTCTGAACCTTTTGAGCAATGGGGCATAGATGTTATCGGAGAAATAAATCCAAATTCTTCCTTGCAACACCGATACATTCTGACAGCTACCGATTACTTCACCAGGTGGACGGAGGCCATCCCGTTGCGCAAGATCAATGAAGACGCAGTCATCAGCTTCCTGAAAGAGAATATCATAACCAGGTTTGGGGTTCCAATTTCCCTTGTTTTTGATAATGCTACTTATTTTTCATCTTGCAAAATAAATGAATTTGTTTACGAATGGGGAATTAAGTTGCATTATTCAGCCAATTACTACCCTCAGGGAAACGGCTTGGCTGAATCCTCAAACAAAAATCTGATTCGAATCCTTAAGAAAACTGTGATAGAAAACCAGAGAAGTTGGCATGTGGCTCTCCCAAACGCCTTATGGGCAGATAGGGTAACCCCGAAGAATGCTTTAGGTGTCTCTCCTTTCACTCTTGTCTACGGCAAGGAAGCCGTACTTCCCCCAAACATCTTGCTGCCATCCTTGCAATTGTCCCAAGCCTCTCGGGGTTCTGGTAGCCAAGCCCTACAATCCAGGATAAACACCCTGCTTCGACTGGAAGAAGCCCGACACAAAGCTAAAGACCGATTTCATCAACATCAGGACATAGTTAAGAGATGGTTCGATAAGAGGAAATCCGGCAAGAGGGATTTTGAAGTCGGGGATCTGGTCCTGAAATGGGACCATAATCATGAAGGCAAAGGAATGCATACGAAATTTCAACATCTATGGGTAGGCCCGTACCAAATTTCTGCAAAATTGGGCCCATCCACTTATAAATTGACAAATCTCGAGGGAGAGGAAGTATCCCTTCCACTCAATGGCCTCGCCCTGAAACAATATTTCGCATAGTCTCCTCGAGACTTCCTGTACATAAATAAATTTGTCTTTTCGCTTTCGCTTTTAGCTGTTTATTTTGCGGCCATATTGTTTCCTTCTTGGTTATTTGAGCTTTTCGATAGGTTTTGTTTTGTGAATCCCTTTTGTTGAGTTTCCCGTTGAAGATAGCTCTCTCAAAGAAAACTTGCAACCCATGAGTCTGTAACCCTGCTCAGTAAACCCGGCCTGCTGTGCTCTCGCTGAAATGTTCAAAAGGGGGAAGCCTACCCTGCTAGTCACACTAATCCTGTTCAATAGCAGAGACCCATGGCCATCTTCACTACTATCGTTGGGCTCCACCCACTCTCACACTTTAAAGGCATCTCAAGAAGGTTACCTAAGTTGGACCCATAGAAGGTGGCACCTCTCGAGGACATAGGGTGTTGAGATGACTCCATGCTGCAGATTTAAAAGCCAAAATGGCCTACATTCAAGAGTCTGTTTTCCAGGGATTCTCGCCTCAATTAAAGCATGGCTGAGACAAAAGCAAAAGACATGTAAAATCTAGAAGGCTGTCCAAAAGACTCAGCTCAAAATGGGCTCCTCTCCGTCCGTGAAGTTTGATAAAATCAAATCGATAAAATTCTAACTCACACAAAAGGACACTATGGATGGAGGAGCCTAAATCAAAGATCGTGTCCAAAAGAAAATATCCCTGGAAGGCTCAAACAGCTAAGCTGTCCAAAGTACAAGCATCCCAAAGGGTGCCAGCAGCATGGGAATGAGGAACAAGAACAACAATGTCCATGAGAAAAGTGTTGCAAATCCTGTGGAGTCCGGCAGTAGTGACCATTTGAGGGATGACCCTCCTAAAATGAATCTCATATGCTGGCCCTCTGAGAGTGGTGAAGATGCCTCGGTCAAAGCTCCCCTTTCCCCAATGGCTAGCAGGAAAAGTGCTCCTTCCCCGCATGAGTCTAAAACGCTCAGCTGAGTAGTGCACCTGAGACGGATGTTTTAATGAGGTTCCGGACCATGTAGGGTATATTTTTTTTTTCAGAGATCTGTGTTCGCCAGCGACTCGCCATTGTTGTTGCAGCAACACCCCTCCCCAAAAATTTTGTACATGTTGGGGCCCCTCCTTTATTTTGTAGAAAATTTGCTTGAGAAGCCATCCCAGCCGTCAGCTCTGTTTTCAACATAAAATTCTGCTTCCCTGCTGAACAGCTTGCCGTCAATCCTGCCATGATTTCCCCAATGAGCCAAAAGATAACTTAGTTTTTTCCCAAACGTTTTGGAATGATTCGGACATTGTCCCGAAGCGGCGGGAGTCAAACGTCCAACCTTTCCGAAAGGAGGACTTAGATTTTCTTTGCCAAAATCAGCGGAAGCCATTGGGCAAGACCACCCGAAACGGCGGAAGCTTTCGCTCAAGCCTTCTGCAACCACGGAGAAATTCGAGTTGTTCTCCCGAAACGGCGAGGAATTCAACAAAGCCACCCGAAGCGGCGGAAGCCAACGTGTTTTACCTCTCCGGAAAAGGACTCCGATTATGGCCATAAGCTGCGGAAACCATTGGTGAAACCTTGCCGAAACGGCGGAGCCTTTCATTGAATCCTTCCGCAACCGCGGAAAGGTTCCGGCTGTCCTCCCGAAAAGGCGAGACACATTCGCCTTAGTCTCCCGGAGAACACTTAGAACATTTTTTACAACCGTCCGCGGAGAAATTGGAGTTCCCTTCCCGAAACGGCGGGGGAATTCAGTAAAGCGTCCCGAAACGGCGGAAGCCATTCGGATAAGTCCCGCGCAGGAAGTCACGTTTTCCTCCCGAAGTATGAAAGAACTTAGAATTTTTCGGAGAGCTTCGGCGAAAGCCTTCAGCCTTTTGCTCCCGAAACCGCGGGAGCCTTCATGAAACCCTTCCGAAACAGCGGAAGCCATCTCCATAAGTCCCGCGGAGGAATTCACGATTGCCATCCGAAACCATAAGAAAGACTTAGAATTTTCTCAAGAAGCTGTCGCGGAGGCCTTCAGCCTTTGCTCCCGAAACGCGGAAGCCTTCAGGCTACCCTTCCGAAACAGCGGAAGCCAATCGCTTAACCCGCTCGGCAAAAGGATTCCGAAACGACCCCGGGTGAATATGCGGAAAAGTATAAATTTCGCTTCCGAAACGGCGGAGGCCATTCCCAAAAGCTTTCCGAAACTAGCGGGAGCCTTCGCCGAACCTTCCCGAAAAAATCAACGAGACTTTGAAATCTTGGTTCGCGGAAGCTTTCGCAAAAAAGTCTTCCGAAAATACCGGGAGCATTCGCTATATCGTCCCGAAAGGGCGGAAGCTTTGGCGTTACCCGTCCGCTACGCGGCGGTCTCTCGCGGAAGGCTTCGAGTTTCCTTTCCGCATTAAGCCCCGAAACGTCGGAAGCTTTCAATGAATCCTTCCGCAATGGCGGATACAATTCACGAACTGGCCCCGCGAATGGCGGGCGCACGGAAACCGAGGTACTTTGACGTGACCGCTACGCACGGCGAATTTAAACCCCGTTTTAACCACGCCACCTACCGAATTAAAGGCTCACACGTGCCCATCCTTTATAAAATACGGTGGGGGGGGCTCGACCAATACACCATTGTTTTTTGTCAATCGGCCAACGACGTGCGATACCGTGCAAATCGCTCCAGCTCACCTCGCGCATCCGTGCTCGCAGCCACCTCGCTCAAGCAATCTCCACGGTGCCAGGTAGGATCTTGACCTTGGTTTTCACTACTGAGTTGTCCTTTGGGGAAAGCAATGGTTTTAGTGGGATTGTGACGGGCAAAACACCCGTAAAGGGCTATGTTTTTCCCGTCAGGTGCAGTGAACGGAGTTTTCATTTTACAAAATCGTCATAGGCCTTCGTGAAAACGTTATATTTTATTTGCTAGTGGTAGGTGCGGGCGGTTAACCATGCCCTGTTTTGTTTTTAAACCCCGGGCCGCGCCCCTCGTCGTGGGTTAAGTTGTCGAAACCCTATGGGCTTTCCATGTCCCGGGCCGTTAACTCGGACTTAAAACCCTAGGCCCTTTCCATAAGCCCCAGCCCCTACACGTGAGCCGAAACCCGTAAGCGTTTAAGCCACGAGAGCCGAAACCTGAAGCCATGGCCGCCCTAGCACTCCCCGTCAGCATTTCCCCGGCGCCGTCACCTTCGCTCAGACTAAAAGTACCTCGTAGTGACTCGGCGAGTGGCCGCGCGTGACGATAGCATCCATAGCCCTCACCGATTCAACCCGCGTCTCCCCGCCATCAGCCTCTCCAACCGCACACATATAACGAAAACATCTCCTTCCGCGAGGCGGAACCAGAAGCCAATTGCTCCCGCAAACCACCTACCGGTCTGAAACAACCAATGGCTTCCGCAACATAGCTTATCCCCTCAGGAGCATTTCAGACTCAGAGCTTCAAATGTTCAATTTGTGTCTTGTGTTGAAATAATGTTTTACTTCCTGAATATTTTGCTTCATTGATTTATCTCATTGATATTAAAACGATGTTGCTCTCTGCTAAAACCTTGCAGCCTGTTGCTCAAATGATGATTTTGATGTGGATGTTATCAGGAATAAATCAAGATGCCGAAAACCGGTAAGAAGAAGGCGAAGATGACAGAAAAGAAGCCTGCCCCTCCCAAGATTGAAACCTCGCTCCAGGACACCAAGTGCACCACTGGTGTCCCTCCAGAAATCAGATGGGATGACATATACAGAATGATCAGGGACCAAGAGATCCCAGATATGTTGCTGGAGGAGGCACCGATCTATCAAAATATCAGAGCCTCAGGCATAACTAGAGCCGCTACCCGCCCTGAGCTATTCCCCTGTGCTGAAGTGATCGGGTGGATACTCCAACATGCAGATGCTGATGGGAGAGTGATAAATGACAGCAGGAAGGTGTCTATTGCTTCGTTTCAACCCGCGTATGTTGCGGCGGCCTACAGATTTCCCCGTGTCCAACAAGCTCTGACTGACGAGTGGTTGGGCCAAATGGATAACGTCGAGATGGCCAAGAAGCTATTGAGGGGAGGGAAGCATTTGAGAAAGAAGGGAAATGATGAATATGACGTGCAGAACCTGAGGGCCCCTTTCAGATTGATTGCTTTAATGCTATGCAGAATATTCGGCATGCCCGATGGCACAGTATACAAGATTCAGTGGGTCCCTATCATTCACTATGTGTCTTTTCAGGGGACAGTGTTTGACTGGGCCACTATCTTGTCAGATAGTCTGGCCTCAATGATAAGTGCTGCTAAGCCCGGGCTAGCCTTGAAGAAGGCTGAATTCTTCATGTCTTCATACTTGATAGATTGTATCTTGGCCAAGATAGAGTTCCCCGGATTGGGGTGTACATGGGATAGGGCCACAGCCCCGGTCTACATCGCATTCAAGATGTTGTGGGCTCAGAATTACAAGCCCAGCTACAAACTCATCTGTGAGGGGTTCATCATGCCCCTATACCAGAAAATGTTCAAGGAAGAACCAAGTTGCCTGTCACAAAACGCTTTGGAAGTCCTTGAGGATTATGGGGACTTCTACTTTTCAGAACAAGGTACCTACTTGAGAATGTTCGGGGGGACTAAACCCCCATACATATTGCCGCAGTATGCCACAGACTATGTGGTGCTCAAGGAAGCGGTAAGGAAACTCTTCTTGGATGGGATTGGAGCATTCCTCCACAAGCTACACAAGGCTTCCTTTCCCCCCCTACCTTTCTGCATAGGTGCTTACAAGTTTTCAGGGGTGGCCTCTGCTGACGAATTTGTTCAAGAGTTGAAGGCCTTCCATTTCGGTGAGGTCATCTTCCACAGGAACGACAGAAAGGGTAAAGTGGCCGAGCATTGCAAGGGGAACTATGCTAACTTCGAATACTCCCACTACCCCGATGCCGAGGAGGAAGCTTTCAGAGGCATCAGCAACATAACTGAGCTACGGATCTGTCGCCAAAGTACTGGAGCGAGCTCTAGCTCAACCAAAGCCCAGAAGACCATCCAGCAAAAGGATAAAGAAGCCAAGGATGCCCGAGCTCAGGAAGAGCTCAGATTAAGAGAAGAGGCAAGGTTACAAAAGGAAGCTGAGGAAGCGAGAAAGCAACAAGACGCTGAAAATGAAAGACTGCGGAAGGAGGCTGAAGAAGCCCAAAAGCAGAAGGAAGCAGAGACTGAGCAAGCTGAGGCAAGGAAGAAGGCCGAGGAAGAATTGAAGAAAAGGGAAAATACCGAGGCAGGCGGGTCCGGTGTGCAAGACATGGAGATAGACACCTCTCAAGCAGGTGGCTCTGGTACCCAAAAGAAAGGAACAGACCCCGCTCAGGAAGTCCGGACCCCACCTATGGAAGAAGACATAGAAATCATAAACCGACCAATTGTACCGTACACTCCATCTGGGAAACGTACGGTGTCCAAATGGAATGAGTTCGTTTATGATAAGAAAAGAAAAGCAATGGTCCTCCAATCAGAAGAGAGGATTAAAAGTCCCTTCCATGATGACATAGTTACCCGCCGAGAGGTCGCTGTCATGCAGAATACAGACGCAGATCCTGTCGCCATGGCATCCGCAGCCATAGCAACAGCACAGGCATCATTTGCCAATGTGGGGGTTATAGTCAAAGAAAATATATTGACAAAGAAGAGAGCACGTACCCTACAACAAAATGTGGCTAATGAGCAATCCCAAAGAGACCTGGCAGTGAACAAATACAATTGCTTGTACGCTGAGCATAAGGAGTTGGCAAACAAGTACAGCTACCTGGAGGAGGAAAAGGACCAGCTAGCACTCCAAATAATGATTGCAGAAGCGGAGAAGAGTGGAGCAGAAGAGAAGGCCTCTCAGCTAGAAGCAGACAAGCAAACATTATCCGAGCGGTTAGAGCAGGCTGAGAGCAAAGCGATAGACTTGGCTCCCTTTCATGAGCTGTCCTGCGGCATTCTGAAACAAATAAATGACACGCAGGAGCTGATCACTGACGAGGTTTGCAAACTCAAGGCCATGACAGCCAGATTAAAAGAGGTTAATATGGAATCCCACAGGCTCAAAGCTAAGAATACCCGTGTCAAGGCAAATGTCATAAATCAGATGGCATGGAGAGAAGGGAGAGGAGGTTTCCCCCCGCATCTTCCTTTTAAGGCCGTGGAAGATTTTAATGAAGATATAGCCTTGTTGGAGTTTGGCCGGAACTGTGCCAATAAGCTGATGGCCAGTGTGCAGAGGACAACAGATAGAATCAACGTCCTGTACCAAAAGCTCAAAGGAGTCCATGACAACTGCACATTGAGCTTCCCTCAGACCCTAGAAGACTTCCCGGAAAAGGAACAGCGGTTGTCTCAACTGAAAGAAGAGCTAGGCGTCCAGATGGAATATGTGAGAAGGATTGATGTCTTGGCCATGGATGATCTCCAGCATTACATTGGTTCATCAACACTTCACAACCATCTGCTGAAGGAAGCGCATCAAGCTGCTGAAGCAGAAGTCCAAGGCATTAAAACAGAGCTCGGGAAGAATGTGACTTCCCAGAAAATCCTGTTCCCTGCTGCAGCAACGTAATCATAAGGGACACAGGTGTGTGGCACAGCTACATTGAAGAGGAGAACAGGAAAGCTGCAGCAGCAGCAGAAACATCAGTAGATCCGGCAGCCTCTCTCCCAACAGCCTCTTCCCCAACAATGACAGAAAAGCCGGCCAGTTCATTTCCCCCTTTCCAATTAGGGGCAGCATCAACAGGGGATTCAAGGGCCTCTGCCCAGGCAGCACCAGTGACAATCAACTTGGGCGATCCTTTGCCAGCAGAAGCTCACGCACAGGAATGAAGAGGATGGATTCAGTGAGCCACTCTCTTCAGCCAGACACGTGCCCAGCAGGGAATGCTTTGAGTTTAGCAAATTTTTCTGTTATATGTAAGGCGTAAGCCGTGGGACAGCTGTCCCTATTTTTTTGTCAAAATATTTTTGTAAATGAAGTGGCCATTTTTGGTGATCGATTATATTAGAAATCCCTGTAAATGACAGGTGGGGGAATGCTAGGTGTCAGCCCAGAGGGCAAATTTGTAACTATAAATAGGAGCTAGGAAAGATTAGAAAGGACTTTTGGCAGGGAATGAAAATTTTGGGGCAAATGATATGAGCTATCTTGTATCGGCTCTGTAAATTGAATTTTCTAATAGAAGCCACGGGAGATGGACGTTTTGCTTGGAATGTTGGGTTGCTTTGTGTTGGATTATTCTAATGACTGCAATTCTGCAATGTGAGATCGTTCTTGACTTCTGAATTATTTCTTTGCATTAATGATTTTGCTCTCATCTACGCATGCGTTCTCTCTATTTTGTGAACAATGAAATGTATTGCAGTGAATTTCTTTGTCCAAATCGAATAGCTAACTGTTCTTTCTTCCGGGTAATCCATGTGGCTCATTGTTCATGACTTTAAATTGCTCCTTGCAGGGATCTTTTAGTTTAATTCCAGTTTCGTTGCATCTAGATTTGTTTCTTTATTCTTGTTACTTAGATCAAACAATTTTGATTTCTTCTGTCCATAAGCAATAGATACGTTCTGTAAGTTTCATTTTAGATCTGTTTCCTTACCCTTTAGCTTTCCTCTGTTTTTTCTGAGCAATAGGTGCGTTCCAGTTTGAATGAGAAGCTATCTTCTCAAGATCCTCAGCTGGCTGTAGCTTTGACCGTGAGAAATAATAGCTATCTGTTCGTTGCTTACGATATCTGTTACAGCTGATTGCTCTCCCCTTAAGCGTGTTCCCCTGCAGGGATAGATAGATGTGTTCCCATTCCTAGATTTAGATCTGTTTCAATTGCATTTAGATTAAGTATGTTTTAGGCATGTGCATCTCATATAAAACACACAAAACCCAAAAGAAAGGTGGATCGGGCCATAACCGGTAGAATCGGATTTAAAGTCCAAAACCACGGTTGCCGGAACCGCTAACCGGACGGATTCCCTACACCAAACGGGAGATAGTCTAATTGGGACCGTCTCTCGGGGAGAATCCCTTTCTGATTGATGCTACGATATCCGAGGCATCAACAGGAAGCCTGCCATCTTGGGTCATGTGAGGCTTCCTCATATTTTTGAGGATCAGAATCCATCATTATGTAACATCTCTCAGATAGGTAGGGGTCATTCACATTGAGAGTTGTCTCAAATTGTGATCTAGTCCTCCTATTGCCCTGAGGATTGTCCACTAGTTCACCTGTTGCTTGAAATGTCTTAGCATCCCATTTAGGATTTGTTGGTGAATTAGCATCTGAAATAAAATGGTCCTCATCATCAGAAATATCAGAATAAAAAATTTCAATAAGAGCATCACTTACTTCTTAAGGTGATGGTGAAGATGGTTCTCCAATTTCAGCACTCTCATAGGGCTCTTCCTCAAACTGAACACTCCTTTCTATGAAGGATTTTTGAGTGCTCATGTTAATAAAATTATACCCTTTGGAGTCCTATGAATATCCAACAAAAAGACATGGTTGTATTTGGGGCTACATAGCCCTCCTCTTCTCAAGTGGAATCCTAGCCCAAGCCTTTGAGCCAAAAATCCTGAAATGAGAGATGTCAGGTTTCTGCCCTGTCCAAGCCTCAAAAGGAGTGATACCTTCGATAGCTTTGTGTGGAACTCTGTTCTGAATATATGTGGAACAATTTATTGCCTCAGCCCATATCTTGGGAGACAATGATTTTTCCTCAAGCATACATGTGGCCATCTCCTTAAGAGACTTGTTTTTCCTCTCAACAACCCCATTCTGTTGAGGTGTATATGGAACTGTGTGTTGCATCCGAATTCGTGAAGAGGAAAAAAATTACTGAAAATCCAATTTCACATATTCACCACCATTATCATATCTGATAATTTTTATATACCTACCAGACTCGTTATCAAGTGAGGCTTTGAATAGCTTGAACAGACCAAAAAGATCAGATTTTAGCTTAATGAAATAAATCCAACAGTACCTGCTAAATTCATCTATGAATGTGAGGATGTACTTGGAATAGTTCAAAGAATCATGGGGAAATGGACCTGATATATCAATGTGAATAAGCTCCAATGGTGCATAGGTTCTCTCAGTGGTGGATCTCCCATACTTATGCTCAGGGTGTTTTCCTAGGATGCAAGATTGACAGACACCAGTTTGGAAAATCTGATATCGGGCATCCCTATAACCATTTCTTTCTCATGAAGTTGGGAAAGATATTTATAATTCAGATAGCCAAATATTTCATGCCATACTTTACTTGACTCATTGGCATGGGTTAAAAGAGCAGAAGGTGAGGGATATGGCACAAAATGAGAAAACTTGTAGATTCTAGAATCGTGATCAGCAGTGCCTAATGCAACAATTTTTCCTATTGAAATTTCTGATATCTCAACATAACTTGGGGTAAAGGTTACTTTCTTGGGAAACCCTGTATGGGTCATATGATAGACTGAAAATAGGTTTGCAGCAAGTCCAGGAACATAAAAGACATTATTGAATGAACCAAACTCGATATCTATGCTACCTTTTCCTTCGCTAGATGTTTCAGAATTGTCACCCAATACAATATTTGGACAACTGGAAGAGTCAAGTGAAGTGAAAAAATTACTTGTAGACACCATGTGCCTTGAATCTCCAAAATCAATAATAAATGAGGTAGGATTGGATGTTCTTTCCATCAGTGCATGTACTCTCTCATTGTCATCAGAATTTTGTCCTCCATCCTTCCTCCTTGCGCTCTTTGGAAGAGGAATGTTGGCTTTCTCCAGGAGTTGATCCATTTGGTAAATGGTCTTCTTCATGCAATAGCTTTCAGGATGAAATCCCTTGCTACAATAATTGAAATTTGTCCTGTCATTTTTCTTATTTGGATTCCTCTTGAAATTCGAGGAGTCTTCATTAACTTTCTGCTTGTCTTTCCTCTCACCGGTGGGCTTCTTGAAATTGTCCTTCTTCTTCCCTTTCAAACCCTTTGAATATCCAACATTCAAACAATGTTATTTGGATGGATTTTTAATGGCTCCCATCAAGACGAATTTGTCTTGTTCTTGTGTCAAAGACTCCATGAATTCTGAAAGTCTCGGGCTCTTCCAATTTTTAATTGCCTTCCTTGTGGAATGAAAGGTCAAGACAAAGATTGAGTAGTCGGGGCCAAGTTTGGAGAGAATGGCCAAAAATAATTGCTCATATTTTTTGTCAATACCACATTGCTTCAGATGCATCACAAGTTATTTTAATTTGGATAATAAATCCGGTATATTATCGAAATTCTGTGGACTCAATGAAACTAGTTCATTATCCAGTTGGTGGCCTCTTAATTCATCGGTCTTTTTGAACAATTCTTGAAGTTTCAACCAAACTTCATTGGGAGATGTAAGACCATCGAGATGTAATATAATTTCCCTGGATGTAGTGAGACACATCATCCCATAATATTCATCTCTTCGATTATGCCACTTTGATTTCTCAACTACTGAGGTTGGCTCAGCTTCAGTTGCCATAGTCACCCTGTAGAGCCCTTTGCTCCTCAGTATGATCTCCATTTGCGCCTTCCAGTAAAAATAATTGAATGGAGTGAGGATTATCTGATGTGAATGATCCATGGAAGCTCTTAAATTAATTTTGGAATCATTTGGGTGTGCCCAAAGCTTGGTTGCTGCGCCTTCTTGATGAAAGAATGCGCCCCGTGGATGAATTACTGCGCCCTCCTTGAGACTGGTTGGATCCTACAAGACAATATAAGGAGAAAGGAATAGATTGATAGCTCTGACACCATGTGAAATTTAGTTCACACCAAGATCTAATTATTAAATTACACACTCTCATAAAGATCTCACACAACTAGTCAAAGACACAGAAAATTACTCACAATACATACAAATTGTGTTAACTCTCATGAATAAAATACATAAGCCAACCTTTGTAAAGTAATAGGATGATTTTATATAACATTACAACAGATATTTGAATGGATAAAGATTCCATTTGGATCCTCATATCATCAGACTTACTAAAACTGTGCAAATCCCCCCTAGGTGGCAAGTGTGTTCTCCAAGTCAATCCAAAGGCTCACGAATTTCTGAATTAGTGACTTGTAGTTGATGTGTGATGAAAAAAATTCCAAATCCAAAAAATTTAAATAAGAAACATCATAGAGGATGTGTGGTCCCAAAAACAAGTTTCCCTAGTTGACTAGCTTTCCCCTATGGGTAAAAAGCAGTAAAACTCAGCAAGGTTCCTTTTCCACCAGAATCTTATCCAAAATCTTTTAGAAATGCACCCAAGTGGTCTAGGAAGCTTGTGTTCCACACTTAGAATTCTTGTGGTCCCCCCAATGTTGCCTTGTGGTCCACACAATGGCTCAAATGGCAATTATGTAGTCTAATACATAGGAATTAATCATAAATGATTAATTAATGCTACCAATGTATTTAAATGACATAGATAGGAAGATTTAATATTCCAATAGGGTGTTTGTTTAAGGGTGTTGTAGGTTTTCATTAGTTTTTAGTAGACCCTAAAATCCCTCCTTGAATAATTCGTAGAGGTCTAAAGGTATTTGGGACAAGTTGGGAAAAGACTAGTTCTAGGTTGCTAGTTTTAAGCCAGTTAAGTGTTGATTAAGGGTGCATGCAAACTGTTTGTGAAGAGTATTCAAACAGGTTTGCATAATCAGAATTCCAAACCTTATAGCAGGTCTGATTGGTCACATAATATAAGTTTGTAGTCATTCCCTCTGGGTTGCACCATAACTCATCATTGCCGGAAAGTTGTCTTCTTGTGTCCAGTGTGAAGCAAATCACCTAGTTTTGGGGAATTTTGATTCTCTAAGGCTATGGTGGTGTTAATATATCTGATTTTCAGATTGGGGATATCACACCTTTGCAAGTGAAACAACACATATACATTCTTAAGAAAAATAGAAAGAACAACAATGGCACACATAGATTCTTAAGCAAAATAGAAAGAACTAACACCTCATGCATGAGTGCACAATCTACATACAAAGAATATATAACACATATACAACATTCTCCCAGTAAGTTGTATTCTTTGCAAATAGTGGGTCTCAAGACTTAGAAAATTAAACATACCAATCCCTTGTTGGTCTAGTTAGCTATTGAAAACAAGAGGAAGACTAGTGAGATGGTGAAGGCTTGTCCATTAGAGATGAATGGATTATAGTCACATACATATTTGCATAAAATGTATTGCTTGGTTTGTATGACGTCCTTATTGGGGTTGATTGGTTAGAGATACACCATGCAAATCATGATTGCTACAAAAAGAATTTTGATTGTTGGGATGAGGATGGAAACATTAAGAAAATGAACGGTATTGCAATGCCAATTTTCATAAGTTAGATTTCATCTTTATAACTGAACAAGTTCATTGAGTAACAATTCCAATTGTATGTAACAAGTATTTTGAAACTAGGAAAAGAAAAACACCTAATCCTTGCTAATTTTTCAATCTTACAAGTGTTTGGAGATGTGTTTCCATAGGAGATACCTAGAATACCTCCAAATAGGGAGATTGACTCTAACATTGATATTATTCTCATAACTGCACTAGTGTCCAAGACTCCTATAGAATGAGTATTCCATAATCTCCATAGTTAATTCTATTGGAAGAATTGTTCGACAAGGGATATATATATATGTATGTATGTATGTATGTATGTATGTATGTATGTATGTATGTATGTATGTATGTATGTATGGGGCGCACTATATTGTTTTTGAAGATGAAGGATATGACTCTTAAACTTTGTTTTGACTTCATAGAAATGATTAAAGTCATCATAAAAGAAGGGTAACCTCTACTATAATAGATGACTTATTTGAACAATTGAGGGGAGAGATTCTTCTCAAATATTGACTTGAGGTCGACTTAGCACCAAGTAAAGCTCAAGGATTAACTCATTTACAAGATAAAATTTAGGACAATATATGGGTAGTATGAGTTTATAATGGTCCCCTTTGGATTAAAAAATGAAGTTGTGATGTTTATGTTTATCATGAATGTTGTGTTCCACCATTATTTTGACAAATTTGTAAATATATTTCTTGATGATATTCTGATTTATTCAAAATGAGAAGACCAACATGAAGAGCACTTGTAACTAGTTTTGCAAGTGTTGATGGAGCATTATCTTTATGATAATTTAGTAAGTGTTCATTCATCAATAAAATTCAGTATTTGGAGCACATTATATTAGAAAAAGATGGAATAGTAGTATACCTTGATAAGTTTAAGGCTATAATTGGATGGCCTACTACTAGGAATATGTCCTATGTTAGATCATTCATGGGGGTTGTTGGGTACTAAAAACGATTCATAGAAGTATTTTCCCATATTGAATATTAAATCACCTCTCCTAAGAAGAAAATTAAAGACATGAGTTGAAATGGACCCAATGGTGTGAAGATAACATTTAGCTATTGGTAAAACTTCTAACAAGTGCATCAATTTTAAAAATTGAAAATCCAAATGAATATTTTAAATGTGCACAAATGCTTGCATAGAAGGGATTGGTGTGAACTATTGCACAAAATGGACATGTGGCGTGCTACGAATATTGAAATTGAAGGAACATGAAAATTATTATGCCACACATAACTTAGTGCTTTCAATATGGTGAATTCATTAAAAATGTAGAGACACTATTTGATAGGAAGGAAATTTATGCTAATAATAGAGCATAACATCCTTAAGTATTTGTTGATCAACAAAATCTGAAGCTTAGGCAAGTGGGATGGCTAGAGTTCTTTTGTGAGTTTGATTTTGAATCCATCACATCAAAGGATAAAATAACAATATTATGGATTATCTCAACAAAATAATGAATGTAGTGCATGCAACATCAATTAGATTATGAAAATCAGTTTTGATGAAAATAATTGTTTATTTCCTTCATCCACTTGAGCATTACCTTGTATCAAGAAGAAGTGCAACAAAAGTATTAAGGGTATTAGGTAGAATATTATGGAATTATAATGCATAAAAATCATATGTATGTTCCTAATTCTCTTCGATTAAGGAAGGCTATCTCAAATGATATGCACATTGTGTTATATTCCATCCACCTAGCATACCAAAAAACAATTGTAGTAGCAATGGAGTAGTAACAATGATGAGGAATGAAAATTGATGTTGATTACAAATCAAGATGCATGTAATTTCAAAGGGTAATGGAGGACCTAAACATCGAACTATTTGTTTTCAACCATTACCATTTCAATAGTAGAAATAAGAATTTGTAATCATATATCTCACTGCTAGATTCCCAAGAATAGTGAGGCAACATTACACCATTATGCTATTGGTTGAAAAACTAGCAAATTTTGATGATTTTATTCTGGTCAAGTCCACATTCAAGGTTCCTAACATAGCATATATTTACATGAAAGTTATTTCTAGTTTGCATGGAATTCCCATAGCCATTGTGTTTGATAGAGTCAATAATTTAAGCTTGAACTTTTGGGAACGATTGTTCTAGGAGTTTAAGACATATTTTAAGTTCAATACCATATCCCATCCATATTTAGATGGATAAAAAAAGAATAAAAAACCAAGTAATTCAAGACATCCTATGCATGTATGTGATGGACAAGTCGTTTAAATGGGAAGTCTATTTATAGTTGGTCAAGTTTACATACAAAAATGGAGATCATGCAACCTTCGAAATGAGATCATTTGAAGCTTTGTATGTAAAAAATGTAATAATTCAATAAATTGGGACAACCTAGCTAACAGAGTTATACTTGGGAAATAATTTCTCAAGTAAATGGAATACTACATTGTTAGAATAAAGAAGAATTTAAAGCAAGTCGATGGCACATCCAAGGTAAGAAGGAAATTTATGTAGATAAGAACATAGTGCATAAAGAATTTAATGTTGGGGATAACATATATCTTGGAATGAGATAGAGTAAGAGATTATTAAAGCTTAGAATTTGTTCCAACCTTGCACCTAGATACTATGGGCAATTTGAAATCTTATACATGACAATACTTGTTACATATAGACTTGCATTGCCTACTAACATTAGAGGTTAATGTTTTCATTTACATTTTCCAAAGAAACATGAAAGCATGATCCTAATTATGTAATTGATTGAGATTTGATCTAGACGGAACTTGAGGGAAGTTCAAAACCAAACCATTATGACTTCTCGATAGGAAAGCCACATTGATATGAAATAGAGAAATTAGGCAAATAAAGGTCTAATGGACATACTCTAGTCCCGATGAGGATATAAATGGGATATGGAGGATGCAACGAGGGTGAAATAGATATTTTTTGTATTTAACGAAGATGGTGCTAACCCAAGGAGAAGGGAATATAATACCCCTTTTTTTGGCCCTTGTGTTAAATTTGATCATATTGTTATGGTTAATGTGTGGTTATTTTGATGGGTTTTAATCCTTGAAGGGTATTTTTAATGACCCATGATGTAAATGTCATTTATACACGTAGTACATAACGTAAGCCTAAAGATTTACTAATGAATAGATAGACATATTTACTTGTGTTAGGTGTTTTCTCATGTTTATGTTTTGATACATTCCCTAGTGACCATGTGGATAAATATGACCATGGTGCACTTTAATGCTATGTTGTAAATACTATGTAAAAGATGAAATATTAATCTCAAGTAAAATTACCATCAACTAGGTTTCAAAAGGGAAAATAGGGGATTATGAGAACATGACATGTGAAAGACATGTGTTTATAGGGAGATTAACATTTATCCTATGTTTCCCATATGATAATGTATTATCTATCCAACTTTTCCAAGTCACTTCATATGCTCTTGGAAATACTTCTTTGTTCTTCAAGGAGAACACATGTTCCAATGCAATTCAAAAGTATATGAACCCAAATTTTGTACATGTAAGATTATTGTTGCTTATTCTTACTTTCTACCATTTTTCTATTTTCAACCTAAGAGAAATTTGTATGCATCCATGGATACGTTCTACCTCCAAATTGCACTAGTAGAATAATAAGTCTATGAGAAATATGAGTGTGTGGGAATTTATGTGCCTATAATTAACCATACCTAATCCAATTCTACCATCCTAGGAACCCGTAGAGAAATCAATAAATTCATTTTTATCTTTCCTACATTAGATCGCTGGATGAGACATCTCAAGGAATTGCATAGAAGATAATGAAAATTTTGGACCTTCTATTGTGTATGTTTGTGGAGAAGGATTTCATGGTTGATTGAAGGTTGGGTATGTTGTCTGGAGATATTTGACTAACATAGATTTTGGTAGTTTCACAATTCCAACAAATTCTGAGCACTACAGGTCATCTACCGGTGCATCTAATTAATTTCTAGAGCTTGTAATTTTGTCCTTTCCCTTGTGGTATCATTGCACGGCATGGGATTGGAATCTATATTAGATTCCCATGGCTGGGGGTGAATCATATGTTTGGAACTAGTTTGGTGGTCAATTCTCATAAAAGATAAGTGTTTGTATTATTCCAAGTGCGAATTAACTATGTTTGCTAATTATGCTTCCAATGATTTTAAGTTTGTTAGTAATTAAATTATATGGGTAATTGTTTCATGAATTAGCATAATCATGTAGTTAATAGTTAATTTTATGTTTTTCATGCATTTTGTGTTAAGTATGTTATTGCATGTTTAAATTTTGCAATATTATGCATTAGTAGTTTGATGGATGTGATTGGTAAATGGATATTGATATTTGTTGTTAAATCCACAAAATGAATTTGGGTTTGGTGTGCCCAAATGGCCAAGGGAAACATCCATGTATGTGACAAGTGATAATACATATTGTTCCTAATGTTGTACCCCTCATATATAATACATATTGTTCCTAATGTTGTACCCCTCATATATAGGTGTAAGGCTTCTTTTCTTTCTTGAATATATAGGATAGAGGTAAGTCTCACAATGGAAAGAAAAAATTTCTCATGAGGAATTACAATGCCAAGGAGGGTTGTGCACGATGCACCTTCTTGCATCAATTTAGACTACCAAACTAGTCCTTGGGTTAACGAAGGGAAACCTAAGTTTGGGAGGAAGAATTCCTAGCTCGTCACACTAAGGATGCCTTGGATTCAATTAGGATTTAGGTTGATGGATTTGCAACAGGGATCTATGGTGCATGGAGCTGATCCTAGCTATTGATATATAGCTTTCAAACATTATATTTAGGTGTTGGGGGGGGGGAATACATTTGAAGCAACAAACATTACTAGAAAAGTATTGTAGGGCCACCTTAATCATAGATTCGTTCCTATGAAGGAATGTTTGACATCAAAAACAAATTTAACAACGAATAATTCATGAAACTTTCCATTAAACATGCTCACAATGCACATAAAATCATGTGGTAAAAGTTAAGATAGATCGATAGATTCATGCAATGAAACAAATACATTCCACCATATAAAGTGAATACAATAATACACATAAGACATCATATCCTTAAATTCAGTAGAAAAGTGCCTCGTTCCTAATTTAATTCAATAGAAACCTCAGTTGTTCATTAAAATAAGAGAATATACATTAGGAGTGACCCCTTGATCTCATTCCTGAGTCTATTGTATTTCCTTATATGGAAAATTCTAATATATTATTACAAATATGAAAGAGGATAAGTAAAAGAGAAAAAGATAATGTTACAGATCCCATTATATCTATTCTAGAGAAAATTTGGTATCCTTTTGGACATGCTTTGTTGGGCCTCCTATTTTTCTCCTTTCACTCATTCCTTTATAGCTATAATATCCCAATGATGAACTTCCCTTCATGTGCTGGAAAGTATGAATGGATACATGGTACATTTCCATATCTCATGCAATAACGGGGGAGATATGTTGATTACAGAATCAGAAAGTTTAGAAACCAACACTTTTGACCTCCCATGAGGCTAGCCAGGAAGAAGCGGGAATGGAACCCTAGGCTTAAATCCCCACAAAAGAATCAAAATCCACATGAAGAATTATAGAATTATGATCTCTCGTATTGTTGTGAGTGATGCAGTTGAAAGTATGAAATGAATTAAACAATTAAAATCTTTGTGTCATGGATCTAAGTGCATGTATGTGTGTTGAGGGGACTCTGTTGAACACACTAGGGACACTGAGAGGGGGGTGAATCAATGTCCTATATATTTATTACTTTTTCTTTTGATTCAAAGTTGATTCAACTTGTTCATACATTAATAACCAATTATCATTAATCAACATCAATAAGGGTTCATTAGAAACACATAAATTGAACATAATATGTATATGGAAACTCAATAACTGAATATTGATAAGATCATATTATTTTTACATCAAGTAGGAGATACCAATCTCCAAGGTTCTCTAGATACGAATGGGAGGAGGCTACAATCCCCTCACTTTGTTAGCTACAAATGACAGTAAGCTCCAACTTCCTCAATTATCTAGCTACAACTGGAAGGAGGTTACAACCCCCTCACTTTGTCAGCTAGAACTGACATGAAGCTCCAACTTCCTAAATTCTCTAGCTACAATTGGAAGGAGGATACAACCCCCTTTCCTTTCCACCCTGTATTCATCAACAGCCTTCATTGGACATACATTATCATAATCAACTGTTGTACTTGTTCTTTCTCTAACTATACTTGTCTCTTATACTAGTTGTACCTTCACTCACTTGAGCCTTCTTTCTATTGCAACCTACCTTTAGATTCCGTTAAAAATGCTCTTGTACATTCATAGGATTGCTTCAAAACATCAAATAAATCTACTCAAATTTTACACAAAACTGCTCGAAATCTATTTTAAACTTCTCTCACAAGTCTGTTCCCAATACTCAAGTTACATTAACAACAAGAAATATCATATAAGCTCAACCATTAGTTATTCCAATAGTGTAGGGATGTTTTCCTTAAGGATGTGTAATAAAGATGCTTCAATTCCACCCTACTCAATACTTTATTTCACCCATATGCTTAATAAAAAATGCACTAGAGGCTCCTTTGGTTTTTCACTAGACCTTACTGCACTTGTGCCTAACCTATGAGATCATATTTCAAAATTTCTCTAAACCGGCTCTGGGATTTTCCATTCAGATCAATGAGTAATTGAGCTCCTCCCACTTTATTGCTATTCTCTCCATTTTTAGCTCTCTCGCTCCTCACAAATTCCTACTTCTTGGATTCCTCAAACATAGTTCTTCCTCTAATCTCCATGGATTTGCTGCCACCTCTGCTCCTCGGGATTCTATCTGTCTGCTCCTATTTCATGCTCCCTAGACTTCTTATTATTTTGATCACACCACTGAATTTGACACACTTTCCTCCACTAATTTTCCTTTATTTATACTATAATTTTTTTTTGGTCAAGTTACTAATTCGACTTGCTAACCCATGTTCAAACACTAATAAACATTGAGGGACGACTTGTATATTGTTATTTGTGGAAGAAGGGTTGAACAACATGTTAATATTTGTAGCATTGAGTTTGACTTAATTATCATTGTTTCCAGGTCATTAACACATGGCTTTTACAATGCAAGTGTCCATCTCATCGCTCGTGAACTGAGTCAAAGAATCTATAAATTAATATGTTTTGCAGTCAGCTCATATTTTCCACAACCATTGTATATCATCACATTGAATCTCCATTTTTGTTTGAATGATTTTAGGACCAATTCATATCTCAGCATAGAGCTTGACAGTTCCATCACTTTATGTTGAAATATTGTAACTTCAAAGAATATTATATTTGTACTTTATTATTCCGGAGATGTTTCATTCCTCCGTGAAGATCTTATTGTATATCCGGAGATGTTTATTCCTCCGACGGAATGTGGTAACTTGGGTTATTAGACTTCCCTAGTGGGGGTCGGCCCTGCATGTGTTATGTGGGTCAAAGGGTTATTAGACCACCCTAGAGGGGTCGACCCAGTCAGTTGTAATGGGGTGTTTAACCTAGTGGTAAAGTTGGGGCCGACCTAGTTAATATAAAATACAAGTCGGAGATGTGTATAAATAGAGGAGGTGTGTTCCTCATTTAACACACATTCACTCACTCGGAAATTAGCGCACTTGTGCGGGAGAGGTATGCTATGGAGGAGGAGGAGGTCATGTATTTGGTTTACATCTTTGTATTTTCTGGTCATCTATATTGAGGAAGCTTTGCTGGGTTTTCTACCCCATGAGGGTTTCTCAGGATAAATATATGTCTCTTGTGTTTATGATGTGCTTGTTGTTTCTTCAGTGATCCTGTATATGCTATTATTGTGAAATGAAATGTAATGATGATATTTTCTATCTTAGCATATTGAATCTTAACATGGTATCAGAGATAACCTGAAGGAAGGCAATGTATGGCACTTACGACACTTGTGACAATTTGAAGGTTAGGGTTTTATATAGCAAAAAACCAGTCATCGTGGAACTTTCGCTATAAATACATTTTGGCAAATGTTCAGGATCTGAAACCTTTACAGGTCATAGATAACATTCACATGTACCTTGTGTCCAAAGGAAACCCTCATATTCGTTGTACTTTGTGAGTTATGATCAGTACAAGTTAGGGGTTTTGCCTCTTCCACATCTCAATTATAATCAGGTGACCTAGGAAAAAAGGTCATAACTTGGGCTAGGAAGCTCCAAATGAAATTTCGTAAAAAGTGACAGGTAGTACACAGACTTTAATATCTTAGGAAACGTTTTCAGAGGCTAAAATTGAACCAGTGACACGTGGCATGCCTTACAAGTTCGCTCTCCTATTTTATCCCATAAATAGGTCATGTTGCGACACTTGGCATAACTCTCTCTCAGAGAATCCAATTGAGGTAAAACATATCAGGATGGAAAGATGACAGGTTAGGCTACCTCAAAAAACGTTTTCATACATTGTGGATTGAAATGTTCGAAGTTACATCAGAAACAATCAGGTACATATTTCTGTCAAAACAAAATTATTTTTTGAGCACCTTCATTCATGGCTTCCGGAATTTAGGGTTTCGGAGAAAGTTGGAATTTTTGGAATCGGAGTCCATGGCTGAATGCTACTAAGAAAAATAGAAATTTAGAGACCAAGATCGAATTTTTTGGTTGGGTAGAAGACAGGGCTTGATTAAACCCTAGTTCGGGATTTTGATCGGAAAGGTGGAAAATTAGGGCTTCAACAAAAGGTGGAATTCTTGAAGTCTGTGACCACGGCTGGAAGCTCCTCAGAAAAATAAGAGTTTAGAGCCTTGGATCAAACCTTTTGATTGGGCAGAAGGGTGGGCTTCATCAAACCCTAGTTCGGGATCCTATCCAGAAGATCCAGAAGTTTCAAAGGAAATTTTTGAGGGGTCAAATTTTGGAGATTTCAAAATTGAAGTATGCAAGTTTGATCAGCTCAGCAAGACACATCCTTCCATCCATTCAGAAGTGTGAAAGTCAAAGATTGAAATTTTAGGGTTTCTCTAACAAACCCTAATCGAGCCCCAGATCCAGTTTCAGGGGGAGTTGAGGCTAAGGCCTTACATAAGAAGACTACAAGAAGTCTCGACAGGTATGACTTAAGGAGATATAGGTATGTCTTGAAATATGATTCTTAATTAAGTTCATAATATGTTTGTATTCATATTATTTAGATTAGTACAATCTTGATTAAGATTAGCATTGTCTTATCACCCTAGTAAAAGTATGTGAATAGTAGAAGACATTCATTAATTAGGGCTATATGATTGTACTAATGCACTGTGGTGTTGTATGAGGTTGATGTTGTATGCTAACAAGATACAGGTACATCACGAAAGACAAATCAAGTTCTATGACCATGATGACATAAAGACAAAGACTCATCCATAATACTTGATCAGATAGAAGTTCTACTTACGAGGTATGTATGACTTTGTTCTATTATGCTTAACCTATGAGATATGCAGGTTCTAGCACAGGATCTCTAAATCATTGAAGAGAACAAAAGAAGATATTGTTTAGGTATGTTAGACATAACTAAGCAGGTATACTAATCCAGGTATGTTTTCCTATGTCAAGTTAGAATCCTATTTTGTGCTAGGATCTTAGTATACCCATGTATTGAATGATCATGACCATACATATTCAAGATTATTTAGAATATTGAGATTCTACTAATGAATGTATGTTTGTGTATGAGATCATGAGGATGACAATAGTGCACACTTGAGTATGCACAATGGTACAGATTGAATAGAAGTTCAAAAGACATATAGAATATCAAGCGGGAGGCAACCACACAAACATAAAAGATAAGTATTTGAGTTGTTATTTGAAACAGTAAATGATATTGCTTGTAATAGTTGTATGCATATTTGTATTCCTAGAATATATCATGCTGAGTGTAAACATTCATATAGCATTGAACATTATACTACTAATATGCATATGATTGGTAAGTTGGACAAACATTCCATTATTGATTGTCTAGAATGAAACCTCTTTGCTGACACGCTGAGAGCTATGCATGCTCTCGATAGTATGTTCTGGTAGAGATGGAAGGCATCTAGATAGCCACTGTATGCATACAGGATATGGAAAAGTGTTGTGCCAAAGTATTGGTCAAGATAATAGCATAACTATGTAAATCATATCTGTATGCATAATAAGTTATCATGTCAACATGATTTAATGATTATGAAGTATTACTAATCATATGCTTAATTTTGATTTGTAGGAAAGATCATAAAGAATGATGAACACCGAACAAGCGATAGCTATTCTACAAATCAAACATAATATAAAAGGCTCGTGGCTAGAAGATTCTCTTAGAAAGAGGAAGAGAATCATGTTTGCTCCAAGTGGCTAGATAAGACCATTATCTTAATGATGTAATTGAAAAAGAAGTGCAAATCAAGGATTCAATTGAATAAATCTCTGTTCGGGTACCCATGATCGATAGTCAATTGATGAGCTTAATGATCACCATGGGTGATGTGGATCTCAACCTTTGATACAAGGTTGAATATGGTTTCTATATACAGATGACATGGATTCAAGAAGGAACTCACCACAGAGTTCGAATGATCTCGAGGCTCATATCACTAGACCCATCTGACAAGAGATGGCATGGATAGATATGCAGAAGATCACTCAATGCAGAGTGTGAATGATGTTCAGTCTCAGAGGGAGATTTGATAGTTTCTTGACAAGCTTGGGCTTTACCAGAAGTAAAGTTGTTCCTAACCTTTACCTTAAGGTTATGGATCGTACTATTATTGTATGTAGAAGATCTCTTTCTGACAGGGAATGAGAAACAGATCATAGATAGCAAGAAGAAGCTAGCTACAGAGTTCGAGATGAATGACCTCCTAGGTCTAAAAGCATGAAAAAGGCT
Organism: Larix kaempferi; assembly: GCA_027924585.1. Taxonomy (NCBI): domain Eukaryota; kingdom Viridiplantae; phylum Streptophyta; class Pinopsida; order Pinales; family Pinaceae; genus Larix; species Larix kaempferi. The sequence continues at coordinate 2,527,131 of BSBM01000110.1, forward strand.
CAGAAGGAATCTTTCTCAACCAAGGAAAGTATCCAGTGAAAATCTTGAGAAGAATTGATATGTTCGAATGTACAACCATGGCCACTCTCATGGGTTCCGACTTGAAGTTGTTAGCTGATGAATCCTTAGAGTTAGTTGATGTGACTCTATATAGACATATTATTGGGTCGTTGATGTATCTGACGAATACCAGGCCAGATATATGCCTTGTTGTGAACACCTTGAGTTAGTATCTAGTGGAAACTAGATGTGTTCACCTAATATTTGCAAAGCATGTGATGAGGTACCTAAAGGGTATGATAGACTTTGATCTATGTTATCTTGGAGATCATGACTTCAGATGGCTACACAGATGTTGATTGGGCAGGAAGTGTATCAGATAGGAAGAGTACATCGAGAGGATGTTATTGTCTGGGATCAACCATGATCTCATGGTTTAGCAGGAAGCAATCTAGTGTGGCTCTCAGCACAAGCGGAATATATGGTTGCTTGCTCTACTAGTTGTGAAGCGGTATGGTTTCAGGATTGTTTTAGAGATAGACCCAACTGTGATCCTATGTGACAAACAGAGTTGTATCAAGATGGCAGAGAATCCAGTGTTCCATGATAAATCAAAGAACATAGAGATATGACATTTCTATATACATGAGATGGTGCAGAAAGGAACTATAAAGTTCAAATTTGTAACAAGTTACCGATGTACTAACCAAAACTCTACCTCAAGTGAACAAGTTACCGATGTACTAACCAAACATCTACCTCGAGTAAAGTTTGAGTATTTTCGAGACAAGCTTGGTAGGACCCTCCTCGAAAGGGGGAGTGATGTGGTCACTTATGATTAGATTGCCTGCATCGACAGTGAGGTCGATGATGTGGATACCTATATTGGTGATGCCAACATAGAGGTTGGTGGATGGTCCTTAGACAGGGTCTAAGTTGACAAGGGGATTGCATCATCCTTGAACACATGTTCTAAAAGGATCCGTAGACATATGTATCCGAGAAAGAAGAGGGATTGCATCATCCTTGAACACATGTTCTAAATTGAGCCATAGACAAATGTCTCCGAGAATGAAGTCCCTGGTGGACATGTGGGGATTGGATCATCCTCGGACTTCGGTCCCTTGAATTGAGCCGTAGATAGATGTCTCCAAGAATGAAGTCCTTAGTGGACAGGTCGGGATTGTATCGTCCCCGGACTTCGGTCCCTTGAATTGATCCATAGACATATGTCTTCGAGAATGAAGTCCTTAGTGGACAGGTGGGGATTGTATCGTCCCCGGACTTTGGTCCCTTGAATTGATCCGTAGACCCATGTCTTCAAATTGAGCTGTAGACAGATGTCTCTGAGAATGAAGTCCTTAGTGGACAGGTGGGGATTGTATTGTCCCCAGACTTCGGTCCCTTGAACTGATCCGTAGACATATGTCTTTGAGAATGAAGTCCTTAATGGATAGGTGGGGATTGTATCGTCCCCAGAATTCGGTCCCTTGAATTGATCCGTAGACCTATGTCTCCTAGAATGAAGTCCTTAGTGGACAGGTGGGGATTGTATCGTCCCCGAACTTCGGTCCCTTGAATTGATCCGTAGACCTATGTCTTCGAGAATGAAGTCCTTGGTGGACAGGTGGGGATTGTATCGTCCCCGGACTTCGGTCCCTTGAATTGATCTGTAGACCTATGTATTCGAGAATGAAGTCCTTAGTGGATAGGTGGGGATTGTATCGTCCTCGGACTTCGGTCCCTTCAATTTATTTGTAGATGTATGTCTCCGAGAAGTGGTCCTTAGACTTTGTCTAAGTTGACGAGAGGATTGCATCATCCCTAGGCATGATGAGGTGTCTTAAATGATATGTAGACGTATGTCTCTGAGAAGTGGTCCTTAGACTTTGTCTAAGTTGATGAGAGGATTGCATCATCCCTAGGCATGATGAGGTGTCTTAAATGATCCGTAGATGTATGTCTCCGAGAAGTGGTCCTTAGACTTTGTCTAAGTTGACGAGAGGATTGCATCATCCCTAAGAATGATGAGTTGTCTTAAATGATCTGTAGACGTATGTCTCCGAGAAGTGGTCCTTAGACTTTGTCTAAGTTGATGAGTGGACTGCATCGTCCCTAGACATGATGAGGTGTCTTAAATAGATCATGTGTGTTGCAGGGTATGCTGCTATTGTGTATACTTGACTGATGAGGATTCTTGTACTGATGTATTGATACTTGTATTGATGATATGTATTGATGAGGATACTTGTATTAATGATATGTATTGATGAGGATACTTGTATGAATACTTGTATTGATGATGTGTATACTTGTATTGGTGTGGATACTTGTATTGGTGTGGATACTTGTATTGATGATGTGTATAATTGTATTGGTGTGGATACTAATACTATTGATCTAGATGACGATGCTGTTGATCGTGATGATCTAGATGACGATGCTATTGATTGTGATGATCTAGATCATGCTGCTGCTTATCGTGATGGTCTAGATGACAATGCTGATGATCGTGTGATGACGATGATGATGATCGTGTGATGATGATGCTGATGATCGTGTGATGACGATGTTGATGATCGTGTGATGACGATGCTGATGATCGTGTGATGACGATGTTGATGATGCTGATGATCGTGTGATGACGATGTTGATGATTGTGTGATGACGATGCTGATGATCGTGTGATGACGATACTGATGATCGTGAGGATCCAGATGTTGATGTTGATGTAGCTGTTCGAGTGCTGCAGAAGATAAAGGCTCAGTACTGAAGATGTTGATGTTCTAGTATTGAAGATGTTCCAGTAACTGCTTGAGTTATTGATGATGTTGAGAAAGCTTCCAATGATTTATAGATGTATCATGTATGATGTTGATGACTCCTTGCTCATGCAGATGTTGTTATAATATCCTTCTCGTTAAGGGGGAGTGTTGAAATATTGTAACTTTAAAGAATATTATATTTGTACTTTATTATTCCGGAGATGTTTCATTCCTATGTGAAGATCTTATCGTATATCCGAAGATGTTTATTCCTCCGACGGAATGTGGTAACTTGGGTTATTAGACTTCCCTAGTGGGGGTCGGCCCTGTATGTGTTATGTGGGTCAAAGGGTTATTAGACCACCCTAGAGGGGTCGGTCCAGTCAGTTGTAATGGGGTGTTTAACCCAGTGGTAAAGTTGGGGCCGACCTAGTTAATATAAAATACAAGTCAGAGATGTGTATAAATAGAGGAGGTGTGTTCCTCATTTAACACACATTCACTCACTCAGAAAGTAGCACACTTGTGAGGGAGAGGTCTGCTATGGAGGAGGAGGAGGTCATGTCTTTTGTTTACATCTTTGTATTTGCTGGTCATCTATATTGAGGAAGCTTTGCCGGGTTTTCTACCCCATGAGGGTTTCCCAGGATAAATCTGTGTCTCTTGTGTTTATGTTGTGCTTGTTGTTTCTTCAGTGATCATGTATATGCTATTATTGTGAAATGAAATGTAATGTTGATATTTTCTGTCTTAGCATATTGAATCTTAACACTTTATTCATGTTGACATCAATACCAACGCATATTTCCATCAATATCACCCTTTGGCATTGATGGAAACATGTAGTAAAACAAATTGTTGCTCCCCCTTTCAATGAGCTCTTCCAAGTCCTATTTTTTATATCGCTCTTTTCTGCCCCTTTGACATCAATGGAAAAGGCTACAAGGTTCCCCTTGTCAATATGGTTCTTCTTTCTCTCTTGCTCATGCTTTGGTGTTGTTGTCCATCCTTTCCTCATTCTTGTTGTTGTTGTAACTATTGTTCTAGCTCTCCCCTATTAGTATCAACTTTCATTTTTTCTTGTGACAAGTCCCCCTCTCACTAGAACTATATTTTGTCAATGAAAATTTCATAGTCACTCCTTTGACCTTCTTAAGATGCAACTTCAGATCATGCTATTATATCATCCATTTCTTAGTCTCCTTTTTAATCATCCAATGAGAAACAACTAATGCTAAGTCTTTCTGATTTAGAATGGTCTTTGTTGTCATATTATTACCCTATTGTTGCTTGGGTTTTCACCCAAGCTTGTGCAAATGAGCACCTACTAACTTCGTAGTAGCAGTTTCAATAAAACAGTAATCTAACATGTGCATAAAAAACTTACAGTAAATGGTAAAAAAGTCAGATCTTCCATGTAAAACAAATTTTATTTATAAAAAATAGATTTACAAAAGACATATTACCTCAATGGTGAGGTTGGTTGAGCCTAAGCAGCTGAAGGGATGAGTTGCTCCAATTCTCCAATAGGTCCTTCTCTTCTCCAAATGCAAATGGGGGATTTGGCCAAAAAGGCTTCACTCCAAAGGTGGATCAAAGCACAAATGAAGGGCTTAAGATCTCAAGAATGAATTTGGCAGCATAAAGATAGGCAAGAATGTGGATGAATAATGGGGAGCCTCTATCACCTTTTTATAGCTTTTGGGTGATGGCGAATACAACCATGGTTTAAGGTAACCAATGGTATTGGTAAAAATGGTTTAGGGTTTCTTTTCCTCTTTTTCCCTCCTTTTTCCTTTTTTGAATATATTTTTGAATTTTATTCCCTTTTAATTTATTTTTGGGAATTTTGGACCCCTTTGGAGGGTTTTTGGTATTTTTTGAGGAAATTTAATTATTTTGAGGAGAAAAAGATGGATTTTGGCCTTTTTGGTGGCCTTTCGAGATTTTTTTGAGGTTTTAGAGGCTAAAATTGTAGGAAAAGTGGACAAATAGGTCATGTGACAAGGGAGATGAGATAGTGAGCATTTTTTGGGTGTTAACACCTGTCTCTATCAAAATTGGAGCTGCTTTCAAGTCCTTATGCTTGACCACTTGTTTTATATTTTTGTAGGGTAAGAGAGAATCACAAGTGTGCTGCTGGTTTAGGTTAACTTCAGTACAATTGTTAGGGTTGCATTTGAGACCTTGTTCAAACACCCTGCAAGCTATATTGAAACATTCATTTCTTTAATACTATCGGTCCTCTTATTTTTGTTTAGATCCCAATTGTGCATGTGCATTTTCCTTTTCCAAAGGTTTTCTATCCAAATACTAAGGACACATAGTTCCCATACTATTTTTTATACCACTTAAATATGCATACTTTACTTTGTTGATGGTTAATTCATGGATATTACGTTCTTCAAATGGTCAATACGGGGTCATCCTTTTAGGTATCTTTGTAGGGTGAACTAGAGGCTCATCACCTAATTCCACAACCCACAAAATAATCAAATGATGTCCAAACGTTTCCTCAAAGTATACTTATTGGTTTGACCAATTGGGGTTGGTTTAACACATCTTCTATGGCTGCAAGATACCTTCATAAATATGATCTTTCTCTTCACCAAAATGGCCTTTGAAATCAATGGGTCCATTTGAAATCAATGACAACACCATACTCAACAATTTCCCCTTGTCAACTTTGATCAGCCCCCCCTGTACTCATGCTTCCTTTGTTAATGATATTCATCATTGCTAGTTTTCTTGTACACTCTTAGTTCTCAGTCTAATGTTTGAATTGGTATTTCTTATGGCATTGAGTTCCGAGGTCTATTCAAAGTCCTCAATTATGCCCTTAAGATGAATTAATGCATGTTTTCAACTTGGATCACACCACTTCTTGATATAGGTTACCAAAAATATTCTTTAAATCAGCCAGTGCTACCTATGATTTCTGAGAAGGGAGAACAATGTATACCCAAATCACTGCTATAATAAAATTTTCAAAACTGTTGTAGGTAAGGGTCATCATTGCTACTATAAATTCTTTTGAGATGATACGTCCTATTCTTACAGGCTAGGCATACCTCAGAACCTTTCCCACAGTCAACATTCATACTTGATTCAAACTTGTTCTAAGCTTAGCCCCACTAGTTTGCAAAATACCCGAGGAGTGTACATTGTTGGATTCAGTTTGCTAAATTGCATCATAAAAAGACACCTTCATAGGGCTGTCATAACTAGATATACTATCCCAAACGTTCAGGTCTGAAACAAGAATAATCTTAAACTATTGATGAGCACATTGTCATTACATAAGTGCTTTGTTTTTATGTTTTTAGAGACAGGGACAATGAATCACATCATAAGTCATGTGAGTAATGAAATTACATATCATGCTTGCAAAAAGTTCTGTTTCAGGATTGTTGAGGTAAATCTTCCAAGTTTTACAACTACTGGTTGACATATGCCCATAAACTTCTCCAATTTTTTGGTTGTCAAAGAATGCGACAAATGACCAGAAATAACTCTAATGCTGTTATCAACAATCTTGGGACCGAAAATGATCGCTGAGCCAAAGGCTACATCATAAATCACAACATTATAGCTACAAAAGTTTTGTTTTGACCTTTTACAATGTTCAGTAATGAATATAGTAAGTATGCATTCAATGTCTTCCCATTCACTTATAATAGTCCCCTTGCAAGTTATGATGACAAGGTTGATTTTCTCTTTACACTCTAGATACTTACCAAACAAGGAATTATGTCAGATGGAAGTTGGGATTCATATTTAGCTGTCACAAAAAATGATGTCCACATCCATGAGTTTACCATGCTACTTCAATACTTTAGAAGCACCAAAGAATCCTTTTTAAATATGCTATACAAATGCTCAGAAAGTGTCATTCAGACATACCAATAATCCTATCAAGGTGCCTTATTTCTTGCATGAGGTTGAACAATGCCATATTACATAAAAGATTACGTTTGCAATCCATACTTTAATAATTTCTATTGCAACCAAGGAGGACATCAAACAAATCTGCTCGATCTTGAAAAGGTTGTTCGCAAGTTGCTTCCACAAAAAGGCTCTATCATCATTGCACTATATTATCCATAAAAAACAATCCTTAGAATTTGATCTGCAACAGGAAACCTACAATTTCTTCACAAGCTCTTACTATACTTCACCTCATTCCTATGACCTGATTATTTTCTTGGATTATTTCATCCGCTTGAGGATGTTTCTTTCCTTCTTTGACTACATCAACTTCATGTATTTGATTGACTTCATATACAAGGTTTTCACTTTCTTCCTTGCTTGCTCTTTGGACTTCCTTCACCAAAATTTTGTACAATATTTTGGAAAGTGTCCATAATGGTGACAATTATAGCATAGTATTTGAAAAGAAAACATACCTCTATTTCTTACTAGAACGTAATTTCCATAAGCTGTACAATGAATAGCCTTGTGTGACCATAATGTTTGAAAATGTAACAACATCCATGAAATATATTTGGAGACCTATGGGTATCTGATTTGTCTTTATTTGAAGGTTTTTGAGATGAATTCCTTTTTCTTTCTTATGTTCTACAACAATCTCCTCAACTGAATATAGATTTTTCAATTTGTCAAAAATTTCTTTAGCTGAGATACATTGTCCCATCTTCTCTTTTATGGAATTTTTTAGTCCATGAAGTATAGTTTCTATGGCCATTGATTTATTCTTCCTTACATCCTTTTGAGCCGTGGAATTCACTTTCTTTGGTGGAGTATATCCAGTGAAAACTGAGTTCCATATGTCAACTCCTAATGTCATAAGGTACCACTTAATTCTTATACTCCATAATGCATAGTTTGTCCCATCAAATAAGGGTACTCCATTTATTGAAGGAATTGCTTGTTCATCCATTGGTGTGTTCAAGGATCTCCTTCAAGTTGGTCAGACTTGTATGAAGGATTGGATATGATACAAATTGTTGAACACACCAGGGACACTAAGAGGTGGGGGGGGGTGAATCAGTGTCTTGTATACTTATTACTTTTTCTTTCAATTCAAAGCCAATTCAAGTTGTTCATACATTAATAACCATTTATCATCAATCAACATCAATAAGGATTCATTAGAAAACAAATAAATTGAACATAAGATGCATATGGAAACACAATAACTGAATATTGACAATATCATAGTATTTTTACATCAAGTAGGAGATACCAATCTCCAAGATTCTTCAGCTACAACTCGAAGGAGGCTACAACCCCATCACTTTGCCAGCTACAACTAACAATAAGCTCCAACTTCTTCAATTCTACAACTACAACTGGAAGGAGGATACAACCCCCTCACTTTGTCAACTACAATTGACAGGAAGCTCCAAATTCCTCAATTATCCAGCTACAACTGGAAGGAGGCTAAAATACCCTTTCCTTGCCATGCTCTATTCATCAACAACCTTCATTTGATCTACATTATCATCATCAACTGCTATACTTTTTATTTCTCCAACTATACCTGTCTCTTATACTAGTTGTACCTTCACTTGCTTCATCCTTATTTCTCCTACAACCTACCTTTAGATGCCCTTAAAAACTGCTCTTGTACATTGATAGGCTTGCTTCAAAACCTTAAGCAAATCTACTCAAATTTTACACAAAATTGCTCCAAATACATTTCAGACTTCTCTCACAAGTTTGCTCCCAATACTCAAGTTACTGACACAAGAGGAAATATCGTATAAGCTCAGGCATTGGTCAGTCCAATAGTGCAGGGATATTGTACTAAAGGATGTGTAATAAATATGCTTCAATTCTTCCCTACTCCATACTTCAATACCGCTCAATAAGTCTGGGTATATACAATCACTGATCTATATCCCAAGAGATAAAATCTGTCCAATAGATAGATCTACAAACAAGGCCCAAACACTATCCAAAATTTTCTCATAGCACTTCAACCAAGGTTGAGTTCTTTGCACAAATCACAGTCATCATAGTTTGAGTTCTCTAGAAAACATAGCCCGAATTCCTTTAGCATTAAACCATTTATGAATACGTTGAATTTGAAAAATATTAAACATTATAGACCCTTATCTTCACCCATATGCTTGATAAAAAATGCACTAGAGGCTCCTTTTCTTTTTCACTAGATCTTTCTGCACCTGTGCCTAACCTCTGAGATCACATTTCAAAATTTCTCCAAACTAGCTCTGCGATTTTCCATTCAGATCAATACGTAATTGATCCCCTCCTACTTTATTGCTATTCCCTTAGTTTTTATCTCTCTCACTCACAAGTTCTTGTTTCTTGGTTTCCTCAGATAGGGTTATTCCTTTGATATCCAAAGATTTGATGCCACCTTTGCTCCTCGTGATTCTATCCTTTTGCTCCTCTTTCCTTCTCCTTGGATTTATTATTAGTCTAATCACACCACCGAATTTCACAGACTTTCCTCCACGAATTTTCCTTTATTAATACATTAATTTTGTTTTGTTCAAGTTGTTGAGCCGACTTGTTAACTCATGTTCAAACACTAATAAACATTGAGGACCTACTTGTGTATTGTTGTTATTGAAAGAAGGGATAAATAACATGTTAATATTTGTATTGTTGAGCTTGACTTAATTATCAGTGTTTCTAGGTCATTAACACATGGATTTTACAATGTAAGTGTCCATCTCATCACTCGTGAACTGAGTCAAATAATCTGTAACTTAATATGTTTTGCAGTGAGCTCATATTTTCCACAACCATTATACATCATCACATTGAATCTACATTTTATGTTTGAATGATTTTAAGACCACTTCATATATCAAATTAGAGCTTTACATTTCCATCACTCTCTTCATGTTGTCATCAATGCTGACACATATTTCCATCAGACGCTTTGGTCCCCATAATTGTCATCATATCTATGTAATAATATAGTCTACATGGATAAATGCATAATATGTTAAATGTATGCAATCTTAACGAATGAGTATTTGGTGTTAATTTTTTAGAATTTACTTCAATCTGATCTAGGATCTTAACTGAGAGAACAACATGTACAACATATCTACAGCATATCAATCATGGACACAATAATGCAAGCACACAAGAGACATAGAGTTTACTTGGGGAAAACCATAAAGGTGAAAAACCCCAATAACTTCCTCAGAGATAGATAGAGCAATGATACAACCCAAGCATAAGAGATAGACATCTCCTAGCAGCAGCTTCTCCTCCTCCACAAGTGTGCCACTCTCCCGAGAGTGTGAGAGAGAATAGAATGATAAAATAGAGTGCATCCCGCACTCTATTTATACTTGACTTGACTTGCCTAATAACCTTTACTAGGTCGGCCTTAACTTAACCACATAACATAATGCTGATTGGGCCGACACCCAATAGGGAGGTCTAATAACCCTTTGACCCACATGGTCGAACCCCAATAGGGTGTCTAATAACCCTTCGACCCACATGACTTATACAGGGCCGACCCCAACAAGGTGGTCTAATAACCCATCAAGTATAAGTTACGACACTTACAATATAAATGACGACACTTCCATATAGAGGAATAATAACATCTCTATAGGAATACAAACACTTCAATATAGAGGAATAATACCATCTCTATAGGAGTACAATATACATATATGAAATACATTCCGAAGTTACATATACATCAACATTCCCTCTTAACTAGGAAGGTATTTCTCGACACAGGTCTTCTAGCACAAGTCTTATTCTCTGGATCATTGTCACTGGATAATCATCATCGAGTCATCGTCATCATCACTGCTGCTGCTATCTCAATCAATCTCTGAATCTACTCATCATAGGAAGTTCTATAGAGCCAGTCCTTTTTCATATTGGATGTAGTCCCACCACCTGTAGGACTTCATCATCACTAGCCATACTGTGGAATCCTCAGGACTTATTACGTGCATCAACAAAACCTCGAAAGAGCATCCTAGGACTGATTACGAGCATACAGCTCAACCTATCGGATCTCCCAGGACATTTTACATGCTACTGCACAACCTGTCCACGGCCACAGAGTATCACGAAGCACAATCCTAGATGCACACACACAACACTTACACTCACCGGCATGGGAGGACCAACTTACCACCATCCGTGAAAGGCTCACAGCACTTACATCAACGACCATGGGAGAACACATCTGCCACCATGTTGGAAAGGCTCTGCACTTACATCAACGCACATGGGAGAACACATCTACCACCATGTCGGAAAGGCTCTGCACGTACATCAACGCACATGGGAGAACACATCTACCACCATGTCGGAAAGGCTCTGCACTTACATCAACACACATGGGAGAACACATCTACCACCATTTTGGAAAGGCTCTGCACTTACATCAACGCACATGGGAGAACACATATACCACCATGTCGAAAAGGCTCTGCACTTACATCAACGCACATGGGAGAACACATCTACCATCATGTCGGAAAGGCTTTTCACTTACATCAACGCACATGGGAGAACACATCTACCACCATGTCGGAAAGGCTCTGCACTTACATCAACACACATGGGAGAACACATCTACCACCATGTCGGAAAGGATCTGCACTTACATCAACGCACATGGGAGAACACATATACCACCATATCGGAAAGGAACTGTGCATCTATGTCTTCGGAACTCATCACACATAATCCAACTAATTATGTAAGGTATCCACCTGATACATATGATCATCTTGATCATCATCATAGCATCATCCTAATGCATATCATCTAGAGTATCATCCTGATACTCATCACTGCATCGTCCTGATGCATATCTAGAGCAACATCTTGAAGCTCGTCATCCATGATCATCCTGATCATACAATGCATCCACCTGATGCATACCAAGTATCTTCCTGATACATATCATGATCATACATGATCCACCTGATCATATAATGTATCCACCTGATACATACACAGATACATGATCCACCTGATCATACAATCGTATCCACCTGATACATATACAGATACATGGTCCAAGCATCCAATATGATGCATAGATACATAATGATCCAACTGATCATATCCATCATCCAACATGATGTGTACATATATATATAAATTATCCAACTGATCATATCCAGCATCCGACATGATGCGTACATATATATACATATAAATGATTCAACCGATCATATCAAGCATCCAACATGATGCATACATACACATATAGAGCAGTAAATGGAGCATCGTCTTGATGCTCATCATCCAACGCTTACATCCACAGCCATGCGAAGGATCCTCCTTCCAACATGCTTGGAATGGCTTCAGCAAATGTGTCCAGCACTTCTTCCTCGAAGTGTCATCAATCTGAAGAACACCAAGCCTCTCTCTGAAGTACTCAAAATTCACTCTGGCTAGTGGCTTCGTCAGCACATCTGCAATCTGCTCGTCCGTCGCAACATACATGAGCTTCACTGCTCCCCTATGCACCATATCACTGATATAGTGATATTTGATCTCTATGTGTTTCGACCTGTCGTGGAACATTGGGTTCTCAGACAGCTTCACACAACTCTGGTTGTCACAAAAGATACCAATAGCCTCCAACGGTAGATCAAATAACTTAGACAATAGCTTCCGAAGCCATACTTCCTCACAACTAGCCAAACAGGCTGCAACATACTCTGCCTCGGCTGTACTTAGTGCTACGCAGGACTGATTCCTACTAAACAAAGAGATCACACCTGATCCCATATTGAAGCAACACCCAGATGTGCTCTTCCTATCTGTAGCACTGCCTGCCCAATCTGAATCAACATAACCCTGCAGGTTAAACTTTTGATTCACATCATACTTGAGCCCATAGTCAACTATACCCTTCAGGTACCTCAGAATATGCTTTACAGCAACCAGGTGAACACTCCTCAGATCCGTCAGGAACTTGCTCAATGTGTTCACTGGAAAGAAAATATCTGGTCTCCTGTTTGTTAGGTACATCAAGGACCCAATCATCTGACGATACATAGTGATATCAACCGGCTCAGATGAAGCATCACACAGAAGCTTCAGGTTTGATTCCATAGGTGTGGCCATGGCCTTGTAGTCCATCATCCCGAACCTCTTCAAGATCTCTACTGCATACTTCCCTTATCCAAGGAAGATTCCATCTGCACTCTACCACACCTCCATACCTAGAAAATAGTGCATCATCCACAAGTTCGTCATCTTGAACTTGGCAGCAAACTTTCGCTGTGTGTCGGCAATCAATCTATCTTCACCTGTAATAAACAGATCATCCATTTACAAAAGTAGTATCACTAGATTTCCTTCCTCAACCTTTTAGTAAAGGTTGGAATCCGCTTTACTCTTGGTAAAGCCCAAATTGGACAGAAAGTTGTCTATCCTATCATACCAAGTTCTGCACATATATGACTCGTCATGTGTCTCAGAACCAAGTGGCTGCTCCACATACACTTCTTCTTAAACTACACCATTTAAGAAAGCTGTCTCGAAATCCATCTGGTGTATCTTCCATTTCATCACTGCATCCAGAGCAAGTATGGAAGTGTATCTGGCTATTCTTGATCTTGTAGATCCTCTTGGAAGTCATTACAGACTCCCCTTCAGATCTTGGGACTGCATCCCAATCATCTTCATGATCGACTGGTACTCCTTGATCATGGAATTCTTCCCAGATCCTGGGAACTTCAATATCTTCAATATTTTCAATAGATAACTTTGTTGCTGAACAAATGTTGTAGTCCTTCTTTTGTAAGTGATGGTATACGATCTTTCCTACACAACAAGTTAAATTGCATGATTAGAAAACATCTCATAGTTTTCAGAACAAATTCTTACACATAAAGAAATATGTCATAAAGTCATGCAATTATCTTAGCCAATGCTTCAATACAACATTTATCCATATCCCGTAACTTTCTAGATGCCTTCCAATCTCTACGAGAACATTGTTAAGAGTGTGCACAAATCCCAACATGTCAGCAAAGAGGTTTCATTCTAGATAAGTAGCAATCGAATGTTGTACAGTGCCATAGGCCACTTACCCATGTATATTAGTAGTATATTGTTCATCAATGCAACTATTCTAATATACACAACCTAATTCTAGGAACATGAGTATGTACATTTATTGAACAGTATTATTTAAACAATAAAATATGCAAGGAATGATAATTCAAATACTTATCTTTGTTTGTTTGTTGGGTTGACTCCCTCTCAGTCTTTGCTTCTTTTCTGCAACTCCATTCTGATGTGGATTGTGAGAAGTGGTCAACTCCCTCTGAATATCTGCATCCTTGCAAAAACTATTGAAGTGCGCTCTTCCTTGATCTTTGCTTCCTTGCAGGAACAACTAAAGTGTGCTCCCTCTTGATCTTTGCTTCCTTGCCGGAACAACTGGAGTGTGCTCCCTCTTGATCTTTGCTTCCTTGCAGGAACAACTGGAGTGTGCTCCCTCTTGATCTTTGCTTCCTGGATTACCTGTCCTTGAACTTATATCCATCACTATGCATGCTTATTAGTATCGTCATTGTGTTATCCTTAAGGTCTCATACATAATCACACATTCATTAGTATAATCTTATCAAAACACAATAATATTAAACATGTATAGTCATGATCATTTCAAACACAGATAATAAACATTAGTATTCAAGGTTTCAGGGAAGTCTTCTTTTACTCATGCATATTATTATTTGATGATAGGACTCTTCTGGTTCGTTAAATCATCAATCAAGATAAGAGACATAAAATGTATAAACCCTTGATTACTTACATTTCTAACTTTATGAATAAGCATAACCAATCATACCAAGTATACTTATAGAAGGGATCCTCACACAAGGTAGGATTCTAACTTGATATAGGAAAAACATACCTAGATTGGTATGTTAGCTAGTTATGTCTAACATACCCATATGATGTCTTCTTGTTCTCTTCAATGACTTGTGCTAGTAACCTGCATATCTCATAGGTTAACCATTATAGAACCAAGTTATACATACCTCGCAAATAGATCTTCTAAGTGATTCATGACAATGGATGAATCTTTGTCCTCATGTCATCATGATCATATGTTCTTGAACTAGAACATGATTTGTCTTTCTTGGTGTACCTTTCATGTTAGCGGACAACATAAACCTCATACAACACCATAATGCATTAGTACAATCATAAGTGTCAACACCCTAGTTAATGAATATCTTCTATCATGCATTCATAATTTTATTAAGGTGATACGACAAGTCTAAATTTAATCAAGAATGTACTAACCGTAATAACATGAAGACAAACATACCATAAACTTAATCATGAAAAAATCTTGAAACATACCTGGATGAGCCATACCTGTCGAGATTGATTGTAATATTCTTATGTAAGGCCTTAGCCTCATCTCCCTCTGAAATAGGAACTTCTTCACTTATGCAGGTGACCAATCCATTCTCTTCTAGGATTAACCCAATCCACTTGATTTGCAGGAACTGGATCTAGAACTGGATTAGGGTTTTTCAGAGAAACCCTAAAAATTTAAACTTCCGAAAGTATATAAATATGTGCCTTGATGAGCTGATCAAGATGGTATACTCAGAATTTGAAAACTGCAAAGTTTCACCCCTCAAATTTGCCTTTGAAACTTCCAGATTCACTAGACATAACCCCAAACTAGGGTTTGATAAAGACCACCCTTCCACACAATCAAAAGGTTCGATCCAAATCTCTAAGCTTCTAGTTTTCTGAGGAGCTTCCAACCGTGGTCACAGATTTCAAAAATTCTCATTTTTGTAGAAGCCCTAATTTTCCACTTTTTCGATCAAGGTCCCGAACTAGGGTTTGATCAAGCCCGGTCTTCTGCCCAACCAAAAATTATGATCTCGGTCTCTAAATTTTGATTTTGATGAGTAGTATTCAGCCATAGTCTCCAATTACAAAAATTCCAACTTTCTCCAAAACCCTAAATTCCGGAAGCCATGAATGAAGGTGCTAAAAAATATTTCTGTTTTGACAGAAATATGTACCTGATTGTTTCTGGTGTAACTCTGAGCTTTTCAATCCAAAGGGTCTGAAAACGTTTTCTATAATAGCCCGACCTGTCATATTTTCAACCCCACAGGTCTGACCTCAAATGGATTCCCTAAGAGAGAGTTATTCCAAGTGTCGCAACGTGACCTGTTTATGGGATAAAACAGGAGAGTGAACTTGTATAGCATGACACGTGTCACTGGTTTAGTTTCGGCCTCTGAAAATGTTTCCTAAGCAAGTACAGTCTGTGCACTACTTGTCCCTTTTTACGAAATTTGATTTGGAGCTTCCTAGATCAAGTTATGACCTTTTTTCCAAGGTCACCTATTTATGACTGAGATCTAGAAGAGGAAGAAAATCTATATTGTACAGATCATAAATCACAAAGTACAACGAATTAGAGGTTTTACTTTGAACACAAGGTACATGGGGATCTTAGCTTAGCCCTGTATGATTTTCAGACTCTGAAACCTTGCCAAAATGTATTTATAGTGAAAGTGCTACAATGACTGGTTTTTCCTATATCAAGCCCTAGCATTGCAAGTGCAACAAGTGTCATACATGCCATACAATGCCTTCTTTCAGGCTAGCTCTGATACCATGTTAATTTTTCAGAATTTACTTCAATCTGATCTAGGATCTTAACTGAGAGAACAAAATGTACATCATATCTACAACATATCAATCATGGACACAATAATGCAAGCACACAAGAGACACAGAGTTTACTTGGGGAAAACCATAAAGGTGAAAAACCCCAATAACTTCCTCAGAGATAGAGAGAGCAATGATACAACACAATCATAAGAGATAGACATCTCCTAGCAGCAGCTTCTCCTCCTCCACAAGTGTGCCGCTCTCCCAAGAGTGTGAGAGAGAATAGAATGATAAAATAGAGTGCCTCCCACACTCTATTTATACTTGACTTGACTTGCCTAATAACTTTTACTAGGTCGGCCTTAAATTAACCACATAACATAATGCTGACTGGGCCGACACCCAATAGGGAGGTCTAATAACCCTTTGAACCACATGGCCGACCCCCATTAGGGTGGTATGATAACCCTTCGACCCACATGACTTATATGGGGCTGACCCCAACAAGGTGGTCTAATAACCCATCAAGTATAAGTTACGACACTTACAATATAAATGACGACACTTCTGTATAGAGGAATAATAACATCTCTATAGGAATACAAACACTTCCGTATAGAGGAATAATACCATTTCTATAGGAGTACAATATACATATATGAAATACATTCCGAAGTTACATATACATCAACATTTGGAGTGGATATAAATGCTCCAACCTCTCCTGTGATGTATAAATACCTATATCAGATGAATAGCAAGGAAGATTGGACGTCCTTCCTAATATACTTGTCTCTATGGTTACATGTGTCTATTTAGAATGTAGTCTCTAGTTGAATGTTGGTTGGAAGTTTGGCATTCAAACACCTAGTTTCATTTCCATTATGAGAGCGATCTTGGGTTGGAGAGGATATTGCAGTAGCCTTCTTCCTAGTGGGTGACAACAACACGTGAGGAGACTGCACACATAATGAGAAGAAGAAATTAAAGTAGGGGTAATTTTTCTCATTACTATTATCAATATTAGATGACATCATTGCAATAATCACTTTAGAAATTGTTGATACTAAAAAGTAAGAAATATTTGTATGAGGATTATAAGACTCAAAATTTGATGTTCATTCAATGTTTTGAAGAAGAAATGAATCATTATGTACATGAGAAAATTTATGGCTTCTCGTGGTTGTTGTTGAATATCGCACTCAAGATGAATGTGAGCTAAATTCACATTGCGACTGCATGCTCTATTGAATCATTATTGCTTGAGAAGAGCCTAGAGAATACAGATGAGTGATACAGATCCAATCAAGATGTTGGGGTAGTCCATACTATTTTGTGCTCAATTGTTGGTTGAATATTAGAGTTTATATTAGTCAATAAAGAAAAATGCATTGAATTGATAACATATTTGAGCATAAAAGAGAATCCATAGAGAGGCATTACCGACTAAAGATAGTTGTTATTGATTATTATTTGATTAATGATTGAGTGTCAAAATTGAATGATCGTATTGTTTCATGTAGCTACATGTGGTTTCTTATTGCTGCAATCTTGTTGTTGCATGGTCTTGTTACTTATCATTGTGTGGGATAATTAAAATGCATCCATTAAAATGTGTCTTGATATCATTTATATTTGCACTACTACAATCACCGATTGATGCATCCATTTATATACCAGCTGAATATTGGCACTATCAAGACTGATCGATGGCTATATGGATCCATTTCTAATTGACCCTTAAGGAAATGGAAGATGCTCACTTCTCAAAATAGAGGGATGACCAAGATGTGAGTTAATTGCATGAAGATTGCAATGGATGATGAAGTGATAAAGGATCCAGATCCATTGATAACTAGGAGGAAATGTTGTCGACCACTGAATTTATTGGAGCGATGTCAACAAGTACAATGAGGTCAACAAGAATTGATAGCACATGAGAAAATAATTGACTATACAAGTCAGTTGAATCAGTCAATCGAGTTCACTTGCATTATTGATGATGAAGGATAATGAGTTAAAGTAACGTAATGATGTTTACTTGTTGGAACCATACTGAAGAGTAATTGATTTCTTAAATAACCGACTAAGAAGTCCACTAGAGAGAAATCGACCCATGATGAGTCTTAGTCGAGGGAGAGTTATGACATGGAGCAATTGTCTTCGAATTTGAAATAAAAAAAACTTGAAATCACTATGGATAAAGGAATGATGATCTACTGAATATTTAATGATTGGCCGAAGAACTGTTGTTTGATCATTGTTCGACACTTGGTCAATGACACAAGTGGAGTAGCGGCCTATTGTCGACAATAAGATAATATTCAACTAGTCGTCTAATTGCATACTATCGATTGTTCAATGCATTACTGTAGCTTGGGTTTTCACCCAAGCTTGTGCAAATGAGCACCTACTAACTTCGTAGTAGCAGTTTCAATAAAACAATAAAAACTTATGTAAAAAGTAAATATTAATCTAACATGTGCAAGAAAGTAAATCTAGATCAAGAACAGTAAAAAACTAGATCCGTGAGAGAAACAATAAAAAACTTGATATTTTATATTAATGAGCAAACAAGGGTTTGCAATGGTTTACCTCAATGGTGAGGTTGCTGGAATTCTTGTAGCAGTACAGGAGTAGTGCTCTAGTGCTCCGGTGGTCTCTCTCTTATCCAAGATGCTTCAAGGGTGGGCCAAAGGTTCACTCTTAATGAAGAACTTCAAGCTCAAAAAGGATGGGCTAAGCTCAAGAGTAATTTTGGCAACATGAGGATAGGATGAATGTGGATGAATAGTGGGGAGCCTCTATCACCTTTTTATAGCTTTTGGGTGATAGAGAATACAACCATGGTTTAAGAAAACCAATGGTATTGGTAAAGATTGTTTAGGGTTTATTTTCCTCTTTTTACCTCTTTTTTCCTTTTTTGAATATATTTTTGAATTTTATTCCCTTTTAATTGATTTTTTGGAATTTTGGATCCCTTTGGAGGGTTTTTTTATATTTTTTGAGGAGAAAAAGATGGATTTTGGCCTTTTTGGTGACCATTTGATGGTTTTTTGAGGTTTTAGAGGCAAAAATGGTAGGAAAAGTGGACAAATAGGTCATGTGACTAGGGAGATGAGCTAGTGAGCTCTTTTTGGGTGTTAACAGATTACCCCCTGATGTGTGAGGGGAGGAGCTCATCGTAGGGCCGATAGACATCATAGTTTCTTTGTCGTTTCCCTAGGGTTTTGGAGGAGAGAGGAGACCAATTGGAGACTAGAACAACGGTCCTATACGAACTGCAAAAAATGAAAATACATGGCCTCAATAATGAATGAGGAATAATCTTAATATATGGACAAGGCAGGCATACCCATGCTCGTATCAAGAGATATAAGTAACAATAAGACCCACAAAGGGGACCTGAACAATACATGGAGAATTGTTGTGTACATCATTATGGTCCGGAGGGGACACAAAGCTGGGATATACTCATGTTCAATACCATCGCTGATCTGAAGAGCTGATACACTGGAAAAAGGAAATAGTCATTCTGAATGTGGTGTCAGAAGGGCTGATGAACTGCTAGATCTGAAGGTATCTAGCAATTGGATTGATTCAATAACTATGAATCAGAATCTCAAGGGTACACTGAATTGTATCTGAATTGTGTAATCGAAGAAGTATACAACTGGGGTACTTATTAATACTGTGCCCAAGTGCATCCCAAATATCCATAGGAAAATATAACTGGTTGTTCCTAAAGTTGATTCATCAATGTGCTAGAGTCAAGTGACATCCAGGGTCTTCGACTAATAACTGAAAGGACCGATACCCTATACAAATCTCAACGATGCGATCAAGGTGTTGGCGTCGAGCATGTGAGAAACAATCATTTGGAGAGGCACTAAGGACTCCTTTCAAAATTATCCGTAGGAACTCACCACTAATGGTGATGAGTCCAAGGCACAGGGACCTTTGGGTCTATCCTCTGGAATAGATTGGTTGGCGTCGACAGAGGAAGACTTGCAACTATCAAGGAAATGATGCTTCCTTAATAGGAGCGTGAGGTGTACAACCAAGAGGTGATAGTACTGAATAGTGGTACTGACATACTGTGGGGATGGGGAATAACTAGGGTGATAGAGTGGGGGGGACTCAAACTTCCTTTGTTCAGAGCATGATGACATGGATGACCTGGCAACTAACTTTAGGTATGGGGATCTTAGCTTAAGGGATCAGGGGTATGTACTACAATGGGAGAGGCTGAGGAGGGTAAACTGGTGTATGGTATCGGGAAACTCCCAAGGTGGCATATCGCAGAATACTCTCAACAAAGGCGACCAAATTGGGGAATTTTCCATGATGGTGTGATTATATATGCTTTGCTATGGTGCTGAGAGGCATGCTATGGTGCTGAGAGGCACTGTTGGGGCCTTCTTTTAAGGAGCTCAAAGAAGGGATATAAGTGTGCTCAATAATGGTACTGTCGTGTGGATTTGTACGAGCCCATGAAAGTTCATGCTCGTGGTTGCTTTCAATTTTAGAGAGTCTGAAAGTAGTAAGTAGACTCTAAGAGGGTTCTTTTTCGTGTGTTAGTCTCCAAGGCCTGAAAAAGCATAAAAGGATGCAATGAAGAACTCTTCTAGCTGATGTGAATAGAGTATTAATTTTTCGTAATTAGTCTACAAGGTCCAGAAAAGGGGTAAACTTATACCAGGTAGATGCCCTTTCAAACACATTTAACGAGCATGAAAGGAAGCAAGATTGCTCAACGATCTTTTCATTTCTTTAGGAGTCAGAAAAGAGCTTAACAGAAACTCCCTAAGTGCCATTTTCGTAAGGAATTGATTGGCCTGAAAAAGGGATAAAATTACACCAAACAAAAGTAATGGTGAGGCAAGGAGGAAGTGTTCAATCAAGGGACAAGTATGGGGATCAAGCACATTGATAAGGGGGAACACTGATGGGGCCTTCTTGCGGGTTGATGAATGATAGAAAAAAATGCCATAATTGCAGTATGGATGGAGTGAAGGGCTCATGTATAAGTTGTGATGCTCAAATTTGTAAAATACAACAGCTGTCGATGTGGCACACAAATCGAGGCGGTAAGGTGTGAGGACACAATGTCAAAAAAGGTTCCTGGTGGGAGTGAGAAATGATCTCAAGAATCATCACAAGCATGGAAAACTAAATCTGGCGATATAAAAAATCGTCAAAAATGAAAACTAGCCGATGTGGGATGCAAACCGAGGTGACGAGGGGCGTGTGAAAAAATGCCCAAAAAAGGGGCAGGTGAAATTGAGAAATTGACTCGACCACCACGAAGTTCTCACTGCGCTGAATCCAATGGTATCAATGGTTTGGAAAATGAATGCCATATGGTTCTGGAATGGTTGACTGAAAATTGGTCAAATATCTATAAATAGCAAGTGGACCCATGGTGACACGTGTCATTTGCACTGTTGAGTTTGACAGGAGATTTGAGTTAGCCAGAGCTATTTCATCATTTGTGGGAGAACCAATCATTGGATTTTAATTCCGTGAGTTCCAGGTAAGCCTATTGTCCCTAGGATTTAACTTT
Organism: Larix kaempferi; assembly: GCA_027924585.1. NCBI lineage: Eukaryota > Viridiplantae > Streptophyta > Pinopsida > Pinales > Pinaceae > Larix > Larix kaempferi. The sequence continues at coordinate 2,549,067 of BSBM01000110.1, forward strand.
ATTCAATTTCGGGGGGGAATTGGGTCCTCGGGGGCGATGCATTGGTCACGTTGGGTGACCAATGGGGTAAATCGTGTCTTCTGAGGCTTTTTGCGCGATATGGATCGTGGCTTTGGTCTCCACAGTTGTGATGGGATCGTGACTGTGGCCTCCACTGTCGCGATTTGGATCGCAACTGTGGTCTCCACAGTCGTGATATCGGATCGCGGATGTGGGCCCCACAGCCGCGATTTGCATCGTTGCTGAGGGAATTTTTGAGGTACATTTCTAATTAAAATTTTCTTGTGTGTTTGGCATGATGCTCAAGTTGCTGAGGGCATCGTGGAGGGAGAGGGAGATGCCAGATGATCTGATGCAGATCATCCAAGAGGACCATCATGCACACGCTGCTTTGGCATTGGGTGGACTGCTAAAGTTTGCCCAGGTTCCCCTTATTCATTCAATACATTTGTTTGTGAACAAGTTGATCAGGTTTTGGGACCCAACCATTCAGGGCTTCATGGATCAAGGTGAGAGATTGGATATCACCATGAAATATGTATACTTTCTAACTGGATTACCTTGGTTAGGTGTGATAGGGGACACTAAGCCTAGGATACCAAGGGATGTTGAGAGAGAGAAACTGTTGGAGAGATTTTGCCGTCCGGGGTCTCGTCTACATGCGAATGCACTGTTAGTTTTTGATTTGTAGGATCCGACGACACGAGTAGTAGTGGCTTGCGTACTACGAGTACTCAGATCACAAGCGCCTCACCAATTATCGGGGGGGAAATGTTGTTGGTTCATCGAGTTATGACTGGGACATACTATTCCTGGGGGTAGATGTTCCTTGCCTGTGTTTAGCGTGATCTAAACAAGGTGAGTTAGTTGGGGGGGAGTTTAGCTATGCTTCATTTCTATGTTGTTTATTTTTTGAGCGGGTGCCTACATTACGGCCCCATGTGCGGTCCGGGATGGTGGGATGAGTGAGTTGCGGATGGTGCGGTGGGGAGAGATGATGTGTCGCAGTGGTGGCGGGGCAGTTGGACAATTCTTTACTTTAGAGATGTATTGACAGTGGGAGTAGATGCTGGTTCTGTTCAATGATTATCCGTACTGGACTATGGATTACCGGGGGGATATTGAGATGCCGCGAGCTCTAGGACAGGCCTGGGGGACAGATGGTACATATTTGTTTTTGTTTTATATTTTAGCATATCATGTTTGTATTTTTTGCTATGACGATAGCTAGAGGTGGTTTTATGATGCTGACATATTCGAGTGTTGGTTATTGCAGATGTGGGTCCAAGGCCTCCACCGGGGCTTCAGGTCTGCAGAGGTCATGTGGTGGTGGCACCCCCACCACCTACCCGAGGAGTCGTACACCATCGGGGTGATGATGTGGCGATAGAGGGCGTAAGGGATACCATCGATCGTCTATTGGATGGTGTGGCAGATAATGGTTGGAGGGAGTTGGACCAGGAGGTGTTAGACCTATGTTTTGATTCTCCACGAGAGTGGAGATCGATTTTGAGGCAGATTGTTGTGTTTCCAGTAGAGAGGAGGGCTAGGGATGCCGATGACGAGGATGTCCAAAGGAGGAGGATCCCGAGGAGGAGGCAGGCCGTGATGAAGAGGACTAGACTATTCATTACTTGCCCCCAAATGCTGATGAGCATATGGGGATTTTTTTGTGGATATGTATTATGTACGACTGATGTATTTTTTGTATATTCGGGTGTTGAGGGAACTCTTGACATTATGACTATATGATATATATATTTATGCACATGGATGCATTTTTTGATGATACAGTCATGTATGCATGTGGATGCACATCTGTCATTGTTTTTATGTTTTGTTGCAAGTGGATGCAATTGTTTATGTTTTTGTATGCCCATGGAGGCACATTCTATGCACGTGAATACAATATTGTGTTTCTGTATGCCCGTGGAGGCACATTTTATGCATGTGGATGCAATATTATGTTTCTGTATTCCCGTGGAGGCACATTCTATGCACGTGGATGCAATATTATGATGGATTCTTTTGTTTGTTTATATGGTTTTTTGATGCCTATGTGATGTTATGTTGATGCATGTTTGATGACCTACATGGTTTGGTTGATGTGCCAATCTAGAATTTTGTTAGCCATTTGGTTTGCTACACTGTTGAGATTTCTTGGGACATGAGTGAATGAAATGGATTCAAATTGTCTAATCATTTGTTTAGTGCGCAGGAATTTTCTAAAGAGGCAAGGATCACGTACCTGGTAACAATTGTTGAGTTGGGAAACAAGAACCTGGGAGTCGAGGAAGACGTGAAGGTGACTTATGCCCATCTCGAGGGCAGCGATCAAGATACTAGTCACAACATCATACTCAACCTGTTTATTTGTAGCAGCACCTATACACACTCCGTCGAGGTGAATCAACTCATGTGAGGGGGAATAGAGTACCCAAGCTGCGGAGGCGAGATTTGGAGACCAACGACTTGCACCATCGGCAAAGACAACATAGTAAAGTGGAACAGGATCCATCTGTGGTCATGCAAGAAAACAAAATGTAAGGTTTTTGAAAGTTGATAGTGAAAAAATAATTAAAACTGTACAATATGGACTGTGGTGTCCAAAAGATGTTATGGGTAAAAGCGTTTGAGGTACAATCCATTATGAGGTTTGTGTAGGGGGTTACCTTCTGAGTCGGTCAGAATGTATTCCCCATGTTCGAGGCAAGTGTGTATGATGTATGGGCCTTGCCACATGGATTCGAATTTTCCTTTTCCCATTTTGTCATGGGATTGGTCGTAAACGAGTACAAGGTCTCCTTCACGGAAGGCTCTTGGGTGAACGTACTTATCATAGCCAGATTTGGAGTGGTTTTTTGTGGCTTCAATGGTTTGGAGGGCTGCTCGGTGATCCTCATAAGCTTGTTCCAATAGGAGTAAGTGTTGTTCGAGCGGTGAGGTATCTCGGAGGAGTTCGATGGCGATGTGCAATGTTGGGATTTGACACTCAATAGGGAGGACAGATTCCACGCCGTGAAGCAAATGGAAAGGGGTAAAACCAATGGTGGTTTTAGTGGAGGTATGGTAAGCCCACAATGCAGGAAAAAGAATATGATGCCAATTTGACTTATGCCGATCGACAGTGCGCTGGAGGATTGTCTTCAAAATTTGTTAATGGCTTCGACTTGGCCGTTCCCTTGGGGGTAATAGGGGGAGGAATATTGATGTTCGAATTTGAGGAGGGTTGACAATTCTCGCCAGATAGAGTCCTCGAAATGAGAACCATGGTCTGAGACGAGTTGCTTAGGTACTCCAAAATGTGTAATAACATGGTTGAAGAAGAAGCGGGCTGTAGTGTCGGCTATGCAGTTGAAAGTAGGCATGGCTTTGCCCCATTTGGTAAAGTAATCGATGGCCACAATGATGTATTTATGGCCACTAGCTAATGCATGATTACACTCCATGAATTCGATGGCCCATTTGCAAAAAGGACCAACGGTGATGACTGGATGAAGGGGGGTGGGGGGTGTCCTTGCCTTGGGGGCAAAGAGCTGGAAATTTTGGCAATGTTTGATTGCTGTGATGCAATTGGTAAATAATGAGGGACAAAAATACCCTTCGCAGAACACCTTTTGGGCAGTGGCCATTCCTGAAAAAATGGCTTCCACAGGCACCACTATGACAATCATTGAGAACTTGTTCTGCTTCTTCTCGTGAAAGGCAACGTTGTAAGATGGTGTCGACACCTCGTCGATAGAGGAGATTGCCTAGGAGGAGATAACGAGAAGCATGGTGACGGATGCGACGACGTCCATCATGGTCAACATCGGGTGGAAAATTTTATGTACATAGGTAAACCAAAATGTCACCATACCAAGGGTCATCTGACGAAATGATGAACAAATGGTTGTTAGTTAGATTAGTATTGACCGAGGGTGATGGCGATAGGGATGGTAAGTCTGTAATGAGTTGAGAAATTGCTAAGGATTTGGTACTCTTAGGGGTTGTGAAAGCTAGGTCATACTCTTGTAAGATAATAAACCATTTAGCAACGTGGCCCTACAGAAGGCGACGGTTCAAGAGATAGACCATGGGGTTGGAGTTTGCGACAACTTTAGTGTGGCTCATGAGGATGTAATGTCTCAATTTATGTACTGAAAAGACGATGACTAGGGCCAGTTTCTCTTCGTATGGGTAACGTAGCAGTGGGCCAGATAAGGTTTGGCTCACATAATAAATGACATGCTCTTGACGAGCAAGGTCTTATTGAACGAGAACTCCAGAGATGGCATAGTCAGATGCTGAAACGTAAAGGATGAAGTCTTTAGATAAATCCGGAGGGGAGATCAAAGGGGCATTGGTGAGAGATTTCTTTAGGTCATCAAAATCTCCTTGCGCTTGGTCGTCCTACACAAAAGGGATGTGGGTACGAAGCAAATGAAGGAAACCATGAACTGTCGTGGCATAATCAGGGACAAAACAATGAAGGAAATTTGCCTTCCCCTAAAGGCTCTGTAATTGTCAAAGCGTACGTAATAATGGGAAATCTAAGATGGCTTGGACCTTTAATGGATCGACTATGATACCTTTCTGTGAGATGATGAAACCCAACAACTGACCTGCTGGAACACAAAATACACACTTGAGTGGGTTCAAGTGGATTTGATATTTGCGACAATGTAGGAAGACTTGCCGAAGGTCATTTAGATGATCAGACTATTTTTTCGATCGGGCCATGAGGTCGTTAAGGTAGATCAAGATAATGTTGACCAAGTCATGAAAACAATAGGTCATGGCCCGTTGAAAGGTGGCTCCAACGTTTTTAAGACTGAAAGGCATAACATAGTAAGCAAAAGTGCCCCTTGAGGTGGTGAAGGCAGTCTTGTACTAATCTTCTTTGCGAATGTGAATTTGGTTATACCCGGAGAAACCATCCATGAAAAATAGTATATCATGCCCCACGCATGCATCGATAAGCCGGTCGATAAATGGTGTGGGGAAGTTGTCTTTGGGACAATCTTGGTTGAAGTCACGGAAATCAGTACAGACATGGATAATGCCTTGCTTCTTGTTAACTGGTACCGAGTTAGAAACCCAGGTGGTGTAGGCGATGGGGTAAATGAACCGAGTTGTATGAAGCTTCTCAATTTTCGCTTTGACGACGGGAAGCTTAGATGGATGGATGGGTCGTTGTTTTTGGAGAACGAGTGGTATGTTGGGCCAAGTGTCAATGTGGTGTTCTACTATAGCAGGGTCAAGACCTGGCATCTCGGTGTAGGACCATGCAAAGACATCACAAAACTCTTGGAAGAGTTTCTTGTAAGATTGGACCTCATCCTCGGTGCATGATGCACCCAAATAAATGAATTCGGGTGTTTAGGGCGTGGTAGAGATGTCAACTTTAATTATGGGTGAAATATTGGCCATATTGCCTTCCTCAAAGGCATCAGGAGCTGGGATGGGATATTTAAACCAGTCAACCTCCATGGGAAGGAAATATTTAGATTCAACGGAGAATTGATTTGCTGTGGAAGAGGTAGATGCCTCGGGCATGAAATATGATCGATGGTGCATATCATCCCAGGGGTAGTCTGGTGCGGTAAGTGCTTTGAGTATTTCTTCATCACGACAGAAGCATTGTGTTGTCAAATCGGTTGAATGGGGTGCATTGGTGGACGAGATCATATAAATGGTATTAGATTCTTCTGAGGAGGAAGATGTTGGGGGATATATTTCCTCAATAAGAGGAGGGGATGTCTCTAGGTCGGCATTATTCAGTTCGTATAGAGCTGATCTATAATCTGGGAGATCAGGGTAGTGATGTGAGTAATGGCCATAAATGTCACATATTGCACAAGGGTGATTAGTACGTAGGGATTTATCGCGAGGTTGAGGGGTGATGTTAAGTTTCACAACTGGGATGTTATCATTGTCATCTAACATTTTCATGTATTGTTGAAGTGCTGGTAGTTGTGGACATTGATGGATAGCATGGCCCAAATCGTCGCACAAAGAGCATTTGGGGGGAGCATGAAATGTTGTGTGGTTTTTTGTCTGCTTTGGGGTAGGTGGGGCGATGTGGGTTGCAGGTGAAGGAGTGTAGGTTTGTGGGCCTCTTCCCCCTGTGTGACGTGGCATAGGGGGTGCATTACTAGATGTTGATGTGGTTCTTACCCCTGGAGATGGTCGGTTTGTCACAATGATAGGTTGGACAGCTTGTAAAATGATAATTGGTGTTGGGGGAGGATTTGGGGCGGGCAGGTACCACACAGGTAGTCCTAAAGTTAACCCTGGAAGATTGAGCGTAGCCATTACTAGGGTGTTGACTGCTCCTGAAGGATTAAATAGAAACGGGATAGTGTGGATGGGTGTGGCTCCAACATGACTCGGTACTGAGGGTGGTTGCGACAGTAAAGGGGGATGTTGATTAGGTGCCTATGTATTGTGTGAGAGGGTGCACAAATCAGATATATCGACTGTCTACAAAGGGGGTGGAATGGATTGGAATGTGGAAGTCATGGGAGTATCTAAGTATATCTCGAGTATGACTGTGGAGACGAACGATGTGGGAGCACTTTGAATGGGTTGTTCAATCATAGGTAGAACATTTTTCAGGTGCGGTGGAGGCGTTAGGATCATAGTATGTTAGTTGATCAATTTTGACTACACGTCCTCATGGGGGAACATCATAGTGCGGAAGACAGATGAAGTGACAACTTTCATGGAATACATGTAACTTCGTCCTAGTAAGAGGTTGTAATCAAGCTATGCATTGATGACCTCTATGTCAATAAGTATAGTTTTTCCAGCTAATTGGACGGGCGCGTTAGCCAAAAGGCCTTGCGGTTGAGCTGAATGACCATCGCAAGCTCGTAATGCGGTAGTTGATGGATGTAGTGTAGGAGATCTAAGATTCTGCCAAACAAATGTCGACATTACGCAGGTGGAGGCACCTTCATCGATGATGCAATGATGAATTATAAGGTTCCGAATGGATACAGAAACCTAAAATGCTAATGTCGAAGGTAAACGTGGTTCAACTTGGTCCAAGTCGAATGCCATCATTCGTGAATCGTTAGGGTTTATCACACCAATGGCGAATAACAATATTTTACTTTGTGCAAGACAGTTTTTTAGGACTTCTAGGGCAGGCATAGCAGCGGGGGACTGGGATAAGTCACCCACAATGTTATAAATTGAGGTGGCACAAGCATTAGGATTATTGTTGATCTGTCGTAGAGGGAAGCGAGGGGCTTTAGGACCCCCGTCCAACGGTATAGTAGGTATACGTAATGGTTGATCAGTTGGAAGGGTGGTAGTAGCTGGATCAGCGGGCATGGCCTCAGGGGTGGAGCCATATTGGTTTCAGCGTGTTTGTAAGTGGACATCAGCCGATGACATCATTAATAGATGGTGAGTAACTAAATCTCTGTGTTGGTAATTAGTTGTAGCATAAGTGATTTGTTGTTGTGGTGTCACAGATCCTTATGGGGGATCCATCTGATGGGTGTTCACTACTCCTTATGTGGGTAAAGGATTCTGCAATACCATGGGTTGCGGTTGGGGAGGTGGTGCTGGCTGTGTCGCGTGTTCTTGGCATTGGGCGTCATCAGTCCAAAGTTGACTTGCTTGCTCCAAATGGGGGCATGAGTGTGTGTAATGGCCATATACCCCAGATATGGAACACATATGGTTTGTTCTTAAGTTAGGATTTTTACCCTATTTCGGTGGACAATCATGGTTTTGGTTGGCAGGAGCAGCGTTATTGTTTTTTGGAGGATTAGGTTGCTGACCGCCTTGGTTTTGAGGTTGATTGTTCCCGCGGTTGCGCCCTCTTCCGCGGTTTTGTTGATCTCCTTGATTATGTTGGTTGTTCTGGTTTTGGGGCTGGTTCTGTTGTGCATACACTTGACCTTGGGAAGTAGGGGGATTTTGGGGTTGTGCAGGTGTTGGAGCAGGTTGCGGTGGATAATAAGCTGGCAGGGCTGGAGGTTGTCAAGGTGCTGATTATGGTTGTTCGTAAGTCTGAGCGACTGGAGGTTGTCGTGTTGCAGGCGCTTCTTACGGAGGGTAATAAGCCAATTGGGATTGCGAGTGAATAGGAGCATGAGTGGCCTGTTGGTGATAATACGTAGGAGGTGCATAAGCTGATGGTGCGTGCCTGTAACACTATGGTGGACATGAGGGTCCATGAGTGTGGTTAGAGTGTGCCATGGGAGCATATGAGGTTGTAGCTCCGGAGTGAGATGTGGCCTGCGAAAGGTCGGGGCCAGTATTATTAGGCATAATTGAGAAGGGTTGGTTGTGTGATACAACATGACCAATGATACCATCGGCGGTATGGGATGCCCCTAACGCATCATTCTGGTATGGATCGCCGTGGGGGGCGTTAGGTAAGATGGTGTACAAATAGCCAGAATAGGCATAGATTAGATCAAATTGTTGGGCTTTGAGAATGGTTTATTCTTTCGACTGGGGTCATTCAGACGCCACGTCTTTGGCTATGGCCAGAAGGAGAGATTTTAGGAACCAATCCAAGAAAATACGGTCATCCAACTTGATCCTGCATAAACTACAACGCTTACGCCACTCATGAATGTGATCAGTGATGTGGGTAGTTGTGTTCTTCCTGCAAGACAAGAGGATTTCTATTCCCGTGTCATAAAAGATGGGTAGCTGAAAGAATTGCAGAAAGGTCGAGGCAAGGGATGTGAAAGTGGGGTGGGTCCTGTGAGGTTGCTCGATATACCACTTGGCTGCAGCGCCCGTGAAAGTCCTTTGCAACAAGCGTAGGAGAATGGAGTCATCTACTATGGAGTTGGAGGAACACCATAGATGAAAAGACAAAATGTGATTTTGGGGATCTTCACCAGCCTTCCCCTCAAAGTTAGGGATGTCTAATGGGAGTTTGGTAGGCATGTGATGCCAAGTAGGATCATGTCTAATGGGATCGTTTGTTAATATTTCTAGGTCTGGTAGGTTAAGACTAGGCATAAATGGCAAACTGGCAAAAGAGTGTGACATGGTCACCGGGGCGTATGTGCTGGTGGTAGCATTGTTGATCAGGCCACTGCCCCCAAAGGGAATATTAGCAGTGAGGGGGATATGACCCCCAAATAGAGTTGTTGTGTTGGCGTGAGAGGGTCTTGTGCCTCCAAGTATAACGTGGGTTACAGATGGGTTCAGATTGGGTCCAGTAGCTGTTGGAATCTGAGTAGTGGCGGGGATAGTAGGTGTAAATCCCATTGAGGGCATACCTAGGCTAGTTGTTGTAGTTGTGGCTACTTTGGTGTCCATTGTGGTGGCGGGGGTGGTGGTAGACCGTCCACCAACAGTCCCTGTGAAGAATGGGTTGGAAGAAATTCCAACCATGGGGCTAGTCGGTGTTGTGTATGTAGGGTTTTCTGATTCTGCCTGAGAGTCAGATGTGAAATAAGGGGTGTCAGAGTTGGGTGACAAAGCTCTATGCTAGTGACGATTGGAGCCGAGTGAAAAGGCTCTACGCTTGTGACGAGTGGTGTCAAGAGAACCGTACTGTGGGGTTTTCCCCGGAAGAGCCGAGAACATCTTGAGGACTCAATGGTGGTAGGCGGTTAGTAAAGCTAGTAGGTAGTGGTGAGTGAAAATCTCAAAAACCCTAATGAAACCGTGTGTGCAAGAGGGGTGCGCAAAAAACTATGGCACTCAGGCCAACAACAAACTCAAAACACTAATAGTAATAGCTGTGCTACTGTAAGTGAAGTGATAAAAAGGGTGGTTAGAAAACCGACAAGCAAACGGTTCCTAGAATAAAAAATGGTGTACTCGCTAAACCAAGGGGAGGTAAGAGAGCATGCAAATGCCTAACTAAAAGGTATGCTGGATCAAACTAGACGTATCCTTTGCAAGGTGATGAAATCCAAGTCAGACAATACGAAAAGTAGAGCCAAATGGATAATGTCCCCCTACTGGGAGGGACAGTGGGTAAAAGAATCCTAGAAGAATGGCTACTAAGATACCCAGTTCATGACACGTCCAGAAACGTAAATCCACAGCTCTTGTTCTATTGTCGTTGTACTTCCACAAGGGTGGTACAACGAGAACAATGAGTAGATATCCTTTGATTACTGAATGGATTGCAGTATTCCACTCTGGCCTCTGGAACCAGTCTTGCTACTTCGACCCTCCTAAGGGAGAGGCCTTTACAACAAATTGGTGTATAACCATGTCAAAAAATACTAAGGGATTTTGGTACCCTAATGGACAACAACTATGTTTCTAGTGAAAAGTGACCAAGTGGTGTTATTTGGAAACCCATCCCCCCTATCCTACATAACTACAATCTTCTTTTATTGTTCCCCAAGTGGGGTTAGAAGGTTGGTTGAGTTAAATAGATTTTAATGCTCACTTGATTAATGGTTATAGAGTGTGTGTAAGTGTAATTATGTACCAAATAGAAAGCCTCGCTTGGGTGAATATTTATCAAATTAAAATGCTGAATTTAACTTACAAATATGAAAATTCAACTGTAAATGCTTAACAATTTTCTTTTCAATAAAAATACTGAAAAATTCCAAAATGGTATAGTAAAGCAAATAACAGAAAAAGTAAATGAATATCTAGGTCTGCAAGTAAAACAATAGGCTTTCAAAGTGCAGGGGAGATGGTAGAAAAATATGGGCCGAAATGGGTAACGAAAACTCAACAGACAAATCACAAGGTTTAGGTTGAAATCACGACTGTCTGAGGCAAAACTCGCGATCTGGATCGTGATAGATCGCGACTATCTGGGAAAATATCTGGGTGTTAACAATTACGTTGATACCTTTAATGTGTGGAGCATTTATACTTGGGATTCAACCAAGGAGACTCTTAGTACTGGAGTTGTACCCTAGTTTTGTCATGTCTTGTTTCTATTTTCCTTTATTTGTCCACTTTCTCCCTAGAGTTTAATCATAGTATTTAGACCATGTTTTTATCTTGTTTATATTTCTTATTTATTTAATGTATTTTCTAGTTAATGAATTAAATTTGGCTCATATTTATTAAAATATTTCCTTAAATCTTCAAATAGGTGATTTTACATTATTTTTTACTCATTTTATGCAGATTTATTAATCTTTTTCTAGCATATGTGACTTGACACATTCCGACAACATAATAGATGGAGGTTATACATACTGGCACTGCCGGAATGACAAATCATGAGAACTAGTGGCCCGATGCTTGTCTTGTGATCATGAAAGATTTTTCTTGTGATTTATATCAGAAACAATTCTCCATTTGTCAAATTCATGAATTTAATATGTTGGTGTAAACGAATTTGAAACCCACAAAACTCGAAATTTCCACAATGAATAATAATAATTGAATGATGATTTTTACAATAAGAGAGAAGACCTTTTATAGGTCTAAACACACTGTTTCAATGGAATGGTGTGACCCTACGATTAGCTAAGTAATATTACATTTAATATTTGAAATATTTGTTCTTAAATACTTAGATACATAACATTTCCGCTGTATTTTAGAACGCTTTGTCCTCGAAGTAGGGGTAAAGACAAATATTGTTGATGAAACTGTTATGTCTCCCATGATTTGTCTTCATATCGAAAAAATTTCCACCTAATAAGATATTCCTTGAGTGTTTGAGAACGAATTGTCTTATTTCTTTGGTTGAAATGATTGCATTTGGTTCCAAAATGACCCTTCCTTCGTCATCTAACATAGGAAGTATTGTCTGCACTGTTTGATGTTGCCCTAACAATTTTTTGAGACATGATACATGGAAGACATTGTGGATACGACTTTTATCAGGTAATTGTAATTCATACGCAACTTGACTAATCTTCTTGGTGATCTGGTGTGGTCCATAGAACTTTGGGGCCAACTTTTTTTTTCCTCCTTGTTTAAGAGATATTTGTTTATAGGGTTGGAGCCTTATGAACAACCAATCTCCTACTTCAAATTCTCTCTCTGTTTTGTGTTGATCTGCTTGTTTCCTCATACGGTTTTATGCTGTGACTAAGTTATCCCTGAGTAATTAAATTGTTTTTTGAGTTTTCCCTAGTTTGTTCCTTACTTTTGGAACATTAGTGTCGTTTAGAACCAACTCCTTCCAATTTGGAGGTTCATACCTATATAAATCTTGGAACGGGGTCATTTTTGTGGAGATGTGGTATGTTGAATTGTACCACCATTCGGCTAGATGTAACCATTGAGACCACTGGTTTTTCTTATCTGTTACAATACAACGTAGATTGGAGTATAGGAATTTATTTATGACTTCAGTCTGACCATTAGTTTGGGGGTGATAAGTTGAGCTCATATTGAGTGATGTGCCCACTTGTTTGAAAAATTCCCTCCAAAATTTCCCATTACATTTTGCATCTCTGTAACTGACAATGACCTTTGGGAAGCCATGTAATTTGTAGATATTCTTGAAAAATACATCTGCAATTTGTTTTTTCGTGTCTCTCCTTTTTATTGCCATGAAGTGTGCAAATTTGGTTAATCGATCAACCACTACAAAGATTTTGTTCTTTTCCTCTAATGGAGGTAACCCATCGATGGAGTCCATTGATATATCTTCCAATTTTTTGTTTGGAACGTGTAGGGGGTGGAGTAACCTAGGGGTTAAAGTATTTTTGCTTGTGTTCCTCTAGCATTTGTCGCATTCTGCCACATATTGTTGGATATATTTTTGCATCCCCTTCCAAAAAAATGACCATCTTGCATTATAGTAAGATTTGAAGAATCCCACGTGTCCTGTAGCTCGTGAATCATGGGATTCCTTCATTACTTTAGCCTTGAATTTAGAGTTTGAGTTTAAATAAATCCTCCTTTTATACCAAAGGATATCATTTTTCCATTCAAACTTGGAGTCATGATTGGGATTGTGAATTATAGTGCTTGTTTTTGGGTCCTTGGCGTATTTGCTTCGTATTTCATCTAGCCATTCTGGAATTACGAATGAAATGGAATAAGAGGTCATATCGTCATCTTTTCGGGAGAGTGCATCTGCGACTACATTTTCCTTCCCTTTTTTGTGTATTATTTCCATGTCGAAAGAAGGGATTTTTTCTATCCATTTCTGTTATTTTGTGGACAGTGTTTTCTGTTGAAGTAGGTATTGAAGACTATTGTGGTTTGTGTGGATCATGAATTTGCTTCCTAGGAGGTATTGTCGCCACTTTGCTAATGCATGTATAATGGATAATATTTCCTTATCGTATGTAGACTTCAATTGTTCACGTTTATTTAGTTTTCTACTAAAAAAGGCTATCGAGTGCTCATCTTGCATTAGTACTACTCCCAAACCATAACCTAAAGCATCACATTCTATTACGAAAGGATTGGAGAGGTATGTGGTAGCTAGTACAGATGTGGAGGACATAATTCTTTCCAGTGCTTCAAAAGACTTGTCTGCTTATTCACACCATTGGAATGCATTCTTTTTTAGAAGGTTGGATAAAGGAGTGGTTATGTGCGCATAATTTTGGATGAATCTTCAGTAATATCCGGTTAGTCCGAGGAATCCCCTTAACTTGGAGATGTTAGTGGGTTTGGGACAGTCTGTGATTGATTTAATTTTTTCTGGGTCCACCTTGACTCCTTCTTTAGATATTATATGACCGAGATAATTCACTTCTTCCTTAACAAACATGCATTTGGACATCTTGGCGTAGAACTGATTTTCTTTTAAAATAGAGAGTACTTGTTCCATATGTATGAGATGGTCCTTCCATGTCTTACTGTATATGAGGATTTCATTGAAAGAAACTAGTACACAATTCCTTAGGAATGGCTGAAATAAGTTATTCATGGTTGCTTGAAAGGTTGCTGGCGCATTGGTTAGCCCAAAAGGTATTACCTTAAACTCATATTGTCCTTCATGCATTTAGAAAGTTGTTTTCGCCACATCTTCTAGCCTTACTCTGATTTGATAATATCCCGATCTTAAGTCTAGTTTCGAGAAGTACCTTGCGCCATGAAGCCCGTCCAACATTTCATTGATGAAGGGAATGGGGAATTTGTCTTTAATAGTTATCTTGTTTAGTCCTCTGTAGTCGATGCAAAGACTAAAAGACCCATCCTTCTTTCGTACTAGTACTACTGGAGTAGCATAAGGACTCCAACTTTCTGTAATCCCTCCACACTTTAGCAAATCACGGATTAATATTTCAATCTCTGTCTTGTGATGGTGTGGATACCTATAGGGCTTGATCCAGACTTGATTTCGATGACATGCTCGATCTTCCTTTATGGTGGTAACTCCATGGGGAGATCTTCAAATACCTTTTTGTACTTTTGGATTAGTCCCTGGATCTCTGGTTGACCCAGTTTAACCACTTCTAAAGTTAATAATTCCATATCTTGGCATTGTACAACATATGCTGGTGCTCCTTTTTGAATTAGCTTCTCCATTTTGTGGGATGACACAATTTGTGTGCAAGGGGGTTGGAACCCATCCAACTTGTATTTTTCTCCTTGCCACCTAAACTTTATAAAGTGTTCTTGGTGGTTGGTTGAGTAGGTACCTAGTGTTTGCAGCCACTGAATTCCTAATACTACATCAACTCGCCCTAAGGGTACTGCATAAAATTCGGACTCAAGGTTATAATTTTGTAATTGCAACTTAACTTTGTGGCATTTTCCCACCTTTTCGATCTTCTTTCCATATGCGACCATTACCTTCATGTTAGGTATTGGATATATGAAAAGGTTAAGCCTCTTTGTGACACTTACATCGATAAAATTATGGGTACTTCTTGTGTCCACTAGGACAACAACGTTGTTATTCTTCATATGCCCCTTAAGTTTTAATGTTTGTGGCTGATGGATTCCGGTTATGGCCGCAATTGATATCTTGGGCGTGTCTTCATATTCTGTCTCTGAGAGAATATTTTGGAGGTCGCTTGTATCTTCTATGTCAGATTCATCACTGTTTGATTTTTCTTCCTCTCCTGCTTCACATTGATATAGGTTCTTGGTGTTTTCTTTTTTCAGACACCTATGTCTTGGGTCCCATTTATCTCCGCAGTACTTACACTTTCCTTTTCATTCGTTGGGCTTCTAGAATGGTTTTGTTGTCACTTCTTAACTATGGTGGCTGATATTTTGTGTCGGATTTGGTATTTTGGAAGAACCTTCAATATTTATCATGGTTTTTCTTCCAATTTTTTTGAATTTTTTCTCTATGATTTTTTTCCTTGTGTCTGGCCTTGTCCAAGGTTGATACATTTAGTAGTTCTAGTTCATCCCTGATATATGGTTTCAATCTGTACACATAAATTTGTAGACGTTGAATGTCTGTGAGTTCCGACACACGTGTTGATAGGGCTTCTTATTCATCGGTGTATTCATCAATGTCACCTTTCTGCTGCAGTTTGGTGATCCTTGCAAAGAAGTCTTTTTGTTTTAAATCTTCAAACCTATTAAAGAAGTTGTTTTTGAATGTGTTCCAATTGAGATTAGTTGTCTGTGTCGTAACCTTCCACCACATATACCAGTTGTATGCCAGGCCTTCTTGTTGCATCAAAGCATATTTAATCATTTCTTCTTCGGATTTGATATTGTGTATGGAGAAAAATTCTTCCGCCTTGTTGATCCACGCCACGCTTTGTTTTGTTTTGCCATCGAATTTTGACAATTCTAACTTAGGTTTCATTTGATATCCACCTATTGGTGGTTTTGGAGGAGAGAGAAGTTGTTCAGGATGTGGAGAATGATCATGACCGATCTCTTCTTGTGGAATTTCCCCTTTGGAAGGAATTGTATTATGATAGTTTGTATTTATTGAACTTGAGGATGGTTTATTTTCTCTTGACACATTGCCTACTATTGTGGTTATTTTTTCATCTAAAACTCCTAGAGTTTTCTTAATCCAGTTTCAAACTCTACTGCTATATTTCTTTTTAATCATTCTATCTCCCATGCTACAGCTTCATTGACTTCCTTTTTTACGGTGTATGATAGTCCTTTGTAAAGCTCTGCTTCGATTTGGTCGAGCCTTGAGTGTAAACGTTTGAGATTTTTAGAATCTCGGGCTTGGTTTTTCTCCAAATCCCCCATTCGGTTCTTCATTTCTTCCAATTCTGCCATAGATCTTGTGCAAGCTGGAATCCTTGCTTACTAAAGAAGGGATACTTTTAAATATAATAATTAGTTATTATATTTCATAATAATCCTTATTTTATTTTGTTTTAATAATAAAAATATTATTAAGATAATTATTATTATTATTAATAAAATTTTGAAATATAATAATAATAAAATTATAATATTTTAAATTTTGGTTTTATGTAGGTTTACGTGGAGCTGGGCGAATGGAGGCGAGGCGAGGGGCGTTGCGAGGATGGAAGGGGAAGGGCGGAGTAGAGGTGGTGGAGGGAGAGCGCAGAAGGAAGAAGGCACAGGGAGGGGGGGTAGCGGAGGGAGCGTGGAGCTGCGGAAGTGGAGGTCGAGCAAAAGTCTGAGGCCGCGAGTTGGTGGACGCAAGAGGGAGGGAGGCGCAGGGAGCTGCGGTAGTTTGTAGGGAAGGAACAGGAGGAGAGGTAGCGGGTCAGAAATGGGCGGTGCGTAGTAGTTGAGAGGGAGATGCGGTGGATGATGGGAAGTGTAGGGAGATTAGAGGGTAGTGGCGGATGGGAGGAGAGATGTTGCGGATGTGGCGAAGGGAGCAGGTAAGGATGAACACGTGAGGCAAGTGAACTGGAGATGGAGACACTATGGAAGGTGCCGAGGAGGGGCACAAATTTGATACCACTTGGTGTAAACGAATTCGAAACCCACAAAACTCGAAATTGCCACAATGAATAATAATAATTGAATGATGATTTTTACAATAAGAGAGAAAACCTTTTATAGGTCTAAACACACCTCATATTTCTCCTTTCATGTGAATGGGAAGTCTAAATTGAATTTACCCTATTATCTATTTAAGAGCCTTGTAAAGATGGATACTAGAGTGAAGAATCATCTTGATCACACAAACGAGTCAATTTTAGATCATGGGTTAGTTAAGTTGTTGGTGTTAACTGAGCTCATAAAGCAGAATCATTCCTGGAATCATTTTCTATTCTGGTCAGGCTTTGAACCAGAAAATCCTGAGGCTCAAGATAATCTAAAAACTCAAATCAATAAAGAAGATTCAGAAAATTCTGTTAGTAAGTAGAAAATTCCTCATATCAGATGCAAATTTCAAGAAGAACAAGATACTTCCAGAAGGTAGAGGAGAAGGGTAGAACATGAAGCAAAACAAGTAGAAAAAGAGTTCAATTCGGAGGATGACCCAATCCTAGAACCAATTAAAGATGATTTTCATGAAGAAGAGACTCTTGTGTCACAAAATGAAGCTATATCTGCCCCAACTACTCCCATTGACACAAAATAAAAATCCACAAAAAAAGATATGATTGAAGATCCTTCTTCCAATGTTGAAGTTCTGGTTACTTCCTCCTCGGAACCTCAAATTACTAAATGGAGATTAAACACTAGACCTAAAAATAAACCGATGATGAAAATGAAAGCTATTTTGGATCCTAAATTTAAAAAGGATACGGTAACCACTGTTGAAGATTATTCAAGCGAAGATGATCCCAAAATAAATAATATGGAGCAGACTCTGACACAAGCTTTATGAAATGTTGAAAAGAACCTTAAAAACTTTACAGGGATGATCGAATAAAATCATGAAGGTAAGAGCAAGCAAAGGGTTCATAATTTTGAAATTGGTATGAGCTCAAAACCCATCAATCTGGAAACTCAAACAAAAGATGCTAATGCACATAATATAGAGCAATTATTCAAATCCTAGGGAAATTTAATTGTCAAAGAGTAGGTTGAGGTTACTCCAAGCTTAAACGTAGAAATCCATGTGCATCAAATACCAATGGAGACAGTGTCAGAAATTGAAGTTCTTAAAATATCATTACAACATTATACGTCTCAAAATGAATACCTCAATGATTCCAATGATAAATTAATGCAGGCTAATAGAAGGTTGAGGGAAGGGCTTAGAATAAACCAATGGTAATTATTAGGAACTAATAGTAGCTGCAAAAGAGGTTATGAAAAGGAAGAAAATTGCTCAACAAAAAAATGAAGAGTTGACAAAACAAAATAGAGAAATTCAAGACAGAGTCCAAGTAATGGAAGTAGAACATGCTCAATTGCAGAGGATATCCAAGGCATTAGATGGACTTACCATATTGGCTGAGGTAGCTCGTCACATCTAGCATAGTCAAATAAAGTCTCTCATCATACATGTGGCAGTCAAAATTTTGAAATGGTTCATGTGATCTATCTTATCAAAATGAACATGTGACATAAAGTATCATAAGCTGGCATATGCTTGAGGAATTGGCTTTGTTATATTTAGAATATAGTTATCAATGTAAATATAGTTATAGTTGAGGAATTGTCTTTCTATTTTGAGCACATTCGATCCTTAAAGTTTGGATTTGAAAACTATTCTAAAACCTTTGTATGATTATAAATGTAAGAATGAAGATAGTAGAGGGGGTTGGTTTTTTGGAAAAGGATAAGAAGACATTATGCTTGGTCTGCAACATGGATGTATTTGTTCTTTGTAAGCTTATTTGGATATTGTATTTTGGAATGATATGCGATATATAATATGAGCCAATTTTATTCATTATTATAGTATATTCTTATGATCAGTTTGGTCACCCTACTTATGATTTTTGTTTTTGATCAAGTATATATCTTTAAATGCTCTTGATTTGGTGTGATTTTACTATATCTCTTGTCCATAAAGTGTTTTTGTTCATAAATATTTTTACCTGATGTTTGGAGATAGTATATCTGTCATGTATTCGGTTTTAAATCTGGTTTATGTTGTTATTGATTTCATGCTCACACAGTCTCCAACGTTGTTTACTTATTATATCATTACCTATTTTTGATTAGTTTTCTTTATATTTCTTTACCTTGATCTGAATCCTTTCCCTTATACCTTATAAAATGCAACCACTTCTTAATTTTAAATCCTATTTATTTGAGATGTCTGGGCTTTGCACTTATGTAGTCTAGGTACAAACTCTAGTTCAAACATATTTTGGCGCCATTGCCGAGGACGGAGAAACAAAAGTAAATTTATTCCCTGGGTATTAATATATTTAGGTATGATTTTGAAGGTCTACAAGAGCAGTACAATTTTGTAGACTACATCTTCGCCTGTCCTTCAAAAAGTTATTGTGGCTCCCAAGAAGATTGGGACTAGGGGAAATCCTTCATCTCCTTTGCATTCAGGGGTTTCAGATTTAGAACAGATTTTGAGGGAAGCCAAATAAAATCTTGGTTCTACATCATCAAGTAGATTTTAGTATTCCCCATCTCTAGCAATACCAGGTGAGTTAGATCAGATTTTTCCTTCATATTTGTCAACTTTTGAAGAAGAAATGAAAAAACATTTGTATATTACTATTCTTGATTTTCAGAGTTTAAATCCTACCACTCAAGTCGATAATTTTGAAGTATACACTAATCCTTTGTCATCCAAAAAAATAAAAGAATAAATCCTAAATTTTGTACAGTTTGACTTCCTAAAACCTTAGTTGTCACCTTATACACCTCTCACTAGTAAAATTCTAATTAGGCAGTTAGAGGCTAAACTGTCACTTTCTCCACAAAATTAGATTGTTCCAAATATGGTTGGTCACCCCACTAATAGGATGGATGCCATAGTGGCTTCTTGATATGCACCATTAGTTTTACCACAACCTCTTAGTGCCCTTCGTGGAGGTGATTATTAGAAATATATTCCAAGGTTTAATGGCCAAGGTGAGGTTACAATAGAAGAACATTGGAATGCTTATTGTAGTTATCTTGAAAACCAAAATATTGAACATCAGGATGTTTGGATGCAGATCTTTGGTGAGGAAATGGCTTAGAGAATTGCCAACTATTTCTATAGATGGGATTGGAGCTTTGGAAGAAGCTTTTATGAGACAATGGGGAGATACCAAGGATTATATTTATTATATAACTGAGTTTGGATCTTTAAAAAGAAAACAAGATGAGATAGTTACTGATTTTACCAAGCGTTTCAACAAAATGTATAGTAAGATCCTTGCAGATATTAAGCCAATTGAGACATATGCAAAACTTGCTTATGCAAATTATTTTGACACTGATTTCTCCTTATTGTTAAGAGAAAGAAGATCTATCACTCTTGCAAACATGCAGGAAGCATCCTTGGAGGTAGAGTCAAATTTGATGGCAGCAAGCAAGCTTAGGGATAAACCAGAATATCATGAGGAAGATAAGAAAAAGAAAAAAGAAGTGGTACCATCTACTTCAGGGGTAAAAGAAACATATAATAATATGGATGAGATGACCAAACCCATTAAGAATTTATCAACAAAAATCAGTAGATTGAAAATGGGGAATAAAACTCAAATTAGACCTATCTAGGAGGGGGATTATAGAAATCCAAATCAATTTAGACACCCTTTTGTCCTGAGTTTTTTACCTAGCGAAAGAATAAATAATGATGATCAAAGAATATAGCCTCCTTTCCAAAATAACCTGGTGGATGAAGATGGGGAGATAGAAGAGATGGAGTTGAAAGATCCAGATCAAGACATAAATCATCTGGAAGAGGAATCCTCTGATGGTTTTCTTACTAAGATTGGTTATCAACGTTCTATGCATTTTGATCAGGAAAATAATAATTCTCATCAGCAAATTTTTTTAGATCTAGCATATTCAGCTAATGTTTATCAAACGAACCCACATAAGTCTTATAATTTAAGATCTAGAGCAAAGTAGGTTTCCCAAAATCTCAAAACAAAGGTGATTATTCCTGTAAAACAGTCACCTGATTCTACTATTGAAAAGAAGTAGAGTCAGCGGGTCAATAGAGATAAGCCTGTAGAAGCTGAAAAAACAAGTAAAAATGTTCAAGGATTTAATTTTGAATATGAGCTTAGTAAAATTAAAATCCACGTTCCATTAAAAGAGCTTATGAAGACTCACTCATATAGGGATCTTTCTCTTAAGTTGTTGAATTCACAAACCATCCAATTCCCTTTTGATGTTATTCATTTACAAGAAGAACATCCCACTATTAGTTTTTGTCCTAAGTCGGCTGATAAGTCTGAAAAATAAAACTGATTTTCCTCCACCATTTTATGTCACTCTCACAGTCCATGATAAGATGTTACATAATTGTGTATTAGATTCTGGTGCTTCCCATAATCTAATGCCCAAAGATGCTATGCAGGCCCTAGGGTTAAGCATTACCAAGCCTTATCATGAATTCTTTGCCTTTAATTCGAGAGTAATCAAATGTCTTGGAGTTTTAAGGACCTTGTCGTCAGTCTTACACAGTTACCAATCAAAAGTGTCTTAATGGATGTGGTTATTGCTAATATTGCACCTAAATTTGGTATGTTTCTATCAAGATCTTGGGAAAAAAGAGTCGGAGGTACTTTGCAAATGGACATTATTTATGCAACTATCCCAGTGTTTGGAGGAGAACACAGGAGGTTATATAGAGATATGCAACTTGCTTATTTGGTAAGTGTTATACCTCAAAGTTACACATCGATCCCTAGTATTGCATCTTTGTACCATGTGACCTAACCATCGAGCCCTAGTGTCGCATATTTGTACCATGTGATCTAGCGACATTTCTCCCTAACGACCGTCACACATTATTGTTAGGATATTCCTATACTCCATCCTAGTCCCACCAGTATTTTGATCATTTACATTTTTAGTCATGCATGCACCTTTAGGGTTTGCATGCATTCTAGGGTTTGCATGCATTTGGCATGCATCCCAGTCATCAGTCCAGCACCTAGCCCTCAGTTAGCCAGCCCCCACGAGCTTCTCACTATTCAGTTTTAGCCCTCCAGTTGCTTAATGCGCCCTTCTTCCTTGCTTTTAGGGAGCAACTCGCCCTTCTTCACCTACCAGTCCAGTTGTCACTCAGTTACACTCAGTTACACTTAGTTACACTCAGTTACAGTCAGTTACAGTCAGTTACACTCAATTACACTTAGTTACATTGAGTTACACTCAGTTACACCTACCAAAGTTAGTTTGACTGATGGTTGACAGTTACTTGAGCATTGATGACTCCACTGATGATGATGAAGACTTCCAGTTGCGCTTCGATGATCATGAGGACACCTAGTTGCGCTCCGATGACACTCTATTGATCTTATGATCACTCTGAGAGGCTAATTCGAATTGCCACCTTAGGCATTCGAATCCTCTCTACCATTGTACTATTTATTTGTCCATATTGTGATTAATTAATTAGTGTGTGTGAAGTATTATTGCTTCTATCTGAGTTCCACTGTACCATATTATTCTGTTGCTCATTATACTGTATTGTTCACTCTTCTTCTATTTTCCTGCTTAATCATAATTACTCTTGTGAGGTACACATCATCTCTTAGATCTGCTGTGAGGATTTTCACATGGTATCAGAGCATGTTGAGAGTATTGTTTATGTCCATTCTTGAGAGTTTTTTGTAGGTTATTACCAAGATTTCGAGTGCAGCAGTTACAGCAGAATCTGCATTTTTGCAGCAGTAGTAGTTGCAGTTATTCTCTATTGTTTTTGTAGGTCTTCTACAGGTTCAATGGATTCATATTTAGAAGGAATCCCTCTTCTTTCTCCATTCAACTATGATGAATGGAAACCAAGAATGATAGCATATTTGAAGAGGCATGATCTCTTTGATTGTTATTTTGAAAGAGAGTTCAAATCCTCTGAAGAGAATATTGACTGGTTGAATAAAGGTGACATGGCCTTTGGAACAATGATGCTTGCCTTGTGTGCATACCAAAGATTCAAATTCAAATACCGTGATGGTGTTGAAACTCCAAGAGAGTTATGGACTCCAAAAGAGTTATGGGCTCACCTGGATGAAAAATTTGGCAGAAAGAATGAAGGACTTGGTCCTAACCCATTCGAAAGCAAGAAAAGTGATGCATTCGCTCCTCTTGATGGTCTCTCAGATCATGAACCAGTATCATCTCATATTGAAGTTGTTGACAAAGAACTTGTAGATTCTCCACTCATGCTCAAACTTTCTTCTCTTTCTGTGCCAGCTCACATTCTAGATATTGTAGAAGGTCCTAAATCCTCTCTTGCACCAGAGTCTGTTGGTTTGCATCATGATCACATGATTATTTCAGAGGTCAAAACAACTACTGAAGGTAATGCATTCGCTCCTCTCCAACTATCTCCTCTTTTATACTACTATATGATCATAATTTCATGCTTTCAGAAGGTTATTGAAGATTATGGCCATTGCCATTCGCTTGGGATAAATTCTCATGCAATTACTGGTTTTGATCTCACCTATCATGGTTCAAAGGAGATCTCAAGAAACCATGATTCAAGTCTTGGATCTAATTCGGATTCTAAGCAATTACTGCTTGGGATAATTTCTCATGCATATGATAGTTTTTATCTCACCCCTGCTGGTTCAAAGGAGATCTCAAGAAACTGTTTTTTAAGTCTTAAATCTGATTTTGATTTCAAGCAAACATGTAGTAGTTATTTTTGGCATAATCTCACCCATGGTGGTTCGAAGGAGAAGACAAAAGACTATATGCACTTTCACAGATTTGATCCTACCTCAGCTGATTCGAATCACAGGTTCAAGGATCATTCTCATATTGTTGGATTTGTTCTCATCACATTCGATTTGAAGAGCAAGTACAAGCACATGATTTTTGAGCATGATCCACTTCTTCCCAAGAAGAAGATACCTCCAGACATATGACCAAGCATCACACATGCTTGAGTTTGGAGCATTTATTTTTATGTGTGCCTTACAGTCTATTTTTTTGAGGAGGGGGTATGTTTCCCATGAAATTTTCCCACTTCCTTGGTTTATTGATTGTTATTATTCATTGTATTGGGTGACCTTTGGTCTTAGTTACCAGGGCCCAGGATGGATTAAGGGGGGGTGTTAGGATATTCCTATACTCCATCCTAGTCCCACCAGTATTTTGATCATTTACATTTTCAGTCATGCATGCACCTTTAGGGTTTGCATGCATTCTAGGGTTTGCATGCATTTTGCATGCATCCCAGTCATCAGTCCAACACCTAGCCCTCAGTTAGCCAGCCCCCACAAGCTTCTCACTATTCAGTTTTAGCCCTCCAGTTGCTTAATGCGCCCTTCTTCCTTGATTTTAGGGAGCAACTCGCCCTTCTTCACCTACTAGTCCAGTTGTCACTCAGTTACAGTCAGTTACACTTAGTTACAGTCAGTTACAGTCAGTTACAGTCAGTTACACTCAATTACACTTAGTTACATTGAGTTACACTCAGTTACACCTACCAGAGTTAGTTTGACTAATGGTTGACAGTTACTTGAGCATTGATGACTCCACTGATGATGATGGAGACTTCCAATTGCGCTCCAATGATCATGAGGACACCTAGTTGTGCTCCGATGACACTCTATTAATCTTATGATCACTCTGAGAGGCTAATTCGAATTGCCACCTTAGGCATTCAAATCCTCTCTACCATTGTACTATTTATTTGTCCATACTGTGATTAATTAATTAGTGTGTGTGAAGTATTATTGCTTCTATCTGAGTTCCACTGTACCATATTATTCTGTTGCTCATTATACTGTATTGTTCACTCTTCTTCTATTTTTCTGCTTAATCATAATTACTCTTGTGAGGTACACATCATCTCTTAGATCCGCTGTGAGGATTTTCACAATTATTGGCTCCCTCCTTGGTCTCATCTAGACACCCAGGAGAAAAATACATTAATTGAATGCCGAGACATGACCTTATCTGCCACGTGTCACAATAGCTGATTCTATCTGCATAGATTTTCACGCTCTGCACATCTGCTAGGTAGTGAAAATTAGGGTTTTTCGTGTTTTGCTCTTTCCCTAGGGCGTGAAAATCGAGATGATTTTCGCGTTATGCTCATACCTAGGGGCACGAAAATCCCTTTTTAGCCTTTTTCCATAGATCATGGATCTCATCTTTAGAGATATTTTATTGGGATTATCAGTCTTGATTTGATCCCAACCCCCTCTCCTTGTTTAGTTTGGCTGATCCACTAAACACTCATTAGATCCACCTTACTCTCCTTATGTTTAACCCTTCCAAGCACTATAAAAGAGAGGCCTTCCATGAGCCAAGAGAGGACTACTTGGGGCATCCAACCTATGATATTGAGGCTTTTGCAGAGATATCTAGAAGAGGAACTTGGAGCTAAAAGTTGGCTTGGACATCAAGCAATCATTGTAAGCATTCTCAAGTTTCCAATAAAGATAACTTGTCTTGTTTCCCAATTTGTGTATGTTGATTATGATTTAGTTACATGATTTGTATCTAGCTAGATTTAGATTCTAACTTGTAATTCAAGGTACTTGGAGAATTGTATATGCTTGTATCTTGTCTGATCTTAACAGGTTCATAGCAAGGACTTCGATATCTGGACTACAAGCATGACAAACATCAGAGTGAAAGGTTAGTCATTTTCTCTCATATTCTCCAACATTTAAATCGTGAAATGCTTGTTTGATATAGGATTCAAGGTAGCATTTGTTTCACTTTTGTCTTAGATTCGAGCCAGTCTATCCTGCTTTAACCTAAGAGGGATTCTTTCTATCCGTAGGAAGAAATCTCTACAACAAAAACTAGCAACTCTACTAGCGACTCCGTTGTTTTGAACGCCTTTGTTTTGATTTTTTTACTTTCATCCATTTTTTATTGTGAATTTTCTCTCCTTTCAAACTAGTTGTGAAAGTTGGTCTTTTAGACCCTCATTCACTCCCCTCCTCTCTGCATCAGACCTATGTCAGTGAACAGTTAGTCCTCTGGGTTGGCAAACCCTGGAAAAGTCAAAATATTTCTTAAAACTTCCGCCTTCATCCTCCTTCTGAAAACTTTCATGCCTTTTACATTGCTTACAGAGCAAAAATTACTAGATTTTCGCTACCCAGCTACTTTCGAGAACGTGAAAATGCCCAGTTATCGTGCCTGGGCTGCTAGCAGTCACGGGAAAATCTTTGTAAAAAGGGAAATTTTTTAAATTTGCTTGGTTACCTTCAGTCAATTTTTGATTTCTCTACTTCTTATTGTTGTTCTTATATTTATCAGACACCTGTAACCTGTCCAGCTGTAGTACATCACTTGCATTTCATTTCTATTTGAAGTTTTTTAGTCTTTCCTTGGTCTCAAAAACTTTTTGGTAGACACATTGGAAATTTTTGGGTTTTAGGTCACTGTTATAGCCATACCTACTTACTCATTATCTCTTACATCTTGTCTACACTTTTATCTTGTCACCTTTCAGCAAAGTTGCAAGTGTCATTTTTTTGTTTTGTTTATTTTCGAGCTTGGATTTTTTGAGTTTTGTGGCATTGTACCCAGTTTGATCACCTCCTTACCTTTTTCGCAATTGATTGGTCCTTTCAAAAGCAGTCAAGTTTATTTGTTGTTTTTCAAATTCCTTGATTGCATTATTGTAGAGATTATATTATTCTTATAGAAGTAGATTTCCATTCTTGTTATAAAAAATCAATATTGGAAGACTTTTTGGAACATGTTCTCTTTTTTGTTGAAAAAGATCAAGTTCGTAATCTTGCATTTAGGAAGTGAATCAGTCTTCATTACTTGTCACATACTTTGCATCAGTTGTAGATCAGCTTCATCTTGAAAGTAGTTACATTAGTTTGACATATTGAAACGAAAATTGAAAAAAAAATTGGAGTGATTTTTTCATTGAAAAAGTTTGTGCTTACATTTGATCGAAGAACTCTCTCCTTTCCTTAGCTATTGTTCATTGAAAATAAAGGATTGTTTTGAATCATATTCATTTGCATGGTTTGGGTCTGTTATCACACCACGAGTTGCACTTCCATTACCCGATTGAGTAATAGAACCATTAAAATTTAAACTCCCTAACTCAACACACTTTAACCTCGCTTGAGGAGAAAAAGAATTTGGTAGTTAGGTAGGAAACCGGGGATAGGCATCCAAATAATTCCCCCTTGTCACTTTCATATGAGACATAGTTGTTGTCCTCTAGGGTACTAAAATCCTCTTGTACTTATTGACACGTCATCGACCAGTTTGTGGAGAGGGCCTCCCGTTTCACGGGGGTAGGCCGCGAGGACAGGTTCCGGATGGACTTTGTGGAATGCTGCACTCCACTTAGCGCCTAAGGATATCTATCCATTGTCTTCCTTGTATTTACAGTATAGGTGATACTTGGGCTCAAAGACAGAAGTACCAGTTCACTTTCTTCGACGTGTCATGAATGAGGTAGCCTAGTGACCTTTCTTCTACGGATCTTTTACCTAGGATTCCTTTCGATAGCGAGATATCCTTCCACTTTGGTCTCTCATTTCGTATTGTTTAAGTTGGATTTCATCACCTTACGAAGGATATGATTTGTTGAGGTCTGGAGCTCTTAGTTAGGAATTTTTCTTGCTATTTCATCTTAGTAGAGGGTCTTTTCCTTTTTAGTGTTGTTTGTTGGAATTCTGGCCAATTTTGTTTCAGCTCGCTGATTGCGATGCCGGTCTCAGTACAATTTTTTGACCTTGATTTTTTGGCCTGCAAGCCTTGTCTTTTCCTAGCTCCCCTTTTGCACACTCGGATGCTTTAGGGTTTTTGAGTTCTTTTTTATGATACTGTCCCTGGAAATTGTAATCCCATCATCATGGTTGATCAGAGGAGATCACAGAGGCAACAAGGGAGAAGCCCTGACCCACCACCACGGAATTCTGGTCTTCCTGCATCATGTATCCTTGTGCCTACCGGCCGCGGAGCTGGTTGGGGGGCAGTTCCACCATCTACTGGTACAACATCTTCAGTTGCTTCCATACCCATAGACCACAACATTGTCTCAGAACCTCTTACAGCCAATGAAACTAGTAGTACACCTAACATTCATGCTATACCACAATCCACTGTTGTTCCAAAAATTCACACCACAGTGGACACTATGTTAGCTTCTGAAGTCAACACTTCACATGATGTTAGGCTGGAAGGCATCACCTTGTTAATTTTTTGATAATTTCATTCAATATTATCTAAGATCACTAAGAGAATAAAAATCACATCATAACAATCACAAGAGACAATGGACACAAAGCATTTCACCTGGAAAAACCAAGAAGGTGAAAAAACCCACAACTTCCTTAGAGATAGAATGAGCACCAATATAAAGATCACAAAGATCAAACCCCAAAAGATAGATGTCTTCAACAGCTACTCCTCCTCCACTTGTGTGCACTTCTCTCTCTCAACTATGCAAGTTGGATGAGTGAGTGAATGAATATAATGAGAGATACATACTCTCTATTTATACAACAACTTAACCTGCCTTTAACCCTAACTGGGATGACTTCCTAAGGAAACCTAATAACCCATCCACATGACTCATACAGGGACGACCCCACCAAGGTGGTCTAATAAACCATCAAATATAAGTTATGACACTTATAATGTAACTTGCGACACTTGCAAATGCAAATGACGACACTTCCAATCGGAGGAATAATACATCTTCATTGAGGATACAATAAAGTACAAATGTAATACATACAATATACAAATGAATATCTTCCAAAGTTACAAATACATCAACACTCCCTCTTAACTAGGAAGTTATTCTGTTGACACAGGTCATCAATACATATAGGCATAAGTCTTCAATTTTGGAACTGGATCATCATCACTGGATCACGGAGCATCATCGTCACTGCTACTATACTCGTCATCTCGATCACTGGTTCTATCTCTCAATTCTTCTCATCATAGGAATTTCTACAGAGCCATCCATTTTTCATGCTAGATGTAGGCCTATCCTCCTATAGGTCTTCATCATATCTGCGAGCAGGCCATCCTGTGGAATTCTCAGGGATGATTATGTGTGTCAACAAAACCTCGAAAGAACATCCCAGGACTGATTATGAGCTTACTTATCAACCTATAGGATCTCCCAGGGAGCTATTACATGTGACCTACACAAAACCTTAAAAGAGCATCTTGCGACCTGCAAGATCTCTAAAGAGTGTCCCAAGACTTTTACGTGACTAGCACAACCTGTCCGGATCTCAAGGACGGATTACATGTGATCTCCACAAAACCTTAAAAGAGCATCCCAGGACTTTTTTATGACTAGCACAACCTGTCCGGATCTCCAAGACTGATTACATGTGAACTCCACAAAACCTTAAAAGAGCATCTTGTGACCTTCAATATCTCTAAAGAGCATCCCAGGACTTTTATGTGACTAGCACAACCTGTACGGATCTCCAAGAATGATGACATGTGATTGCACAACCTGTCCACGGCCACAGAGTATCATCCTGCTACTCATGATCACACTGATAATCTTCGCATGGAGCATCATCTTGATGCTCATGATCATACTGATCATCATCATACAGTCCATCATCTTGATGCATATCATCATCACAAGATCATCCTGATCATCATCATACAGTGCATCATCCTGATGCATATCATCATCACATGATCATCCTGATCATCATCATAGCATCATCCTGATGCATATCATCATCACATGATCATCCTGATCATCATCATACAGAACATCATTTGGAGCATCGTCCTGATGTTCATCACACAACACTTACATCCACAACCATGGGAAGGATCCTCCTACCAACATGCTTGGAATGGCTCCTGCAAATGTGTCTCATCACTTCCTCCTCGAAGTATATTCTATCTGAAGAACACCAAGCCTCTCTTTGAAGTACTCGAACTTCACTCTAGCTAGTGGTTTGGTCAACACATCTGCAATCTGCTCATCTGTTGCAACATACAGGAGCTTCACTGCTCCTGTTTGTACCATATCCCTGGTATAGTGATATTTGATCTCAATATGCTTCAACTTGTCATGGAACACTGGGTTCTCTGACAACTTCACACAACTTTGGTTGTCATAGAAGATACAAGTAGCATCCAATTGGAGATCAAATAAATCTGACAGTATCTTCCTTAGCCATACTGCCTCACAACTGGCCGAACATGCTGCAACATACTCTGCTTCGGCTGTACTCTGTTCTATGCATGATTGCTTCTTGCTAAACCAAGAGATCACACTTGATCCCATATTGAAGCAACACCTCAAAGTGCTCTTCCTATCTGCAGCAATGCCTGCCCAATCTGAATCAATATAACCCTCCAGGTTAAACTTTTGATTCGCATCATACTTGAGCCCATAATCAACCGTACCGTTCAGGTACCTCAGAATATGCTTTACAGCAATCAAGTGAACATGTCTAGGATTCATCAGGAACTAGCTCAAGGTGTTCACAACAAAGAAAATATCTGGTCTCATGTTCGTCAGGTACATCAGGGACCCAATCATTTGATGATACATCATGGCATCAACCGAATATGATGAAGAATCACTCAATAGCTTTAGGTTCGATGCCATAGGTGTGGCCATGTCCTTGTAGTCCATCATCCCGAACCGCTTTAGGATCTCTACTGCATACTTCCCTTGTCCAAGGAAGATTCCGTCTGCATTCTGCCACACCTCCATACCTAGAAAGTAATGCATCATTCCCAAGTCCTTCATCTTGAACTCGGCAGCAAGCTTCCTCTTCGTGTCGGTAATCAACCTATCCTCACCTGTCACAAACAGGTCATCCACATACAGTAGGAGTATCATTGGATTTCCTTCCTCAACCTTGTAGTAAAGGTTGGAATCTGCTTTACTCTTGGTAAATCCCAAACTGGACTGGAATCTATCTATCCTACCGTACCATGTCCTGGGTGCTTGCTTCAATCCATACAAGGATTTCTTTAACTTGCACACATATGACTCCATTTCATGTGTTTGAAAACCGAGTGGCTTCTCCACATACACTTCCTCTTCGACTACACCATTCAAGAAAGCTGTCTTGAAATCCATTTGGTGTATCTTCCACTTCATTACTGTAGCCAGAGCAAGTACTGTTCTAATAGAAGTGTATCTGGCTATAGGTGCAAAAGTCTCTTCATAATCTATCCCTTCTTTCTGGGAGAAGCCACGAGCCACAAACCTTTCCTTGTATTTCTCTATGCTACCATCTACAGCATGCTTGATCTTGTAGATCCACTTGGAAGTCACAACATACTTCCCTTCTGGTCTTGGGACAACATCCCAAACATCATTCTTCATGATCGACCTGTATTTGTAGACCATGGAATCCTTCCATTCTTTCTTTTCTGCTGCTTCTTCATAACTGGAAGGTTCTTTGTTCATTATGTCATAGAGTAAGGTAGCATAGCTGGTGTGTGACCTTGTCTTTTTTCTTTCTCTGTGTTCCTCCTCTGGAATACCATACCTTTGTGCATCTTGGATGAGCTCAATATCCCATGCTGGTTTCCTCTTCCTCTTGTGAGAGTTCTTCTCACGGGGTGGATCTACAGGTTGTTGTGGATCTTCTATTTCACGATCCTCTTCTGGAATTGCTTCGTTCATGGTGGTGTCTTGTATTCTGGGTACTCTTGGTTCTTCATTGTCTTCCATAGGGGGCTTCCTCGATTTGATGTATGCTGAGTCTTCATCAAAAGTAACATCCCTGCTAATGTCAATCTTCTTGAACCTTGGAAAATAGATTCTATATGCCTTTGAGTTGTCACTGCACCCCAAAAATATACCCTTCTTTCCTGAAGGATCTAACTTTGTCCTCTTTTCTTTTGGAACATGTGTATATACTGGACAGCCAAATATCCTAAGATGGATAACATTTGGTTTCTCACCAGAGAAGACTTCTTCTGGTGTCTTGTTGTCAAGTATCTTGTGTGGTGTTCTATTTTGTACATATACAATTGTCCTGGATGCTTTTTCCCATAGGTGCATAGGTAGATCTTGGTCATGAAGCATTGTACGTTCTTCTTCCATGATTGTTCTATTATTCCTTTTTGCAACCCCATTTTGTTGTCGATTGTAAGGAGTGGTCAACCCTCTCTTAATCCCTGAATCACTACATAACTTCTTGAAGTCCCCTGAAGTGAATTCACCACCATTGTCGAATCTAAAGGTCTTGATCTTCTTATCAGTTTGGTTTTCTATGAAGGCTTTGAATTCCTTGAACTTATCAAACACTTCATCTTTGTTCTTCAAGAAATATACCCAAGTATTCCTAGAGAAATCATCAATGAAAGAAACATAATGTACATACCCACTCAGAGAACTGGATGACATCGAACCATATAAATCGGAGTGGATAATATCCAATATTCCTTTTGCCTTGCTTTCACTACTTGGAAATGCCTTCTTTGTGTTTTTTCCTTTTGCACATCCTTTGCAAACACCTTCATGCTTTGACTGGATTTTAGGAAGACCTTCTACTGCTTTTCTTGCAATTGGTAGTGCTCTATAGTGCACATGTGCAAGCCTTCTCTGCCAAAGTTCACTTCCAGCTCCCCATCCGATATGAGACTGGAACAGACCTATTGACTTTGCTGCATCAAACCACTTCCACGCATATATATGATCATATTCATGAGTGGCGATGACACTGAATATTAATCAAGGCACCCATATCAGACCAATTATTGGCTGAATGGTTCACTAAGTCATTTCTGCCTCCCATTGCCAGGGATATTGCCATGGCAGACTTGTTACGGAGGAACAAGCGATTTATAGCGCTCAGTATATGGATTTGGTTTATACCCAATCCGAAACTTTATATGAACTTATTCCTCACGCTTCCCGCACCACTGCTGATCCAACCAAGCCCACTTATGAACCCCCCATAGACAGTATCGTCGGTTCAGTAAAGGAACAGCCTACCAACAAATCGAGTGCATAGCCACAGAATGCTACCCCATCTTCGAACCAGGCTGATACCAAAACCTTCACCCATCTTTCTTCTTCCTCCGAAGTGAACGCTGTCCAATCTTCGTCACAACAATCCAGAGGAAAGAAGAAGAATAATCAAGGAAGATCTAAGAAACCTCCCAACCAGCAGGAAAACCTCAAGCCGTAACAAACCAACAATGATAAAAAACCACATCGGAAAGTGAAGTTTCCCTTCCTTATTTGTTAGGAAGACCACTATACACGAGCTTGTCCTTATAAGGAAGAAGTCAATAAATTTGTTAAAGGGTCTTCCCACCTGGCAGTGCTAACTGATCCTTTCCCCCATCCACAACAACAAATGGTTACTCACGATCCCCTGCAAGGGGGAAATCCAAACAACCCACCCCATGGAGAAACGTCCGCAAACCATGACATTTTGATGATGTGTAATGAGGAGATACATATATCCACTCGAGAAAGGATGTACGATACCCCTCCAAGTTCAAACAAAATGGAGACAAACCATGGAAAGACTCTTCCTGGAGATCCTCCTATCACATCTCCCCCCAATCGTCATCTCCATATTGAGAGACCTGTCACTGACACGGTGCTACGCCCACCCAAGGGCACTATCCAAAAGGTGACATTTAACCCTAATGCGCAAGCGACCCAAAACTACAACATTGTTGAGGACCTATCTCAAGCACCATGTGCGATGTCGACTCTCGAGGTTCTCCAACACTGTCCCATATAGAATAGGACCTTACTTTCAGCACTAGGGGCTGTGGAACCGGATACTTCTAACATGATTATGTTTAACTTGGAGTATTTTAAGCCTAGGATTTCCCACCAGTTAGCCTTCTAGATCCAGACGAAGATCCGTGGGAACAACATTCATCGCACTGTCTTAGACGAGGGTGCTTCCACGTCGATCATGTCCTTGACTTGTTGGAGAGCCATCGGCTCACCTGAGGTTACACCTTCTCCTACTACTCTTAAAGCATTTGACGGACATGGTTTTCAGCCATATGGACTCATCCTTGCACTTTCCATTGAACTAGGGGGAAATACAGTATCTATACACGTTGAAGTTGTAGATGCGCCATTAGACTATAATCTTCTACTCGGCTAGAACTGGTTCTATGCCATGACTGCCATTGCATCCTCTGTCTTTCGACTAGTACAATGTCCTCATCAAGGGAAAATTGTTGCTATAGATCAGTTGGATTTTTGTACTCTGGACATTCATCAGAACTCTGCCCACCATGTCCCGTTGCTGGGTCAATCCCAGCACCATTTTGAAGATATTGGCGTTGGTATTATGAAGGAATCCTCCCTCATAGGGATATTTCCGGAACTTAGAACCCTTGTCTTTTCCATAAAAATGATATCGTCGAGTGTTATTTCATCTAATGAACCTACTTATTTATAGAATACCGAGTCCTACAAATATTGAAACCTATGGCAGTTCCATGCCATTGAACAGGAACCTCGCGACTTACCAGGCGATCCAGTCAACCACCGATTGGTTCGATTCGATTACACATCATGCAGTGGCATAGCTCTAATCTGAGGCTAGTCCATCATCACCACTTATTGATCCTCTCACATATATTTTTCCTTTCGACGAGTCGATTATGGAGGTCATGTGCGTCGATGAGCCACCTTGGGAAGACTACCATCATCAGTCTTCTTTCCCAACTATCCAGGCGATCGAGCAAGATACCAAATCTAGTAGTTCACTTGAAGTTGTCAAACCCAAGTTTCCCACTTCATTCGATGATATATTCTCTGAAGGAAACTTGGACAACATCATGGCAACCACTCCTATTGACATTTCGGTGAAACCTGGTATTGTGGAGAATATTCACATAGGCAAGACGGGCAATCCCACTGAGATGGATTTTTATACTGCCTTATTCAAAGAATTATGCGACGTGTTTTCTTGGAGTTATGAAGAGATGCCAGGAATAGACCCATCAATCATGGTCCATGAAGTCCAAACTTTTCCTGGTGCCCGACCTATTCGGCAGAAACTCTGGCCCGTTCATCCCCGCAAAGCAGCGGCTATCAAGGAGGAAGTTGAAAAACTTATGCGTGCTGGTTTTATCTATCTTGTCTCGTTGATAGACCGGGTGTCTAACATCGTTCCCGTGGCAAAGAAATAAGGTACGATTAGGGTCTGCATCGATTACTGAGATTTGAACAAGGCTTGTCCAAAAGACAAATATCCAACTCCGTTTATTGACTAGATTATCGATAATTGTGCCGGGAGTGTCATCTTCTCATTCATGGATGGCTTCTCTGGCTATAATCAAATAGAGATACTCCCTGTGGAACATCATAAAACAACCTTCATTTGTCTATGGGGGACCTTTACGTACCACAAGCTACCTTTTGTCCTTAAGAACGCCAGGGAAAATTTCCAATGGGAAATGTCGTACGCATTTCATGACATTAAGCATATCGTGGAACCAGATCTCGATGACCTTCCCGCGCATTCTCAGACTCGGGATGATCATCCAGATCATTTGAGCACCATATTTTCAAGGTGTTTCCACTACAATATTCGCTTAAATCCACACAAATGCGTCTTTTGTGTTGAAGCTGGAAAACGTTTGGGCTTCATTATCTCCAAGGATGGCATATGCCTAGACCCAGCGAAGGTAGAATCCATTCTAGCTCTGCCTTCACCAACTGACATTCCAGTACTCCAAAGTTTGCAAGGGCATGCAAACTGTCACATACCCGAATTTCATAAAAATTTAAAATCCTTCCAAAAGGTCTATTCACTCATAACTACTACACGGAAGTATAAAATTTTGGCATTTTAAATTACTATTAAAAATAAAAACGACACTTAAACATCTCACAATTATTTAATTGCCTAGATAATTACAACATAGAAAGTATCGTAGTACTTAGATTTGCGATCATCAATCCATACATGTCGTAATGACGTGTAATGACGTAACTATATATTGGGTGATGTATCTTTACCAATTTGTGCAACCCCTTTTTCACCTTTTAAACATTATAAAATAATAGAGCAACATTTTAGAATTTAATTATTTTCTTGACAACGTATGTCTACATAACCAAACAATTCATTAACATCATGCGACATTTTAGCTGAAAAGCATGACTCCGATTTATACTTTCACTGAACCAATTTCCATATTTAGATGTAACTATATAATATTCACCAATATAAATCCCATAAAGCAACTAATGACACAAAATAAAGGTACATTAGGAGTTATCAATTGCTAAAACATTCGCTTGCCTAAAGAAAGTCAACATAGTCAAAATAGATGAAATGCACATGTACATCTTTTATCAGTGATAACAACATTAACATAATCATAAAGTGAACATATTGGCATTATCATAAACATTTAAGAAGGAATTTAAGTACTCATATGCATAGACACATTGAGGAACATCATAAGAAAACATAAGGAGACCTAGAGTAACATGGTTCACCCGTACACGGGCTAGTCCACAAAAGTGTGTGCATCTTTTATTATTAGAGAAGAAGTGGTAGGATTACAAGAGCAACTTAATTGCTACAACAAGACTCATGGTTTACAAACATCAACCAAGAAGTTGCATTAACCTCTCTCACCGAGAGTATCTTCAAGACATCTTAGAGTTCTATCTCGGAATATAACATACATATAACAAGTCAACATTTAATAACCTTAGTACAAGTATTGGATTCGTCATTCTCAAAGTCTAAGGGATATACCCTTCCTCTTCAATGTGTACACAAGGGTAGTGTAACAACTAGGGAAACATCTTTATGCATTCCTTACTCTTATCCTTTGTACAATGACGACAATCATTTAGACATTCTGCCAGAAGTAAAGTATACTAGGGTTATCATTCTCAAATTCCTTAATAATGGACTACAATCAATCTATATTATCAAACAATATTGTATACAGGAAAACCATACATTATGATTTTTCCCCCCTTCATAGTTTGTCTACGAGCAAGTCTTAACCATAGAACAAACGAATGGACAGAGATATTTATGTTGATTGTGTGAGATCTCCTCAATACCCTAACTAGAACTATTTATGACGTTGATACGATTTACTAATACCACCTTTTATCACCCTCTTCAATAATAAAATAGTGAACTATCAAGCCCAAACTTTACTTAAAGAAGCAACCCCTAGCTTGGAAGACCTTACCGAAATATTAAACCAGTACACCCATCACCACGATTCTTGCATTAATAGGATTAAACCAAGTAAATAAATCAGAGACATGACAACACCGAAAATTACTTCGGCTCAACCTATATAAACAAGTTAGCGCAACATCCTATCCAAAATTTTTCCTACCGACCGTTTATATAAACACAACAAGGTTATCACATCATCAAGCTAAATTCTTGCTCTATCCCTGACTTAAATAAACATGAGCAAAGATATCATGGAATCTAGCTAAACTCTTGGTCTATCCTCAGTTTGTATAAACATTAACAAGGTTATCCCAACATCAATAAATTAAACACAGAGTGATAAACTCAGAGTTCTCCTGGATCAAGCTTCACGCTTGCCCAACGATTCCCAACAACCTTCACGCAGCAAGCGTGCAAGGAAGCAAGCGGCCTGGATAAAACATAAGTGAAACATACCATGATATCGGGGATTCCTTCCCCATTCTTGTGTTCACGCAATAGAAAATGAAAATATAACTAAAACGAAATAACACACTAGGTTATCCTCCACAACGACGCAACAACCATAGAGAGAAGTCAAACAAAAAATACCAATTGAGGACTGAATTTAATCATACAAGGTCGATTTGTGTTTTCTCTCTACGCAAGTAGCGAGTATGATTTTCATTTCACCAATTAGAGATCTTGCAGATAAAACAGAGGCCTACCCTATCCTCAAAAATACAAGAAGAGATCTACCTTTGAATCGTAGCAGCATCAAGATATATAAAAGTGGGGTTATTTCATCGAAAGCATGCAGTGATACATGCCTAGTTCGCAGCAGCAACAAAGCCGTGGCACAGAAAGTATTTACAGTCATTGGTTTATAATTAAAAGACTTTAGAAAATATGACTCAAGGGATAATGCCTAGTTTGCACACAGAGAGACCACCGCTTTTGGATCAGGCTATTACAACCATCTTATCCCCAGTCCATGCACTGTGTAGAATGTCCACATCTGAATTTAGACCACAAAATTATCAACACAAGGGTTCAGGCTTATAATGAATCGAACCCCCAACATCACGGTTTGGGAGGTACTGTATAAAAAACATATATATATATATATACTTCATAACATCTACCGAGGGATCAACACCATTATCCCAGAGCATTACCCAAGCAACAATTAAATAATGCAATACATATAACATGTGCACAGGGTTCGATGGCATCATCTCAGTGCATCACCCAAGCAACTGGTCGAATAGTGCAAATGCATACAACAATTAGTCAGATAAAGAATACGCAGGGATCCCTTTCCCAAAGAGTCCTCATGCATAACGAAGGACAAATAAAAGGAAGTAGAATATACGCCATTCACATGAAGGAGATATAGAGCTAGCAATAAACATGAGATCTTCCCAACCCTCTCAACGCAACAACAAAGAGGAAACGCAAGACAAGGATTCCTTTCTCATTTGGGCTCTGCATGATGCCCCCAAGGTTTAGGCAGAAGGAGATATAAATACACTATCACAAGAAAAGGTGTACAGGGATCAACTCCCAGTGAGCAGTCCCTTCCATTCACAACTGTGCAAGGAGAAAAAAAAAATGACATCCATCCTCTCAGGATTAAATACCTTCATGCAGCAAGGGAGTAATTCCCAACAACTCTGCCTATAACCCATGCATAGGTTTGCCAAATCCATAGTGTGCCTCCTTTACCGATCTAGAGCACCCTTCTCGGCTCTCACTATGTGCCATCTTTCAGATCCAAGCACCCCAAATGAATCTCCACATAGCAACAAAAGGAGTAATCCTCCTCACACATCTGCGCATGCTCCCCCATCAATGCCCAAATGCAGGAATCAAAGAAGAAAATGAAACCTCCACACAACCATCGTGGGAGTAATTCCCCAACGTGAGACATTAAAAAAAAGAACACCCCCCCCTGGGTGTCCTCCACCATAGCTCGGTTAAACATTAAGAAAGAAAAACTGCTCACATAACCGGTCTATAGGTGGTGGTAGCCGAGAACAAGTGGTAGTTAAAAGAGATTTTTGATACCCCAGTCCAAAAAATGGATCCCACTAAAATATCCACTGTCTCCCCATCATGGGGTATCTCATGTGACGAGGAGCACACGTTCTCCACTATCATAGCAATGGCGGAGTGGTCGTTATTTTATTTTATATATTCAGATATGTGGGATGTAATTAAAAACATAACCCTAGTGAAAATAGGTATACACACATTATTTATTTAAGTATAAAATTCTATTTCTTTTATGCGTTTAATAGCACCTACAACATAGATAGGATTTCATTATTTAATGATTCTAGTCAACAATTTTCTCATGGATAAATTATCTATTTCTAGATATATATTAAGATCTTATACCAACCTTGAGCCTCTGTATTTGTTCAAGACACACATATATATAATATGTATTTAATAGTTATTATAACTATTTATTTTCCTTTCTTAAGGCTATAAAACACACTCATTTCAATATATATCATAAGAATTTAATGATGACCTCAACTATAATCTTATATAATTATAAATATATATATATGATATCTCCCGCTACACACACACACACACACACACACACACACACATATATATATAAGGTCCATTTTCATGGGTTACTCATAATAGGATTATGATAATTTAGGTCAAATTATCTTAATCTCATAAGGCTTGATCTTTTAGCATAAGACTCGTTACTTAGATCTTTGTCGCAAGTCACCCAATTGTTATAACAGCCGTTAGATTTTCCCTTTAGGATGGTAGGTTAATGCGTGGAATTAGGTCGAAGCCGCATAAGTTTACTATTTAACTATAGTAGTTTAGGTCTTCTACTTAGGGATAAAATCCATTCGTATGGCACCCTAATTATTTAAGCCTTTTAAGGAAAAACATATTATCATCTTCATGCACCCTAGTCATTAGAAAACTCGATCTCATGGCTTGTCTGCCATTTCATCTTTTCTTTTGGATGGGTTCGGTCATTTATCGTTTAGTTGCATTTACTTTTCTTAATTTTGTAGTCTTAACTAAGACTTATAATCATGACACTAACTCGAGGTCCACTGGTGGGGCCTTGGCCTTGAGTTCCTCACCATGGCCTATTTACAAAATTATAATTATTTTACAAAAATAATAATAATAATTAGGGTCAAATTGGAGGGATGTTACACAAACTTTCTACGTTGTTTCATTTGCAATTTTGCTGAGATCACAAGGGGCTACATGGGGCTTGTGAAAAAGGACACCCCTTTCATCTGGGACAACGAATCCCAACAATCCTTTGACAATTTGAAGGTATCCCTCACTAAGGATCCCGTAATTCAACCCCCCAACTATACACGGGATTACATCTTGTATCTCGCAGCTTCCACTTCCACCATTGGCATGGTGTTAGTCTAGGAAGACACCAACGACATAGAACATGTGGTTTATTATCTTAGTAAGACTCTTCTCGACTCCGAAACCCGCTACTGGCATCTGGAAAAGTTGGCTCTGGCCACAGTTTTTGTTGTCCATAGGTTTCTCCATTACATTCTTCTTCGCAAGACCACTGTCATAGCAGACTTCAATCCAATGTACTACATCCTCACACGCCAAGTGCTTGGGGGAAAATATTCTCGTTGGATTGTTTTCCTTCAATAGTTTGACATGGAATTTGCTAAGGCAAAATCCAAGAAATCTTTGGTCTTTGCAAAGCTGATTTGTACTTTTCCCCGTGTCACTGAGCAACCGGAGCCCATCAATTCTCTCCAAGACAAATCATTGTTTCTCATTCGCACGCCTGATCCTTGGTATGGGGATATCA
Organism: Larix kaempferi; assembly: GCA_027924585.1. NCBI lineage: Eukaryota > Viridiplantae > Streptophyta > Pinopsida > Pinales > Pinaceae > Larix > Larix kaempferi. Next base: position 2,589,855 of record BSBM01000110.1, read on the forward strand.
TTTTGTATCTCCAAACCTAACGCTTTCGGCCCGACCTCAATCGGGATGAACGTCGCCGTATCAGACACCATGCTAAGTATTACCTTATTATCAGCGATACTCTGTATAGACATGGTGTTGACACCGTTCTACAACATTGTCTAACTTTAGACAAGGCTGAACATGTTCTCAATGACTGCCACTCTGGAGCATGTGGCGACCACCTCTCTAGGATGGCTACGGCCCAAAATATTTTGTTAAAATTCAAGATGATAAGACAGAAAATAGCAGCATTACATTCCATTTCACAATAATAGCATATACAGGATCACTGAAGAAACAACAAGCACAACATAAACACAAGAGACAGAGATTTATCCTGGGAAACCCTCATGGGGTAGAAAACCCAGCAAAGCTTCCTCAATATAGATGACCAGCAATATACAAAGATGAAACCCTGAGACATGATCTCCTCCTCCACAATAGAAGACCTCTCCTCCACAAGTGCACTATCCTCAAGTGAGTGAATGAATATAATGAGGAACACACCTCCTCTATTTATACACTACTCTGATATGTATTTTACACAAGTACATGTAGGCTCGTATTTAACCATTAGGTTAAATACCCCATTATAACTGACTGGGCCGACCCCTCTAGGGTGGTCTAATAACCCTTTGACCCACATAACACATACAGGGCCGACCCCCACTAGGGAAGTCTAATAACCCAAGTTACCACATTCCGACGGAGGAATAAACATCTCCGGATATACAATAAGATCTTCACAGAGGAATGAATCATCTCCGGAATAATAAAGTACAAATATAATATTCTTTGAAGTTACAATATCTCAACACTCCCCCTTAACGAGAAGGATATTATAACAGCATCTGCACGAGCAAGGAGTCATCAACATCATACATGATACATCTATAAATCATTGGAAGCTTTCTCAACATCATCAGTAACTCAACCAGTTACTGGAATATCTTCAATACTGGAACATCAACATCTTCAGTACTGAGTCTTTATCTTCTGCAGCACTCAAACAGCTACAGCAACATCAATATCTGAATCCTCACGATTGTCAGCATCGCCATCACACGATCATCAGCATCGTCATCACATGATCAACAACATCGTCATCTCACGATCATCAGCATCGTCATCATACGATCATCAACATCGTCATCTCACGATCATCAGCATCGTCATATCATCTCGATCTACAGCATCTGGATCATCTTGATCTACAGCATCTGGATCATCACGATCTACAACATCTGGATCATCTCGATCTACAGCATCTGGATCATCTCGATCTATAACATCTGGATCATCTCGATCTACAGCATCTGGATCATCTCATCTACAGCATCTGGATCATCTCGATCTACAGCATCTGGATCATCTCGATCTACAGCATCTGGATCATCTCGATCTACACCATCTGGATCATCTCGATCTACAGCATCTGGATCATCACGATCTACAGCATCTGGATCATCTCGATCTACAACATCTGGATCATCTCGATCTACAGCATCTGGATCATCTCGATCTACAGCATCTGGATCATCTCGATCTACAACATAAGTATCCTCAACCATACAAGTACATTAATCAATACATGTATCATCAAAAGTATGTATTCTCACCAATACATCTATCATCAAAACATGTATTCTTACTAATACATATATCATCAAAAGCATGTATTCTCACTAATACATCTATCATCAAAAGCATGTATTCTCACTAATACATCTATCATCAAAAGCATGTATTCTCACTAATACATCTATCATCAAAAGCATGTATTCTCACTAATACATCTATCAATACAAGTATCCACACTGATACAAGTATACACAACAGCAGCATACCCTGCAACACACATGATCCAATTACGGGATGGTCAATCCCTCTCACTTTAGGACATAGGTCCAAGGATGATACAATCCTGATCCACTTATGGGATGATCAATCCCTCTCAATTTAAGACATCTCTCATGTTTATGGATGATGCAATCCAGATCAACTTACAGGATGATCAATCCTTATCCTTTTAAGACACCTCACCATGTCTAAGGATGATGCAATCCCGAATCAACTTACAAGATGATTAGTCCTTATCACTTTACGACACCTTACCATGTCTAGGGACGATGCAATCCCAATCTACTTACAAGATGATTAGTCCTTATCACTTTAAGACACCTCACCATGTCTAGGGATGATGCAATCCCAATCTACTTACAGGATGATTAGTCCTTATCACTTTAAGACACCTCACCATGTCTAGGGACGATGCAATCCCAATCTACTTACAGGATGATTAGTCCTTATCACTTTAAGACACCTCACCATGTCTAGGGATGATGCAATCCCAATCTACTTACAGGATGATTAGTCCTTATCACTTTAAGACACCTCACCATGTCTAGGGACGATGCAATCCCAATCTACTTATAGGATGATTAGTCCTTATCACTTTAATACACCTCACCATGTCTAGGGACGATGAAATCCCAATCTACTTACAGGATGATTAGTCCTTATCACTTTAAGACACTTCACCATGTCTAGGGACGATGCAATCCCAATCTACTTACAGGAGGATTAGTCCTTATCACTTTAAGACACCTCACCATGTCTAGGGACGATGCAATCCCAATCTACTTACAGGATGATTAGTCCTTATCACTTTAAGACAAGTCTCATGTCTAGGGACGATGCAATCCCATCACGTACATTTTGAACCCAGTTCATGGACGATGCAGTCCTCACGTACATTTTGAACCTAGTTCATGGACGATGCAGTCCTCACGTACATTTTGAACCCAGTTCATGGACGATGCAGTCCTCACGTACATTTTGAACCCAGTTCATGGACGATGCAGTCCTCACGTACATTTTGAACCCATTTCATGGACGATGCAGTCCTCACGTACATTTTGAACCCAGTTCATGGACGATGCAGTCCTCACGTACATTTTGAACCCAGTTCATGGACGATGCAGTCCTCACGTACATTTTGAACCCAGTTCATGGACGATGCAGTCCTCACGTACATTTTGAACCCAGTTCATGGACGATGCAGTCCTCACGTACATTTTGAACCCAGTTCATGGACGATGCAGTCCTCACGTACATTTTGAACCCAGTTCATGGACGATGCAGTCCTCACGTACATTTTGAACCCAGTTCATGGACGATGCAGTCCTCACGTACATTTTGAACCCAGTTCATGGACGATGCAGTCCTCACGTACATTTTGAACCCAGTTCATGGACGATGCAGTCCTCACGTACATTTTGAACCCAGTTCATGGACGATGCAGTCCTCACGTACATTTTGAACTAGTGGTTCCGGGATGATGCAATCCCCATCACTTTATTCTCGAAGACCATACGTCTACGGATCAATTCAGGGACCAAGGTCCGGGGATGATACAATCCCCACTTCTCGGAGACCTTACGTCTACGGCTCTCTTTTGGACTGAAAGTCCAGGGATGATCCAATCCCCTCAACTGTCCACTAAGGACTTCATTCTCGGAGACCTCACGTCTACGGCTCTCTTTAGGACTGAAAGTCCAGGGATGATCCAATCCCTTCAACTGTCCACTAAGGACTTCATTCTCGGAGACCTCACGTCTACGGCTCTCTTTAGGACTGAAAGTCCAGGGATGATCCAATCCCCTTAACTGTCCACTAAGGACTTCATTCTCGGAGACCTTATGTCTACGGCTCTCTTTAGGACTGAAAGTCCAGGGATGATCCAATCCCCTTAACTGTCCACTAAGGACTTCATTCTCGGAGACCTTACGTCTACGGCTCTCTTTAGGACTGAAAGTCCAGGGATGATCCAATCCCTTTTCTTTCTCGGAGACACCTGTCTACGGCTCACTTTAGAACAAGTGTTCAAGGATGATACAATCCCCACATGTATTCTCATCAATATACTATCGATCCTGGGAACCCATACAGAACCTGATTCACACTTCTTCTTTAATTTCACCATTAAGAGAATGGTCTTATCTAGCCACTTGGAGCAAACATCTCATCATGATTCTCTTCCTCTTTCTAAGAGAATCTTCTAGCCACAAGCCTTCTATATTTTGTTTGATTTGTAAATCTTCTTGTTGAACATCCATCACTTGTTCGGTGTTCATTATTCTTCATGATCTTTCCTACAAAACAAAATTAAGTACATGATTAGTAATCCTTCATAATCATGAAATCATGATAACCTATTATGCATACAGATATCATTTATATAGTTATGCAACTATCTTGACCAATACTTTGGCACAACACTTTCCCATATCCTGTATGCATACAGTGGCTATCTAGATGCCTTCCATCTCTACCAGAACATACTATCGAGAGTGTGCACAGCTCTCAGCATGTCAGCAAAGAGGTTTCATTCTAGACAAGCAACAATGGAATGTTTGTCCAACTTACCAATCATATGCATATTAGTAGTATAATGTTCAATGCTCTATGAATGTTTGCACTCAGCATGATATGTTCTAGGAATACAAATATGCATACAAGAAATATCATTTACTATTTCAAATAACAACTCAAATACTTATCTTTTATGTTTGTGTGGTTGCCTCCCGCTTGATCTTCTATATGTCCTTTGAACTTCTATTCATTCTGTACCACTGTGCATGCTCAAGTGTGCACTAGTGTCATCCTCATGATCTCATACACAAACATTCATTCATTAGTATATTCTCAAAACATTCTAATTCTAAATAATCTTGAATATGTATAGTCATGATCATTAGTATTCAGGGTTTCAAGTAAGTCTTCTTTTACTCATGCATATTCTTGTTTGATCATAGTACTCTTCTGGTTAATTAAATCATGCATAAACCCTTGATTACTAACTTTATGAATAAGCATAACCAATCATATCAAGTATACTTATATAAGGGATCCTAACACAAGGTAAGATTCATGGGAAACATACCTGGATTAGTATACCTACTTGGTTATGTACAACATACCTAAACAATCTCTTCAATGATTTAGAGATCCTGAGCTAGAACCTGCATGTCTCATAGGTTAAGCATAATATAACAAAGTCATACATACCTCGTAAGTAGAACAAAGATTATGGATGAGTCTTTGTCTTCATGTTTTCATGGTCATGGAACATGATTTGTCTTTTGTGATGTACCTGTATCTTGTTAGCAGACAACATCAACCTCACACAACATCATAATGCATTAGTACAATCATAAGTGTCAACACCCTAACCAATGAATATCTTCTATCATGCATTCATAATTTTGTTAAGGTTATACGACAAATCTAAAATCAAAATTGTACTAACTGTAATAACCTGAAGACAAACATACCATAAACTTAATCATGGACAAATATCGAAACATACCTCGATGAGTCATACCTATCGAGATCGCTTGTATTCTTCTTATGTAAGCCCTTATCCTCATCTCCCTCTGAGACAGGAACTTCTTCACTTATGCAGGTGACCAATCCATCTTCTTCTAGGATTAACCCAATCCACTTGATTTGCAAGAACTGGACCTGGAGCTGGATATGGGTTTGTCAGAGAAACCAAAAAAAAATTCAAACTTTGAATTTCAAACTTCCGAAAGGATAGAAATATGCGCCTTGATGAGCTGATCAAACTGGTATATTCAGAATTTGAAAACTGCAAAGTTTTACTCCTTAATTTTGCCTTTGAAACTTTCGGATTCACTGGACGTGACCCTGAACTGGGGTTTGATGAAGCCCACTCTTTTTCCCCATCAAAAGGTTTGATCCAAAGCTCTAAGCTTCTATTTTTCTGAGGAGCTTCCAGCCGTGGTCACAGATTTCAAAAATTCCCATTTTTACAGAAGCCCTAATTTTCCACTTTTCTGATCAAAGTCCCGAACTAGGGTCTAATCAAGCCCGGCCTTATGCCCAACCAAAAATTCTGATCTTGGTCTCTAAATTTCTATTTTGATGAGTAGCATCCAGCCGTGGTCTCCGATTACAAAAATTCCAACTTTCTTCAAAGCCCTAAATTCCGGAAGCCATGAATGAAGGTACCAAAAAATAATTCTGTTTTGACAGAAATATGTACCTGATTGTTTCTGGTGTAACTCCGCAATTTTTGATCCACAGGGTCTGAAAAAGTTTTCTGAGATAGCCTGACCTGTTAGATTTCCATCCTGATAGGTCTGACCTCAATTGGATGTTCTGAGAGAGAGTTATGCCAAATGTCGCAACGTGACCTGTTTTGGGAAAATACAGGAGAGCGAACTTGTACGGCGTGCTACGTGTCACTGTTTGACCTTCGGCCTCTGAAAAAGTTTTCTGAGATATCTTGGCCTGTTATCTTTCCATCCTGACAGGTCTGACCTCAATTGGATTCTCTGAGAGAGAGTTATGCCAAGTGTCGCAACATGACCTGTTTATGGGATAATACAGGAGATCAAACTTGTACGGCGTGCCACGTGTCACTGATTCAACTTCGGCCCCTGAAAAAGTTTTCTGAGATAGTACAGTCTGTGTACTACCTGTCACTTTTCACGAAAGTTCAGTTGGAGCTTCCTAGCCCAATTTATGACCTTTTTCCCAAGGTCACCTGATTTTGACTCAGATCTGGAAGAGGCAGAAACCCTATATTGTATAGATCATAAATCACAAAGTACAACGAATTAGAGGTTGTCCTTTGGACACAAGGTACCTGGAGATTTTAGCTTCGTCCTGTAACAATTTCAGATCCGAAAACTTCGCCAAAACGGATTTATAGCGAAAGTGCTACGATGACTGGTTTTTGCTATGTAAAACCCTAACCTTCAAATTGTCGTAAGTAAAGCAAGTGTCTTTAGTGCCATACCTTGTCTTCCTTCAGGTTAGCTCTGATACCATGTTAAAATTCAAGATGATAAGACAGAAAATATCAGCATTACATTCCATTTCACAATAATAGCATATACAGGATCACTGAAGAAACAACAAGCACAGCATAAACACAAGGGACAGAGATTTATCCTGGGAAACCCTCATGGGGTAGAAAACCCAGCAAAGCTTCCTCAATATAGATGACCAGCAATATACAAAGATGAAACCCTGAGACATGATCTCCTCCTCCACAATAGCAGACCTCTCCTCCACAAGTGCACTATCCTCAAGTGAGTGAATGAATATAATGAGGAACACACCTCCTCTATTTATACACTACTCTGATATGTATTTTACACAAGTACATGTAGGCTCGTATTTAACCATTAGGTTAAATACCCCATTATAACTGACTGGGCCGACCCCTCTAGGGTGTTCTAATAACCCTTTGACCCACATAACACATACAGGGCCGACCCCCACTAGGGAAGTCTAATAACCCAAGTTACCACATTCCGACGGAGGAATAAACATCTCCGGATATACAATAAGATCTTCACGGAGGAATGAATCATCTCCGGAATAATAAAGTACAAATATAATATTCTTTGAAGTTACAATATCTCAACATATTTTACGCGTGGGATATTTCTGGCCCTCGATTTTCAAAGATTGCATTGAAACGGTCAAGAAGTGTCCACCCTGCCAATTCTTCCATAGTAATTAGCACTCTCATCCTGCTCCACTCCATCCCGTGATTTTCGTCGGCCCCTTTGAAAAATGGGGTATTGATTTCATGCATTGTAAGCCCACTTTAGCTGGGGGGCATGACTATGTCATAGTAGCCGTGGATTACATTACAAAATGGGTTGAAGCGATGCCTACTTTTGTAGAAGATGGAAAAACAACAACACAATTCATATTCAACCATATTATAGCTAGGTTCGGAGTTCCACAATCTATTGTGACCAATCATGGTTCCCATTTCAGGAACCATAGGATTGAAGAATTGAGTGCCAAGTTGGGTTTTCCTCACGAAAACTCAACCCTGTATTACTTGCAGGAAAATGACCAAGTAGAGGCCATAAACAAGGTCTTGAATCATATGATCCAATGCACTGTAGGTTCTTAGAAGTCAAATTGGCACTTAGCTCTTTTTTCTTCCCTATGGGCTTACCGAACCTCAGTAAAAAATGCCACTGGTTTCACACCATTTCAACTGGTGTATGGCTTGGAAGCTATTTTACCAATTGAATGTGAAATTTTGTCACTGAAGATAACCATTGAGCTACTTCCCAATACAACCTCTGAGGAAGAACAATTTCTGTATCTATCCAAGCTAGATGAGACTCGCCGTGATGCCGCTCTAGATAATGGAGCCCACAAGAGATGCGTCAAAGCACAATATGACAAATCCGTTCAACCTCGGATCTTTAACGAGGGAGACCTTGTCCTTAAATACGACCAAATGCATGACAAGTTAGGAAAAGGAAATCTAGATTTGATGTGGTACAGTCCCTATATCATGAAACGCGTATTGGAAAAAGGAGCTTACGAGCTCGTCGACTGTGACGACACACCTTTGGCACGGCCTTGCAACGGGCTATACCTCAAACGGCTCTACGCGTAGGTTTACTCTATGTGAGACATCTTGTACATAGTGTACTTAGCTTTTTTTCAGTTTTATTTCTTTTGGTGTGTGTGCATGGATTTTATTTCATCTACCTTTATTTACCTTGACTTGTGCTTCTATGCAAAGATGTCAGCTTACTGCGGATTCGTAGATGGCGCTATCCGACATACCCAGAACCTTTCTTCCGCAGCATGGGTTATCTATTCTCCTGCAGGCGAGTTGATATCCTCAAGTGGCACTTGCTTGGGCCCTACAACCAACAACATTGCAGAGTACCATGCAGTCATCGGACTCGTAACTGAAGCTGCTTCCCTTGTAATCCTCACCTTTTTGGTCTACTTGGATTCCCAACTCGTGGTATCCCATCTGAATTGTGTCTACACTGTTTGCGATCCTACGTTACTTCATTTATTTAGAAGGTTACGCCTCTTGGAATGATCATTTGATTATATTTCATATCAACATGTACTGAGAGAATTCAATATTGTAGCTGATTCATTGGCTAACTACATATTGGATTGGCAGCTAGCTAATACATAAAATACATCATAAACAAGCACATAAGACACTGTATATAAACAAGTCATAGAAATAGGTCCACATGTATATAATCACATATAATTTTTTTTTTTTTTTTTTATTTTTTTAATTTTTTTTTTAATTTTTTTTTTTGCTCTCTGGCCTACATATCATGTACATGCCGCTAAAAATATAAATGCTATCTAAGTGCTAGTCATCTTGCTCGCGCTGCTTGTGGTAGCACACCCTTGCTCTAGCCACCTTGCGAATAAGTTGGTCTATACACCTTGGCACACCTACGGTATGCCTTTGGAGATGGAGAGGGATGTCATCTATCCTCATAGAAGGGACTCCCAGATTTAGACCTTGAAGGTTCCACTCTACATCGTGAATACCTCCTACTTCCTCCTCGTCCTCGTCCTCCTCCTCATCAGCGACCTGAGCTAGACTCCTCCTCGGTGCAGTGGTGAATAGCATGCTGGTCTCCTCGGCCCGCGATCTTCCACATGAACATGTACATACTTTATATCTTTCTACACATCGAAAAATCACTAAAAATCATATATTAAAAAATACTAAAAAACAAATTTGTGAATGTCATACCTAAATTGTCCAATCCTCATCCTTAGGCAGTGCTAAGTCAATGTCCTCACGAAAATCCACCCCTTCATAGGGGTAGTCCTCAATCATAATGATCTGCTACTCGAGCCATGAGAAGAAATATTCACCGAATGCTAAGACTTGTGGCCCGCCGAGTCATCCTACATAATCACTCCATCTCCCCATCTGAGGCTTGGTCGCAGGGAGGATAGGCATGGATACCTAAGGGCGCAACAATGGAACCCTCTCTAGGGAGAAGGTGACCAGGATACTCCTATACCCAAACTGGCAAGTGTCCCCATTTCTACAATTGGTAACTTGTTCCTTGACGTTAGTTAGGACCCCTTCGCACCAGTTGAATAGTGTCGGTGCCATGCACTCTACAGCAAGGTTCATTTGTCCCTGTGTTGCATGGTGGGGATCCACACTACCCGCTACTCGTGTAATGGTGAACAACATAGTTCTCAACGGAATTTCTATTACCTCTTTTATGGGCACTTTCCCACTTGACTTGCAGGAGCCCTGTCTGCCGTAGTGAGCAACCAACTCACTTATGATATCTTCCGAGACCCTATGCCCAGATAGGTTAACCCTTTCCCCTCTCTTGGAGAGGCTAGTGAGGAAGTAGATGTCCTCGAGCTCAATCTCGAGGGTATGTTCCCCGATCTGGAAAGCCTATATATCGCTATCCCATAGTTGTATTATGTGATTCAGAAGCCTTCCTTGCTTCCAGATACCCCTAGTTTTGAAGAACTTGAGTAACCAACATTCACGCAGTGCGTTCAATGTCATTTGATCATTTAAAGCCAATCTATCATCATCTTCGTGTTCCCTCTCTTTGCAATCAACCATCTTTGCTTAGACAAGTTGTAAAACCCTAAAAAAATCCAAACAAAATATCTATTAGAAGATGGCAACCAGATTTCATATTTAGCAACTGAAAACACTTGAACATTTTTCTTTTCTTCTGATTTTCGCATTGCACAAGTCTAGAGCTGTGCAATAAATGGTAATTTTCGCGTTCCAGCTTGACCTTGCTGCGCGATAATCAGGAGTTTATTGCGCTTCCCGACATGGGGATAGCGCAAAACTTCCCGAGGGTGAAAATGATGCCCTAGGCTCTTTCCCAGAAAAGAAAAAATGCTTTGAAATTGATAAATGTTGATATGAAATGAAAGAGAAGAGCAAGAGCACTTACCTAGTTCAGACAGTGGTCGAAATGGTGCCCTGGATCTCCGGATATCTCCGCTAGAAGATTTTCCCTCTCCAAGGTAATTTTCCTCTTTGGGTGAAATAGCCAAGGTAAAATGAGTAATTTCCTCTTTTTCCCTTCCTTTATATATCTAAAGAGTCATTTTTTATTATTATTTTATTATAAAAACCTTTCTGAGTCAAATTTTCCATATTAGTAATGTCCTATTTTCCAAGGTGGTTTACCAATTTCTAGCAGGATCTTTACGCTGTTCACACGGGTGTTGAGACATTTTTTGACCTTCATTTTGAGCTTACTTTTTCCTTTTTCGTGCTCTGGATCCAAACATGAAAAAGATTCCAAGCGCTTTTCACACCTTAGTCGTGCTTGTTAAAACTAATAAAAATGGTGTCGAGCTTAGTCAACTTTATTCGTGTTCGTAAAACGATGATGAAAGTATCATTTTGGTATTATTTTATTCTTTTTTTGGGCCAAAGTGATTAAAAATTACGAAAAAATACCGTTGGAGTTCTCTTTAAGCTCTTTCCGGACTCCCTTGTTGCAAAAAGATTGCAAAGTGCACTTGTCTCTTTCACACTTGTAAAAGTATTTGAAAGGGAGTCTATTCGGTGATAGGTTACCCCTTTTTCGGCCCGTCTAGACTATTTACGAGAAAGGTATACCTCAGTCAAACTTTGAGTGGGAGAGTTCTCTTAGGAATTTTTTTACACTTTTTCGGGACTGGGGGACTAAATTTACGAAAAAGTAAATTTTGGAGCCTTCTTTAAGTTTTTCAGACTCTCTAAATATGACAAATTGCCGAGTTTTTCTTCCTTGGACTCGTTAAAACTTAACATCGAAGGGCCCACTTTGGGACAAACCCCTCCTTTATCAGGTTCATAAAACATGTGAGATTGGACTCATCCGTCAGATGAGCTATACCGAGCATCTGTTATCCTCTTCAAGCTCATAAAACAACAAAGAGGTCATCTCTCATCATGTCCGGGAAAAATGTGAAATGAGTCAAGTTTACCTTGTTGGCAGTTTGTCAGTCGTCACCTTTGAACATGGAATGCATCCTCACCTTGTCCGCTTTGGGTAGTCAGTCTTGCTGATAGAGTCATCATTATGGTTATGCGTCCTCATCTTCGCTATGAGTTCACACCTCTGCTGGTTCTGTCTGTACAAGTAGTCCCTGTTGCCAAGTTTTCACTTCATGCCGTTATATGTTCAAAGGGTTATTGCTATCGAGTCAGCCTCGGCTTTGTGTCAAACTTTCCATTGTGTCAATATATGTCCTTTTGTTCCATTGCTACACACCTCTCTCATACTGATTTTGTGTCCATGATGTGGGATTTATCATGGCCCGCCTTTGATGAGTCTATTCCTGTCGATGCCAAATCATTATCTAGGAATTAGGCTTAGGAATCAACCATCAGTACCTTGGTGCCTGCATGCCTCAATGGCAGGTTTCCTCGTGTTCGACAGTAGGTTTTCGTCATTGACCTCTGATCGAATGATCTCACGGATGTTCGACATCAACTCATTTATTCGCATTTTGTTGAGATGTACTAAGGATACCTTGGGGATCATTGTCATGATTGGTGCTTTCCCTCACACTTGTTAATGGTTCACATCATTGACTGGTAATCAAGTGGTTTCTACCATGTTCGACTTCAACACCTTGTAATCACATGGCTAGATTTGTATAGTTTTGGGATTGGGTAGAAGACCCTGGACACCTTTTGATGTTGTTTATATCCAGGCTGCGGTGGCGATTATTGAGCAGGTTTCCACATATTTATTCCATAGATGACCTCACTGTTGTATTGTCACACAGATCCACTTATGTATTGGTCGTGGCTGTGTCATTATTGTCTCATGGATCTACGATTGTTCATAGTAGCCATGGATTGTCCACATTCTATATCATCTCAGTACTCATGGATTTGTAGTGTATTGGTCGGCAGCCATGCTTTGAGTCAGTGGTTCCGAGCATGGGTATGCCCACCTCGGTGATATTTTTGACATTTTCTTTCTGTTTCAGCGCCTCATTGCTTCCCTCGATGCTATCTCCACGAAATTTATTGATAAAGTATTTTAACCATCAGTCTCTTTTGACCTCACACTTTAGGGGGCATCTGTTATACCTCAAAGTTACACATCGATCCCTAGTGTTGCATCTTTGTACCATGTGACCTAGCCATCGAGCCCTATTGTCGCATCTTTGTACCATGTGACCTAGCGACATTTCTACCTAATGACCATCACACATTATTGGCTCTCTCCTTGGTCTCATATGGACACCCAGAAGAAAAATCCATTGAATGAATGCCGAGACATGATCTTATCTTACACGTGTCATAGCACCTATCTGCATAGATTTTCACGCTCTACACATCTACTGGGTAGTGAAAATTAGGTTTTTTCGCGTTTTTCACTTTCCTCGGGGTGCAAAATTCAAGATGATTTTCGTGTTATGCTCAGACCTAGGAGCACGAAAATCCCTTTTTAGCCTTTTGCCATGGATCATGGATCTCATCCTTCGAGATATTTTCCTGGGATTATCAGTCCTGATTCGATCCCAACCCCCTCTCCCTGTGTAGTTTGGATGATCCACTAAACACTCATTAGATCCACCTTACTCTCCTTAGGGTTAACCCTTCCAAGCACTATAAAGGAGAGGCCTTCCATGAGCCAAGAGAGGACTACTTGGGGCATCCAACCTATGATATTGAGACATTTGGAGAGATAGCTAGAATAGGAACTTGGAGCTGAAAGTTGGCTTGGACATCAAGCAATCATTGTAAGCATTCTCAAGTTTCCAATAAAGATAACTTGTCTTGTTTCCCAATTTGTGTATGTTTATTATGATTCAATTGTTGATGTATATGTAACTTCGGAATGTATTTCACATATATGTATATTGTATTCCTATAGAGATGGTATTATTCCTCTATAAGGAAGTGTCGTCATTTATATTGTAAGTGTCGTAACTTATACTTGATGGGTTATTAGACCACCTTGTTTGGGGTCGGCCCTGTATAAGTCATGTGGGTCAAAGGGTTATTAGACCACCCTATTGGGGGTCGGCCATGTGGGTCAAAGGGTTATTAGACCACCCTATTGGGGGTCGGCCCACTCAGCATTATGTTATGTGGTTAAGTTCGAGCCGACATGAGTTAGGTAAAAAGGCAAGTCTAGTCAAGTATAAATAGAGTGCGGGAGGCACTCTATTTACTTACTCACTTCTCACACATGCTCTCAAGGAGGAGAGGCACACTTATGGAGGAGGAGGATTGCTGCTAGGTTATGGCTATCTCTATTGGTTGGTTGTATCATTGCTCTATCTATCTCTGAGGAAGTTATTGGGGTTTTTCACCTTTATGGTTTTCCCCAAGTAAATCTTTGTGTCTCTTGTGTGCTTGCATTATTGTCTCCATGATTGATATGCTGTAGATATGCTGTACATGTTGTTCTCTCAGTTAATATCCTAGATCATATTGAAGTAAATTCTGAAAATTTAACATGGAATCAGAGCTAGCCTGAAAGAAGGCATGATATGGCATGTATGACACTTGTTGCACTTACGATGCTAGGGCTTGATATAGAAAAAACCAGTCATCGTAGCACTTTCGCTATAAATACGTTTTGGCGAAGTTTTCGGATCTGAAATTGTTACAGGCCGAAGCTAAGATCTCCAGGTATCTTGTGTCCAAAGTACAACCTCTAATTCGTTGTACTTTGTGATTTATGATCTGTACAATATAGGGTTTCTGCCTCTTCCAGATCTGAGTCAAAATCAGGTGACCTTGGGAAAAAGGTCATATCTTGGGATAGGAAGCTCCAAATGAAATTTCGTAAAAAGTGACAGGTAGTACACAGTCTGTACTATCTCAGAAAACTTTTTCAGAGGCCGAAGTTGAACCAGTGACACGTGGAACGCCGTACAAGTTCGCTCTCCTGTATTATCCCATAAACAGGTCACGTTGCGACATTTGGCATAACTCTCTCTCAGAGAGTCCAATTGAGGTCAGACCTGTCAGGATAGAAAGGTAACAGGCCGAGATATATCATAAAACGTTTTCAGAGGCCGAAGTTAAAACAGTGACACGTGGCACTCCGTACAAGTTCGCTCTCCTGTTTTATCCCAAAACAGGTCACGTTGCGACATTTGGCATAACTCTCTCTCAGAGAATCCAATTGAGGTCAGACCTGTCAGGATGGAAAGATAACAGGTCAGACTATCTCAGGAAACGTTTTCAGACCCTGTGGATCAAAAATTTCGGAGTTACACCAGAAACAATCAGGTACATATTTCTGTCAAAACAGAATTATTTTTTGGTACCTTCATTCATGGCTTCCGGAATTTAGGGCTTTGGAGAAAGTTGGAATTTTTGTAATCGGAGACCACGGATGGATGCTACTCATCAAAATAGAAATTTAGAGACCAAGATCAGAATTTTTGGTTGGGCAGAAGGCCGGGCTTGATTAGACCCTAGTTCGGGACTTTGATCAGAAAAGTGGAAAATTAGGGCTTCTGTAAAAATGGGAATTTTTGAAATCTGTGACCACGGCTGGAAGCTCCTCAGAAAAATAGAAGCTTAGAGCTTTGGATCAAACATTTTGATGGGGCAAAAGAGTGGGCTTCATCAAACCCCAGTTCAGGGTCACGTCCAGTGAATCCGGAAGTTTCAAAGGAAAAATTGAGGAGTGAAACTTTGCAGTTTTCAAATTCTGAATATACCAGTTTGATCAGTTCATCAAGGCGCATATTCCTATCCTATCGGAAGGTTGAAATTCAAAGTTTGAATTTTTGGGGTTTCTTTGACAAACCCATATCCAGCTCAAGGTCCAGTTCTTGCAAATCAAGTGGATTGGGTTAATCCTAGAAGAAGATGGATTGATCACCTGCATAAGTGAAAGAAGTTCCTGTCTCAGAGGGAGATGAGGATAAGGCCTTACATAAGAAGATTACAAGCGATCTCGACAGGTATGACTCATCGAGGTATGTTTCGATATTTGTCCATGATTAAGTTTATGGTATGTTTGTCTTCATGTTATTACGGTTAGTACAATTTTGATTTTATATTTGTTGTATCACCTTAACAAAATTATGAATGCATGATAGAAGATATTCATTGGTTAGGGTGTTGACACTTATGATTGTACTAATGCATTATGGTGTTGTATGAGGTTTGTGTTGTCTACTAACATGAAAGGTACACCAAGAAAGACAGATCATGTTCTGATCCAAGAACATATGATCATGATAACATGAGGACAAAGATTCATCCATTGTCATGGATCTCATACAAGATCCATTCACGAGGTATGTATAACTTGGTTTTATAATGGTTAACTTATGAGACATGCAGGTTACTAGCACAAGTCACTGAAGAGAACCAAAAGACATTATACGGGTATGTTAGACATAACTAGCTAACATGATAATCCAGGTATGTTTTTCCTATATCAAGCTAGATTCCTACCTTGGGTTAGGATCTTATACTATCGCGTTGTTGATAATGATTATTCATGAAGTCATAGGTTTGACTAATCATGATTGTATGCATATTATGTTTCTTACCATAATTGATGATATGACTAACCAGAAGAATCATGATGGTATAGGTTTGAATAATCACAGGTTTTATGCATTTTATATCTCTTATCTTGTTTGATGATTCAACTAACCTGAAGAGTCATAGGCTTGAGTAATTACAGGTTTAGACATGTTATGTTTCTTATGATTTGACTAACCATAAGAATCCTTGAATGCTAATGCTTATTATTTCTGTTTGAAATGATCATGACTATACATGCTTGAGATTATTGTGTTTTAATAGTATACTAATGAATGTATGATTTTATATGAGATCACAAGGACAACACATTCATGATACTAATAAGCATGCATAGGGACCAAGGATGAATATGAGTTCAAGAACAGGTAATTCAGGAAGCAAAGATCAAGAGGGAGCACACTCTAGTTGTTCCTACAAGAAAGCAAAGGAGCACACTTCAGTAGTTTCTGCAAGGATGCAGATATTCAGAGGGAGTTGATCATCTCTCTACATCCCACAACAGAAAGGTGTAGAAGAAGCTACTTCAGATTAGGACTCCAGCAGCTCCTGCAAGAAAGCGAAGACTCAGAGGGAGTCCACCCAACGAACAAACAAAGATAAGTATTTGAATTGTCATTTCTTAAATAATACTGTTCAATAAATGTATATACTGATGTTCCTAGAATTAGGTTGTGTATTATGCATATTAGAATAATTGCATTGATTAACAGTATACTCCTAATATGCATGGGTAAGTGGCCTATGGCACTGTACAACATTCCATTGCTACTTATCTAGAATGAAACCTCTTTGCTGACATGTTGGGAGTTGTGCACACTCTTAACAATGTTCTGGTAGAGATTGGAAGGCATCTAGAAAGTTACGGAATATGGATAAATGTTGTATTGAAGCATTGGCTAAGATAATTGCATGACTGTATGGCATATTTCTTTATGTGTAAGAATTTGTTCTGAAAACTATGAGATGTTTTCTAATCATGCAATTTAACTTGTTGTGTAGGAAAGATCGTATGCCATCTCCTACAAAAGAAGAACTACAACATTTGTTCCAGCAACAAAGATATATATTGAAGATATTGAAGTTCCCAGGATCTGGGATGAAGAAATGAAATGCCATGATCCGTCGATCATGAAGAATGATGTTTGGGATGTAATCCCAAGACATGAAGGGAAGTTTGCTATGACTTCCAAATGGAATTATCAGATCAAGCATGTTGCAGATGGCAACATTGAGAAATATAAAAGTGATGAAATAGAAGATGCACCAGATGGATTTCAAGACAGCATGGTGTAGTCACATATATGTGCAGAACTTGGTATGGTAGGATAGACAGCTTTCTATCCAGTTTGGGCTTTACCAAGAGTAAAGCGGATTCCAACCTTTACTACAAGGTTGAGGAAGGCAATCCAGTGTATGCGGATAACTTGTTTGTTACAGGTGAAGATAGATTGATTGCCGACATGCAGCGGAAGCTTACTACCGAGTTCGAGATGAAGAACTTGGGGATGATGCACTATTTGTTTTTGGCATGGAGGTGTGGCAGAGTGCAGATGGAATCTTCCTTGGACAAGGGAAGTATGCAGTAGAAATCTTGAAGAGGTTCGGAATGATAGATTGCAAGGCAATGGCCACACCAATGGCATCGAATCTGAAGCTTCTATGTGATGCTTCATCTGAGCCGGTTGATGTCTCTCTGTATCGTCAGATGATTGGGTCCTTGATGTACCTGACGACCAGACATTTGCTTTGCTGTGAACACATTGAGCCAGTTCCTGACGGATCCGAGGAGTGTTCACCTGGTTGCTGTAAAGCATGTTCTGAGATACCTGAAGGGTACAGTGGATTATGGGCTCAGGTATGAGGCGAATCAAAAGTTTAACCTGCAGGGTTATGTTGATTCAGACTGGGCTGGCAGTGCTGCAGACAGGAAGAGCACATCTGGGTGTTACTTCAGTATGGGATCAGGTGTGATCTCTTGGTTTAGCAGGAAGTAGTCCTGCGTAGCACTGAGTACAGCTGAGGCAGAGTATGTTGCAGCCTGTTCAGCTAGTTGTGAGGCAGTATGGCTACGGAAGCTACTGTCTGAGTTATTTGATCTCCCGTTGGAGGCTACTGGTATCTTCTGTGATAACCAGAGTTGTGTGAAGCCGTCCGAGAACCCAGTTTTTCATGACAGGTCGAAACACATAGAGATCAAATATCACTATATCAGGGATATGGTGCAGAGAGGAACTATATCAGGGATATGGTGCAGAGAGGAGCTGTGAAGCTCCTGTATGTTGCGACAGACGAGCAGATTCCAGATGTGCTGACGAAGCCACTAGCCAGGCTGAAGTTCGAGTACTTCAGAAAGAGGCTTGGCGTGCTTCAGATCAAGGATACTTCGAGGAAGAAGTGATGAACACATTTGCTGAAGCCATTCCAAGCATGTTGGAAGGAGGATCCTTCACATGGCTGTGGATGTAAGCGCTGGATAATGGGCATCAGGATGATGTTCTGGTTTCTGCTTGGATATGATCAGTTGGATCATTTATGTATGTATGCATCATGTTGGATGCTGGATATGATCAGTTGGATCATGTGTATGTATTTTGTATATGCATCATGTTGGATGCTTGGACCATGTATCTGTATATGTATCAGGTGGATACATTGTATGATCAGGTGGATCATGTATGATGATATGTATCAGGTAGATACTTGGTATGCATCAGGTGGATGCATTGATGTATCAGGTGGATACATTTTATGATCAGGTGGATCATGTATGGTGATATGTATCATGTATTTGTATCAGGTGGATACATTGATGATCAGGAGGATCATGTATGATGATATGTATCAGGTAGATACTTGGTATGCATCAGGTAGATGCATTGATGATCAGGAGGATCATGTATGATGATATGTATCATGTGTTTGTATCAGGTGGATACATTGATGATCAGGAGGATCATGTATGATACTTGGTATGCATCAGGTAGATGCATTGATGATCAGGTGGATCATGCAGCAGGATGTTGCAGTGATGATCAGGATGATCATAGATGACGAGCTTCAGGATGTTGCTCCAGATGACATGCAGCAGGACGTTGCAGTGATGATGATCAGGATGATCATGGATGGTGAGCTTCAGGATGTTGCTCCAGATGACATGCAGCAGGACGTTGCAGTGATGATGATCAGGACGATCATGAGTACATCAGGATGATGTATGGTGAGTATCAGGTTGATACTCTGTGGCCGTAGATCAGGTTGTGCAGATGAGCATGTCTGGGAGATCCTATAGGTCGGAGTTGTGTACCCGTAACAGCCTGGGATGCTCTTTCGAGACATTGCTCTGGGAGGACATGTAATTTGTGCCCTGGGAGATCTCAGGTCGGAGTTGTGTACCCGTAACATCCTAAGATGCTCTTGTGAGGTTTTGTCCTATGGCATGTAATTTGGGCCCTGGGAGATTTCAGGTCGGAGTTGTGTACCCGTAACATCCTGAGATGCTCTTTCGAGGTTTTGCCATGACCACATGTAATAGCGCCCTGGGAGATTTCAGGTTGGAGTTGTGTACCCGTAACATCCTGAGATGCTCTTGCGAGGTTTTGTGGTGGACCACATGTAATTTGTGCC
Organism: Larix kaempferi; assembly: GCA_027924585.1. Lineage (NCBI taxonomy): Eukaryota > Viridiplantae > Streptophyta > Pinopsida > Pinales > Pinaceae > Larix > Larix kaempferi. The sequence continues at coordinate 2,609,866 of BSBM01000110.1, forward strand.
CTGGGAGATTTCAGGTCGGAGTTGTGTACCCTTAACATCCTGAGATGCTCTTTCGAGGTTTTGTGGTGGACCACATGTAATTTGTGCCCTGGGAGATTTCAGGTCGGAGTTGTGTACCCGTAACATCCTGAGATGCTCTTTCGAGGTTTTGTGGTGGGGTCACATGTAATAGCACCCTGGGAGATCCTACAGGTCGGAGTTGTGTACCCGTAACATCCTGGGATGCTCTTTCGAGGTTTTGTGACGCACGTAATAAGTCCTGAGGATTCCAAAGTATGGCCAGTGATGACGAAGACCTGCAGGTGGTGGGCCTACATCCAGTATGAAAAAGGACTGGCTCTGTAGAACTTCCTATGACGAGTAGATTCAGAGATTGATTGAGATAGCAGCAGCTGTGACGATGATGATGACTCGATGACGATTATCTAGTGACGATGATCCAGAGAAGATGACTTGTGCTAGAAGAACTATGCTGAGAAATACCTTCCTAGTTAAGAGGGAGTGTTGATGTATATGTAACTTCGGAATGTATTTCACATATATGTATATTGTATTCCTATAGAGATGGTATTATTCCTCTATAAGGAAGTGTCGTCATTTATATTGTAAGTGTCGTAACTTATACTTGATGGGTTATTAGACCACCTTGTTTGGGGTCGGCCCTGTATAAGTCATGTGGGTCAAAGGGTTATTAGACCACCCTATTGGGGGTCGCCCATGTGGGTCAAAGGGTTATTAGACCACCCTATTGGGGGTCGGCCCACTCAGCATTATGTTATGTGGTTAAGTTCGAGCCGACATGAGTTAGGTAAAAAGGCAAGTCTAGTCAAGTATAAATAGAGTGCGGGAGGCACTCTATTTACTTACTCACTTCTCACACATGCTCTCAAGGAGGAGAGGCGCACTTATGGAGGAGGAGGATTGCTGCTAGCTTATGGCTATCTCTATTGGTTGGTTGTATCATTTCCCTATCTATCTCTGAGGAAGTTATTGGGGTTTTTCACCTTTATGGTTTTCCCCAAGTAAATCTTTGTGTCTCTTGTGTGCTTGCATTATTGTCTCCATGATTGATATGCTGTAGATATGCTGTACATGTTGTTCTCTCAGTTAAGATCCTAGATCATATTGAAGTAAATTCTGAAAATTTAACATCAATTACATGATTTGTATCTAGCAAGATTTAGATTCTAACTTGTAATTCTAGGTACTTGGATAATTGTATATGCTTGTATCTTGTCTGATCTTAACAGGTTCATCACGAGGACTTCAAGATTTGGACTACAATTGGGACAAACATCAGAGTGAAAGGTTCACTACAAGGAAAAAGGTCATTTGTGAGGGTCCATAAATGTCACCATAAGCTCATTTGGTGATGGTCAAGAGGGGTCCCGTCACCAAAACCTGAGCGTCGCCAAAGGCACCGTCACCTTAAGTGGGGGTATGTGGTGACATTCAAGGACCGCCACCAATAATTATGATTATTCCAGGTTGTGACCATCACCAATCGTTATGAAGTGTTGGTGACGGACCTGCTTTGACCCTCACCATTTGATGCATATATGGTGACGGCCAATGACCGATCATTGGTGAGGGTTGAGACATGTCACCATAATCGCATCGGTGATGGTGAAAAAGAAGGACGGCACCAAAATGTGAATGTCACCAACGGCTGTGTCCCCAAAAGTAGAGGTGGTGTGGTGACATTCAATGTTTGACACTAATAAGGATTATTAGTGACAAATAGTGACCCTCACCAATTTATATGAAGTTTTGGTGATGGACCTAAGGGCCTCCATCACCAAAAAACTGAACGTCGCCAATGACATATGATGAGGGCCTTGCAATAATCCTCACTATTGAGGATATTTCCATTAACATATCAATGGTGACAACGGCTATGAGATTGTCACCACTTTTCATTTTGAAAATATTTTAATGACACAACATAAAGGACCATTACCATTTCAATTAAAATTGTAAAAAAAATAATTATAATTATAAATTGTCACAAGCAAAATGTAACCCTAGTAGATGGTGATGACCAATAGCCTACTAGAATAAATTGAACATTTGGTTATTATTATTATAACATTTTACTAATTTGAAAAAGAAAAAATATCACATTGTTATAAGTAAAGTAAATAGAATTGATTAACTAACCTGTTTACACGATAACTAAAATAGATATAAAAGCTTTTGTAAGCATATGGAAACAAGATAGCAAAAGATGATATAAAATGTTGTAACAACAGTTTAATAATGTATATCTACAGGCTTGGCCCAAGCCTGTAAGATGAGTTGTGTTTTACACTTACAGATGCACAAATGGAAATCATACATATGGGCCTTCTTTGGAATCATGTCACCCAACTCATCCTCCTGTTTGTTCCTTCAAGTTCGTTCTAATGTTAACTGAGGAGCGGATTTATTGCAAAATGGTCATAGAACAAAGGAAACATAGTTTATGCTTCCGTTGTGATGAAACGTTATGAAGGTTAACGGAAACTAAACAAGCACTATAAATCAACACTATTGACAACAACAGAAGCACAAGAAACTATTCAAAAATCTATTCAAACAACGTTTTTGAACTCTAGCGAAAAACATGAACCATACCTCAGTCATTATTTCTGCTAGCTGCTTGACAGTGACCTCATTATTAGGATTGCCAACATTGAAAATGTGACTGTTTTCCCTGAAAGGAATTTCCTGAAAAATGAAATAGGTAAGTATTATAAATGTATAAGCACCGTGCAGCAAATAACATTATGGTCCTCAAAAGTCATAATTTCTCATTATTTCTCTCTTTTGCTTCATATCGGATCATCAAATTTTTATCTTCCTCAAAAGTCCTGCACTATGCAACAATAACATTAACATTGGATATCATTCTCAAAAGTCTTATTTAAAAGAATACTTGAGCTCATAATTTTTTTAAGTGTGGTTCTGAAACTTGCACGATATAATTCAAATCCAATTTGCCACAATATAATATGCAGAGGAATTTTAGGATTCAACAAACCACATGGAACTCAACTTTGATCCCAACTGCATTGGTTAAAATCTAGAGATAGACCGTCCAAGGTGTTTTTCAAAGCTTTGGCTACTAAACATGTACATCAAAGGATAGTGGATAGCAGTTGTGAGATGAGTGGGAGGTCTCATCATGAAAATAAGAGATTGAAGAGGAAATTGTGGCTCGTGATAGGATTGTCTTCCAATATCAAGCTTAGATTGATGAGAGGAAGGTGTCCTCACAATTGGTCTCCCACAACATCGTAGCTATAAGCATAGGGATTATATTATGTCTCCTTTTTTATTAACTTGTTCTAGATTTGAAGAATCACAAAAGGTGTTTTGGGTTGTCTGGCATACTATTCAATCTCTGCTTGCACAAACGTTTAGATGGCATACAAGTATATGATAATTCATTCATGCAAGCAAAAGCATCTAGACTCTTTCTATCATTATCCAAATTTGTAATCCCTACAATTTAATGGGATAGACAATATTATCAAACAAAAAGAATTCAGGGTGGATGTTTTGGAATTTAGTAAGAAATACTCTCTTTATAAATGAAAAGGAACAAGTGGTGCCTTGCTTATGAGATATTGTTTAGTTGCTTCTTGTATTATGCCATTCACTTTAGGTTATTTTTTCTTTGATTTTCTTTTCTCCAGTCTATTATGTCCTTTCCCAGTTGACCTACATTTTGGGGGCTGAAATCACATTCTCCCAAATTTGCTGAACTCCCATCACCCTCTGCCACTGAGCTTGTGGAAGCAGGCCTTTCAACTAGATTCATCCCATCAATTTCTGGACTGTATTCAGCCACACAAATCCCTAAAACATTATTTTAGAATAATAATCTGCTTGACTGCATGGAGCCCCTTGAGCAGAAGGATCATTTATTATTACATCATAAGAAACACTCACAGGGACACTGTCTTTCCCTACAGATCCCATTCTCATTTGATGGTCCCCCTGTTTGGATGGTTGACCATTGTCTATATCATTTAAACTAGACAGAACCCCAGTTTGCTGACATTCAGTTTCATTCTCACATTGGGCGCTGCATCTTACCTTCTCATAATCTCCATTACATGTTCCTCTATCACCGTGTATCTGAGACTCATATGCTTTTAGGGCAGAAGTTCCAGAACACCTTGATGAAGTGCAATAATCAAACTCTATATCTCTTACTTTCTCAAGTAAGTCAGGCTTCTCTCTAGTTTCCAATTTGACTTGTTTCTCACCTGTTCAAAATGCATATGAAATATTCAGCACTGATCCTACAGTCAACCTGCTATTAATTCTCATACCACGCTCCTCTTCTTTTGGTGTCCTCTTTTCAATATTATCATAACTTTTAACGAGCTTAGATGCACATTTCCACGCATTTTCTCCACTAAGGAGCTCTAGCCTTGTGAAATCAGCCAAGCAACCATCAACAGACATTGGAAAAACCGTGGCATCGATCTCTTCTTACTTCATTTCAGTAGGAACAGAGATACCCATATCCAACAAATAATATCCACCATTTTCATCATACAAAAAGTTCCAAATTCAACTTCATCTGATCCTTCTTTCTGAACAACAGATATATCATCCTCATCAAACAATTGCCCAAAACCATCAAAAGGTTCAGGGTCCATAACCGATGAGGCACTGACATCTAACCGTTTGTCTAAGGCATCATTGGTGTCCGCCTGATCCAAATCTGGAGACTTGCATGTTACCTCCAGCTCATTACCAGCTACAGAACCCATTTCTTTGTAAGGAAGTAACAATACCTCTAAATCCCCAACCACAGGAAGAGGAGACTCTATTTGAGAGTAATCAGGATGACTTAAATCATATTCAGGAATGGAATTTTCTACATAATGATTCTTGACTTGCTGCACATTTTCCAATGTATCAAAAGGACCTTGTCCTTGACATAAAATATCTTCAGATCCAGTTGGGGATCCAAGATAGTCCATCCATCCGGTATCTTCTTGTGAACTGGATCCATTCCATCCTGTATCTTCTTGTGGACCAGATTCATTCCAATCGGTATCTTCTTTCAAAGCAGGTCCATATGAAAATTTTCCTTCCAATGGAGCGGGCTCATTTCCATCTTTTTCTTCTGTTTCAGTAGTTCTATTATGCATAATAGGTGGAGAAGTTGCCTGAGAAGGTGTATCTACTTCTGTCTCTGATTGAGTCTGAAGGTTCGCTTTGCGCCTCCCATCTCCATAGCCAATATTCCTACTTCTTGCATCATTCTTCAATTTTGCTATTGAAGATGATGGGGCCCTTTGACGAGGAAATGAGACTTTCTTTGCTCTTGGTGTAGTCAGGATAGGCAATGGAAAATCCAGAAACGGCTCATACACCACCGAATAATGATCACATTTACAGTAGCAAACAATGCTACTCGGTTGAAGAAGAGGAAGGAAAGGTCAGACATTGAATGGTAATGACTTGCTTAATTTTTATTCTGATCCAATTCCTCGTGCTCCTCGTGCCCCACCTAGAAATCTGTTTCCTAGGAGACAACAACTAATAAAACCCTACAATAAGGATCTATTTTTGCAGGAAAAATTCAGATTTCTGGTATCTGATATGGGGGACTATGTGTTGAATTCAAGCAATCCAGATAAAATTTTACAATGGGAAGATGTTGCTGCTGTAAATTTTTCCACTCCTAACCATGTGCAATTGTTTGGACAGCCCTCCATTATGTCCTCAAACAACAACTTGTGGTCACATCTTTTGTTTTCCTTGTATTCTGCGGTATTTAATGATGGGAGAAGTTTATCACAAAGGTGACAACTGGAAGAAGTGTCCCCTTTGCTCTGTTATGATCTCATGTAAGGATATTCATACTGTTTGCATTCACAATGTAAAGCAGTATGATGTTGGGGAACACATTGACTTCAGACTTCTAACTCGGGAAAAAAAATTTGTCATTCCTTTTGAGAAGAATCAACATTCTTTGGGTGCTTTTCCTCACAGTATAGATGGTTAGTGTAATGCCTTTTCAAGGTTTACTCTGACATATGATCTAGAGTTATCTGCAAGCAAGGCAACACTTGAGCTTACTAGTTGGACTAACAAGGTATAGTCTGAGGGGGGTGAGGATCTGGAGTTACTTCCTTATGTGTATGCAACTAGAGATCAATTAGAAGAAAGAAAAAATGCATGGATTGAACGTAGTGCCTTAGAATATCTGAGTGGTAGTCCCCCATTGAAACAACAGTTTATAGCTGAGGCTAAAGCGGGGCTTGGAAAACTCAATATTGACAATTCTAATTCAGGATGCCTCACACAATTTGTGAAATTAAAATATGGGGATGAAATTACTTTCTCTAATCATGAATCAAGTCATCAAGTAACACAGAGGTCAGGAAGTTATCTCAGTTCCATTGCTAACTTGGAGCAGTGATCAGCACAGAAGGCTGTTATAAAGGAGGATGACCCGTTAGGACCATAAGGTGTTAAGGAACACCTTCCTATGTGTGATGATAAATGTGAAATGGATAATGAATCAGAGAAGCTTCAAGAAATTAAAAATTTGGAAGATATAGAGTTCAAGCATCAAAATGAAAACACAGAGCCTATGGATGGCGAGTCATATTCTTTTTATCAGGTATTTAATGTTTCTTTACTAGCATGTATGCATACCTAGAAAGTCCGAAAGTGATCAAGGTTTATTGGGTATTTAACTGTGTTCTTATTTAATATTAGGTTTGTGTTTTTCCCTCCGCGTGTCAACATCTACAAGGCCCATTGGTACTTAAATATTTTTCTCTTTTTTTCACATGTTCTAGTGTAAGGGAATCAAGGTCTATGGTTCACTGGCCCATTTCTTACATTTTGACCCCATGTGTGTTGGAATGAGTGTTGGATGATTGCTTTCATTAGGTAGGCAAGTGCTAAAATGCTAAACATGTTCAAAAAAATTTTGTTGTATAAGATTGTGCATCATATCAATATGATAAGCATTATGAAAGTTCATACCTCAGTAAATTTGATCTCCAAATGACTCTTTTGAAATTTGATCTCCATCTATTATGAGATTGAAGGAAGGTTTAGTTGCCTTTACTCAAGCTCAAGACACTCCCTTAGTACTTTTTTTCCTATAACCAGATGAAAGAAGGCTACCATTTTTTATTGGGAATGTGTCAGGACACAAATATTAGAACTTAAAAGAACCTACTCAAACAAACTCTATCAGATGTATCACTTTTTTCTTTCCTTCTGTTGGTGGAAACTGGAAACAAGTAGTAGGAAGATTCACTTGATAACTCTGACACTAGATTAGTGAGACCACGAAGCTCCTCTTGCTCTTTGGCTAGCATATCTGCCCCTACAAGTTCCTTGAAGAGCCAGTGTCTGATCTCAACAGTGAGCACAAGGCTCATCTTAGTTCTCAGCATGGGCTACTTTCATCCCTCCCCACCCCCACCAAATTCAGGACATCAGTTTTTCATCATTAGGTTATTTCAGCGGCCTCACATGTCAAGGAGAGTCTTGATGGATCATTTAGACTCCCCCCCGATTTCACAATGCAACTCTCTTAGACCTGGACTCTCTACTAAGGACATTGTTAGACAGTGTTTTGGCTCCCTCTTGATGGATGATGATCTTGTACGGACATTTCCATCCTCTTCCTCTACATCCGTTTCTATCCGATATGGATGCATGGGCTTCCCCCCTAATTCAGTACCTGCTTTTGATGATGCCATTCCACGTACATTTTGGCATTCCCTGTACTTGTTTTCACTGCAACTAAACGATGCACAAACTTGATCATATTTACTAATCTTAAACTGTAGTGGTGCACTTAACAGAGTACCTTCTATTTTGCAACTCTTGCCTATATGAACTATGTACCATATATGTTTATGGTAGAACTCTTAAGCATATTATTGCTTAGAATATTTTAAAGAGCTTGATAGCCTCCTTTTCCAGATCGTTAAATCACTGCATGAATTTTTGACATTTGGAAGAGCTGGATGGTGATGACCTTGTAATCCTCACATTAGTCAATTTCTCTATAAAGGTGTTGAGATAGGATGCTGCGCTACTATTTTTAAGACAGGACATACTGCTATTTAATATCAGAACTGATTATTAACTATAAATAAATAAGTCATTAACTGATGGAAAATATATGTTGTTTTGTTCATATATGGATTCTTGTAAAGATATGAAACATAACAAGGATGATATCATAACATTAAATTAGAATGCGTTTTTAGTCATGGACCAAGCTGAACTGGTGGCATATGCCTTCCTTCTCTTTTTATTTCCATACATATTGTTGTAGGTGTGAGCATATTAAATATTAGTGGTATTAACCTTGCACATTTTGCAACTCAGATTGAAAATTCAAGAAAATATATCAGACTAGTGAAACAAAATGTTAACAAATCATCTAAAATCAAAACAATTGCATAGCCAATACACTTACCAGAGTCGGTAATATCAGGTTTGCATCCTAGGTTCTTCAATACAAGAGTAAATCCAGATGCTTGTGAGAAATATCTATCTGCAAGATAAACAATGTTTGATAAATACACTAGCAATGTTTGGGAATGACTCTTTCCAAATCTTAAATTTTGTGAAAAAAACATAACCCCTGTCAAAAGAGTCCAACTTCAAAAAGAAATACCAATCACTCTTTCCAAATCTTAAATTTTGTGAAAAAAACATAACCCCTATTGTTAACACCCAAAAAGTGTTCACTACCTCATCTACCACATTACATGGCTCATTTGTCCATTTTCCTACCATATTTCCCCAAAAATCCCATTAAAAAGTCTCCAAAAGGCCTAAAATGCCTCCAAAAGGCCACAAAACCATTAAAATAGCCTCAAAAAGGCTAAAAAACCCCATTTTCCTCCAAAAATATCCAAAATTCCTCTAAAATAGCAAAAACACCCTAAAAAGGGAATAAAAAATATAAAATAATGAGGAAAAGGAGGAAAAAACCCTATACAGCTGCCCTAAACCATGTGTTTCCTAAAAACATGGGTCAGCACTCCACCACCAAAAAACTATAAATAGGTGATGGAGATCCCTTATTTCATATCCACAATCAAGTATACCCTTACTCTGCCAAAATCTCTCTCGAAACCCTAGTTCACCATTGAACTACTTTCACCTTGAGAGCCACTTTTGGCCCATTCCCACCATTGGAGAAAGAGAAGGAGCACATTGGAGTTTGGAGCAACCCTCTTGGACATTGCAAGGGCTTCATCAACCTCCACATTGGAGGTAATATCAATACAAAACCATTATTTAAATTTGTTGTTTATGTTTCATGCACATGTTTTAGAGTAGTTTTTTCATTTTTGTTTTAGCTTAATAATTTACATTTACTGAACTGCTACTAAGGAGTCCATTCTCCTTAGTAGGTGCTCATTTGCACAAGCTAGGGGTAAAACCCTAGCTACAGTTTTGGTGATTCCCCTAGATTTTGAATTTCTGGTTTCCGTTTAAAATTTTTTCCCTTTCGGCTGTCCCTTTCGGCCGCCGTACATCGCGTTTTTTTCCTCTGCAGTCGCGTCCCGACCGCATATTTCAGGCCTTTACCTGCGACCCGACCGTGGCTCTCAGACTGTTTCCGACGCCCTGCCGGCGGATTCAAGTCTGTTACCTGCGATCCGACTGCGGCTAATCAACCTGTTTACTGCGATCTGACTGCGCCTGTCGGCCATTTTCCCGCGTCCTGACTGCGGCTTTCAGCCTCTTTCCCGCGTCCCGACTGCGTCTGTTAGCCTTTTTGCCGCGACCCGACTGCGTCTTTTTCCCTATTTCCTGCATCCCTCCTGCGTCTATTGGCCTGAAAGCCGCGACCTGACCGCGTCTGTTTCCCTCAAACCCGCGGTCTGCCTGTTCTGATTCGCCACAGACCCGCGGTCTGATTTCTGCATTTTTCCTGTTTTGAGCCCAGCCCCTTTTGCTGCAATATTTTCTGCATCTGAACAACCCTCTGTCCTACCTGCAGTCCCACTTCCTTACAGCCTTCCTGTAACATAATTTCTGTTCCCTTTACAGAATTCTTTTAAAATTTTAGTATTTTTAAATCAGAAAATTTTGCAAGTTAAAGTTTCAATTTCAGTATTATTGACAGTTGGAAGTTGCCCCCCTTGTGGCACTTCTATTTTGGGTTCATCACCTCACGAGCACACACTCCGTCACATAATTCAAGTGAGCCTTAAAAAGTACCTAACTAAACCAACATTCTAACCCCACTTGGGGAACACAAAAGAATCATTGTAGTTAGGTAGGATTGGGGGGATAGGCTTCCAATAACACCCCTCGGTTACTTTCACTTGAGACATAGTTGTTGTCCAAATAGGGAACCAAAATCCCCTAGTACTTTTTGGCACGGTCACGACCAGTTTATCAGAGGGCCTCTCCCTTAGGAGGGTTGAAGTCGGGAGACTGGTTCCGGAGGCCTGAGTGGAATACCGCACTCCATTCAGTAACCGAAGGGCTACCTTTCGCGGTTCGCGGGATATCCCTGTATAGGGGTATTGCGGTAAACGGACTAAACGGCAGATTCACCTTTCTGGACGTGTCATGAATGGGGTATCTTAGTTTCCATTCTTCTAGGATTGACTACCCGGTGTCCCTCCCGGTAGGCGGATATCATAGCCACTTGGCTTTTCTACTCATATTGTCTGACTTGGATTTCATCACCTTGCAGAGGATATGTTTAGTTGAGTCAGAATACTTTTAGTTAGGTGTTTGCATGCTCCTTTACCTCCCTTTGGTCTAGTGAGTCCACCATTTTTTATTTTTAGGAAACCTGCTGCTTGTTGGTATTCTGACCATCTTTGTTGATACTCGACCTATTGTAGCACAGCTGTTGCAGTGGGTGTTTTGAGTTGGTTGTTGGCCTGAGTGCCTTGTTTTTTAGCTCTCCTTCTGCACACTCGGTTGCATTAGGCTTTTTTGAGCTATTTTTCTACTCACCTCAACCCATAGAGATTTGAAACCATCTGTCACCATTGAGTTCCCAAGACATTCTCGGCGCCTCAGGGGCGAGCTCCCACAGCACGGTTCTCTTGACACCACCCGTCATAGATTCCGATCATCATCCGTTGATACCACTCATCACAGATCTAGAGCCTTGTCACTTGACTCCACTCGTCAGCGACATAGGACTCCGTCACCAGATATTGACGCTCCTTACTTTACCTCTGATTCTGACGAAGAGTCTGAGAACCCTATTTACACTGCCCCTACTAGCCCCATGGCTGGCACGACTTCCACTCCTTTTGTTATAGGGACCATTGGTGGCACATCCACCACTACACCAGTTACTACACCTATTTTGGGTATGCCCTCCATGGGGCCCCCATCTACCATTCCCCTCACGATACCTATTCCCACAGCGGGAATCCCTATCCCCACTACATCAGTGGCTCACACTACCCATGGTGGTGCTGGACCATCCTCCACCACCTTAGTTCCCCCACTTGGGGGCACCATCCCAAATCCTGTCCCTCCACTTGGGGGCATTGGCCCCAACCTGGTCCAACCCACTACTGTGTCACATCCTTCTTCCAGTTTTCCATTCATGGCTAGCCTCAACCTACCTGACCTGGCCAGATTGACCAACGATCCTATTCGACATGACCCTACGTGGCCTCATATGCCTACCAAGCTCCCCTCTGACATCCCTAAGTTCGAGGGCAAGGTCAGTGAGGACCCATAAAACCATATCATGTCTTTCCACCTATGGTGTTCCTCTAACTCCATAGTGGATGACTCTGTTTGCCTCCGTCTCTTACAACGCACTTTCACTGGATCTGCAGCCAAGTGGTATATCGAGCAACCTCATGGGACCCATGCCAACTTTGCTTCCCTTGCCTCGACCTTCCTGCAGTTCTTCCAGTTGCCTGTCCGCTATGACGCGGGCGTTGAGATCCTCCTATCCTACAGACAAAACACGGCTACCCATATCACGGACCACATCCATGAGTGGCGTCGACACCGTAGCTTATGCAAGATCAAACTAGACGACCGTATCTTCCTAGATTGGTTCCTCAAATCCCTACTCCCTGTTATTGCTAAGGATGTGGCATCAGAAAGACCCCAGTCTGAAGAAGAGGCCATCCTTAAGGACCAACGGTTCGACCTCATTTACGCCCAGTCGGGTTACCTTTATACCATTATACCTGATGCCCCTCGCGGCGAGTCCTCCCAGCACGATGCACCGGGGGCATCCCACGCTGCCGACGGTATCATTGGCCGTGTTTCTTCGCATCCTCAACCATTTTCCATTGCACGCCCTACCCCTGGCCCCGACCTTTCACGGGCTACCTCACAGTCTGGAGCAACCAACTCGTATGCTCCCATGCCACATCACCATTACCATGGACCCTCATGTCCACCTCAGGGCTTCGGTCATGCAACTCCCGCTTATGCTCCCCCAGTCGCACCTCAGCCTTACTACCACCAGGAGGCTGCCCCAGCTCCTGCGCCTTCACAAGCCCAACCCGCTTATTATCCGCCACAGGAAGACCCTGAGGAAAACCCACAACCTGCTCCGCAGCCATATCAGCAACCCCCTCAAGTTGCTGCACCTGCTCAGCCTCCACCTACATATCATCCCCCGCAGCCTGCTCCTGCACCTGCGCAACCTCAGAATCCACCGGCTGCCCAAGGGAAAGTTTACGCCCAACAAAACCCGCAGCAAAACCAGAAGAACCAACGCAACCAGGGCCAACAGAACCGCGGCAAGGGCCGTAATCATGGGAACAACCAACCTGCAGACCAAGCTGGTTAACCGGCTAATCCCCCCGACAACAACAATGCGGCCTCCACTAATCAAAACCCTGATCGCCCGCCCAAGCAGGCTAAAAACCCCAATTTGCGAACGAACCACCCTTGTTCTATTTGCGGGGTCTATGGACACTACACGCATGCTTGCCCACACTTAGAGTGAGCTCGCCAACTTTGGGTTGATGATGCCCATCGCCAAGGGCATGCAGCTCCTCAGGCGCCACCTAACCCCCCTCAGCCTCAGCAGCCACCTTTGGTTCTGCAAAACCCCTTACCAACACAAGGCGTCGTGAACACTCAGTCGTTGGCTCCCCCTCAAGCCAACGCGCAACCCCAACAACAAATCACTTACGCTGCTCCTGATCAACCCATGTTTGACTCAGGTACCCACCACCTGTTGATGATGTCATCCGCTGACATCAACCTTCAGACCCGTCGGAACCAATATGGCTCCACCACTGAAGCACCTCCCACTGATAAACCCACTAACGCCCATCCCACTGATCAGGCGTTACGTATACCTCCACCTCCACTAGATGGCGCTCCCAAAGCCCCTCGTTTCCCACTTCGCCGTATCAACAATAACCCCAATGCGCGCTGCGTCAAACTACAACATTGTAGATGACCTAGCCCAATCTCCCGCAGCCATGTCTGCATTAGAAGTCTTGAAGAATTGCCCTTCCCAGCACAAGAATTTACTCTCTGCCATTGGGGGGATTGACCCAAATGATTCAAATTTGATGGCATTTGATTTAGACCAGTCTGAACCTCGCCTGCCTTCCACCATAGCATTCCAAGTTTCTGTTTCCATTCAGAATCTTGTCATCCATCGATGCATCATCGATGAAGGTGCCTCCACATGCGTGATGTCTACATTCGTGTGGCAGAAGTTGGGATCCCCTACTCTCCAGCAGTCCACCATTGCATTACGCGCCTACGATGGCCGGTCGGCCCAGCCCCAAGGCCTCCTACCCAATGTCCCCGTCCAGTTAGGTGGTAAAACCGTCCTTATCGACATCGAGGTAATCAATGCCCAATTGGATTATAACCTTTTACTTGGCCGCAGCTACATGTACGCCATGCGGGCGGTTTCCTCTTCCATTTTTCGCACCATGATGTTCCCCCATGAGGGACGTGTGGTTAAGGTTGACCAGCTCACCTACTATGATCCCAGTGCTCCCGCGGCACCCGAAAATGTTCTCCCCATGGTTGATCAACCTGTTTCTCGTCCCTCCACCTCATTTGTTTCCTCTACGGGACCTGCAGTTTACTCAGATGCGCCGATGACCTCCACCTTCCAATCTATTCCACCTCCATCGGCCCCCACAGACGTGTCTGACTTATGTACCTTGTCCCACGACAACCAACCACCTAATAATCAACCACCCTTGTTGCCTAAACCACCACTGGTACCTAGCCACATTGGTGTTACACCTATCCACACTATCCCCTTCCTAGTCCCTCCTTCGGGAGTAGTAAGCGCCCCGGTTATGGCTACCCTTAGCCTCCCTGGGTTAACCTTGGGATTACCCGTATGGTATCTTTCGCCTCCCGTTCGCCCCGCCGACACCAGATGTCGTCCTCCAACCGGTGCAACCCATGGCTACTACCACTTAGCCACCCCCCGGTGTTTCTACCCCTTCGTCCTCCATGACTCCTCCCCCTACTCCTAAACCCACTGGGGGAAGAGGTCCCCAGCCTTACACGGCTGTACCACCTCCCAAGACAGTGAATAACCCCCCAGTATTTCGTGCTCCTCCCAAATGCTCATTGTGCGACGAGTTAGGCCATGCGACTCATCAGTGTCCACAGTTACCAGCATTACAAAAGCACATGCAGATGCTCGACGACGACCCCAACATCCCGATTGTCGAACTAAACCCCACACCCAAGCCCAAAGATAAATCCCTGCGTACCAACCACCCCTGTGCTATATGCGGTGTTTACGGGCACTATTCACATCATTGTCGCGATCTCCCAGATTACAGAGCAGCTCTCTATGAGATGAACAATCTGGATCTTGAGACGGCACCTACCACTATTGAGGAGATTCACCCCCCGATCTCACCCCCGTCCGAGGAGGTCAACACCATTTACATGATCTCTTCCACTACCATTCCCACGTCAACTGATTTGACGGCCCAAACTTTCCGTACTGATGAGGAGATTCTTGAGGCACTTACTGCCCCAGATTATCCCTGGGATGATTTGCATCATCGTTCCTACTTCATTCCCGACGAATCCTCCTCTAGCACAGCCACCCAATTCATGGTTGAGTCCAAAGACTTTCTCCCCACCAAGGTTGACTGGTTCAAGGACCCTATTCCTGCTCCTGACGCCTTCAAGGAAGGTAACATGGCCAACATCTCTCCCGTTATCCACATAGATATCTCTGCCCCCGGAGGTGCCCCTGAACTCATCACTTTAGGAGCCTCCTGTAGCGAGTCTGAGATTGAGGAGTACAAAAAACTCTTCCAAGAATTCCGTGATGTCTTTTCCTGGTCCTATACTGAAGTGCCCGGTCTTGACCCCGCCATCATAGAGCACCACCTTGACACCTCTGAGTCAAGGGGCATAATAGATTCCCTCGACCCTGGGATAGGGGGCATGATCAATCATTTTGAACCTTCCCCATCACATCTATCTCAGCACGTCAATGAACCCATTGTTCAAACCCACACATATGTGATCCATAATCACAAACCCCATGCACATAGCATGGGGGCAAGTCATTAAACCTACTCACTTTTTCACACTTGTGATCTCAACCATTTTTGAGCTCACATATCACTTGTAGATTTGATTTGATTTGATACACCTAGTATTCTTCCCCCACGGGTCATCATTTCTCCCCACCACTGCATCCTTGGCTTGATGGGCTCACCTTTATTTGCAACCATTTTTTAACCTAGTTAGTTCCTTTGACCATTCCGGAGTCCTTATGACCTCCGTTTTTCGCACCATTTGCACCGCCGGATTCATTTTTCCGTGCCCGTGATGATGCTTGAGATCATTTCTCGCTCTCACCGGGACCAATATCAACATTGTGTCCAGACGCCACTAGTTGCCTCGGTTTGCATGCCACTTCGGTCGTTCTCCGTTTTTCACATATTTTATATCATCAGATTCATTTTTCCGAGCTGGTGATGATGCTTGAGATCATTTCTCGCTCTCACCCCCATATTTTCTTGGTATGTTTCCCAAAACGCCCTCGTTGCCTCGGTGTGCATGCCACATCGACCGTTACCCATTTTTGACACTCTTTATATCGTCGGATTCATTTTTTCGAGCTCATGATGATGCTTGAGATCATTTCTCGCTCTCACCTGGTACAATTTCAACATTGTGTCCCAACACCTTGCTGCCTCGATTTGCGTGCCACATCGGCCGCCATCGGATTGTTCCTCATTTTTACATGAGCCCTCCACTCCTGTCATACTGCAAATATTTCGTTATTTTGCCACCATTCATTCACCCCGCAAGGAGGCCCATCAGTGTTCCCCCCCACCCTTGTTCTTGGTCATCACACATGTTCCTCGATTGAACACTTCCTCCTTGCCTGGCGATTCCTTTTGTTCGGTATAATTTTATCCCTTTTTCGGGCTGGACAAGTCCTTTACGAAAAAGGCACTTAGGGATTTTCTGTTAAGCTCTTTTTTGACTCCTAAAAGAATGAAAAGATCACCAAGAAATCTTGCTTCCTTTCATGCTCGTTAAAGTACCTGAAAGGGCATCTATCCGGTATAAGTTTAACCCTTTTCCGGACCTGGTAGACTAATTACGAAAAAGGAATACTCTAGTCACACCGGCTAGAAGAGTTCTTCATTGTATCCTTTTATGCTTCTTTGGGCCTTGGAGACTAAATCTACGAAAAAGCAACCCCCTGGAGTCTTGTTATTTGCTTTCAGACTCTCTAAAATTGAAAGCAACCACGAGCACGAACTGTCCTGGGCTCGTAAAATCCACACGACAGTACCATTCCATCATTTCAGAGTCTTCTTATCGCTTTCAGACTCCTTAAAATTGAAAGCAACCACAAGCATGAACTGTCCTGGGCTCGTATAAATCCACAAGACAGTATCATTTTACACACACTTCTTCTAGTTCCTTAACTCATGAAGAAGTCTCCTCCCGTGCCTCCTGGCACTATGATAGATCATCTCGGCAGCACCCCCAAACAGGTCGCCTTTGTTCAGAGTATTCTGCAGTCTCCTGCCATTTTATACCCTCTTGAGTCTCCCTCAGACCAGTCACCCTTCCCAGATCCCATACAGCTATGATCCCTTTCCCCTCAGTTAGTTTCATATGCTGCCCGATCACTCCCATTATCATACTCTGAACAAAGGAAGTTTGAGTCCACCTACTCTACTTGCCCAGTTTTTCCCTCCCAGTTTGTCAGTCCTACCATCAGTACTATCACATTTCGGTTCTACACCTTGAGCTCCTTTCAAGGAAACATTATTGCCTTGATAGTTGCAGGTCTCCCTCTGTCGACGATAGCCCCTCTATTCCAGAGGATAGGCCCAGAGGTCCCTACGCCTTGGACTTATCACCATCTGTGGTAAGTGCCTACGGATCATTCTGAGAGGAGTCATCATTGCCTCTCCGAGTGGTTGTTTCTCACATGCTCGACTTCAGCACCTTGATCGCATCGTCGAGAATCGCGTAGGGTTACATCCTTTACATTATGTGGCGAAGACCCCGGATTTCCCCCGACTCTAGCACATTGGTGAGTCACTTTGGAACGCCCAGTTATATGTTCCCGTGGATGTCCGGGCTGCGTTGGCGATTGTATTCGGAAGCCATCCAACTATATGCTTCCTTGAGTACCCATTTCAGTTCCAGCTCAGTGTACCATCGAAGTTTCTGCTCCCAGTCATTATGATCCAGCAGCTCATCCGTTCCTCTGGTACCCCAGTCAGCAGCACTGTTGATGTTCCAGTGCACCAGTTCTTCAGTCCACACATGATCAGCCCAGCAGTGTGTCCCAGATTTGTGTCCCCTCTAGACACTTATGATGTACACAGTGGTTATCTATGTATTTACAGGTCCCCCTTTTCGGGCCTCACAGTTCTGTTTATGTATCTTGATACGAGCATGGGTATGCCCGCCTTGTCCATATATTGAGATTATTCCTCAGTCGATATTTGAGGTCATGTATATTTCAGGTCCCCATTTTTTGGACCCCATTGTTATTGTTATGTTATATCTTGATACGAGCATGGGAATGCCTGCCTCGTCCATATGATCAGATGATTCCTCATCCATTATTGAGGTTATGTACTTTTAGTTCTTGCAGTTGTTCGGGATCGTTGTTCCGGGCTTCAGTTTGTTTCTTCTCTTCTCTCCACACCCCAGGAAAACGATTCATGACTTATGATGTCCATCGGCCATACGATGAGCTCTTGCCCTCGCACATCAGGGGGCAATCTGTTAACACCCAAAAAGTGTTCACTACCTCATCTACCACATTACATGGCTCATTTGTCCATTTTCCTACCATATTTCCCCAAAAATCCCAAAAAATCCCATTAAAAAGCCTCCAAAAGGCCTAAAATGCCTCCAAAAGGCCACAAAACCATTAAAATAGCCTCAAAAAGGCTAAAAAAACCCCTTTTCCTCCAAAAATATCCAAAATTCCTCTAAAATAGCAAAAACCCCCTAAAAAGGGAATAAAAAATATAAAATAATGAGGAAAAGGAGGAAAAAACCCTATACAGCTGCCCTAAACCATGTGTTTCCTAAAACCATGGGTCAGCACTCCACCACCAAAAAACTATAAATAGGTGATGGAGATCCCTTATTTCATATCCACAATCAAGTATACCCTTACTCTGCCAAAATCTCTTTCGAAACCCTAGTTCACCATTGAACTACTTTCACCTTGAGAGCCACTTTTGGCCCATTTCCACCATTGGAGAAAGAGAAGGAGCACATTGGAGCTTGGAGCAACCCTCTTGGACATTGCAAGGGCTTCATCAACCTCCACATTGGAGGTAATATCAATACAAAACCATTATTTAAATTTGTTGTTTATGTTTCATGCACATGTTTTAGAGTAGTTTTTTCATTTCTGTTTTAGCTTAATAATTTACATTTACTGAAATGCTACTAAGGAGTCCATTCTCCTTAGTAGGTGCTCATTTGCACAAACTAGGGGTAAAACCCTAGCTACACCTATCAAAAGAGTCCAACTTCAAAAAGAAATATCAATCTGAAAGGTGGTCAAATTGACAATTTAACATGGCCATGACATACTACAAACAACGGTTATCTAGATGAACAAAATCATAATACCATTGGACTCATTTGTCTCCTTTGGTCCAAGGCCTAGCTCTGCTAGAACCGCATCAAGATCAGCCAATTCTTTCTTTGAAAGCTATCTCTCTGGCTCTCGTGACACTGCTAATGTAGGAACCATGGGTTTATTCACCACTGGATCTGTGGTGATCCCGTTCTTCCTCAGCATCATCATCAACTTCATCAAAAGCATCCTCCTCGCCGTCACTTTCATGTGGAAGCAAATAGTAACATTAAAATTTAAAAAAAAATTGAGTTTAATATAGCAAGGGGCAATCTAGTAGAAATTTAAAATGCAACTTGGTGTAGGATTAGAAACATCAATGAGAAAATGATTAACTCAAATGGCATTCCTTCAAGGATATAGTTACCTACTAGAAAAAGTTTGCAGAGACTGAATCACAACTCTGAGAAAATGGTAAAGAGATCTCTAAAAATGGCAAGCTGCAGATATCAACAGACTACATAATACATTATATAAAATAGAAAAAGCACTGTAAAATTTCAATATGCACAGAATGTTATTGTGTGTCTGAACTTTGTAAAAAATATGTTACTTTATATAAAAATCAAGTTCAAAAAGGAAAACAATATTTAGATTATAACAGACCATAATAAATTCAAAACTCCATCTTCCAGAAACAAAATGTGTATGTGTGTTTCATAGACTATTGTTTAGTGAAGAAATTTCAGATATGTAAGTAGTAACATATTATCATAAGAAAATCCCAAAATATTAAATAAAAAAATATTTGAAAGCAAATTTACATTAGCAGTCAAGGAATCATATTTTGTTGATAATATTGAATTAAACTGAGATTTAAGTTTTGAACACTTCTACAAAACAAATAGCAGATTAAATCTACTAGGGAAAATTCACACAATGCTAACATGTCTGCAAAAAACCCAAGCTACCCCCAACCAAATTCAAATGCCATAAATCCGTTATTTAAATACTCAACAATCACTAAAAGAAAAGCACAAATCCCAAGTTACATAGCAGATTCCATGCAGAACAAATTAGTGTAAAACTAGTCCAAATTAATTTCAAATGGTTCCAAGTTTTCCGCAAAATATTTTACTTTTTATTATTTATATTCATATTATACTATATGGTCTTGCATTTTTTCAAGAGACTTCTATTACTTTTTAATTTTTTATTGTTAAAAAGAGATGGAATGGTGCCTTCAAACGAGCAAGAGAATTCAGTCTTAATATCAATTTATGATGCTTCAATTTGAAATATAAAGGAGGAAATAAAGGGTCCAGATGGAGCAGGAGGAACAAGTAACAACCCCAAATATAGACACATTCTTTTTTACAACAAGACATAAATGGAAATGGGAACTTCAAAATTTCGAATCCATAGTTCTTTATTCTATCCACCATGTTAGCAAAGGCAAGCATACAAATACCAATTCTTTGAAACAATAGCTTGAACAACAGTTTGATTTCACAACCAATGATCACATTCCAAGGATGTCTTAGTGGGAATTGATGGAGAAAAATTTCCCAAGTAGTCCTGCAAGATCCTTTCCAATCATGGCAAACAAGGCTCAGGTATGTTCATCCTAATTTGTTTTTGACTGTGATTGACTCCAGTTTCGGACTTACTTGAAAATAGTCACTCTCAATCCCAAAAACATGAGTCAGATGTGGAATGGATTGTAGAGCTGACTCTCTTGTAATCAGTATTTTTAAAGCTTTTCTAGTTCCCAAGATCAGGATGACTATCACAACTGCAACACCAGGAAGGATTTATTTCCAAAAGAAGGGGCCATTTCACCCATGCAAAAAGCTTCCATTTATACCAACTGTCATACCATTTTGATGTCCATCCTTTTTTCTTAAGCTAGCATTGTCCATATTTGTCCACTTTGTAAGATTAGTATGGATTTCTAATGCCCCTGAAGTGGAGAAAGCACTCAAAATATAGATGCCAGAGACTCTGTATTATTTTAATGACCTAAAACTTGTCCACTGGGCATTGGCATAGATATAGTTTGGAGGATGATCTTTCACTTTGGTTTCAAAAGATAAACACAAACAACTTGTGGCTTTCTCTACCTTTTTACTATAGTTTCCAGATAGTCTATACAAGTCTTCTAGACTCGTGTGATCATGAAGTTCCAAGACTTGGAAGGTCGCTTTCCCATTGGAAATCAATTTCCATTAGCTATGTTTTTTTCCATTGGTGCTTGAGAAAGGAATCCAAGCATTGGCAATGCAATAGGACTTCTTAATTGAATCAAGAGTAGCGAGGTTCTCTACATCCCAATATGGAGGATATGTTGTTACTAAAGTGGGTAACGCTGATGTGGAAACTATAATGCAAATCACAAGAAAAAAATGTAGACTCATAAAATACAAAAATAAAATCGGCATAAATCCATCTTAAACCTGGATCTATCAAATAATGTTAGAATTTCTTGATGTGTAAATTATTTTATCTTAAATGTTTTACATTTCAAGAAAAAAATTCACCTTGAGAAATTGGATACCTCATGGTGCTTAATATATATGGGAAGATGGATCTATGCTGATATTTAGAACAACCAAAAGATCATTTTTTAGTTGGGAATGTATCAGTATACCAAAGACCTAGCAAAGCTTTCTGTTGCGCTCACTACCATGAAGCTGTCAAAGAAACAAGGCATTACTGATATGGTCTTATTTGGTGACTCTAGGTTGGTTTTCCAACGACTTAGTGGTCATCATTTTATTTTGTCTTTAATACTTATTTTCTATCATTGTATCTTAGTCCAACTTTTTGGATTGTCATTAGCTACCACCCATTTAGGGGTCATGAGCTTTCTGTAAGCATTTGCTATAGAAACCATTTCTAAAGATGGAAAAAGCAAAACGTAAAAAGCATATGTATGAGAAAACTGGACCTGATTAGACATTGTTGAATAGCATATGGGTTGTTTGTGAGTATAAGATTACATGTATCGTTATCAATTTTTAGAGCAAAGCATTGGTCGTTATAATATATAAATAGTAATACATATATTAAAGTTTATAGAGGGAACATTTGGAGGCCTCCTGGCTCTAGTGTTTCTCTTGGAAATTTTCTTGTTTATTTTGGTACTGCAGGACATGAAAAGGTCATCATTTTATTTCAATATAGTAACAAATTACTATCATTTTTTCTTGGCTCAAACAGTTCCTCTGACCCAACAATTCCATACTTTACACCAACAAACATGAAATGAATATTGTGCTTTAAATAATTAACCCCACGATTCTAGTGAATCAGATCAAAACTAAATCAGTGTTGAAGCAAGATAATCAAAGTGTTGTTGGTTGTGTTTATTTGCAACTAGGAAGAGTAATGAAAGAATGGCAATGCAAATGGATTACTGTGTTGTAGTGATTCAAATTAATTTATGTTCTGGAATTCACTTGCAACAGCCAAAGCAAACATTCAAGCACCAACCATTAACATAGCAAATTTTACCCCATAAACCCAAATGGGAAAACCATCTTAATTGGGGATTTTATTAAGCAAGAAAATGATTACAAAAGGGTGAGACATACATAGATTGAGTGCATTGTGACTCAATGGAAGGAAATTTTCATATAGCACCTGTTGATGTATATGTAACTTCGGAATTTATTTCACATATATGTATATTGTATTCCTATAGAGATGTTATTATTCCTCTATACGGAAGTGTAGTCATTTATATGGTAAGTATCGTAACTTATACTTGATGGGTTCTTAGACCACCTTGTTGGGGTCGGCCCTGTATAAGTCATGTGGGTTAAAGGGTTATTAGACCACCCTATTGGGGGTCGGCCATGTGGGTCAAAGGGTTATTAGACCAACCTAGTGGGGGTAGGCCCAATCAACATTATGTTAAGTGGTTAAGTTGAGGCCGACCTAGTTGAGTAAAGGTCAAGTCAAGTTAGTGTATAAATAGAGAGTGTGTCGCTCTCATTTTACACATTCTATTCTCTCACTCACACTTGGGAGAGTGGCACACTTGTGGAGGAGCAGGCTCTGCTGCTAGGAGAAGACTATCTCTTGTATTCTGGTTGTATCATTGCTCTATATATCTCTGAGGAAGTTATTGGGGTTTTTCACCTTTATGGTTTTCCCCAAGTAAATTCTGTGTCTCTTGTGTGCTTGCATTATTGTGTCCATGATTGATATGTTGTATATTTGCTGTACATGTTGTTCTCTCAGTTAAGATCCTAGATCAGATTGAAGAAAATTCTGAAAATTTAACAGCACCAAGGCTCAATAACAATTATGCACTCATCGTGGGACATACTCAATATATTCTTCTCCTTCGATCATCAAACAAACTGTTTCTTTCATCTCTCATCTTTTTTACTGCCCTTATTCTTTTACTCCTCATCTCTCCTACATGTTGAATGTCGTTTGTCTCTAACAACCCTCATTTTTCATAGGCTTCCTTGGATTGGTTAGGATAGAGATCCTTTATCAAACGCTTTTCCTGTGCCAAGCCATCCAGGAAGTGATCTCCCTTGAGTAGTAATAGCCCATCCAATAATGGAACTTAATGTCCAGTGATTGATTTCAAACATGCAAGATAGGATAGTTAATAGAGCTGTAAAGGTAGTTTTGAACACATGTTCCTCATAAGCATAAAGTTATGTTTGAGACCTAATCTTTGTTCATGCAAAATCAAAGTCTGTCATGGAAAAGGAAAAGAAACTTAAACCACATCAGACAGGTGTAATAATTTAAGTATTGAAGGTGTTTTCATGTTTAAGCTATAATTTGGGAAATTACTAAACTATGCATATTATTTATCTCCTTCTCAAGTTGCTTTCAGGTTCCTCTTTTAACAAGATATAATCAAGTGCAAATAGCCCTTAGTAAATTATTTTGGTCTAAAAATTTGGAGAAGTGTGACACGGGCACATCAAACCTTCTTCTACAGGAATTTATGAGCCTTGTTTTTGAAAAGAAAAATGTGCTCACATTCATAATTACAAAGTAAAGGTATAGAGAAAATATACAGTCTATCTAAGCTCTATAATAATCCAAAACTATTTTACCTCAAACTTCACAATTTTGTCACAAATCTTTGTTATAAATTTGTACTCCATATAATATTCCCATATCCGATTTACTCACAAATTTCTATGATAAATATGTGTTCATTATTGGTAACACAAAGACACACCTGCTCATGACACAAAGACACACAGTTTTGGAGTCACCATTTGCTTATGAGCAAATATCTCTACATTTTATTATGTTGTGTGTTCGTATCGATAGTTGTCTAGAAAGCAATGCAGTAGCATCAGCTTCTGTTTATTGTCTTGTACAAAGTGTATAATGAATATACAAATTCATCATGATGCTACAATGAAAAATAGGATAAATACCTAAATATTTAATGTATCAGACTTCCCCTCAAGGGATGGTGGATGTCATTGTGCCACACTCTCCTGATACACTCATAGGGCATGGCTCCTAGCCTTGGAATTCTCTATAATCACGGATCCCTAATTGCAATGGCCCAATTGAACCAAGAAACTCAATATGATGTTTCCCAGTAATCCTACCAGAGCTTGGAGTCCTCTATATGGGTTATATCATTCTAGAAACCCATTACTAGCCCTGTACTTTGTCAAGATTATCAACAGAAAATGGCAATTGAGTTTTTTTAGAAGTGTTATTCGAAGTGACCCAAATGAACAAAGATTGAAAAAATAGGGAAGAGCAATGTTCAAATATAATGCAAGAAGATATATGATGAAGAAATCTTCTACAAAAAATCTAAAAATATGCCAAAGCATGTCAAAGCAAGACATGGATATAGATTCTTGATGGAATAGGCCTAGTAACACTGATTCAATGTGCTTTTGCTTTCTCAATTTCATCCCAATGATGAGCAAGTGTCACTCAAAACACGTGGGTGGAAAATCTTTCACATGATGATAAACCAGAATATAGGCATGGACAATGTCTACTAACTTGCTCCCACTCAAAAAGAAGTTGTTGGCTTTCTTTGAGAAGGAAACAACTCCTACAACACCCATGTGCCCTGCTTCCACACATATGCAGGATTTGATCTCTGTATCCCAAATTCTTACCTGCAACAAAAGCACAAGGCATATTTTAGTGGAGTGATTAAAAATAATAAAAATAACCCATAAAAAATAACTTCGCATCCATGAAAGAAATTTAGTGTCAACAATTGCAAAAGAGAATAAATCCTAGCCTCGAGTGTTATAGCTCAATTGGTTGGTGCCACTATTGCCTAGGCATTGCCAGTAATTCAGAGCACTGTGTGGGTCCCTAGTTTGATTCCCACAGGATTAGAGGCACTAATTCTATGTTACCTGCTTTACATTGGGTACCATTCCAAGGGGGAAGTGTCAAATACCTTCCAGTGACTCTCGTGTTCCTAGCTTCTTTAGAGTCCACCATCTATCCCAAAAAATCTATCAATAAATCCATCCAAGGATTTCAACAGACTCAGGTGGTGTTTTCAACCATTGAAAATTGAGCCACTCAGGTACCGGCTTCGATCGGCCCTTTCTTGGAACCACCATGCCCTACCTTCGTCCCCCCTGGCTGTTGACCGATCAAAGAAAGCAGTTCTTCCCTTGTGAGTATCCCAGGGATTTCTTTCCTGGAAAGGTGAAAGAGAAAATAAATCCTCTTAGAAATAAATCAATTCAATCCTGAGTCAAAATCTATGTGGTTTAATATTTAAGCAAAAGCCCAAAATAATTTTCAAGATGCAAGGGGTTACCGTCTCCATTCGTGAAGCATGAAACCCTCGTCCGAGTGCATTTCTTCAAGGGAAGGGAGAATTGGACCATCGGAGGTGAGCGACGATATGCCATAAAGTCCATTGATGTAAAAGGGTTTGCATTGATTTGAGTCTTGGGGAGATTAATTGCCCCCAAAATCGACATGGTGAGAGGATAATCCAAAGCTTTGGCTGAACATGGGAGGGGTATCCAACTATTGCATGAGAGCCTTGTCCTCTAAATTGTTCATGTAAATGGGTGTAGGAGGAAACTCAACGGATTTTCCCTTGTTGAAGTTGTCGACCTCTTGGACTTGTTGGCATCGATGTTAGCGTTGGAACTCATCTTTTAACAATAACAATTAGATCAAGGATAACAACTCCCAACCATCATTGTTATGTTCAATTTCTAGAGGATGTTGAATATTTGACATGGTGGCATTAAAGGAAAATATATTGATATAATCCCTAATAACACTAGACTTGTGGTAAGGCCTTCCATCACAATGTTAGCCAATTTGATATCATACTTTTAAAATATTTTATTATTTAAAACTTTCCAAACTACTTGTTTCAGCATATGCTTAATAGCCCAAGCCAAGGTGATGTATCTACATGGGTGTTTGGTGATGTCTCTACAAATTTGGGAGGAAGAATAGATGGAATAGTGTCCATAGTGTACACGGATAACCCAAAAAAATATAGTGCCATATTTTTTTCTCTTATTTAAATTTATCTTAACCCCACCAAATCCTCCCTGCACTTAGTAGACCTTAGGTTATTCTAGTTGCATAGAGGGAGGTTAAGTGTAATATATCCTTGGGTGGAGTAGAGGTATCATTAAATATAACCTATGTTAATTTCAATAAATTAAATAGAAATTTTTTTCATGAAAAATAAAACAGAAAGGAGAAAACTCATCAAGAGGTACCATGTGCAGAGATACCAAAACTCATGCAACACGTAGCCAACTCCTAACACATGCAACACATAGCCAAAAACACCAACGCTTCCAAAACACAACAATCAATATCTTTGAAACATGGTGAATGTGAATGCTCATGAACCCACTAATTTGCATTGGTGGCCACCTTCAAGACCTACAAAGAAATTCAAGAAGACAACTCCAAATTCAAATAAAATATCAAATTTCATTGATTTTTAATGGCCCTTTTTTTAATTACTAATGTTCATGATTGAAATTAATTCTAATAATTTTTTTAACTTTAGATGTAATCAATTAGGGAATGGAAAAAATAAAATGGATGTCTATAGAGGAGCATAGAGGCTAGATTATTTAGGAAACGTCACAGTTTTCTATAAATTGCCACTCATTTGGTCCTTATATCTAAAGTATAAAATCACCAAATCATCACAGACTGCATACAAAACATATGACTCTTTGTACTGATCAAATAAGGGAAATATAATATTCCTTATGTTATGTGGGGCAATGGAAAAAAGTGCAAGGCTATCGATGGCTAGATGGTTTCCTGGAGTGTTTTGTTTTGAATAGTTTGGTTGATCCTAAGAGCTATTAGATGGGGTGAGTGACATGAGAGTCCTTAGCCCATTTTCTTTAACCCAATTACCTCAAATCCTTAATTGAAGGTGGCATCTACGATGTATCCTTATGATTGGTTAAGATGTCGCTCACACATAGCCTTTTTCTTGAACCAACTTGGTGCTAAGATAAGTGTTCCATGTTTTCTTCTCAATTCTATTTATGGTTTTGAAATCTAACCTTATATTCTAATTTTATAATGCATTTCAAAGTAGGATTTTTGGTTTAAATGAAGTTGATCTCCATGTTTGGTTGTGTTACATTTCTTAGTTGTACACACTTCTGAAATTGAATGGCCTTTCAAGCAAGTTGGGTTCAAAATTATGTTAAGTATTTTGAATTTGAGTGTTGTAGGAAAAAAGTCCCAGTGGCCAGGGTTAAGTCACCAGCAAAGAAAACATGATATAAACTACTCAAATTTCCATATCAAGTTATGGTATCAAATATGAAGTATAGGTGGTTAACAAAAAAGTATCTTTTACTAAATGGTTGATCACTTACCAATGTCTTATTACTTGCTTGGGTGTAGTCTCTAATTTTTCCAGTGTTTTAGATATATGTTGTAGTCTATATGTGCACTTAGACTCCCTCGAAAGAAGCAAGGTGACTAGTTATAACTCTGCAAATCGATTTAGGGACCTTCGATGTTTTTATCGAGAGAAGAAACCGGATCCATTTAAGAGATACAATGGTGATGTGTAGAAGGAGCAGATAAAATTTTAGGGTTCTAAGCTCACTTGTTAGAACAACACAAATATTGAGCCTAGTGGTCGAATCCTTGGATCGATAGAATTTTCTTATTAGTTTCATATATAAATAGTTAAAATTTTCCCATCAAGATAATTTGTAAGATTTATGAGGGTTAGTAGGTTTCTCTAAGATGCATCCTCTCGTTGATCATTGTTAACACCCAAAAAGTGCTCACTAGCTCATTTCCCTATTCACATGACCCATTTATCCACTTTTTCACCATCAAAAGCCTCTGAAACCAACAAAAGGTCACCAAAAGACCTAAGTACACCCCTTTTTCCATTAAAAAAGATTATTTTTCCAAGAAAATCATAAAAAACCCTCAAAAAGGGTCCAAATTCCCAAAAATATTAAAAAGGGAATTAAAATATTATTTTTATTCAAAAAAGGAAAAAGGAGGGAAAAGTACCTAAACCATGTTGGTCAATACCATTTGGTTTCCACAAAACCACAAATGGTATTTCCCACCACCAAAACCTATAAAAAGGTGGTAGGGGCTCCTCATTTCATATCCATCCATTATCTCATCCTTATGCTGCTGAAATCTCCCCTGAGCATTTTAGCCATTGCAAACCACATTGGAGAAGAGACCATTGGAGATTGGAGTTGCTCATCCTTGGAGCCATTCAACCTCACCATTAGAGGTATTGATTCCGCAAGCACTTGCTTGCCCCATTCTTTCAATACAAATTTATTATTCTTATATGTTCTTGTTCTTGATTTTAAATTATCTTTGTTATTTGCTTAATATCTTTGCTTAGATCCATGAATAGTCTTGTTTAATTAGTTTATGGTTATTTATTTCCATTGAAACTGCTGCTACTAGTTAGCAGGTGCCCATAGCACTAAGCCTGGTTGCAAAACCGGGCCAACAGTTTTTGGCGACTCCGCTTTGGTTTGAACTATAGATCTCTAGTTTTTCCTTTAATCTTAGTTTTTTATGAGTTTTTAACCTTTAGATCCATAGATCTGCCATCTTAGACAGCAGATCCATTGCTGCTCTGAGTTTTGGCCCCATAAACAGCCCGAAATTTTCAATTTTCGGGTTCGTTTCTCGGTTTCCGTGCACGGCTCCCGCATCGCGGCTTTTTGCCAGACAGTTGCGCGGTCCATCGCGACTTTTCTGCGTTTTTCCGCGTGGTCCATCGCGGCTTTCTGCCAGACAGTCGCGCGGTCCATCGCGACCTTTCTGCGTTTTTCCGCGCTGCGCACCGCGGCTTTGCGGCCAATTTCCGCGCTGCCCATCGCGACTGTGCGGCTAAAACCCGCGTGGTCCATCGCGCCTGTGCGGCCAAAACCCGTGCGGTCCATCGCGACTGTGCGACAAAAACCCGCGCGGTCCATCGCGGTTTTTCTGTCAAAACCCGCGCGGCTGAATTTTTCATTCGGCCATCCCGATTTTGAAATTTTTTTTTACTGTACTTTCTGCCCATAGCACATTTTTTACAGTATTAAATTCTGCATATTTGACAGCTTTGAAAAAATTTTTACTATTTAAAGTGCATATCTAGAAATCTTTTTAAAAATTTTCAAGAAAGTGAAAGAAAGACTCATTTTGCATTTTCATCTAGATTCAAATTTTTTCCTGTTTACTTCTTTAAAAATCTTGCCCTTAGCAATTTTTTCTTGAAACGAAGAAATCCATTTATTTCTTTTAAAAAGAAGTCTATTATTTGCTTTCATAAATCCAAGAAATCCTTTGTTTTTTGAGCTATTTTTTGAAAAGCATTTAAATTCCTTTTTAGTGAAAAAGCCATAAATATTTGCTTTTTATTTTCGAAAAATCCTTTATTTTTTGAAAATTTCCTATAAAGCATTTAATTTTTTCAAGTTCAGTTTACAACACCTCACGTGCACTCACACGATCACTTAATTGAACTAAGCCTTAAAAACGTACCCTAATTTGAACACACTTTTAACCCCACTTGGGGAACACTAAAAGAATTCTTGTAGCTAGGTAGTATTGGGGGGATAGGTGTTCCAATAACACCCCTCAGTTCTTACATCTGAGACATAGAAGTTGTCCAATTAGGGAGCTAAAATCTCTTAGTACTTTTTGGCGCGGTCACAACCGGTTTGTGGGAAGGCCTCTCCCTTAGGAGGGTTGAAGTCGCGAGGATGGTTCCGGAAGCCTGAGTGGAATACCGAAATCCATTCAGTAACCGAAGGGCTACCATTCGCAGTTCTCGGGATATCCCTGTATTGGGATATTGCGATCAAAGGACCAAACGACAGATTTACCTTTTCTCGACGCGTCATGAACGGAGTATCCTAGTAGCCTGTCTTTAGGATTGATTACCCGGTGTCCCTCCCGGTAGGGGGATATCTAGCCATTGTCTCAACATTCATATTGTCTGACTTGGATTTCATCACCTTGCAGAGGATATCGTCTGTTTGAGTCACAATACTTTTAGATTAGGTGTTTGCATGATATCAACCTACCTGTGGTCTAGTTAACCTATTTTTTCTAGGAGCCGCTTGCATGTTGGTATTCTGACCAGTTGTTGCATTCCTCCACTTATTGTAGCACAGCTGCTAGAATAAGTGCCTTTTTTGAGGATTGATTTTTGGCCTGAGAGCCTTCTTTTTTCACTCCCCTTCTTGCACCCTTGGTTGCATTAGGGTTTTGAGTCTTTTATATATATCACCACCTGATACTTAAATAATTTTTTTAACCAAACACATATTCTCACCATTGAGAATTTTAGACGCTCTCGTCGTCTACAGGGCGAACTCCCTGAGTTTAGTCCACTTGGCTCTCCACGTCACGGACGCAGAGCCTTATCCCTTGATTCGACACATCGTCAATCAATTAGGCAGTCATCCGATTCTGACACACCTCACTTCACCTTTGATTTGGAGGTAGAATCCGAAAACCCCACAGAGTTACCCCCAACCACCATTATGTCTGGAACACCCTTTGATCCACTATTTACAACTACCATAGGTCAGACATCCGCAGACCCTTCTGCTGTAGTACCATCCACGGCAACAACCACCCCTCTGGGTATGCCCAATACGGGTAACACTCCACATTTAGGAATGCCTAACACAGGGCCACCACCTGTCATGGGTATACCCAACATGGGGGTCATACCCCCTTTGGTTTCCACAAACCCCATCCCAGGAATCCCTATTACGATTCCCAACCCAAGTGCAACCCATGTTGCACTTGGAAGTGCTATCCCAGGAATCCCTAGTGCGATTCCTAACCCAAGTGTAACCCAAGTTTCACTTGGAGGCGCTGGCCCATACCAGACTACACCTATTGGAGGCCATATACCCTCCATACCTAGCATACCTTTAGGCGCTACTGGACCCCTACACCATACCACTATGGCCAGGCATGTCCCAGTTCCAGTCACCACATCTGCTAGTCTACCATACATGGCAAGTCTGAACCTGCCAGATTTAGCTAGGCTCACAAATGACCCCATCAGACATGATCCGGCGTGGCCTCAAATGCCCACCAAACTCCCCTCTGACATCCCTAAGTTTGAGGGTAAGGCAGGAGAATACCCCCAGAACCACATCATGTCCTTCCATTTATGGTGTTCCTCCAACTCCATAGTGGATGACTCAATCCGCCTCCGGCTTTTTACAACGCACCTTCACTGGCTCCGCAGTCAAATGGTATATCGAGCAGCCCCATGGGACGCATGCCACTTTTACCTCCCTTGCCTCGACTTTCCTACAATTCTTTCAGTTACCTGTCCGCTATGATGCGGGCGTCGAGATCCTACTGTCTTGCAGACAAAACACGGCCACGCATATCACTGACCATATTCATGATTGGCGTCGGCGCCGAAGCCTATGCAAAATCAAATTAGACGACCGAATCTTCCTAGATTGGTTTCTAAAATACCTCCTTCCTCTCATTGCGAAGGATGTAGCATCTGAAAGACCCCAGTCTGAAGAAGAGGCCATCCTCAAAGCCCAACAGTTTGATCTCATCTACGCCCAGTCGGGTTACCTATACACGATCATACCGGACGCCCCACGAGGCGACTCTGCACGCGGTGACACACCGGGGGCATCACATGCCGCTGATGGCATTATTGGCCAAATTACACCGCAAGCAAAACCTTTCAGTATGGTGAGCACCATGCCTACCCCAGACCTTTCTAGGGCTACATCTAGTTCCGGAGCGACAACTTCTTATGCTCCAACAAACCAGACCCATCACGTTCATGGACCCTCTTGTCCACAACATTGTTATGGCCAAGCGCCATCAGCATATGTACCTCCTACATACTATGCTCAACCTACGGTACAGACCCCCATACAGTTCCCACAACAGCCCATGCATTACCCACAACCGGTTGCACCAGCTAACCTCACACCTCCACCAGCTCAGGGGTACCAACAACCCCAACAGGCAACTAGACCACCTCCAGCTCCACCTGCATACTATCCACCGCAACCTGCTCCCGCACCTGCGGCTCCTCAGAATCCCCCCAATGCTCAAGGGCATGTGTATGCACAACAACATCAGCCCCAATACCAAAATAACCAACGCAACCAGGGTGGGCAACCAAACCGCGGAAGAGGACGCAACCGTGGAAACAATCAAAACCGTAACCAAGCTCCACAACCTACCCATCCTCCGCAAAACAATAACGCGGCGCTTGCTCATCAGAATCCTGATCGACCACCTAAGCAAGCCAAAAATGCTAATTTACGAACAAACCATCCTTGTTCCATTTGCGGTGTCTATGGTCACTATACCCACGCTTGCCCACATCTGGAGCGAGCTCGACAACTATGGACAAATGACGCCCATCGTCAAGGGCAGGCAGCTCCTCAGCCGCCACCCAACCCCCCACCACCTCCACAACAACCTTTGGTACTACAAAACCCTTTTCCAACACAAGGAGTGGTGAACACTCAGCAATTAGCCCCCCCACAGGGCAACGTGCAACCACAACAAATTACTTACGCAGCTCCGGACCAACCCATGTTTGATTCAGGCACCCATCATTTATTGATGATGTCCACTGCCGACGTCAATATCCAAACCCGTCGGAATCAATACGGACCGACTTATGAAGCCCCCCCCGCCGAAAAGGATACTAATGCTCATCCCACTGATCAGACATTGCGTATACCTCAGGTTCCACTCGATGGCGCTTCTAAAGCACCTCGCTTCCCCCTTCGCCGAATCAACAACAACCCCAATGCACGGGCTGCGTCCAATTACAACATCGTAGATGACTTAGCTCAATCTCCCGCAGCCATGTCGGCGTTAGAAGTCTTAAAAAACTGTCCTACTCAGCGCAAGACTTTACTTTCCGCCATTGGGGCGATTGACCCAAATGATTCTAAATTGATGACCTTTGATTTAGACCAGTCTGAACCACGGCTGCCTTCCACCATAGCAGTCCAAGTTTCCGTTTCTATTCGGAATCTTGTCATCCATCGATGTATCATCGACGAGGGTGCCTCCACATGCGTCATGTCCACATTCGTTTGGCAGAAGTTGGGATCCCCTACTCTCCAGCAGTCCACCACTGCATTACGAGCTTATGACGGCCGTTCGGCTCAACCCCAAGGTCTTTTATCCAATGTCCCTGTCCAGCTGGCAGGTAAAACCGTGCTCATTGACATTGAGGTCATCAATGCCCAACTAGACTATAACCTTTTACTTGGTCGCAGCTATATGTACGCCATGCGAGCTATTGCCTCATCCGTATTTCGCACCATGCAGTTCCCCCATGAGGGACGCGTGGTCAAGGTCGACCAGTTCACCTATTACGATCCCAAGGCCCCTGCCACACCTAAAAATGTTCTCCCCATGGTTGAACAACTTGTTTGTGGTGCAACTACCTCATTCATTTCCTCAGTAGGACCCGGACTTTACTCCGAGGCGCCGATGACCTCTACATTCCAGGCCATTCCACCACCGTCACCGGAGACCCAGGTCGCTAACCTCTGCACTCTTTCACAAACACCCGGTAATCAACCCTCCTTGTTACCCAAACCACCATTGGTCCCTAGTCACATCGGTGTTACACCTATCCACACAATCCCCTTTCTATTTCCTCCTTCGGGTGTAGTAAGCGCCTCGGTTATGGCTACCCTTAGTCTCCCCGGGTTAACATTGGGATTACCCATGTGGTATATTACGCCTCCCATTCCTCCACCGACACCAAATGTCATCCTACAACCGGTGCAACCCATTGTTACTTCTACCCAACCACCTCCCGGTATCACGACTCCTTTGTCGTCGACGAATCCCCCTCCGTTCGTCAGGCCCACTGGGGGCTGAGGCCCACAACCATACACTGCGGTTCCCCCACCCAAGGCAGTTAAACCTCCCTCCGTATTTCGTGCTCCTCCAAAATGCTCGCTGTGTGATGAGTTAGGCCATCCAACCCATCAGTGCCCACAGTTACCTGCATTGTAGGAACACATGCAAATGCTGGACGACGACCCCAACATCCCGGTGGTCAAGCTCGATCCAAACCCCATGCCTCGTGATAAATCACTGCGTACCAACCACCCATGTGCGATATGCAGTATTTACGGCCACTACTCCCACAACTGTCCTGACATCCCAGACTATAGAGCAGCTCTCTACGAGATGAACAATTTGGACCTAGAGACGGCACCCCCTACTATCGAGGAGATCTACCCTCCCGCATCATCATCATCCGGAGAGATTAACACCATCTACATGATCTCTTCGACTACCACTACCTCATCACTCGATTTGACCACTCAAAGCTCCCGCAATGATACTCCTACTACCTTTGATTATCCCGGGGAAGACATGCACCATCGTCCATACTTCCTCCTGGAAGAGACTTCATCCACCACCACTACCCAATCCGCGGTTGAGTCCAAGGATTTCCTTCCTACTAAAATCGACTGGTTAACGGATCCCATGGCCGATATTTCTCCCGTCATCCACATTGACATCTCTGTCCCACTTGGTTCCCTTCATACCATCACATTAGGAACCTCCCACAGTGAGCATGAGATCGGAGAATACCAACAACTCTTCCAAGAATTCACTGATGTCTTTACTTGGTCAGATACCGAAATGCCTGGCCTTGACCCCTCCATTTATACGATCTCCACTGGATACCCCTCTGTCCGGTCGGCCCCTTCCATTGATCCCTTTGACACACAGGTTCAACCCTTTCAAACCGACCAGGAAACCACATGTCCACAACATGGGGGCAGGCCCAAAACCTTGCCTACTCATCATCATCGTGATCCTCGTCGGAGATACTGGGGGCATCCACCCCACAAAGGGAATCCCCCATCATCATATCATCACTTCAGTATGCCACCACGACCCACAGCCTCATGGTATAACACCCCGCCAGCAGTTGCTCAATGCCCTATTGATCTCTCTCTGAGACAACATCTGCACCACATTGACACCTCTGAGTTAGGGGGCATAATAGATTACCTCGACCCCGGGATAGGGGGCATGATCAATCATTTTGAACCTTCCCCATCATCTCTATCTCAACACGTCAATGAACCCATTGTTCAAACCCACACATATGTGATCCACAATCACAAATCCCATGCACATAGCATGGGGGCAGGTCATTAACCCTGCTCACTTTTTCATATTCGTGATCTCAACCATTTTTGAGGTCACGTGTCACTTGTATATTTCAGTTGATTTTATACACCTAGTATTTTTCCCCCACGGGTCATCATTTCTCCCCACCACTGCATCCTTCGCTTGGTGGGATCACCTTTATTTGTATCCATTTTTAAACCTAGTTCTTTCCTTTAACCATTCCGGAGTCCTTATGACCTCCGTTTTTTGCACCATTTGCACTGCCGGATTCATATTTCTGTGCCCGTGATGATGCTTGAGATCATTTCTCGCTCTCGCCAGGACCAATATCAACATTGTGTCCCGACACCTTGTCGCCCCAGTTTGCGTACCACTTCGGCTGCTCTCCATTTTTGATATATTTGATATCATCGGATTCATTTTTCCGAGCCCGTGATGATGCTTGAGATCATTTCTCGCTCTCACGCCCAGATTTTTTGGGCATTTTTTACCATGCCCCCTCGTCGCCTCGGTTTGCGTGCCACATTGGCCGTTATCCATTTTCGACGAGTTTTATATCGCCGAATTCAGTTTTCCGCGCTCGTGATGATGCTAGAGATCATTTCTCGCTCTCACGCCTAGATTTTTTGGGCATTTTTTCCATGCCCCCCTCGTCACCTTGGTTTGCGTGCCACATTCGCCGTTCTCCGTTTTTGACAATCTTTATATCGTCGGATTCAGTTTTCCACACTCGTGATGATGCTTGAGATCATTTCTCGCTCTCACCCCCATATTTTTTGGGCATTTTTTCCATGCCCCCTCGTTGCCTCGTTTGCGTGCCACATCCACCATTCTCCGTGTTTGACCATCTTTATATCACTGGATTCAGTGTCCCGCGCTTTTGATGATGCTTGAGATCATTTCTCGCTCTCACACCCATACTTTTCGGCCATGTTTTCAAAATTCCCTCTCATTGCCTCGGTTTGTGTGCCACAACAACCGCAGCCCCCTTTTGACAACCTTTATGTCACCGGATCCAGTATCCCGCACTCATGATGATGCTTGAGACCTTTTCTCGCTCTCATCAATCCCGCTTTGTTTGGTATAATTTTATCCCTTTTTCGGGCCGAGCAATCCCTTTTACGAAAAAGGCACTTAGGGAGTTTCTGTTAAGCTCTTTTCTGACTCCTAAAACAATGAAAAGATCGCCGAGCAATCTTGCTTCCGTTCATGCTCGCTAAACGTATCTGAAAGGGCGTCTACCTGGTATAAGTTTACCCCTTTTCCAGACCTCGTAGACTAAATACGAAAAAGGTATACTCTAGTCACATCGGCTAGAAGAGTTCTCCATCCGCATCATTTTATGCTTTTTCGGGCCTTGGAGACTAAACTTACGAAAAAGAAACACCAACAGAGTCCACTTACCATTTTCAGACTCTCTAAACATGAAAGCAACCATGAGCATGCGCCGTCCTGGGCTCACAAAATCCACAGGACCGTACCATTTCAGAGCACACTTTTATCCCTTCTTGGAGCTCATTAAAACTACGAACAAGGAATCAATGGTGCCTCTTGGCGCCACGACAGATCATATCTACTCATTTAGGCAGCTTCCCCATTTCGGTCGCCTTTTTTCAGAGTATCCTGCAGTAGGTCACCTTGATAATTCCTCGACGACACCTCTCAGCTCGTCCTCCCCCCCCCAGAGTCAATATATACCAATCAGTCAAAGCAATGATCCCCACACCTACAAGTCAGTTCCCTACGCTGCCAGGTCAACCATGTCATCATGCTCTGAACAAAGGAAGTTTGAGTCTACCCATTTTTTTGACCCAGTTATTTCCCATCCCCACAAGTATGTCAGCCCTACCATCAGTACTACATCACTTCAGTTCTACACCTCGTGCTCCTATCAAGGAAACATCATTGCCTTGTTAGTTGCTGGTCTCCCTCTGTCGACGACAACCACATTGATTCCAGAGGATAGACCTAGAGGTCCCTGTGTCTTGGACTCATTACCATTTATGATGAGTGCCTACGAATCATTTCGAGAAGAATCCTCAGTGCCTCTCCGAATGGTTGTTTCTCACATGCTCGACTTCAACACCTTGATCGCATCGTTGAGACTCGCACAGGGTATTGGTCCGTTCAGTTATTAGTCGAAGACCCCAGATACCACCTGACTCCTCCACATTTGAGAGTCTACCTATGGATACAACCAGTTACATTTTTTCTATAGATATCCGGGTTGCGTATGGCGACAGTATTCCAGATGGCTCACAGTCATTGAGTTCATACAGATGTTGAACACCTTCAGTTTCAGCAGTTCAACAGTTATTCCAGTCTATCAGTTATTGAGATCAGCCATGATCATCAGTATATCCCACAATAATGTCCCCTCTGGACCATTATGATGTACCAGTATATTTCTTTACGTATTAGATCCCCCTTCTTGGGACTAATTGTTTTGTATATGTCTTGATACGAGCATGGGAATGCCCGCCTCGTCCTTCATCAGAGATTATACCTCATTCATATTGAGGCCATGTAATATTTTTTGTTTTTGCAGCTTCCAAGGGCCGTGGCTCCAGTCTCCAACCGGTCTCTTCTCTCCCCTAAAACCCCAGAAAAAGACAAATGAACTATGATGTCTATCGGCCATACGATGAGCTCCTGCCCTCACACATCAGGGGGCAATCTGTTAACACCCAAAAAGTGCTCACTAGCTCATTTCCCTATTCACATGACCCATTTATCCACTTTTTCACCATCAAAAGCCTCTGAAACCAACAAAAGGTCACCAAAAGACCTAAGTACACCCCTTTTTCCATTAAAAAAGATTATTTTTCCAAGAAAATCATAAAAAACCCTCAAAAAGGGTCCAAATTCCCAAAAATATTAAAAAGGGAATTAAAATATTATTTTTATTCAAAAAAGGAAAAAGGAGGGAAAAGTACCTAAACCATGTTGGTCAATACCATTTGGTTTCCACAAAACCACAAATGGTATTTCCCACCACCAAAACCTATAAAAAGGTGGTAGGGGCTCCTCATTTCATATCCATCCATTATCTCATCCTTATGCTGCTGAAATCTCCCCTGAGCATTTTAGCCATTGCAAACCACATTGGAGAAGAGACCATTGGAGATTGGAGTTGCTCATCCTTGGAGCCATTCAACCTCACCATTAGAGGTATTGATTCCGCAAGCACTTGCTTGCCCCATTCTTTCAATACAAATTTATTATTCTTATATGTTCTTGTTCTTGATTTTAAATTATCTTTGTTATTTGCTTAATATCTTTGCTTAGATCCATGAATAGTCTTGTTTAATTAGTTTATGGTTATTTATTTCCATTGAAACTGCTGCTACTAGTTAGCAGGTGCCCATAGCACTAAGCCTGGTTGCAAAACCGGGCCAACAATCATACAAAACAAGATGTTCATGGTTCGAGTCTTTAAATTTTTAGATTAGGAAAAAATTTATAGCTATTATTGCAAGGTTTGACTCTTGATCAGTCACGTTACTTCCATACGTAAAGGTATGGACAATCATACCGAGTTCACAAATAGTTGTTTCTCATATGGGTGGTCTACTCTTTCTTTAGAGCATGTAGATGCAGTGTGGATCTCCCAAGCCATGTTGAGAATATTGCTTCCTAATAGCCATATTCTTTGTATTTATTTTGATATCTAAGTATATGCTTGATCCAAGTGAATATGCCCTTGAAACATTGTTAGAGGAGATGATATATGCTTGATCCTAATTTCACTAAATATTGGAAAATGCCTCCTAAATTTGTATTGTTGAACCCCCCCTCTCAATATACCTTTCCAATTAAGAAAACCCCCCTCTCAATATACCTTTCCAATTAAGAAAACCACCCTCTCTTACTAACTAAGATAGTGGGATGCCATCATTAAGACATTTAGAACTGTTTATACAGATTTTTGTTGTTTGCTAATCAAAAGTTTTGATAGGTGATTCAGAAGGTTTCAGATTCATTTGTTTTACTGAATTTTTTTGAAGGATGGTCCATTGTCATGAGGTTTAAATTCTTCATGTGGTCACAGACCGAGGATGCGGATGGAGTCATCCATTGGGACTAGTAAGGCTTGAGGTTTTTTTTTTAAATGTTGAATTCAGTGTATTGCATATTGTTTGCAGCAAGTTTTGTTTTGCCCTACATCAAAATGAATACAAGAGATGTGATAGTATAAAGAAGGCATATTACAATGTGTTTGACAAATTTCATCAAAGATATGTAGTAGGATATGCATAAATGGTCATGATTTGTTTGAAACGATGTGCCATCCCAAACCAACAATTGCTTGCTCACAAGCAACACATATGTCACAAGCAAGAATTGAACAACGGGGGAAGGGAAGGATAACATTTCTCCTCCCAACAACCTGAGATAGATGAAATTATCCCTTGTGCACTCTTCTAACTATTGAAATGGAATATTCATAAGCATGGTTTTAAATTATCAAGAGTCGAGTGATAAAAGAGCTGGATGAGGCTTTCCGCGCCCTCATGACCACCTCCCCCCCCTCCTCCTCCTTCATCGGCCTCTTCTGGAGTCGGGTTTGTGAGACTTCAACATATAGGCGGATACCATGGAAAATCTCGGCGTTAAGTTAATATATGGAACCCTTGATTGTGGTTATGCTCTATATGAAAATGTTTTGGTCCCCTAATGTTGGCTACCTTGGGTTGATAAGTACCCCTCACTTAATTATGGCTTATTCAAATATGTGGAAAACGCAAAAATTTCTTGGGATTAATAAAAAAATACACTCCTTGAATCTCTCTTGGATCCTTGCCTCATTTCACATTAATTTCTCCAGTCTGTTTCATTTCCAGGTGGTTGACAGGCGTAGTGAGAGCTCGATAATAAATTCTGAAGGGAAGGCTGTCATCTCCACTCATCTTAGGAATTTTTGGAAAACTTTGCCTCAGTTTGTCTTCACCTGTGTTTATTCCAGTGACTCTTTTGATTGTAGAGAGGTCCTTATGGATCATCATTTCATCGGTTCCCCTTCTGAGGAAGGTTGTATGTGCTCACGATGCATTAGATACAGAAAGCCCATTGGAAATTCTCCTGGTGTGAGAAACTGGCCCATTCAGTTAGATGATTTGGATTATGGTATGGACATGGAGGTTGATCAGGTTTCTTCCCCGGTGGTCGGTTTAAGTCTCAAGCGTGCAGGTGCAAACGGGCCCAGGATCTAGGGTAGAACCACAACAACGAGCTGGCTATTGGGGTGATTTTGGAGCATCTTGATGACATAGAAGGTCAATTTTGGTTAATTAGAAATGAAAACCTTGATTTCAAACGGGATATAACTTGCCTTTTCACGCTGGCATTGAACCACATTATGGGCACCAAGAACCATATATAGTGTTCTAAACTTCAAAATGAGCACCATATCCCATTTCTAGGACAAAGATTCCATATGGAGGGATAATATGGTGGTTTGGGACCACACACATAGACCATGAGCTCCATAGTAAAAGGATACAGTGTAAGGTTCTACATTTTTCATTATACCGTGGAATGGTACTCAAGATCCATCCCTATTGTGCCCCTACTCAACGTGGTGGCCATATCTCACATGTAGGCTAAGGATTCCCTACAAAGGCCCTATGCAATGATGTGGGCTACCATGCAAAGAACATGAGCCACACAAACAAATGTTCTATCCCAACAACATGGGTTTTGACATCAAACCATGGATTAGTGACCAAGAAGCATCCATGATGTGACAAAACTCAAAATGGCCACCATATCCCTGTCATAGGAAAAATATGGGATAGGGCCTAATGGATGGCTTACGTAGAACCCAAAATCGACATGTTATGTACTAAAACTTGGAAGACGACTTGGGTGGTGAAAACCATCCTTGGTGTACTAAATCTTCGTACTAAATATTCAAATGTAACACCACATCTTACTTACATGCCAAATATTTCCTATGCATGGCCTATGTTGTGCCTTAAGGCCCCACACATGGCATGTAAGGCTTAGAGATAGATTACATGGACTTAGAACCTACGTTTTTGCACCAAACTATGCCCTTATCCCTAAGAAACATATCAATTCTTTTGAACTTTGAAGAACCTCAACAAATGCATCCAAGCCATCTAATTGAACATGCATGGAATCAACCTGAGAGATCAATTTGTTATTCCAAATGAGGCTTTATGTAGGACTTCATTTTTTGAAAATGAAGAAATTCAGGGGCAAATTTAAGAGTTGTTGGATAGATGCCACATACACCCAGAAAGGTGCTTCTGAAAAGAACCCAAAAAACTACCCAACTTTCACGATGGAATCCTGAGAGGGTGACAGGGAGGACTAGGGTGGCCAACCCAATGCATTGCATAGTGTTTTCACCCATCCATTGAACACTCCTCGATGATTATGCATTGTGGAAGAAAGGGGCTTGTGAGAGCTTGTATTGGAGAGTCGATTTCCTGTGATCCATGATCAAGGAAACAACATTGTGCAAATGAAACGACGAGGCATCACTGCCCTTAATGAAGCCGGTCACATGGGTTGTAGTTGTCTCCCACCCCACATCTTAGTGGGATCCAACCTCCTACACCCACTGATTGAGGTAGCCGCATTGTGTGGATGGAATAGCGAGGCACCACCACCCACAACAAAGCCGGCCGCATGGGTCACGCAACTATCCCCTATCCCACAAAGGGGTATCGTCTGATAATTGCTTGTTAATGATCCTACCATAGATTCACCTATGGTAACCTTGTTATGAATTCTCCATCCTTTAAATGATAAGGTTCATTAAACTTCTCATGACGTCAAAGGCGGCGAGCCACCTTTGTTGACATGATCCAAACACTTCACCAAATCATTCAATCGGTAGGAGCAATGAACGGTGTGTACAAAGGGTAGGGACATAGTCAACATGAGTTGATGACATGCGCTTACTAGGAATTCCTTGTTGAAGACCAATAATTGCAATGGTATAAGAATATTTCCCAATCCTCTCAAACCAAGGAGAAAAAACCATTGGTTGCATCAGTGTAGCATGCATGCAACCCATAACATCTAAGGGAATCATAGACATGTTATTGTCTCAAAATTCCATGGCTTAAATGGCCATTGTCCCTCTAAGAAGCTATCCATGAAGGGGAACCTTTGCGTATCTAGTTAGCAAGTTAGTCTCGTTCATTATTGGAATTAACTGACTTGATTATGTCTTAAATAATATGGTTCCTACACAATAATATGGTTCCCACACATACTAGTGGAACTTCATCTAAAGGGAAATCGCTAGTGATAAACTTAAGAGTCTTGAGTCATGTGTTGACTCAAAGGAATACTAAGTAATTCTCATTACTTGAGGGAAATGATACCCCCCATGCCACTTATAAAATTGAAGAAACCAAGCAAAGAATTGAAGACACAATAGGTAAACGTCATTTTGATGGAAACTATTATGTTTATCAAAATGGAAGACATTTACTTGTTAACATAAGTGAGAAAGAAACTAATAAAATTATAGTGTCTAATGAACAAAGAATGGTTAGTGTCACATGTAGTGAAGCTGTTAAAAACCCCAACATTGACATCATTTCTGACAAATTAAGTGAGATTAATTTTCAGCTAATTGTCAAGTTACAAGGAAAATAAGTAGCAGACGGACTTATAAGCTTCAGATTCTCAAGAAATCCTAACAAACAATTCAAAAGTTATTCACATTTGTTCTCATGAGAATAGATTGGATGGTGCAAACATGGTAGCTGAATTGCAGAAAATTATTGAATGTAAAAGTAGTGGAAGTAATAGGTGATATTTATAAATATCACACTTAACCCATGGACATAAGTTATACTGATAACTATCACACTTAACCCCCAAAAATAAGTGATATTGCACCTAATACCATTGACACACTAACTTATCAAGAAATTGATTAACTATAACCACTATGACCTTGGATACATAATGAAAAAGACTCCATAGCAGTGTTCTTGAACCACTATCTTTTGTCAAAAAATATAGAGACAGTCACATAGCGTCATCAAAAACTCATTAGAATGATCAATGGTGACAAACATTTTTCTACAGTCACCAAAAGTAACCAAAAAGAGTATTGGTGAGGGCCAATAAAAGATTGTCACTAGAAGTGTCACCAAAGAGAGAATTAGCAATGGGCCTTTAACAACCCTCACCAAAACTGTCCCTAAAAAGGGATTTGGTGATGAGCCTTAAAGGACCATCTCAAAAGGCACTTATAATGATGATGTTTTAAGGATCGTCATCATATACGACATTGGTGACAACCATTAAAGGTCCATCACAGGCATGACCCTCACCAATGACTTTTTTTCTTGTAGTGGTTCGTCATTTTCTCTCATATTCTCCAACAATGAAATCTTGAAATGCTTGTTTGATATAGGATTCAAGGTAGAATTTGTTTTACTTTTGTCTTAGATTAGAGCTTGTCTATCCTGCTTTAACCTAAGAGCGATTCTTTCTATCCGTAGGAAGAAATCTCTACAACAGTAAGTGACAATGATAATCCAACATGTTGTGGGGAAAATGCAC
Organism: Larix kaempferi; assembly: GCA_027924585.1. Lineage (NCBI taxonomy): Eukaryota > Viridiplantae > Streptophyta > Pinopsida > Pinales > Pinaceae > Larix > Larix kaempferi. The sequence goes on from BSBM01000110.1 coordinate 2,654,114, forward strand.
CTATAGTTAAGGGGAGAAACTACCAACTTACGGTGATAAAGATAGACTTACAAGCATTATGCAAGTACAACAAATAAATGAAGAGATTAGGGTTTAGATATGTAGGCACCTTATTCAGAAGGTTGATCCTAGCTTTGCCTCCTTCGCTCTTCAATATTTATCCAGTGTCGCAATGCCCAGACCTGCAAAACAACTTGATACCTTTCTCAAATACATTTGACTACATATATAATACTGATATTCATAATATAAAGAGACATCAAACTATAATCAAACAGTAATAAAATCTAAGACACATTAATGGGTCATATTTGGGAAGAGAAGAACGTCTGATCTTTATTGATGAATGAAAGCAAGTACATAAAGTTATACCTTCCTTCAAGCTTGGCACTTCATGAAACCTAGATTCAAGGTCTCCTGCTTCCGTTCTCCAAGGATTCCATCCTCTAATCAACTGTGCTAGGGTTTACCAAAACTAAAGCACAAGAGAGGGGGATGAGGGTCTCCATTCCTCCAGCATAACTTTGTAATTGGGATTAGTCCCCTCACATGGCCCTTATACCCTCCTTATATAATCAGTGAAGGAGAGGAAAATAAGTTATAACCGAGTAGGAGGTTCCCCAACCAACTTAACTTCCCAAAATTTCGAGATTTTGACCAAAATAGGGGTGTACGCTACTCTACAGTAGACAAAGTATCGTGCATATGGAGTTGAGCGCTACTATTTCAACAGTGGAGTCACGCTCAGAAGGTTTGAGCTCTACTATTGTACACTAGAGTAGGGTACACACGCTACTATCATGCCTGTGTACCAGCGCTCATGTTGAAAAATGGCCAAAAACATGCTTTTCTGCTCATTTTCAGGAGATGGTTTGGTCTAGAAAAATGTTCCTAAGGGTCATATACATCAAATGGGTCAAGAATGAGGTAATTTCAACCATTTTTAGTGTCCCAAATGACTCCTCCATCCACAAATGTCATGTTGTGTGACTGAACTTGATCTCAAGAAATGTCGTCATGCGACCAAGGGAAGCAAGTGTCTTCACGGACGGAGAGGTGTCATTTCAAGCTATAACAGATGCCCCCTAATGTATGAGGTCAGAGGGAGTGCGGGAAACGATGGTCGAAATAAATTATAAATAAAAAAGAGTTGAATCATGGAGGAATGGAGAAACCAAGAATCATAGGCTCAAATGAAGTACCTGAAAGCAAAGGCAATGTCAGACAAACTCATCCTTGGGGTAACTGTCCATGTTCAAATGATGGAACATGACCTCCAAGAGGATACAATAATGATCCAAATACTGATGCATAAATCATGGACACTAAAATACAAGTGTGGATCCATGAGGAACATAAGTGTAAACATAGCCACATAAATACAAGGTGGATCTATGTCAAAACTATAGAACATAGCCATAGAGAACAAGCTGGATCTATGTCTCATCAAGAGCCCAAAAAAGAGTGTGGTTCAGTCTTGCGCAACTTGGTAAATAACATAAATGAGGTGATGCTATCGAGGATCCCAAGGTCTTCATCCAAAAATAACCCAAGGTACAAACCTATCCATGCGAATAAATGAGTTGTTGTCGAACATGGGAGGTATCGTTTGATTACCGGTCATTGATGTATACTGTTAACAAACGCAAGGGTGTCCACCAATAATGAAAATGGAACCCAAGGTACCTAGTACATTAAAGCAAGTGCGAATAGATGGTCTTTCCGTCGAACACTTGAAGAATCCATCGGATAGGAGACATTGATGTATTCCCATCTATCCAATAGCGAGGGAAACGACCACTAATGATTTCAATCCCCAAGGTACTAACTGAAACTCTAAAATTCATTCCCAGAGTACAATGAGGTGAAGTCGATGGGAAGAAGTCCGTTGGAAGGGAGGCCTTAATGCATCCTCCATCATCAACCACGAGGGACACTCAACAGGTCTGAGCTGATTTGGAGTAGGACTGAACACATGATGAAACATACTGACACCAAGGAATGGCCGACACATGAGGTCAAGGCAACTGCAGAATGGCCGACACAAGTTATATCCTTGAACAATGAGCACGACACAAGAGTGACTTAGGCAGATTTGAACACAAAGAGACCATGATGCAAATCTACAATGTAGGAGACATTAACAGTTTCTCCAAATGATTGGAAGACTAACAAAATAGAAGAGTAGGAACTCTGAGATCAGGTTTACCCTAAGGCCAACGCTAGAACCCAACTTGTTTGATAGACTCAAAACAGGTGCTTTGTTCAAGGAGATAGTTGAATTGCTGCCATCATATTGAAAGATATTTTAACATTCTTCCCTTCCCTTTCCTTTTCATTTTTTAACGAGCTTGACAAAGAACTAAAGCATGCTCGACGGTATTTTCATATTTAAGGAGTCTAAAAAACCTAGAAGAAAACTCCATACACCTATCTGTGGATTTTATATCGAGCCCGGATTGGTCTGTGCTTGGCGGTGTTTTCTTGCTTATAGAGTTGAAAAACTTAAACAGTCCTCTATACACCTATCCATGGATTTTATATCGAGCCCGAGTAGGTGAATGCTCGCTTGGTGTTTTCACATTTCGAGAGTCTGAAAACCCTAAAGACGACTCCAAAGGTCCTTTTTCGTAAAGTTAGTCTCCTTCCCCGAAAAAGTGTAAAATGATGGAAGAAGAACTCTTCTAGCACATACAAGAGTATACCTATAGTATACCTTTTCCGTAAATTATCCACCAAGGCTCGGAAAAGGGGTAATTCTATACCTAAGTGGATGTCGGTTCAGTTATTTTAACGAGCCTGAAAAGACAACTATGCTCGGCAAACTTTTCCTATTTAAGGAGTCTGAAAAGGGCTTAAAAAAACTCCATAGGGATCTTTTTCGTAAAGGTTTAACAAGTCCGGAAAAGTAAACTCATGACCTCCTTACTGTTTTTAATGAGATCAAAGGAGATACAGAAAAATGCTCATAACTTCCTTACTGTTTTTAATGAGCTCGAAGTGAAGATGAAAGAAATGCTCATAGCCTCCTTACTATTTTTAATGAGCTCAAAGAAAAGGTGGAAGACTGCTCATAACCTACTTACTGTTTTTAACGAGCTCGAAGTGAAGGCAGAAGAATGCTTGTAACCTACTTACTGTTTTTAACGAGCTCGAAGTGAAGGCTGAAGAATGCTCGTAACCTACTTACTTTTTTTAATGAGCTCGAAGTAAACGAAGAATGCTCGCAACCTACTTACTGTTTTTAACGAGCTCTAAGTAAAAGAAGAATGCTTGCAATGGGAGGAGACGAGTGTTAGGGACATGCAAAACTAGCTCCAAGCGCATGGAACAAATCTATGCCTAATGCAAGGAACATGAGCAAGATAAGGACACTCAGGGTGTGTCTCCTCCAGGTAAAAGGTGTCAAATTGCAAAGGAAAAATGATACAGGGCTTAGCGGAAATGAGATTAGAGATGGAAGCTTATACAATGGGATAAAAGCATGGAAGCGAGCTTCAGGCTCATTAGCGCAAGCGGGATCATAACAAATACATATGCAATTTGAACACAAAGATGGGAGCCTTATCAGGGATGGCCAGAAATATACAAGGAAGAACGATATGAGGCTTCTTCTCAAAGTCATGGTAAATCTAAAAAGGCTCCCGAACCTATGAGAAAAACTCAACATGGACACCAGAATGGCATAAGGGTGCTGACTAGGGTGACCCATGTTAGGTAGGCTCTGCTGTCGGACTGGTGCATAATGCATAAAGAGATGGCTGACACACCAATATCCAACAGTTTCGACCCTATGGCGAATTCGGATGGCAAAAGGTTCAAATGCAACATAACAGCGGGGAAGCCTAAACCTATATGCAAGGTTCCGAATATACCTGACATGGTCGCACAAGGTGTCGAAAAGGACCAGTAAGCAAGTATACATCCAACTAAGAATCCTGTCTCCAAGAAACATCAGTACCAAGATCATATCTAAAACATATGTAAAGAAAGACCGGATACAAGTCACTGTGGTAGAAATACTATCAACTTCACTATCATCAACAACAGGCATAAACAAGGCAGAGTTTTCGAATGAAGACTCTATGGTACCCAAGCCCGAGGACTTACAATCAACAAGATCAACTTCAAGATGAAGATCAAAGTTGAAGGACATGATGGAATCTGCAGAAACAAATTCATCATCACGAGAGTTGAAAATTCTAGAAGCAGAAACAAACTCAGTAGGAACACTGATTTGCGGATCTATAGGAGAGTCCAAAGACTCAATAGTAGGAAGATCAGACTTTAAGGTCAAACACGGGCTGGACATAACTGCGACTGGATAAATATCCAAATGAATGGCAGACTATATTATGGACTCTAGGAAAACTTCATCGGAAGGAAGTATATCGTCCCAGATAGAACACATATCTAAACATTCACATGGAGGTGTCACTTGGTCAAAAGCTGGGACTAAGTCCCGAGAAGGTAAGCATGAACTCAGAGACTTTTTCTCAGTAGCAGTTGAAATCAAGGAACAATATGCCACATAAGTCCCATGTGACATAGTGGTGCCTAATGATGAGGGATCATACTGGTCTACAGTTGGGTAATAAGGAGGATCAATGAATGCAAGCTGGTCGATGGTGACAATGTTTTCGTTATGAGGGAAATGCATGACACGAAAAAGCGTAGACACCACAGCATGCATAGCATAAATGTAATCACGCCCGAGGATCATATCAAAGTCCATAGGGTCCTTTAAAACCATAAAATCAACTAAGACTATTTTTCCACCCAAGGTAACAGGTGCCTGACGGAGGAATCCGATCAGTTCACTAGGTCTTCTATCGAAGGTCAATGGCCAATTAATAGCTAGAATAACATTAGGGAAACCCAAATCTCTCCAAGCATAAGCAGATAAGATACTAACAGAATCACCTTCATCAACAATGGAACTTAAGCTTCTGTTTGTTGGGTTTGTCGACAATGTCAACTCCCTTAGCATGACTTGCAGTGGATGATCTGGTGTCTCCAGTATGACTCATAGGAATTGGTGACTTGTCATTAATATGACTAGCAGTGAAATGACGTGTCCTCAACATGATTGACAGTGGTTGAAGACAAAATTTAAGTATGATTTTCAGTGACTAAAATTTTTCTCCCAGCATGACCTCTAGAGGCTGCGTAGGTGCCCCCTGCATGATTTGCAGAGGCCGAGTGCTTGCCCCTAGCATGACTTACAGAGGCTGGGTTGCTGCCCCCTTGTTTTGGCATCTTCTTCCCATTCTTCCTCTGTCTATTCCTTTTAGACTGCTGGTTACTAGTGTTGCTACTTTCGCCACATGAGGTAGAAGGAGGAGGAGAAGATGTTACTAGCAAGGGAGGCACAGGGTTCTGATGCTCTTGATTTGAGGTGCTCACAAAAGAAGCGTCAGGAGCATGCAAGGAATTCGGAGTGGAAAAGAACCAAACCGACAGCCCAATAGTGAATCCAGGAAGATTTAGAGTAGCCATTAAGGGAGCACCAATGTTTCCAATGAATGGAATAGCACAAGGATCCCTCGGAACAGGGGTACCTTGATTGGCACTCGCCGGAATGCTCGACATAGTTCCCTACTCAAATGAACAAGAAGTTCTCTAAGGAAAACTAAAACAAGTAGCACAAAGAGCACACCACTAAAAAAGGTCCTAGGTAAATCAAACCAAGCAAACAGATGCCTTCCGGAGAAGAGTCTGGGATGATGAGGGCCCAAAACAGATCAATGAAGGATGAAGAACAGTTACCCGGGGTCCACAATACAATGACTAAGGGTGCAAGCACTGGAATCACCCAACCGCCCTCCCAAAGACCTGCAAGGGATTTCCTCCCACGTCTGTCCTAGGTACAACAGATATACCCTCTGCTGTCACCTGTGTATGAACCTATGGTTGGATACTAAAGATACCACAACACCAAAAACTCCTGGGGGAACAGTCTTTGGTCAAATCAGAAGGCGTGGGCAGGGTAACTAAGCCCGAAACTCAAAAGAGTCCCCAAACGTGATCCAATCCTGGTATATGCTCGAAACAGAAAGTAGGAGGAGTATTCCCAACAATCTGATCTCACAAGACCTACTGCATAGATCCCAGGAAAGCTTTGAATGAAGTGGGTTTACCTGTGATAGTCGAACTACGATTTTTGCGTAATGTGTGATCTTGGGTGGTTTAAGGTGTTTTAAACCCAAGATCCTAACCAAGACTAGTTGGTGTAGTGTAACCTAGAAAAGAAAATGTTACTAGTACATTTTATTAGAGTTCATTTTAAAGGTTACTTGCTTACTCAAAAAGGTAGTGGGTGTGTGAGAGTGGTTATAATAGAGATAGAGTATTGAAAATGAAATATTTACCACCAAACAAATCTTTTTCTTTTCAATGCAGTCTTAAAATTTTGATCTAGAATGCATGTGCAAATGCAATTTTTAATCTTTCAGATGCAAAAAAAGGTAAAAATAAAGTCTAAATGTACAAAATTAAACTCAAAACCAAAGAATGCAGCTACTCAAACGAATAGGTATGCAAAAGAAAACTTGTTCTTTTTTATGCAAAGCACTCTAAAATCTTTTAAGCCACTTGCAAGGTACTCTATTCAGAAGATAAATCAAAATTCTTTATGCTTTCCAAAGGTAAGAAACAAAACTGAAACTAACCTACTATCAAAGCAAAGCAAAGAAACTTTCAGGTTCTCTTTATGAAACATTAAAGCTACCAAATATGACTTTCAAATTCTTATTGATGTAAGCATGCCAAACATTGGGAAAAGAGTACAAAAAATACTTTTAGACCCAACGAAGCAAATGACCTACGAAGAAGTATGGTTTGGTAAAGTCAGGTCTGCACATAAACAATGCAAACAAGGTCTTGAACAACAGCCAAAACACTTGATCTTTCACTACAAAAGAAAACTTAAAAGCATAAGGGAGGATAAAAAACCAATCTAAAAGAGAAATTTCTCTCAAATAGATACAAACAAGGTCAAGAAGACTCAAGAGGTTTCAAATCTAGTGGAAATGGGGCAAGCAGGTTCAGTCAGACTCAAATTAGGGTACAAAACACCAAACGGGTCCACAACCCCCCAACTTGGGTCAACAAGCCCCAAAAATTTCCAAACAAGACCAAATTGATCAAAAGAGGTTCAAATCATGAATGTAGGATCAGTGCAGGGATGGGAGACCACTTACAGGGGTTTAACATAGACCTAGGGTCATCAGGGACCACAAAAATGCAGCTAGAACCCCCAAATTTGGGTCCACAACCCAAAAAATCAAAAAATTTAAACCCATATTTTGAGCGCTACTGTGTATGAAGGAAACTAGCACCCAGGGCGCTACTATATTGCACAACAGTAGCGTACAGGTTGAAAAATTGAAAAAAATGGGGTTAAAACCCCCCACACCTGGGTCCACAAGGGTTTGCAAGGGCCGGGAAGGGTCTGTAAAAGCCCAGCAGGGTCAAACAGAGCCTACTAATTGATTCTAATCAAGAAATTGAACAAAGACCTTCAAACAAAACTAAAGAAATGACCTTGGATACCCCTAAACAGTTAGGCTTTCCCCAGCAGAGTTGCCATTCTGTTGTGGGGAAAATGCACCTATAGTTAAGGGGAGAAACTACCAACTTACAGTGATAAAGATAGACTTACAAGCATTCTGCAAGTACAACAAATAAATGAAGAGATTAGGGTTTAGAGATGTAGGCACCTTATTCAGAAGGTTGATCCTAGCTTTGCCTCCCTTGCTCTTCAATATTTATCCAGTGTCGGAATGCTCAGACCTGCAAAACAACTTGATACCTTTCTCAAATACATTTGACTACATATATAATACTGATATTCATAATATAAAGAGACATCAAACTATATTCAAACAGTAATAAAATCTAAGACACATTAATGGGTCATATTTGGAAAGAGAAGAACGTCTGATCTTTATTGATGAATGAAAGCAAGTACATAAAGTTATACCTTCCTTCAAGCTTGGCACTTCACGAAACCTAGATTCAAGGTCTCCTGCTTCCGTTCTCCAAGGATTCCAGCCTCTAATCAACTGTGCTAGGGTTTACCAAAACTAAAGCACAAGAGAGGGGGATGAGGGTCTCCATTCCTCCAGCATAACTTTGTAATTGGGCTTAGTCCCCTCACATGGCCCTTATACCCTCCTTATATAATTAGTGAAGGAGAGGAAAAGAAGTTATAACCGAGTAGGAGGTTCCCCAACCAACTTAACTTCCCAAAATTTCGAGATTTTGACCAAAACAGGGGTGTACGCTACTCTACAGTAGACAAAGTAGCGTGCATATGGAGTTGAGCGCTACTATTTCAACAATGGAGTCGCGCTCAGAAGGTTTGAGCGCTACTATTGTACACTAGAGTAGGGTACACACGCTACTATCATGCCTGTGTACCAGTGCTCCTGTTGAAAAATGGCCAAAAACAGGATTTTCTGCTAATTTTCAGGAGATGGTTTGGTTTGGAAAAATGTTACTAAGGGTCATATACATCAAATGGGTCAAGAATGAGGTAATTTCAACCATTTTTAGTGTTCCAAATGACTCCTCCATCCACAAATGTCCTATTGTGTGATTGAACTTGTTCTCAAGAAATGTCGTCATGCGACCAAGGGAAGCAAGTGTCGTCACGAACGGAGAGGTGTCATTTCAAGCTATAACACAACAAATCACCCAATATATCCCATTGAAGAGGATATTCGATTTTGTATGTTGCACTTGATTAAAGATGCTACAGGTGTTTTTCAAGTTGAAAAAGAAGTACCAGTTCAACGTAGTATTGATATTCATGATAGTTTGTGGCAGATGTATTTTGATGGCTCATCGTCCAAAGAAGGAGGAGGGGCAGGGATTGTACTCATTTCTCTAGGAGGCGAGATAATATCTTTGATGTTTAAACTGGAATTTCAGGCAACTAATAATATTGTTGAGTATGAAGCATTAATTCTTGGTTTAAGAGATGCAAAAGATTTCAATATTCAGCAGCTGGTTGTTTTTGGCGACTCCGTGTTAGTGGTTCAACAAATAAAGAATTTTTATCAAGTAAAACAACAACTGTTAAAAGTTTATAGGAATGAGGTATGGGATCTTGTGGATAATTTCCTTTTAGCTTTTAACATATCCTTCATTCCTAGAGATCATAATTAGACAATAGACTCTTTGTCTTTGGAAACCACTTACATTAAACTCCCATGGGTTCGGGAAGAAGAAGACGATTATTCCCGGAATTGGTAGGGTGTTAGACATTGGCATTTAGACATTGTATTGCGACAATAACAACTCCTCCTTCGAAAATAAAATCGACCTATGGTTGACAGGTTATGGTTTCACTTTCTAGTTTCTAAGTTCAATCTTTAAATTATTTTATTTTTATATCAATGATTGTATCTAATATGTTTTATATTAATTTGTTAAAATTCAGATTCAGTCAGGTGCGGAACCCCAGAAACAGGGACTCTACATTCTTCCTTAAATAGGAAAATTCTCTGCGACACATGTTGCTTCATGCAAAACTGCCTAATATTCTATTTATTTAAGTATAATTAGCTCACCCATCCATGTGTCCAATTCCTAAGAGAGTGCACCTACATTCTTAGATTTACTCAAGTCTGTCCCCCCGTGATGCTTCTATATAGTTTCTCTTTTTGTGGGTGCAAGTGGAGTTGGCTATATGCTAATGTTTAGTATAATATTTGCTCCTAAACAAATATTCTTAATTATTTTAATTAATAATAATCATTTCATGTGAAAATTAGAGTAAATGCAAACCTACATGCTTAATGCATAGTATTCATCCATTGTTTTCGTCTTGGGTCTAGGTACCACATCATCGAGTCCATCCATCCCTCATTTTATTTTTATCAACATGGTACCACATCATTGGGTCTATTTTTTATCATTTATGTTTATCTACAAGGTACCAAATCAACAGGTCCTTTCATTAATACTTCTTCGTTACATCTGATTTGTGGGAACTTCATGTAGGGATTTAGAATTAGTTACCTTCAATCCTACGTCTACACTCTATTGGAGACTAATGGTATTGAGGAGGAATTCCATTCTTATTGCACGCCCCCTAACCTCGTACTTGACCAATTCCTTCATGGTCCACTTCGCACGACTTCATGCTCCCCTGAGTAAGCGGATAGGTGCTTTTCAACTCGTGCATGGAATCTGTAGTAAGTCGACATTGTCGTCGTTCTTCCGTGTGTGATCTATTCTTACTCTATGGCCCTTATATTTCCTTTGTGAGTCAGTTGGTTATGATAATTACCTACTGTTGCACATATTCTCAAAGTACCCATCAGTAGTTTGCTCATCATAACTCATCAATATACATCATGTCAATCAGTCCATAATCATAATCATGTTTCATAATTATGCTAATCATTAAGTAATACATGCAATTCGTTCATTCATTACATATATTTCATAACATAGCTAATAGTTAAGAAGCACATGCAAATTCGTTTATACACATCATATATTTCATAAAACAACTAATCATTAAGCAGAGCATGCATTTATTCATCAATTTAAGTAAAGTATCTATTTCCACAAGTATCATTCATTTCATTGTTTTTGTTTATCATTTTGGTCATTAAGCAATTCATCATGTGTTTTCTCAATTGTTAAGACACATCCAAACTCAAAGGACCACTTTATTGAATTTTATTCAGCCGGGTCACTCGACAAGTGCCCTCAAAGCCTACGGTCATTCTAAGGGCATTACATACACCCCACCCCCTCTTATATAGAACTTCGTCCTGAAGTTAATTTTTGTTTTCTTGTACTTTCGATGCTAGGCTTTAATTTAATTTCCCATTCTCGTCTTCTTGTCATTCTCTTCTATTTTTCTCAAACAATCATGGCCATAAGCACTAGTGGTTCTAATCATTAGTTTCCTAGATCATCTAGTATGGTTCCAATACATCATCAGGAACTCAATCAAAATTTTTGTGTAATTGTAATATCCTAGTCAAGATTTGACCAAGATATTAACTCTAACTTCAGATTTTTTAATAAAGTTCGCTGGTTAAATTTTTAACAATTTCTTCGAACAGAGCAGGAAGTAAGTGAAGGGGACTGAGGCTAGATATGAGGATGGTAGGATGAACATTCAATTCTATAATTTGTATGAGGTGTGTGCAGCAGCAGCAAATCAGATCAGATCAAGAGTCCTAAGCACAAAGCACTGGGGCCATTTATGTTTCGAGCATCAGCCATGATGAAGTCCACTCCAAAGCGTCCTGGGTGCACCAGCATATGATTACTAGACTGGTTTGGTTCCTGAGGGTCTAAGGATGAGTTATGATAGTCAAATAAGTTCAATGGATGCTCTGGAAAACATTCAAAAATATTTGGAAAGAGTAGGAGTGATTTGGGAGTCTTATGCCAATCGGGGTTTGCTGAGCTAATTAATTTCCAATATTTTCAAAAATGGGTTATATGATTCCAAATTCTTAAAGTAGGGAATGATATGAAAATATAATGAATTATTAACCTCCTACAACTTACAGAAAGTGAAACTAACACTCATAATGAATTTGGCAGTCATTACTATAAAACTAGTCACAAAATGGTGCTCAATGATCTAGTCTTTCAATATGGGTTACTAAATGACTTTCACTAATTGAAATACTATGTTCTGAAGTGTTATAATGTTCTGATATACTATATTCAACAACAACAAGTCGAAATATAACTCAATGAACCAAGCTTTCACTCATTTTATTTCTCCTCAACAGTACAGTGTCTTATAGACTAGAAAATCCTTACATAGAGCCACAAAAGAGCTGTAAGAAGAGGTGGGATGATTAAATATTCGATCTGAAACTGTACTTGAGTATGAAACAGGTCTGAAATAGAGTATGAGGGTGCTTTGAGCTTCCTAAGATGTCCTGGGTGCATTCGGTGAACTAGAACTTCACACGTGCGTTCCTTAACACATGAAACCTTGGCTCTGGTGAAAATGGGTGTATCTTGGTCATCTAGACACCTTTTTCGATGAGAAAAAAAAGTGTTTCCTACTACAAATGGCCCTAAGGACACAATGGAACAGGTCTCACAACCCATAAATGATCAGGAGTGCTAAAACCAAAACCTCCATTTCGGCCCTTCAATGTTGTCTCCTCCGAATGTATCTTGTATGATGATAAATCCTTGTAAGCTTGGATTTTTCTTAGTATTGGAGTATATGGACCTGCATATAAGATATCCATGGTTGAAAATCCTGAGAGAAGATTAGAGAAGAGAAGTCAAATACAATAGTGGGGCACATCACCCATTGATTGCCTTGGGCACATCACCAAACCTTGAGAAGCTAAAATGATTCACTCATAAAATCACAATGACAAAAGTTCTTCAATGAAGTTGGAAACATTCTTAAATAGAATTCATGTTGAACTGTTGAGCAAGTTACTTAGCTTGGTGACCTGTGAGAATAGGTCACCCATGAGTGGACATAATTTGCTTGCTTTGCTTGCTTGCTTTGCTTTGGCTTTCCTTCTTTTCTAAACTTTCCTGCTTTTCATAATTTCTTGCTTTCTGAATTTATGCTGCTTTTCTTGAAATATTCATCTTTTCTCATTTTTGGCAACATTTTTGGACTCTAGTGCTTACTTGAATTCTACCCCAAGTAATTCCTCCAACCTTATCCACTAATTCGAATTGGTGAGCCAATTTCTCCATTTATTCAGCATAACAAATAAAATATTAATAAATGAGGATAATTAATAAAATTAATTAATTTCTTCTCCATAATTCAAAACCATTAATTATTTAATTAAACTTATAATGCTGGCTCAAAATTCCCCAATTAATTAATAAATCACCTTAACACTTAGTTTAGGGGTTAATAACTTCATGGGGAGCCCACCTTATCCATTTATATCCTCAAATTCACCCTTAGGAATATTCCCTTAGTCAATTTCTTCATCCATCCATTGATTAATTAATTAATGCCTAGGTGACTTAGGCTAAAATCATCCCTATGGACCATAGCAAAATTTGGGGACGTGAAAGTCCCTTCCCAAGATTGCTTGTCCTCAAGCAATGTCAGGATTCCACCAAGCTTCTGCTGCACCACTCTGATTATAATTGTCCCCATCCATTGAAAAGTCTGAAAATTAAAATTGTGCCTTCAAAAAAATGACTATGAAAGGAAAAGAAAAACTGCATTGTAATTTATATCTGCAATTAACCAACAATGAACAAAATTTTCGACCCAGTTAGGATAACTTGAGTAGAATTCTTGGATCCCACCATTTCTCCTGCAAGGACCAAACATTTTCTGTCACCTTTGGCAATCTGTCACTCCAATGAATGCCAGGATCCCAAAGTATCAACTGCATTTTCCCAATCTTTAGAATCAATTTAGAGAATTTGTCATCAAACATGTTCCTTTTCATCCAGGGAATAACTGAAAGGACATTACTGCCAACCAAACCAAGTAGAGAGAAAAATGCTTCTTCAAGTGAAAACATCCAATGGCTCAGCTCTCTGCCATTGGATAAAAAATGCAAGCATACCTCCAAGCATGTGGATTCCCTCCACATAGGCCAACTTCTGCAAGTAAAATGTTCCATTAATTTATCTTGGCAACTTGCCCGCTTAGCTGCCTTCCCTTGACCATAAGAAAAAACATTTTTGCAAGGAGATTTCATGTTTGTCAGGTAATATTTCACCCAATCCATATGTGGATGAGTGACATCAAATCGCTGCAAATTATGCCTTTTCTGCTGCTTCCAAATCATAGAAAAATCAGCAATATTAAAAACAATTTTCTTGCAACAAAACGTAAGACTTTTACCTTCCAGATTTTCTATTTTAGTGATGCCTCTATTCATCCATCTAGTGGATGAATCAAAGATCTTGCTTGCTGATTTATATGAGCTATAATCAGCCATCTCTTCTGCAATGTTAGGATATTCCTATGCTCCATCCTAGTCCTAGCAGCATTTTCATTATTTGCATTTTTAGTCATGCATGTACTTTTAGGGTTTGCATGCATTATTTAGGGTTTGAATGCATCCTAGTCATCAGTCCAGCACCTAGCCCTCAGTTAGCTAGCCCCCAGGAGCTTCTCTTAGATCAGTTTTAGCCCTCCTAGTGCTTAGTGTGCCCCTTCATGCAATTGCATGCATCTCATGCACCCTCTCTCACCTACCACTCAGTTGCACTTTAGTTAATTGAGTTATCATCAGTTCTTTCCTTGATTTAAGGCTAGATTGACTCTCAACTGACTGTATCAGTCCGATGGACCTCCAGTGAGACTTGAATTCCCATTCTGACTTCAGTTAGCTCCTCATGCTCCCCACTGAGCCTCCTTCATTCAGTTAGTGCCAGTTACACTCAATTACACTCAGTTACACTCAATTACACCTACCACACTTAGTTAGACTCAGTTTGACTGATGGTTGACAGTTACTTGAGCATTGATGACTGCACTGATGATGAGATAGACTACTAGTTGTGCTCCGATGACACTCCAGTGATATTTTGATCACTCCATGAAGGCTAATTCGAATTGCCACCTTAGGCATTCGAATCTTCATGCATTGTACTATTTATTTGTCCATATTGTTATTAATTAATCAGTGTGTGTGAAGTATTTTTGCTTCTATCCAAGTTCTACTATATTATTATTCTGTTGCTCATTATACTGCATTAACCACTCTTCTTCTATTTTCTTGCTTAATCAATTACTTTCTTGTGAGGTATACATCATCTCTTAGATCTGCTATGAGGATTTTCACATGGTATCAGAGCATGTTGAGAGTATTGTTTATCTCCATTCCTGAGAGTTTTTTGCAGGTTATTACCAAGATTTCGAGTGTAGCAGTTGCAACAGTTTCTGCATTTTTGCAGCAGTAGCAGTTGCAGATATTCTCTATTGTTTTTGCAGGTCTTCTACAGCTTCTATGTATTCATCAGAAATTACTCCTCTTTCTCCATTCAACTATGATGAATGGAAACCACCAATGATAGTACATTTAAAGAGACATGGCCTCTTTGATTATTGTTTTAAAAGAGAGTTCGAATCCTTTGAAGAAGAGTATGACTGGTTAAATGAAGGAGAAATAGCTTGTGTAGCCAAGATGTATGCTATGTCTCGATGCATGTTATATCACCTCCTTGATTTTTCATCTCCAAAAGATCTATGGGCCTACCTGGATGAAAGATTTGGTAGACAGAATGAAGGGATTGGTCCAAACCCCTTCAAGAGGAAGCAAAGTGATGCATTTGCCCTCCTTGATGATCTCATTGATCATGAACCAGTATCAAACACATATTATATTGAAGTTGTTCACAAAGAAGAAGAACTCGCAGATTCTACACTCATGCTCCAAATTTCTTCTCTTTCTGTGCCGGCTCACACTCTAGATATTGCAGAAAGTCCTAAATCCTCTCTTGCACCAGAGTTTGTTGGTCTGCATCATGATCTATTGAATGTTTTGGAGGTCAAATAAGCTATTGGAGGTAATGCATTTGCTCTCCTCAAGCAATCACGTCATATTTACTACTATATGATCATTATTCCATGCTTTCAGAAGGTTATTGAAGAATATGGCCATTGCCATTCGCTTGCGATAATTTCTCATGCACATCATGGTTTTGATCTCACCCCTGCTGGTTCAAAGGAGATCTCAAGAAACCATGGCCATTCGCTTGGGATAATTTCTCTTGCATTTACTGGTTTTGATCTCACCTCTTATGGTTCAAAGGAGATCTCAAGAAACTATGATTCAAGTCTTGGATCTAATTTGGATTCTAAGCAATTACTACTTGGGATAATTTCTCATGCATATGATGGTTCTGATCTCACCCCTGCTGGTTCAAAGGAGATCTCAAGAAACCATTTATCAAGTCTTGGAGCTGATTTGGATTCCAAGCAATTATTATTATTTGATGGTTCTTTTTGGCATAATCTCACCCATGATGGTTCGAAGGAGAAGACAAAAGACTATCTGCATATTCATAGATTTGATCCTACCTCAGCTGATTCGAATCACAGGTTCAAGGATCATCTTCATACTTTTGGATTTGTTCTAATCACATTCGATCTGAAGAGTAAGTACAAGCACATGCTTTATGAGCCTGATCCACTTCTTCCCAAGAAGAAGATACCTCTAGACATATGACCAAGCATCACACCTGCTTGAGTTTGGAGCATTTATTTTTGTGTGTGCCTTACTGTCTATTTTGAGGGGGGGTATTTTTCCCATGAGGTTTTCCCCATTTCCTCGGTTTATTGACTGTTATTATTCATTGTATTGGGTGACCTTTGGTCTTAGTTACCAGGGCATAGGATGGATTAAGGGGGGGTGTTAGGATATTCCTATACTCCATCCTAGTCCTAGCAGCATTTTCATTATTTGCATTTTCAGTCATGCATGTACTTTTAGGGTTTGCATGCATTTGCATGCATCCCAGTCATCAGTCTAGCACCTATCCCTCAGTTAGCCAGCCCCCGGGAGCTTCTCTCAGATCAGTTTTATCCCTCCTAGTGCTTAGTGCGCCCCTTCATGAAATTGCATGCATCTCATGTGCCCTCTCTCACCTACCACTCAGTTGCACTTCAGTTAATTGAGTTATCATCAGTTCTTTCCTTGATTTAACGCTAGACTGACTCTCAACTGACTGTATCACTCTGATGCACCTCCAGTGAGACTTGACTGCCCATTCTAACTTCAGTTAGCTCTTCATGCTCCCTCCACTGAGCCTCCTTCATTCAGTTAGTGCCAGTTACACTCAGTTACACCTACCACACTTAGTTAGACTCAGTTTGACTGATGGTTGACAGTTACTTGAGCATTGATGACTCCACTGATGATGAGATAGACTACTAGTTGTGCTCCGATGACAGTCCAATGATATTTTGATCACTCCATGAAGGCTAATTCAAATTTCCACCTTAGGAATTAGAATCCTCATGCATTGTACTATTTATTCGTCCATATTGTGATTAATTAATCAGTGTGTCTGAAGTATTTTTGCTTCTGTCCGAGTTCTACTGTATTATTATTCTGTTGCTCATTATACTACATTGACCACTCTTCTTCTATTTTATTTCTTAATCAATTACTTTCTTGTGAGGTATATATCATCTCTTAGATATGCTATGAGGATTTTCACATGCAATAGGATCTATCTCCCATGGGAACAGATCATGATCCTCCTTCTGTACATGTGACACAAACCAGAAAAATTTCTTCACCCACTGTTCATTCCCCATTGGTGTTGTTGAATCTAGGACATGAGGGAAAGAACTGTGAACCTTATTTGCATGTATGCAACCTTCAGTAATAAGACTTATGGCTGCAAATTCTCCATTATTGGCTGGCCCAAATTGGGTGCTCTCATCCCACTCTTCCATGGGAGAGTGACTGTCTTCAAGGAACAACTCAAGTTCCCTTGGAAAAAAGTCAAGTTCTTGGTTCTCATCAAACTATTCTGCACACTCTTCAAGCACATATAAAAATGAATGATCCTCATGATCCACCATCTCAAAAGGTTCCTCCCTATGATCAAGAATTATTTCAAGCAAATGAAGTTGACTGAATGGTGTGTAGGAGGGTAGGGGGGATCTTTGTAACTTTTCATGAAGCTGCAATATTTCTGTCTTTTCTTGGAGGGAACTTTGAGTGCTTATCAAAGAATCTTGGGTGGCCATTAATTCATAATTGAGCTTGCTGATCTCTTCATCATCCCTCAAGGATGTACCATGAAACAATTCTACAGGCTCCAACAAACTATCTCTATCAGAAAGCAGGTTCAAGAATTTACCTTTTATGCTTGCCATGGATTTATGTAATTCTTCCATGTCTCTCATGGAAGACTGCTCCCCCAAATTCCAACAAAGGTTATTCATTAATACATGTGTGTAATTGAGAGTTTGAAGGGCTTCTTGGATCTTGCATTCATTCATCTTCAGTGTCCCTTCAAGGAAATGAGGTTTTGGCAGATGAACCTTCGCTTCTTCTAGCTTCCCTGGATCAACTTCAGCTGATTCTGTTGAAGTTATGAAAGCTGATCCATATTTTGGGGCTTCAAGATATTCATATTTCAGATCATGAATATCACATATTTGGCTGCAACTGGGGTGCTCATTCATCTCTGGTGCACTAGTAAGGCTTTCTCTCCAATTTTCAGCTCTCCCCAATTCAGGAGTCTCGACCCCTGGGGGTTCAACCAAGGCCATCTTCTCTTCAGAAGTGGCAGCCCCATCAGAATGACACATAGGCACATAAAGATCAGAATTTACAAAACTGCCATGTGTTATATTTTCCCCCCTTGTGATGGTATGTTGGTGGTTTGGCCTTCCACCAATTTCTCATTTTTAGTTTATGTTGTTACAAGACCTTCTTCTTTCTCCATGGATATTGCACCCACAACACCTTCATCAATGGGGATCTCCATGTATCCCACATATATGTGAGAGTACACATCTTTATATGCTTCCTCACACTTAAAACATTCCTCAATAGGTTCTCTTCCGACCATGTAGGCATCCTGCAAACACCCTTCTAGTGATTTAGCCTGGTCACTGCATTCACCCTTATCACTAAGGATCTGAGACTCAGCATCCAGGGAATCCCTTATGCAATAATTATCCTCTGATGTGGCTGCAACATCATCATGACACAAATTAGTACAAAAATATGAAAGTGGTCCATACCTTTTCATCATGCTTCTCTCTTCAATGGGGGGGCTTATGGTGCCTTGTTCTACCACCGATTCTACTAGTTCACATCTAACTGATGCGTGGTCAAATTTTGCTTCCCTGTGAAGCTCATGTGGTGAGTTTGGATCTGATTTATGTTCGACTTTGGGATCTGATCCAAAATATGGCTCAACACATCTAATAGTACCAATATGTTCTGAGGTGATATTGAGATCCCTCAGCATAGAATCTTGCAGTAGATTCTTCTTCCATTCTGTCAACAACCTCATGATTGGTTTTTGGGTCTTGCTTCTCTCTAGTTGTCTTAGGATGAATATTATTGGAGGCTCTTCTTGAAGAGGATCCAAAAATTCTTGTGAAGTCACATGCATCCAATAAAGCTTTCATATCTTTTATTAACTCTTCCATAGAAGGTTGACCTTTGACTATAGAACATGCAACTTTTTGTTGAATATGGTTATAAGAATAACCATAGTCTCTTCTTCCAACTATGATCTCATGGGAGATACTTGAGGAAGGTACTTCTTGGAAATTATCTTCCTTATACTGTCTGCCATATTCTTCATACTGCTCATCATAATGATCATACTCTTCATAAAAATAATCTTCTTCCTCATACAACTCAAAGTTTGAATCTTCCATGACATGGAACTAATACCACAACTACAACTTGAAGATAGTGTTGAGCTACTTTTCCACTGAGAATTAATTTCCACAGGCCGAGCCAAGGAAAGTGCTCTGATACCACTGTAATATCCTAGTCAAGATCTGACCAAGATATTAACTCTAACTTCAGATTTTTTAATAAAGTTCACTGGTTAAATTTTTAACAATTTCTTCGAACAGAGCAGGAAGTAAGTGATGGGGACCGAGGCTAGATATGAGGATGGTAGGATGAACATTAAATTATGGAATTTGTATGAGGTGTGTGAAGCAGTAGCAAATCAGATTAGATCAAGAGTCCTGAGCACAAAGCATTGGGGCCATTTATGTTTCGAGCATCAGTCAGGATGAAGTCTACTCCAAAGCTTCATGGGCGCACCAGCATATGCTTACAAGACTAGGTGGGTTCATGAGGGTCTAAGGATGAGTTATGATATTCAAATAAGTTCAATGGATGCTCTGGAAAAAATTCAAAAATATTTGGAAAGATTAGGAGTGATTTGGGAGTCTTATGCTAATTGAGGTTTGCTGAGCTAATTAATTTCCAATCTTTTCAAAAAGGGGTTATATGATTCCAAATTATTAAATTAGGGACTGATATGGAAAATATAATGAAATATTAACCTCCTACAACTTACAGAAAGTGAAACTGACATTCAGAATGAATTTGGCAGTCATTACTGTAAAACTAGTCACAAAATGGTGCTCAATGAGCTAGTCTTTCAATCTGGGTTACTAAATGACTTTCATTAATTGGAATACTCTGTTCTAAAGTGTTATAATGTTCTGATATACTATATTCAACAAAATCAGGTCAAAATATAATTCACTGAACCAATCTTTCACTCATTGTTTTGCTCCTCAATAGTATAGTGTCTTATAGACTAGAAAATCCTTACATAGAGCCACATAAGAGCTGTAAGAAGAGGTGGGATGATTAAATATCTGATATGAAAGTGTACTTGGGTCCGTAACAGGTCTGAAACAGAGTATGAGGGAACACTGAGCTTCCTAAGCTGTCCTGGGTGCATTCAGTGAACTGGAACTTCACATGTGCGCTCCTTAACACATGAAACCTTGGCTGTGGTGAAAATGGGTGTATCTTGGTCATCCAGACACCTTTTTCGATGAGACAAAAAGTGTTTCCTACTGGAAATGGCCCTCAGGACACAATGGACTAGGTCTCAAAACCCAAAAATGATCAGAATTCTTTAAACCGAAACCTCCATTTCGGCCCTTCAATGTTGTCTCTTCCGAATGTACCCTATATGATGATAAATCCTTGTAAGATTGGGTTCTTCTTAGTATTGGAGTATATGGACCTACATATCAGATCTCCATGGATACAAATATTGAGATAATATTAGAGAAGAGAAGTAGAATAGAATAATGGGGCACATCACCCATTGATTGGCTTGGGCACATCACCAAACCTTGAGAAGCTAAAATGCTTCACTCATAAACTCACAATGACAAAAGTTCTTGAATGAAGTTGGAAACATTCTTAAATAGAATTCATATTGAACTATTGAGCAAGTTACTTGGCTTGGTGACCTGTGAGAATAGGTCACCCATGAGTGGACATACTTTCCTTGCTTTGCTTTGCTTTGGATTTCCTTCTTTTTTCCTCTTTTTTTGACTTTCCTTCTTTTCTGAACTTTCCTGCTTTTTGAATTTATTCTACTTTTCCTGAAATATTCATCTTTTCTCATTTTTGGCAACATTTTTGGACTCTAGTGCTTACTTGACTTCTACTCCAAGTAATTCCTCCAACCTTATCCACTAATTCTAATTGGTGAGCCAATTTCTCCATTTATTCAGCATAACAAATAAAATATTAATAAATGAGGATAATTAATAAAATTAATTAATTTATTCTCTAGAATTCAAAACCATTAATTATTTAATTAAACTTATAATTTTGGCTCAAAATTACCCAATTAATTAATAAATCACCTTAGCACTCAGTTTGGGGGTTAATAACTTCATGGGGAGCCCACCTTATCCATTTAATTCCTCAAATTCACCCTTAGGCATATTCCCTTAGTCAATTTCTTCATCCATTAATTAATTAATTAATTAATGCCTAAGCGACTTAGGCTAAAATCATCCCCATGGACCATAACAAAATTTGGGGACATGGCAGTAATGCAAATTAAATAATACCTTCATAATATTCAGTGCCAACTTAGATTTCCTATACCTCCTAGTCATCTGTGAAGGTCTGCGATATCCAAATTAGTTACAAGCTATATTGCATCAATAGCCACCCAATCATTTTGTTAACACCCAAAAAGTGTTCACTACCTCATTACCACATTATATGGCTCATTTGTCCATTTTCCTACCATTTTTCCCTTAAAATCCCAAAAAATCCCATTAAAAAGCCTCCAAAAGGCCTAAAAATGCCTCCAAAAGGCCACAAAACCATCAAAATAGCCTAAAAAAGGCTAAAAAACCCCCTTTTCCTCCAAAAATAGCAAAAATCCCCTAAAAAGGGAATAAAAAATATAAAATAATGAGGAAAAGGAGGAAAAAACCCTATACAGCTGCCCAAAACCATGTGTTTCCTAAAACCATGGGTCAGCACTCCACCACCAAAAAACTATAAATAGGTGATGGAGATCCCTTATTCCATATCCACAATCACAAGCACCCTTACTCTGCCAAAATCTCTCTCGAAACCCTAGTTCACCTTTGAACTATTTTCACCTTGAGAGCCACCTTTGGCCCATTCCCAACCTTGGAGAAGGAGAAGGAGCATTCTTGAAGCTTGGAGCATCCTCTTGGACACTGCAAAGGGCTTCACCAACCTTGACACTCAAGGTAACATCAATACAAAGACATTCTTTCATTTTGGTGTTTATGCTTCATGCTTGTATTAGAAATAATTTAATGTTTTGTTTATTGCATAATTAGTTTAATATACTGAACTGCTACTAAGGAGTCCATTCTCCTTAGTAGGTGCTCATTGGCACAAGCTAGGGGTAAAACCCTAGCTACAGTTTTGGCGACTCCGCTGGTTTTCGAATTTCTGGTTTCCTTTTTTAAATTTTTTCTTTCGGCTGTCCCTTTCGGCCGCTGCATACCGCGTCTTTTTCCTCTGCAGTCGCGTCCCGACCGCGCCTTTCAGGTCTTTACCCGCGATCCGACCGTGGCTCTCAGACTGCTTCCGACGCTCTGCCGGCGGATTCAAGTCTGTTACCTGCGATCCGACCGTGGCTAATCAGCCTGTTTGCCGCGATCCGACTGCGCCTGTCGGCCTTTTTCCTGCGTCGCGACTGCGGCTTCCTGCCTCTTTCGCGCGTCCCGACTGCGCCTGTTAGCCATTTTACCGCGACCCGACTGTGTCTTTTTCCAGTTTTCCTGCGTCCCGACTGCCACTGTTGGCCCGATAGCCGCGACCCGACTGTGCCTTTTCCCCTGTTTCCTGCGTCCCGACTGCAACTATTGGCCCGATAGCCGCGACCTGACCGCCGCTGTTTCATTCAAACCCGCGGTCGGCCTGTTCTGACCCGCCACAGACCCGCGGTCTGATTTCTGCTCTTTTTCTGTTTTTGAGCCCAGCCCCTCTTGCTGCAATATTTTTTGCATTTGAACAGCCCTCTGTCCCACCTGCAGCCTACTTCCTTACAGCCTTTCTGCAACATAATTTCTGTTCCTTTTACAGAATCTTTTTAAAATTTCAGTATTTTTATTTCAGAAAATTTTGCAAATTAAAAGAATCAATTTCAGCATTATTGATAGATTGGAAGTTGCCCTCCCTTGTGGCACTTCTGTTTTTGGGTTCAACACCTCACGAGCACACACTCTGTCACATTAAATCAAGTGAGCCTTAAAAAGTACCTAACTAAACCAACATTCTAACCCCACTTGGGGAACACAAAAGAATCATTGTAGTTAGGTAGGATCAGGGGGATAGGCTTCCAATAACACCCCTTGGTTATTTCACTTGAGACATAGTTGTTGTCCAACTAGGGAACCAAAATCCCCTAGTACTTTTTGGCACGGTCACGACCAGTTTATCAGAGGGCCTCTCCCTTAGGAGGGTTGAAGTCGGGAGACTGGTTCCGGAGGCCTGAGTGGAATACCGCACTCCATTCAGTAACCGAAGGGCTACCTTTCGCGGTTCGCGGGATATCCCTGTATAGGGGTATTGCGGTCAACGAACTAAACGGCAGATTCACCTTTCTGGACGTGTCATGAACGGGGTATCTTAGTTGCCATTCTTCTAGGATTGACTACCCGGTGTCCCTCCCGGTAGGGGGATATCATAGCCACTTGGCTTTCCTACTCATATTGTCTGACTTGGATTTCATCACCTTGCAGAGGATATGTTTAGTTAAGTCAGAATACTTTTAGTTAGGTGTTTGCATGCTCCTTTACCTCCCTTTGGTCTAGTGAGTCCACCATTTTTCTTTTTTAGGAAACCTGCTGCTTGTTGGTATTCTGACCATCTTTGTTGTTACTCCACCTATTGTAGCACAGCTGTTGCAGTGGGTGTTTTGAGTTGGTTGTTGGCCTGAGTGCCTTGCTTTTTAGCTCTCCTTCTGCACACTCGGTTGCATTAGGATTTTTGAGCTGTTTTTATACTCACCTCAACCCACAGAGATTTAGACACCATCTGTCACCATTGAGTCCCCGAGACATTCTCGGCGCCTCAGGGGCGAGCCCCCACAGCACGGTTCTCTCGACACCACTCGTCATAGATTCCGATCATTGTCCGTTGATACCACTCATCACAGATCTAGAGCCTTGTCACTTGACTCCACCCGTCAGCGACGTAGGTCTCCGTCACCAGATAGTGACGCACCTTACTTTACCTCTGATTCTGACGAAGAGTCTGAGAACCCTATTTATACTGCCCCTACTAGCCCCATGGCTGGTACGACTTCCACTCCATTTGCCATAGGGACCATTGGTGGCACATCCACCACTACACCAGTTACTACACCTGTTTTTGGTATGCCCTCCATGGGGAAACCGTCTACCGTTCCCCTCACGGTACCTATTCCCACAGCGGGAATACCTATCCCCACTACATCAGTGGCTCACACTACCCATGGTGGTGCTGGACCATCCTCCACTACCTCAGTTCCCCCACTTGGGGGCACCACCCTAAATCTTGTCCCTCCACTTGGGGGCACTGGCCCCAACTTGGTCCACAGCACTACTGTGTCACAGCCTTCTTCCAGTTTGCCGTTCATGGCTAGCCTCAACCTACCTGACCTGGCCAGATTGACCAATGATCCTATTCGACACGACCCTATGTGGCCTCATATGCCTACCAAACTACCCTCTGACATCCCTAAATTCGAGGGTAAGGCCGGTGAGGACCCACAGAACCACATCATGTCTTTCCACCTATGGTGTTCCTCTAACTCCATTGTGGATGACTCTGTTCGCCTCCGTCTCTTACAGCGCACCTTCACTGGCTCTGCAGCCAAGTGGTATATTGAGCAGCCTCATGGGACCCACGCCACATTTGCCTCCCTTGCCTCTACCTTCCTGCAGTTCTTCCAGTTGCCTGTCCGCTATGACGCGGGCGTTGAGATCCTTCTATCTTGTAGACAAAACACGGCTACCCATATCACGGACCACATCCATGAGTGGCGTCGACGCCGTAGCTTATGCAAGATTAAATTAGATGACCGCATCTTCCTCGATTGGTTCCTCAAGTCCCTGCTTCCCGTCATTGCTAAGGATGTAGCTTCAGAAAGACCCCAGTCTGAAGAAGAGGCCATCCTTAAGGCACAGCAGTTCGACCTCATTTACGCCTAGTCGGGTTACCTTTATACCATTATACCTGACGCCCCTCGCGGCGAGTCCTCCCATCATGATGCGCCGGGGGCATCCCACGCTGCAGATGGTATCATTGGCCGTGTTTCTTCGCATCCCCAACCATTTTCTATAGCACGTCCTACCCCTGGCCCCGACCTGTCGCGGGCTACTTCACAGTCTGGAGCAACC
This sequence comes from Larix kaempferi, assembly GCA_027924585.1. Classification (NCBI taxonomy): domain Eukaryota; kingdom Viridiplantae; phylum Streptophyta; class Pinopsida; order Pinales; family Pinaceae; genus Larix; species Larix kaempferi. The sequence goes on from BSBM01000110.1 coordinate 2,679,459, forward strand.
AACTCGTATGCTCCCATGACACATCACCATTCCCATGGACCTTCGTGTCCACCTCAGTGCTTTGGGTATGCGACTCCTGCTTATGCTCCTTCAGTCGCCCCTCAGCCTTACTACCATCAGCAGACCGCCCCGGCTCCTGCGCCTTCACAAGCCCCACCAGCTTATTATCCGCCCCAGGCAGCCCCTGCGGCACATCCACAACCTGCTCCGCAGTCCTATCAGCAATCCCCTCAAGTTGCTGCACCTGCTCAGCCTCAACCTACATATCATCCTCCGCAGCCTGCTCCTGCACCTGCGCAACCTCAAAATCCACCTGCTGCCCAAGGGCAAGTTTACGCCCAACATAACCCGCAGCAAAACCAGAATAACCAACGTAACCAGGGCCAACAGAACCGCGGCAAGGGCCGTAATTGGGGAAACAACCAACCTACAGACCAAGCAGGTCAACCGGCTAATCCCCCTGACAACAACAATGCGGCCCCCGCTAATCAAAACCCTGATCGCCCGCCCAAGCAGGCCAAAAACCCCAATCTGCGAACGAACCACCCTTGTTCTATTTGCGGGGTCTATGGACATTACACCCATGCTTGCCCACACTTGGAGCGAGCTCGGCAGCTTTGGGTTGACGAGGCCCATCGCCAAGGGCATGCGGCTCCCCAAGCACCGCCCAACCCCCCCCAACCTCAGCAACCCCCTTTGGTGCTGCAAAACCCCTTACCGACCCAAGGCGTGGTGAACACTCAGCCGTTGGCCCCTCAAGCTAACGTGCAACCCCAACAACAACAGATCACCTACGCTGCCCCTGATCAACCCATGTTTGACTCAGGTACCCACCACTTATTGATGATGTCATCAGCTGACGTCAACCTCCAGACCCGTCGGAACCAATATGGCTCCACCTCTGAAGCCACTCCCACGGATAAAACTACTAACGCCCACCCCACCGATCAGGCGTTACGCATCCCTCCGCCTCCCACAGACGGCGCTGCGAAAGCACCTCGTTTCCCACTGCGCCGAATCAACAATAACCCTAACGCGCGCGCTGCGTCAAACTACAACATCGTAGACGACCTAGCCCAATCTCCCGCAGCCATGTCTGCGTTGGAAGTCTTGAAGAACTGCCCTTCCCAGCGCAAGACTTTACTTTCCGCCATCGGGGGGATTGACCCAACTGATTCACATTTGATGGCGTTTGATTTAGACCAGTCTGAACCACGCCTACCTTCTAGCTTAGCCTTCCAAGTTACAGTCTCCGTTAGGAATCTTGTTATCCATCGGTGCATCATTGATGAGGGTGCTTCCACATGCGTTATGTCTACATTTGTATGGCAGAAGCTAGGATCCCCTCCTCTCCAGCAGTCCACCACTGCGTTACGTGCCTACGACGGTCGTTCGGCCCAGCCCCAAGGCCTTCTACCCAACGTTCCAGTCCAGTTAGGTGGTAAAACAGTTCTTATTGACATAGAGGTAATCAATGCCCAATTGGATTACAACCTTCTACTTGGTCGCAGCTACATGTATGCCATGCGGGCGGTTGCCTCTTCTGTCTTTCGCACCATGATGTTTCCCCATGAAGGACGCGTGGTTAAGATTGACCAGCTCACCTACTATGATCCCAGTGCTCCAGCGGCACCGGAAAATGTTCTCCCCATGGTTGAACAACCTGTTTCTCCTGCCTCCACCTCATTTGTTTCTTCTACGGGGCCTGGAGTCTACTCAGACGCGCCGATGACCTCCACCTTTCAATCCATTCCTCCGCCATCATCTACGCCCGAAATGTCTGACTTATGTACCTTGTCCCATGACATCCTACCACCTAACAATCAACCATCCTTGTTGCCTAAACCACCATTGGTACCTAGTCACATTGGTGTTACACCGATCCATACGATCCCCTTCCTAGTTCCTCCAGCAGGAGTAGTAAGCGCCCCGGTCATGGCTACCCTTAGCCTCCCTGGGTTAACATTGGGATTACCTGTATGGTACCTTTCGCCTCCCGTTCGCCCGCCGACACCAGATGTCGTCCTCCAGCCGGTGCAACCCATGGCTACTACCACCCACCCACCTCCCGGGGTCCCTACCCCTTCGTCCTCCACGACACCTCCTCCTCCTCTTCAACCCACTGGGGGCAGAGGTCCACAACCTTACACTGCTGTCCCACCTCCCAAGACAGTCAAGAACCCTCCAGTGTTTCGTGCTCCTCCCAAATGCTCGCTGTGTGACGAGTTGGGCCATGCGACCCACCAATGCCCACAGTTACCTGCATTACAGAAGCACATGCAAATGCTCGATGATGACCCCAACATCCCAACAGTCGAACTAAACCCCACTCCCAAGCCTAAAGATAAGTCCCTACGTACCAACCACTCCTGCGCCATCTGCGGTATTTACGGGCACTATTCACATCATTGTCCCGATCTCCCGGATTACAGAGCGGCTCTCTATGAGATGAACAATCTGGACCTTGAGACGGCACCACCTACCATTGAGGAGATCTACCCCCCGGTCTCTCCCCCTTCCGAAGAGGTTAATATCATCTACATGATCTCTTCAACCAACACTTCTACTACCCCCTCGTCAACCGATTTGACGACGCAGACTTTCCGTACTGATGAGGAGATTCTTGAGGCCCTAACTGCCCCGGATTATCCTTGGGATGATATGCACCACCGTTCCTATTTCATCCCAGAAGCGTCTTCCTCTAGCACCGCTACCCAATACGCGGTCGAATCCAAAGACTTCCTCCCCACCAAGGTTGACTGGTTCAAGGACCCTATCCCTGCTCCTGATGCCTTCGAGGAGGGCAACATGGCCAACATCTCACCTGTCATCCAAGTTGATATTGCTGCTCCAGGTCGTGCCCCTGAACTCATTACTTTAGGAGCATTCTGCAGTAAACAAGAGATTGAGGACTACACACACCTTTTCAAAGAATTCCGTGATGTCTTTGCCTGGTCTTATACCGAAATGCCTGGTCTTGATCCCGCAATTATAGAGCACCACATTGACACATGGCCTGATGTAACCCCCGTTCGTCAGAAACAGCGCCCCATTCATCCCTCAAAGCTCCCAGCTGTCAAAGCCGAGATTGAGAAGCTGCGCAAGGCCGGGTTCATTTACCCTATTGCCTATACCATATGGGTTTCAAACCCTGTTCCAGTTAACAAAAAGCAAGGCACCATCCGCGTATGCACTGACTTCCGTGACTTAAACTATGCTTGTCCCAAGGACAACTTCCCCACGCCGTTCATCGATCAACTCATAGATGCGTGTGCAGGACATGAGGTCCTCTCCTTCATGGATGGTTTTTCCGGATATAATCAGATTCAAATCCGTAAGGAAGATCAGTACAAAACTGCCTTTACTACCCCTTGGGGCACCTTTTCCTATCGCGTCATGCCTTTCGGCCTCAAAAATGCTGGTGCCACTTTCCAGCGGGCCATGACCTACTGTTTTCACGACTTGGTCCATATCTTGCTAGTCTACCTTGATGACCTTACAGCTCGTTCCCGGAAACGATCAGACCACCTTAACGACCTTCGGCAAATTTTTCTGCGTTGTCGCAAATACCAAATTCGCTTGAACCCACACAAGTGTGTTTTTTGCGTACCGGCAGGCCGATTGCTGGGTTTCATTGTTTCCCAGAAAGGAATTACTGTTGACCCTCTAAAAGTCCAAGCTATTTTAGACCTCCCCCCTCCTCGCACGCTCCGGCAGCTCCAAAGTCTGCAGGGGCGATCTAACTTCCTTCGACGTTTCGTTCCTGATTATGCCACTACGGTACACGGTTTCTTGCGCCTACTCCGCACCCACGTACCCTTCGTCTGGGATGCACAAGCAGAAGCTGCATTCGAGGCCCTCAAGAAGGCCCTCACACAAGCCCCTCTGATTTCCCCTCCGGACTTCACTCGAGACTTCATCCTTTACGTGTCGGCCTCCGAGCATGCCGTATCTGGAGTCTTAGTTCAAGAAGACGATTCTCACCAAGAGCACGTCATTTACTACGTTATCCAGACCTTGTCTGGTCCACCATTACGTTACCCATATGAAGAGAAACTTGCCCTCGCAGTAGTCTTTTCCGTTCAAAAATTGCGACACTGCATCTTAATGAGTCATACCACCGTCGTGGCCAACTCTAACCCCATGGTATATCTTCTGAACAGGCGGCTACTCCAAGGTCGTGTTGCCAAATGGGTCATTATCCTCCAAGAATATGACCTTACCTTCAAAACACCTAAGAGCACTAAAGCCCTCGCGCTTGCCCAGCTCATCACTGATCTCCCTTCCTTTCTCCCGGCCAAACCCATCTCCGATGAGTTACCCGACAATCACCTGTTCACTATCTCGTCCGATGACCCATGGTACGGTGATATCTTGTTATACCTACGCACACAGAAGTTCAGACCCAAAGTTACACGAAATGGACGCCGTCGCATCCGACACCAGGCCTCTCGATATCTCCTCTTAGGCGATGTCCTCTATCGGCGCGGAGTTGACACAATTCTTCGTCGTTGCCTTACCCATGAGGAAGCTGAACACGTCCTTAATGACTGTCATAGCGGTGCCTGCGGAGGCCATTTCTCAGGGATGGCCACCGCCCAAAAGGTCGTCCGCGCCGGATACTTCTGGCCCACACTTTTTACTGACTGCATCACTGCGGTCAAACACTGCCATAACTGCCAACTTTTTGCCCCCAAGGCCCGGACACCTCCTGCTCCGTTACACCCAGTCGTCACCGTTGGTCCCTTTTGTAAGTGGGCCATAGACTTCATGGAATGCAGACCCCAGTCTGCCAACGGCCACAAATATATTGTTGTCGCTGTTGATTACTTTACCAAATGGGCAGAAGCCATGCCTACCTTCAATTGTACCGCTGACACTGCTGCCCGCTTCTTCTTCAACCATGTCATCGCTCGATTCGGGGTCCTAAGCAGTTAGTCTCTGACCATGGTTCACACTTCGAAGATGCCGTCTGGCGTGAGTTATCCACCCTCCTTAAGTATGAGCACCAATTCTCCTCTGCTTACTACCCCCAAGGGAACGGCCAAGTAGAGGCCATCAATAAAATCCTTAAAACCATCCTCCAACGAACAGTTGACAAGCATAAGTCCAATTGGCACCACATGTTGTTCCCTGCTTTGTGGGCTTATCGCACCTCCACTAAGACCGCCACTGGTTTTACACCATTTCATTTAGTTCACGGTATAGAGTCTGTTCTCCCCATCGAGTGTCAGATCCCTGCCTTACAGATCGCCGTTGAGCTTCTCCCTGACACCACCCCCCTCGAGCAACGTCTGCTGCACCTCGAACAAGCCGATGAAGACCGCCGGGCCACTCTCCAGAACATCGAAGCTGCCAAAAACCGCTCCAAAACCGGTTATGATAAACATGTTCACCCTCGAACTTTCCACGAAGGGGACCTAGTCCTCGCCTATGACCAAGCCCATGACAAAACCGGTAAAGGGAAGTTCGAATCTATGTGGCAAGGCCCTTACGTCGTGCAGACCTGCCTCGGCAAGGGGGCATACATCTTAGCTGACTCTGAAGGCCGTCCTTTGCGCAACCCTCGTAATGGGTTGTATCTTAAGCGTTTTTACCCATAAAAAAGAAACCCGCGGCCTCATGGGTCTGCATTGTACAGTACTTTCTTTTTTGTTTTTTGTTTTTACAAACCGTTTCCACCATTGGAATCAGCGCGACATGACCGTCATGATGGTCACCTCGTTGCATTATTTTTGTCCTGTCATTTTTTACCCATTTTTTCAGACGCCACTAGTCGCCTCGGTTTGCGTGCCACATCGGCCGTTCTCCGATTTTCACATATTTTATATCATCGGATTCATTTTTCCGAGCTGGTGATGATGCTAGAGATCATTTCTCGCTCTCACCTCCAGATTTTCCGGGCATTTTTCAAAATGCCCCCGTCACCTCGGTTTGCGTGCCACATCGGCCGTCACCCGTTTTTGACATCCTTTATATTGACGGATTCATTTTTCCGAGCTCGTGATGATGCTTGAGATCATTTCTCGCTCTCACCTAGTACAATTTCAACATTTTGTCCCAACACCCTGTTGCCTCGCTTCGCGTGCCACATCGGCCGCCATCGGATTGTTCCACATTTTTACATGAGCCATTCACTCCTGTCATACTGCAAATGTTTCGTTATTTTGCCACCATTTCATCTACCCCGCAAGGAGGTCCATCAGTGTTCCCACCTACCCTCGTTCTTGGTCATCATTACTCAACCTTGATTGAACACTTCCTCCTTGCCTGGCCATTCCTTTTGTTCGGTATAATTTTATCCCTTTTTCGGGCCGGACAAGTCCTTTACGAAAAAGGCACTTAGGGAGTTTCCGTTAAGCTCTTTTCTGACTCCTAAAAGAATGAAAAGATCGCCGAGCAATCTTGCTTCCTTTCATGCTCGTTAAAGTACCTGAAAGGGCGTCTATCTGGTATAAGTTTAACCCTTTTCCGGACCTGGTAGACTACTTACGAAAAAGGAATACTCTAGTCACACCGACTAGAAGAGTTCTTCATTGCATCCTTTTATGCTTCTTTGGGCCTTGGAGACTAAACCTACGAAAAAGCAACCCCCTGGAGTCTTCTTACTTGCTTTCAGACTCTCTAAAATTGAAAGCAACCACGAGCATGCACTGTCCTGGGCTCGTAAAATCCACACGACAGTACCATTTCACTACCTCAGAGTCTTCTTATCGCTTTCAGACTCCTTAAAATTGAAAGCAACCACGAGCATGAACTGTCCTGGGCTCGTAAAATCCACACGACAGTATCATTTTATCCACACACTTCTTCTAGTTCCTTAACCCATGAAGAAGTATCCTCCCGTGCCTCATGGCACTCAAATCGATCATCTCGGCAGCACCCCCAATTCGGTCGCCTTTGTTCAGAGTATTCTGCAGTCTCCTACCATTTTATACCAGCTTGAGTCTCCCTCAGCCAGTTATTACCCCAGATTCATTACAGCTATGATCCCTTTTCCCTGAGTCAGTTTCATATGCTGCCAGATCATTCCCATTATCATACTCTGAACAAAGGAAGTTTGAGTCCACCCGCTCTACTTGCCCAGTTGTCCCACCACAGTTTATCAGTTCTGCAATCAGTACTATCACATTTCGGTCTTGTACCTCGCGCTCCTGTCAAGGAAACATCATTGCCTTGATAGTTGCAGGTCTCCCTCTGTCGACGACAGCTCCTCTATTCCAGAGGATAGGCCCAGAGGTCCCTACGCCTTGGACTTATCACCATCTGTGGTAAGTGCCTACGGATCATTCTGAGAGGAGACATCATTGCCTCTCCGAGTGGTTGTTCCTCACATGCTCGACTTCAACACCTTGATCGCATCGTTGAGGATCGCGTAGGATTATATTCCATCAGTTTTTTTGTCGAAGACCCCGGATTTCCCCCGACTCTAGCACATTGGTGAGTCACTTCGGAACGCCCAGTTGTATGTTCCCGTGGATGTCCGGGCTGCGTTGGCGTTTGTATTCGGAAGCCATCCAGTTTCATGCTTCCTTGAGTACCCAGTTTCAGTTCCAGATCAGTTCCAGTTCAGTGTACCATGGAGAGTATGACCCCAGTCACTATGATCCAGCAGCTCATCAGTTCCTTTGGTACCACACTCAGTAGCACTGTTGATTGTTCCGGTGCACCAGTTCTGCAGTTCACACATGATCCGCTCAGCAGTATGTCCCAGATTTGTGTCCCCTCTGGACTCTTATGATGTACACAGTGGTCATGTATCTTACAGGTCCCCTTTTTTGGGCCTCACAGTCATATTTATGTATCTCGATACGAGCATGGGTATGCCCGCCTCGTCCATATATTGAGATTATTCCTCAGTCAGTATTTGAGGTCATGTATATTTCAGGTCCCCATTTTTTGGACCCCATTGTTGTTATTATGTTATATCCTGATACGAGCATGGGAATGCCCGCCTCGTCCATATGATCAGATGATTCCTCACCCATTATTGAGGTTATGTACTTTTAGTCCTTGCAGTTGTTCGGGATCGTTGTTCCGGGCTCCAGTTTGTTTCTTCTCTTCTCTCCACATCCCAGGAAAACCATTCATGACTTATGATGTCCATCAGCCATACGATTAGCTCCTGACCTCGCACATCAGGGGGCAATCTGTTAACACCCAAAAAGTGTTCACTACCTCATTACCACATTATATGGCTCATTTGTCCATTTTCCTACCATTTTTCCCTTAAAATCCCAAAAAATCCCATTAAAAAGCCTCCAAAAGGCCTAAAAATGCCTCCAAAAGGCCACAAAACCATCAAAATAGCCTAAAAAAGGCTAAAAAACCCCCTTTTCCTCCAAAAATAGCAAAAATCCCCTAAAAAGGGAATAAAAAATATAAAATAATGAGGAAAAGGAGGAAAAAACCCTATACAGCTGCCCAAAACCATGTGTTTCCTAAAACCATGGGTCAGCACTCCACCACCAAAAAACTATAAATAGGTGATGGAGATCCCTTATTCCATATCCACAATCACAAGCACCCTTACTCTGCCAAAATCTCTCTCGAAACCCTAGTTCACCTTTGAACTATTTTCACCTTGAGAGCCACCTTTGGCCCATTCCCAACCTTGGAGAAGGAGAAGGAGCATTCTTGAAGCTTGGAGCATCCTCTTGGACACTGCAAAGGGCTTCACCAACCTTGACACTCAAGGTAACATCAATACAAAGACATTCTTTCATTTTGGTGTTTATGCTTCATGCTTGTATTAGAAATAATTTAATGTTTTGTTTATTGCATAATTAGTTTAATATACTGAACTGCTACTAAGGAGTCCATTCTCCTTAGTAGGTGCTCATTGGCACAAGCTAGGGGTAAAACCCTAGCTACACATTTTGACAAAACCAAGCATGAATTCAAATCCATTTGGTTATCCTTTCCTCCAAGACGAGAAGGAAAACATCATAAAATATTCAGTCAAATATAAATGGGTAAGATATAATAATGGTTTTAACAAATCAAGAGAGACCCTCAAATATTCCAAAATCAATTCCCATAAGACTACTTCCAAAAACCTCAAAATGTTTTAATAATGTTGGTTCTCAATAATATAGGATTTGAGTCGTCGAAATTTAGTGACTTAGTCGAACATATAAAAGTTTAACTCTTAGTCCTTTCTTTAGTAACATCATAATCAAGTCAATGAGCTTATCATGTCCTTACCTCATTTCATCCTTTCTGTTGTCCTAAGACCACTTTGACAGACTTATCAAGTCGCACTATGTGTGTTTTCTTAACCTCAAGGAGTTCCATTTTGAGGTCTAGTCTTTTTTTTTCAAGGTTTGATCGTGTCTCAATGTTAGCCTCATTTCTTTCAATTCATTGTGTTGATCATCTCCATATGTCGCTTTACTAAAATCATTTTCATTTGGCCCTTTCGATGAACCTTCCCAATCAAGAGTTCTTCTTTTACCTTTGGTTGTGATCACATCAAGTTTGTATTTTTCCATTCTTTTAAACAACATTGTCATGTTAGAAAGTTAGTTTCGTTGGGATCAGCGCCTCATGCTAGTAACATTGATATCTTGGTTTCAAATTTCTAAGTTTGTTTCACCCCCTCGACAGTCTGTCAAAGTCTCGTCAATGAGAGCATCTTGGTGTTTTGTCAGTTAAAATTTATCAATTTTCCGCTATCTAGTAAATTCACCAAATATATCCGTCCACTTGCCTTGTCATCTTGGCTATGTAGGAAAATTTTAAAATATCCCCGGTCTTTGTTCCTATCTCCAGTTACATTTCCCTATAAATCCAATTTATGTTATCCATACAATGTTTATACTCAATTCCCTTTCTCAGTTGGTAGATTTTAGGCTCTTTATAATTGTTACTAGTTCCCTTGTTGTATATGATATTCAACAACAATGTCCAAGAACACCCATATTTCCTCCATGTATCCCAACCAACACTAGTTGATCTTAGTTAGTGTCATGATTTAATTTTAGCTAAGGAAGCAATCTTTCTTAGTCACTTTCTTCCTTCATTATTGACCCAAAATCAAGTTTGTATAAAAGATCCCCAATTTAATACCAAACATTTCTATAATACTCTCACCTTCAATATCCTTGATAATCAACAATACTATCCATTTTTCCAAGTACTCACCCATCATTGGCCTAATCATTCTCATTGCTAGTTAACATGCAACTTTACCCTACTCTTGTTTCCTAATTGTTCCTTCATTCCAAAAAGAAACTATTACCTTTTCTAGGTGAGTAAAATGTGACCGATTTCTCTAATACTAACCATTTTCTCAGAATCTAGATTGTTTCCCAATCTTCACTCTATTATCCTTTAATAGAATGTTCTGTATATTCCCAAATCTATTATAATTTCATATAATTTTCTTCATACCCCCGCTGTGAAGAGTCATATTTCATTACCCACCTGTGCTCTCTACCAAAAGTAATGACCTTTACCTTTTCATTTACCCTTTTTTTCATTTTTTTTAAAATTGTCATTGACATCCTTAATATATATTTCTTCCTTAGATTCAAGGGTTCTAACAAAAGGTAGGTCATCGCTCTTCTACTTATTTTATCAACATAACTACAATTGCTAATAAAATTCCATTTCGTCTTTTCAACCAACATACATATGTCTATTATGTAATTAACAACTAAAGCTAGGGTCCAAGATAACACATAGTCTTCTAGCTATAACTTTTATACTCATATAAAACTATTCCATTTCGATCTAAATACATACTTTACAACTTAATTCAAATGATCACATTTCTTCATTTCTATGTCAACTTCTAGATATAATTCTACCTATTCCAATACCTTTTGAATTTTTGACTAATATACCATCTCATTATATGGTAATCATAATATCCCACCTTTCTATTTATTTTTTTATTTTTCTTCATCAATATAACAATCATAATAACCTTCACTTTTTAATTAATTAATTTATTTTTCAACACATAACTTCCATTTATTTAATAAACACAAAATTACACTTCTCATATAAAATTCTTTTAATAATCATAATGCTTTTAACTTACGAACATATAAATCTCATTCATTTAATGCTCATAGTCATCTACTTATCTGACCCTTCATAGAGCATGTAAAACCTCTTATTAATGAACATATTAGAGTCAACTTTCTCGCAACCTTTGGATTCATATGCTAGCAAGGATAAAAAATGTAGTGTCCATGTTGCTAATAATAACAACTGTCATAATTTTTGTTTATATATATATATATTTTCTTTCTTTTGTTGAATAACATTACCATATCAATGTATACAACCCTTAGCATTATTAGAATACTAATGCATGTGACCATTTCAATTCCTCTATATAAACATAGAACACCACCCTTAACTTATTACTATAATGTAGAATGAAATACTAATAAACTTCGTCATATAACTATAAAACACACCCCTTAAACATTCCTATAATACAAATTGAGAGAAACATTCATGCAACGAAGAAAAAAAAAACATGTTATCTCTTAATAAACGTATATTAGATACTATAACCTAAAATAAATTAACCATTTCACATTTTTATATAACCATAGAACAACATCTTTTCTCTTTGATAAATATATACCAATTATCCTTTTTTTTTTTTCTCATCTTGAAATATTGAAACATTACTATAATATAAAATTATCTAACCATTCCATCTTTTATATAACAACATCTTATCTAGTAATGAACATATACCCTTTATTTTAATTTTTTTGAGATTTTGAATTATTAATATAATATAAAATGAGCTAACCATTTCACCTTTTTATTTAAGCATCAATTTACTTCTTAGAGATTTAATATTAATTACCACTATTTTTTAATTGAAAATATGATGGATATGTTTCCATATTTAGAGCATGAAAGCAACTATACTTCTCAACATAAAAACTTAGTGTTAAACAATGGGATTTCATTAGTTTTCATGACAATGAACTATTCATTAACGCTAGTCATCATAATCATTCAACTAAGTAAAAATAAAGTCGAGACTAAAGGCATGTGTTCAATCAAAACAATACACGATCTGGCATCCACTAGTTTCTACAATTCGGGCACCATAACGTAACTAAGAATATTCGGCGACAAAGACTTAAGGCATTTAATACAAACAATGTCTAGTATTTATATTTCACAAAAGGGGTAAAACCCATAATTACCATTTGTTTCAAGCACTTACGAGATATATTTTAAAAAGTAATTCATAGGCTTATCACTTCCACCAAATCGCCTTTTGGTAACCTAACAAGGGCAATTACCATATATTGAACCTTAATGCGTTAGGGTGAATGTTTTGCAAATTATACTCGTAGGTGATATCGACAATATGATAGCCCTAGTTGTTTATAAAAAAAAAAAACTTTTCCAAACTTTAACAACTTAACCCATAGCTTTCTAACATCAAACATAGTTGTGATTTGAGAGCTTAATTGAAGGAAAAATGCATATATGGTTTTAATTTCATTTTAAACCATAATGTTCCAATATATTAGATCCAAAATTTATGAGGAAATATATCTGAGCGAAGTTTTATAACTTACTGACTTGTTGATAGTAAATCCTTCGAATTAGCGGTTGAAATCAGATCCGGTTCCGCTTCCTCCTAGCCGAGGAGATTTAATAAACTCACAAAACTAAATATAATTATGAGTCTGGTGCCCTCAAGGCTCGACCGACTCTGATACCAAATGGAGAGACCCCGTTTCTGGGGTCCCTCACCTGACTGAATTTGAAACTTAACAACTTAATATAAAACATATTAGATACAATCATTGATAGAAAAATAAAATAATTTAAAAATTGAACTTAGCAACTACAAAGTGAAACCATAACCTGTCAACCGTAGGTCGATTCCGTTGTTGAAGGAGGAGTTGTTGTTGCCGCAATACAATGTGTGAATGCCAATGTCCAACTGACCACTTGGTTGACAACCCTACCAATTCCGGGAATACTCTTCTTCTTCTCGAACCCCCGAGCAATGGGTCCATAGAGTTCACACACAAAATTAGAAATCTAGAAGTGGGCTTCCCCCACACCAAAATCTATTTTCAAACTCACAATAGAAGCAAATCAATGACTTGTTAACATTATGGTAACCAGCCAACCATGGGGTCCCTTTCCCCTTCCTAATATTCTAATTATTTAAATATAATTAGCTCACCCAACCATGTGTCCAATTTCTAAGAGAGAGCACCTACATTCCTAGATTTACTCAAGTCTATCCTCCCTGATGCTCCTATCTAGTTTCTTTTTTGTGGGTGCAAGTGGAGTTGTCTATATGCTAATGTTTAGTATATTATTTGCTCCTAAACAAATATTCTTCATTATTTTAATTACTAATAATTATTTCATCTGCAAATAGCCTAAATGCAAACCTACATGCTTAATGCATAGTATTCATTCATTATTTTCGTCTTGGGTCTAGGTACCACATCATCGGGTCCATATGTCCCTCATTTTCCTTTTATCAACATGGTACCACATCGTCGGGTCCATTTGTCCATCATTTTCGTTTATCGACAAGGTACCACATCGTCAGGTCCTTTCATTAATACTTTTTCATTTCATCTGATTTGCGGGAAATTCATGTAGGGATTTAGGATTCGTTACCTTCAATCCTCCATCTACACTCTATTGGAGACTATTGGCATCGAGGAGTAAGTTCGTTCTTAATGAAGGATCTCTAGTTTTGTGTGTGATCTCTACAACCCCATTGCTCGGGGGTTTGGGAAGAAGAAGAGTATTCCCGGAATTGGTAGAGTGTTCAACCGAGTGGTCAGTTGGACATTGGAATTCATACATTGTATTGTGGCAACAACAAATCCTCCTTCAACAACGGAATCGACCTACGGTTGACAGGTTACGGTTTCACTTTGTAGTTTCTAAGTTCAATATTTAAATTATTTTATTTTTCTATCAATGATTGTATCTAATATGTTTTAAATTAAGTTGTTAAGTTTCAGATTTAGTCAGGTGAGGGACCCTAGAAACGGGGGTCTCTACATTCTTCCTTAAATAGGAAAATTATCTATGGCACAAGTTGCTTCATGCAAAAATGCCTAATATTCTAATTATTTAAATATAATTAGCTCACCCAGCCATGTGTCCAATTCCTAATAGAGTGCACCTACATTCCTAGATTTACTCAAGTCTATCCACCCTGATGCTTCTATCTAGTTTTTCTTTTTGTGGGTGAAAGTGGAGTTGGCTATATGCTAATGTTTAGTATACTATTTACTCCTAAACAAATATTCTTCATTATTTTAATTACTAATAATCATTTCATGTGCAAATAGCCTAAATGTAAACCTACATGCTTAATGCATAGTATTCATCCATTGTTTTCGTCTTGGGTCTAGGTACCGTACATCGTCGGGTCCATCCGTCCCTCATTTTATTTTTATCAACATGGTACCACATCGTCAGGTCCATTTTTTCATCATTTTTTATTATCGACAAGGTATCACATCGTCAGGTCCTTTCGTTAATACTTCTCTGTTTCATCTGATTTGTGGGAACTTCATGTAGGGATTTAGGATTCGTTACCTTCAATCCTCCTTCTACACTCTATTGGAGACTAATGGCGCTGAGGAGTAAGTCCGTTCTTACTGCGGGCCCCCCAAACTCGTACGTGACCAATTCCATCATGGTCCACTTCACACGACTTCACGCTCCCCCGAGTAAGAAGATTGGTTCTTTTCAACTTGTGAGTGGAATCCGTAGAAAGTCGACACCATCATCGTTCTTCCATGTGTGATTTATTCGTACTCTACGGCCGTTATATTTCCTTTGTGAGTCAATTGGTTATGATAATTACCTACTGTTGCGCATATTCTCAAAGTACCCATCAATAGTACTACTCATCATAACTCATCAATATACATCATGTCAATCAGTCCATAATCATAATCATATTTCGTAATTCTGCTAATCATTAAGTAATACATGCAATTCGTTCATTCACGACATATATTTCATAATATAGTTAATCGTTAAGAAACACATGCAAATTCGTTTAGACACATCATATATTTCATAAAACAACTAATCATTAAGCAGAGCATGCATTTATTCATCAATTTAAGTAAAGTATCTATTTCCACAAGTATCATTCATTTCATTGTTTTCGTTTATCATTTTGGTCATTAAGCAATTCATCATGTGTTTTCTCAATCTATAAGGCACATCCAAACTCAAAGGACCACTTTATTGAAGTTTATTTAGTCAAGTCACTCGACAAGTGCCCTCAAAGCCTATGGTCATTCTAGGGGCATTACAGTTTTCCACTTCATTAATTGATCAAGATCAAGATGCTGAGATTGATGAAAGTTCTTCTTATTCAAAGAATTCAATTGGAAATCATTATAAAATAATTGAATTAGAGGGAAATTTCATTCCCAAAGGCCTTGTTCCTATGGAAAGATTGTTTTCAAAAAATGATACTCTATTGAAGCCCACTATGCAGTCTTCAAAAGAGAATGTTTTCAGCTATAATATTGGTACGGTTGATGAAACTAAGGTGGTTAAAATATCCAAGGCACTTTCAGATGAAGAAAGGAACATGTATATAAAATTTTTGAAAGAATTTGTGGATATTTTTGCTTGGTCATATGAAGATCTGAAAACCTATCACACCAGCATAATTCAACATAAATTCCATTAAAACCTAATACTAATCCTTTCAGACAAAATGTTAGAAGAATTAATTCAACATTGCTACCAGTAATTGAAAAAGAGGCTAAAAAATTGTTGGATGCAAAGATTATTATACCTCGTAGATATTCTTCTTTGGTAGCAAATCTAGTGCCGGTGCATAAGAAAAATGGTGAAATAAGGCTGTGTGTAGATTTTCAGAATCTAAATAGATCTTCCCTTAAAGACAACTATCCATTTCCTAAGATTGATTAGATTTTACTGAAAGTGGTTGGTGCTCAAAGGATATATATGATTGATGTATTCTCATGGTACAATAAGATTGTTGTGCATCTAGATGATAGAGAAAAAACAACATTTACTACTCCTTGGGGAACGTTCATGTATGAAGAAATGCCATTCGGCCTCATGAATGCAAGAGCAACCATTTAGAGGGATATGGATATAGATTTTGTCGGAGAAAAGGAGAAGTTCGTGGTAATTTATTTAGATGATATCACAGTTTTTTCTAACTCTGATGAAGCCTATCTCAAACACCTTAAGCAAACATTCCTCAAATGCAGAAAATTTGGACTTTCTTTGAATCCTAAAAAATATCATTTTGCTATGTAAGAAGGTAAGCTTTTGGGCCATATAATTTTAGTTGATGGAATTAAGATAGATCCTGAACGTGTCAAATCCATCCTAAAGATCAGTATTCCTAGAAATAAGAAGGACATTCAATATTTTGTTGGGAATATTAATTTTTTAAGGTGGTTCATTCCTATATTTCCAGAGATCATCAAGCAAATAACAACAATGTTGAAAACATATTAGGAGGTAAAATGGACAGCTGAGGCTAGATCATCATTTGAAAAGATAAATCATGCTCTCACTGAGGCTCCAGTGTTGGTAAGTCCAGATTTTTCAAAATAAATTTTGACTTTTTCCTTCGCTTATGAAGATACCATAGCAGCAGTTCTTTTACATAAAAATTCAAAAGGATTAGAGCAGTCAATTTCTTTCTTCAGTAAAAACTTGAGGGATTCTAAACTCAAGTACATTATATTGGAAAAAAAGGCTTACGCATTAGTCAAAGATTTGAAATTATTTAGTCTTTACATTCTACATGTTGGTTGTGGAGCCAGATCTTCCAGTCTCATAGATGATATTGTCTTAGCCGTGCACCCCGGAGGACTGTACACCCATTCTGTTTTCGCCAGCTGTTTTATGGGCCCATGGTTTTGGGTATCCCGTAGTATTTTTCCCATTGTATTTTCCCTATAAAAGAAAGACATTGTAATATGGATAGGGCATGATGTATTAGGTTTTATCTATTGTAAAGATCTCTAAGATTAGGAGAGAGACGGTGAGACAGTGAAGAGTAAGTGCAGCGGTTGTGCTGCAGGCTGTATCCCTTCACCTTGCGGGATGGTAATAATAATAAGGACTAGAAAATTCAGTGTGGATGTATCCCAAGTTGGGGTGAACTACGATATATCTATGTCTCTCTTGTAATGTGTGTGTGATTATATTTGCATTTCTGTTTATTGTTATTGCTCTGCGATCCTGTTTTTCTAACAATTGGTATCAGAGCCAAAGGTCTATTTGGCAGATAAACCTGGAGGAAGCTAGGGTTTCTAGTTCGAGTGGCAGCAATGGCGGAAGAAGGAAAGTTTAAGGTTGAGAAGTTTAATGGCCAAAACTTCCAGTTATGGAAGATGCAAATGGAGGACTATCTGTACCAGAAGGATCTATTCCTACTGTTGGGAGGAAGAGCAAAGCAGTCGACGGCCATGAAGGACGAAGAATGGGAGGTTCTTGACAGAAAGGCTCTGGGAACAATACGGCTGAGCCTGGCTTCATCGGTGGCTTTCAATATCTCAAAAGAAACGACAACAAAGGGTTTGATGAGTGCACTGGGTAAGCTGTATGAAAAACCATTGGCCTCCAACAAGGTATTTCTAATGAAGCGTTTATGCAATATGAAGATGTCTGAAGGTGGATCTGTTATTGATCATTTAAATGAGTTTAATATGGTTACAAATCAGCTAAGTTCTGTAAGTGTGAGCTTTGATGATGAGTTTAGGGCTCTTCTAATCTTGTGTTCATTGCCAGAAAGCTGGAATAGCTTGGTCGTGGCTGTAAGTAACTCTGTCTTTGGTTCAAACACCTTGAAATTTGATGATGTAATTGGTGTTATTCTTAGCGAGGAAATGCGAAGAAAAAGCACAGATGAGACATCAGGTAATGCGTTGACCATGGAGAGTAGGGGAAGACAAAAGGAGAGAGGAAAGAGCCAAGGTAATCATGGCAAGTCTAAAACGGGAAGATCCAAGTCCAGACTGGGAAAAATAGAGTGCTGGAACTGTGGAAAGAAAGGACATCTGAAGAAAGACTGTAGATCTTTAAAGAAGAAAGGAGATGCACAGAAGGAAACTACCTAGGAAGCAAATGTAGCAGGTGATGTGTTACAAGATGCTTTGATTCTTGCATTAGATAATACTAGTGATTATTGGGTAGTAGATTCAAGAGCTTCATGTCATGCTACACCCCATAGGAAATACTTTCATGAGTATGTTCTTGGCGATTTTGGACATGTTTTATTGGGTGATGATGAGCCATGTAAAATTGTTGGAATGGGTAAGGTATGGATAAAAGTTAAGAATGGAACTGATTGGCTATTAAAAGATGTTAGGCATATTCCTGCTATGAAAAGAAATCTGATGTCAACAGGGCAATTGGGAGATGGCGACTGTCTATCTACATTTGGAGAAAAGTGATGGAAGATCACTAAAGGATCAATGGTGATAGCAAAAGGAGACAAAATAGGTATGTTGTATTTATGTCCTCACAATACTAACCATTCTATCTCCTTAGCTTCCACAGGAACAGATACAGCATTGTGGCATCATAGGCTTGGCCACATGAGTGAGAAGGGGATGCAGATTCTCCACTCAAGGAAGTTGCTGCCAGATTTGAAGTAGGTAAGTTTGGAATTCTGTGAAAACTGTGTTTATGGAAAACAAAAGAGAGTCAGATTTCTTAGGGTTGGGAAACATAAGAAGAATGAAAAGTTAGAGCTAGTGCATACAGATGTATGGGGACCGGCTTAGGTACAATCTCTTGGTGTCTCTCATTATTATGTTACATTTATTGATGATGCAACTAGGAAAACTTGGGTTTATTGCATTAGACAGAAATCTGATGTGTTTGCTACTTTTACGAAGTGGAAAGCTTTGGTTGAAAATGAGACATGGAAAAGGTTGAAGTGTCTCAGATCTGATAATGGAGGTGAGTACCGCAGCAAGGAGTTTGATAGTTACTATTCATACCATGGGATTCGTAGAGAGAAGATAGTCCCAGGAACACCACTAGAAAATGGTGTGTCTGAAAGGATGAACAGAACGATCATGGAGCGTGCAAGTTGTATGAGATTGCATGTAGGATTGCCCTTACAGTTTTGGGTGGATGCTGTAAATACTGCTGTTTATTTAATAAAAAGAGGACCTTCAAGTGCTTTGGATGGTGGTATTCTAGAGGAGGCATGGACAGATAAAAAGTTAAACTACTCATTTCTGAGAACGTTTGGTTGTGAAGCATTTGTCCATATTGATAAAGAAAATAGAACAAAGCTTGAAGCTAAATCCAAGAAATGTACCTTTATTGGATATGGGGTTGATGAATTTGGTTATCGCTTAGGGGATTATGAAAATAACAAAATCATCAAGAGTAGAGATGTGATATTCAATGAAAAGGTCATGTATAAAGATCAGTTGCAAGGAAAGAAACAGGAAAAGGAAAACACAGAGTACACAGTATTTGATGAAATTATAGAAAATGAAGTTCCAAAGGTGCCAGAAAATCAAGAATAGCAGCAAGTGCCTGAAACTACTGCAACTATAAGAAGATCTACCAAGTTAAGTAGACTCCCTGAACGATACTCTCCTTCAATGTATTATTTGTTGATGACCGATGTTGGTGAACCAGAATGTTATGAAGAAGCAATGCAAGTGGAAACTAGAAAGAAGTGGGAGCAATGCATGAATGAGGAGATGGACTCATTGGTAGGAAACCAGACTTGGGATTTGGTTCAGTTGCCTGGTGGTAAAAGATCATTGTAGAACAAATGGATTTATAGGTTGAAGGAAGAAGAAGGAGGCAAGAAGCGGTACACGGCCAGACTTGTTGTAAAGGGGTTTGCATAGAAGAAAGGTATTGATTTTGATGAAATATTTTCTCTTGTTGTTAAGATGACTTCAATTAGGAATATCTTAAGTCTAGTGGCGGTAGAAGATTTGCATCTTGAACAGTTAGATGTAAAAACATCCTTTCTCCATGGGGATTTGGAGGAAGAGATATATATGCAGTAGCCATAAGGGTATGAGGTCAAAGGTAAGGAGAACTTGGTATGTAGGTTGAAAAATAGTTTGTATGGCTTGAAGCAAGCTCCAAGGCAGTGGTATTTAAAATTTGACAGGTTTATGACAGAACAAGGTTATAGTAGATGTCATTCTGACCACTGTGTTTATTTCAAGAAGCTAGACAATGAAAGATATAATATCTTGTTATTGTATGTGTATGACATGCTTGTGCAGGGTCTAACATGCAAGATATAAATGTACTCAAAAGGAAGCTAGCTAATTCATTTGCGATGAAGGATTTGGGTGCTGCAAAGCAAATCCTTGGTATGAGAATAATAGGAGATAGGAAAAATCGCAAATTGACATTGTCTCAGGGTGAGTACATACAAAAGGTGTTAGAGAGGTTCAGAATGCAGAATACAAAACCAGTTAGTACACCTTTGGCCAGCCATTTCAGTTTAAGTAAGGAAATGTGTCCCAAGACACGGGAAGAGACAGATTACATGTCCAAGATTTCCTATCAATCCGCAGTTGGCAGCTTGATGTATTCCATGGTGTGCAAAAGACCA
The DNA here is from genome assembly GCA_027924585.1 of Larix kaempferi. Lineage (NCBI taxonomy): Eukaryota > Viridiplantae > Streptophyta > Pinopsida > Pinales > Pinaceae > Larix > Larix kaempferi. Next base: position 2,700,052 of record BSBM01000110.1, read on the forward strand.
TATATTGCACATGCAGTGGGAGTTGTGAGTAGATATATGAACAATCCAGGTAAAGAACATTGGAGGGTAGTACAGTGGATTTTCAGGTATTTGAGAGGTACCACCACTCAGGCATTATGTTTTGGAGGTTCAGACACTGTTCTACAGGGATATGTTGATGCAGATATGGCAGGTGATAAGGATAGCAAGAGGAGCACCACAGGGTATGTGTTTACTGTAGGTGGAATAGCAGTAAGCTGGATTTCGAGACTGTAGAAGGTTGTTGCACTTTCAACAATGGAAGCAGAGTATGTTGTTGTTACAGAGGCTAGTAAAGAGATGATTTGGTTGCAGAGGTTTATGGAGGAAGTGGGTAAGAAGCAGAAGGATATCAAGTTGTATAGTGACAACCAGAGTGCCATTCATCTTGCAAAGAATTTAGCATTCCATTCCAGGACTAAGCATATACAACTCAAGTACCATTTCATATTCTATGTTCTGGAAGATGAACTGTTGAAGCTCAAAAAGATACATACTAGCCAGAATCCTGGAGACATGTTCACAAAAGTAGTGACCATAGAGAAACTGAGTTCTTGCTCGGTTTTAGTTGGCCTTCTAGCATGGTGAAAAGGAGAAATTTTCCAAGTCCAAGTCCATCAAGTGTAGCAGCAGTGGAGTTGTTGTGATCAGTCTCCAAGTGAGAGATTGTTGGTTGTGGAGCCAGATCTTCCAGTCTCATAGATGATATTGTCTTAGCCATGCACCCTGGAGGACTATACACGCATTCTGCATTTTGGGGATGTTTTCACCAGCTGTTTTGCGGGCCCATGGTTTTGGGTATCCCGTGGTATTTTTTCCATTGTATTTTCCCTATAAAAGAAAGACATTGTAATACGGCTAGGGCATGATGTATTAGGTTTTATGCATTGTAAATATCTCTAAGATTAGGAGAGAGACTGTGAGACAGTGAAGAGGAAGTGCAGCGGTTGTGCTGCAGGATATATCCCTTCACCTTGCTAGACGGTAATAATAATAAGGACTGGCAAATTGACTAAAACAGTGATTGTGGAAGCTAGAAATGTTAGATATGGGCAAGGTAAAAGGATTGGGATGGATGAGAAGTTATGATATAATTTTATACCTATGTACAATGTATTGAGACCATTTATGTTTCAATAGTAGCAAGCTGCAATCTACTCCAACGCTCCTGGGCTACTCAACATATACTGACTAGTATGGGTGAGGTATTCAACTGAAGACTGGAGATGGGTGTTTCTGAGGTTACAAAGGTTAAATATCATTTATTAACAGTAATCCAACAATAATATAACATTCTGGAAAGTTACAAAGAGTTCTGAGCAAGTATTATAGTATAACTAGTAAATTGACAATTCAGGACTGCTCAACTAGCTCAACTTTTGGGATCCCAAACACTACTCAAATGAGATTGAATTTCTGAAATAGTGGTTGGATCATGTCATGTGATATATTAGCTAACTACAGGAACTAGAATGACTTCATTTGGACTCTTACACATTGACTTATGGTTTATTCATTGAAATCTAGTCAAATTCTAGCTAAATCTAGAATGGGTGCATAAAATGGAGAAGAATTCAGAGTTCTAGAAATTTTTATTGAAATGTATGATATCAGAACATTACATAATCTATGATTACATCATAAATAGGCCATGAAACCTCTCAGAAGATGATAGAGGAGTCTCTCCTTTTGTACATGAGAAACTAGATGTAGAATAGAAGGGTGAAGAAGGATTCGAACCCTGACTTGATGAAGTTGGTTCTGAAATACTATTTCAACCTGGGAAGCTTCAATACTCTGTTATAACACTAGTGATAGGCCAATAATCCCCTCAGAAGATGGATGAAGAATCTCTCCTCTTGCACATGAGAAACTAGCTTCCATTTTACAGCTAGAATCATTCGACCTGTTAAGCTTCAGTACCTGTAAATAATCTCAGTGATAATGGTTGGATGACATTATCCTCTCACAGAAAGATGGGGCATATCTCCCATGCTTGACTAGGGGCACACCTCCCAAGTCTTGGATGCACAAATGCATTCACAAAATTCCTCACATTAGCAAAAGATGTGAAAGGGAGTTGCTTGTATTCTTTTATAGAATTTTGGGTGACCTGCTGAGAAAGTTACGTGGCTTGTTGACCTATGAGAGTAGTTCACCTATGAGTGGGTAACCTTCCTTGATTATTTGCTTGCTTTGCTTGGCTTTTCTTATTTTCCACATTTCTGACTTTCCTTCCTTTTCTAAACTTTCCTTCTTTCAAAACTTTCCCGCTTTTCTAACTTGCCTGCTTTTTCCTGGATTTATGCTGCTTTTCCTGAAATAAGCCTCTTTTCACCATTTTAGCAACATTTTTTTCCTTTAGTGTTTACTTGACTTCTACCCCAAGTAATTCCACCAACCTTATCACCAATTCGAATTAGTGGGTCATGTTCTCCATTTATTCAACATAATAAATAAAAATATTAATTGCATCAATAATTTATAAATGCTCCATTAACTATTTATTCCAAGTGGTTAGCAACTATAGATAAAATTAAATGCACTGTTCTAAATAATTAATTTCCTGGAATACAAAATTTAATCCCATGGTTATGCAGTTGCCTCCTCAATCCAAGGGTTAGGTTGGGTTAAGAACTTGTCCCAATGATCAATTTTGTGGGGACATGACAGTCCTCCCCTCCCAAGATTGCTTGTCCTCAAGAAAAATATCCCAAGAGGTCCATCATGCTTTTGCTACACTACTCTGATCATAATCATCTCTCCAAGAGAATATTCACCACATTTGTAACTGAACATGCCTACCTCTATCCAAGTGAAGCAACTGGAAAGTGTGCCCGGATCCCATAAGAATATCAGAAATGAAAAGATACCACTACTATGTAAACTATAAGTCCATCCAAGGAGGTGTTTCCCATGTAGGAAACTGAAACCAAGTGCAGCGTAGATGAACTGGTGCAAAAGAGGGTTGGCTTGCTCCATCTTGCAACCATGCAAACAACTGCTCCAAGGAAAAATAATGCCAGGATCCCATTGCTTGTATGGAACCCCCATGGATCGGAATACCATCCAAAAAAAATTATTTAAGAAAAAGAGTGCCTAGATCCCACTGCTTCAACTGCAAGTTCCCAAGTAGCAGTGACATGTGTGAAAAAATATCATCCCATAGAATATCAAGATCCCATTGATCATGCTGCATCTTGCCAAACATTAGTAACAAGAAAAAATCAGCATCATATGGAATGTGGGGAAAGATGAAAACATCATACCACCATATTGAAAAATCGTGCTTTCCAATGCAACCCTGAAGCTTTGAGGGCCCCTCAATCAAGATATGCAAATCTCCATGGTAGGACCCAATGAAGGAAAGAGTATGCATCACCAAATATGCCTCCCAAGAGTGAGTCTGAACCTCATCAATTGTTTCCACTCCATCAAGAAGGTTCTCATATTCCGAGTGCACATAAGAATAAAAAATGTCATCACTGTAGCTCAAATGACAAGGGTGGAAGTCTCTTATCCAATCATGAGAAAGATAGGCATCATATAAGCAAAAATGCCTTGTTATCTGCTCATAAGTAAAATATGATGAATACAATGAAAAACCATAAGTGCAAGAAAACCCAATACCCTTAAGGACGTACATCCCCAAGGAAGTAATCTCATGGCTCAAAGCTATGCGACGGGATCCAAAAGACAAGCATGTGCTATCCCAATGGCTCAACTCTCTGCCACTGCTTCCACTCAAGTGGAAAGAACATGTGATGCATACCTCCATCAAGTATGTACTCATCCCATTAGTGGATGAACAAACACTTATCAAATCAGGTCCAAGTAAGAAGCTTGTGGCTTCTCCAAGTGCATGTCTCCAATGGCTCAACAAATTCTTTTGTAAGCTTGCTTGCTTAGCTCTCTTCGACCTACCATGAGAAAAAATATTTCTGCTAGGAGACTCCATGTGTGACATGTAATCTTCCACCCAATCCACGTGTGGATAAATCGTATCTAATGGCAGAAATATGTACCTATGTTGCATCAAGTCATCCCGAATGACTGTGGGAACCTCCTGCTCCTCTTGGTGCATTATCAAGAAAAATCCTTTTACCCAATTCTCATCTTCAAGTGATGTGACTGAAACATAAGTGTGAGGTGAAAGAGAATGGATAAACTCTTTGTAACAGTGATCCACCAAGCATGTGGATCTATGTACCTTCTCATCATGGGTTGATCCCTCAAATGTGAGACCATGTGTCTCCTCCAAAATTATGCATCTCTCATCATGTGGTAACTCATAATATCTGTGGAACAAGGAAAGTTCTTGGTTACCTTCTTGCTTGATTTCAGCCCTTTCAAGCACATTCAAATTAACATGCACCTCATGTTCCACCATCACATGAGATTTATCCATAGAAATATGAAAATCATTGACCAAAAGGGAATGGTTGATTGGAACATGGGAGGGAATATGAAATCTTAGAAACTCTTGCTGAAGTTGCTCTACTTTCATCTGAGATTCCAAGAGAGTACCTTGAGTACTTCTCAAAGAATCTTTGGTGGATTCCAACTCATATGAGAGATTTTCAAGCTCTTCTTCATTCTTCAATAATAAATCATGATACATTCTTGAAATATAAAACAAATAATATCTGTCAGAAATCAATTGTGAAAATTTACCTTTGATGTTTGTCATTGAATTCTGAATCTCCTCCAAGTCTTCAATGGAGAGTGGATTTTTATGTGATGTAGCTCTCCAACAATATTGTGACACTAAATCATGAGTGAAATGGAGAATTTCAATGGTATCCTTGATCTTCAATGTGTTCATCTTTAATGTCCCTTCAAGGAAGGATGGTTCATGACGGTGAATATCATCTTCTTCAATTTTCCTTGGATTAACATCACGAAGCTTATGTGGTGATGGTGAAGTTACTCCTTTATCCTCACCCATGGCTGAAAATTCATCATCTTCATGCTCAAAGGAAAGTATATTTTCAGCACCTTCATCAAAGTATGAAACTTCGTGAGATAGAACATTCTCTTCTTCAAACATCATTGGATCACCCTCATAAAATTCAAGCGGTGAAGGAGAGATTGATCCTTGGTTTGCTTCCACTGTTGCAAGGACTCCATCATCATGATGAATGGTACTTTGGATTGCAACAACATATTCAAATCTGATCTCCATGTCACCATCATAGAGATGTGAGCACCCATTGATATTACCTTGCAGTGACTCAGGCTCCTCGAATGGTTCATCTCCATGAATGCCTTCATTGTTAACACCAAAATTTTGAGCCTCCATACCGAAGCACTTAACCATGCCAACCTTCTCATTGTAAGTGGATACCATATCAAAATGAAACAAAGGGATACAAAAATCAGAATTGTGGAAATACCTTTGTATCATGTCTTTCTCTTCATGTGGTGGATCTGTGATGGCTTTCCCTTCCACCAAATATTCTGGTTCACATCCAACTGATGTGTGCTTGTCTTCAGCTTCCGGATTAAGCTCAGGAGGTGACTGTAAACTTGATTCATGTTCATCCTTTGGATCCGATCTAAAAGATGTCTTACCACTCCTGAAAACATCATTATCCCTTATAATTATTTTGAGATCACCCACCAAGAAACTAGGAGTGATTTTACCTTCCACATTGCCAACAACCAGATGTTGGACTCCTAGATCTTCAACTATGCATGGACCTTCTTTATCTTCTTTCGATGATTTATTTGGTAACTCATCAACCTTATGGCTGCCACAAATAGGCTGATTTATATCTTCCTCTTGCTTCTCCATGGTTATCTTAGGATGAAGATTCTTGGAGGCTCTTCTTGAAGAGGATCCTAAAATTCTTGTGAAGTCACATGCATCCAATAAAGCTTTCATATCTTTTATTATCTCTTCCATAGAAGGTTGACCTTTGACTGTGGAACATGCAACGTTTTCCTGAATATGGCTATCAGAATAACCATAGTTTCTTCTTCCAATCATGATCTCATGGGAGATGCTTGTGGAAGGTACTTCTTGGAAATTCTCTTCCTCATATTGTCTGCAATATTCTTCATACTGCTCATCATAATCATCATACTCTTCATAAAAGCAACTCAAACTCTAAATCTTCCATGAATGGAACTAATTCCACAACTACAACTTGAAGATAGTGCTGAGCTACCTTTCCACTGAGAGTTACTTTCCACAGGATGAGCCAAGGAAAGTGCTCTGATACCACTAGAATATCCCTGATTATATATCACTTAAAATTTATCCCAAAATTAAAACTTTCAGACACTAACTAGTAAATAGGAAAACTAGTTGCAGAACTAGTCTTGGGAAATCTAGTCGAGGGTTGAATGAGAAGGTTCTAAGAATGAGTTTGGAAAGTTTTAGGTTCTGTATTTTGTATGTATGTGTGCAGCAACAAGGATACCGACTTAGGATTGTGGCACAAAAACTCAATGCTTCTCGAAATTGACTAAAACAGTGGTTGTGGAAGCTAGAATTGTTGGATATGGGCAAGGTCAAAGGATTAGGATGGATGAGAAGTTCTGATATAATTTTATACTTATGTACAATGTACTGAGACCATTTATGTTTCAATATCAGCAAGCTTCAATCTACTCCAACGCTCCTGAGCTACTCAACATATATAGACTAGTATGGGTGAGGTATTCAATTGAAGACTGGAGATGGGTGTTTATGAGGCTACCGAGGTTAAATAGAATTTATTAACAGTAATGCAACAATAATATAACATTCTAGAAAGTTACAAAGAGTTCTAAGCAAGTATTATAGTATAACTAGTAAATTGACAATTTAGGACGGCTCATCAACTTTTGGGCTCCCAAACACTACTCAAATGAGATTGAATTTCTGAAACAGTGGTTGGATAATGTCATGTGATATATTAGCTAACTAAAAGAACTGGAATGACTTCATTTGGACTCTTACACATTGAATTATGGTTTATTCATTGAAAGCTAGTCAAATTCTAGCTAAATATAGAAGGGGTGCATAAAATGGAGAAGAATTCAGAGTTCTGCAATTTTTATTGAAATGTATGATATTAGAACATTACATACTCTGTGATTACATCATAAATAGGCCATGAAACCTCTCAGAATATGATAGAGGAGTCTCTCCTTTTGTACATGAGAAACTAGATGTAGAATAGAAGGATGAAGAAGGATTCGAATCCTGACTTGATGAAGATGGTTCTGAAATACTGTTTCGACCTAGGAAGCTTCAATACTTTGTTATAACACCAGTTATAGGCCAATAATCCCCTCAGAGATGGATGAAGAATCTCTCCTCTTGCACATGAGAATCTAGCTTCCATTCTACAGCTAGAATCATTCGACCTGTTAAGCTTCAATACCTGCAAATAATCTCAGTGATAATGGCTGGCTGCCAATATCCTCTCACAGAAAGCTGGGGCACATCTCCCATGCTTGACTAGGGGCACACCTCCCAAGTCTTGGATGCACAAATGCATTCACAAAATTCCTTACATTAGCAAAAGATGTGAAAGGGAGTTGCTTGTATTCTTTTATAGAATTTTGGGTGACCTGCTGAAAAAGTTACGTGGCTTGTTGACCTATGAGAATAGGTCACCTATGAGTGGGTAACCTTCCTTGATTGTTTGCTTGATTTGCTTGGATTTTCTTACTTTCCACTTTTCTGACTTTCCTTCCTTTTCTAAACTTTCCTTCTTTCAAAACTTTCCTGCTTTTCCAACTTGCTTGCTTTTTCCTGGATTTATGTTGCTTTTCCTGAAATAAGCCTCTTTTCACCATTTTAGCAACATTTTTGGACTTTAGTGTTTACTTGACTTCTACCCCAAGTAATTCCACCAACCTTATCAACCAATTCGAATTAGTGGGTCATGTTCTCCATTTATTCAACATAATAAATAAAAATATTAATTGCATCAATAATTTTTAAAATGCTCCATTAATTATTTATTCCAAGTGGGTAGGAACTATAGATAAAATTAAATGCACTGTCCTAAATAATTAATTTCCTGGAATACAAAATTTAAACCCATGGTTATGCATCTACCTCCTCAATCCAAGGGTTAGGATGGGTTAAGAACTTGTTCCAATGATCAATTTTGTGGGGACATGACAAATAGGGAATTGGATAGCTAAGATTATGGAGTATGATGTTGAAATAAGGCCTACTAAACTTGTGAAAGGACACGGTTTGGCCAGACTTCTTGCATATTTAAATTTTGAATCATTAGGCCATCATTTGGTAGCAAATCAGTCAACGTGGGATGAGTTGCAGAAATAATAAAATAAAGAGCACATTTATGATAGATATGCTAAGTCTCCCTGGCATGGTGACATAGTTTATTTTCTGTTGTATTTGCAATGTCCCTCTAATTTAAGTAAAAGAGAATGTAGGTCATTAAAGATTAAAACTATGAAATATGTTTTGGTTGAGCAAGTATTGTATTGGCGATATCCAAGAGGGATGCTTCTTAGGTCTTTGGATAAGTCTAAAACTGATTGGGTCATTGTAGAATCGCATGAGGGTGCATGTGGGGGTCATAAATATTGGAAAGCTATAACCTTCAAGATCTTGAGAGTAGGCTATTATTGGCCTACCTTGTTCTCAAATGTACATGCCCAAGTTAAATCTTGTATGCAATGTCAAAAATTTGCTTGTAAACAAAAGCTTCAATCTTTTCCTTTAAAATCTCATTGCAATAAATGCCCCATTTCAACAATGGTGGTTAGATTTTATAGGTGAGATTAAACCTCCTTATAGTGGGAAACATAAATGGATCTTAACAGCCACTGATATCTTCACCAAGTGCGTAAAGGTGATTCCCACTAGAATGGCTACTAATTAAGTAATTATACATTTCCTCCAAGAAAATATTTTGAGTAGATTTGGTTGTCCGAGGAAATTAGTGACCGATAAGGATTAGGATTTTATGTCTATCGCTATGATTGATTTATGCGAAAAAAATGGCATCATACTCAAACATTCCACACCCTATTACCCTCAAGGAAATGTGTTGGAAGAATCTACAAATAAGAACACCATTAACAGTATTAAGAAGATGTTATTTTAGGAAAACAGGTCTTGGGACACCATGATGAAATATGCTCTTTGGGAAGATCAGATAACTACTAAAAAGGATATTGGTATGCCTCCCTTTCAACTTGTTTATGGAACTGATACCATTTTTCCTGTTCAGTTGGGTATTCCAGTAGTGAAGTTTATACAGGATAGTGAGGAGGAGCCAAATTAAATTCAAAGAAGAATTTTTCCTCTAATTGAATTACAATAGGAAAGGGAAGCATTAGCAGAAAGGGAACATGCATACATAAATAAGGTAAAGGAAAGGTTTGACATAAGAGATAAAGAAGACATTGTCCTTCTTGGTGATATGGTACTCATGTGGGATGCACGTAGGGATGAAAAAGGTAAACATGGGAAATTTGATAACCTGTGGTTGGGACCTTTCAAAATTGCAAAAATTTTGGGAAACAATACTTTTGTGCTGCAAAACTTGGAAGCTGAGGAACTTGCTGGCCCTGTCAATGGGCGTTTCTTAATTTTTTTTATGCTTACTGAGGATATTGGTGTCCTAATTCATTGTATATATCGGTGAGTTTTGGTTTTCATTGAATAAGACTCCAGCCCAATGGATTTGTATATAATTTTACTTCCTAGTTGGTGTTAGAGAAGTTTAAGTTGGTGCGGTGAGTGTGGAGGAAACTAGCCTTTGTGTTCTTGGAGCCTCACAAGGAGGACTCCATCCCCCAACTGGAGCCAGATGTTAGTACTGGAGTTGTACCCTAGTTTTGTTATTTCTTGTTTCTCTTTGTCTTTATTTGTCCACTTTCTCCCTAGAGTTTAATCATAGTATTTAGACCATGTTATTTTCTTGTTTATATTTCTTATTTACTTAATGTATTTTCTAGTTAATTAATTAAATTTGGCTCATATTTATTAAAATATTTCCTTAAGCCTTCAAATATGTGATTTTACATGATTGTTAACTCATTTTATGCAGATTTATTAATCTTTTTCTAGAATATGTGACTTGACACATTCCGACAGCATAATAGATGGAGGTTATACATACTGGCATTGTGAGAATGCCAAATCATGAGAGCTAGTGGCCCGATGCTTGTCTTGTGATCATGGCAGATTTTGCTTGTAATTTATATCAGAAACAATTCTTCATCTATCAAATTCATGAATTTAATATGTCATGGTTATTATTTAATTTTCCCCTAATTTTATGATTTCGCTAGCTATGATAGTTCGAGACATATTTTCTTAGTGAGGTTCGAGCTCATTCCAGAAAATTGTAGTTTAACAGGTGTCCAACAGTTGGAAGTATGAATAAAAGTGGTAAACTTTGCATATTCGAGCCGGTTAACATGAAATGGGCATAAGAGTTTCCCAAATGCACCAAAAGTTTTATGGATGCAGGTTGGTATTCTTTATTTTAGAGAATTACATGTTATAATGTTGAAGTCACCAGGTCTTTTGATCATAATTATTCGGGTTCATCCATCAAATTCCAGACCTTAAATTTTGAATTGACTGAGGGCTCAGTTACAGAGGCAACGGGATTTCCTATCAAAGGGGATCGTTGGTTCAAGAAACATCCATTTGAAGTAGATTTGAACTTGTATTTGCTGCTTGGGTATGAGTCTTTGGATTGGATTAAAGGTATACATTTAAACAATGTAAAACATGAATGGAGAGATGTTCTGGATATCATACAATTCTATGTCACTTGTGAGGGTAGATTCACTACAATTTATAGGTACAATCTCAGATTTCTTCTTCATGTGAACGAGAAATCTAAATTGAATTTACCCTATTATCTATTTAAGAGCCTTGTAAAGATGGCTACGAGAGTCAAGAATCATCTTGATCACACAAACCGATCAATTTTTCATCATGGGTTAGTTAAGTTGCTGGTGTTAACCGAGCTCAGAAAGCATAATCATTCCTAGAAGCATTTTCTATTCTGGTCATGCTTTGAACCAGAAAATACTGAGGCTCAAGATAATCTAAAAAGTAAAATCAGTAAAGAAGATTTAGAAACTTCTGTCATAAGCAGAAAATTCCTCATATCAGATGAAAAATTCAAGAAGAACAAGATACTTCCAGAAGGCAGAGGAGAAGGGTAGAACATGAAGAAAAACAAGTAGAAAAAGGGTTCAATTCGGAGGATGAACCAATTCAAGAGAATTTTCACAAAGAAGAGACTCTTGTGTCATGAAATGAAGCTATATCTGCCCCAAATAATCCCAATGACACAAAAGAAAAAGCCACAGAAAAAGGTATGATGGAAGATCCTTCTTCCAATGTTGAAGTTATGCTTACTTCCTCCTAGGAACCTCAAATTACTAAATGGAGATTAAAAACCAGACCTAACAATAAACCGAGGATGAACATGAGAGCTATTTTGGATCCTAAATTTAAATAGGATACGGTAATCATTGTTGAAGATTATTCAAGCGAAGAGGATACCGAAATCAAGAATATGGAGCAAACTATAGCACAATCTTTAGGAAATGTTGAAAAGAACCTTAAAAAATTTCCAGGGATGATCGAAGAAAATCATGAAGCTCAGAGCAAGCAAAGGGTTCAAAATTTTGAAATTGAGATGATCTCAAAACCCATCAATTTGGAAACTCAAACAAAAGATGCTAATGCACAGAAGATAGAGCAATTATTCAAAGCCTAGGGAAATTTAATTGTCGAAGAGCAGGTTGAGGTTACTGCAAGCTTAAACATAGAAATCCATGTGCATGAAATACCAATGGAGACATTGTTAGAAATTGAAGTTCTTAAAAGATCATGTTAAATTTTCAGAATTTACTTCAATATGATCTAGGATCTTAACTGGGAGAACAACATGTACAACAAATCTACAACATATCAATCATGGACACAATAATGCAAGCACACAAGAGACATAGAGTTTACTTGGGGAAAACCATAAAGGTGAAAAACCCCAATAACTTCCTCAGAGATAGATAGAGCAATGATACAACCAGAATACAAGAGATAGTCTTCTCCTAGCAGCAGAGCCTCCTCCTCCACAAGTGCGCCACTCTCCAAAGTGTGAGTGAGAGAATATAATGTGTAAAATGAGAGAGACACACTCTCTATTTATACACTAACTTGACTTGACCTTTACTCAACTAGGTCGGCCTCAACTTAACCACTTAACATAATGCTGACTGGGCCGAACCCCACTAGGGTGGTCTAATAACCCTTTGACCCACATGGCCGACCCCCAATAGAGTGGTCTAATAACCCTTTGAACCACATGACTTATACAGGGCCGACCCCAACAAGGTGGTCTAATAACCCATTAAGTATAAGTTACGACACTTACAATATAAATGACGATACTTCCGTATAGAGGAATAATAAAATCTCTATAGGAATACAATATACATATATGTGAAATACATTTCGAAGTTACATATACATCAACACTCCCTCTTAACTAGGAAGGTATTTCTCGACACAGGTCTTCTAGCACAAGTCATCTTCTCTGGATCATCGTCACTGCTGCTGCTATCTCAATCAATCTCTGAATCTACTCGTCATAGGAAGTTCTACAGAGCCAGTCCTTTTTCATACTGGATGTAGGCCCACCGTTTGTAGGTCTTTGTCATCACTGGCCATACTATGGAAATCTCAGGACTTATTACGTGCGTCACAAAACCTTAAAAGAGTCTCTTGACTAGCAAGAACCCTAAAGAGAATCTGAGACCTTTTTCATCCTGTCCAGATCTCCAAGACTTATTACATGTGACCCCACCACAAAATCTCAAAAGAGAATCCCAGGACTGATTATGAGCACAAGGCTCAACCTATCGGATCTCCCAGGGCACAAATTACATGTGGTCACCACAAAACCTCGAAAGAGCATCCCAGGACTGATTACGAGCACAAGGATCAACCTATCGGATCTCCCAGGGCACAAATTACATGTGGTCATGGAAAAACCTCAAAAGAGCATCCCAGGATTGATTACGAGCACACGACTCAACCTATCGGATCTCCCAAGGAACAAATTACATGCCATAGGACAAAACCTTGAAAGAGCATCTGCCAGATATCCCAGGGCACAAATTACATGCCATAGGAAAAACCTCGAAAGACTATCTGTAGATCTCCCAGGGAAAAAACTATATGTCCTCCCAAGCAAAACCTCGAAAGAGCATTTGCTAGATATCCCAAGGAACAATTTACATGCCATAGGGAAAACCTCGAAAGACTATCTGCAAATCTCCCAGGGCACAAATTACATGCTTATCTGCACAACCTGTTCCACGGCCACAGAGTATCAACCTGATAATCACCATACATCATCCTGATGTACACATGATCATCCTGATCATCATCACTGTAGCATCCTGTTGCATGCCATCTGAAGCAACATCCTGAAGCTCGTCATCCATGATCATCCTGATCATACAATGCATCCACCTAATGCATACCAAGTATTTACCTGATACATATCATCATACATGATCCACCTGATCATACAGTGTATCCACCTGATACAAATACAAATACATGATCTACCTGATCATACAATGTATCCACCTGATACATATATAGATACATGGTCCAAGCATCCAACATGATGCATATACAAAATACATACAAATGATCCAACTGATCATATCCAGCATCCAACATTATGCATACATACATAAATGATCCAACTGATCATAACAACCATCCAACATGATGCATATACATATACAGAGTAGTAACTGGAGCATCGTCCTGATGCTCATCATCCATCATCCTCCTGATCATCATAACATCATCCTCTTTAGATCATCTCATCGTCCACGAAGCACAACCCAGATGCACATCATCCAGCATTTACACCACTGACATGGGAGAACACATCTACCACCATTCGGGGAAGGCTCCAGCCCTTAGTTTTTCACCATGGGAGAACACATCTACCACCATGTGAAAAATGGCTCAGCAATTACATCACGACCAAGGGAGAACACATCAACCATGTCAGAAAATCTCATGTGCATCTGCATCTTCCGGACTCATCACTTCTCTTTGGAAGGAACCTCGATCTAAAGTGCACCAAGCCTCTCTTTTAAGTACTCAAACTCCACTTTGGCCAATGGCTTGGTCAATACATCTACAACCTGCTCATCTGTCGCAACATACTCTGCTTTGGCTGTACTCAGTGCTACGCAGGACTGCTTCTTGCTAAACCAAGAGATAACACCTGATCCTATACTGAAGCAACATCCATATGAGCTCTTCCTATCTGCAGCACTGCCAGCCCAATCTGAATCAACATAACCCTGCAGGTTAAACTTTTTATTGCTTCATACCTGAGCCCATAATCAACTGTACCCTTCAGGTACCTCAGAATATGCTTTACAGCAACCAGGTGAACACTCCTCAGATCCATCAGGAATTGGCTCATTGTGTTCACCGCAAAGCAAATATTTGGTCTCGTGTTCGTCAGGTACATTAAGGACCCAATCATCTGACGATACATAGAGACATCAACCGGCTCAGATGAAGCATCACATAGAAGCTTCAGGTTCGATGCCATGGATGTGGCCATAGCCTTGCAGTCCATCATCCCAAACCTCTTCAGGATCTCTACTGCATACTTCCCTTGTCCAAGGAAGATTCCATCTGCACTCCACCACACCTCCATACCAAGAAAGTAGTGCATCATACCCAAGTTCTCCATCTCTAACTCGGCAGCAAGCTTCTGCTATGTGTCGGCAATCAATCTGTCATCTCCTGTTACAAACAGGTCATCCACATACAGGAGTAGAATCACAGGATTCCCTTCCTCAACCTTGTAGTAAAGGTTGGAATCCGCTTCACTCTTGGTAAATCCCAAACTGGATAGAAAGTTGTTTATCCTACCAAGTTCTGCACACATATATGACTACACCATTCAAGAAGGCTGCCTTGAAATCCATCTGGTGTATCTTCTATTTCATCACTTTTATATTTCTCTATGCTACCATCTGCAGCATGCTTGATCTGATAGTTCCATTTGGAAGTCACAACAGACTTCCCTTCAACTCTTGGGACCACATCTCAAACATCGTTCTTCATGATCGACGGATCATGGCATTCTTGCCGTATCCTAGGAACTTCAATATCTTCAATATTTTCAATAGATAACTTTGTTGTTGAACAAATGTTGTAGTCCTTTTGTAGGTGATGGTATACGATCTTTCCTACACAACAAGTTAAATTGCATGATTAGAAAACATCTCATAGTTTTCAGAACAAATTCTTACACATAAAGAAATATGTCATACAGTCATGCAATTATCTTAGCCAATGCTTCAATACAACATTTATCCATATTCTGTAACTTTCTAGATTCCTTCCAATCTCTACCAGAGCATTGTTAAGAGTGTGCACAACTCCTAACATGTCAGCAAAGAGGTTTCATTCTAGATAAGTAGCAATGGAATGTTGTACAGTGCCATGTATATTAGTAGTATACTGTTCATCAATGCAACTATTCTAATATGCACAATACACAACCTAATTCTAGGAACATCAGTATATACATTATTGAACAGTATTATGTAAGAAATGAAAATTCAAATACTTATCTTTGTTTGGTTGCTGGGTGGACTCCCTCTGAATCTTTGCAACTCCATTCTGATGTGGATTGTGAGAAGTGGTCAACACCCTCTGAATATATGCATTTTTGCAGAAACTACTGAAGTGTGCTCCTTTGCTTTCTTGCATGAACAACTGGAGTGTGCTCCCTCTTGATCTTAGCTTCTTGGATTACTTGTCCTTGAACTTACATCCATCCTTAATCACTATGCATGGTTATTGGTATCATCATCATGTTATCCTTGAGGTCTCATACATAATCACACATTTATTAGTATAATCTTAATACTATCAAAACACAATAGTCTTAAACATGTATAGTCATGATCATTCACAGATAATAAACATTAGTATTCAAGGTTTCAAAGAAGTCTTTTTTTACTCATGCATATTCTTATTTGATCATAGGACTTTTCTGATTAGTTAAATCATCAATGCATAAACCCATGATTACTCAAACCTATACCTTCATGATTCTTTTGGTTAGTCATATCATCAATTATGGTAAGAAACATAATATGTATACAACCATGACTATTCAAACCTATGACTTCATGAATAATCATTATCAACAACACAACAGTATAAGATCCTAACACAAGGTAGGATTCTAGCTTGATATAGGAAAAACATACCTGGATTAGCATGCTAGCTAGATATGTCTAACATACCCACATAATGTCTTCTGGTTCTCTTCAGTGACTTGTGCTAGTAACCTGCATACCTCATAAGTTAACCATTGTAGAACCAAGTTATACATACCTCGTAAGTAGATCTTCTATGTGATCCATGACAATGGATGAATCTTTGTCTTCATGTCACCATGATCATATGTTCTTGAAGTAGAACATGATTTGTCTTTCTTGGTGTACCTTTTATGTTAGCGAACAACATAAACCTCATACAACATCACAATGCATTAGTACATTCATAAGTGTCAAAACCTTAATCAATGAATATCTTCTATTAAGGTGATACGACAAGTCTAGTAATTCATCAAGATTGTACTGTAATGATATGAAGACAAACATATGATAAACTTAACCATGAAACATACCTGTAAGCCATACCTGTCAAGATTTCTTGTAATCTTCTTATGGAAGGCCTTAGCCTCATCTCCCTCTAAAACAGGAACTTCTTCACTTATGTAGGTGACCAATCCATCCTCTTCTAGGATTAACCCAATCCACTTGATTTGCAGGAACTAGATTTGGAGCTGTAATAGGGTTTGTCAGAGAAACCCCAAAACATTCAGACTTTGAATTTCAAACTTTCGAAAGGATAGAAATATGTGCCTTGATGAGCTGACCAAGCTGGTATATTCAGAATTTGAAAACTGCAAAGTTTCACTCCTTAAGTTTGCCTTTGAAACTTTTGGATTCACTGGACGTGACCTCGAACTAGTGTTGGATGAATCCCACTCTTCTTCCCAATCAAAAGGTTTGATCCAAAGCTCTAAGCTTCTATTTTTATGATGAGATTCCAGCCGTGGTCACAGATTTAAAAAATTCCCATTTTTGCAGAAGCCCTAATTTTCCACTTTTCTGATCAAAGTCCCGAAGTAGGGTCTGATCAAGCCCGGCCTTCTGCCAAACCAAAAATTCTGATCTTGGTCTCTAAATTTCTATTTGGATAAGCAGAGTTCATTCGTGGTCTCTGATTACAAAAATTCCAACTTTCTCCGAAGCCCTAAATTCCAGAAGCCATGAATGAAGGTGCTAAAAAATAATTTTGATTTGACAGAAATATGTACCTGATTGTTTCTGGTGTAACTCTGAACTTTTCGATCCACAGGGTTTGAAAATTTTTCCTGCGATAGTCCAACCTATTATCTTTCCATCCCGATAGGTCCGACCTAAATTATATTCTCTGAGAGAGAGTTATTCCAAGTGTCGCAATGTGACCTGTTTATGGGATAATACAGGAGAGTGAACTTGTACGGCGTGCCACGTGTCACTGTTTCAACTTAGGCCTCTAAATAGTTTTCTTGAGATAGGCCGACCTGTTATCTTTCCATCTCGATAGGTCTGACCTCAATTGGATTCTCTGAGAGAGAGTTATGCCAAGTGTCGCAACGTGACCTGTTTATGGGATAATACAGGAGAGCGAAATTGTACGGAGTTCCATGTGTCACTGGTTCAACTTCAGCCTCTAAACAATTTTCTTGAGATAGTACAGTCTATGCACTACCTATCACATTTTACAAAATTTCATTTGGAGCTTCCTAGCCCAAGTTATGACATTTTTCCCAAGGTCACCTGATTGTGACTCAGATCTGGAAGAGGCAGAAACCCTATATTGTACAGATCATAAATCACAAAGCACAACGCATTAGAGGTTGTCCTTTGGACAAAAGGTACATGGGGATCTGATATTCGACCTATAAAAGTTTTAGATCCAAAAACTGCACCAAAAATGATTTATAGTGAAAGTGATACGATGACTGGGTTTTGCTATATCAATCCCTAGCATCGTAAGTGCAACAAGTGTCATACATGCCATATCATGCCTTCTTTTAGGCTAGCTCTGATACCATGTTAAATTTTTAGAATTTACTTCAATCTGATCTAGGATCTTAACTGAGAAAACAACATGTACAGAAAATCTACAGCATATCAATCATGGACACAATAATGCAAGCACACAAGAGACATAGAGTTTACTTGGGGAAAACCATAAAGGTGAAAAACCCCAATAACTTCCTTAGAGATAGATAGAGCAATGATACAACCAGAATACAAGAGATAGTCTTCTCCTAGCAGCAGAGCCTCCTCTTCCACAAGTGCGCCACTCTCCAAAGTGTGAGTGAGAGAATAGAATGTGTAAAATGAGAGAGACTCACTCTCTATTTATACACTAACTTGACTTGACCTTTACTCAACTAGGTCGGCCTCAACTTAACCACTTAACATAATGCTGACTGGTCCGGCCCCCACTAGGGTGGTCTAATAACCCTTTGACCCACATGGATGACCCCCAATAGGGTGGTCTAATAACCCTTTGACCCACATGACTTATACAGGGCCAACCCCAACAAGGTGGTCTAATAACCCATCAAGTATAAGTTACGACACTTACAATATAAATGACGATACTTCCGTATAGAGGAATAATAACATCTCTATAGGAATACAATATACATATATGTGAAATACATTCCGAAGTTACATATACATCAACAGATCATTGGAACATTATAAGTCTTAGAATGAATACCTCAATGATTCCAATGATAAATTAATGCAGGCTAATAAAAGTCCGAGGGAAGACTTAGAAGAAACCAATGCTAATTATCAGGAACTAATAGTAGCTGCAAAAGAGGTTATGAAAATGAATAAAATTGCTCGGCAGCAAAATGAAGAGTTAACAAAACAAAATGGAGAACTTCAAGACATAGTCCAAGTAATGGAAGTAGAACATGCTCGATTCCAAAGGAGATCCCAGGCATTAGATGGACTTACTATATTGGATGAGGCAGCTCGTCACATCTAGCATAGTCAAATAAAGTCTCTCATCATACATGTGGTAGTCAAAACTTTTAAATGGTTCTTGTGATCTATCTTATTAAAATGAACATGTGGCATAAAGTATTATAAGCTGGCATATGCTCAAGATATTGGCTTTGTTATATTTAGAATATAGTTATCAATGTAAATATTTTTTCTATTTTGAGCACATTTGATCCTTAAAGTTTGGATCTGAAAACTATTCTAAAACCTCTGTATGATTATAAATGTAAGAATGGAGATCGTAGAGGGGGTTGGTTTTTGGAAAAAGTGTCAAAAGACATTATGCTTGGTATGGAACACAGATGTCTTAGTTCTCTGTAAGATTATTTGGAGATTGTATTTTGGAATGATATGCAATATAGAATATGATCCAATTTTATTCATTATTATAGTAAATGCTTATGATCAGTTTGGTCACCCTTCTTATGATTTTATTTTCTGATAAAGTATTTATCTTTAAACACTCCTGAGTTGGTGTGCTTTTACTATATATCTTGTCCATAAAGTGTTTCTTTTCATAAATATTGTTACATGATATTTGGAGATATCATATCTATCATGTATTCGGTTTTAAATATAGTTTATGTTGTTATTGATTTCATGTTCACATAGTATCCAACATTGTTTACTTATTATATCATTACCTGATGTTGATTAATTTTCTTTATATTTCTTCACCCTGATCCACATCCTTTCCCTTATACCTTATAAAATGGAACCACTTCTTAATTTTAAATCCTATTTATTTGAAATGTCTGGGCTTTTCACTTCTGTAGTCTAGGTACAAACTCCAATGCAAACAGAGACATAGACTCGTTGGATCAAGAAGCCAACTCTAAGTCCAAAGAAACTGAAAACCCAACGTAAAAATAATTTTGATTAAAGGAAAGGATGCTAATGTGGATTTAATGATTGGTTGACCAAATGCATTAATACCAATTTGAATATTGTAGTTCATGGAGGTGAGCACCCTAATACCTTTTTTTTGGATGATTGAGTCTTGAAATTGTAAAGCGATGTAGTATTCACCTTTTCACTTACTAGCAATTCAAAGTTGTTGAGTCAAAGGGTACATGGTACTATATTCTATTGTAATTGATACTCCACCACCAATGTACCCATTCTCATGACTCAATAAAGGTAAGTGAAAATAGGCTCTAGAACATTGCCAAAGACCCTTGATTGAGAGCGCATCATAGTAGCAAAAGATAGGAGATACAGTTTGACCAGGAAAATTGAGGACATAGAGCATTTTGACTAAACATCGAGCATTTAAATGGGAATATAATTGAGCACATGATAATCTATTCATTTCATAGAGCACTTGATTGATCATTTGATTAGAGAATTGGATTATAGCACTTGATTGAGCATTTGATTAGAGAATTGGATTAGAGCACTTGCATAGATTATTGATTCCGAGTTTCTCACTACAATGAAAAGAGAAGAAATAAATCAAGAAATAGACATGACATAACACACAAAAGATGAACTTGATGTAGATATGATGACAGAATAAAAAATGATTTAATTGAACCCCCCGGTGCAGAATTGTAGAGCAGTATTTGGGTTGTGACCTTGGAGGCCATAACATGGACAAATGGTATGTAGGTGGAGAAAGATGCTCCCATTGATAGAGAAGGGATGTTCTTGATGCGAGTGTTGTGCAGTTGCAATATGATCCTAGTACGATCCCCTCACCACTTCAGAGGCACCAAAGAGAGAGGTGTAATAAGAGATTCAAGAGGACCTTGTTGGGTGGGATCAATTTTCCATGATACTCAATGGCTACACATGCCACTACTAGATTGAAGACAAGGATCAAGAATAACATAGAAATGAGATGCTATTGCACACTTTCTTTGGGGAGAAGAAGAGTTTGAGGATGGGGGAGATGTTGAGGGGACCCTTTGGGCCCCATAATTGTCATCATATCTATGTAATAATATAGTCTAAAATTGATAAATATGTAATATGTTAAATGTATGTAATCTTAACGAATGAGTAGTTGAATCGGGTGCAAACATTCCAACCTCTCCGATGATGTATAAATACCTATATAAGATGAATACCAAGGTGGATTGGACGTCCTTCCCAATATACTTTTCTTTATGGTTACATGTGTGTATTTACATTGTATTCTCTAGTTGAATGTTGATTGGAAGCTGAGTGACGCGAGCCTGGTAGTTTAGGACCATCTTGTTGATCAAAGCACACACAACAAAAGCACAAACACAACACACAAGCAAAGGGACAATAATTATGTCCTATTAATTTAAGTAAAATAAAATATAATATTTGTTACAATGTAGATTGAATGCTCTGTTTAGTTCTTAAATCAGTCAGGTATTCTTTCCTATTCTACTCTCACACTTAGGGAATATCTATAATGGGTGCAACAACCCATTCTATGTTCATGAAATGGCATTTATAGATGTTTTTTGGATCCATTTATTGCTTAATCCTTCTTCTAGAAGCCTCTCGTTGCTTCCTGATACAACTCACCTGCATTAAATACTTATCTGGCCTCTTCAACACATATTACCATCTGGCGTTCTGCAACAATTACCATGATTGTGCAATAACTTCACAAACTAGTCCTCAACAAATTTTGATCTCTGAGCCTCGTTGTTCATATTCTATCATCGTTAGATCAAATCTTGACTTCCTCTAGCTTTTGGGTCGGTAAAATATCACCCTTTCTGCTTTGTTACTTGTCTGATCTGACTGAGCTCTGTTGCTTTCCTTCACACCTCAACCAATCCTTTGTCTGGTCTCCTATCATCAACCAAAACTGGCCGGTATCTCCATGAATACCTTTCGTCGACTACTTATTCTGCACTCATATGGAGGTTTCAACCATCCTCCAGACGAGTTCAATCATCCTATATTTGACTTGTCACTTTGGGCTTTGATGTTCCTGCACCAATCTCACCAGGTTGGAAAGAAATACACCCATGGTTCTTCAATTCCTAAAGATTCTCCTATGAAATCGTCGTCGTGTCTTCCGAATATCTGCCCTTCCATCAGACTAAGTATATTTCTTCTTCTGATTCCTCGTCTTTCAAACTTCTTGTGGGGTCCTTCCTAGACAACTTCTCCTCCACTTTTAACACTAACTAATAAGCCTCTTCGACCATCATGAACCTCGATTGGATCAAATCATCTTGAATGGTGTATTTCAGGCCATTCACATACCTCGTGACAACCTCTTCCCCTTCGTTAGTCTGTCTCAACCTAATAGAAAATCGATAGAATTTCTTAGTGAATTCTTGAATAGTCATCTCCTTTTATCTCAGGTTCTACAACTTCCTGAACAAGTAGATCATGTAGTTAATGGGAAGGAACTTATCCTTCAAATTGGAAACCATTATGTCCCAAGTTTTCACCTTTTCTTTTCCCTTATTTACTCTGTCAGCCTATACATTTTCCCACCATAATGAGGCATGACCCTTCAATTTTAAGCAAGAAAACTTTACCCTTTTGGGGTCTTCTATCTGCTCCATATCAAAATATTTCTCAATCTCTTTTATCTAGCCCATCAACTCTTTAGGGTTTAGGATCCTTGAGTAGGTGGATACCTCCATCTTAGATCTACCCTTCATCTTAGACAACACTTTCAGCCATTTGTTTCCTGGGTATTCTTCCTCTTCAACCTCTAGATCATTTTCTTCATCCTCAACCTCTATATCGCTATGGTTAAGGGTTTCAACACCAAATCCTCATTTTTGGGATTCCTTCACAATAGCTAATTCACTCTTCAGAATTATCATGGTCTAAAACCATTCTTTGAACATCTCACAGTTAATGGTCACACCTGTGCCTCTACACAACCTTCATCCTCTACAACAGACATTAACATCCCTCTGATCCATTTATCCCTGGTTAACCGACTGAATAACCACTTCCTGTTGAGGTGTATTTATTGTCTTAAAGAATCACCAAAATATTTAATTATCGACCATGGTTGGTAATCTTGGAGTTGTGGCACAGTATATGCTTAGGTAGAATGGAACCTGAGTTTTGGATCGGAAGACCTTAAAAACGTTTAAGAAAGAAAAGATCGAAATATCTTTCAAAATGAAAAACCGAGTCAAACTTCAGAAAGACAATGAAAGAACTAACTAAACCTAACTAAACCAATAGATCAGAATAGTATCAAGCTATACTACTATACTCTATGATTAAATAACTGGAAAGAAGATAAAAACAACAATATTTTTAGGAAGCAAAACTAAATCAAACACAGAACTACTTTGATGAAATTGAAAACTACTGGAAAAATCTAAACTAGGAATTAGAAACAATAGTAAATGAATTCATAAACCTATCTATGATATAATTCAATTGACAACAAAGGACTTAAAACAAAACTACAAATGACTAAGTGAATTCAACAACTACTGATGCATTCATTCAATAATTCAAGACTACACTAAACTACATAATTCCATTCTCCTTGGCGATTCTGAGGAAGTGTATCAAATGTAATGGGAATAGGAGCGAATGTATCGAAGTGGCTTTCAAATGTGACAAGGAAACAAAATGAAACTAAATCTAGTTTAACTTCTAAAAATAAATGCAAACTAAAGATTGTCCAACTACAATTAACCTTAAACATCTTGATCTATCTTTTATCCATAATCAAATGGTATAAAACTAATAAAATCTAGAAGCAAGTAGAAAAATTAATAAAGATATGTACTTGAACTGAATTTGATTTGGAAACAAGTAGAAAACTTGATAAATATATTTTATTTATGAACCAAACCCTATTTCATAAACATCTTCATTATTGGTATGAATGGGAAAACTAATCCTATGCTTGACGAAGAATTTGGAGAATGAAATTATTAAACCTAATCTGATATTAATCTTAACGATATATGATAAACTACACTAAGAATTAAATTGATAAATTCTGTAACAGTAAAGCATTAATGAACCAGATATAAAAGAAACATAACTTGTAAAGCAACTAGAGCAGGGTTAAGAAAAGATAGAATGAAAACTAAGGATGATGACAAACTTAATTAGAACACGATGCAAGATAAAACAAGATATAAATTACATCTAAGAAGGCTAATTAAAAGCAATAAATATCACAGTTCAAAGACCTAAGAAACTGGATTCTAAATAAGCATAAAAACAATGCAGGAAGTATTAAGGTCCGAATGACGATTCGGATGGCTATCCGAATGACAGTCCGGATGGAGGAAAACGATTTAAACTAAGGAGAGAAGCGGTTTGGATGATCTTAACATCAGCTGATTGGTGCATATGAACCTACAGTGAAAGGAAGCAATGAGTAAAATGTTTAGGAGCTAAGATGACAATAAGTAATCTATTCTAATCATTGTCTAAGGAATGAACTATTTCTATGGCATAAGAAAACAAAACTAACCTACAACTACAGGAAAGAAAGTAACATGACTAATTCTAACTTCGACTAAACTTGGAGTGTGAAGCTAACTAAACTCTAGGTACTTGTAAATAACAGGACTAAGAGCAAACTAAACAACTAAACAATTTAAGCAAACTAAGCATACTAAGCATGACTAAGCAAACTAAGCATACTAAGAATGATCGGTCACTAATTACATTCTGGAAATATAATTAACATGAACATCAAATTAAACATACAGATCATAAAATAGAGGTATCATTTACATAAGTAGTAAAACAACATAGAGATTACAAGACAAAGAGATCATATACAAAATGAATACATAAAACAAATAACACAACTTATCTGCAGAAGAAAAAGACAAATTATATACACAAACGGAAGACCACTGGTTATTGAGGGGCCCTTCTCAGCAATCAGAGGCTATGCCTTAATCAAGCAATCACTACGCATGCTATTAATCTCTCATAAAACTAAAACAGAGGCATATTAAATTAAAAATGAGTTACAACATTGTTGTGTCTACTTGCGGCTTAAGAACTAGAAACTAAGAGACTAAAAAGGACTAACTCATCTTAGTAACGAAGATGTCTATATATACAGAGTTACAATGGGGAGAGCAAGTCAACCATTTAGTGTTCGACTGCTCTAATAATAGGCAATCTTAATGCCACAAACTAACTTTGCTTAACAATTCACGACAATACATGGCCAAGGAACGACCCCATAACTGTTTATGACAACGCACCAAGCATCTACCAGGTTCCATGGCGTTGGTTTCCTTCTTGTGGTCATTGAGATGTTGATTCTTTGTTGACGTGGGTAGAGAGATGTGCTGTCGAGCTGAGCGTGCAGGAGAAAGAATCTTCTAGAACACTAGCTCATGCACCATAAGGGCCACGTTCTAAACAAAACCCATGTGATGGTTTGCTTTCTAACGGCTCAAGAATATCTCAACATACGATCTCGCAGGTTGAATGAGGGCTGAACGACGGGCTGAAAGTGGGTAATCATTTGCAACGTGAATACACATCTGAATGGAGGTTCGTTTGAGATCCATAACCCGTGGAATGAAATATATTTTCCAAGCAAGCCAAGAAATGTCAAATAAAGATCAATAAATCACAATATGACGATTCTTACCCAAAATTCATGAAATGTATGAATATATGCATACCTGATCTGTATGACGGTCTAAATGGTGGAAAGAATAACTTATTATATAAAAAATGGTGAAAATGATGCCAATCAGAGTGTGTTTGATGATCAAAAGTGGTGACAAAATGGACACCAACATTCCCCCAAACCAGAGACATGTGAGGTCCTACTGAGCAAAAGGAAAGAGAATTTAGGAAGAAGGATGAGTTGCGTTAGCAACTGCCTTCGACTTGGAAGAGGAAGCGGATTTAGCTCTAAGCTTATGAAACTGCTCCTTCAAAGTATCATGCTTCAACCAGAGAGAAAGGTTGGAGGTTGTCTTGGATTCATTTAAATCTGCCACACACTTCACCTGAAAACGTAAGTCCTTGTTCTCTTGACGAAGCCCAGAGATTATCTCAACATACTTCTCGTTCTGGCTTGTCAACTCTGCTATGTCTTCGGTTAATCTGTCCGCAGTCTGCTAGAGTGGAGAAAATGCTTCTACAAGAGATGCAGGGTCTTTTTGAGGACTTGATCCCCTTAGAGACGGTTCGGGACCAGTAGGTGTAATGTGTGTCTCAGGGGTCTTATCTTCAAAATGTGCAGACGCAGGCTCCAAGACAGGGTATTTAAGTAAACTGGTTGATAAATTGGCCAATGCGAGGAGAGGGGACTCAAAAAATGGTTCATTTGCTTAGTCGTCAGGGTTGTCCAAGTGCATTGGCTCAATGACTGACTGATTGATGGAATGAACAACAGTCTGGTCGATAGACTAGATGAGGGTTTGGTTAGCTGAATGGTCACAATTAGCCCTTCTTGACTTTGTGGGTACGGGTGAAAAGAATGGGAGTTCTGTGGTTGTGTCCTTGTGGACATGCTCAGGAGATGACGAATGATCAGGGTGTATTTCTCCTGAGGGACCCTCACTAAATCTTACAGACTTGGTAACCTTTTCTTCTTGGACAGAGGTTTGGGCTGGCTCATTAGCACGAGATAGGAAACGATGACGTTTACGAGTGGCAAGGGATTTGACCGTAGGCTTCTTAACTAGATGAGGGTTCAGGACTTCAAAGACAAAGTGTTCCTAGGTTTGCCCCTTTTCTTCCAACTGGTGGGTGATCAAGATTTTGATCAAACAGTGGTCATATAAGATTCCAGAGGAATTAGTGGTATTCTTCCTAACCTGGATTGAAATTTTCTCCAAACTTTTCAGAAAATAGAAAGGGAAATTAAGAGCCTAACCTTTAACAAAATGTGCCAGTAACCTAAGGTGGCAAGCTTTGAAGACGGTGTACTTACCTTCACAGGTAATCAAATGGTTAATGACAGTAAGTGGGTCGAGGTACTCAGGCTTAACCCATTCTCTGTGAAACCCTTTGGTGCCAGCAACATGTTGATATTCGTCGTCAAGGGAAAATTTGAGCTCCGTCTGTGGAAGGAAAAGATGTTTATGCCAACGAGCTCCTTCCCTGGGCATTTTCGTGGCCGATAAAATGGATTCTTCCGTCACCGAAAAAGTGTGATGGCTGGCCTTGTCTATCTTACCATCGAAGCCCTTAGCAAACAGTAGTGAAATCTTGGCATCATGGCCATCAAGGAGGTGAAGGAATGGAGCCCATCCAGCTCACAAAAATATTTCACGACATGCCTTAAACTCGGGAATGTGGAGGAGGTCCTGGTAACTGCCAGGCTCATAACGGATTGGGATTTTGAACAGAAGCCGAAGGATGTAGATGGATAGAGGGAATGTGATAAATTGCAGGAGATGGGGTTTGATAGGTTCAAGGCGGATGAAAAAAATGAGCAAGATGAAGCAGAGTTTACGCAGATGTAGGTTTAAATTGAGATCTGTTCAAGCGGTTGAATGATCGTGGAGATAGATTTGGCACGTTTGAATGATACGCTATCATTTAGTTACCATGAGTCATGTGCCATCATAGAACTGCGTGGTTAATGAATTCGTATGGTTTATGATATGTTCAACCATGTCCAAAGTAAAACTTTGGACAGGTTGAACGTAATCCTTATTATGAAATTATAGCCATAAATTACACATAAAAAATCATGATGACTTAATAAATGAAACGATAGATCACACGGTAATATTTAAATAGAGGATTGAAATCATATGATAGCCATATGAAGGTTAATCAGTTCATTTGATGAGATGAAATGAGCATGCAAAGATGGAATTTAATTTGATCCTTGGCATGATTAGCTGATTAGATATATCAGTAAAAATCAAAATTTTAAGTATCTTAGCACACTTATTAATATCATTACAGGCTATGGTTTCATTTGGCACTTCATTCAAATCATTATTCCCATTTGCCTCATTCGTCATCTCATTCGGATCGTCATTCGACCCTTCATACAGACCTTTGTACATAAACGTGCTTTGATGGATCTGACTGCTGTTGATTATGCAAAGAATTTTTTTGGGACTTGTCAACAGATAAGAGATGTTGTAGACCTGCTTTTCTAGAACTTTAGTTGCGTTCTTCTTTATTTGTCATTGGTCAGAACATTTTTTCTTCTGCTTTTTGAGTTATCCTAAAAACACCTATCATTTTATCAGAGATGAATAAACTTTTTATAAGCATTCAGATGGTAAAAATAGTTTTAAATCTCCCCCAAACCAATAATATGGCGTGTCCTCAAGCCATCAAAGAAAAAGTGTTAATTATTCAAATATTTTCAACACATGGTTCAAGCAATAACTTCTAAAAATGTTGTGACAACTTTCGTAAAAAAAATGAAATATTAACTTATTAAATGTAGATGATTCAGATATGTACATTCATCAAAAAGAATACAACAGTGCTTAAGAAGACCATATGAAGAATGATAGTGTAATGAATGCGAAAAATGCCATAGGAAACTAGTCATCCATGAATTATTTTAAAGATCTCTTGTCATCCAAAGAATATAGATAAGGTTCACCATACATTTGTGAGATTTCTATAGTTATGGGTCCCATTTCTAGGATAATCATTTCAGGTACACAGGGTACTCCCAAAAGACCGAACACCTCGAGCAACCACTTCACACAAATAGATCACAGATCAATACACCGATTTTTTGACGTGGTTTAAACCCTCGAGAGGGAAACACTCCATGGCCCTGTTGTTTGGGAAATACACCCTATAGTGAGGAAAGGGACACTACCAACTTAAGGGGAGACAAGTAAACACAATGATTATGCTACAAAAACATCTATAAATGGAAATAGATCAAAGATCTTGAAGACGTACCTTATCACAGACGTTTGATCCTAGCTTTGCTCGATCTCGCACTCAATCTTCAACTTGAGCTTCCACTTCAATAGACCTGCAACATAAAGATACCTTCCTCAGCGTATCTTGACTGATATAAAGATGATAAAATTGAAATGCAATTCAAACATCAAAAACAATCAAGCATTTAACCAAATAAATACACAATCCATTAGGCATTATATTTGGGACAGGAAGGAATGTTTCAACCTTTATTGTCAAAAGCATATAATGATTACAAGTTATACCTGATCAATGCAGCATGCTTGTGCAACCAGATTCTGGGCTCCTACTTTTATCTGACTTGAAATCTTCCAGCATAAAAACCCTTCATACAAACTTCTCTTCTTGTGAATGAGAATCTCCACAATGTCTAAATATGTCTTATGTCTAACCCCTCTCCTCAATCCTCCTTGTATTTATAGGACAAGGAACACAGTTTAGATCGAGAGGTGGTTGTAATGGAATTTGGGGAAGTTGTAGAACCAAATGCAACTAATCCCAATTCATCAAATTAATATATTTTTTATCATATTTTAAGGTGTGCGTGAGTTTTTCACAGTGGAGTAGCGCACAGTATGCAACTTCAGTATTTAGCAACTAACGTTTGCAACTTTTTTGAGGGTGTGCGCTAGTTTATTGAAGTGGAGTAGCGCTCAGTAGGAGGTGTGCGCTACTATTGACCTGTGGAGTAGCGCATGAGCGCTAGTATGCTGAAGTGGAGTAGCGCACAACTCAAAACATGAGGTTTTTCAGCGTTTTGCTAGCTTGCAGAAGGGTAAGTCAGGTCAAGGTATCATCCAAGATCATCATGCTCTTCAATCCAAGTTTTCCTTTTGTGTGATTGACAGCTCAAGGTGATCACGGATGGAGAAGTGCATATTTGACCTATAACAGATGCCCCCTAATGTGTGAGGTTAGAGGGAAATGATGGCCTAAATACATTATAATTCCAAGTCAGAGGAGGAGCAAGAAACCGCAGAACCAAGTTACAAAAACACTTGAAACACATATCAAGGTCAGCGAGCAATTACAATATTGACATCATATAGATGTATAGTGTGATACAACATGATCTCCGATACATAACGAGGAGATGTATATAAAGCATGGCCACTTGAAATACAAGCGTGGATCCATGTCAAACTGAGAGATCATAGCCATAACAACAAACTGGATCTATGTCTCATGGAGAGCCGAATATAAGTGAGGCTCAGTCTTGCGCAACTCGGGAGATAACATAATGAAGTGATGTCATCAACATCCCAAAGTCTTCATCGAAAACAACCCAAGGTACAAATCCTAACCATGTGAATAGATGAGCTGATAGTCTAACATCGGGGGTATCGTTTGATTACCGGTCCTTGATGTATACTATTAAAAAATGTGAGGGCTTCCACCAATAATGATGATGGGGCCCAAGGTACCTAGTACGATCCAACAAGTGTGAATAAGTGGAATTGGAGTCGAACACTTGAGGATCCTGTTGAAGAAGAGACATTAATATATTCTCATCATTCAACAACGAGGAAAATTTCCACTGGTGACTGCAATCTCCAAGGTACTAACCGAAACTCTAAACTTCAATCCCAGAGCAAAATGAGTTGATGTCAATGGGAAGAAGTCCGTTGGAAGGGAGGCCTTGAGGAATCATCCATCATCCAACACGAGGGACACTCAACTGGTATGATTTGATATGGAGTAACATATGTAACAAGACTGACACTAGGATGGTCGACACATGAGGTCAAGGTAAACTGCAGAATGGCCAACACAGGTTATATCCTTGAACAATGAGCATGACACAAAGTGACTTAGGAAGTTTTCAACATAATGGAGAAAATGATATAAACATGTAAAGTAGGAGACATTAGCAGGCCCTCCATATGGTTGGAAGAATAACCAACCGGGGGAGTAAACAACTCGGAGATCAGGTTCACCCTAAGGTCAAAAACTAAACCCAACCAACATGATAGACTCAAGTAGGTGCTGTGTTCAAGGATAGGACTGACTAAACTACCTTTGAAACTGAAGATATGATACATCCTTCTTATCCCTTATTCTTTTTAGATAAAAGAATACCTTTCTTGTTATTTTAATGAGTCCAAGAAAGAATGAAAACTCAATAGATCCAACCATGTAAAAAGTTTAACGAACCCATGGGAGGAAGACTCAGGACCTTCTTCATTGTTTACAGAGTTCGAAGAAGAGATAGAAGATTACTCTATATTACTGATCTCTGGATTTCAGTATTGAGCCGAGATCTGTTCTTGCTTGCCGGTGTTTTCAATTTTAAGGAGTCTGAAAAACTTAAACAATAACTCCATACACCTACTCGTGGATTTTAATATCGAGCCCAAGTAGGTTAATGCTCGCTGGTGTTTTCCTATTTATAGAGTCTAAAAAACTTAAACAATCCTCTTTACACCTATCCGTGGATTTTATATCGAGCCCGGATTGGTCTGTGCTCGGCGGTGTTTTCTTGTTTATAGAGTTGAAAAACTTAAACAGTCCTCTATTAACCATCTTGTGGATTTCACATCGAGCCTGAGTAGGTGAATGCTCTCTTGGTGTTTTCATGTTTAGAGAGCCTAAAAACCCTAATGAAAGGCTCCAAAAGGCCATTTTTCGTAAAGTTAGTCTCCTCCCCCTAAAAAGTATAAAACAATGGAAGAAGAACTCTTCTAGCACATACACAAGTATACCTAGAGTATACCTTTTCCGTAAATTATCCACCAAGGCCCGGAAAATGGGTAATTCTATACCTGAGTGGATGAGCCTTCAATTACTTTAACGAGCTTGAAAAGGACAAGTTTGCTCGGCAATCTTGTTTAGGTTTAAATAGTCCAAACAAGAGCTTAAAATGACTTAAATGACAGCTTCTAGGATCACGACTCATGATCTGCCAAAACTAGGGCTTCCACAAATATGTTAGTAATCGCAACAAAAAATCTTAAATGATATGTAAATTTTAACTATGAGCTAGTTGAGAAGGTCTATCATCAAGAAAATTAGTCTTAAAGGATTGATTCTACAAAATTTTAGTGAAAAAATGAGAACCATTGGGTGAAATTACCTTAGTACCATATGTAGCTATTACTTGATTAAATAGAACAAATTGGTAGAATTTGCAACTATAGAGATTTTACCAAAGTGGGTAAAAATTTAAAAACAAACTCATATATGTAATTTCAAAATTAAAACTCAAATTTCATTTTGGTTTTGTAGGGAAAAAATTGGGAGCAAACCCTTGGATTTCAATCCTCCGTGGCAATCAACTCAAGCAACCAATCAACATTTTTCCTCCACCAAGTAAGTTAATTTCATCCTAACTTGCATTTCCATTGTTTATTTGTCAATTTTTGAGCTCAAATCAAATATAAGGCCATGCTCAAAGCGTGTGCGCTACTCTGTAATAGGAAAAGTATCCCATACTGGAGGTATGCGCTACTATTGCTTATGCACAGTAGTGCCCATGCATGACTGTGTGGAAGAAGAGTAGCGCACACCCCTGAAGATGAAGAAAAAAGTGTTGAGATTCTAAAAATTGACCTTTTTGTGGCAGGATGGTACTTGTTTGGAGGGAGAGAGAACATGAGGATATGGATAGGGTCGCAATGTAAGACCTGGCCACTCTCCATGCACTCCGAAGATGTGGTTTGTTAAATTTTTACTGAACTGTGAACATGAGGGCACTCAATCGATTGCTTCGAAGACTCGTTCAATACTAGGATGTAGATGCCAATGCATTTGATATCCAGGGACAAACCCTGGACCTTACTTTCGATGACATATACTTCATTACCGGACTCTCTAGGAGGGGAGATGCGGTAAATTTGAAGGGATCTTCTCGCAATGTGGGTGCTACGTCAGTGCAAGAATATTTGAATGCGTACTGTGTGGCAGGAGCCGAGAAATAAGGAAGTAAAATCCTAATTTCTACCACTGAAATCCTCCCTCTAAAGGTTATTGTGAGTACCTTCTTCTTTGAGAGGGTACCTGCTCTTAGCTTGGGCATGCCTCTACCTCTAGCCAATCCTCGTGAGCCGATATTGGGCCGTTGGGGTGACGTTTTTCTCCGCCAGGGTGGTGGTGAAAGTCACTTTTGTTATCATACTGATGATTTCTGGGGGTGGTGGGAGAGATAGGTGCCAGCATTCGAGCAGTTTTCGTATTCTAGATTGGACTTCTGCCATGATCCAGAGCTGGTACTTCCTCTAGGTGGTTCTTGGGGAGATGTTGGTATGTTTTTCTTTAGAGAAATATTTAATTTTTTCAAATTTTCAATTATATGATTTTTATGATGAGTTTTGAAGTACTAAACAAGTGTTGAATGCAGATATTGGGCCTATTCGTCCCGAGGGACATCCTACTATCTTCATGAGGCCAACAGATGTTGGTGCAGCTGATGCTATGTTAGGGACCATAGAGAGGAAAGTGAGTTGGTTGACTCATGATGTTCCTGCATGCCGTATGGACCAAATACATATTGATATGCAGGAATATGTAGTTGGGGTGCCCCCAGCATGGCTTAGGGTGCTGCGGAAGATAGCTAGGTTGGTCATATGTTATCAGTATGCAGTAGATGACGATGAGGCCCCTCCTTATCTATAGGAGATGGATATATTATGTATATTTTGAGGCCATCGAGCCCAGTTTTGTACTTTATGACATGACTTGTGATAGACTTGTGATCCAAAACTCATATTATATTTTTTGATACAGTATCGGATATATATACAGTATCGGTTATGTACATGTGTGTGTGTTTAACTTTATGTGTGAAATGATATTTATGGAAATGTATGATACACATGACAATCTAAAACATAATTTGCAAGTGAATCAGCTAATGCATTTAAATTTCTTGGAATGTGTTGATATATAATGGAATCAAACTGTCTTTCCAATAATCTAACCCGCAAAAACTGTCGTAGCAAAACAGGATCTCTAATCTGGTAAACACCCGTTAACTGAAATACAACTAGTTGCGAATCAAGTCTTACCTCCAAATGTGAAATGCCATGAATAAGAGCATCTCGGAGAAGTTCTATAACAACACTGTACTCAGCTACATTGTTCGTAGTGGGACCCAAACAAAACCCCCCCGAAGAGAACAGTTGGCTAGTTGGTGAGTAAATGACCCAAGCTATTGAAGCCAACTGTCAAGTGTGGCGACTGGCACCATCAGCAAATCCTAAGAAATGTTCATTCAACATCTGATACACGAAATGAAGACACACATAAGATTAACTAACAAACACAAGCAAAAACTAGCTCTACAAAATATACAGCTATGTTACAAGAAAAAGAACAACTGCCTAAGCGTAGTACTTCTTCAGGTAGAGCCCATTTCTAGGCTCAACTAGCTTATTACCCTCTTAGTCTACTAGATTGTAAGGACCCTTCTTCAGTTTTTAGAAATTATGTAAGGCCGAAGCCACATGGACTTGAACTTGCCAGGTCCTAGAGGTTCCTTGTCCTGATCCCAAAGTAGAACAAGATCTCCTTCAAGGAACACCCTAGGTCTGACAGACTTGTCATATTGTCCTTTGAATCATTTCTTGTGAACCTCGTTTGCTGTGAGAGCGTCACGGCGCTGCTCATATAGATGCTCTAAATGCAACAAAGATTATTCCAGTGCTGAAGTATCTGGTAGTAATTGAACAACTAGTTTTAACGAAGGGATCTCGCATTCAATCGGAACGACTGCTTCTATCCCATGCATAAGTTGGAAGGGAGAGAACCTGGTAGTAGTCTTTACATTCCCTCGGTAATCCCAAAGAGCAAGGTATAGCATGATGTGCCAGTTATTTCAACTGGCATTAACAGTTCTTGCAGAATTACCTTTAAAGTTTTGGTAACTGCTTCGAATTGTCCATTCGCATGTGGATAATATGAAGACTAATGTTCTTACCGAAAACCTAACATCGTGTACAAATCAGTCATCATGCTATTTTGAAAATGATTGCCCTGGTCAGTCACAATTTCTTTAGGTATGCCAAACCTTGCAATAATCTGATTGAATACAAAATAAGTGGCAGTTTCTCCATCTGCCTTGACAGTAGGCATTGCCTCGGCCCACTTGGTGAAGTATTCGATGACAACGATGATATAATGATGTCCTCCAACCAAAACTGGATTGCAAGTCATATAATCAACCCCCCATTTTGTGAAGGGACCTGCTGTAATCACAGGATGAAGAGGAGCTGGATGTGCTCTCATTTTCTTGGTGAAAAACTGACACAGACGACAACGTTTCACAGCTTCCACACAATCTTTAAAGATTGTGGGCCAAAAATACCCGGCACGCAGTATTTTCTGGGATGTTTCCAACCCAGAAAGATGACCCCCACAGGCTCCACTATGGGAATCATTCAACACTGATTTTGCTTCTTCTAAAGTCAAACAATGTCGTAAGATGGAATCTACCCCACGTCTATACAAAGTATCAGAGTTGATGAGATAGTTTTTCGCATGACTTTTCAGTTTGCGTCGTTCTTCTCTAGAAAAAGTGGTAGGACACCTCAAAGTCTGCAGATATACTAAAATATCCTCGTACCATGGGTCAGAGGAGGCAATAAGGAAGATATGTTCATCCGGGAATGATGATTCTTCCTCGACATGCTCTAAGTTACTCGGAAACTCTGAGATTAACTCAGCGAACACTAGTGATTTCTTCGACTTGGCCGATTGAAATACCAAATCAAATTCTTGGAAGATTACAATCCATTTATTGTAATTCCCATCGATGATGTGTCGAGAGAGAACATACTGAAAAGGATTGACATTTTCTATCACAGTAGTTGTCTGTAGAAGGATGTAGTGAAAAAGTCTCTGTACCGCATAGACCACAACTAGTGCTAACTTCTTGACATGCGAATATTTAATATCAAGAGCTATCAATGGGCGAGAGAGATAGTAAACAACATGTTCTTGGAACGTGTCATCCTCTTGAACTAATACTATTCCAATTGTATTAATCGACACCGCCAGATATAAAAGAAAATCTTTTGCATAATCTGGTGGGATCAACAAGGGGGATGAAAGTAGTGCCTTTATCAAGGCCTCAAACGATGCTTGAGCAGCCTCATCCCACAAGAAGTAGGTATCTTGTTTAGGCAGTCTCATAAAACCTTTCGTAATCTTAGCATAGTTTATGATAAAGCATCGCAAGAAGTTAGACATGCCTTGTAGACTTTGAATTTGTCGCAAGGTGCGAGGAGGAGGCAGATTTACAATCGCCTCAACTTTTAACGGGTCGACCATTATGCCACGACTAGATACAACGAAACCCAGTAAACGTCCTGATTCGATGCAGAATATGCACTTATTAGGATTCAAACGAATCTTATTTTGTCTGCATCTTTCAAACACAAGTCTCAAATGAGCTGGATGATCTTGTATCTTTCGAGATCATGCCGGGAGGTCATCCAAGTAAGGTTCAACTATGTGTTTGATATCATGAAAAGCGAAATTCATCACTCGCTGGAAAGTAGCTCCAGGATTTTTTAAGCCAAATGGCATCTTTCGGTAAGAAAAGGTTCCCCACGGGAAAATGAAAGTTGTTTTGTGTTGATCTTCGGGTTTGATTTGAATTTGATTATATCTCGAAAATCCATCCATGAAAGAAAGCATCTTATGTTCCGCACAGGCATCTTTGATCTAGTCAATAAATGGTGTGGGATAGTTATCAACTGGAACAGGATTTGAAACCCATTCCGTCATATCAATCGGGTAGATAAATCTGGCTTTAAGCAACTTTTCAACCTTCGCCTTAATGGCGACCGGTTTTCAAGGATTCACAGGACGGAGCTTCTGTCTCGCAGGTTTTTCATTAGGGTATGTTGTGATGACAGGCTCAATGATGGCTGGATCGATAGCTGGAATCTCCTCATAAGACGAGGAAAAAATGTCGTGAAATTATTTAAAAAGCTTGGTATACAGAGAGATCTCTTCTGGAGAACAGTCTGCTCCAATAAAAATGTTTTCCACGACCCTGGGTTTGGTGGAAATGTTAATCGGGATGGTTCTCGATATATTAGCCATATTCCCTTCAGCGTAAACAGCTCTTGAAGTAGAAGGAAAAGATGACAGATCAACAAATCCATCGGGTCTCATAGAGAATTCTCCTCTCTCTATCATGTCTAATTTTGTAAGCAGGTAAGACCTATGATGCATATGTTCCCATGGTTGGTCCAGGCCCATCATGGCTTCATAAGACGGTAAGATCGTGTCTAAACAGTCGAAAGAGTGGGTAGAATTCAGTGACCATGCAGGATCATAGTCCATATCCGACTCAGCAGAGACTGGTGGAGTCACAATATGTTCCATTACAACATGTTGTGCTTCCATGTATGCTATCTCTGCAATGGTTAAAGGCACTGAAGGTTCTGATACAGTAGGAAGGATCCACGGATCAGTCCTAAGACCAACCGTGAAAGTGTCAGTAGAAGTACCTACATCAGAACGCATGAAAAGAACAGGAGAGGGTAGGTCGAAAGTGCCTATTAACGACCTGTAAAGCCCTGCTCCTAAACTCTCGCTTACTGGGGCAGATTGATCAACTAAAGGAATAGTGGTATCTGATGAAGTCTGGTTGTTTTGCCGAGAGAACGAAAGTTGATCGACCGTGACAATCTTGCCTTTGTGAGGGAACATAACAACTCGAAAAACTGCCAATGCAATGGCTCGCATGGCATATGTCCAGCTCTTGCCTAATAACATATTGTAATCAAGCGGAGCATCCAGAACTTCAATCTCTACAGCAACTGTCTTACCTACAAGTGTAATTTCAAATGATGTTGGAACTTCGTGTGGATGGAACATCCTTCCATCGAAGGCAGTAAGCAGTGTGTTAGAGGGGGCTAACTCGGGAGAGCCTAAATCTTTCCAGCAAGAAATGGACATCACGCACGTCGACGCACCCTCATCTACGACAGACCGTCTAATGGTCATAGGACCATGGACCACTTCTATCTATAGGGCAATGTGGTATGGAAATCGATATTTGACATCATACATATCAAAGCTCATAGTCATGTTGGATGATTCCATACTTCCAATCGCTGCTAGAAGTGCATTTCATTGTAATGGACAACTTTGTAAGAATTCTCAGGTGGACATAGCACAAGGGGTCTGGGCTTTGGAGGTTTTAGAAGCTGAACCTTGCCCCTTAGGAAATGGATCTTTAAGTATGGTAGGTTTCTTTTCTTGAAGTAGCTTCTGGGATTCTTCAAGTAGAGGGCATTGGTGAGTGAGGTGATCCTTCTTGCAAAGTTTACAAGGGAACTTAACCTTCTTCTTCTCTTTGTTACCCTCCTCAACATTCTCTTTGTTTCTGGGATTTTGATGGTTCCCCTCTCCTTTCTTTCCCTTCTTTTTGTTATTGGGATGCCGAGGGCCCTTTGGATTGTTCTGAACCTGGTTTACAGATTCAGAAGTAGAAGGAGAGGTTGTGACGGAGGTCACTTCTGCAGTCGATTGTTTGACGGATAAGGCATGAACCTGCTTAGTCAATGCTTCGAAAGTTGCAAAATATACTAAACCCACTATGCCGTCAGCATGTGGTCTAGGTTTAGGTCAGCCAAGATCAATGTTTGATCGCAGTGCCTCTGGTATAATCTCGTAAAGTAACCCAAATTGTGCATAAACAAGGTCTAGCTATTGGGTTCGTAAGATGGCTTCTTCCTCTGAAGACACTCCAAAAGTAGCTACTTCCTTAGAAATATAAGGAAGGAGTGATTTCAGGTACCACTCTAAAAGGAATTCTGGAGGTATATTGGATTTAATGAGCCTCTTCCATCTTCTCCACTCCTAAATGTGATCAAATAAGTGAGTGGCATTATTTTGTCTAAATGTAGACAAAAGATCTGTTCCGACATTGTACCGAACAGGAAGCTGGAAGTGGTTCAGAAAAATAGTCGTGAGATCCCGAAAATTAAAAAATGTAGCTGCAGTTAACTCAATGTACCATTTGGCTGCAGCACCAGTTAAGGTTCTTTGGAAAAGTCTCAACCTAATGGAATATTCGTTCAATGAGTTCGAAGAACACCATAAATGGAAAGTTGTGACATGATCACCAGGGTCTTCACCGATTTTTCCTTCGAATTTTGGAATGTCCGAAGGTAACTTAGTAGGAACTGGTGGCCATGTAGCGTTATGGTACACCGGATCATTCATCGACCTGGAAAGGTCTGGCAGATTCAGAGTTTCCATAAATGGTAAACGAGGTCTACAAGATGGCATTTGATAAGCTGGGGTCATAAAGGGGGAACCACCCATAGTTTGACCCGTAAGCTGCTGGTAGGGGTTTCCCCCAACCATCTGCTGGTAGGGATCACCCCCAACCATCTGCTGGTAGGGGTTGCCCCCAGCCATCTGTTGTTGTGTGAAAGTGTTGTTGAAATTCCCCCATCCAAATGAAAGTGGGTTGGTACTCTGAACGTTTTTCCACTGAGGCTGGGCATTAGCCCCGCCATATTGTTGATTAAGGATGTTACCCCCTTCTCCAGAAAACAAATAAAAAGGGGTGTTTCCTGCAGGTACATTATTTTGATTCATGTTGTAACTTGCAAAAGTGTTAAAACCAGGGGTAGTCGAGGTGGATGGCACAGTCATGGTACTCATTACAGGCATAGTTGCAGAAGCATTCGGCCCTACATTGGGTGTGGAAACCCGAGTACTAGGTATATGATATGGCTGTTGAGTTGCAGGAGGTGGAACAAGATTCACTGTACTACTGGGTCCAAAAGTGGGTGTAGAGGCGGATGCCAAAGTTGTTGAACCCGACATGCCTAAGGTACTAGCATTAAAGCTGAAGAACATAGTCGAAATAGAAATTAGTTGTACTGAACTCAGTGTAGCAAGTGGGAGGAGGATTTACAGTGTCTTTATTCATACCTATTGTGGGAGTCTGTGGAACTCCTTGTCCGCCTCCCGGGTTAGTCATAAAATGCTTAGGTGTGAAAAGATATGCACTATAATCAGGTTGCTAGAAACCAACAGGTACCAGAAGCGGATTGTTAAGTCCAGTCAGAGGAGGATTAAAAGGAGTATTAAACTCACTAGAAGTGAGATCCTCAATCTCGATTGTATTAAAAGCTTGTTGATCTAGAGTCCCGGGTTGTGGTTCCTCAGGAACCTCTATTTCACCAGTAGTTTCAAAAGGACCACTGGAGTTTGTTCTCTATCGTCTTGGTGGCGGTAGTGGTTCCACTTTAAGTGGGAGAAGGTTTTGCAACCTTCTAGACCTACAAAGCTGTTGGTCCTCCACAATTATATATAAAAAATAAAACTAAGTAAAAACCTAGTGGCCACTAAGACTAAGGGGCAAACAACACACCACTAAAAAATCCTAAGTATACAAACCAGGCAAACAAGATTCCTTCTGGAGAAGAGTCTGGGATGATGAGGGCCCATAACAGTTCAACGAAGGATGAATAACAGTTACCCGAGGTCCACAACACAATGACTATGGGTGCAAGCGTTGGAATCACCCAACCACCCTCCCAAAGACCTGCAAGGGATTTACTCCCACATCTATCCTAGGTACAGCAGATATACCCTCCGCTGTCACCTGTGTATGATCCTATGGTCAGATACTAAGGCTACCATACATACGAAATATCCTGAGGGGACAGTTGTCAGCCTGATCAAAACGCGTGGGCAAGGCAACAAAGCCCGAAGTCTGGATGGACCCCCGTACGCAAATCGAACTTGGTTTATGGTCAAAAGGAACGTGAGGGAGGTATCCTCAACGATTCCGATCTTCCATGGCCTCGTGCTTAGCTATGGTTTCAGTAGAGTTTCCCAGTAATATTTGATATATATGGGTTTACCTATATGATAGTCGCACTACGATTTTTGAGTAATGAAACAAGCTTCAAGCAGTTTAAGGTGTTTTAAGCTCGAAACTCTAGCCTAGACTTTTTGGTGTCGTGTATCCCTAGAAAGAAAATTGTTTCTAATTGATTTTATTAAGATTCTTTTTAAGGTTACTTTTTACTCAGTGGGGCAGTGCATTGTATGGTATGGTTGCAACATAAAGTAAAGTACATGAAATAAACAACTTTCAACAACAAAAAGACTTTTTATTTTTCATTTTATATTCTTTCCAAAATGAAGAGTAAGCAAACCTAAATAAAGCTTTCTTTTTGTTTTCTTTTCAAATTCTGAACAAAGTAAATTATGCTACTCTGCAAAGATGATAAGCCTCACTACTCTAAGCTACCAAACTTATTTTGCTTTTTATGTTATATATGAACGAAAAAGAACTTGAAAGCATAAGCAAGTAAGACCTACAAAAGATGTGCAAGTATGGCAAAATGACTCTAAAGTTCACAACAATCAAATCAATGATCCGACAAAGACTTGTCCTACAAGTTTTTTCAAAGGAAAAAGCTCTTGAATTTGGAAGCAAAGTGTGAAGGAAACAAAGATGAAAGACGCTTATGACTAGAAAGAAAACTTGAAAGAATGCTCCAAAGCACCAAACCCCAACAAGAACACTAAGCCAAGTAGTAGGTAGGCAAGTGGATGAAAGACAACCTTACTAACACAAGGACTCAAAGGTGAACCAAACTAAAGTACTCCAAACTCACTCGATACTAGAAATGACAACAAAGGTCAAGAAATGTTGGGACTCAAAAACCTTTGGAAGACACCCCAAAAACTCCAAAAAATGGATCAAACCCTAAATCAAAGGATGAGACACCCAAAGAGCATACAAGTGTCGCAACAAACAACAAATGATAAACACAAAGGTTTGTATACCTACAACACACTACTAGGGTATGGATGAGCAGCTATGTTCACTAAGGAACAATGCACGGTCTCCAAAAGAGTCACAAATGAGCAAGACACTTCAAAAGTAATCAAGTGACCAAGAGATGACCTAAGGGACTCAAAAGAGGCTAAAGAGACTCAAAGACGGATTACAGACCTCAAAGACCAGTTAAGAAGGCCAATAACAAAGTTAGAAACCAAACCAAACAGGCGGAAATCCAAACCTTACATCAAAGAGAGAGCTACAGGAATGTGCTCTACTGTGCAATAGGAAAACTAGCGCACTCTGGAAGGTGTGTGCTACTGTGCAGTAGATAAACTAGCGCACAAACTCAGGTATGCGCTACTGTATGTACAGTAGAGTAGCGCACATGTCAGGCAAGGTCAGAAATCAAACTTTGCAGAGGTGTAAAAGGCTGAGTTGAACAAAAGACAGTAGGTAGGGATGACCTACAAGGCCCCTCAGAGGATTAAAGGGATCAAAAAGTACTGGAAAGACAACAAAATAGGTTTCCTAGAGCAGAAAAACAACTGGCTCCCCAGTGGAGTTTCCAGTCTGCTATTCGGGAAATACACCCTATAGTGAGGAAAGGGACACTATCAAATTAAGGGGAGATAGGTAAACACAATGATTATGCTACAGAAACATCTATAAATAGAAATAGATCAAAGATCTTGAAGCCGTACATTATTAGAGACATTTGATCCTAGCTTTGCTCGATCTCATGCTCAATATTCAACTTGATCTTCCACTTCAATAGACCTACAACATAAAGATACCTTCCTCAGCGTATCTTGACTAATATAAAGATGATAAAATTGAAATGCAATTCAAACATTAAGAACAATCAAGCATTTAACCAAATAAATACACAATCCATTAGGAATTATATTTGGGACAGGAAGGAATGTTTCAACCTTTATTGTCAAAAGAATATAATGATTACAAATTATACCTGATCAATGCAGCATGCTTGTGCAACCAGATTTTGGGCTCCTGCTCTTCTCTGACTTGAAATATTCCAGCATAACAACCCTTCATACAAACTTCTCTTCTTGTGAATGAGAATCTCCACAATGTCTAAATATGTCTTATGTCTAAACCCTCTCCTCAATCCTCCTTGTATTTATAGGACAAGGAAGGCAGTTTAGTTCGAGAGGTGGTTGTAATGGAAGTTGGGGAAGTTGTAGAACCAACTGCAACTAATCCCAATTCGTCAAATTAATATATATTTTTATCATTTTTTAAGGTGTGCGCAAGTTTTTCATAGTGGAGTAGCACATAGTATGCAACTTTAGTATTTAACAACTAGCGTTTGCAACTTTTTTGAGGGTGTGAGCTAGTTTATTGAAGTGGAGCAACGCCTAGTAGGAGGTGTGCGCTACTATTGACCTGTGGAGTAGTGCATGAGCGCTACTATGTTGAAGTAGAGTAGTGCACAACTCAAAACATGAGGTTTTTCAGGGTTTTTCTAGCTTACAGAAGGGTAAGTCAGGTCAAGGTATCATCCAAGATCATCATGCTCTTCAATCCAAGTTGTCCTTTTGTGTGATCGACAGCTCAAGGTGATCACGGATGGAGAAGTGCAGATTTGACCTATAACAAGCCCCAGCCAAATAGCTTCTACGGAGCAATTTATTATGCAAAGAAAGAAAGTTACAAATGAGCTTCTCATAATCGATAAACTAGACAATGACCCTCCATGCTCTTTAAATAGAGATCATGGACCAATCGGGTGTTGAGCCACGGATCAAGGTTAGCTATGATCTAAGAGAAGTTGAGTTGTCGGATCACGAACATATCGTGACCATCGGATTAAATATTTACAAGTGCATACTAATGCATACTAAAGAAACACACTTTTCCTAACTGATATATTACACAAGTTGATCTTAACTAACTCCTAAGTGTCTAAATATCCTAACATCCCCCCTTAAGAAGAACTTGGGATAGGATTGA
This sequence comes from Larix kaempferi, assembly GCA_027924585.1. Classification (NCBI taxonomy): domain Eukaryota; kingdom Viridiplantae; phylum Streptophyta; class Pinopsida; order Pinales; family Pinaceae; genus Larix; species Larix kaempferi. The sequence continues at coordinate 2,743,790 of BSBM01000110.1, forward strand.
AGGATTTACAAAAGTGACACTATTAGGAGAAGGAAGGAGGCATTAGAGCCTATCCCCCCTTAATGACAAATTCCTGAACTCCTAACATAGATCGAAGTTTATAAAACTTCGCTTCTATAAGAGACTTGGTGAAGATGTCTGCAACTTGATCATCTGTAGGACAAAAGAGCACTTCAAGAACACGATCATGAACAAGATTTCTGATGAAGTGCATATGTAGCTCAATGTGTTTGCTGCGTTGATATGGACCTGTCACTTGGGCTTGTAAGAAACAACAAGCTCTTGCTCTTTCTTCAGCAGAGGCAGAATATCGAGTCGCAGTTAATGCCAGTCAGGAAGCTTTATGGCTTCGACAGATCCTTTCAAAGTTTGGATTTAAGCAGCAGCAGCCTACTCCACTTTGGTGCGACAATCAAAGTGCCATCAAGATCAACTTGTGTAATATATCCGTTAGGAAAAGTGTGCTTCTTTAGTATGCATTTGTAAATATTTAATCTGACAGTCAGGATATGTTTGTGATCCAACGACTCAACTTCTCTTAGATCATACCTAACCTTGATCCATGGCTTAACACCCGATTGGTCCATGATCTCTATTTAAAGAGTATGGAGGGTCATTGTCTAGTTGATCGATTATGAGAAGCTCATTTGTAACTTTATTTTTTTGCATAATAAATTGCTCCGTAGAAGTTATTTGGCTGGGGCCATGGAGTGTTTCCCTCTCGAGGGTTTAAACCACGTCAAAACGTCGGTGTATCGATCTGTGATCTATTTGTGTGAAGTGGTTTCTCGAGGTGTTCGATCTTTTGGGAGTACCTTGTGTACCCGAACATGGTATCGGACGTTTTATGAAGAGCCGCTTTCGGTTATGATCTAGATCTTGAACTGTTGTTGCCGAAACTTGAAAGGGTTTCTAGTTCTGGTATTTCTGTGCATTTATGGGCCGTGGGAGGTGTTACATTGCGTCCGGAGCGTCATTTTCATTGGGAAATAGTTTTTGTTTGATCGAAAACGGTTCCCGGTTGCTTCAGAAACGTGTATTTCATCAGATTTGAAGGTATAATGTTACAGTGACGTTTTTTATTTATTTTTGTTTTAAAAAAAAAGCTCATATTTTATGAGTTTTTATTATTAGATTTTTTTAGTTTTGGATTGTTGCTTTCCCTGTCTGTGTATGCTCTTTGCCGTGCACCTTGTGCGATCTTAGCGAATCAGAAACAGAAAGGGAAAGGGTATCTCTCGGCTGCGTATTCTCTTTGCCGTGCACCTTGTGCGATCTCGGCAAATCAGAAACATAGAGAAAACGTAGAATTTCCAGGCAAGCTAATGAGATCTAACCCCATTAGTGTGGAAAAGTTTTTTTTGTTTCGGTTTGTGGTGTGATTTGCAGGAAAAGAGGCAAGCACGGAAGTAGAGAGAGAAGAGTAAAAAAAAAAAAAAAAAAAACTCCTTCCCCCTTCCCATATTTTAAAAACCTTTTAATCTATCTCACTTGGTTCAAAGTTGTTTTATTTCTTAATAGGTCTTGAGTTCAAGTCTTAGGAAGTTACTTTTAAAAGAAAAAGTGCATGCAATTTCTATTTTTAAGTTACTTTATTGTAAAAGTGCATCTCACTTAAATAATAAAAAAATAAAAATAAAAAGTGAGTCACTTAAGTTCTTTTTTATTGCTGCACTATTTAAAGTAACATCATTGTAAAAGTGAAATCACTTATTTTACAAAAGTGATTTACTTAAAGCAACTTTCTTGTAAAGTGATTGTCAAGGTTCATCTTGGGAAGAGGGGGGTCCTTTTTTTTAGCTGGTCATTCTTTATCTGCTACGTCACTATTGGGAACATCTTCAACATTTTCTTTGATCAAGCATAACTTCATCATACAGAGTTAGTTTTCAGTGCCATTTTTTTTTAAATCGCCTATTTTTTTTATCTCTTCACATTCAAACTATTGGTTTCTGATTTTACAACCATTAATTTATAAATATGGCTGCCCCTTGTGATATTCTACTTACCAGTTCCAACTATTTCTCATGAAAATCTCGTATGGAGGATGTTCTACGAAGTAGAGGAATTTTCAGAATTACCTCGGGGAAAGAAACAGAACCCACTGATGATGATAAGAAAATAAAATGGGCAAATAGATGTGATGAAGCTCATGGATTGATTGGGATGTCAATCTCTACTGATTTGCGATTCGACATATATGGAATTGATGAACCTGATGATGCTTGGGACAAGTTGGAATATGTGTTTGGTAAACACAATGAAATTCGAGGTCACCAACTTGAAAATGAGTTAATTTCTTTAAATCCAAATGATTTTTCATGCATACAAGATTATTTATCTAAGTACAAAACTCTTAAGCTCCTATGTGAAGAATGCAAGATTAAGAGGGAAGACAAACAATGCATTTATCATATTCTTTCCAAACTTAGACCTGCATATTCTGTTTTTGTATCTACATTTTACTCCATGAAAGAATCCTTGAATGCAGCTAGCTATCAAGAGCCTGGTCTTCAATCCTTTTGTGATTCCTTGATTAGAGAGCAAGATAAGCTCATCCATCTTGGAATAATTAACAATGTAGATACATCTGGGAAAGCCTTATTATGTCAATAGAAAGAAAAATCCAAGCCTCCCAAGAAACAAAATTTTCACAATAATAAGTCCAACAAGGGTCTCAAACCTTCTTAGTCAGCTCCTTCTTTAAAAAATGACAAAGGATCCAAACCAAAAGGCAAGACGACTGAGCATTATTACAACTATTGCGGAAAAGATAATCATGATGAATCTAAGTGTTTCAAGAAGACGACAGCCTTGGAAGTAGCAATGAAGAAGCACCACATCAACTTAGATTCGCCTTCAGAATCTACCTCTCATGCACGTGCACTTTGTGCTTCTAATTATTCTTACACTGCATCTTCTTCTTCTACTTCAAATGAATGGCTCATTGATTCTAGAGCATCTTATCATTTGGATAAGGATCAAGCCATCTTTTCTACTACGCATGAATGTAACACCAAACAAATATTTGTTGGTGATGATAGATCTCTAAGTGTTGTAGGAGCTGGAACAGTTCCAGTAGATAATGGTTATTTCAGTGATGTACTATGTGTTCCAAGAATTTCCTACAATTTGTTATCAGTCTATCAAATCACTCATTTTGGTGATGGTAAAACTGTGATGTTTACACCTCACCAAGTTGTAATCAAGGATTTTAAATATCCTCAACAGGTCCTAGCTACCGGAATTGTTGATGATATTACCAGGTTGTACAAATTTAACAACTTTGGGTCATCACCTTTTCCTTTAGTTTTTGTTGCTCATAGTGATAACTTGAGCAAACTTTGGCATGAGTGATTTGGTCACTTAAATTATCACTCATTGCAACAACTAAGTAAAGACAATATGGTGACAGTTCTTCCGATATTATCTTGTAGGGATGGTGTTTGTTCCAATTGTTTACTCGGAAAACATCATCGGGATAGTTTTGACAAATGTGCCTCTTGGCACGCCTCGGTTCCCTTGGAGCTTGTGCATAGTGACTTGTGTGGTCCTCTTCCATTTGCTTCCTTTTCTGGATTCAAATATTTCTTAACTTTCATTGATGATTACACTAGACACACTTGGGTTTATTTCCTAAAACTTAAGAGTGAAGTATTTAACATGTTCTTAGCCTACAAGGCCCTTGTTGAAAAACAATCTAGTTATCAAATTATTAAGTTAAGATCTGACAATGGAGGAGAATATGTTAACAAAAAGTTCACTACTTTCTGCACTGAACAAGGAATCCAACAACAACACACTATTCCATATACACCACAACAAAATGGTGTAGCTGAATGGAAGAACCGCACTTTAAAAGAAATGGCTAATTGTATGATCCAATCTAAGGGACTAAGTCTTCAATTTTGGGCTGAAGCCATTAATTGTGCAAATTACATAGTTAATCACACCCCCAATAAATCTTTACAGGGTATCACACCGGAAGAAGCATGGAGTGAAACCAAAACTGATGTAAGTCACTTCTACGTGTTTGGTAGTGAAGCATGGGCTCATATTCCAGATGAAAAATAGAAAGCATTGTAGCCTAAAAGTGAAAAGTGCATATTTGTTGGATATTCTGAAGATGTAAAAGGTTATAGAATTCTTCAACCACATTCTCATGATGTAATCATTCGAAGAGATGTTAAATTTGATGAAAATCTCCTGGCTTGCTCCTGGCCTGCGAGCCTAACTTGGTGATTGTGCCATCTTTGGCCTGCGAGCCTGATTCGGTGATTGTACCTTCTTCTTCTTCCAACTTCCTTGACAGGTTTCCAACTCCAGTTTCTGATGATGACAATGAGGATGAAAATCCTCCTCCACCTGCTCATGTTCCTCCAGTTTCACCAGCACAAGTGCTTCCTCGATGGGTCTATTCAACATGTGAAGTAGTTGGTGATCTTGTTGGTGATCCTAGAGATCAACGTTGAACACGTTCTCAGTTTCAGCAAGCCTCTTTCCTTTTGGCTCAGGTTTTCGAGAATCATGATCCATAAACTTTTGCAGAAGCTTCAGGAAATATAGATTGGGATGTAGTTATGGATTAAGAATATCGTTCCTTAATGGTGAACGATACTTGGGATCTTGTACCTCTTCCAAAAGGAAGAAAACTTGTCAGATGTAATTGGGTCTACAGAAATAAGTATGCATCAGATGGAAGTGTTGAAAGACTTAAGGAAATGTTAGTTTCCAAAGATTTTTCCCAAGTTGAAGGGATTGACTACAATGAAACCTTTGCTCCTGTCACAAAAATGAACTCCATCCGCCTTGTTCTTTCCCTTGCATCCTTACATAACTGGGAAGTCCATCAAATGGATGTCAAGTCTGCCTTCTTACATGGTGATTTACAGGAGGAAATTTACATGGAACAACCTCTTGGATATGTTCAGAATAACTCTAGCCTTGTCTGCCGCCTTAAGAAATCCTTATATGGCCTTAAGCAAGCTCTTAGAGCTTGGTATGCCAAAATGGATAGCTTTCTCCTTGACACTGGTTTTTCGAGATGCCCTTCTAACCCCAATGTCTATACCAAGAAAGTAGGAAACCATCTCATCATACTTGTTCTATATGTTGATGACCTTATTCTTACTGGTAGTGACCCTAAGCTTATAACCCATGCGAAATCCAGTCTTAAGCAAAATTTTGAAATGTCAGACTTAGGACATTTGCATTATTTTCTTAGTCTCCAAGTCCTACAAACCAAAGAAGGAATCTTTCTTTCTCAGTCTAAGTATGCTTGTGACCTTCTTCGTTGCTTTCACATAGAAGACTGTACACCAGCCCCTTCTCCCTTCTAGTCTGGAGTCAAACTTTCTGCCACTTGTACTTCACCTGAAGTAGATGCCACCTTGTATCGTCATCTTGTTGGTAGTCTCTTATACTTGACTCGTTCCCATCCTGATCTTTCCTTTTCCGTTGGTCGTGTTGTCTATTATATGCAAACACCTCATGAAAGTCACTAGAAAGCAGCTAAAAGAATATTTCGATATATTCAAGGTACAATTCAGTTTGGGATTCATTACTGTATAGGGGGGAAACTTTTGTTGGTTGGTTTCACTGATTCAGATTGGGCCGACGATCCTGATGATTGAAAGTCTACTGCATTTTATGTTTTCAGTCTAGGATCTAGACCTATCACTTGGGCTTGTAAGAAACAACAAGCTTTTTCTCTTTCTTCAGCAGAGGCAGAATATCGAGCCACAGTTAATTCTAGTTAGGAAGTTTTATGGCTTCGACAGATCCTTTCAGAGTTTGGATTCGAGTAGCAACAACTTACTCCACTTTGGTGCGACAATCAAAATGCCATCAAGCTTTCCCAAGATCCAATCCTACATCAATGAAGTAAACACATTGAGCTATATATGCACTTGATCAGAAATCTTGTTCATGATTGTGTTCTTGAAGTTCTCTTTTGTTCTACAAATGATCAAGTTCCAGACATCTTCACCAAGTCTCTTACAGAAGCGAAGTTTTCTAAAATTCAATCTATGTTAGGAGTTCATAAATTTGTCATTAATGGGAGATAGGCTCTAATTCCTCCTTCCTTCTCCTAATAGTGTCATTTTTGTAAATCCTTAAATCCTATCCCAAGTTGTTCTTAAGGGGGGATGTTAGGATATTTAGACACTTAGGAGTTAGTTAAGATCAACTTGTGTAATATATCCATTAGGAAAAGTGTGTTTCTTTAGTATGCATTTGTAAATATTTAATCCGATGGTCATGATATGTTCGTGATCCGACAGCTCAACTTCTCTTAGATCATACCTAACCTTGATCCGTGGCTTAACACACGATTGGTTCATGATCTTTATTTAAAGAGCATGTAGGGTCATTGTTTAGTTGATCGATTATGAGAAGCTCATTTGTAACTTTTTTTTCTTTGTATAATAAATTGCTCCATAGAAGCTATTTGGCCAGGGCCGTGGAGTGTTTCCCTCTCGAGGGTTTAAACCACGTCAAAACATCAGTGTATCGATCTGTGATCTGTTTGTGTGAAGTGGTTACTCGAGATGTTTGGTCTTTTGGGAGTACCCTGTGTATCTGAACAATATGTACATTCATAAAAAATAATACAATAGTGCTTAAGAAGACCATATGAAGAATGATAGTGTAATGAATGCGAAAAATGCCATAGGAAACTAGTCATCCATGACTTATTTTAAAGATCTCTTGTCATCCAAAGAATATAGATAAGGTTCACCATAGATTTTGTGAGATTTCTATAGTTATGGGTCCCATTTTTAAGATAATCATACCCTAGGTATTGTTTGAATTAGATGATCGGGTCCAAGTCCAACTTACAACCATTCTCTAATGACAATATAAATAATTGGCCTAAACATGTATTTGTATGCTGAGGTTTTTATATGAGCCAGGTGCATAGCAATGCATTAACCAAACCTATTTTACCCGATATTGCCCCGCTGCAAACAGGCTTGTTCAGTACCTCAGCAGGTTTATCTTGGTACCATGCAAGCATAGCCCCGCTTCCAGTGAGCCTGTTTAGTACCCCGACGGGTTTACTTGAATTTACCGAGCTTCCTTGTTTAATCTTTTACTTAGCATGGACCCGATTCCAGCAAGCCTGTTCAGTACCCTGGAAGGTTTCCTTCATATAATGATATTTTTAGTAAGGAAGCTGGTTGGCATTAGAGTGTGCTAAGCCTGTTAAACACATAATTCAAATTTTTAGAACGAACCTTATGAGTAACTTTATTTATAATGGAATAAATTATAGATCATGTCAAAAGAGAATAACCTAAAGCTATTCTTTGACTTCTCAATACATCTTCTTCATAAAACATTGGTAATGTTCCCCACAAAATAGAGATCTCACTCACTTTTGAGCTACCTTTTAAAAGTGCTTAAGAGACAAGTTTTGATAATGAGTCTAGGATGAGCTAGTAGTCCATAGGTGTAAGATAGAACTTTTGAATATCATAGTAATTAAAGTGGGTCTTAAGCAACTGTTCTAATGATAAATCAGAAATGTACAGGTCTGAATCAAATACCATATGCAGAATCATAAAAGAAAGTGGTTAAAAATAATATAAAGAACGCTTTAACCTTTCACTATAAATTTTCAATTTTCAACCGTAATCAAAAGAGAAGGAGAATTATAAGTATTTATTTTAGAGCACTTCCATTTTCAGATAATATTGCATGAGCTGATTATAAAGATAAGGTTCTTGTAATAAAAATGAAAAACCACTTGTTACATGATTCAAATTTATTTAAAACAAAAAAATATATACAAAGAAAAAGTCACAGGAAGTCTATAAAAAGGGAAAAGAGTCTTCTTGTTTTAATTGACAAAATTTTATAGCTAACCATGAAAGTGAATTTACTGCAAAGATGCAACCAATGGTTAGAAATTACTCTTATTATTGAAAAACAAAAACATATTTACATATATACAAATGAAGATAACCCACAATAATTCAAGAACTAGGCGAAGGAGGAATGGCTTCCTCTTCTACCAGTTCCACTTCCTCATGTTGTAAGGAATTATGCACAAAATCTTGTTTAGATATTGGTTGATGATAAAGCTTAAGTCTATGTCCATTTACAACAAAAGAAATTTGAGAATCATCAATTGTCTTAATTTTAATAGATCCATTATCAAAAGCTGTAACAATTTCATATGGACCCATTCATCGAGTAATTAATTTACCTTTAAAGTTTTTGTATCTTGAATCAAAAAGTAATGCCCAGACTCCAGTTTGAATCCTGAGAGCTTTTAGTAATTATTTTTGTTGACTCTCATCTAAACCTGCATTTATATGTAGAAATTTGTCAGAACTAACCTCACAAGGTATGGTATAGGATCCTATATGTTCTTCCATTGCGAAGACACAGGGTGTGCTCGTAAATGTTGACAGGCTCATGTTTTCTTGTAATTCATCTTCAAAGATTTGGTCAAGTTGGGAGAAAGACTGAGGAAAGTATATACATGTTGTGGAAGAGATAAATTGGTTCAACACACTCTCGGTATTTTGTTCTTGAAGTGCCTAGGAGAAATCACTAACGAGAGAAAGTTCTTCCAAGTTCTCATCCCTGAGAGGACAATCTAACCAAAACAAGTTTTCAATTACTGGCTGTGTTGGTGGGTATAAAGCCAGTTTTCTTGTAGATAACTTATCAGAGATAATCATCTCTTCATCCATACTTCCTATGAATGCACTGGAAGTAGCCAACCAAGGTCTTCCTAAAGTGATGGGGTGACCTTTGGAGGGGTCTTTTGATTCTATGACCATGAAGTCCACAGGATATTCCCATGAAGCTATTGATAAAGTGATGTAATCTAAGATCCCTGTAGGTTGAACCATAGTGCGATCTGCTAATTCTAGCATTGTTGGGGTAGGACGGAGGAACTGTCCCAAATTGAGAGCTTCTAAAACTATGGTAGTCATCATATTAATAGAAGCTCCTAGATCAATAAGTGTGTTCCGTATGGTGGTGTTATTGATGATAGGGCTTCCTGGATTTGAATACTTTGGGATTCTAGGTTGGTTTGCTATGCAATCTGACATTTCTCCTATTACATGAATCGTCGGAGGGTCTTTCTGTTTTCTTCCTGGTATTTTAATACAGATTTCCTTTATTACTTTACTATAGATTGGAATATCCTTAATGGCTTGTAACAAAGGGATATTAATGAAAATATTCTTCAATTCGTTAATGATATCATACTCTGTATAAGTTACAGGTTTTTCTATTACTAGATGCTCTAGATATGGGGGTGATTTTTCTCTTGTAATTACCTCTTTATGTGGATGATTGTGTGTTGACGATTTAGGAATAACCACATCTTCAAGAATAGCATCGTTCAAAACTTCATTAGGTATGTCTTCTTCTTCATTCTCTTCTCAGATAACAAATGATGACTTGAGATGATCTTGCAAAACTCTTCCAGACCGCAGTTGAATCTTATGTATTGGTGCGGTTGAAATGGCATATGATGGAAGAGGTAACAACCCAATGTTATTAAGAGCCTGGGTTGGTTTGTTATTAGGATTCGGTATCGGTTGTGCAGGCAATATTGTGGGTCTTGGAGGATTCATGTTCTGGAAATGGTGAGGTTGATTTGGGATAGGGGGTAGTGAAGGAGGTGCAAATCTAGGAAAAAGTTGCTGAATATTAGGTGGGTAAGGATAGTGAGGCACAAGAGGAGGTGGTTGAGCGTAAGATTGTCCTCTCCATCCATGTAGCCATTGTTGTTGTTGAGCATTTTGAGGAGGGGATTGAGGTGGCCAATTTTTCCAACCTGAAGTGTTCCATTGTTGAGAAGGTTGATAAGGATAGTAATAGGGTGGAATTTGTGGTGATGGATCTTGATATGATGATTGATCTCTAGGTTTCCAAGGCCTCCTAGATGATTCACCAAAGTTTCCACTCTTATACACAGCTTGCAACCTAGGCAACGAGGGATAATTATCAATTGGATGTTCTTCTGTACAAAGGTGACAAACTCAAACATTGTTCAATGGACATTCTCGCTGGGGATGTTTAGTTCTACGCCTAGGACAGAAAATGATCATTGTTGCACGCTCTTCATCTTGCCTCTTTTTAGCTTGTAATGCATCCAATTGAGAACCCATGGCTCCTAAGATATATGTCTTGAAATTTTTCAATAGCTTTCCCAACTCTACCCTTGTAACTCCACCGGGGTCGGATGTGTTTCCTTTTAGGTTCCTAGCATAAGATTCTCGAAAGTGTTTTCCACTTTTCCCTCTGCTCCTAGAGCAATTCCTACATAGCTCACAAATCTCTGAAAAAGGCTTATGAGAGATGTCTCCTTCTGCCATGAGATTAAGGTTTTCTAAGAATTCTTCTGAGATTCCCTTGAGGAAGAGAGTTCTTACTGCATCCTCCCAAAGATCACTATATTTAGATTTATGTAACACATAGTTAAATATTTCGAGATAGTCTTCTAGGCTCTCGTCTTCAAGTTGTTGTATTTTAAAAATATCATTGCGAGAGTCCTTAGGTTTACAGTAATCCTGATACTTCTATAGAAACGCAGTCTTCATGTCTTCCCAAGTTCTAATACTAGATTCTCCTAACCCCATGAACCATTGAAGAGAAGAATCTTTTAATGTGGCAGGAAAGAGTTTTAGCTTTTGGCCATCTTGTAAGTAATTATAACTACTGCACAAAATGTCAAATTTGAATAAGAATGTATCCGGATCCTCACTACTCTTCCCATAAAAGGATGGTAGTGAGGAAGGAGGGATGATTTTCATAGTTACATCTTGTGTAGTGTCTAAGATGGGGAATCCAAAAGTACCTTTAGTTCTAACCTCTCCTTCACCTTCATCTTGTCAGACATGATCTTCATTTTCATCATCCATGAAGATCCGATTGCCAAAGATAGAATACTTAGGTGGATCCTTTCTTGGTGAATATGGGATATCCCAACATTCTGTTTTAGAGAAAATATTTCCCTTTTTAAAAGAGGAATTATCAGCTATGTGGGAGTCCATTTTTGTAGGTCCTACAGTTGTTGTCTCAATCTGTGAGATGACTATGTTCATAGAATTCTCAAAAAGAGCGTCTACTTGTGTAGGATAAAAAAAATATACTAAGTTTGGACCACCTACTATTGAGAAAGTAGTGTCTTTGGGTTTTTGAACTAATGGAGGGTTGGGAGGTTCTGAAGTTTTATCCTTTGGAGTTTCCTCTTGTCTAAGTTTAGTCTCAATATGAGCTTGAGGTTCCTATGGAATTTCTTTATGAAAAGACTTTTCTGATGTCCCTGTGTTTTCCCCAAATTGATTTCCAAAAATGATTTCCTTTGCTTTCCAAGTAGGGCTATCCCATTTAGGTGTCTTCCGATACCTTTCTATTGAGTTAGTAGTTGGGGTGGCACGCCCCCATATAAGTTAGTAGAAATTTTAGTAGGGATTCTAGTAGGAGGGCTAGTTATAATAAACCTACCTTTTGAGTCTCTAGACCTATTCATGAAAACAAACTATAACTGAAATAAATTATAACTGCATCACTACTAGTGTTGGGCTTTGGGGATGCTTGTTATAATAGATACGCAGGTTCTTACCTCTCGTCTTATCGCTTACCCGCCACCATCCTATTTCTAAATTTCAAGTGGAAAATTGAAATCTACCACTAAGTTTTAAAGGAGAGTTCTACCTATCTACAACTGAATTGTACTTACCTACAACTGAATTCTACCTATCTACAACTCCCCGACAACGACGCCAAAATGTTGAGGTGTATTTACTGTCTTAAAGAATCACCAAAATATTTAATTATCGACCAGGGTTGGTAATCTTAGAGTTGTGGCACAGTATATGCTGAGGTAGAATGGAACCTAAGTTTTGGCTCGACAGACGTTAGAAACATTTAAGAAAGAAAAGATCGAAAGATCTTTCCAAATGAAAAATCGAGTCAAACTTCAGAAAGACAATGAAAGAACTAACTAAACCAACAGATCAGAATAGTATCAAGCTATACTACTTTACTATATGATTAAATAACTGGAATGAAGATAAAAACAACAATATTTTTAGGAAGAAAAAATAAATCAAACACAGAACTACTTTGATGAAATTCAAAACTACTGAAAAACTCTAAACTAGGAATTAGAAACAATAGTAAATGAGTTCATAAACCTATCTATGAGATAATTCAACTGACAACAAAGAACTTAAAGCAAAACTACAAATGAATAAGTGAATTCAACAACTACTGATGCATTCATTCAATAATTCAAGACTACACTAAACTACCTAATTCCATTCTCCTTGGGGATTTTGAGGAAGTGTATCAAATGTAATGGGAATAGGAGCGAATGTATCGAAGTGGATTTCAAATGTGACAAGGAAACAAAATGGAACTAAATCTAGTTTAACTTCTACAAATAAATGCAAACTAAAGATTGTCCAACTACAATTAACCTTAAACATCTTGATCTGTATTTTATCCATAAGCAAATGGTATAAAAGTAATAAAATCTAGAAGCAAGTAGAAAACTTAATAAAGATATGTACTTGAACTGAATTTGATTTGGAAACAAGTAGAAAACTTGATAAAGATATTTTATTTATGAACCAAACCCTATTTCATAAACATATTCATTATTGGTATGAATGGGAAAACTAATCCTATGCTTGACGAAGAATTTGGAGAATGAAATTATTAAACCTAATCTGATATTAATCTTAACGATATATGATAAAATACACTAAGAATGAAACTGATAAATTCTATAACAGTAAAGCATTAATGAACCAGATATAAAAGAAACATAACTTGTAAAGAAACTAGAGCAGGCTTAAGAAAAGATAGAACGAAAACTAAGAATGAAAACAAACTTAATTAAAACTCGATGCAAGATAAAACAAGATATAAAGTACATCTAAGAAGGCTAATTAAAAGCAAGAAATATCATAGTTCAAAGACCTAAGAAACTGGATTGTAAATAAGCATAAAAATAATGCAGGAAGTATTAAGGTCCAAATGACGATCCGGATAGCTGTCCAAATGATAGTCCGAATGGAGGAAAACGATTTAAACTAAGGAACGAAGCGGTTTGGATGATCTTAACGTCAGCTGACTGGTGCATATGAAGCTACAGTGCAAGGAAGCAATCAGTAAAATTTTTAGGAGCTAAGATGACAAGAAGTAATATATTCTAATCATTTTCTAAGGAATGAACTATTTCTATGGCATAAGAAAACAAAATTGAGATAAACAAAACTAACCTACAGCTACAGGAAAGAAAGTAACAGGACTAATTCTAACTACAACTAAACTTGGAGTGTGAAGCTAACTAAACTCTAGGTACTTGTAAATAACAGGACGAAGAGAAAACTAAACAACTAAACACATTAAGCAAACTAAGCATACTAAGCATGACTAAGCAAACTAAGCATACTAAGCATGACCGGTCACTAATTACATTCTGGAAATATTATTAACATGAACATCAAATTAAACATAGAGATCATAAAACAGAGGTATCATTTACATAAGTAGTAAAACAACATAGAGATTACAAGACAAAGAGATCATACACAAAATGAATACATAAAACAAATAACACAACTTATCTGCATAAGACAAAGACAAATTATATACATAGACGGAAGACCACTAGTTGTTGAGGGACCCTTCTCAGCAATCAGAGGCTACGCCATAATCAATCAATCGCCACGCATGCTATTAAGCTCTCATAAAACTAAAACAGAGGCGTATTAAATTAAAAACGAGTTCCAACGTTGCTATGTCTACTTCCAGCTGAAGAACTAGAAACTAAGAGACTAAAAAGGACTAACTCGTCTCAGTAACGAAGACGTCTATATATACAGAGTTACAATGGGGAGAGCAAGTCGACCCTTTAGTGGTCAACTTCTCTAATAATAGGCAGTCTTAATGCCACAAACCGGCTCTGATTAACAATACATGACAGCACATGGCCAAGGAATGGCCCCATAACTGTTTACGACAGCGCACCAAGCATCTACCAGGTTCCACAGTGTTGGTTTCCTTCTCGTGGTCGTTGAGACGTTGATTCTTCGTTGACATGGGCAGAGAGATGTGTTGTCGAGCTGAGCGTGTAGGAGAGGGAATCTTCCAGAACACCAGCTCATGCACCATAAGGGCCACGTTCTAAATAGAACCCATGTGACGATTTGCTTTCTAACGGGCCGAGAATATCTCAACATACGATCTCGCGGGTTGAATGCAGGGCTGAACGGCGGGCTGAATGCGGTTGATCATTTGCAACGTGAATACGCTTCTGAATGGAGGTTTTTTTGAGAGCCATAACCTATGGAATGAAATATATTTTCCAAGCAAGCCAAGAAATGTCAAATAAACATCAATAAATCACAATATGACGATTCTTACCCAAAATTCATGAAATGTATGAATATATGCATACCTTATCTGTTTGACGGTCTAAATGGCAGAAAGAATAGCTTATTATATAAAAAATGGTGAAAATGACGCCAATCAGAGTGTGTTTGATGATCAAAAGTGGTGACAAAATGGACACCAACATTCCCCCAAACCGGAGACATGCCTGGTCCCACTGAGTAAAAAGAAAGAGAATTTAGGAAGAAGGCTGAGCTACGTTAGCAGCTGCCTTCTACTTGGAAGAGGAAGTAGATTTAGCTCTAAGCTTATGAAACTGCTCCTTCAAAGTATCATGCTTCAACCGGAGAGAAAGGTTGGAGGTTGTCTTGACTTCATTTAAATCTTCCACACACTTCACCTGAAAACGTAAGTCCTTATTCTCTTGACGAAGCCCATAGATGATCTCAACATACTTCTCGTTCTGGCTTCTCAACTCTGTTATGTCTTCGGTTAATCTGTCCATAGTCTGCTGGAGTGGAGCAGATGCTTCTACAAGAGATGCAGGGTCTTTTTGAGGGCTTGATGCCCTTAGCGACGGTTTAGGACTAGCAGGTGTAATGTGTGTCTCAGGGGTATTATCTTCAATATGTGAAGACGCAGGCTCCAAGACAGGATCTTTAAGTAAACTGGATGATAAATTGGCCAATGCGAGGAGAGGGGACTCAAAAACAGGGTCATTTGCTTGGTCGTCAGGGTTGTCCAAGTGCATTGGATCAATGACTGACTGATTGATGGACTGAACAATAGTCTGGTCGATAGACTGGATGACGGTCTGGTTGACTGACTGGTCGTGATTATCCCTTCTTGACTTTGTGGGTATGGGTGAAAAGAATGGGAGTTCCGTGGTTGTGTCCTCGTGGACATGCTCAGGAGATGATGAATGATCAGGGTGTATTTCTCCTGAGGGACCCTCATTAAATCATACAGACTTGGTAACCTTTTCTTCTTGGACAGAGGTTTGGGCTGTCTCATTAGCACGGGAGAAGAAAATGATGACGCTTATGAGAGGCAGGGGATTTGACCATAGGCTTCTTAACTAGATGAGGGTTCAGGACTTCAAAGATAAAGCATTGACAGGTTTTCCCCTTTTCTTCCAACTGGTGGGTGATCAAGATTTTGATCAAACAGTGGTGGTATAAGATTCCAGAGGGATTAGTGGTATTCTTCCTAACCTGGCTTGACATTTCTCTAAACTTTTCATAAAATAGAAAGGGAAATTAAGAGCTTGACCTTTAACAAAAGGTGCCAATAACCTAAGGTGGAAAGCTTTAAAGAGGGTGTACTTACCTTCACAGGTAATGAAATGGATAATGACAGTCAGTGGGTCGAGGTACTCAAGCTTAATCCGTTCTCTGTGAAACCCTTTGGTGCCAGCAACATGTTGATATTCGTCCTTAAGGGAAAACTTGAGCTCCGTCTGTGGAAGGAAAAGATGTTTATGCCAATAGGCTCCTTCCTTGGCATTTTCGTGGCCGATGAAATGGATTCTTCCGTCACCGGAAAAGTGAGATGGCTGACCTTGGCTGTCTTACCATCAAAGCCCTTAGAAAACAGTAGTGAAATCTCGGCATCATGGCCATCAAGGAGGTGAAAGAATGGAGCCCATTGGCTCGCAAAAATATTTCATGACATTCCTTAAACTCGGGAATGCGGAGGAGGTCCTGGTAACTGCCAGGCTCGTAATTGATTGGCATTTTGAAGAGAGGCCGAAGGATGCAGATGGATAGAGGGAATGCAAGAAATTGCAGGAGATGGGGTTTGATAGGTTCAGGGAGGATGAAAAAAATGAGCAAGATGAAGCAGAATTTATGCAGAGGTAGGTTTAAATTGAGATCCATTTGAGTGGCTGAATGATCGTGGAGATAGATTTGGCATGTTCGAATGATACGCTATCATTTAGTTACCTTGAGTCATGTTCCTTCATAGAAATGCGTGGTTAATGAATTCGTATGGTTTATGATATGTTCAACCATGTCCAAATTAAAACTTTGGACAGGTTGAACGTAATCCTTATTATGAAATTATAGCCATAAATTACACATAAAAAATCATGATGACTTAATAAATGAAATGATAGATCACACGGTAAAATTTAAATAGAGGATTGAAATCGTATGATAGCCATAGGAAGGTTAATCAATTCATTTGATGAGACGAAATGAGCATGCAAAGATGACATTTAATTTGATCCTTGGCATGATTAGTTGATTAGATATATCAGTAAAAATCAAAATTTTAAATATCTTAGCACACATATTCATATCATTACAGGATATGGTTTCATTCGGCACTTCATTCAGATCATCATTCCCATTTGCCTCGTTCATCACCTCATTCGGATCGTCATTCGACCCTTCATACAGACCTTTGTACAGAAACGTCCTTTGATGGATCTGACTGCTGTTGATTATGCATGTTGAGATATTGTAACTTCAAAGAATATTATATTTTTACTTTATTATTTCGGAGATGTTTCATTCCTCCATGAAGATCTTATTGTATATCCGGAGATGTTTATTCCTCCGTCGGAATGTGGTAACTCGGGTTATTAGACTTCCCTAGTGGGGGTCGGCCCTATATGTGTTGTGTGGGTCAAAGGGTTATTAGACCACCCTAGAGGGGTCGGCCCAGTCAGTTGTAGTGGGGTATTTAACCCATTGGTTAAATACGAGCCTACGTGTACTTGTGTAAAAGATATGTCAGAGTAGTGTATAAATAGAGGAGGTGTGTTCCTCATTTGATACACACACTCACTCACTTGAGAGTGGTGCACTTGTGGAGGAGAGTTCTGCTATGGAGAAGGAGGAGCTTATGCTCAGGGTTACATCTTTGTATATTGATGGTCATCTATATTGAGGAAGCTTTACTGGGTTTTCTACCCCATGAGGGTTTCCCAGGATAAATCTGTGTCTCTTGTGTCTATGCTATGCTTGTTGTTTCTTCAGTGATCCTGCATATGCTATTATTGTGAAATGGAATGTAATGCTGCTATTTTCTGTCTTATCATATTAAATCTTAACATGGTATCAGAGCTAACCTGAAGGAAGGCAAGGTATGGCACTTACGACACTTGCTTTACTTACGACAATTTGAAGGTTAGGGTTTTACATAGAAAAAACCAGTCATCGTGGAACTTTCGCTATAAATCCATTTCTGCAATGTTTCAGGGTCTGACAAGTTTACAAGTCGAAGCTAACATCTCCAGGTACCTTGTTTCCAAAGGGCACCCTCATATTCGTTGTACTTTATGAGTTATGATTAGTACAAGTTAGGGTTTCTGCCTCTTCCAGATCTCAGTCAAAATCAGGTAACCTTGGAAAAAAGGTCATAACTTGGGCTAGGAAGCTCCAAATGAAATTTCATAAAAAGTGACAGGTAGTACACAGACTGTACTATCTCAAGAAACGTTTTCAGAGGCCGAAGGTGAACCAGTGACACGTGGCACGCCGTACACATTTGCTCTCCTTTTTTATCCCATAAACAGGTCACGTTGCGCCACTTGGCATAACTATCTCTCAGAGAGTCCAATTGAGGTCAGACCTGTTAGGATAGAAAGATAACAGGGCAATCTATCTCAGAAAAAATTTTCAGAGGCCGAAGTTCAAACAGTGACACGTGGCATGCCGTACAAGTTTGCTCTCCTGTTTTATCCCATTAACAGGTCACGTTACGACACTTGGCATAACTCTCTCTTAGAAAATCCAATTGAGGTCAGACCTGTCAGGATGGAAAGATGACAGGTCAGGCTACTGCAGAAAACGTTTTCAGACCCTGTGGAGCAAAAATTTCAGAGTTATAGCAGAAACAATCAGGTGCATATTTCTGTCAAAACAGAATTATTTTTTGAGCACCTTTATTTATGGCTTCCGGAATTTAGGGTTTCGGAGAAAGTTAGAATTTTTGGAATCGGAGTCCACGGCTGAATGCTACTTAGGAAAATCGAAATTTAGAGACCAAGATCGAATTTTTTGGTTGGGTAGAAGACCGGGCTTGATCAAACCCTAGTTCGGGATTTTGATCAGAAAGATGGAAAATTAGGGCTTCAGCAAAAGTTGGAATTTTTGAAGTCTGTAACCACGGCTGGAAGCTCCTCAGAAAAATAAGAGTTTAGAGCCTTGGATCGAACCTTTTGATTGGACAGAAGGGTGGGCTTCATGAAACCCTAGTTCAGGTTCCTGTCCAGAAGATCCAGAAGTTTCGAAGGCAATTTTGAGGGGTCAAATTTTGGAGATTTCAAAAGTGAAGTATGCTAGTTTGATCAGCTCAGCAAGACACATCCTTCCATCCATTTAGAAGCATGAAAGTCAAAGATTGAATTTTTAGGGTTTCTCTAGCAAGCCCTAATCAAGCTCCAAATCAAGTTTCAGGGGGAGTTGAGGCTAAGGCCTTACATAAGAAGAGTACAAGAAGTCTCGACAGGTATGACTTAAGGAGGTTCAGGTATGTCTTGAAATATGATTCTTGATTAAGTTCATAATGTGTTTGTCTTCATATTATTTATTAGTACAATCTTGATTATTGTTAGAATTGACTTATCACCCTAGTAACAGTATGAATGCATGTGAATGATCGAAGACATTCATTGATTAGGGCTATATGATTGTACTAATGCATTATGGTGTTGTGTGAGGTTGATGTTGTCTGCTAACAAGATACAGGTACATCACAAAAGACAAATCAAGTTCCATGACCATGACAACATGAATACAAAGACTCATCCATAATATTTGTTCTACTTACGAGGTATGTATGACTTTGTTATATTATGCTTAACCTATGAGACATGCAGGTTCTAGCTCAGGATCTCTAAATCATTGAAGAGATTGTTTAGGTATGTTGTACATAACTAATCCAGATATGTTTTCTTATGTCAAGTTAGAATCTTACCTTGTGTTAGGATCCCTTATATAAGTATACTTGGTATGATTGGTTATGCTTATTCATAAAGTTAGTAATCAAGGGTTTATGCATATTATATTTCTTGTCTTGATGATTTAATTAACCAGAAGAGTATTATGATCAAACAAGAATATGCATGAGTAAAAGAAGACTTCCTTGAAACCCTGAATACTAATGATCATGACTATACATATTCAAGATTATTTAGAATTAGAATGTTTGGAGAATATACTAATGAACGTATGTTTGTGTATGAGCTCATGAGGATGACACTAGTGCACACTTGAACATGCACAGTGGTACAGAATGAATACAAGTTCAAAAGACATATAGAAGATCAAGTGGGAGGAAACCACACAAACATAAAAGATAAGTATTTGAGTTGTTATTTGAAATAGTAAATGATATTGCTTGTATGCATATTTGTATTCCTAGAATATATCATGCTGAGTGTAAACATTCATAGAGCATTGAACAGTATACTACTAATATGCATATGATTGGTAAGTTGGACAAACATTCCGTTGTTGCTTGTCTAGAATGAAACCTCTTTGCTGACATGCTGAGAGCTGTGCACACTCTCGATAGTATGTTCTGGTAGAGATGGAAGGCATCTAGATAGCCACTGTATGCATACAGGATATGGGAAAGTGTTGTGCCAAAGTATTGATCAAAATGGTTGCATAACTATGTAAATGATATCTGTATGCATAATAGGTTATCATGTCAATATGATTTGATGATTATGAAGTATTACTAATCATGTACTTAATTTTGATTTGTAGGAAAGATCATGATGAATGATGAACACTGAACAAGCGATGGATGTTAAACAAAAAAATATTTTCAAATCAAACACACTATAGAAGGCTTGTGGCTAGAAGATTCTCTTAGAAAGAAGAAGAGAATCATGATGAGATGTTTGCTCCAAGTGGCTAGATAAGACCATTCTCTTAATGGTGTAATTAAAGAAGAAGTGTGAATCAGGTTCTGTATGGGTTCCCAGGATCGATAGTAATTGATGAGAATACATGTGAGGATTGCATCATCCTTGAACACAAGTTCTAAAGTGAGCCGTAGACAAGTGTCTCCGAGAAAGAAGAGGGATTGTATCATCCTTGAACAATTGTTCTAAAGAGAGTCGTAGATGTATGTCTTCGAGAATGAAGTTCTTGGTGAACATGTGAGGGGATTGGATCATCCCTGGACTTTAGTCCGAAAGAAGAGCCGTAGACGTATGTCTTCGTGAATGAAGTTCTTGGTGAACATGTGAGCGGATTGGATCATCCCTGGACTTCAGTCCGAAAGAAGAGCCGTAGACGTATGTCTTCGAGAATGAAGTTCTTGGTGAACATGTGAGGGGATTGGATCATCCCTGGACTTCAGTCCGAAAGAAGAGCCGTATACGTATGTCTTCGAGAATGAAGTCCTTGGTGGACGGTTGAGGATTAAGTCATCCTTGGACGTAGTCCTAAATGTACGGTGGAGGATTAAGTCATCCTTGGACGTAGTCCTAAATGTACGGTGGATGATTAAGTCATCCTTGGACGTGGTCCTAAATGTACGGTGGAGGATTAAGTCATCCTTGGACGTGGTCCTAAATGTACGGTTGAAGATTAAGTCATCCTTGGATGTGGTCCTAAATGTACGGTGGAGGATTAAGTCATCCTTGGACGTGGTCCTAAATGTACGGTGGAGGATTGAGTCATCCTTGGACGTTGTCCTAAATGTACAGTGGAGGATTAAGTCATCCTTGGACGTGGTCCTAAATGTACGGTTGAGGATTAAGTCATCCTTGGACGTGGTCCTAAATGTACGGTTGAGGATTGAGTCATCCTTGGACGTGGTCCTAAATGAAAGGTTGTGGATTAAATCATCCTTGGACAGTAAATCCAGTAATTCCGAAAGGAAGGATAGTCCTAAATGAATTGAGTGGATTAAATCATCCTTGGACAGTAAATCCAGTAATTCCGAAAGGAAGGATAGTCCTAAATGAATTGAGTGGATTAAATCATCCTTGGACAGTAAATCCAGTAATTCCTAAAGGAAGGATAGTCCTAAATGAATTGAATGGATTAAATCATCCTTGGACAGTAAATCCAGTAATTCTAAAGGAAGGATAGTCCTAAATGAGATTGAGTGGACTAATCATCCTGTAAATAGATTGGGATTGCCTCGTCCCTAGACATGGTGAGACGTCTTAAAGTGATAAGGACAATCATCCTGTAAATAGATTGGGATTGCCTCGTCCCTAGACATGGTGAGATGTCTTAAAGTGCTAAGGACTAATCATCCTGTAAATAGATTGGGATTGCCTCGTCCCTAGACATGGTGAGATGTCTTAAAGTGATAAGGACTAATCATCCTGTAAATAGATTGGGATTGCCTCGTCCCTAGACATGGTGAGATGTCTTAAAGTGATAAGGACTAATCATCCCGTAAATAGATTGGGATTGCCTCGTCCCTAGACATGGTGCGATGTCTTAAAGTGATAAGGACTAATCATGCTGTAAATAGATTGGGATTGCCTCGTCCCTAGACATGGTGAGATGTCTTAAAGTGATAAGGACTAATCATCCTGTAAATAGATTGGGATTGCCTCGTCCCTAGACATGGTGAGGTGTCTTAAAGTGATAAGGATTGATCATCCTGTAAGTTGATCTGGATTGCATCATCCATAGACATGAGAGTTGTCTTAAACCGAGAGGGACTGATCATCCCGTAAGCGGATCAGGATTGTATCATCCTTGGACCTATGTCCTAAAGTGAGAGGGATTAATCATCCCGTAATTGGATCTTGTGTGTTGCAGGGTATGCTGCTATTGTGTATACTTGTATTGATGAGGATACTTGTATTGATGATATGTATACTTGTATTGATGAGGATACTTGTATTGATGATGTGTATACTTGTATTGATGAGGATACTTGTATTGATGATGTGTATACTTGTATTGATGAGGATACTTGTATTGATGATGTGTATACTTGTATTGATGATGTTGTTGATCGTGATGATCTAGATGACGATGTTGTTGATCGTGATGATCTAGATGACGATGTTGCTGATCGTGATGATCTAGATGACGATGCTGCTGATCGTGTGATGACGATGCTAATGATCATGTGATGACGATGCTGATGATTGTGTGATGACGATGCTGATGATCATGTGATGATGATGCTGATGATCGTGTGATGACGATGCTGATGATCGTGTGATGACGATGCTGATGATCGTGTGATGACGATGCTGATGATCGTGATGCTGATGACGATGCTGATGATTGTGTGATGACGATGCTGATGATCGTGAGATGATGATGCTGATGATCGTGAGGATCCAGATGTTGATGTTGCTGTAGTTGTTCGAGTGCTGCAGAAGATAAAGACTCAGTACTGAAGATGTTGATGTTCCAGTATTGAAGATGTTCCAGTAACTGCTTGAGTTACTGATGATGTTGAGAAAGCTTCCAATGATTTATAGATGTATCATGTATGATGTTGATGACTCCTTGCTCGTGCAGATGTTGTTATAATATCCTTCTCGTTAAGGGGGAGTGTTGAGATATTGTAACTTCAAAGAATATTATATTTGTACTTTATTATTTCGGAGATGTTTCATTCCTCCATGAAGATCTTATTGTATATCCGGAGATGTTTATTCCTCCGTCGGAATGTGGTAACTCGGGTTATTAGACTTCCCTAGTGGGGGTCGGCCTTGTATGTGTTGTGTGGGTCAAAGGGTTATTAGACCACCCTAGAGGGGTCGGCCCAGTCAGTTGTGGTGGGGTATTTAACCCATTGGTTAAATACGAGCCTACGTGTACTTGTGTAAAAGATATGTCAGAGTAGTGTATAAATAGAGGAGGTGTGTTCCTCATTTGATACACACACTCACTCACTTGAGAGTGGTGCACTTGTAAAGGAGAGTTCTTCTATGGAGAAGGAGGAGCTTATGCTCAGGGTTACATCTTTGTATATTGATGGTCATCTATATTGAGGAAGCTTTACTGGGTTTTCTACCCCATGAGGGTTTCCCAGGATAAATCTGTGTCTCTTGTGTCTATGCTATGCTTGTTGTTTCTTCAGTGATCCTGTATATGCTATTATTGTGAAATGGAATGTAATGCTGCTATTTTCTGTCTTAGCATATTAAATCTTAACAATGCAAAGAATTTTTCTGGGACTTGTCAGCAGATAAGAGATGTTGTAGACCTTCTTTTCTAGAACTTTTGTCGCGTTCTTCTTTATTTGTCATTGATCATAACATTTTTTCTTCTTCTTTTTGTGTTATCCTGAAAACACCTATCATTTTACCAGAGATGAATAAAATTTTTATAAGTATTCAGAAGGTAAAAACAGTTTTGAATCTCCCCCAAACCAAAAATATGGCGTGTCCTCAAGCCATCAAAGAAAAAGTGATAATTATTCAAATATTTTCAACACATGGTTCAGGCAATAACTTCTAAAAATGTTGTGACAACTTTCGTAAAAAAAATGAAATATTAACTTATTAAATGTAGATTATTCAGATATGTACATTCATAAAAAAGAATACAACAGTGCTTAAGAAGACCATATGAAGAATGATAATGTAATGAATGCAAAAAATGCCATAGGAAACTAGTCATCCATGACTTATTTTAAAGGTCTCTTGTCATCCAAAGAATATAGATAAGGTTCACCATAGAGTTTGTGATATTTCTATAGTTATGGGTCCCATTTCTAGGATAATCATACCCTAGGTATTGTTTGAATTAGATGACAGGGTCCAAGTCCAACTTACAACCATTCTCTAATGAAAGTATAAATAATTGGCCTAAACATGTATTTGTATGCTGAGGTTTTTATATGAGCCATGTGCATAGCAATGCATTAACCAAACCTCTTTTACCCGATATTGCCCCGCTGCCAGCAGGCCTGTTCAGTACCATGGTGGGTTTATCTTGGTACCATTCAAGCATAGCCCTGCCGCCAACAAGCCTGTTCAGTACCCCAACGGGTTTACATGCATTTACTGAGCTTCTTTGTTTAATATTTTACTTAGCGTGGACCCACTGCCAGCAATCATGTTCAGTACCCCGACAGGTTTGATTCGTATAATGATATTTTTAGTAAGGAAGCTGGTTGGCACTAGAGTGTGCTAAGCCTGTTAAACACATAATTCAAATTTTTAGAACGAACCTTCTGAGTAACTTTATTTATAATGGCCTAAATTATAGATCATGTCAAAAGAGAATAACCTAAAGCTATTCTTTGACTTCTCAGTACATCTTCTTCATAAAAGATCGATAATGTTCCCCACAAAAGAGAGATATCACTCACTTTTGGGCTACCTTTTAAAAGTGCTTAAGAGACAAGTTTTGATACCAACTGATCAAAGCACACATAGAGAAAGCACAAACACAACACACAAGCAAAGCTCCAAGAATTGTGGCCTTCTATTAATTTAGGGAAAATCAAATATAATATATGTTACAATGCATAGTGAATTCTCTATTTAGTCGTTAACTTAGTCGATTATTCTTCCATGTTCTACTCTCACACTTAAGGATTTTATGTACTGGGTGAAACAACCCCTTCTTTGGTCATGAATTGGTATTGATAGATGTTTTCTGCCTCTGATTCTTGCTTAATCCTTCTTTTAGAAGCCTCGGAGTGCTTCCTGATATATCTCACCTACATTAATTACTCATCTTCCCTCTTCAACACATTTTTCCATCTAGTGTTCTGTAACAACTACCATAACTGTGCAATAACTACTCCAACTACTCCTCAACTACTTTGGCTCTCTACGCCTCGACCTATTCGTCGACCATGTTCTGTCATCGTCGGCTCAATTACTTCCTTTTGCTTTCAGGTCGGTACAGTATCACCCTTTCATCTCTGTCATTTTTCATTCTTTGACTAAGCCTTGTCTCCTTCCTTCACACCTCAACTAATCCTCCAACTAGCCTTTCGTCATCGACCACAACTGGTTGGTATCTCCACAACTACCTTCCGTCGTCTACTCATTCTATGCTCGTCTGGAGGTTTTCGACCATCCTCAAGATGAGTTTAGTCGTCCTATCTTTGACTGGTCACTTTTGGGCCCCAATTCCCCTGCATCATTAAGGCTTCCAACAATGTGCAAAGAAAACTATATTAATTCTTGAAAGTTAATGCCTTAGAAAACTTGGCATGTAACACACACACAGATATATCATACTACTACTACTACTACTACTAATAATAATAATAATAATAGTTAATTAAGGGACAAACCCCTTCATGAAAAGTTGCTATAAGTGCCTTTGATATTTGCATATATATGGCAGTATTATTGTATCTTTAATCATCATATATTTCTCTCATATTATATATATTTATCTATATGGATTATTTTATACTGTCATATCTATTTTGGATATTTAATGTTTGAATCAAATTGGTATGAGAGCATTTCCGCTATTTATCGATTGCTGACCCAACAATCTTTTTTCCAAGGTTTCTCTGAACAGGTTTTTGACCATATTGAAGCCTTTGGCCACCAAAGGAAAAAGAATTCAGAATTTCTTTGAATAGTCAAGTTTTTGACCAAAATCGACCCTCGGCAATTCAAAATTTCTCCAAAACAAAGAATTGCTTAGTTGCAAAATTTAGGAGATACCAAATTAAAAGAAAACACACAATATTGGGTGAAGTTAAAAACCACTACCAATTAAATAAAACCCTAAACATAATCGTTAGAAGCAAATAAAAATGTTGTCCCTCTTATGGTTGCAGATCCGATCTAAGAATCACCAACACAACTGCCATTTATCTTCTCAGGATTGATACGTAGAGATAGAGTCGTCATTCTGAATCCGTGGTATTGGAAAAATATGTAGACATGATCGTGGTATCAAACTTAAGCCGCCCTTTGAATGCCACGATCAAAATTAAAAAGGAAACAAAGGAAATAATCATTTCCCCCAGCAAACGGTGAATAGACGAGCCACCCAAATCGGTTCATTGAAGTTTTGTTATACTCAACATTTATAAATTCATCTATGGAGAAAAGAAAAAAATATTATCTGTAGCCTCCATTTTAAAGTTGCCTCCATTGACCGTGAACCATGCAAAATCCTAAACAAGAGTTTTAAACATAAATCGATGGAAAATTAAAAATGATAAGATTTAAATTCCAATTATAAGTTAGAATATTTTATTTTAACAAGTCAAATTAAAGTGAAGGATATTCATTTTGTTATGTATATTTATGAGAAAGATATAAAGGGAAAGTATATAGGAAAATATTTACACAGAAAACATATTAAGCTATTCAATCAAGTACATAAAGCGAAGGATTTATTAAAAAAAAAAGTATTTTAAGTATATTAAAAAGAAAAGAAAATAAAATGGAACTAATTAAGGTAATAAGATATCAGATTTTTTATATTCACTTCATGTATTTATTGTCGAAGAAGTATGTCAGATAATCATAATTAAGGTAATAAGATATCAGATTTTTCATATTCACTACATGTATTTATTGTCGAACGAGAACGTGAGAGAATTATAAGTCATGAACTATGGAAACTACAAATTCATAAATTAGTCATAATTACACATATTAATGGGTGACATTTGACATCATAAAACGAACAATAAACAATTACACTTTGAGATTAAGAAGGGGAATTATTTTTATGAGTTAACATAGAAAGAGAATCATCACCTAAAAAATCAAAATCAAAAGTTAGACCAAGCTAGTCAAGACTTTGAGAAGAAATTATTAGAGAAGGATGAAGAAATATCACGCTTAAAAAAATCATAGTCAAAATTTACTAGAAAAAATGAGGAGGTCAAAAGACATAAAGTAAGATGATAAAAAATTAGAACAAGAAAATCAAGGTCTCCAAAATAAATTATCCTAAAAAGATGAAGACAACTTCCGCCTAAGGAACCTTAATCATAGATTGCTTGATCAAATTAAAATATTAAGGGGCAACAAAATCAAGAATCTAGAATAAAAAAATAAAGATGAAAAGTTGGATAATAAGGAGGAACTCTTACGTTTAAGGCGAAATAATTAGGACTAACACAATTTAAAAAGGTAAAGCGTGATTAGAAATCTTTTCAAGAAGAGTTAGATCCGAAATAATCATTAGTCGATAAATGAATGATGACTAACCTAATAGAGAAGTTATTAGATGCTCAAATTCAGACATCAGAAAATGGAATCAATATAGAGTCAGTTGGTACTCAAATTTAGAAGAATGTTTATATTGACAAATTATATTGACAAATCACTACAAACATCAAGAGAAGATGGTTCCAAGGAACAATAAAAAAAATTAGGATGTCGTATCATCATTCAAATCATAAGAGTCGATGTAGAAAACGCCAAGATATATATATATATATATATAAACACTATTTTTCTTTCATAAAGATGAACTACAAATGTGAAACAAAAGAGTGACATATTCGACAATTTGTGTGGAAGCCGAAAATTAGACGTTCTATCCAAACGTTCAATCAACAAAAAGTTATAACAAAGAACAACTTGGGGTGGGTCGATGATTCAATTCACAGTCGATGCAACAATTTCACTTGAGAATTTGTAAATTATATCCCCTTGTTTTGTCAAGCATCACAATTACAAGCACATAAGATCTTGAGAATACAATGTGAACCATAATGAGAGTTAAAGGGAAGCTTTTCAATAACCATGCTTTGAGGACAAATAATTTTTAAGGGGAAATCAATATATATGCCTAGTGAGTTTTTAATGTCAGATAGATTTATGGTTTTGTTCTACTTGAGGATATTGACTCCTATAATCTGCAAGACACTCTTTGATTCTAATTGAAAGCCCAAAGCTCGTTGAAAAGCACCGAAGATTGTATTTTTGAGCTTAAATGAATAAAAATACATTTTGTTTTCTTGGAATATATATATAAGGGACACATCCTTTCATGAATAATTGCTATAAGTGCCTTTAAGATTTGTATACATACAACACTATAATCGTATCTTCAATCATCATATATTTTTCTTATATGATATATATTTATTCATATGGAATCGTTTATACTATTATATACTTTTCTCATATGATATATATTATTCATATGGATTTTTTTATACTATTATTTTTACTATAGATATTTATTATTTGAACCAAATTGATTCGTCTCGTCGTATATAGTCCTTTTATCTATTTTTTTTGTTTTTTAATTTTAATTTTTTAATCTTTTACATTATTAAAAAAATAAAATACCATTTTGAAATGAATACCAATGATGAAATATAAATATATAAAACAATATACAACAGAAAAAAGAGAAGAAAAACTAAAGAATGAGTTGTATAAAATAATTGAAATGAAACACTTTATATATATAATTTTTACAATAAGATGGCAAAGAAACATTATGTTTTTTATTTTTATTTTAAAATTATTTCATAAAAATAAAATTTAGAAAATAAAATCCCTTAAATGAGAATGACCTATTTAATTTTAATGATTTATATGTGTTCAACTATTTTACATTATTTTACCTTTTTACTTTAATTTTATGTACTTTTAACTATTTAAAATTGAGATTTTACTTTTTAATATTCTTATAAAAATTATAATGATTTATATGCATTCAACTATTTTACATTATTTTACCTTTTTACTTTAATTTTATGTACTTTTAACTATTTAACAGTGAGATTTTATTTTTTAATTTTCTTATAAAAATTATTTTGAGTACTTAAAAACATATATTTTAAACCCATCTCAATCTACTATCTTAAATAATATTTTAAGTATTTAACAGTGTTTTACCTTTTATTTACATTAACTTTTTATTTTTTACAACGTTTTAATTTTTAATATTTTTACAATGTTTTACTTATTATTTTTCTTATTCCTTAAAAGTTATTATTAAATTTTTAATTAATTTTTTTTCACATCAAATAAAAGGAAATATATGAACATTTTTATTCATAAATGAAAACTTCGAACCAAACAACAAGTGAGAACTATATAGAACAACAAATAAACAAAACAATTCATGAATATATTTTTTTATCGCAAAAGAGAAGAACGTGCGTATAAGAACTAGTGATGAATACGAAACAGATAAATGAAAAAGAGAAATAAGGAATGACCACAAAAGCTATTTTTTTTCATTATCCAAAGATAGTTTCAGATACAATCTAAGCTTTGGCGTGAGGTTGGTTTTCAGGTTTCTGCGAAGACATGGAAGACTGTCAACAAAATCCAAGTAGAACAAAGAGAACCAGGTTCTTGATGGTTCTTCGAAAAATCTTTTAACATCCTGTACATCCAAACAACTTGGCGTGTAACACTTGTAGCTGCGACACATTCTGCTTTTGCTTAAGAAAGAGTCACAATGGTTTGTTTCTTTGAAGCCCATGACACAACACATGTGCCAAAATGAAAAGTATACCCATATGTACCTTTTCTATCATCCATGCTACCTCCACTGTCACTATCAATATATCCAATAACACTAAAATTTTCTGAGATAGAATACAAAATACCAAATTCTTTTGTACTACTTACATACCTCATAATTATTTTTCTTGCCTACTAATGATAATATTTTGGTGAATCCATAAACCTTGAAATCAGATTGACTCCATATAATATCAGGCCTTGTGGATGTCAAATACATAAGGCTTCCAACCAACCTTTTAAATAATAGGATCTACAATTGATCCATCACCATCCTTGCTCAATTTCAAAATTGTTATCACTGGTGTTGGGGAAGACTTACGGCTAACCATATTAAATATCTTCGATATTTCATTTGCATATTTGGATTGTAAAATAAATATACCATCTTTAGTTTGATGGACTTTAATGCTCAAAAAATATCTCATAAGCCCCAAATCAATCATTTCTAATTCACTCTCCATGACTGATTTGAATTCTTCAACACTGTAATCACCAATAAATATTAGACCATCCACATATAAACAAACAATTACCATATTACCTTGCTTATTAACTTTGATGTACGATGTTGGTTTACATTCACTTCTTTCAAAAGCATTTTGGATGAGGTAGGAATCAATGTGACTGTACCAAGCTCTATGAGCTTGCTTTAATACATAAAGAGATTTCTTCAACTTTTTTACTTTTTTTTATTTTCCTGGAACCTCTTATCCTTGAGGCTATTCCAAATACACTTCCTCCTCCAAATAGACATTTAAGAATGCATACTTAAGATCCATGTGATAAAGAGGCCATTTGTTGTGCGTAATAATGGCCAAAATTGTTCTGACTGTGTTCAATCGTTCAACATGTGAAAATGTTTCATTGAAGTCTATGCTAGGCTGTTGTGAGAAGCCTCTTGCATCCAATCTTTCCTTGTTCTTCTGCACATTTCCATCTGCATCTTTCTTGGTTTTATAAATCCATTTTACACTTATTACATCCTTGTTTTTAGGCATATCTACCAATTTCCATGTTTGATTCTTTTCAATGCATTCAATTTCTTCATCGATGGCTTCTTCCCACACATCATATTTGATAACTTCTTCAAATATTAGAGGATCATCTATTTGAGAAAATAGTGCAAAAACTGAAAATGAATTTATTGTATCAACATCATATATCTCTCGCAAGCTTCTTGTCTTTCGTGGCAATAAGCTTCTTAATATTGGATCTGGAGATGTAGAATTCCTTGGAATGCTTGTTGGAGTTTGTTGCGCCCTAGATGTGCTTGTTGGTGTAACTTGTGCTATGTCTTGTGGCTTGGTAGCTTGAGCTATGACATGTCATGTTGTCCTGGGGGGGGGAAAGTGCTGCGACATTTTGACTTGTATGTTATGTTTGAACCACTTCTTCTATCATGTTTGTTGATGTATATGTAACTTCGGAATGTATTTCGTATATGTATATTGTACTCCTATAGAGATGGTATTATTCCTCTATACGGAAGTGTTTGTATTCCTATAGAGATGTTATTATTCCTTTATATAGAAGTGTTGTCATTTATATTGTAAGTGTCATAACTTATACTTGATGGATTATTAGACCACCTTGTTGGGGTCGGCCTTGTATAAGTCATGTGGGTTGAAGGGTTATTAGACCACCCTATTGGGGGTTGGCCATGTGGGTCAAAGGGTTATTAGACCACCCTATTGGGTGTCGGCCTAGTCAGCATTATGTTATGTGGTTAAGTTAAGGCCGACCTAGTAAAGGATATTAGGCAAGTCAAGTCAAGTATAAATAAAGTGCGGGAGGCACTCTATTTCATCACTCATTATTCTCTCTCACACTCTTTGGAGAGTGGCGCACTTGTGGAGGAGGAGAAGTTGCTGCTAGGAGATTTCTCTCTCTTATGCTTGGGTTGTATCATTGCTCTATCTATCTCTGAGGAAGTTATTGGGGTTTTTCACCTTTATGGTTTTCCCTAAGTAAACTATGTGTCTCTTGTGTGCTTGCATTATTGTGTCCATGATTGATATGCTATAGATATGTTGTACATGTTGTTCTCTCAGTTAAGATCCTAGATCAGATTGAAGTTAATTTTGAATAACTAACATGATATCAGAGCTAGCCTGAAAGAAGGCATGGTATGGCATGTATGACACTTGTTGCACTTGCGATGCTAGGGCTTGATATAGCAAAAACAAGTCATCGTAGAACTTTCACCATAAATACATTTTGACGAAGTTTTAGAGTCTGAAAAATCATATAGAACGAAGCTAAGATCCCCATGTACCTTGTGTCCAAAGAAAAACCTCTAATTCGTTGTACTTTGTGATTTATGATCTGTACAATATAGGGTTTCGGCCTCTTCCAGATCTTAGTCATAAACAGGTGACCTTGGAAAAAGGTCATAACTTGGGCTAGGAAGCTCTAAATGAAATTTTGTAAAAAGTGACAGGTAGTGCACGGACTTTACTTTCTCAGGTAACATTTTCAGAGGCCGAAACTGAACCAGTGACACATGGCACGCTGTACAAGTTCTCTCTCCTATTTTATCCCATAAACAGGTCACGTTGCGACACTTGGAATAACTCTCTCTCAGAGAATCCATTTGAGGTCAGACCTGTGGGGTTGGAAAGATGAGAGGTTGGGCTATCACAATGAAATTATTCAGACCCTGTGGATCCAAAATTTTGGAGTTACACCAGAAGAAATCAGGTACATATTTCTGTCAAAACATAATTATTTTTTAGCACCTTCATTCATGGATTCTGGAATTTAGGGTTTCGGAGAAAGTTGGAATTTTTGTAATCGGAGACTATGGCTGAATACTACTCATCAAAATTGAAATTTAGAGACCAAGATCAGAATTTTTGGTTGGGCATAAGGCCAGGCTTGATCAGACTCTAGTTCGGGACTTTGATCGGAAAAGTGGAAAATTAGGGCTTCTGCAAAAATGAGAATTTTTGAAATCTGTGACCATGGTTGCAAGCTTGTCAGAAAAATAGAAGCTTAGAGCTTTGGATCGAACCTTTTGATTAAGCAGAAGGGTGGGCTTTATCAAACCCTAGTTCGGGGACATGTCCAGTGAATCCGAAAGTTTCAGAGGAAAATTTGAGGGGTAAACTTTGCAGTTTTCAAATTATGAGTATACCAGCTTGATCAGCTCATCAAGGCGCATATTTATATCCTTTCAGAAGCTTGAAATTCAAAGTTTGAATTTTTAGGGTTTCTCTCACAAACCCTAATCCAACTCGAGATCCAGTTCCGGCAAATCAAGTGGATTGGGTTAATCCTAGAAGAGAATGGATTGGTCACCTGCATAAGTGAATAAGTTCTTGTTTCAGAGGGAGATGAGGCTAAGGTCTTACATAAGAAGAGTACAAGCAATCTCGACAGTTATGACTTACAGGTATGTTTCGAATTCTGTTCATGGTTAAGTTTATGATATGTTTGTCTTCATATCATTACAGTTAGTACAAT
Organism: Larix kaempferi; assembly: GCA_027924585.1. Taxonomy (NCBI): domain Eukaryota; kingdom Viridiplantae; phylum Streptophyta; class Pinopsida; order Pinales; family Pinaceae; genus Larix; species Larix kaempferi. Next base: position 2,777,019 of record BSBM01000110.1, read on the forward strand.
CTTGATTAATTACTAGACTTGTCGTATCACCTTAATAAAATTATGAATACATGATAGAATATATTCATTGATTAAGGTTTTGACACTTATGATTGTACTAATGCATTATGGTGTTGTATGAGGTTTATGTTGTCTGCTAACATGAAAGGTACACCAAGAAAGACAAATCATGTTCTAGTTCAAGAACATATGATCATGATGACATGAGGACAAATATTCATCCATTATCATGAATCACTTAGAAGATCTATTTGCGAGGTATGTATAACTTGGTTCTGTAATGGTTAGCCTATGAGATATGCAGGTTACTAGCACAAGTCATTGAAGATAACAAGAAGACATCATGTGGGTATGTTAGACATAACTAGCTAACATACCAATCCAGGTATGTTTTTCCTATATCAAGTTAGAATCCTACCTTGTGTTAGGATCCCTTATATAAGTATACTTGGTATGATTGGTTATGTTTATTCATAAAGTTAGAAATGTAAGTAATCAAGGGTTTATGCATTTTATGTCTCTTATCTTGATTGATGATTTAACTAACCTATGATCAAATAAGAATATGCATGAATAAAGGAAGACTTCCCTGAAACCTTGAATACTAATATTTATTATCTGTGTTTGAAATGATCATGACTATACATGTTTAAGATTATTGTGTTTTGATAGTATTAAGATTATACTAATGAATGTGTGATTATGTATGAGACCTCGAGGATAACAAAATGATGATACTAATAAGCATGCATAGTGATGGATATAAGTTCAAGGACAGGTAGTCCAGGAAGCAAAGATCAAGAGGGAGCACACTCCAGTTGTTCCTGCAAGGAAGCAAAGATCAAGAGGGAGCACACTCCAATTGTTCCTGCAAGGAAGCAAAGATTAAGAAGGAGCACACTTCAGTAGTTTCTGCAAGGATTCAGATATTCAGAGGGAGTTGACCACTTCTCACAATCCACATTAGAATGGAGTTGCAAAGAAGAAGCAAAGACTGAGAGGGAGTCAACCCAACAAACAAACAAAGATAAGTATTTGAATTATCATTCCTTGCATATTTTATTGTTTAAATAATATTGTTCAATAATGTATATACTCATGTTTCTAGAATTAGGTTGTGTATTATGAATATTAGAACAGTTGCATTGATGAACAATATACTACTAATATACATGGGTAAGTGGCCTATGGCACTATACAACATTCCATTGCTACTTATCTAGAATGAAACCTCTTTGCTGACATGTTGGGAGTTGTGCACACTCTTAACAATGTTCTGGTAGAGATTGGAAGGCATCTAGAAAGTTATGGGATATGGATAAATGTTGTATTGAAGCATTGGCTAAGATAATTGCATGACTGCATGACATATTTCTTTATGTGTAAGAATTTGTTATGAAAACTACGAGATGTTTTCTAATCATGCAATTTAACTTGTTGTGTAGGAAAGATTGTATACCATCACCTACAAATGAAGGACTACAATATTTGTTCAGCAACAAAGTTATCTATTGAAAACATTGAAGATATTGAAGTTCCCAGGATTTGGGAAGAATGCCATGATCGAGGAGTACCAGTCGATCATGAAGATGTTTGGGATGCAGTCCCAAGACCTGAAGGGGAGTCTGTAGTGACTTCCAAGAGGATCTACAAGATCAAGCATGCTGCAGGTGGTAGCATAGAGAATTTTGCTCCTGTAGCTAGATACACTTCCATTAGATCCATAGTAGCTCTGGTTGCAGTGATGAAATGGAAGATACACCAGATGGATTTCAAGACAACTTTCTTGAATGGTGGAGTTGAAGAAGTGTATGTGGAGCACCCACTTGGTTCTGAGACACATGACAGGGAGTCATATATGTGCAGAACTTGGTATGGTAGGATAGATAGCTTTCTATCCAGTTTGGGCTTTACCAAGAGTAAAGCGGATTCCAACGTTTACTACAAGGTTGAGGAAGGCAATCTAGTGATACTACTTTTGTATATGGACGACCTGTTTATTACAGGTGAAGATAGATTGATTGCCGTCACGCAGTGGAAGCTTGCTGCTGAGTTCGAGATGAAGAACTTGTGGATGATGCACTATTTTCTAGGTATGGAGGTGTGGCAGAGTGCAAATGGAATCTTCCTTGGACAAGGGAAGTATGCAGTAGAGATCCTGAAGAGGTTCGGGATGATGGAATGCAAGGCCATGGCCACACCTATGGCATCAAACCTGAAGCTTCTGTGTGATGCTTCATCTGAGTCGGTTGATATCACTATGTATCGTCAGATGATTGGGTCCTTGATGTACCTGACGAACACGAGACCAGATATTTGCTTTGCGGTGAACACATTGAGCTAGTTCTTGATGGATCCGAGGAGTGTTCACCTGGTTGTTGTAAATCATATTCTGAGGTACCTGAATGGTACAGTTGATTATGGGCTCAAGTATGATGCGAATCAAAAGTTTAACCTACAAGGTTATGTTGATTCAGATTGGGCAGGCAATGCTGCAGATAGGAAGAGCACTTCTAGGTGTTGCTTCAGTATGGGATCAGGTGTGATGTCTTGGTTTAGCAGGAAGCAGTCCTGCGTAGAACTAAGTACAGCCGAAGTAGAGTATGTTGCAGCTTGTTTGGCTAGTTGTGAGGCAGTATGGCTGAGGAAGCTACTGTCTGAGTTATTTGATCTACCACTAGAGGCTATTGGTATATTTTTTAACAACCAGAGTTGTGTGAAGCTATCTGAGAACCCGATGTTCCACGACAGGTCGAAACACATAGATATCAAATATCACTATATCAGGGATATGGTGCAGAGAGGATTAGTGAAGCTCCTATATGTTGCGACGGACAAGCATATTGCAGATGTGTTGACAAAGCCAATAGCCAGAGTGAAGTTCGAGTACTTCAGAGAGAGGCTTGGTGTTCTTTAGATCGATGACACTTTGAGGAAGAAGTGATGGAGACATTTGCTGTAGCCATTCCTAGCATGGTGGAAGGGGGACCCTTCACATGGTTGTAGATGTAAGTGCTAGATGATGAGCATCAGGTTGATGTTCTAGTTTCTGCTGGATATGATCAGTTGGATCATTTATGTATGTATGCATCATGTTGGATGTTGGATATGATCAGTTGGATCATTTATGTACGCATGCATCATGTTGGATACTTGATATGATCGGTTGGATCATTTATGTATGTAGACATCATGTTGGATGTTGGATATGATCAGTTGGATCATTTATGTATGTACGCATCATGTTGGATTCTTGATATGATCAGTTGGATCATTTATCTATGTACGCATCATGTTGGATGCTGGATATGATTAGTTGGATTATTTATGTATGTATGCATCATGTTGGATGCTTGGACCATGTATCTGTAGATGTATCAGGTGGATACACTGTGTATGGTGATATGTATCAGGTAGATACCTGGTATGCATTAGGTAGATGCATTGTATGACCAGGATGATCGTGGATGACGAGCTTCTCCAGATGACATGCACCAGGATGATGCAGTGATAATGATCAGGATGATCATGTGTACATCAGGATGATGTATGGAAAGTATCGGGTTGATACTCTGTGGTTGTGGATAGGTTGTGCAGATGAGCATGTAAGTAGACTTGGGAGATTTGGACAGGATGAAAAAGGCCTCAGATGCTCTTTCGAGGCATTGCTCTGGGAGGACATGTAAGTAGACCTGAGGGATCTAGACAGGATGAAAAAGGCCTCAGATGCTCTTTCGATGCATTGTCCTATGGCATGTAAGTGGACCTAGGAGATCTGGATAGGATGAAAAAGGCCTCAGATGCTCTTTCGAGGAATTGCCACGACCACATGTAATATGCTCCTGGGAGATCTGGACAGGATGAAAAAGGCCTCAGATGCTTCAGCCAGGTTTTGTGGTGGACCACATGTAATGTGCTCCTGGGAGATCCGACAGGTAGAGCTATGTGCTTGTAATAGCCTGGGATGATTCAGCCAGGTTTTGTGGTGAGATCACATGTCATGTGCTCCTAGGAGATCCGATAGGTAGAGCTGTGTGCTCGTAATATCCTGGAATGCTTCAGCCAGATTTTGTGATGGGTCACATGTAATGTGCTCCTGGGAGATCCGACAGGTAGAGTTGTGTGCTCATAATAGCCTGGGATGCTACCGCCAGGTTTTGTGACGCATGTAATAAGTCTTAGGGATTCCACAGTATGGTCAGTGATGATGATGACCTGCAGGTGGTGGGCCTACATCCAGTATGAAAAAGGATTGGCTCTGTAGAACTTCCTATGACGAGTAGATTCATAGATTGATTGAGATAGCAGCAGCAGTGACAATGACGATGACTCGATGACGATTATCCAGTGACGATGATCCAGAGAAGACGACTTGTGCTAGAAGACCTGTGTCGAGAAATACCTTCCTAGTTAAGAGGGAGTGTTGATGTATATGTAACTTCAGAATGTATTTCATATATGTATATTGTACTCCTATAGAGATGGTATTATTCCTCTATACGGAAGTGTTTGTATTCCTGTAGAGATGTTATTATTCCTCTATACAAAAGTGTTGTCATTTATATTGTAAGTGTTGTAACTTATACTTGATGGGTTATTAGACCACCTTATTGGGGTTAGCCCTATATAAGTCATGTGGGTCAAAGGGTTATTAGACCACCCTATTGGGGGTCGACCATGTGGGTCAAAGGGTTATTAGACCACCCTATTGGGTGTCGGTCCAGTCAGCATTATGTTATGTGGTTAAGTTAAGGCCGACGTAGTAAAGGTTATTAGGCAAGTCAAGTCAAGTATAAATAGAGTGCGGGAGGCACTCTATTTCTCTCTCACACTCTTTGGAGAGTGGCGCACTTGTGGAGGAGGAGAAGCTGCTGCTAGGATATGTCTCTCTCTTATGCTTGGGTTGTATCATTGCTCTATCTATCTCTGAGGAAGTTATTGGGGTTTTTCACCTTTATGGTTTTCCCTAAGTAAAATCTGTGTCTCTTGTGTGCTTTCATTATTGTGTCCATGATTGAAATGCTGTAGATATGCTATACATGTTGTTATCTCAGTTAAGATCCTAGATCAGATTGAAGTAAATTCTGAAAAAACTAACAATGTCATCATCTGCGACATGATTTACAATTTTTAATGTATTTTCTATACTTCCATCCCATGCTTCATTTTCCACAAACTGAACATAACGATTGATTATAACTTTCCTTATGACAGGGTCATATAATTTGTATGCTTTTATATCTTCTGAATATCAAACAAATATAAATTTATGTCCCTTGTTATCTAATTTATTTCTCAGCTCATCTGAAATGTGAGCATATGCAACACAATAAAAAACTTTTAAATGAGAGAAATTGTGTTTCATACCTGTCTAACAGGGATAATTTTAAGGACCCATACTTATTTAAAAGTGTATAAACCTTGGCGAATCTCACCAATTCTTAAAATGTCAACTATAAAATATTTGGCGATATGTTTCTAAAATTATTTCAACTTTTAAGGATTTTATATAGTTTATATAATAATTTGGCGATTTTTAGAGTGAAAAAATTTTACCCCATCAAAATTGGGCGAAATGGGGATTCAAAAAATGCAAATTGGCAAATCTTTTTTTGGAAAAAAAAATGGAAAAATAGCTCATGGGATAAATTTCGCCCCTAAAATTATCCTTGTTGTCTAAGCTTCTTGAGGAACTTTGTTCTTCACACTCTTCATTGGACACCTATTTATGATATATACAATAGTTTCTACTACCTCAACCCAATATTCAATTGGCAGATGTTTGGCTGCCATCATACTACGTGCCATCTCCATAATAGTTCGATTCTTTCTCTTTATAACACCATTATGTTGAGGTGTATAGTGCGCAGTAAATTGCTTGTGTATGGCATGAGATTTACAAAATCTTAGAAATTCATTTGATACATATTCATCACCTCTGTCCATCCTTAAAAATTTGATGTAGTATCCACTTTGCTTCTCCACAAGTGCCTTACATGTCTTTTGAAAAGATCCAAATGCATTAGATTTGTGTTTCAGAAAATAAACCATGTTTTTCTTGTGAAATCATCAATGAATGTGAGAAAATAACTGCAGCCGCTTATGGATGAAGTTTGCATTGGCCCACATATATATCTAAATGAAAAATTTCAAATGGTGCATGTGCTGTTAAATTTTCAGAATTTACTTCAATCTGATCTAGGATCTTAATTGAGAGAACAACATGTACATCAAATCTACAGCATATCAATCATGGACACAATAATGCAAGCACACAAGAGACACAGAGTTTACTTGGGGAAAACCATAAAGGTGAAAAACCCCAATAACTTCCTCAGAGATAGACAAAGCAATGATACAACCAGAATACAAGAGATAGTCTTCTCCTAGTAGCAAAGCCTCCTCCTCATAAGTGCGTCACTTTCTGAATGAGAGAAGTGTGTGAATGAATGATCAAATAGAGATCTGCCGATCTCTATTTATACTTGTTCTGTCCTGCCCAATAAACTAATGGGGCCTACATGTCTAGCTTAACCCATGGTTAACTTAATCCGAGCCGACCCCACACTTGGTGGTCTAATAACCCTTTGACCCACATGACCGACCCCTAATAGGGTGGTCTAATAACCCTTCGACCCACATGACTTATACAGGGCCGACCCCAACAAGGTGGTCTAATAACCCATCAAGTATAAGTTACGACACTTACAATGTAAATGACGACACTTCCGTATAGAGGAATAATAACATCTCTATAGGAATACAAACACTTCCGTATAGAGGAATAATGCCATCTCTATAGGAGTACAAAATACATATATGAAATACATGGGTGAGATACATTCCGAAGTTACATATACATCAACACTCCCTCTTAACTAGGAAGGTATTTCTCGACACAGGTCTTCTAGCACAATTCTTCTTCTCTGGATCATCATCAATGAATCATCATCCTCGAATCATTGTCATCGTCATTGCTGCTGCTATCTCAATCAATCTCTGAATCTACTCGTCATAGGAAGTTCTACAAAGCCAGTCCTTTTTCATACTGGATGTAGGCCCACCACCTATAGGTCTTCGTCATCACTGGCCATACGATGGAATCCTCAGGACTTATTACGTGCATCACAAAACCTTTAAAGAGTCTCTTTCCTAGCAAGAACCCTAAAGAGCATCTGAGGCCTTTTTCATCCTATCCAGATCTCCAGGACTTATTACATGTGACCCCACCACAAAACCTAGCAAGAGCATCTCAGGATGTTATAGGTACACAACTCCAACCTGAAATCTCCCCAGGGCACAAATTACATGTTGTCACCACAAAACCTAGCAAGACAATCTTAGGATGTTACGGGTACACAACTCCGACCTGAAATCTCCCCAGGGCACAAATTACATGTGGTCATGGAAAAACCTCGAAAGAGCATCTCAGGATGTTATGGGTACACAACTCCGACCTGAAATCTCCCAGGGCACAAATTACATGCCATAGGACAAAACCTCACAAGAGAATCTCAGGATGTTACGGGTACACAACTCCGACCTGAAATCTCCTAGGGCACAAATTACATGTCCTCCCAAAGCAATGTCATAAAAGAGAATCCCAGGATGTTACGGTTACACAACTCCGACCTATAGGATCTCCCAGACATGCTCATCTACAAAACCTGATCCACGGCCACAAAGTATCATCCTGATACTCACCATACATCATCCTGATGTACACATGATCATCCTGATCATCATCACTGCAACATCTTGCTGCATGTCATCTGGAGAAGCTCGTCATCCATGATCATCCTGATCATACAATGCATCCACCTAATGCATACCAAGTATCTACCTGATACATATCATCATACATGATCTACCTGATCATACAATGTATCCACCTGATACATACATAGATACATGATCCACACAATGTATCCACCTGATACATATCAACATACATGATCTCAGTATCCACCTAATACATATACAGATACATGGTCCAAGCATCCAACATGATGCATATACAAAATACATACAAATGATCCAACTAATCATATCCAGCATCCAACATGATGCATACATACATAAATGATTCAACTGATCATATCCAGCATCCAACATGATGCATATATACATAAATGATCCAATTGATCATAACAAGCATCGAACATGATGCATATACATATACAGAGTAGTAACGGAAGCATCGTCCTGATGCTCATCATCCATGATCCTCCTGATCATCATAGCATCATCCTCTTCAAATCATCTCATCGTCCACGAAGCATAGCCCAGATGCACATCATCCAACACTTACACCATCGACATGGGAGAACACATTTACCACCATTCGGGGAAGGCTCCAGCCCTTACCTTTTCACCATGGGAGAACACATCTACCACCATGTGAAAAATTGCTCAGCAATTACATCACGACCAAGGGAGAACACATCAACCATGTCAGAAAATCTCATGTGCATCTGCATCTTCCGGACTCATCACTTCCCTTTGGAAGGAACCTCGATCTAAAGTGCACCAAGCCTCTCTCTGAAGTACTCAAACTGCACTCTGGCCAACAGCTTGGTCAATACATTTGCAACCTACTCATCCGTTGCAACATACTCTGCTTCGGCCGTACTCAGTGCTACATAGGACTGCTTCTTGCTAAACCAAGAGATCACACTTGATCGCTATTTACAACACTGACTACCCAATCTGAATCAACATAACCCTGCAGGTTAAACTTTTTATTTGCATCATATTTGAGCCCATAATCAACTGTACCCTTCAGGTACCTCAGAATATGCTTTACAACAACCAGGTGAACACTCCTTGGATTCGTCAAGAACTAGCTCAATGTGTTCACCGTAAAGCAAATATCTGGTCTCGTGTTTGTTAGGTACATCAAGGACCCAATCGTCTGACGATACATAGTGATATCAACCGACTCAGATGAAGCATCACACAGAATCTTCAGGTTCGATGCCATTGGTGTGGCCATAGCCTTGCAGTCCATCATCCCGAACCTCTTCAGGATCTCTACTGCATACTTCCCTTGTCCAAGGAAGATTCCATCTGCACTCTGCCACACCTTCATGCCAAAAACAAATAGTGCATCATCCCCAAGTTCTTCAACTCGAACTCGGCAGCAAGCTTCTGCTACATGTCAGCAATCAATCTATCCTCACCTGTTACAAACAGATCATCCATATACAAAAGTAGTATCACTGGATTTCCTTCCTCAACCTTGTAGTAAACGTTGGAATCCGCTTTACTCTTGGTAAAGCCCAAACTGGATAGAAAGTTGTCTATCCTACCATACCAAGTTCTGCACATATATGACTACCTATCATGTGTCTCAGAACCAAGTAGCTGCACCACATACACTTCTTCTTCAACTACACCATTCAAGAAAGTGTATCTTCCTCTTCATCACTGCAGCCAAAGCAAGTATTGATTTAATGGAAGTCTATCTGGCTACAGGAGCAAAAGTCTCTATGCTACCACCTGCAGCATGCTTGATCTTGTAGATCCTCTTGGAAGTCACTATAGACTCCCCTTCAGGTCTTGGGACTGCATCCCAAACATCTTCATGATCGACTAGTACTCCTCAATCATGGCATTCTTCCCAGATCCTGGGAACTTCAATATCTTCAATATTTTCAATAGATAACGTTGTTGCTGAACAAATGTTGTAGTCCTTCTTTTGTAGGTGATGGTATACGATCTTTCCTACACAACAAGTTAAATTGCATGATTAGAAAACATCTCATAGTTTTCAGAACAAATTCTTACACATAAAGAAATATGTCATACAGTCATGCAATTATCTTAGCCAATGCTTCAATACAACATTTATCCATATTCCGTAACTTTCTAGATGCCTTCCAATCTCTACCAGAACATTGTTAAGAGTGTGCACAACTCCTAACATGTCAGCAAAGAGGTTTCATTCTAGATAAGTATCAATGGAATGTTTTACAGTTCCATAGGCCACTTACCCACGTATATTAGTAGTATACTGTTCATCAATGCAACTATTCTAATATGCATAATACACAACCTAATTCTAGGAACATAAGCATATACATCATTGAATAACATTATGTAAGAAATGAAAGTTCAAATACTTATCTTTGTTTGGTTGCTGGGTGTACTCCCTCTAAATCTTTGCAACTCCATTCTGATGTGGATTGTGAGAAATGGTCAACTCCCTCTGAATATCTGCATCCTTGCAGAAACTACCGAAGTGTGCTCCTTTGCTTTCTTGCAAGAACAATTGGAGTGTGCTCCCTCTTGATCTTTGCTTCCTGGATTACATATCCTTGAACTTATATCCATCCTTAATCACTATGCATGATTATTATTATCATCATTGTGTTATCCTTGAGGTCTCATACATAATCACACATTTATTAGTATAATCTTAATACTACCAAAACACAATAATATTAAACATGTATAGTCATGATCATTCACAGATAATAAACATTAGTATTCAATGTTTCAGGGAAGTCTTCTTTTACTCATGCATATTCTTATTTGATCATAGGTCTCTTCTGATTAGCTAAATCATCAATGCATAAACCCGTGATTACTCAAACCTATACCTTCATGATTCTTCTGGTTAGTCATATTATCAATTATGGTAAGAAACATAATATGCATACAACCATGAATATTCAAACCTATGACTTCATGAATAATCATTATCAACAACACAACAGTATAAGATCCTAACACAAGGTAGGATTCTAGCTTGAAATAGGAAAAACATACCTGTATTAGCATGCTAGCTAGTTATTTCTAACATACCCGCATAATTTCTTCTAGTTCTCTTCAGTGACTTGTGCTAGTAACCTGCATGTCTCATAAGTTAACCATTGTAGAACCAAGTTATACATACCTCGTAAGTAGATCTTCTATGTGATATATGACAATGGATGAATCTTTGTCTTCATGTCACCATGATCATATGTTCTTGAAGTAGAACATTTTTTGTCTTTCTTGGTGTACCTTTTATGTTAGCAGACAACATAAACCTCATACAACACCACAATGCATTAGTACAATCATAAGTGTCAACACCCTAATCAAGGAATATCTTCTATCATGCATTCATAATGTTGTTAATGTGATATGACAAATCTAAAATCAAGATTGTACTAACCGTAATAACATGAAGACAAACATACCATAAACTTAATCATGAACAAATCTCGAAACATACCTCGATGAGTCATACCTGTCGAGATCGCTTGTAATCTTCTTATGTAAGGCCTTAGCCTCATCTCCCTCTGAAACATGAACTTCTTCACTTATGTAGGTGACCAATCCATCTTCTTCTAGGATTAACCCAATCCACTTGATTTGCAAGAACTGGACCTGGAGTTGGATTAGGGTTTGTCAGAGAAACCCCAAAAATTCAAACTTTGAATTTCAAACTTCTGGAAGGATAGAAATATGTGCCTTGATGAGCTGATCAAGCTGGTATATTCAAAATTTGAAAACTGCAAAGTTTCATTCCTCAATTTTGCCTTTGAAACTTTCGGATTCACTGGACATGACCCCGAACTAGGGTTTGATGAATCCCACTCTTCTGCCCAATCAAAAGGTTTGATCCAAAGCTCTAAGATTCTATTTTTCTAAGTAGCATTCAGTCGTGGTCACAGATTTAATAAAATCCCATTTTTGCAAAAGCCCTAATTTTCCACTTTTCTAATCAAAGTCCCAAACTAGGGTCTGATCAAGCCTGGTCTTCTCCCCAACCAAAAATTCTGAACTTGGTCTCTAAATTTCTATTTTGATGAGTGGCATTCAGCCATAGTCTCCGATTACAAAAATTTCAACTTTCTCCGAAACCCTAAATTCTGGAAGCCATGGATGAAGGTGCTCAAAATAATTCTGTTATGACAGAAATATGTACCTGATTGTTTCTGGTGTAACTCCAAAATTTTTGATCCAAAGGGTCTGAAATATTTTCCTGAGATAGTTTGACCTGTCATCTTTCCATCCCGATAGGTCTGACCTCAATTGGATTCTCAGAGAGAGTTATGCCAAGTGTCACAACATGACATGTTTATGGGATAAAACAGGAGAGCGAACTTGTACGGCGTGCCATGTGTCACTGGTTCAACTTCGGCCTCTGAAAAATTTTATTGATATATTACAGTCTATGTACTACCTGTCTCGTTTTCCTAAATTTCATTTGGAGCTTCCTAGCCCAAGTTATGACCTTTTTCCAAGGTCACCTGTTTATGACTGAGATCTGGAAGAGGTAGAAACCCTATATTGTACAGATCATAAATCACAAAGTACAACGAATTAGAAGTTTTACTTTGGATACAAGGTACATGGGGATCTGATCTTCGACCTGTAAATGTTTCAGATCCGAAAGCTTCGCCAAAATGGATTTATAGCGAAAGTGCTACGATGACTAGTTTTTGCTATATCAAGCCCTGGCATCGTAAGTGCAACAAGTGTCATACATGCCATATCATGCCTTCTTTCAGGATAGCTCTGATACCATATTAAATTTTCAAAATTTACTTCAATATGATCTAGGATCTTAACTGAGAGAACAACATGTACATCAAATCTACAGCATATTAATCATGGACACAATAATGCAAGCACACAAGAGACACAGAGTTTACTTGGGGAAAACCATAAAGGTGAAAAACCCCAATAACTTCCTCAGAGATAGATAGAGCAATGATACAACCAGAATACAAGAGATATTCTTCTCCTAGTAGCAGAGCCTCCTCCTCATAAGTGCACCACTTTCCAAATGAGAGAAGTGTGTGAATGATTGATCAAATAGAGATCTGTCGATCTCTATTTATACTTGTTCTGTCCTGCCCAATAAACTAATGGGGCCTACATGTCTAGCTTAACCCATGGTTAACTTAATCTGGGACGACCCCACACTTGGTGGTCTAATAACTCTTTGAACCACATGGATGACCCCCAATAGGGTGGTCTAATAACCCTTCGACCCACATGACTTATACAGGGCCAACCCCAACAAGGTGGTCTAATAACCCATCAAGTATAAGTTACGACACTTACAATATAAATGGCGAAACTTCTATATAGATGAATAATAACATCTCTATAGGAATATAAACACTTCCGTATAGAGGAATAATTCCATCTCTATAGGAGTACAAAATACATATATGAAATACATGGGTGAGAGACATTCCGAAGTTACATATACATCAACATGTGCTCTATATGACTTTCCAACTGGAAAAGACTCCCTAGATGCTTCTTTAAAAAAATGAAGCCTTCACAAATTATTTTTGGTTTTTTGATCAATGGAAAACCTTTCACCATATTCTTCATGTGCAATAGCTTTATCCCACTAAAATTCAAATTTCCAAATCTGAAATTCCACAACTAGGATTCATTATGTACCTCTAATTGAAACGTTGCTTGTATTTTTTTATCACTGTCTTTTTCTTCCTTGGAACATGGCTTGTTTGCTTCCTTACTTTCTACTTTAAATGCATCTCCAGAGTGCACATTGTTTGTGGCTTGTGCATTCTTTCCCTTCATATCAAGCCTCAATCTTAAAGGAAACAGGTGATTTCTTGTCATCTGCACTTTAGCTATCAATTGTTTCCTTGGATACTTGTCCATAATAACACAATGATTGTCTTCCATATAGAATTTGTATCCTTTTTGCAATAGCTACCCAATACTTAATAAATTATGCTTTAGGCCCGTGACATAATATACATCACACATAATTTTATTCTCCCCCTTTTGGTTGGAATACCAACAATACCTTTTCCCAAAACAATGATTTCCAGATATTGTTTCTAAGTGTAACATCAATTTGAACTAATTTATCCAGACTAGAAAACGAATCTAAATTTCCAATATATGATTACTACAACTTGAATCTAAATACCATATATCACATGGAATTTCTTGGGAAACATTACATTCAAGTGGGGATGCACATGCCATAGACATTGTGTTGGTGGAAGTGATAGTGTTGCTTGACTTGTTTTGACCTTGCTTACTCTAGTCATGTTGTTTCTTCCTGCATTCATATGAATAATGCCCAAATTTATTACAATAATGACATTGTATACGAGATTTATCAAATCTTTGGCCATTTGACTAACTGAATTATGATTTTGACCTCTATCAACAACATCCGCAGGACTACTGTTGCGTCCTCCTCTAGGAAAAATTCTTCCTCTTCCTCTAAAATTAGATGTCCCCTTCCTCTTCTATGGAATATATATGAATGTGATGCAAATGCATTTTATAATGATGCATTTGATCTATTTAATCTATGTTCATGATTGATGAGAGAACCTTGCAGCTCATCAATATTAAACTAACTCAAATCTTTGTTTTCCTCCAAAGTCACAACTAAAGATTCAAATTTGGGGGGAAGAATCCAAAGCACCTTCTCAACAACCTTCTTGTCATCTATGGATTCTCCACGAGACTTAATTTGATTGATCATACAAATAACTCGAGTATAAAATGATTCTACTAAATCTGTATATTTAATTTACAGAGTTTCAAAATATATTCTAAGAATTTGTAATTTAGTAGTCTTTACTTTGTCCATACCTTGGTGGGTAGTTTGTAGAGTATCCCATGAAACCTTGGTGTTATTTTCTACTGATACTATTGGGAGTATGCTTTCATGCATTGCTTGATGTATGTAAAACATGGCTTTTCCATATTTTTTTCTTTGTTCCTTCAAAATATCCTTCTCATCTTGTGTGAGAGAATTATATGTTGCTTGATTTGCTTGTTCCACATAGCCATTTTCAACTATCTCCCATACATCTTGACCTCGGAATAGAGCCTTCATGGCTAGGGACCAATATTCATAATTCTTGCCTATAAAAATTGGAGTTTGTAGACTTGACATTTGTGCACCAGAAGTGGAATCCATTTTTGTTTTAAATTTTCTTGGTCACTTTATTTTTTCAAAACATATATTTTTCTCTTCCTGAACCTACTCTAATAACTTGCTTTGATAACAAATCAAGAGAGTTATGCAGTATCACTTCGTTGTGAACTGCGCAGTAAATACACTCTTACCTAAGACCTTTGCAGTAAAATTATTTGACTTTGAACTGTGCAACAAACACTTTGAAACATCCACAATATTAAAAGTTTAGGTAATTACTTCAACGTAAAAGGTGTTATTCACTACATGGTAAAAAAGGTCTTCGACACAATATAAAAGAAGGTCTTAGATTATCGTAGAGTAACTATGGAACCTTTTACCCTTTAAAGAAAACTTAATAATTCTTCCTTAAAGTATTAATTCACCATGACACAAATAATGAGTATTCACCATAACATAAATAGAAATACTTGTTGAGAAGTTACTGCGCAATAATAAAGCTTTTATGGAGTGAAATAATCAATGGTATTTACTAACATTCACACAGGTAAAACTGGAGAAAGTGCACGACATAAAATATTCTTGTAAATAAATGCACAAAGTAATATATCTATATATCTATCTCTCTCTCTATATATATATATATATATAGATATATATTTCCGCAAAAAAAGGGGCATCTACAACTGCATACACAGTCATTGGAACTTTACTTAGATTCTTCACTTTTACATATTTTGGGCTCTTCAACAATTTCAATAGACTACGAGCTTGAGCTCTTCAACACTTCTCCAAATGTCTTCTTCTCTTATACTCTTCTTCTCTCTCATTACTTCATTTACATATACAAAAACTTGATATTGGCTTCTCTCGGAAGCTACCGAGTAAAATTAAAGAGTGTACATAATTCCTGATTGAAATATACCTAAGACTTTGAATTTAAAAAATACTGTACACCTAAATAAATATGCAGACATGAGCTAGATTTGTAACATCCCTACTATGACAAATTACTCAATTTGGACCCAATTTTGAACTTTGGATTAGTGAACTCAAGCTGCTCCAAAAGCATCCACATTCTTTCAAAATTTGCATGGAGGAACTTGGGAGGAATTAAGACATCCTAATGATTATTTGACAAGATGGGCAGAGGCGGCAGCAGTCATAGATTGCACCGCTGCGATAGCAACGTGCTTCTTATTCGACAACATTGTCACTCGGTTTGGCTTCCTAAAGGTGTTGATGAGCAATCAGGGTAGTCACTTCATCAATCGCACCATCAATACATTGAAAACAGAACTACATATATAGCATAAGAAGAGCACGCCATATCATCCGCAAGAAAATGGGACAGTAGAAGCATTCAACAAGGTTCTGGAGTACGCGCTGATGAAGGTGTGCAATGCAAACCGTGACGACTGGGATCTGAAGATCCCAACAGTGTTGTGGGCATATCGCACCACATGTAAAAGGATGACGAGACAGACACCATTCAAGCTGGTATATGTGCAAGAAGCGATTATGCCTATAGGGTACATCGCTCCAAGTCTGCGCATAGCAGTAGCAATAGGTATGGATGGTGAAGCGGCATTAGGAGAACGTCTAGCGTAGTTAGTACAACTTGAAGAAGATCTCTTTATCGCAGGGTTCCACCAAAGCATGGAGAAGGATCGATAGAAGGCTTGGCATGATCACCTTATAAAAAATAAATAGTTTTAGCAGGGTGACTTGGTGCTGTCGTATGACAGCAAGTTTATGAAGCACCCAAGGAAATTGGAGATGCATTGGCTTGGCCCATATCGCATCAGTAGCATAACTTCAGGAGGAGCAGTACAGTTGCAGCAGTTAGATGGAGAGATGCTCCCAAAGTTGATCAATGGTAGCAGGTTGAGGCCCTATAGGTCGGGCTCGGAGCAGCACGATGCCTGAGTCACATCAACAAAAACAAAAAATGGCAGGATGATCGGTGGCAGGATGGTGCACCAGCAGGAACAGAATGCGCAAGCATAAGTGCTTTTACTGCAGTTTGGGAGCAGGTTCACGACAGCGGCAGGGTCGCGACCGAGTCAAATCAGCAATAAATGCAGAAAGTTCAAGACGGTTAATTAAAGATGCTTGTTCGAATGATGAGCATTAATGGTGGATCCGGCCGATCAACTGATAGGATCGACGATGGATTTGGTCCGAATTAATGCATGATTTAGTCATGATTACGAGAAATCGAGTTGGGCACTATAAGAACAAGCCGAGGCTGGTCGGAAGGAACCTATTTGTAACGAATGAGTTCAGCTCCCAATTGTTGAATTGTGCAAGGTTGGGTTGTGTTGCAGAGTGGATTTGAGGTGTGTTGAGCAATTTTTTGGGTTGGGTAAGCTTGAGCCATCTGTTGGCATTACGGGAATTGAGTGCGGCATGTAGGGTGAGCCGGATACGGTGGAGATTTCAAGTGAAGCTGAGTCACCCGTCATCCCTGCTAGTATTGAGGAGGAGGTCAATCGCGAGGAAGAAATTGCTAGCATGCCAATGGGATTGTCCCCCATTATGCACCAGAAGAGGCGAGGGACGTAGCCTAGCTCCCCACGACCAGAGAAGTGGTAGACCCACTCCACTACCCAAGTGTTGGAGAGGGTCCCGGAGGGGATCCCATCGAGCTCTGGTGTTGTGGTATCCGCAGTCCAAGCAGGCATTTTTTCTACAGATATCCTGGGATACCGACATCCATGTCGACCTGGGATGAAGCTGAGGAAGCCCACTAAGAAACAACGGTATCAAATCAAAATTCCGACGATTCCAATAGGTATGAGTTACACCGCCGATATTGTGCCTGCGTTGATGCAACTGTGGTATGATGATCATGATTTGCTGGAGCTGGAAGATGTTATGACAGAGCCCTTTAAGCCATGAGCAATGGGGCGGACTGGACTGATGCCACGCATTCCACATGACTGGGAGCGCAACTTGGAGAAGGCTGGGTTGTTGGTTTTGATCAACATGCCACACTTTGGGAGGTTGGTGGAAGCAAATGTGTGTGTGAAACAAATGTTGGCCTATTTTCATGGCGGCATTCTATTGTTGGACAGGCAGGGCACCATCATGGTGGACTTGATTTCTGAAATCACAGGGTTGCCAAAGGCTGGGGTAGACCCATTACAATATTTTTAGGGGAAGAACAACGACAAAAATCTTGTGGCAAGGTTGAGGAAGCAATATAAAATGAAGTGTGACGGATGGGCCTTTCACCTAAACACCATCAATGAGCCCACAGTTAAAATTGGGGCGCGGATCTTGGGTACCAAAATTGTTCAGAACAATCGGCCCAACCAAGGAAACTCAGGGGTTGTCGCATGCGGGGAGTTCTGTGCGAAAGACGTGCAAGTGAATTGGTCTCTATTTTTGCTCAAACAGTTGATGGAGGATCTGTTGGCGGCCCAGGTGGGATGGCGGACATTCGCATACAGTTGGTTCCTGATATTAGTCGCGCTTGTCACTTGGATGGAGCTCGATGAGTATCAAGGAATGGAGGTGGACGCGGTGCAAGATCAAAAGGGGGCACGCTACCAAAACTTGTGGTGGGTGTAGGAACTAGAGCGCATCAAGGATTGCACCACACAGTTCTGGCTCTATTGGGAAGCGCTGCAGGCGGCCGCCGAGCGGGTTCCGCGGCTAACTCAGACAATTATTGAAAAGTATAAAGGGATCACTCAGTTTGTGATTGGACCGCACAATATCCATGTGCAAGCGTGATGTGATAAGGATAAGCAGTGGTTGTAGACCCCCTAGAAATTATCCGATGAAGACTTAGACAGGATCATTGATGATTGGCCAGTCGAATGGCGAGAAACAGTTTCTCAGAAGGAGGAGTCTACGGGGATACCATCAGATGCGCCAGTGATGGGACCAAAGCATCACCAAGAGTCAGACCAGGAGTCATCGTAGACCCCTATGGATGAAGAGCGCGAGCTTGAAAAGGGTAGAACAAAAGCACACTACGAACATGGGACAATCAGTGGGATCCCCATGTCGTCGGAGGCGCAACTCGGCCGACGACTACTAATGATAAATAATGCAACTAGTGGGGTGGCTAGAGAAATGATGACAAAGGAGGATGAAGGTTTTCATGCGGTATTTTCCCGTATGGACTCCTTTTGCGACATTGTTTTGAAGAAGGTACCTGAGGGAGCAATTGTGCACGCAGTTTGCACAATTAGCACTGAGCCGTGGGTCCGGAATGTACAAATTCCCCCGACTGTGATTGCGACTGATGACGAGGCTCTAAAGGATTCACTGCAGCAGTTGGAAGTGTTTTCTGTTAACATCAACGCGCTGTCATCATAGACGTTGGTGCAGCTATAGATAGTTTCGAGTTAGGAACTGGCGGATAGAGAGAAGGATGTCAGGAGTCAGCTATTGCGCTTGCAGGAGGGTGAAGTGATGTTACGAAAGGAAGTCAAGGAACACAAGGGGAAGGTAATAGCAGCATGGGAAGTGGCCGATGAACGCAAGGATACGCTGGAGCAGCTTCGGGTCGAGAAGTCTAGGGAAATAACAGAGCTAAAGAAGGAACAAGATTGGTTGACGGTGGAGAAAACCACCCTATGGAATAGTAAGGTGTGGCTGGAGGAGGCTGTCGCTGAATCCTGTCAACATGTACTGGAGCCGATAGAGGCATTGGATCCGGTTGAGCGAGCGAAGAAGCTGGGGGTTGTCATCACCGGGTTAAAGGAGGAAATTGCTACTTTGAACCATGCACTCCAGTCGGCCACACCACTGAAAGTTGTCGCAGCGTGAAAGAGTGCCATCGAAGAGTTGGTGATTCAACTAGGTGAGTTGGAACAAGAAGCGGCCAAGATCTCTGCTGAGACCACACTGTTTTGGGGTCGTATTGTTCAGGATGAGCCACTGGAGCAGCTGACCAAGCAACGACGTGAGGTGGAAGAACAACTGGTGACACTGAAGACATCCATGCGCACGATGCCACCAACAATGCAGGTATCCAAATCGGCAGAGCTCAATGCATTGCAGCAGTGAGTCGCCAAAGCGGAAGAACGTTAGAAGAAATGCCTTGCGCAGTTGGACTAGTTTCAAGAAATCGGGGCACAGTTTAATGTTGCGGCTGAATCTGCCATGCAGGCGATACAGGAAGGAAAGAAGAAAGTTGATGTGCACCTAGTTAACAAACCATTAGAAGAAAAATTAACTAAGAGCTAGGAAGTCACCGCCACAGTCATGCAGTAGGTTAGCGAAATCCTCCAACAGTACGAAGACTTCAGGGTAAAGAAAAATGAGTACACCATGTCCTGCTGATGTGGCTCGAGGGAAAGCCACAAGATTGTGTTGGGGGCCTGTTGGCAGGCAGTTTGGACAAGTCAGCATCACGGATTCTGCGCAAGGCCGAAGATACCGCAGAAGGCGTAAAGTTGAGCGCAAATGATGATATTTTATGTAATTTTGGGTCAGTTGAACCGCGGAATGCGGGTTTTTGGGTCATTTGGACCACAATAGATAGGTTTTGGGTCATTTTCTTTGAAGTGTTGGTTAGGAAGTAGTTATTAAGTGGACAAGCAATGTAAAGGCGTAAGCCTATAAATAGACATAGGTTTGTAAGTGTTGAAACATCTTTGATCTATCTTTCGGAGAGTATGATTGTTGAATCTTAAAATCTCAAAGATCTTGATCCGATGCAGAGTATTTTGTATTTGGTTTTTTGCGTAGTTAATATGATGTGACAGAGTTGTTGAGCAGAATCCCTGTGTTTTTCCTGTTTATCTGTGGTAATGCATTTCGCGATATGAATGATGCGATGTTTCCTTGCTGCCATTAATGCTTTACTGTTATATTTGTTGCAATTATGAATTGTTCTATTGAAATGATGCCATGAATATGATTGATGCCTGATTTAAATGCTTAGATCCATTTCTGAAATGTTGCAATAAGTTAAGAAATTGATCCACAACATCCTCCTTCATTCGGAAAAAACATGGTTCCGTCAACTCTCCCTTGAACATCTCGGGTGAGACCTCATCTACTCTGCAGGTGTTGCTGGACGGGGTAAACCCTGTCTGGGTCGGTGCTTAGGGAGATCACGGTGGTCTGGGTGTCGACAGTGTTGGGAACCCCTATCGAATGGGTTTGTGTTAACATCATACATGGAATAATTCAAAATATTTACAATTCAACTTACAGTAATAGCTTCTACTTCTAGCATTTGATTGGACTGTGGTTTTTTGGCAACTTGCAGTGGTTTTTGTGACATTTATCTAGATTCAAATCGTTGTAGACATGCTTTTCCCCTATGTGGGGTTTTCCATATGTGGCTAATGATTATATTGAATATTTTTTATGTAGGCTTGACCTCCACATAAAACCCTTTGTTGCTTCTGTAGGAGGAGAAAACATTGACATTCCCAACATATTGTCACAATATTGAAAATCTCTTTGACCATGTGAATGAGACTCAAAATATAATTATAGAAAATATACCAAAAAAAATTCTAATAATGAACTTGCAGTACAAAATATCATGGACTAATCCACACACGCACACCTTTCAATTCCAAGCCTTCATAGAGCAGATATTTGACCTTTCAGATGCTCCTACAAAGATGACATTTGGTTTTTCATCCATCTAATGGAAAGTATGACCACTTGCAACACTAATAATATGTACAACCCAGATGAGCACAATTGTCTGCATGATAAAGAGGTTTCCCAAGTAATTTGAAGTGCAGATTGTGACAAAACTAGAGGGAATATTCCAAGCTATGTTTAGAAAAAATCATTTTCAACACTTGGATTAAATTCTTAAACATGTATTCTGTGAACACACTAATGGAAGGAACACCTAAATTAACATGAAACATTCCATGCACTTTGTGCATTCGAGGTATGTCAAGATGAACCTAGTACCTTCTTAAGCTCTTCTAACTTTTGAATATAGACACCTTTTGTTTCATCCTCTCCTTTATCATACAACCAATCTTCTACTGTGTGCAACATTATGATTAAAAGGGTAAACCCAAACTATAAGACCCAAGTACACTTAAAAATTACCCTCAAGGGAAGATGCAAACCAAATATGGAAATGAGGACAAGATATGGACATTGTCATGTTCCTATAACAATGCTTAAAGCAAAAGTAGAGGGACTAACTACATCATCATTGACCATTATGATAGGACCAATATGAAATTTGATAATGTCTATAGGAGAAGGCCAAAAGCTAAGAGTGCCAATCTGGACAATACTCAAAGGAAGCAAGGTGCCTCCCCTAGAATGTCCCTTAACATCCAACGCCAATAAACCTCTAGAAGTATAAAGGAAATTTGCGTTGCACACTTGTACCCTTGTACCAAGATGCAATTGAAGAGAAGTAGATGGTCCTTCATGTCGAATAGAAAAAAAATCAATGACACCTAGAATGAAGGTGAGGATGCTTGGGTACTCCAGTAGTAGCTGTTGGGTGTGTGATCTATCTCAAAGAAAACACCTAATATTTAATTATCGATCGGTGTTGGTAATCTTAGAGTTGAGGCAAAGTATATGCTAAGGTAGAATGGCACCTAATATTTTCGGCTTGTCATACCTTAAAAATATTTAATAAAGAAAAGATCGAAAGATCTTTCAAAATGAAAAACCAAGTCAAACTTCAGAAAAATAAAGATAAAAAGAACTAAATTAAATTTAGTTAAACAAATAGACTAGAATAGTATCAAATCATACTACTCTACTTTATAAAAAGTGAACTATTAACTATGAAAATGGAAACTACCAAATTTCGGATTCTAATCTCGGAATTAGAAAACAATTGTAAATAAATTAGAGACCTATCTATGAAATGAATTATTTCGATGATAAACTACATAAATAGAAAACTATGTTAATAAAAAACAAAACGATAGACTATATAATAAATTCAATAACTATTCAAGACTACACTAAATCATATAATTCTAATTCCATTCTCCTTGATGTTGTACGTCAAAAGTAATAGGAACTGGAGTAAATGTATCGTAATGACTTTCAAATGTAATAGCAAAACAAAACGGAAGTAAATCTAATCTAATTTCAACAAAGAGATGTAAACTAAAAAGAGACCAATTACAATTAACTTTAAACATTATGATCTATCTACTATCCATGAGCAAAATAATATGGAACTAATGAAAACTAGAAGCAAGTAGAAAACTTAATAAAGATATTTACTTCTGAACTTGATTTAGAAGCAAGTAGAAAACTTGATAAAGATATTAATTTCTAAATCCAAATTCTATTCCATAAACATCTTCATTATCTATCTAAACATAAGAAACTGATCCTAATCTTAATGAAGGAAAGTATCAAGACTAGAATACTTGAAGAATAAAATTATTAATTCTGATCTAAGCTAAATCTGAAGAGCATGTAATAAACTAGAGTAGGAATAAGACTGATAAGTTCTGAAATGATAACATGTAAGCAAATTAAATATGAAAGACATAATTTGAAAGACAGTTAAAGCAAACTAAGAGTGATAATAACACTTTAATTAAAACATTATGGAATGTAAAACAGGAACCTAATTATGGTTAAGAATACTAATTAAAAGCATGAAAGATTATAGTTAAGAAAAACTAAGAAACTGAATTCAAACGAGCATAAAAACAGTGCAGAAAGAATGAAAGTCCAAATGTCGATCCGGATGACTGTCTCAATGAAAGTCTGGATGAACAAAGATGAATTAAACTAAGGAAAAGGAGAGTTTTGATGATTTTAACGTCAGCGGGCGAATGCAGATGAACCTACAATGCAAAGAAATTAGTGAGAAGACTTGTTGAGAAGCTATGATAATAGAGAGCAACCTATTCTAATCATTGTTGGAGAGATAAACTATTCCTATGATATACTAAATCAAGATTGAGATGAGAGAGAGAATTAACCTACGGATACAGAGAAGAAGCTAATGAAACTAATTCTAATTGTAAACTGAGGTGGAAACAACAACTAACTAAGTCCTACTTAATTGTAGGAGATTAGAAAACAAACTATCTAATTACAAAAGATTGAAATTAAACTATCAAAGCTATGCTTTGGTCGACCATTTACTAATTTTGTAAACACAAACTAGGTTAGCAGCACAATATAAATTACAGAGAAGAAAGAAATATCATGTACAGAAAAAAAAAATTAATTACATATACAGGAAAATAAACTAACTATTTGCAGAAAAGAAAATGCAGGAAACAAGTACAAAACCTACGGTTGATGAGGGGCCCTTCCCAACAATCAGAGATGGAAAACTAAATTGGTTTAGTTACTTAGAACATCAACAAACTGGAACTTCCATTAACTTGAGAAAATTACAAAGCGTCTGTTATCTGCTCTTGATAATTTCTAACTCTAACTCTGTCTCTGTCTACAGACTAACTCGACTGACTATACAACGCGTCTATTTATAAATTACAATGGATGAGAAGGTCGACAGAGTCGACCTCTCTAATAATAGAGGTGTTTATGGCTGTAACCAGCTGCTTTGAGTGATGCATGATAGCGCAGGGAGCATCAATCAGTATTCACAGGGTTGGTTTCTTCACGCAGCTACTTGGAGCTTCGATCTTCCTTTGGCATGGAATGGGTAGTGTGTTGGCGGACTGAGCGTGGATAGACAAACTCTTCCAGAACACCGTCGTGAATGGGCGTGCGTGATTCTAGGCCGAACGAGAAAGGAAATCGACGTGTGGAGTATTGACATGGAGGTAGGATGTGCTGTCGAGCTTGGAAGGCAGGAAGGAAAATATTCCAGGACGAGAGCTCACCAATCGTAAGCATAATGTGGCTAACAGAACCTACGTACTTGTTTTTTACTTTAATAACCAGAAGTATGCCAACCGTGGATTTCGTGAGCTAAATGCAAGGCTAAATGATGAGCAGGATGCGGTTGAACATTGGCAATATAAACACGTAGTCTAAATAAAGGGTCATTTGAAAAATCGCAGCCTGTAAATCAAAACTAAATGCTATGCATGTCTAGAATTGTTAATTTAATCATTAATAAATCATGATATAACGATATTTGACCAAAATTCATATGATAAACGAATACATGCATACCTGGTCTGTTTGATGGGCTGAATGGCACAAGGAATAACTTATTATATCAAAAATAGTGAAATTAACGCCATTCAAAGTAGATTTGATGATAAAAAATAGTGACAAAATGGACACCAACATTCCCCCAAACTGGAGATATGCCAGGTCCCACTGAGCAAAACAGAGAGAAATTAGGAAGAAGGCTAAGTTGCGGTAGCAGCGGCCTTCGACTGGGATGATGAAGATATAGATTTGGCCTCGAGCTTCTTGAATTGGTCCTTTAAGTAATTATATCTCATCCACAAGGTAGTATGGGATGTTGTTTTGGCGTTAACCAAGCATTCAATGTCTTTTACTTATGTACGCAGTGGCTTGTTTTCTTCATGAAGCTCAAAAATTGACTCCACATAGCTTTGATTTTGGTTTTTCAACCGTGCTATCACTTGGATCAACTTATCCATCTCCTGCTGAGTCAGAACAAGCTATTCTTTATGATGTTCAGGGCTCTTTGGGGGACTAAACTCTTTTGAAAATGTTCCATACTCAACAGTATGATCTTCAAGAATTTTGTCTTTGTTGTGTGCAGGAGGACTTTAAGTAGTAGAGGCTTCACTAATTCGAACAGATACGTTGGCCAATGTGAGGATGGGTGATTCAGGGGTATGGTCGTCTGACTGGACATTTGAACGTGATGGATGAACGACAGACTAGTCGACAGACTAGTCACAATTTGTTCTCGTAGATTTAGTGGGATCTGAAAACAGTGGGGGTTCCGAAGTAGGGTCACCAAGAGTAAGTTCGGGAGAAGGTGATGACTGGACAAGATGTACATCTCCTGAGGGATCCTCATCAAATCACACATGCTTAGTGTCTCATTCTGCTTACGTTGAGGATTGGGTAGGCTCACCAATACCAGATTGGAAATAATGTGTTCGAGAGGGATAGGGTTTGTTAGTAGACTCTTCAATCAAATGAGGGTTCAGTATTTCAAAAAAAAAATGATCCTAGGCTTTCCCTCTCTCTTCTAATTGGTGAATGATCAAGAGTTTAATGAGACAATGATGATACAAGCTACCAGAGGGATTAATAGTATTCTTCCTAACTTGGCTAGACATCTTCTCCAAAATCTTTAGAAAATAAAATGGGAAGTTGAGGGTTTGATTGTTGACGAAATGAGCTAACAATCTGAAATGGAAAGCTTTAAAGACAGTGAACTTACCCTCGCAGGTGATTAAGTGGATGATCACGGTCAGAAGATCTAAGTACTCCGGCTTGATCCATTCTCTGTGAAAACCTTTGATACCAGCAACGTGTTGAAAATTGGTCTTTAGGGAAAATTCATGATCCTTCCATGGAAGGAAGAGATGCTTGTGCCATCGGGCACCTTCCCTTGGGAGCTTGGTAGCTAATGCTATTGACTCTTTTGTCACGGAGAAACCAAGATGGCCAACCTTGGTCGTCTTGCCATCAAAACCTTTAGCGAACAGTAATGAAATCTCATGGTCGTAGCCTTGGAGAAGGTAGAGAAACGGTCCCCAACCTACTTGCAAAAACACTTCACGGCAGGATTTAAACTCATAAATGCGAAGGAGGTCCTCCTAGCTACTAGGCTCGTAACGAATTGGAATCATTGATAGAGGATGGGGATGCGAATGGATACAAGATGTGCAAGAATTTGTAGAGGACGTGGCTCAACAAATATGGAGAGCAGATAGACTGAGGCAGAATTCATGTGATAACCAGTTTAACATAAGGTCCGTTTGATTGTTTGAATGACAGTGGACAAGGGCTTGGCATGCTTAAAAGATCACACTTGTCATTCGAAGATCTTGAGTTAAGTGCCAACGTAGAGTTGCATGAATCAAGTGAATACGTGTGATTTGTAATATATTCAACCATGTCCAAAGCCGAGCTTTGGACAGGTTGAATGCAATTCACGTAATGAAAATAGATTACACGTGAAAGATCATAATTCAATTAATACGATGGTAAGTCGTACAACAGGATAAGTAAGACCGAATGGCGGTCATGCAATGATTCACAATGATGCATAATCCATTCGTTTAATAGAGGTGAGATGGATAAGAGAATGAAGCCATGTGTAAAATATACATTTGATTGATCCCTGTCATAATTAGCCAATTAACTTATCAATAATATTCAAATTTGAACATCTTGGCATATTAAATAAGGCTGTTATAGGCTGTGGTTTCATTTAGCACTCCATTCAGAACGTTGTTTATTTTCCTCGTTCGGATCGACATTCAACCCATTATTCAATCCTTCGTATAGAATTTTGTCTATACAAGATCTTATTGTTGATGCTGACCAAAGCTAATTTTGTAGAGAATTTCTAAAGCTATTAGTGCACAAAAGATGCTGTAAACTTTGTTTTTCTGTATCTTTTAGTTGCGTTCCTCTTTTTTTTCTTGATTAGATCAATTTTATTCTGCTTTTGCATTAATCTGAAGACACCTGTCATTGTATTAGAGATAAAATAATTTTTTTATAAATATTCAGAGAGTAAGAACAGTTCTAATCTTCCTCACAAACCAAAAATATGGCGTGTCCTCAAGCCATCAAAGAGAAAATGATTAAAATTAAAAAATTTCAATTGAAAGTCTTACAGATAGCTTTTAAAATATTGTGATAATTTTCATAAGGAAATGAAATATTAACTAATAAATGTAGATGATTCAGATATGTACATTCATCAAAAAGAATACAACAGTGCTCAAAAGACCACATGAAGAATAATAGTGTAAGAGATGCGAAAAATGCCATAGGAAAACTAGTCATCCATGACTCATTGTAAAGATCTCTTGTCATCCAAAGAATACAGATAAGGTTCACCGTAAAGTTTGTGAGATCTACTATAATTATGAGTCCCATTTCTAGGATAGTCATATCCTAGGTATTGTTTGAATTAGATGACAGGGTCCAAGTCCAACTTACAACCATTATCTAATGACAGTATAAATAATCGGCCTAAACATGTGTTTTTATACTCAGGTTTTTTTTATGATTTATGTGAATAGAAATGCATTAAACAAACCTCTTTTACCCAATATTGACCCGCTACCAGCAGGCCTGTTCAGTACCCCGCCTAGTTTATCTTGGTACCATGCAAGCATAGCCCCGCTGCCAGCGATCCTGTTCAGTACCTCGATGGGTTTACTTGCATTTACCGAGCTTCCTTATTTAAGATTTTACTTAACATGAACCCGCTTCCAACGAGCCTGTTCAGTACCTTGGTGGGTTTGCTTCGTATAATGATATATATTTTTTTTGTAAGGAAGCCGGTTGGCACTAGAGTGTGCTAAGCCTGTGAAACACACAATTCAAATTTTTTTTAGCACAAACCTTATGAGTAACTTTATTTATAATGGCCTAAATTACAGATCATGCCAAGAGATAATAACCTAAAGCTGTTCTTTGACTTCACAATCTATCTTCTTCATAAAAGGTCAGTAATGTTCCCCACAAAATAGAAAATATCACCCACTTTTTAGGCTACCTTTTAAAGGTACTTTAGAGACAAGTTTTGAGAATGAGTCCAAGATGAACTAGCAATCCATAGGTGTAAGATAGAGTTTTGTGGATATCATAATAATTAAAGTAGGTCTTTGAGCAACTGTTCTAATGATAAATCAGAAATGTGCATGTCTGAATCAAATACCATATACAGAATCATAAAAAAATGGCTACAAATGATATCAAGAATGGTTTATCCTTTCACTATAAATTTTCAATTTTTAACAATAACCGAAAGAGAAGGAGAACTATAAGTATTTCTTTTTAGAGCACTTCCCTTTTCGCATAATATCACATGAGCTGATAAAAAAGATAGGGTTCTTGTGATTAAGGTGCAAAACCACTTGTCAAACGATTCAAATTTTATTTAACAAAAACATATGTACATAACAAGTTATGTAAAATTTTCAAATTAATGAAAGGAAAAAGAGTCTTCTTGTTTTATTGAAAATATTTTACAAACTGATCACAATAGATTTCCTGTAAAAAAAATACAATCAGTTGTTAGAAATGACTCATTATTATTGAAAATCAAAAACATATTTACATATATACAAAAGAAGACAACCCAAAATAATTCAAGGATTAGGACGAGGAAGAATGACTTCCTCTTCTACCAGTTCCATTTCCTCTTGCTGTAAGGCATTCTGCAAAAAATCTTGTTTAGATATTGGTTGATGATAAAGTCTAAGTCTATGTACATTTACAACAAAAGAAATTTGCGAATCATCAATTGTCTTAATTTTAACGGATCCATTCTCAAAAGCTGTAACAATTTCATATGGAACCATCCAATGAGTAGTTAATTTACCTTTAAAGTTTTTGTATCTTGAATCAAAAAGTAGTGCCCAGTCTACAGTTTTGAATTGGTTTTGTTTAATGTATCTATCATGCAATTTTTTGTGTTGGTTTTATATTAAGATTGTGTGTTGAATAGCATCTTGCCTAATCTCGTCTAATTCATTTATTTGTAGGATTCGTTGTCTCTTTGCTTCTTCTAAGTTCATCCATAATTGCGCAGCCATACGAAAGGTTTTGACTTGGAATTCAATGGGTAGAAGAACTTGTTTACCATAAACGAGTTCATAAGGTGTGTGACCAGTAGTGTTCCTCCAAGTTATTCTATAAGCCCACAGAGCTTCAAGAAGCCTATCTGCCTAGTCTTTGTGGTGTAACTGGATAGTCTTACTCAGGATGGCTTCTAATACTTTGTTGGTGGATTCTACCTGACCACTGACTTGCAGGTGATATGGTGAAGATTTAAAGTGTCTAATACCATATTTGTCAGTAAGCTCTTTCATTAATTTGGAGGTAAACTGAGATCCTTGAATGGTTACAATTTCCCTCGGTACACCGAATCGGGTAAATATTTCTTCATAAATGAATTCCACCACAGATTTCTCTGTGGCTCGAAATAAAGCTTTGGATTCTACCCATTTGGTGACATAATATGTACATAATAGAATGTACTTCTTCTTGCGAGAAATAGGGGAAATTGGTCCAACGAAATCTAGAGCCCATTTTTCAAATGGCTCAATCATAACTTGGGGTTGCAAAGGAATATCATCGGATGGTGTAGGTCTACCCATTATTTGGCAACTGTCACATCCATTGACATATTTGGCAGCATCTTTGAAGATGCTTGGCCAATAATACCCAGAGTGCAATACTTTGTATGATGTTCTCTTATCAGAAAAATGCCCACCACAGGGTCCACCATGACATGCATGAAGGATCTCTGCCATCTCATCCACTCATACACATCGTTTACTAATAAGATCAGGACCAGTGACGAAAGAGATCATTATCTACCCAAGAATAATTGGAACTTTGAACTATGATCCTACCTTTCTTAGGTGGGGATATATGGTTAGGTAGCTTTCTAGTTGCTAAATAATTGGCTATGTTTGCAAACCATGGGGTTCGAACAGATACAGCGAACAAATGTTCATCTGGGAAGCTATCATTGGCAGGGATGGCATTATCGTCAATTTGAATTCGAGAGAGAAAATCAGCTACTACATTCTCTCTACCGGGACGATCAACAATGGTGATATTGAATTCTTGTAACAAAAGAAGCCATCGAGTCACTCTGCCATTGGTGATAGGTTTATTCATAAAAAACCTGATGGCAGAGTGGTCAGTGTGTATAAAAATTTCATATCCTGTGATATAATGATGAAACTTGTTGATGGCATAGACTACTACTAGAAACTCTTTTTCAGTAACAGTATATTTTGATTCTGCAGGAGTCAAATTTTTACTAGCAAAGTATATGGCATGTGATGTTTGTCCATCTTTTTTACCTAAAACTGCCCCTATGGCTATGTCGGAATCATCAGTGGATATATGGAAAGGAAGGGACCAATTGGGGCCCCTAAGTATTGGTGCCACTGATAGCTTGGCCTTCAGAGCTTCGAAGGCTTGTTGACACGGTTGATTCCATTGAAATTATGTGTCTTTCATGAGTAGTTTGAACATAGGTGCGACTATCTTAGTGAAATTTTCAATGAAACGTCTATAATAGCCGTCATGGCCAAGAACCAAGAAAAATTCTTACTTCCTTTGGAGTCTTTGGAGGAGGAAGGTTGACAGTTATTTATATCTTGGCTGGATCTACCTTGATACCTTGAAGAGAGACATGATGTCCCAAAACTATGCCCTCAGTCAGTAACATTTTACATTTTTCATGACTAAGAGCTAAGTTCGTTTCTTGGCACCAAATAATAATTGTTTCAAGGTTATCAAGGGCTTCTTGGAAGGTATTACCATAAACTATAAAATCATCCATATAGACTTCTACGCAATCATGTATGAGATAAGCAAAGATTCCTAGAACTGCACGCTGGAAAGTAGTAGGTGCATCGCAAAGGCCAAAAGCCAACACTCGATAGGAATAAGTGCCCCAAGAACAAGTGAAGGTTGTCTTATACTGATCCTCAAGTGCTATCAATATTTGATTGTAACCACTATACCCATCAAGAAATGAGAAATACTGTTTCCCCGATAAGGTGTCTAACACCTAATCGATGAAAGGCAAGGGAAACTAGTCCTTAAGAGTGGCCTTGTTCAGTTCTTGAAAGTCAACACAGATACACCATTTCCCTGTGACTTTATTTGGAACTACCACCAGAGGAGAAACCCATTTACTGTTAAAAATTGGGTAAATGAATCCAACATTAAGGAATTTTTGTAGTTCATGTTTTACTATGTCTTTTAGTGTTGGGTTCATTCTTCTCTAGGGATGCCTAACATGGCTAACAGTGGGTATGTTTGGGTCTGTGTAAATGTGGTGGATACAGGTATCTGGGTGTATTCCTTTCATATCGGTATACACCCATGCAAATGCTCTAGTTTGACTCTTGAGAACCTTTAGTAATTTTTTTTGTTGACTCTCATCTAAACCTGCATTTATATGTAGAAATTTTCGGTACTAACCTCACATGGTATGGTATAGGATCCTAGATGTTCTTTGATTGTGAAGACACAGGGTGTACTCGTGAATGTTGGGAGGCTCATATTTTCTTGGAATTCATCTCCAAAGATATGGTCAAATTGGGAAAAAGATTGAGGAAAGTATATACATGTTGTGGAAGAGATAAATTGGTTCAACACATTCTCGGTATTCTGTTCTTGAAGTGCCCAGGAGAAATCACTGACAAGAGAAATTTCTTCCAAGTTCTCATCCCCGAAAGGACAATCTAACCAAAATAGGTTTTCAACTATTGGTTGACCTGGTGGGTATAAAGCTAGTTTTCTTGTAGATAACCCATAAGAGATAATCATCTCTCCATCCCTACATCCTATAAATGCATTCGCAGTAGCCAACCAAGGTCTTCCCAAAATAATGGGGTGACCTTTGGAAGGGTCTTTTGATTCAATTACCATGAAGTCTATGGGATATTCCCATGAAGCCACTGATACAGTGATTTCATCTAAGATCCCAGCAGGTTGCACCATAGTGCAATCTGCTAATTCTAGCATTGTTGGGGTAGGGCGAAGAAATGGTCCTAAATTGAGAGTTTCTAAGACCGTGGTAGTCATCAAATTAATAACAGCTCCTAGATCAATAAGTGTGTTTCCTATGGCGGTGTTATTGATGATAACAGTCACCACAGGGTTTCCTGGGTTTGAATACTTTGGTATTCTAGGTTGGTTTGCAAAGCAATCTGATATTTCTCCTATTACATGAATTGTCGGAGGGTCTTTTTGTTTTCTCCCTGGTCTCTTAATACAGAGTTCCTTTATTACTTTACTATAGATTGGGATATCCTTAATGGCCTGTAAAAAAGGGATCTTAATGCAAATATTTTTCAATTCGTTAATGATATCATACTCTGGATAAGTTACAGGTTTTTCTAGTACTAGATGCTCCAGATATGGGGGTGACTTTTCTCGTGAAATTACTTCTTTATGTGGATAGTTGTGTGCTGAAGGTTTAGGAACGAACACATTTTCAAGAATGGAATCATTCAAAACTTCACTAGGTATGTCTTCTCCATTCTCTTATTGAATAACAACTGATGACTTGGGATTATCTTGGAAAAATATTCCAGACCATAGTTGAATCTCATGTATTGGTGCGGTCAAAATGGAATATGATGGAAGAGGTAACAACCCAATATTATCAAGAGCTTGGGTTGGTTTATTGTTAGGATTTGGTATCAGTTGTGCAGGTAATATTGTGGGTCTTGGAGGATTCATGTTCTGGAAATGGTGAGGTTGATTCGGGATAGGGGGTAACGAAGGAGGTACAAATCCAGGCGGAAGCTGCTAAATGTTAGGTGGGTAAGGATAGTTAGGCATAGGAGGAGGTGTTTGAGCATAAGCTTTCCCTCTCCATCCATGTGGCCATTGCTGTTGTTGAGCATTATGAGGAGGGTATTGTGGTGGCCAATTCTTCCAACCTGAAGTATTCCATTGTTGAGAAGGTTGATAAGGATAGTAATAAGGTGGAATTTGTGATGAATCTTGATACGATGGCTGATCTCTAGGTTGCCAAGGCCTCCTAGGTATTTCACCAAAATTTCCACTATTGTATACAGCTTGTAATGCAGGAAACGATGGACAATCATTGGTTGGATGTTCTTCTATACATAGGTGATAGATTGAAACATTATTTAATGGACATTCTCGTTGAGGATGTTCAGTTCTACACCTAGGACAGAAAACACTCATTGCTGCACACTCTTCATGTTGTCTCTTTTAGCTTGTAGTGCATCTAGGTGAGAACCCATGGCTCCTAAAATATCTGTTTTGAAATTTTCCAATAGGTTTCCCAACTCTACCCTTGTAACTCCACTAGGGACGGATGTATTTCCTTTTTGGTTCTTAGCATAAGTTTCTCGAAAGTTTCTTCCACTTTTCCCTCTACTCCTAGAGTGATTCCTACATAGTTCACAAATATTTGTAAAATACTTATGAGAAATGTCTCCTGGTTCCATGAGATTAAGGTTATCTAAGAATTCTTCTAAGATTCCTTTGAGGAAGAGTGTTCTTACTGCATCTTATCGAAGATGACTAACTTAGATTTATGTAACATATAGTTAAATCTATTGAGATAGTCTTCTAGGCTCTCATCTTCAAGCTGTTGAATTTTAAAAATATCATTGCGAGAGTCCTTAGGTCTACAGTAATCCTGATATTTCTGAAGAAATGTGTTCTTCATGTCTTCCCAAGTTCTAATACTAGATTCTCCTAATCCCATGAACCATCAAAGAGAAATATCTTTTAATATGGCAGGAAAGAGTTTTAGTTTTTGACCATCTTGTAGGTAATTATAACTCCTACACAAAATGTCAAACTCGAATAAAAATGTGTCCGGATCCTCACTACTCTTCCCATAAAAGGTTGGTAGCGAAGAGGGAGGGATGTTTTTCATAGTAACATCTTGTGCAGTGTCTAAGATAGGGAACCTAAAGGTACCTTCAATTCTAACTTCTCTATCTTCTTTATCTTGTCAGACACGATCTTCATTTTCACCCCCCATGAAGATTCTATTGCCAAAGAGAGAAAATCTAGGTGTCTCCTTTCTTGGTGAATATGGGATGTCCCAAAGTTCTTTTTCAGGAAGTGTATTCTTCTTTTTAGGAGGAGAATTACCAGCTACGTGGGAATCTAGTTCTGGAGGTCCTACTGTTGTTGTATCAATCTGTGAGATAACTATGTTCATAGAGCTCTAAAAAAGAGCGTCTACTTGGGCAAGATAGACAAAATCTACTAAGTTTGGACCACCTACTATTGAAAAAGTAGTGTCTTTGGGTTTTTGGACTAATGGAGAGTTGAGAAGTCTTGAAGTTTTATCCTTTTGAGTTTCCTCTTGTCTAAGTTTAGTCTCAAGATGAGCTTGAGGTTCTTCTAGTGGAATTTATTTATGAACAAACTGTTCTGATGTCCTTGTGTTTTCCCCTAATTGATTTCCAGAAAGGATTTCCTTTGCTTTCCAAGTAGGACTATCCCCTTTAGGTGTCTTTCGATACCTTTCTGTTGAGTTAGTAGTTGGGGTGGCACGCCCCCCGTATAGGTTAGTAGGAATTTTAGTAAGGGAACTAGTTTTAATAAATCTACCTTGTGAATCTCTAGACCTATTCATGAAAACAAGTTATAACTGAAATAAGTTCTAATTGAATAACTACTATTGCTAGGTGTTAACACCCAAATTAACCCCCAAGGTTGTGAAGAGGGAAATTTGGGGTAACCACTAACCAGCTTTAGACTAATGCTACTAACCCAGCACAGTCTGAGAGGGCTCTCTCTACAAACTCATGAACTACTGGAAATAATCAAAGGTGTCAACAATGAAAACATACACTAGCATTCATTTCTCAAGATATTCAATCAATAACATACATAGAAGGTCAAACTTCTATTAGGACCGATTTCTTCTCATAAATTGTGGTTGGAAAATAGCATGGATCTATATTGGGCCAATGGAGTCAAATTAAACAGAACATGAACATCATTGACAAACTTTGCAGATATATTCATACAGGGGCAAGGTAACCACCAGCTCACAGTAAAAAAGCTTTTAGTTGGTGATGTAGAAGAGAAATGAGCAGTCCATCAATATAAAGCATGGTAAACATGAATTCTATATTGACTTTAGCAGAAAATAAAGGTGAAATGCTTGGTATGACCTGAACGGAGCATTATCTCTATGAATTCCATTCAAATACTACATTGAACCAAACATGAGTAAGAAATTAAAAAATGGATTGAGAAAGAAAGAAACACAATTCACATCGAAAAAGAGAAGGAACAGACTGCAAGACCAATAACACAAGAATCCCTGTAAAAACACCTGCTCGACCCTATCAACTTTATTCAAAAAAGCTCAAAAGATTACACAGAGAAATATACTAATCTCCAAAAACTTTTCAACCATTCAAATTTCAAGTACATAGTATATATATCTGCCTAGAGCTCGAGGCTTGACCTATTCGTACTTGAAAACAGTTACAACAAAATGCCACCTCATCAAGACACATTCGCCACTATAAAAAATGGGCGAGTTGGCCTAACTGTTTTCTTTCACATTTACCAGTCTTCTTACTGAATGAGAACTAACTTTAAGATAAAACAAAAGATAGTAAAGTGGTTGCACCGGCTAGATATTCCCAATAGCCGCCTCAAAATTTTTTACAAATTACTCTTTAAAATGGGAATATATTGAAAGTATTTGAAAATAACAACTCTTTGAAAGTAAAAATAACAACTACTGAGGAGGATGAAGTGAGTACTTCATCTTCCCATACTTCTCCACATAGCCCCATTGATCAGCTGTGACGCTCTCATGTAGCACCATTTCTTTTACTAGTACTCTCGGCTCCACATTCTCTTCACTGGATAGGATAGTGGCTCCTTCACTTAAGCTCTTTAGCAGGTTCATGATCTCAAAATCCTCCGCAAGCTTCTCCAATAGTATTTTTCCTGTAAGAATCTGACTTAGCCTTTGGAACTTTTTGTGATCCATCTTTATGGCACACAACAGGTTCTTGTAATCGTTGTGCGAGATGAGCTCATTATCTTCATTCCAAAAGGAGTGTATCCCCTTCTGGAAGACCTTCTCTTTACCTTAGCAACCTGATCCATCATCGCCACACATCGGGCCTCAATACTCTCTGCATGAGCATACTTTCCTAGCGTCTTCCTTTCCGAGGCGATCGTAGCCACTTTGTTCTTGATATCCAATGCAACTAGTTGTTCTTCTGATAAGGGTCTCAAAAATTCTACAGCATCTCGAGCTATCTCTTTGGGCCTTAGGCTCAGATCATCTCGTGTAGATGTGCAGCTTTTCAAAGCTTTTTTTATTTCCCTCTCTCTGGCACATATGGAGATTAAACAAGGCCCAAGATCGGTGGATATTGTTGTGATGCTATCCCAAATCATGTTCCTACATGTCTGCATCGGGATCTGCCCAATTACCTAGGAGACAAACCTTTGATTCGTTTCCACCAGTCCCTTATTCTGCTTTTGCAACCCCTTTATTTCTTCCTCCATTTGCGTGTTTTTTTCTTCTAATTTCAGAGCCCTTTCCTTTAGCTCTTTAATTTCTACCTCCTTCAGGCTGACCTGATACATGGCCCGTGAAAGGCTGTCAGCACTATTTTCATCTACATCTTGACTTATCTTGGACGGTCGTGTGCCCAAAATAGGCAAGTTATCTTTCAGATCCTCGATTTGCTTTTCCAAACTCAGCTTCTCTTTTTCCCAATCTACTCTTTAATCAACCAACTTCAACAATTCAGCTCGGCTTTCACTGAGCTCTTTGGCTAGGGCCTCTTTTTCCTTCTCTAATTTAGACACTTCTGGAGCTTGAATTAATTGAGTGCTCGAGACGTTTTCCTTCTTTTGCAAAGTTTGGATTAAGTCTTCTTTCTCTGCCAGTAGCTTTTTGGTAGCCTTTCCACCACCATCACTAGAAA
This sequence comes from Larix kaempferi, assembly GCA_027924585.1. Lineage (NCBI taxonomy): Eukaryota > Viridiplantae > Streptophyta > Pinopsida > Pinales > Pinaceae > Larix > Larix kaempferi. The sequence goes on from BSBM01000110.1 coordinate 2,814,426, forward strand.
CCAAGTCGAGCTGTACTTTCTTAACTAGCTGCTGGTGGGATTTGCTTACTAGCTTCTCTTGTTTTAACTGGACATCCATCTTGCTGACAATTCCTTCTAATTTCTCAACTCTCAACACTACCTGTATATAGTCTTCGTAGATAACCTCCCCGATTTGCTTATGTAACTGGACCTTGTCGGGGGCTGATATGATTTTTAAATCATATTTTACCTCAGTTAAACTGCTTGGTGTAGCCACTACCACATTTAGAGTGCATTCCTTTATATTCCTGCTAGTTACCAGAGCAACATTTGACTTTGACAGGCTCCGAGCCTTGGGTAGCAAGTTATATACAAACTGAGCAGAATCCTGCTTGCTCTGGGCATACTGCTCAAACATTTCATCTCTTGACGAGAACTTGCTTGCGTCCCTGCTTTCTCAGGCTTTCTGGAAATTGTATTCTAATGCCTGTACACTGGGAATTTGAATTTCCCCCTCTTTAACACCTTCGCTATCCATCAAAACGGCTAAATCAGGTTGTTTTCTAGATGATCCCTGAGCCTCAGTTCTGAGTCTCTTTCCTCCTTCTTCATCATATTCATCCACTTGCTACTTCCAACAACATGAGCTCTTCTCCCTGCAAAATAGGTGCTGCTTCTGCCTCAGGCTCGTACTGTAACAGGTTCTTTCTGCCTAACGACCCCTCCACCTCCTTGTGCTCAAACCCACTAAGGTTACTCAAATTTCTTCTTTCATAAATAATGTGATGTTAAATTTTTAGAATTTACTTCAATCTGATCTAGGATCTTAACTGAGAGAACAACATGTACAGCATATCAATCATAGAGACAATAATGCAAGCACACAAGAGACACAAAGATTTGCTTGGGGAAACCATAAAGGTGAAAAACCTCAATAACTTCCTCAGAGATAGATAGAGCAATGATACAACCAACCATGAGAGATAGACATAACCTAGCAGCAGAGCCTCCTCCTCCATAAGTGCGCCACTCCTCCTTGAGTGCATGTGTGAGAAGTGAGTGAGTAAATAGAGTGCCTCCCGCACTCTATTTATACTTGACTTGACTTGCCTTTTTACCTAACTCATGTAGGCTCGAACTTAACCACATAACATAATGCTGAGTGGGCCGACCCCCAATAGGGTGGTCTAATAACCCTTTGAACCACATGGCCGACCCCCAATAGGGTGGTCTAATAACCCTTTGACCCACATGACTTATACAGGGCCGACCCCAACAAGGTGGTCTAATAACCCATCAAGTATAAGTTACGACACTTACAATATAAATGACGACACTTCCGTATAGAGGAATAATACCATCTCTATAGGAATACAATATACATATATGTGAAATACATTCCGGAGTTACATATACATCAACACTCCCTCTTAACTAGGAAGGTATTTCTTGGCACAGTTCTTCTAGCACAAGTCATCTTCTTTGGATCATCGTCACTGGATAATCATCATCGAGTCATCATCATCGTCACTGCTGCTGCTATCTCAATCAATCTCTGAATCTACTCGTCATAGGAAGTTCTACAGATCCAGTCCTTTTTCATACTGGATGTAGGCCCACCACCTGCAGGTCTTCGTCATCACTGGCCATACTGTGGAATCCTCGGGACTTATTACGTGCGTCACAAAACCTCAAAAGAGCATCCCAGGATGTTACGGGTACACAACTCCGACCTGTAGGATCTCCCAGGGCGCTATTACATGTGACCCCACCACAAAACCTCGAAAGAGCATCTCAGGATGTTACGGGTACACAACTCCGACCTGAAATCTCCCAGGGCACAAATTACATGTGGTTCACCACAAAACCTAGCAAGAGCATCTCAGGATGTTACGGGTACACAACTCCGACCTGAAATCTCCCAGGGCCCAAATTACATGCCATAGGACAAAACCTCGCAAGAGCATCTCAGGATGTTATGGGTACACAACTCCAACCTGAAATCTCCCAGGGCACAAATTACATGTCCTCCCAGAGCAATGTCTCGAAAGAGCATCCCAGGCTATTACGGGTACACAACTCTGACCTATAGGATCTCCCAGACATGCTCATCTGCACAACCTGATCCACGGCCACAGAGTATCAACCTGATACTCACCATACATCGTCCTGATGTACTCATGATCATCCTGATCATCATCACTGCAACGTCCTGCTGCATGTCATCTGGAGCAACATCCTGAAGCTCATCATCCATGATCATCCTGATCATCACTGCAACATCCTGCTGCATGATCCACCTGATCATCAATGCATCCACCTGATGCATACCAAGTATCTACCTGATACATATCATCATACATGATCCTTATGATCATACAATGTATCCACCTGATACATGATACATATCACCGTACATGATCCACCTGATCATACAATGTATCCACCTGATACATATACAGATACATGGTCCAAGCATCCAACATGATGCATATACAAAATACATACACATGATCCAAGTGATCATATCCAGCATCCAACATGATGCATACATACATAAATGATCCAACTGATCATATCCAGCATCCAACATGATGCATACATACATAAATGATCCAACTGATCATATCCAGCATCCAACATGATGCGTACATACATAAATGATCCAACTGATCATATCCAAGCAGAAACCAGAACATCATCCTGATGCCCATTATCCAGCGCTTACATCCACAGCCATGTGAAGGATCCTCCTTCCAACATGCTTGGAAGGGCTTCAGCAAATGTGTCCATCACTTCTTCCTCGAAGTGTCCTCGATCTGAAGAACGCCAAGCCTCTCTCCGAAGTACTCGAACTTCACTCTGGATAGCGGCTTCGTCAGCACATCAGCAATCTGCTCGTCTGTCGCAACATAGAGGAGCTTCACAGCTCCTCTCTGCACCATATCCCTGATATAGCGATATTTGATCTCTATGTGTTTCGACCTGTCGTGAAACACTGGGTTCTCGGACAGCTTCACACAACTCTAGTTATCACAGAAGATACTAGTAGCCTCCAATGGGAAATCAAATAACCCAAACAGTAGCTTCTGTAGCCATACTATCTCACAACTAGCTGAACAGGCTGCAACATACTCTGCCCCAGCTGTACTCAGTGCTACACAGGACTTCTTCCTGCTAAACCAAGAGATCACACCTGATCCCATACTGAAGCAACACCCAGATGTGCTCTTCCTATTTGCAGCACTGCCAGACCAATCTGAATCAACATAACCCTGCAGGTTAAACTTTTGATTCGCCTCACACCTGAGCCCATAATCCACTGTACCCTTCAGGTACCTCAGAACATGCTTTACAGCAACCAGGTGAACACTCCTCGGATCCGTCAGGAACTGGCTCAATGTGTTCGCAGCAAAGCAAATGTCTGGTCTCGTGTTCGTCAGGTACATCAAGGACCCAATCATCTGACGATACATAGAGACATCAATCGGCTCAGATGAAGCATCACATAGAAGCTTCAGATTTGATGCCATAGGTGTGGCCATTGCCTTGCAATCCATCATCTCGAACCTCTTTGGGATCTCTACTGCATACTTCCCTTGTCCAAGGAAGATTCTATCTGCACTCTGCCACACCTCCATGCCAAAAACAAATAGTGCATCATCCCCAAGTTCTTCATCTCGAACTCGGTAGTAAGCTTCCGCTGCGTGTCGGCAATCAATCTATCTTCACCATACCAAGTTCTGCACATATATGATTTCCTATCATGTGTCTCAGAACCAAGTGGTTGCTCTACATACACTTCTTCTTCAACTACACCATTTAAGGAAGCTGTCTTGAATCCATCTGGTGTATCTTCTATTTCATCACTTTTATATTTCTCAATGCTGCCATCTGCAACATGCTTGATCTGATAGTTCCAATTGGAAGTCATAGCAAACATCATTCTTCATGATCGACGGATCATGGCATTTCATTTCTTCATCCCATATCCTGGGAACTTCAATATCTTCAATAGATATCTTTGTTGCTGGAACAAAATGTTGTAGTTCTTCTTTTGTAGGAGATGGCATACGATCTTTCCTACAAAACAGGTTAAATTGCATGATTAGAAACATCTCATAATTTTCAGAAAAAATTCTTACACATAAAGAAATATGTCATACAGTCATGCAATTGTTTTAGCCAATGCTTCAATACAACATTTATCCATATCCCGTAACTTTCTAGATGCCTTCCAATCTCTACCAGAACATTGTTAAGAGTGTGCACAACTCCCAACATGTCAGCAAAGAGGTTTTATTCTAGATAAGTAGCAATGGAATGTTGCACAATGCCATAGGCCACTTACCCATGTATATTAGTAGTATACTGTTCATTAATGCAACTATTCTAATATGCACAATACATATCCTAAGTCTAGGAACATGAGCATATACATCATTGAACAATTTTATTTAAACAAACAAATATGCATGAAATGATAATTAAAAATACTTATCTTTGTTTGTTTGTTGGGTGGACTCCCTCTGAGTCTTCGCTCCCTTGCAGGAGCTGCTGGAGTCCTAATCTGAAGTAGCTTCTTCTACACCTTTCTGTTGTGGGATGTAGAGAGATGGTCAACTCCCTCTGAATATCTGCATCCTTGCATAAACCACTGGAGTGTACTCCCTCTTGATCTTTGCTTCCTGGATTACCTGTTCTTGAACTCATATTCATCCTTGGTCCCTATGCATGCTTATTAGTATCATGATTGTGTTAGCCTTGTGATCTCATATAAAATCATACATTCATTAGCATACTATTAAAACACAATAATCTCAAGCATGTATAGTCATGATCATTTCAAACAAAACAAAAAAAAAATAAGCATTAGCATTCAAGGTTTATGTAGGATTCTTATGGTTAGTCAAATCATAAGAAACATAACATGTCTAAACCTGTAATTACTCAAACCTATGACTCTTCAGGTTAGTTGAATCATCAAACAAGATAAGAGATATAATATGCATAAAACCTGTGATTATTCAAACCTATACCTTCATGATTCTTCTGGTTAGTCATATCATCAATTATGGTAAGAAACATAATATGCATACAACCATTCAAACCTATGACTCTTCAAGAATAATCATTATCAACAACAGTATAAGAACCTAACCCAATGTAGGATTCTATCTTGATATAGGAAAAACATACCTAGATTAGTATGCTAGTTAGTTATGTCTAACATACTCACATGATGTCTTCTTGATCTTCTTCAATGACTTGTGCTAGTAACCTATATATCTCATAGGTTAGCCATTATAAAAACAAGTTATACATACCTCGTAAATGGATCTTCTATGAGATCCATGACAATGGATGAGTCTTTATCCTCATGTCATCATGATCATATGTTCTTGAACTGGAACATGATTTGTCTTTATTGGTGTACCTTTCATGTTAGTAGACAACATAAACCTCATACAACACCATAATGCATTAGTACAATCATAAGTGTCAACACCCTAACCAATGAATATCTTCTATCATGCATTCATAATTTTGTTAAGGTGATACGACAAATCTAAAATCAAGATTGTACTAACCGTAATAACATGAAGACAAACATACCATAAACTTAATCATGAACAAATCTCAAAACATACCTCGATGATTCATACCTGTCGAGATCACTTGTAATCTTCTTATGTAAGGCCTTAGCCTCATCTCCCTCTGAAACAGGAACTTTTTCACTTATGCAGGTGACCAATCCATCTTCTTCTAGGATTAACCCAATCCACTTGATTTGCAAGAACTGGACCTGGAGCTGGATATGGGTTTGTCAGAGAAACCCCAAAAATTCAAACTTTGAATTTCAAACTTCCGAAAGGATAGAAATATGCGCCTTGATGAGCTGATCAAACTAGTATATTTTGAATTTGAAAACTGCAAAGTTTCACTCCTCAACTTTTCCTTTGAAACTTTCGGATTCACTGGACATGACCCTGAACTGGGGTTTGATGAAGCCCACTCTTTTTCCCAATCAAAAGGTTTGATCCAAAGCTCTAAGCTTCTATTTTTCTGAGGAGCTTCCAGCCGTGGTCACAGATTTCAAAAATTCCCATTTTTACAGAAGCCCTAATTTTCCACTTTTCCGATCAAAGTCTCGAACTAGGGTTTGATCAAGCCCGGCCTTCTACCCAACCAAAAATTCTGATCTTGGTCTCTAAATTTTTATTTTGATGAGTAGCATTCAGCCGTGGTTTCCGATTACAAAAATTCCAACTTTCTCTAAAGCCCTAAATTCCGGAAGCCATGAATGAAGGTACCAAAAAATAATTCTGTTTTGACAGAAATATGTACCTGATTGTTTATGGTGTAACTCTGAAATTTTTGATCCACAGTGTCTGAAAACGTTTTCTACGATAGCCTGACCTGTTTTCTTTCCATCCTGACAGGTCTGACCTCAATTGGATTTTCTGAGAGAGAGTTATGTCAAATGTCGTAACGTGACCTGTTTATGGGATAATACAGGAGAGCGAACTTGTACAGAGTTCCACGTGTCACTAGTTCACATTCAGCCTCTGAAAACGTTTTCTGAGATAGTACAGTCTGTGTACTACCTGTCCCTTTTCACGAAATTTCATTTGGAGCTTCCTAGCCCAAGTTATGACCTTTTTCCCAAGGTCACTTGATTTTGACTCAGATCCAGAAGAGGCAGAAACCCTATATTGTACAGATCATAAATCACAAAGTACAATGAATTAGAGGTTTTCCTTTGGACACAAGGTACCTGGAGATTTAATCTTCGTCCTGTAACAATTTCAGATCCGGAAACGTCTCCAAAACGGATTTATAGCGAAAGTGCTACGATGACTGGTTTTTGCTATATCAAGCCCTAGCATCGTAAGTGCAACAAGTGTCATACATGCCATATCATGCCTTCTTTCAGGCTAGCTCTGATACCATGTTAAATTTTCAGAATTTACTTCAATATGATCTAGGATCTTAACTGAGAGAAAAACATGTACAGCATATCAATCATGGAGACAATAATGCAAGCACACAAGAGACACAAAGATTTACTTGGGGAAAACCATAAAGGTGAAAAACCCCAATAACTTCCTTAGAGATAGATAGAGCAATGATACAAACAACAATGAGACATAGACATAAACTAGCAGCAGATCCTCCTCCTCCATAAGTGCACCACTCCTCCTTGAGTGCATGTGTGAGAAGTGAGTGAGTAAATAGAGTTCCTCCCGCACTTTATTTATACTTGACTTGACTTGCCTTTTTACCTAACTCATGTAGGCTCGAACTTAACCACATAACATAATGCTGAGTGGGCCGAACCCCAATAGGGTGGTCTAATAACCCTTTGACCCACATGGCCGACCCCCAATAGGGTGGTCTAATAACCCTTCGACCCACATGACTTATACAAGGCCGACCCCAACAAGGTGGTCTAATAACCCATCAAGTATAAGTTACGACACTTACAATATAAATGATGACACTTCCGTATAGAGGAATAATACCATCTCTATAGGAATACAATATACATATATGTGAAATACATTCCGAAGTTACATATACATCAACATGTGACAAGGGTCGTAGTCCAGCTAAATATCCTTTTTGAATTCCAAGTCTTCTAACAAACTCCGCACCTCCGAAACAACCTCCTTACTCTTTACGATAAACAAACCGATGGCCCAAGGATACTTTACATCAAATCCCTTTCCGAACCTTGAAAAATGTTCATCTTCTAGGGTAAATTTCTGCCTGATATATTCTAAAGAAAAAATCCTCAACGTTAATAAGGTGGGAAGTATGTACAGATCGTGCACGAACCCGTATAGCCTAATGACAGTAGAGTCTTTTGATAAAAACCAGTGCCCCACGACGACCTCCTTTTTTAACTGCAACACGGTCCTCATTTCGGGAAAGACCCTTGGCAGTTCTTCCCCAAAAAATAATTTGTACAATATAGACAACATAGAATTCATGTAATTAAACATGTTTTCCTCCAGAGTACCGGCATACACTTCTGGTGCGAAATGCAATTCATTCTGGTTACTGACCATGATTAGCTTCATTAAATGGGCTTGAAACCGGAAACATCTAGTACTTGGAAAAACAACGAACTGAGAGTTAGTGGCCTTCGCCAAAAAATATTCATACCTAAGACTTGGAACTGACTCATAACTGACTAGGGGTGAACCGACACTTATTTTGTACAACAAACTTAACTACAGCTCTGTCACAAACCTATCACTATCAAAACCTAAAAATTGTGCGAGTAATTAAAGGACCAACTAAGTATTGGTATTGAACAGGTTAACATCTAACGGGTATTGGGTTTCTTCAATCTCCTGGTCTGGCTTGAGGCAAGTGGTCAAAAAGGCTTGCCGACTCTTAGGAGGGATTTGGCGATAGAGGGTTACAATTTTTTTTGAAGAAATTCTCAGACTTTGGTGTTTGCGGCTTAGGGATTCCAAATGAATGACGCACAACTAACGGCTCTATGGAACAGATGATTCTACTTTGCTGACTATCCATGATGACTCTTTGGGACCCTTTGTAATTAGACGCACACCAGGAGATGAACTCAGGGAACGAAATGATCTGGTCAAAACAAAACAAAATGAACGAAGATTGAAAAACCCTATGTACATCTTGTTAACACCCAAAAAGTGTTCACTACCTCATCTACCCCATTACATGGCTCATTTGTCCATTTCCCTACCATATTTCCCTTAAAAACCCTGAAAATCTCACTAAAAAGCCTCCAAAAGGCCTAAAATGCCTCCAAAAGGCCACAAAACCATCAAAAAAGCCTCAAAAAGGCTAAAAAAACCCCTTTTCCCTCCAAAAATATCCAAAATTCCTCTAAAATAGCAAAAGCCCTCTAAAAAGGGAATAAAAAATATAAAATAATGAGGAAAAGGGAGGAAAAAACCCTATACAGCTGCCCTAAACCATATGGTTCCCAAAACCATGGGCCAGCACTCCACCACCAAAAAACTATAAATAGGTGATGGAGACCCCTTATTTCACATCTACAATCAAGTATACCCTTACTCTGCCAAAATCTCTCTTGAAACCCTAGCTCACCCTTGAGCTACTTTCACCTTGAGAGCCCCTCTTGGACCATTCCCATCATTTGGAGAAAGAGAAGGAGCAAGTTGGAGCTTGGAGCAACCCTCTTGGACATTGCAAGAGCTTCACCAACCTTCACATTGGAGGTAAAATCAATACAAAAACCATTTTTCATATCTTGTTTTTTCTGTTTCATGCATATGTTTAGAGTAATTTACATTTCTGTTTCAGCACTTTAATTTACAATTTATTGAACTGCTACTAAGGAGTCCCTTCTCCTTAGTAGGTGCTCATTTGCACAAGCTAGGGGTAAAACCCTAGCCACAGTTTTGGCAACTCCCCTTGGTTTGAATTTCTGGTTTTAGTTTTTTTTTTTTTAGTTTTCTGCAATAATTTCCTGTCTTTTCCTTTCGACTGTCCCTTTCGGCTGCCGTAAACCGCATCTTTAACCTCTGCAGTCGCATCCCGACCGCGTCTTTCAGGACTTTCCCTGCGACCCGACCGCGGATCTCAGACTGTTTCCGGTGTTCTGTCGGCGGATTCAAGTCTGTTACCTGCGATCCGAACGCGGCTAATCAACCTGTTTGTTGCGATCCGACTGCGGCTATTAACCCTTTTTCAGCGTCCCGACCGTGGATTTAAGCCCTTTTCCAGCGACCCGACCGCGCTTGTTGCTGTTTTTTCCGCCACCCGACTGCAGCCTTTGGCCAAAAACCCGCAACCCGACCGCGCCTGTTGCTTTGTTTTCCGCAACCTGACTATAGCTTTCGGCCCGAAAGCCGCGACCTACCCGCGACTGTTCCTCTCTTTCCCGCTGCCCGACCGCTCAGTTTCGCCACGGACCCACGGTCTGATTTCTGCATTTTTTCCTGTTTTTGAACCCACCCCCTTTTGCTGCAATTTTTTCTGCACAGCCATCTTTCCTACTTGTAGCCCTACTTCCCTACATCCTTTTCTGCAACATACTTTTTGTACCATTTACAAAATCTTTTTAAAAAATTTCAGCATTTTAATTCAGAAAAATTTGCATTCAGTATTATTAGTTAGAAAGTTGCCCACCCCGTGGCACTTTTACTTGGGTTTATCACCTCACACGCACACACTCTGTCACCTAATTCAAGTGAGCCTTAAAAAATACTTAACTCAACCAACATTCTAACCCCACTTGGGGAACACAAAAGAATTTTTGTAGTTAGGTAGGATCGGGGGGATAGGCTTCCAATAACACCCCTCGGTTGCTTACACTTGAGACATAGCTATTGTCCAATTAGCGAACCAAAATCTCCTAGTATTTTTTGGCATGGTCACGACTTGTTTCTCAGAGGGCCTCTCCCCTAGGAGGGTTGAAGTCACCAGACTAGTTCCGGAGGCTTGAGTGGAATACCGCACTCCATTCAGTAACTGAAGGGCTACCTTTCGCAGTTCTCAGAGTATCCCTGTATAGGGGTACTGTGGTAAAAGGACCAAATGATAGATTCACCTTTCTGGACGTGTCATGAATGGGGTATCTTAGTTGCCATTCTTCTAGGATTGACTACCCGGTGTCCCTCCCGGTAGGGGGATATCTTAGCCACTTGGCTCTCCTATCCATATTGTCTGACTTGGATTTCATCACCTTGCAGAGGATATGTCTAGTTGAGTCAGAATACTATTTAGTTAGGTGTTTGCTTGCTCCCTTACCTCCTTTTGGTCTAGTGAGTCCACCATTTTTTATTTTTAGGAAACCTGCTGCTTGTTGGTATTCTGACCATTTCTGTTGATACTCCACCGATTGTAGCACAACTGTTACAGTGTGTGTTTTGAGTTGGTTGTTGGCCTGAGTGCCCTATTTTTTGAGCTCTCCTTCTGCACACTCGGTTGGATTAGGGTTTTTGAGCTATTTTTTACTCACCTCAACCCCCAGAGATTTGACACCATTAATCACCATTGAGTCCCCAAGACATTCTCGGTGCCTCAAGGGCGAGCCCCCACAACACGGTTCACTTGACACCACCCGTCATAGATACAGATCTTCATCACTGGATACCACTTATCATAGATCTCGAGCCTTGTCACTTGACTCCACTCGTCAGCGGCATAGGACTCCGTCACCTGATCTTGACGCCCCTTATTTTACCTATGATTCTGAGGAAGAGTCTGAGAACCCCATTTACACTGCCCCTACTATCCCCATGGCTGGCACGACTTCCACCGCTTTCTTGGTAGGGACCATTGGTGGCACATCCACCACTACACCAGTTACCACACCTGCTTTGGGTATACCCTCGATGGGGGACACGACCACCATTCCGGTTACCATACCCATTCCCGTAGCTGGCATACCTACCACCACTCCACCAGTGACTCACACTACCCATGGTGGTGCAGGACCATCCTATACCACATTAGTTCCCCCACTTGGGGGAAACATCCCAAACCCTGCCCCTCCACTTGGGGGCATTGGAACCAACTCGGTCCAACCCACTAATGTGTCACATCCTTCTTCCAGTTTGCCATTCATGGCTAGCTTTAACCTGCCTGACCTAGCCATATTGACTAACAATCCCATCCGACATGACCCTGCATGGCCTCACATTCCCACCAAGATCCCCTCTGACATCCCTAAGTTCGAGGGTAAGGTAGGTGAGGACCCTCAAAACCATATTATGTCCTTCCATCTATGGTGTTCCTCCAACTCCATCGTGGATGACTCTGTCCGCCTCCATCTGTTATAGCGCACCTTCACTGGTTCTGCAGCTAAGTGGTACATCGAGCAACCCCATGGGACCCATGCCACCTTTACTTCCCTTTCCTCGACATTCCTGCATTTTTTCCAGTTACCTGTCCGCTATGACGCGGGAATTGAGATTCTCTTGTCTTGCAGACAAAACACGGCTACCCACATCACGGACCACATTCATGAGTGGCGTTGACGCCGCAGCCTCTGCAAAATCAAATTAGACGACCGTATCTTCTTCAATTGGTTCCTCAAATCCCTTCTTCCTGTCATTGCTAAGGATGTGGCATCCGAAAGACCCCAGTCTGAAGAAGAGGCCATCCTTAAGGCCCAGTAATTCGACCTCATTTACGCCCAGTCGGGTTATCTCTATACCATTATACCGGACGCCCCTCGCGGCGATTCCTCCCAGCACGATGCGCCGGGGGCATCCCATGCTGCAGACGGCATCATCGGCCGTGTTTCTTCGCATCCCCAACCCTTTTCCATAGCACGTCCTAACTGTAGCCCCGACCTTTCGCGGGCCACCTCACAGTCTGGAGAAACCAACTCGTATGCTCCTATGACACATCACCACCATTCCCATGGACCCACCTATCCACCTCAGTGCTTCGGTCATGTGCCCCCCGCTTACACCCCCCCGGTCATACCTCAGCCCTATTACCACCAGCAGGCGGCACCAGCTCCTGCGCCTTCCCAAGCCCAACCTGCTTATTACCCGCCACATGCAGCCCCTGCGGCAAACCCACAACCCGCTCCGCAGCCATATCAGCAACCCCCTCAAGTTGCTGCACCCATGCAGCCTCCACCTACGTATCATCCACTGCAGCCTGCTCCAGCACCTGCGCAACCCCAGAACCCACCTACTTCCCAAGGGCAAGTTTACGCCCAACAAAACCCGCAGCAAAACCAAAACAACCAACGCAACCAGGGCCAACAAAACCGCGGTAAGGGTCGTAACCGTGGGAACAACCCACCTCCTAACCAAGGCGGTCAACCCACTAATCCCCCAGACAACAACAATGCGACCCCCGCTAACCAAAACCCTGATCGCCCACCCAAGCAGGCTAAAAACCCTAATTTGTGAACAAACCATCCTTGTTCTATTTGCAGGGTCTATGGCCACTACACACATGCTTTCCCACACTTGGAGCGATCTCGGCAACTTTGGGTTGATGATGCCCATCGCCAAGGGCATGCGGCTCCTCAAGCACCGCCCAACCCCCCACAACCTCAGCCACCACCTTTGGTGCTTCAAAACCCCTTACCAAACCAAGGCATAGTGAACACTTAGCCGTTGGCTCCCCCTCAAGCCAATGCACCACCCCAACAATAGATCACTTACGCCGCTCCTGACCAATCCATGTTTGACTCAGGTACCCACCACTTGTTGATGATGTCATCCGCTGATGTCAACCCCCAGACCCGTCGGAACCAATATGGCTCCACCTCTGAAGCCCCTCCCATCGATAAAAACACCAACGCTCATCCCACTGATCAGGCGTTACATATACCTCCGCCTCCACTAGATGGCGCTCCCAAAGCACCTCGTTTCCCACTTCACCGTATCAACAATAACCCCAATGCGCGCGCTGCGTCAAACTACAACATTGTAGATGACTTAGCCCAATCTCCCGCAGCCATGTCTACGTTAGAAGTCTTGAAAAACTTCCCTTCCCAGCGCAAGACTTTACTCTCAGCCATTGGGGCTATTGACCCAAATGATTCGAATTTGATGGCATTTGATTTGGACCAGTCCGAACCACGCCTTCCTTCCACTTTAGCATTCCAAGTTTTTGTTTCCATTTGGAATCTTGTCATCCATCGATGCATCATCGATGAAGGTGCCTCCACATGCGTTATTTCCACATTCGTATGGCAGAAGTTGGGATCCCCTACTCTTCAGCAGTCCACCACTGCGTTACGCACCTACGGCGGTCGTTCGGCTCAGCCCCAGGGCCTCATAGCCAATGTCCCCGTCCAGTTAGGTGGTAAACCCGTACTCATTGACATCGAGGTAATCAATGCCCAACTTGATTATAACCTCTTACTTGGCCGCAGCTACATGTATGCCATGCGGGTGGCTTCCTCTTCCGTTTTTCGTACCATGATGTTCCCCCATGAGGGATGCATGGTCAAGGTCGACCAACTCACCTACTATGATCCCAATGCCCCCGCGGCACCCGAAAATGTTCTCCCCATGGTTGAACAACCTGTTTCAGGTGCCACTACCTCGTTTGTTTCCTCTATGGGGCCCGACGTTTACTCAGACGCACCGATGACCTCCACCTTCCAATCTATTCCACCCCCGTCACCCACCACTGACGTGTCTGACCTATGTAACCTATCCCATAACACAAAAAATCCTAATAATCAACTGCCCTTGTTGCCTAAACCACCTTTGGTACCTAGTCACATTGGTGTTACACCCATCCACACCATCCCTTTCCTAATCCCTCCCTCGGGAGTAGTAAGCGCCCCAGTTATGGCTACCCTTAGCCTCCCTGGGTTAACCTTGGGATTACCCGTGTGGTACCTTTCACCTCCCGTTCCCCCGCCAACGCCAGATGTCATCCTGCAACCGGTGCAACCCATTGTCACTACTACTCAGCCACCTCCTAGTGTCGCTACCCCTTCATCCTCCATGAACCCCCCTCCTCTTACCAAGCCCACTGGGGGCAGAGGACCACAACCATACACTGCTGTACCCCCTCCCAAAATAGTCAAAAACCCCCCAGTTTTTCGTGCTCCTCCCAAATGCTCGTTATGTGATGAGTTAGGTCATCCGACTCATCAATGTCCCCAGTTACCGGCATTACAAGAACACATGCAACTGCTTGACGACGACCCCAATATTCTCGTTGTCAAACTCGACCCCACCCCCAAGCCTCACGATAAGTCCCTGCGTACCAACCACCCCTGTGCCATATGCGGTGTTTACGGGCATTACTCAAATCACTGTCCCGATCTCCCAGATTACAGAGTAGCTCTCTATGAGATGAACAATCTGGATCTTGAGACAGCACCACCTACCATTGAGGAGATCCACCCCCCGGTCTCCTCCCTTTCAGGAGAGGTTAACACCATTTATATGATCTCTTCAATCACCACTCCCTTGTCAACCAATTTGATGACTCTAACCTTCCGTACTGATGAGGATATTCTCGATGCTCTCATTGCCCCAAATTATCCCTGGGATGACATGCACCATCGTTTGTATTTCCTCCTAGAAGCATCTTCCTCTAGCACCACCACCCAATTTGCGGTCGAATCCAAAGATTTCCTTCCTACAAAGGTCGACTGGTTTAAGGACCCTATTCTTGCTCCGGACCCTATTCCTGCTCCGGATGCCTTTGAGGAAGGTAACATGGCCAATATTTCACCTGTCATCCAAATTGATATCGCTGCCCCAGGAAGTACACCTGAACTCATAACTTTAGGAGCCTCCTGCAGTGAGCATGAGATTGAGGAGTACAAAAAACTCTTCGAAGAATTCCGTGATGTCTTTTCCTGGTCCTATACCAAAATGCCTGGTCTCGACCCCACGATTATAGAACACCACATTGACACATGGCTTGATGTACCCCCCGTTTGTCAGAAACAACGTCCCATTCATCCCTCAAAGCTCCTAACTGTTAAAGCCGAGATTGAGAAACTTCGCAAGGCAGGATTCATTTATCCTATTGCCTATACCACTTGGGTTTCAAACCCCGTTCCCGTTAACAAAAAACAAGGCACCATCAGAGTATGCACTGACTTTCGATATTTAACCGCGCCTGTCCCAAAGACAACTTCCCAACACCATTTATTGACCAGCTCATCAATGCGTGTACGGGACATGAAGTCCTATCTTTCATGGACGGTTTTTCTGGATCCAATCAGATTCAGATCCGAAAGGAGGATCAGTACAAAACTGCCTTTACCACCCCATGGGGCACCTTTGCCTATCGCGTTATGCCTTTCGGCCTAAAAAATGTTGGGGCCACCTTCCAGCGTGCCATGACCTATTGCTTTCACGACTTGGTCCATATCTTGCTAGTCTACCTTGATGACCTCACAGCTCGTTCCCGGAAACGATCAGACCACCTTAACGATGTTCGGCAAGTTTTTATGCGTTGTCGCAAATATCAAATCCGCTTGAACCCACATAAGTGTGTCTTTTGCGTTTCAGCAGGCCGATTGTTGGGTTTCATTGTTTCCCAAAAAGGAATTACTGTTGACCCCCTGAAAGTCCAAGCCATCCTATACCTTCCCTCTCCTCGCACGCTCCGACAGCTTCAAAGTCTATAGGGGCGATCTAATTTCCTCCGTCGTTTCGTTCCCGATTACGCCACTACCGTTCACGGTTTCTTGCACCTGCTCCGTACCCACATACCCTTTGTTTGGGATGAGCAAGCAGAAGCTGCATTCGAAGCCCTCATGAAAGTTCTCACACAAGCCCCCTTGATCTCCCCTCCGGATTTCTCTCAGGATTTCATCCTCTACGTCTCGGCATCCGAGCATGCTGTGTCGGGAGTCTTGGTTCAAGAAGATGCTTCTCACCAGGAGCATGTCATTTATTACGTCAGCCAAACCTTGTTTGGACCACCTCTATGTTACCCATATGAGGAGAGACTCACCCTAGCTATGGTCTTTTCCATCCAAAAATTGCAACACTACATTTTACTTAGTCATACCATAGTCGTCGCTGACTCTAACCCCATGGTCTATCTCTTAAACCGGCGGCTACGGCAAGGTCGTGTTGCTAAATGGGTCATTATCCTCCAGCAATATGACCTTACTTTCAAAACCCCTAAGAGCACCAAATCCCTCACACTTTCCCAGATCATCACCGATCTCCCCTCCCTTCTCCTATCCCCTCAAATCTCCGACGAGTTACCCGACAACCATTTGTTCACCATCTCGTCTGATGACCCATGGTACGGTGATATTTTGTTATACCTGCGCATGCAGAATTTCAGACCCAAAGTCACCCATAATGGACGTCGTCGTATCCATCACCAGGCCTCTCGATATCTCCTCTTAGGCGATGTCCTTTACCGGCGAGGGCTTAACACAATTCTTCACCATTGCCTTACACACGAGGAAGCTGAACATGTCCTTAATGACTGTCATAGCGGCGCCTGCGATGGCCATTTCTCTGGGATGGCCACCGCCCAAAAGGTCGTCCGCGCTGGATATTTCTGGCCCACACTCTTTACCGACTGCATCATAGCGGTCAAACATTGCCATAATTGCCAACTTTTTTCCCCCAAGGCCTGGACGCCACCTGCTCCGTTACACCCAGTTGTCACCGTTGGTCCCTTTTGTAAGTGGGCTCTCGACTTCATGGAGTGTAAACCCCCGTCTGCCAACGGCCACACGTACATCATTGTCGCCGTGGATTACTTCACCAAATGGGCGGAAGCCATGCCTACTTTCAACTGCACCGCTGATACCGCTGCCCGTTTCTTTTTTAACCATGTTATCACTCGATTCGGGGTTCCCAAACAGTTGGTCTCAGACCATGGTTCCCACTTCGAAGATTTTGTTTGGCGCGAGTTATCCACTCTCCTCAAGTTCGAACATCAATTTTCCTCTGCCTACTACCCCCAAGGGAACGGCCAAGTACAGGCCATTAACAAAATACTCAAAACCATCCTTCAACGCACTATTGATCGGCATAAGTCCAATTGGCACCACATGTTGTTCCCTGCCTTATGGGCTTACCGTACCTCTACCAAGACCGCCACTGGTTTTACCCCGTTTCACTTAGTTCACGACGTAGAATCCGTCCTCCCCATCGAGTGTCAGATACCCTCCCTGCAAATCACCATCGAGCTTCTCCCCGACACCTCCCCACTCGAGCAACGTCTGCTCTCCCTCGAACAAGATGATGAAGATCGTCGTCCCACTCTCCAGACTATTGAAGCCGCCAAGAACCGCTCCAAAGCCGGTTATGATAAACATGTACACCCTCGAACTTTCCATGAAGGGGACTTCGTCCTCGCATATGACTAAGCCCACGACAAAAATGGTAAAGGAAAGTTTGAATCTATGTGGTAAGGCCCTTACATCGTGCAGACCTGCCTCGGCAAGGGGGTATACATTTTAGCTGACGCAGAAGGTCACCCTTTACGCAACCCTCGTAATGGGTTGTACCTTAAACGCTTTTATCCCTAAATCACTCGCGGCCCCATTGGTATGTATTGTACAGTTTGTTATCTTTTTTGTTTTTCACCTTTTTTACCCCACTCTCATATTCATCATTTTTGCATGACCACAGATGGACCATCTTCCACCTCATTAAACTGGCTTTGCCGATGGAGCAAGCCGCTGGTCTCCCAACCTGGCTTCTGCAACATGGGTCTTATATTCCCCTTCACATGACATGATTCACCTTGACGGAATATGTATAGGTGCTGCTACAAATAACCAGGAGGAGTATGATGCTATGACCGGTCTCCTAACTGCTGCCCTCCAGATGGGCATACGTCACCTTCATGCGTTCCTTGACTCCTAGCTACTTATTTTCCAGCTCAACAACTGCTACCAGGTGCGTGATCCCTGCCTCTTTAGGAAATTCCTACGCACAAATTAACTCAGCCAACAGTTTGAATCCATCACATTCACCCATGTCCCAAGAGCTCAAAATAGTGTCGCAGATCAAATGGCAAACAACATCCTAGATTGGCACATCAATCATACCATGTAAAATCTCCATCATGCATCATCATCATCCCATAGCATCTCATAAAATATATAAAAACCCAAAAATATTGCAAGGGGCATCCACGTGCCTATCATCACATAAACATTTGCATCCATGTGCAATAAACAATAGAAACACATAACATACACTATGGGCATCCATGTGCCCGACATCCTATACTACTTGCATCCACGTGCAATGTAAACATATCAAAAACCATAAGTGCATCCACGTGCGTACAACCAAAACATCATCGTAAAAAGGTGCATCCACGTGCATATATATATATCAAAAAATACATGTTCATCGGCTATACATGTCATGAGTACCCCCGTACTCATCCATACACAAAAAATATCTATACATCTCATAAGATACATGCCGGAGATACAAAACTTGGGGGGACTCCCCTGCACTCCCTAATGAGAGTCATACCCTGCATCACTGCCTGCATCACTGATCCAGGTGGATATCGGTGGCGGCCCACCTCTTCCAACTGGCTCAAAACAGTCTTCTGGCAATCTTGGTAAATTACTATTTTTAGCAGTTTTTTGGGTCCTGAACTTCCGGAGCCATTTTGAGGCCCTAAACGACATTAGTTGTAAGTTTTAAATCTTGGATAGACCTTTCCAACGGGCCACCGAGCGCCCCAAACGGAGATTGTATGCAAAAGTTATGACCCCAGGAAGTTGACTGTTCAACTAACCACCTTGGGGCCGCAAACTCTATGACGGTTCATCTTCTAGGGTTAGGTTTTTGGATGTTTGGGATTCTTTCCCTCATGCTTATGATAAATAGGCCCTTTCGGCCTCTCTTTGTATTCATCTTGGCACGAATGAGCATAGCGGCCACATCTCTTCTTAGAGATAGCTACCACCATTCTAGCTATTGTATTTTACAGTCTGTTCTATTTCCGCTATTTAATAGAATATGTGTTTACTGTATCACTGTGTTATTTGCAATATATCTCTATGTATGATTTTGTATATGCTATCTTTTGTTTCGTTCCCACATAAATCCGGATCAGTGGTATCAGAGCAGTCTGCTCTTTGATTATTTTTCGGTGCATGTCCCCGACGAGGTCGGGATATAGAGAGTTGGGTCTCGAACTAGTTTCACTTGGGGAAGACCACTCTCGCCGCCCCAAACGGCCTCCCATGGCGGAAGAAAAGAGAGACGACGGAGCAGTAGATCCTATCAAGTTGTTGCTCGAGGAAGCCCTCGCGCGACAGAGGAACGAGATGATGGATAATTTCTCCCAAATCCTTCAACGCATGCCAAGAGCGGCAAATGCACCCTCAACGAGCAGCCATTTCGGAGATACGACTCCCTTCAAAGTACAAGTTAATTTTGATATCCCTTTATTTGAAGGCCAAATCGATGCCGATGCCCTAGATAAATGGTTGAATCTACTAGAAGGGTATTTCTCTGTCCACCAATTTTCCGCCAGGGAAAAGATCATCTTTGCGCTCCTTAAGGCCGTCCCCCATGTCAAAAATTGGTGGGAAACTTATTGTGAGCAAAACTCATCAGACGAGTCTGGATTGTTTGAATATTCCAATCCCACTTGGGCCTCTTTTATAGATGCCGTCAAGGAACAGTATTACCCTGTTGGAAACTATGATGACCAGTACACAAAATGGACCATTCTGCATCAAGAGAGGGACCAAATGGTGTCGGAGTACACCAACAAATTTCATACCTTGCGCACAAAGCTAGGTATCAAGGACTCCGAGCGGCACCTAGTACTGAAATATCGCAGTGGCCTACACCGGTACATCCGAACAAAGATGGATTTCCTGGAAATCTCTTCACTCGGATCCGCCTATCGATATGCTGTCAAAATTGAGCAGAAATTTCAGCAAAAGAACAAGCGTGACTTTGGACCTGCGCAGAAGCAGGGCAAGGGAAACTCTGGCTCACAGAACATGGGGCAGGAAAAGGACAACCAGTCCCAACCACAGGCGAAGAAGGGTAAAGAGAAGACAAAGAAAGACACCGGGAAGTGGTGCGAGTTCCACAAAAGCCCCTGGAACAACACTGATGAGTGTCGCTCAAAACAGTCATTGGTGGCTAAGATCAAAGCTTCAGAATCAGATCCCAGTTCCGATTCTGACTCGGAACCTAATTTCACAGCCGCACAAAAAGGGAAGCAGATCATTGATGCAGAACCCAGTGCCGTTCTCCGCCACCACACAGATTCAGCCAGAGGAGCCTGAAGAGTCGGAGGTAGAGGAGCGCCTTTTCCACTCACAGATGTGGGTGAAGGGAATTCCCCTACACTTTGTTGTGGACAGCGACAGCCAGAAGAACCTGATCTCAGAATAAGTCATCAAGAGATTGGAGCTACCAATAACGCCACACCCACAACCATACACCATTGGATGGCTAAGCCAAGGACGAAGGATCCACGTTAGTCACCAATGTCGGCTACCATATGGCATCAAGCCCTTCAAAGATGAGGTATTGTGTGATGTGGCCCCACTTGAAGTATGTGATGTTCTTTTAGGACAACCATATATGTGGAAGCGTCATGCTGTATATGAATCACGACCTCGCAGTGTCATTGTCACTTTGGGAGGACAACTCTATCGGATACCAGAGATAGTTGCACCTACCCCAAAGGAGCAGGGAAGGAAGATAATCTCCCACACAGGGAAATTTTCCCTATTCGCAATTGCCAATAAAGGTGAACATCAGATCGTGGAGACATCCACGACCTCTGTAGATTATCCTTCCACTCAGCAGAAACAAGAAAAACACAAAGTTAGTGCAGCATCGCCTATTCGGGTACCTCTACAGTGCAAGGCCACGCATTCAAGGGGACCCTCCAAAAAGAAACCATCCACACCAGTGCATACCAAGGATACCATAACAAACAAAACTGTTGAACAGCTCCAGCGCATCCATCAGCAACAATTACAACCCTCTGAAGATGTCAAAGTAAGGCAACCTTTCCACTTCAGCAAATGTCGCACCAAGACCTCAACTCGACACACAGCTCGACATATGATAAGGGATTTAACGCAATGGAGTCCATTGCTTCCTAAGGAGGGAGGATTGATCCAGGGGGATATCGGTGGTGGCCCACCTCTTCCAACTGGCTCAAAACAGTCTTCTGGCAATCTTGGTAAATTACTATTTTTAGCAGTTTTTCGGGTCCTGAACTTCCGGAGCCATTTTGAGGCCCTAAACGACATTTTTTGGTGATTTGGGTGACCAAAGGGATGCCTCTGGCATGCATTTGGGCCTAGTCGAAAGTTGTAAATCTCGGATAGACCTTTCCAACGGGCCACCGAGTGCCCCAAACGGAGATCGTATGCAAAAGTTATGACCCCAGGAAGTTGACTGTTCAACTAACCACCTTGGGGCCGCAAACTCTATGACGGTTCATCTTCTAGGGTTAGGTTTTTGGATGTTTGGGATTCTTTCCCTCATGCTTATGATAAATAGGCCCTTTCGGCCTCTCTTTGTATTCATCTTGGCACGAATGAGCATAGCGGCCACATCTCTTCTCAGAGATAGATACCACCATTCTAGCTATAGTATTTTACAGTCTGTTCTATTTCCGTTATTTAATAGAATATGTGTTTACTGTATCACTGTGTTATTTGCAATATATATCTGTGTATGATTTTGTCTATGCAATCTTTTGTTTCGTTCCCACATAAATCCGGATCAGTGGTATCAGAGCAGTCTGCTATTTGATTGTTTCTCGGTGTATGTCCCCGACGAGGTCGGGATATAGAGAGTTGGGTCTCGAACTAGTTTCACTTGGGGAAGACCACACTCGCCGCCCCAAACGGCCTCCCATGGAGGAAGAAAAGAGAGACGACGGAGCAGTAGATCCTATCAAGTTGTTGCTCGAGGAAGCCCTCACGCGACAGAGGAACGAGATGATGGATAATTTCGCCCAAATCCTTCAACGCATGCCAACAGCGGAAAATGCACCCTCAATGAGCAGCCATTTCGGAGATACGACTCCCTTCAAGGTACAAGTTAATTTTGATATCCCTTTATTTCAAGGCCAAATCGATGCCGATGCCCTAGATAAATGGTTGAATCTACTAGAAGGGTATTTCTCTGTCCACCAATTTTCCGCCAGGGAAAAGATCATCTTTGCGCTCCTTAAGGCCGTCCCCCATGTCAAAAATTGGTGGGAAACTTATTGTGAGCAAAACTCATCAGACGAGTCTGGATTGTTTGAATATTCCAATCCCACTTGGGCCTCTTTTATAGATGCCGTCAAGGAACAGTATTACCCTGTTGGAAACTATGATGACCAGTACACAAAATGGACCATTATGCATCAAGAGAGGGACCAAACGGTGTCGGAGTACACCAACAAATTTCATACCTTGCGCACAAAGCTAGGTATCAAGGACTCTGAGCGGCACCTAGTACTGAAATATCGCAGTGGCCTACACCGGTACATCCGAACAGAGATGGATTTCCTGGAAATCTCTTCACTAATATCCGCCTATCGATATGCTGTCAAAATTGAGCAGAAATTTCAGCAAAAGAACAAGCGTGACTTTGGCCTGCGCAGAAGCAGGGCAAGGGGAACTCTGGCTCGTAGAACATGGGGCAGGAAAAGGACAACCAGTCCCAACCACAGGTGAAGAAGGGTAAAGAAAAGACAAAGAAAGACACCGAGAAGTGGTGCGAGTTCCACAAAATCCCCTGGCACAACACTAATGAATGTCGCTCAAAAACGTCATTGGTGGCTAAGATCAAAGCTTCAGAATCAGATCCCAGTTCCGATTCTGACTCGGAACCTAATTTCACAGCAGCGCAAAAAGGGAAGCAGATCATTGATGCAGAACCCAGTGTCATTGTTGCCACCACACAGATTCAGCCAGAGGAGCCTGAAGAGTCGGATGTAGAGGACCGCCTTTTCCACTCACAGATGTGGGTGAAGAAAATTCCCTACACTTTGTTGTGGACAGCGGCAGCCAGAAGAACCTGATCTCAGAAGAAGTCATCAAGAGATTGGAGCTACCAATAACGCCACACCCACAACCATACACCATTGGATGGCTAAGCCAAGGACGAAGGATCCACGTTAGTCACCAATGTCGCCTACCATATGGCATCAAGCCCTTCAAAGATGAGGTATTGTGTGATTTGGCCCCACTTGAAGTATGTGATGTTCTTTTAGGACAACCATATATGTGGAAGCGTCATGCTGTATATGAATCACGACCTCGCAGTGTCATTGTCACTTTGGGAGGACAACTCTATCGGATACCAGAGATAGTTGCACCTACCCCAAAGGAGCAGGGAAGGAAGATAATCTCCCACACAGGGAAATTTTCCCTATTCGCAATTGCCACTAAAGGTGAACATCAGATCGTGGAGACATCCACGACCTTTGGAGATTATCCTTCCACTCAGCAGAAACAAGAAAAACACAAAGTTAGTGCAGCATTGCCTATTCGGGTACCTCTACAGTGCAAGGCCACGCATTCAAGGGGCCCCTCCAAAAAGAAACCATCCACACTATTGCATACCAAGGATACCACAACAAACAAAACTGTTGAACAGCTCCAGCGCATCCATCAGCAACAATTACAACCCTCTGAAGATGTCAAAGTAAGGCAACCTTTCCACTTCAGCAAATGTCGCACCAAGACCTCAACTCGACACACAGCTCGACTATGATAAGGGATTTAACGCAATGGAGACCATTGCTTCCTAAGGAGGGAGGATTGATCCAGGTGGATATCGGTGGCAGCCCACCTCTTCCAACTGGCTCAAAACAGTCTTCTGGCAATCTTGGTAAATTACTATTTTTAGCAGTTTTTCGGGTCCTGAACTTCCGGAGCCATTTTGAGGCCCTAAACGACATTTTTTGGCGATTTGGGTGACCAAATGGCTGCCTTTGGCATTCATTTAGGCCTAGTCGAAAGTTGTAAATCTCATCTAGAACTTTTCAACGGGCCACCGAGCGCCCCAAACGGAGATCGTATGCAAAAGTTATGACCCCAGGAAGTTGACTGTTCAACTAACCACCTTGGGGCCACAAACTCTATGACGGTTCATCTTCTAGGGTTAGGTTTTTGGATGTTTGGGATTCTTTCCCTCATGCTTATGATAAATAGGCCCTTTCGGCCTCTCTTTGTATTCATCTTGGCACGAATGAGCATAGCGGCCACATCTCTTCTCAGAGATAGCTACCACCATTCTAGCTATTGTATTTTACAGTCTGTTCTATTTCCGCTATTTAATAGAATATGTGTTTACTGTATCACTGTGTTATTTGCAATATATCTCTGTGTATGATTTTGTATATGCTATCTTTTGTTTCGTTCCCACATAAATCCGGATCAATGGTATCAGAGCAGTCTGCTCTTTGATTGTTTCTCGGTGCATGTCCCCGACGAGGTCGGGATATAGAGAGTTGGGTCTCGAACTAGTTTCACTTGGGGAAGACCACTCTCGCCGCCCCAAACAGCCTCCCATGGCGGAAGAAAAGAGAGACGACGGAGCAGTAGATCCTATCAAGTTGTTGCTCGAGGAATCCCTCGCGCGACAGAGGAACGAGATGATGGATAATTTCGCCCAAATCCTTCAACGCATGCCAACAACGGCAAATGCACCCTCAACGAGCAGCCATTTCGGAGATACGACTCCCTTCAAGGTACAAGTTAATTTTGATATCCCTTTATTTGAAGGCCAAATCGATGCCGATGCCCTAGATAAATGGTTTAATCTACTAGAAGGGTATTTCTCTGTCCACCAATTTTCCGACAGGGAAAAGATCATCTTTGCGCTCCTTAAGGCCATCCCCCATGTCAAAAATTGGTGGGAAACTTATTGTGAGCAAAACTCATCAGACGAGTCTGGATTGTTTGAATATTCCAATCCCACTTGGGCCTCTTTTATAGATGCCGTCAAGGAACAGTATTACCCTGTTGGAAACTATGATGACCAGTACACAAAATGGACCATTCTACATCAAGAGAGGGACCAAACGGTGTTGGAGTACACCAACAAATTTCATACCTTGCGCACAAAGCTAGGTATCAAGGACTCTGAGCGGCACCTAGTACTGAAATATCGTAGTGGCCTACACCGGTACATCCGAACAAAGATGGATTTCCTGGAAATCTCTTCACTCGGATCCGCCTATCGATATGCTGTCAAAATTGAGCAGAAATTTTAGCAAAAGAACAAGCGTGACTTTGGACCTGCGCAGAAGCAGGGCAAGGGAAACTCTGGCTCGCAGAACATGGGGCAGGAAAAGGACAACCAGTCCCAACCACAGGCGAAGAAGGATAAAGAAAAGACAAAGAAAGACACTGTGAAGTGGTGCGAGTTCCATAAAAGCCCCTGGCACAACACTGATGAGTGTCGCTCAAAACAGTCATTGGTGGCTGAGATCAAAGCTTCAGAATTAGATCCCAGTTCTGATTCTGACTCGGAACCTAATTTCACAGCCGCGCAAAAAGGGAAGCAGATCATTGATGCAGAACCCAGTGCCGTTGTTGCCACCACACAGATTCAGCCAGAGGAGCCTGAAGAGTCGGAGGTAGAGGAGCGCCTTTTCCACTCACAGATGTGGGTGAAGGGAATTCCCCTACACTTTGTTGTGGACAGCGGTAGCCAGAAGAACCTGATCTCAGAAGAAGTCATCAAGAGATTGGAGCTACCAATAACGCCACACCCACAACCATACACCATTGGATGGCTAAGTGTTAACACCTAAAAAGTGCTCACTAGCTCATTCCCTTACTCACATGACCCATTTGTCCACTTTTCCACCATCTCAGCCTCTGAAACCAACAAAAGGTCACCAAAAGACCTTAGTACACACCCTTTTTTCCATTAAAAAAGATTATTTTTCCAAGAAAATCATAAAAAACCCTCAAAAAGGGTCCAAATTCCCAAAAATATTAAAAAGGGAATTAAAATATTATTTTTATTCAAAAAAGGAAAAATGAGGGAAAATTACCTAAACCATGTTGGTCAATACCATTGGTTTCCACAAAACCACAAATGGTATTCCTCACCACCAAAACCTATAAAAAGGTGGTAGGGGCTCCTCATTTCACATCCTTCCATTATCTCATCCTTATGCTGCTGAAATCTCCCCTGAGCACTTTTAGCCATTGAAGCAACCTTGGAGAAAGAGACCTATTGGAGTTTGGAGCTACTCATCTTGGGAGTTGCTCAACATCAACCTTCACCATTGAAGGTAATATCGCAAGCACTTGCTTGCCCCCCACTTTTCAATACAAAAAAATATTTATTATGTTTCTTGCTCTTGATTTTGGAATGTTTACATTATTTGCTTAGATTCTTGTTTAGATCCATGAAAAGTATTGTTTATTTAGTTTATTGTTTTTATTTCTATTGAAACTGCTACTACTAGTTAGTAGGTGCCCATAGCACTAAGCTTGGTTGCAAAACCGAGCCAACAGTTTTGGCGACTCCGCTTTGGTTTGAACTATAGATCTCTAGTTTTGCCTTTAATCTTAGTTTTTTATGAGTTTTTAACCTTTAGATCCATAGATCTGCCATCTTAGACAGCAGATCCATTGCTGCTCTGAGTTTTGGCCCCATAAATAGCCCGAAATTTTCAATTTTCGGGTTCGTTTCTCGGTTTCCGTGCACGGCTTCCGCCTCGCGGTTTTTTGCCAGACAGTCGCGCGGTCCATCGCGACTTTTCTGCGTTTTTCCGCGCGGCCCATCGCGGCTTTTTGCCAGACAGTCGAGCGGTCCATCGCGACTTTTCTGCGTTTTTCCGCGCGGCCCATCGCGGCTTTTTGCCAGAAACCCGCGCGGTCCATCGCGACTGTGCGACAGAAACCCACGCGGTCCATCGCGACTTTTGGCCCAAAACCCGCGCGGTCCATCGCGACTTTTGGTCCAAAACCCGCGCGGTCCATGTCATTTTTTGGCCGCGCAGCTCAATTTGCAAACGACCATATCTCCCTCTCCCGAACTCCGTTTGAAACGATTTTTTTTTTTCAAATTGGGTGTTTTTGATCAAGGAATCCAAATATGCTATTAGATTTAAGAAATTTTCCATAGAAATTTATCTAATATTGTATTTTAGTGTTATTTATCACTTCAGTTCACCCATTTTGGCTCATTTTTTACAATATTGATTCTTCATATTTTACAGCCATAGAAAAAAATTTTACTATTTAAAGTGCATATCTAGAAATATTTTTAAAAATTTTCAAGAAAGTGAAAGAAAGACTCATTATTGCATTTTCATCTAGATTCAAATTTTTTCCTGTTTACTTCTTTAAAATCTTGCCCTTAGCAATTTTTCTCAAAACAAAGAAATCCATTATTTCTTTTAAAAAGAAGTCTATTATTTGCTTTCATAAATCCAAGAAATCCTTTATTTTTTGAGTTATTTTTTGAAAAGCATATTAATTCCTTTTAGTGAAAAAAGTCTTAAATATTTGCTTTGTATTTTCGAAAAGTCCTTTATTTTTTGAAAATTTCCCTTAAAGCATTTAATTTTTTCAAGTTCAGTTTACAACACCTCACGTGCACTCACACGATCACTTAATTGAACTAAGACTTAAAACGTACCCTAATTTGAACACACTCTTAACCCCACTTGGGGAACACTAAAAGAATTCTTGTAGCTAGGTAGTATTGGGGGGATAGGTGTTCCAATAACACCCCTCAGTTCATACATCTGAGACATAGAAGTTGTCCAATTAGGGAGCTAAAATCTCTTAGTACTTTTTGGCGCGGTCACAACCGGTTTGTGGGAAGGCCTCTCCCCTAGGAGGGTTGAAGTCGCGAGGATGGTTCCGGAAGCCTGAGTGGGATACCGAAACCCATTCAGTAACCGAAGGGCTACCATTCGCAGTTCTCGGGATATCCCTGTATTGGGATATTGCGATCAAAGGACCAAACGGCAGATTTACCTTTTCTCGACGCGTCATGAACGGAGTATCCTAGTAGCCTGTCTTTTAGGATTGATTACCCGGTGTCCCTCCCGGTAGGGGGATATCTAGCCGTTGTCTCTACATTCATATTGTCTTACTTGGATTTCATCACCTTGCAGAGGATATCGTCTGTTTGAGTCACAATACTTTTAGATTAGGTGTTTGCATGATCTTTACCACCTTTTGAGTCTAGTTACACCTATTTTTTCTAGGAGCCGCTTGCATGTTGGTATTCTGACCGGTTGTTGCATTCCTCCACTTATTGTAGCACAGCTGCTAGGATAAGTGCATTTTTTGAGGATTGATTTTTTGGCCTGTGAGCCTTATTTTTTCACTCCCCTTCTTGCACCCTTGGTTGCATTAGGGTTTTGAGTCTTTTACACATATATCACCACCTGATACTTAAAACAATTTTTTAAATAAAAAACATATTCTCACCATTGAGAATTCTAGATGTTCTCGTCATCTACGGGGCGAACTCCCAGAGTTTAGTCCACTTGGCTCTCCACGTCACGGACGCAGAGCATTATCCCTTGATTCGACACATCGTCGATCATTTAGACGGTCATCCGATTCTGACATACCTCACTTCACTTTTGATTTGGAGGTAGAATCCGAAAACCCCACAGAGTTACCACCAACCACAATTATGTCTGGAACACCGGTTGATCCACTATATACATTAACCATAGGTCAGACATCCGCAGACCCTTCTGCGGTAGTACCATCAACGGCAACAGCCACCCCCTTGGGTATGCCCAATATGGGTAACACTCCACATTCAGGAATGCCTAGCACAGGACCACCACCTGTCATGGGCATGCCCAACATGGGGGTCATACCCCCTTCGGTTTCCACAAACCCTATCCCAGGAATCCCTAGTGCGATTCCTAACCCAAGTGTAACTCCTGTTGCACTTGGGAGTGCTATCCCAGGAATCCCTAGTGCGATTCCTAACCCAAGTGTAACCCATGTTGCACTCGGTAGTGCTATACCAGGAATCCCTAGTGCGATTCCTAACCCAAGTGTAACCCAAGTTGCACTTGGGAGTGCTAACCCATATCAGGCCACACCTTTTGGAGGGCACATACCCTCCATACCTAGCATACCTATAGGAGCTACTGGACCCCTACACCATACCACAATGACTAGGCAAGTCCCGGTTCCGGTCACCACATCCGCTAGTCTACCATACATGGCAAGTCTCAACCTGCCAGATTTAGCTAGGCTCACAAATGACCCCATCAGACATGATCCTGCTTGGCCCCATATGCCCACTAAACTTCCCTCTGACATCCCTAAGTTCGAGGGTAAGGCTGGAGAAGACCCCCAAAATCACATCATGTCCTTCCACTTATGGTGTTCCTCAAACTCCATAGTGGATGACTCAATCCGCCTACGGCTTTTACAACGCACCTTCACTGGCTCCGCAGCCAAATGGTATATCGAGCAACCCCATGGGACGCATTCCACATTTACCTCCCTTGCCTCGACCTTTCTACAATTCTTCCAGCTACCTGTCCGCTACGATGCGGGCGTCGAGATCCTACTGTATTGCAGACAGAACACGGCCACGCATATCACTGACCATATCCATGATTGGCGTCGGCGTCGAAGCCTATGCAAGATCAAATTAGACGACCGAATCTTTTTAGACTGGTTCCTTAAATCCCTCCTTCCTCTCATTGCGAAGGATGTAGCATCTGAAAGACCCCAGTCTGAGGAAGAGGCCATCCTCAAGGCCCAACAGTTTGATCTCATCTACGCCCAATCGGGTTACTTATACACGATCATACCGGACGCCCCACGAGGTGACTCTGCACGCAGTGACACACCGGGGGAATCACATGCCGCTGATGGCATTATTGGCCAAATTACACCGCAAGCAAAACCTTTCAGTATGGTGAGCACCATGCCCGCCCTAGACCTTTCTAGGGCTACATCTAGTTCCGGAGCGATGACTTCCTATGCTCCAACAAACCAGACCCATCACGTTCATGGACCCTCTTGTCCACAACATTGTTATGGCCAAGCGCCATCAGCATATGTACCTCCTACATACTATGCTCAACCTACGGTACAGACCCCCATGCAGTTCCCACAACAGCCCATGCATTACCCACAACCGGTTGCACCAGCTAACCTCACACCTCCACCAGCTCAGGGGTACCAACAACCCCAACAGGCAACTGGACCACCTCCACCTCCACCTACATACTATCTACCGCAACCTGCTCCCGCACCTGCGGCTCCCCAAAATCCCCCCAATGCTCAAGGGCACGTGTACGCACAACAACATCAGCCCCAATACCAAAACAACCAGCGCAACCAAGGTGCGCAACAGAACCGTGGTAGAGGTCATAACCATGGTAATAACCAACAACATCAGCAAGGTCCTCCACCTCCCAATCCTCCGCAAAATAACAATGCTGCTCCTCCCAACCGCAATCCGGATCGGAATCCTAAGCAGCCTAGAAATAATAACCTCAGAACAAACCACCCTTGTTCTATTTGCGGGGTCTATGGTCATTACACGCATTCTTGCCCACATTTGGAGCGAGCTCGGCAACTCTGGACCAACGATGCCCATCGTAAAGGGCAAGCGGTTCCTCAGCCACCACCCAACCCTCCACCACCTCAACATCAACCTTTGGTGCTGCAAAACCCCTTTCCAAACCAGGGTGTAGTGAACACTCAGCCGTTAGCCCCCCCTCAGGGAAACGTGCCACCACAGCAGATCACTTATGCAGCCCCTGATCAACCCATGTTCGATTCAGGTACTCACCATTTGTTGATGATGTCGACTGCCGATGCTAACCTCCAAACTCGTTGGAACCAATATGGCTCCACCTCTGAAGCCCCTCCCGCCGACAAGAACACTAACGTTAATCCCACAGATCAAACGTTACGTATACCTCTGGCTTCACTTGATGGCGCTTCCAAAGCACCTCGCTTCCCACTTTGTCGCATCAACAGTAATCCCAATGCTCGCGCTGCGTCGAATTACAACATCCTAGACGACTTAGCCCAGTCTCCTGCAGCCATGTCTGCTTTAGAAGTTTTGCAAAACTGTCCTTCGCAGCGCAAAACTTTGCTCTCTGCCATTGGCGCCATTGACCCCAATGATTCACAGTTGATCGCATTCGATTCAGACCAGTCTGAACCCCGCCTGCCTTCCTCTTTAGCATTCCAAGTTTCCGTTTCTGTTCGGAATCTTGTCATCCATCGGTGCATTATCGATGAAGGGGCCTCCACATGCGTCATGTCCACATTTGTTTGGCAGAAGTTGGGATCCCCTACTCTCCAGCAGTCCACCACTGCATTACGAGCTTATGACGGCCGTTCGGCTCAACCCCTAGGTCTGTTAGCCAATGTCCCTGTCCAGCTGGCGGGTAAAACCGTGCTCATTGACATTGAGGTCATCAATGCCCCACTAGACTATAACCTTTTACTTGGTCGCAACTACATGTACGCCATGAAAGCGGTTGCCTCATCCGTTTTTCGTACCATGATGTTCCCCCATGAGGGACGCGTGGTCAAGGTCGACCAGCTCACCTATTACGATCCCAAGGCCCCTACCACACCTGAAAATGGTCTCACCATGGTTGAACAACCTGTTTGTGGTGCAACTACCTCATTCATTTCCTCAGTAGGACCCAGACTTTACTCCGAGGCGTCGATAACCTCTACATTCCAGGCCATTCCACCACCGTCACCGGAGACCCAGGTCGCTAACCTCTGCACTCTTTCACAAACACCCGGTAATCAACCCTCCTTGTTACCCAAACCACCATTGGTCCCTAGTCACATCGGTGTTACACCTATCCACACAATCCCCTTTCTATTTCCTCCTTCGGGTGTAGTAAGCGCCCCGTTTATGGCTACCCTTAGTCTCCCCGGGTTAACATTAGGATTACCCGTGTGGTATATTACGCCTCCTGTTCCTCCACCGACACCAAATGTCATCCTACAACCGGTGCAACCCATTGTTACTTCTACCCAACCACCTCCCGGTATCACGACTCCTTCGTCGTCGACGAATCCCCCTCCATTCGTCAGGCCCACTGGGGGCAGAGGCCCACAACCATACACTGCGGTTCCCCCACCCAAGGCAGTTAAACCTCCCCCCATATTTCGTGCTCCTCCAAAATGCTCGTTGTGTGATGAGTTAGGCCATCCAACCCATCAGTGCCCACAGTTACCTGCATTGCAGGAACACATGCAAATGTTGGACGACGACCCCAACATCCCGGTGGTCAAACTAGATCCAAACCCTATGCCTCGTGATAAATTACTGCGTACCAACCACCCATGTGCGATATGCGGTATTTATGGCCACTACTCGCATAACTGTCCTGACATCCCAGACTACAGAGCAGCTCTCTACGAGATGAACAATTCGGACCTAGAGACGGCACCCTCTACTATCGAGGAGATCTACCCTCCCGCATCATCCTCATCTGGAGAGATTAACACCATCTATATGATCTCTTCGACTACCACTACCTCATCACTCGATTTGACCACTCAAAGGTCCCGCAATGATGAAGAGGTTCTCGAGACTCCTACTACCTTTGATTATCCCGGGGAAGACATGCACCATCGTCCATACTTCCTCCTGGAAGAGACTTCATCCACCACCGCTACCCAATCCGCGGTTGAGTCCAAGGATTTCCTTCCTACTAAAATCGACTGGTTAACGGATCCCATGGCCAATATTTCTCCCGTCATCCACATTGACATCTCTGACCCACTTGGTGCCCTTCATACCATCACATTAGGAACCTCCCACAGTGAGCATGAGATTGGAGAATACCAACAACTATTCCAAGAATTCACTGATGTCTTTACTTGGTCAGATACCGAAATGCCTGGCCTTGACCCCGCCATTTATATGATCTCCACTGGATACCCCTCTGTCCGGTCGGCCCCTTCCATTGATCCCTTTGACACACAGGTTGAACCCTTTCAAATCAACCAGGAAACCACATGTCCACAACATGGGGGCATGCCCAAAACCTTGCCTACTCATCATCACCGTGATCCTCGTCGGAGATACTGGGGGCATCCACCCCACAAAGGGAATCCCCCATCATCATATCATCACTTCAGTATGCCACCACGACCCACAGCCTCATGGTATAACACCCCGCCAGCAATTGCTCAATTCCCTATTGATCTCTCTATGAGACAACATCTGCACCACATTGACACCTCTGAGTTAGGGGGCATAATAGATTACCTCGACCCCGGGATAGGGGGCATGATCAATCATTTTGAACCTTCCCCATCATCTCTATCTCAACACCTCGATGAGCCCATCGTTCAAACCAACACATATGTGATCCACAATCACAAACCCCATGCACATAGCATGGGGGCAGGTCATTAACCCTGCTCACTTTTTCATATTCGTGATCTCAACCATTTTTGAGGTCACGTGTCACTTGTATATTTCAGTTGATTTGATACACCTAGTATTTTGCCCCCACGGGTCATCATTTCTCCCCACCACTGCATCCTTCGCTTGGTGAGATCACCTTTATTTGTAGCCATTTTTTAACCTAGTTCTTTCCTTTAACCATTCCGGAGTCCTTATGACCTCCGTTTTTCGCACCATTTGCACTGCCGGATTCATATTTCCGTGCCCGTGATGATGCTTGAGATCATTTCTCGCTCTCACCAGGACCAATATCAACATTGTGTCCCGACACCTTGTCGCCCCAGTTTGCGTACCACTTCGGCTGCTCTCCATTTTTGATATATTTGATATCGCCGGATTCAGTTTTCCGCGCTCGTGATGATGCTTGAGATCATTTCTCGCTCTCATGCCTAGATTTTTAGGGCATTTTTCCATGCCCCCTCGTCGCCTCGGTTTGCATGCCACATCGGCCGTCGTCCGTTTTCGACGTGCCTTATATCACCGGATTCAGTTTTCCGCGCTCGTGATGATGCTTGAGATCATTTCTCGCTCTCACCTTTCGATTTCCCGGGCATTTTTTCCACGCCCCCTCGTCACCTCGGCTTGCGTGCCACATCGGCCGTTCTCCGTTTCCGACAATCCTTATGTCACCGGATCCAGTTTTCCGCACTGATGACGATGCTTGAGACCTTTTCTCGCCCTCATCAATCTATTTTTGTTCGGTATAATTTTATCCCTTTTTCGGGCCGAGCAACCCCTTTTACGAAAAAGGCACTTAGGGAGTTTCTGTTAAGCTCTTTTCTGACTCCTAAAACAATGAAAAGATCGCCGAGCAATCTTGCTTCCTTTCATGCTCACTAAACGTATCTGAAAGGGCGTCTACCTGGTATAAGTTTACCCCTTTTCCGGACCTCGTAGACTAATTACGAAAAAGGTATACTCTAGTCACATCAGCTAGAAGAGTTCTCCATCTGCATCATTTTATGCTTTTTCGGGCCTTGGAGACTAAACTTACGAAAAAGAACCACCAATAGAGTCCACTTACCGCTTTCAGACTCTCTAAACATGAAAGCAACCATGAGCATGAGCCGTCCTGGGCTCGCCAAATCCACAGGACCGTACCATTTCAGAGCACACTTTTATCCCTTCTTGGAGCTCATTAAAACTACGAAGAAGGAATCAATGGTGCCTCTTAGCGCCACAACAGATCATGTCTACTCACATAGCAGCTTCCCCATTTTGGTCGCCTTTGTTCAGAGTATTCTGCAGTATGTCACCTTGATAACTCCTCGACGACACCTATCAGCTCGTCCTCCCCCCAGAGTCAATACATACCCTTCAGTCCCCAAAAAGCTATGATCCCTGCACCTACTAGTCAGTTCCATACGCTGCCAGGTCAACCATGTCATCATGCTCTGAACAAAGGAAGTTTGAGTCTACCCATTTTTTGACCCAGTTATTTCCCATCCCCACAAGAATGTCAGTCCTACCAGCAATACTACATCAATTCAGTTAAACACCTCATACTCCTATCAAGGAAACATCATTGCCTTGTTAGTTGCCGGTCTCCCTCTGTCGACGACAACCACATTGATTCCAGAGGATAGACCTAGAGGTCCCTGTGTCTTGGACTCATTACCATTTATGATGAGTGCCTACGAATCATTTCGAGAGGAATCCTCAGTGCCTCTCCAAATGGTTGTTTCTCACATGCTCGACTTCAACACCTTGATCGCATCGTTGAGACTCGCACAGGGTATTGGTCCGTTCAGTTATTAGTCGAAGACCCCGGATACCTCCTGACTCCTCCACATTTGAGAGTCTTCCTATGGATAACACCAGTTACACTTTTTCTATAGATATCCGGGTTGCGCATGGCGACAGTATTCATATTTACCCCGGTTTCATACTCCCTTGAGTATACAGTTACATTATTTCTCAGAGATGACTCATAGTCTTTGAGTCCCTACAGATGTTGGACACCTTCAGTTTCAGCAGTTCCTCAGTTATTCCAGTGTATCAGTCATTGAGATCCGTTATGATCAGGAGTACATCCCAAAATAATGTCCCCTCTGGACCATTATGATGTACCAATATATTTCTTTATGTATTAGATCCCCCTTCTTGGGACTAATTGTTTTGTATAAGTCTTGATACGAGCATGGGAATTCCCGCCTCGTCCTTTATCAGAGATTATACCTCATTCATATTGAGGCCATGTAATATTTTTTGTTTTTGCAGCTTCCAAGGACCGTGGCTCCTGTCTCCAACCGGTCTCTTCTCTCCCCTAAACCCCAGAAAAAGGACAAAAGAACTATGATGTCTATCGGCCATACGATGAGCTCCTGCCCTCACACATCAGGGGGCAATCTGTTAACACCTAAAAAGTGCTCACTAGCTCATTCCCTTACTCACATGACCCATTTGTCCACTTTTCCACCATCTCAGCCTCTGAAACCAACAAAAGGTCACCAAAAGACCTTAGTACACCCCTTTTTCCATTAAAAAAGATTATTTTTCCAAGAAAACCATAAAAAACCCTCAAAAAGGGTCCAAATTCCCAAAAATATTAAAAAGGGAATTAAAATATTATTTTTATTCAAAAAAGGAAAAAGGAGGGAAAATTACCTAAACCATGTTGGTCAATACCATTGGTTTCCACAAAACCACAAATGGTATTCCTCACCACCAAAACCTATAAAAAGGTGGTAGGGGCTCCTCATTTCACATCCTTCCATTATCTCATCCTTATGCTGCTGAAATCTCCCCTGAGCACTTTTAGCCATTGAAGCAACCTTGGAGAAAGAGACCTATTGGAGTTTGGAGCTACTCATCTTGGGAGTTGCTCAACATCAACCTTCACCATTGAAGGTAATATCGCAAGCACTTGCTTGCCCCCCACTTTTCAATACAAAAAATTATTTATTATGTTTCTTGTTCTTGATTTTGGAATGTTTACATTATTTGCTTAGATTCTTGTTTAGATCCATGAAAAGTATTGTTTATTTAGTTTATTGTTTTTATTTCTATTGAAACTGCTACTACTAGTTAGTAGGTGCCCATAGCACTAAGCTTGGTTGCAAAACCGAGCCAACACTAAGCCAAGGACGAAGGATTCGCGTTAGTCACCAATGTCGCCTACCATATGGCATCAAGCCCTTCAAAGATGAGGTATTGTGTGATGTGGCCCCACTTGAAGTATGTGATGTTCTTTTAGGACAACCATATCTATGGAAGCGTCATGTTGTATATGAATCACGACCTCGCAGTGTCATTGTCACTTTGGGAGGACAACTCTATCGGATACCAGAGATAGTTGCACCTACCCCAAAGGAGCAGGGAAGGAAGATAATCTCCCACACAGGGAAATTTTCCCTATTCGCAATTGCCACTAAAGGTGAACATCAGATCGTGGAGACATCCACGACCTCTGCAGATTATCCTTCCACTCAGCAGAAACAAGAAAAACACAAAGTTAGTGCAGCATCGCCTATTCGGGTACCTCTACAGTGCAAGGCCACGCATTCAAGGGGCCCCTCCAAAAAGAAACCATCCACACCAGTGCATACCAAGGATACCACAACAAACAAAACTGTTGAACAGCTCCAGTGCATCCATCAGCAACAATTACAACCCTCTGAAGATGTCAAAGTAAGGCAACCTTTCCACTTCAGCAAATGTCGCACCAAGACCTCAACTCGACACACAGCTCGACATATGATAAGGGATTTAACGCAATGGAGACCATTGCTTCCTAAGGAGGGAGGATTGATCCAGGTGGATATCGGTGGCGGCCCACCTCTTCCAACTGGCTCAAAACAGTCTTCTGGCAATCTTGGTAAATTACTATTTTTAGCAGTTTTTCGGGTCCTGAACTTCCGGAGCCATTTTGAGGCCCTAAACGACATTTTTTGGTGCTTTGGGGGGCCAAATGGATTCCGCTGGCATTCATTTGGTCCCAGTTGAAAGTTTTAAATCTTGGATAGACCTTTCCAACGAGCCACCGAGCGCCCCAAACGGAGATCGTATGCAAAAGTTATGACCCCAGGAAGTTGACTGTTCAACTAACCACCTTGGGGCCGCAAACTCTATGACGGTTCATCTTCTAGGGTTAGGTTTTTGGATGTTTGGGATTCTTTCCCTCATGCTTATGATAAATAGGCCCTTTCGGCCTCTCTTTGTATTCATCTTGGCACGAATGAGCATAGCGGCCACATCTCTTCTCAGAGATAGCTACCACCATTCTAGCTATTGTATTTTACAGTCTGTTCTATTTCCGCTATTTAATAGAATATGTGTTTACTGTATCACTGTGTTATTTGCAATATATCTCTGTGTATGATTTTGTATATGCTATCTTTTGTTTTGTTCCCACATAAATCCGGATATATCACCTGCCTCCGAGTCCTCCCCTGGCTCCTCCTCCGGTAAATCCTCATCCCCCGCGGGCTCCTATGCTCGAGCCCTGTCCGTCAAGATAGCCACCCGGATCGCAATCGACCGGAACTCCCGAGGTGCCCTCATGCAATCCTGAATCACATCGGGATATACATCCCGCCATCCCTCGTCGGTCACTCCACCTAGTAACCGATCCAGCAACACTCGTACAGACTCCAAAGTCCCCTCTGCATCCCGCCGGTGCACCTCCACTCGGCCCGGTAGGGCTTGTACCGCCACATGCCCTCTCCTCGCGACGTGTCTTGGCGATGGTCTCGGACCCACATCTGTAGATCACATATCAGTCAGTCACAATATATATCATAACACACATCATACATAAAACTTGATATTTATCACATGCAAGTAAATCCATACGTACCATCCGGTCCCCATGCCTGTCCTGGTGCCCGTGGTGCCTCTGGGTCCCTGGTGTAGTCCATATCCCTATACGGGTATTCATCCAGTGGCAGTGGCATCTGTAGCCACTGCAGGTACAACTCCTCTATGAAGTATCTACCAACCTCGCCACCACCACGGCGGTGCATCATCTCTCCCACAAACCTCCTGCCCTGATCGGTACCTGCGGCCGCAGGGTGGTTACCCCCTCCATGAAGAACACACATGGGAAGGAACCATAGAAAAACCCCTTGCCAGATTCCTTCACTGCTGTCAGCTGCCACTGCACACAGGTGAGGAACATCTGGCCCCACGCATAGTAGACCCCGTCCAGTACGCGCTCCACCAGCTGCATCTTGCCCCCAGACACCTTCTCCGGTGACTGGGACCCCAACACACGTACCACGCATGCTGCAATAGCCTGCACTGTCAACTCCTGTAGGTCTATCACCCGAAGTGCATTCCTATGCACCCTAGCCTCTGGACCACAGTACCACTCTAGCATGTCCTCCATATCTACATTCGCAGATACTCGCGGCTGCGTATCCGCCACCCTACCGAGACAGGGCAACCCCGTCAGGAAATATACATCTCTCAGGGTGAGATCCACCCTCTCACCTTGCACCCTGAACGCCTGTATGTCTGGCTCCCAGAAACTAATCAGCCTGTTCAGCAGCAACCCTGCCGAATGCATCATAGGTACCTGCGCGAACATCAAAAGTCCGTACAACCCCAATACCGCCTGCACATGATGATCCCCCTGGATGACCGTCACTAACTCATCCGGGATCTCTCGCTCCCTCCACAGTACCAACGGCATCCTGTCAAACACGCAAGGCAAACTCATCAGACTCATGTCCAAGAAATAAACCTTGCCCCCCCTCCCCCGGGAAGTCCTAACAGCTCGCTTCAAAATGCGACTTTAGGCCTCCTTGTCGCGGTTTCCGACCGCGGCTGTCTGGCCCACAGTCGCGGTCCAACACCACGACTGTTCAAGCCGAACCCGCAGTCCCAAACCGCGACTGTTGAGGCCGAACACGCGGTCCCCAACCGCGTATTCAGCCTCGAAACA
Source organism: Larix kaempferi (assembly GCA_027924585.1). NCBI lineage: Eukaryota > Viridiplantae > Streptophyta > Pinopsida > Pinales > Pinaceae > Larix > Larix kaempferi. Next base: position 2,854,134 of record BSBM01000110.1, read on the forward strand.
CGCGGTCTCAAACCGCGTGCTCCGAGTCGAATCTCGCGGTCTCCACACGCGTCATCCGGCGTGGAACCCGTGGTCTCCGACCACGGCTCCCTCCTACAAACCCGCGGTCCACCCCATGTGGACTGTACAAATAACCCCTGAGACCCACTACCCACCCCTGAACCCAAAAAATATGTAGGTATGAGTTTTATGGAATACCTGTATCTCCCGGATCTGAAATCGGTCGGTCAGATCGTCCAGAAACACCACCTCACCTCTGGTCCACTCTGATCACTCGTCAAAGTCAAATAGTGCAAATGACACTTGTCATGTGGGACCCACTCACTATTTATAGCCCGTTGATTTTTTCTTGTTTTGGCCATTCTGAACCCATGCGGAGTCCGTTTTTCGAACCGTTTCCACCATTGGAATCAGTATGACGAGACTGTCGCGATGGTCACCTCATTGCATTATTTTTTCTGTCATTTTTTCCCATTTTTTAGACACCGCTAGTCGCCTCGGTTTGCAAGCCACTTCGGCTGCTCTCTGTTTTTAGCATATTTTATATCATCAGATTTGTTTTTTCCGCGTCGGTGATGATGCTTGAGATCATTTCTCGCTCTCACCCCCAGATTTTTTGGGCATTTTTTCCAAAATGCCCCCCGTCGCCTCGGTTTGCGTGCCCCATTGGCCGTTCTCTATTTTTGACGCACTTTATATCACCGGATTCATTTTTCCGAGCTCGTGATGATGCTTGAGATCATTTCTCGCTCTCACATGGTACAATTTCAACATTGTGTCCTGACACCTTGCTGCCTCGGTTTGCGTGCCACATTGGCCGCCATCCTATTGTTCCACTTTTTTCACATGAACCATCCACTCCTGTCATACTGCAATTATGTCGTAATTTTTCCACCATTCATTACCCCGCAAGGAGGCCCATCAGTGTTCCCCCCCACCCTCGTTCTTGGTCATCATTAATGTCCTTTGATTGAGCACTTCCTCCTTGCCTGGCCATTCCTTTTGTTCGGTATAATTTTATCCCTTTTTCGGGCCAGACAAGTCCTTTACGAAAAAGGCACTTAGGGAGTTTCTGTTAAGCTCTTTTCTGACTCCTAAAACAATGAAAAGAACTGTAGCTAGGGTTTTACCCCTAGCTTGTGCAAATGAGCACCTACTAAGGAGAAGGGACTCCTTAGTAGCAGTTCAGTAAATTGTAAATTAAAACGCTAAAACAGAAATGTAAATTAGTCTAAACATATGCATGAAACAGAAAAGACAAGATATAAAGAATGGTTTTTGTATTAATTTTACCTCCAATGTGAAGGTTGGTGAAGCTCTTGCAATGGCCCAAGAGGGTTGCTCCAAGCTCCAACTTGCTCCTTCTCTTTCTCCAATGGTGGGAATGGGCCAAAAGGGGCTCTCAAGGTGAAAGTAGCTCAAGGGTGAGCTAGGGTTTCAAGAGCTATTTTGGCAGAGTAAGGGTGCTTATGACTGTGGATATGAAATAAGGGGTCTCCATCACCTATTTATAGTTTTTTGGTGGTGGAGTGCTGGCCCATGGTTTTGGGAACCATATGGTTTAGGGCAGATGTATAGGGTTTTTTCCTCCATTTTCCTCGTTATTTTATATTTTTTATTCCCTCTTTAGAGGGTTTTTGCTATTTTAGAGGAATTTTGGATATTTTTTTAGGAAAAAGCGGTTTTTTAGCCTTTTTGAGGCTTTTTTGATGGTTTTGTGGCCTTTTGGAGGCTTTTTAGTGGGATTTTTAGGGTTTTTAAGGGAAATATGGTAGGAAAATGGACAAATGAGTCATGTAATGGGGTAGATGAGGTAGTGAGCACTTTTTGGGTGTTAACAGATTGCCCCCTGATGTGTGAGGGCAGGAGCTCATCGTATCGCCGATGGACATCATAAATCATATATGGTTTTCCGTGGGTGTGGAGAAGAGAAGAAACAAACTGAAGCCCAGAACAATGATCCCGAACAAACTGCAAGAACTAAAAGTACATAACCTCAATAATGGATGAGGAATCATTTGATCATATGGATGAGGCGGGCATTCCCATGCTCGTATCAGGATATAACATAATAATAACAATAATGGGGTCCAAAATATGGGGACCTGGCATATACATGACCTCAAATACTGAATGAGGAAGAATCTCAATATATGGACGAGGCGGGCATACCCATGCTCGTATCAAGATACATAAAAATAACTGTAAGGCCCGAAAAAGGGGGACCTGTAGGATACATAGAGAACCGCTGTGTACATCATAAAAGTCCAGAGGGGACACCAAATATGGGACATACTGCTGGGCTGACCATGTTGGAGCCAAAGAACTGATACACTGGAATGACAACAGTGCTACTGAGTGTGGTACCAAAGGAACTGATGAACTGTTGGATCATAGTGACAATGGGTCATGCTCTCAATGGTACACTGAACTGGGACTGAACTGGGTACTCAAGGAAGCATAGAACTGGAGGGCTTCCGAATACAATCGCCAACGCAGCCCGGACATCCATAGGAACATATAACTGGGCATTCCGAAGTGACTCACCAATGTCCTAGAGTCGGGGGAAATCCGGGGTATTCGACCAAAAATGGAGGGGATATAAACCCTGCGCGATTCTCAATGATGCGATCAAGGTGTTGACGTCGAGCATGTGAGAAACAACCATTCGGAGAGGCAATGATGACTCCTCTCAAAATGATCCGTAGGCACTCACCACAGATGGTGATGGGTCCAAGGCGTAGGGACCTTTGGGTCTATCCTCTGGAATAAAGGGGTTGTCATCGACAAAGGGAGACCTGCAACTAAAAAGGAAATGATGTTTCCTTGATAGGAGCGCAAGGTAGAGAACCGAAGTGTGATAGTACTAATGGTAGTACTGAAAACCTGTGGGGGATAACTGGGCAAGTAGAGTGGGTGGACTCAAAATTCCTTTGTTCAGAGTATGATGGCGGGGATGATCGGGCAGCATATGAAACTGACTGATGGGAAAGGGATCATAGCTGTATTGGATCAAGGATAGTGACTGGGATGAGGGGTACTCTGGCTGGTGTAAAATGGCAAGAGACTGCAGACTACTCTGAACAAAGGCGACCTGATTGGGGGTACTGCTGAGATGATCGATCATAGTGCCAAGAGGCACAGGGGAACTTCTTCATGGGTTAAGGAACTAGAAGAAGTGAGTGTAAAATGGTATTGTCGTGTGGATTTATACGAGCCCAAAACAGTTCATGCTCGTGATTGCTTTCAATTTTAAGGAGTCTGAAAGCGATAAGAAGACTCTGAAATGATGGAATGGTACTGTCGTGTGGATTTTACGAGCCCAGGACAGTTCATGCTCGTGGTTGCTTTCAATTTTAGAGAGTCTGAAAGCGATAAGAAGACTCCAGGGGGTTGCTTTTTCGTGTGTTAGTCTCCAAGGCCCAAAGAAGCATAAAAGGATGCAATGAAGAACTCTTCTAGCCGGTGTGACTAGAGTATTCCTTTTTCGTAATTAGTCTACCAGGTCCGGAAAAGGGGTAAACTTATAACAGATAGACACCCTTTCAGGTACTTTAACAAGCATGAAAGGAAGCAAGATTGCTCGGCGATCTTTTCATTGTTTTAGGAGTCATAAAAGAGCTTAACAGAAACTCCCTAAGTGCCTTTTTCATAAAGGACTTGTCCGGCCCGAAAAAGAGATAAAATTATACCGAACAAAAGGAATGGCCAGGAAAGGAGGAAGTGCTCAATCAAGGGACACTTATGATGACCAAGAACGAGGGTAGGGGGGGAACACTAGTGGGCCTCCTTGTGGGGTAATGAATGGTGGAAAAATAACGAAACAATTGCAGTATGACAGGAGTGAATGGCTCATGTAAAATGTGGAACAATCCGATGGCGGTCGATGTGGTGCACAAACCGAGGCAGCAAGGTGTCCAAACACAATGTTGAAACTATACCAAGTGAGAGCGAGAAACGATCTCAAGCATCATCACGAGCTCGAAAAAATGAATCCGGCGATATAAAGAGTGTCAAAAACGGATAACGACCGATGTGGCATGCAAACCGAGGCGACGAGGGGTGTTTTGGAAAAATACCCAAAAACTCAGGGGGTGAGAGCGAGAAATGATCTCAAACATCATCACTGGCTCAGAAAAATGAATCCGATGATATAAGGTATATCAAAAACGAGCTATGGTCGATGTGGCACGCAAACTGGGGCGACAAGGTGTCGGGACACAATGTTGATATTGGTCCTGGTGAGAGAGAGAAATGATCTCAAGCATCATCACAAGCGCGGAAATATGAATCCGATGGTGCAAATGGTGCGAAAAACGGAGGTCATAAGGACTCCAGAATGGTCAAAGGAGCTAACTAGGTTAAAAATTGGTTGCAAATAAAGGTGAGCCCACCAAGCCAAGGATGCAGTGGTGGGGAAAAATGATGAACCGTGGGGGAAGAATACTAGGTGTATCAAATCTACAAGTGATATGTGACCTCAAAAATGGTTGAGATCACAATTGTGAAAAAGTGAGCAGGGTTAATGACTTGCCCCCATGCTATGTGCATGGGGTTTGTGATTATGGATCGCATATGTGTGGGTTTGAACAATGGGTTCATTGACGTGCTGAGATAGATGTGATGGGGAAGGTTCAAAATGATTGATCATTCCCCCTATCCCAGGGTCGAGGGAATCTATTATGCCCCTTGACTCAGAGGTGTCAAGGTGGTGCTCTATGATGGCGGGGTCAAGACCGGGCACTTCGGTATAAGACCAGGAAAAGACATCACGGAATTCTTGGAAGAGTTTTTTGTACTCCTCAATCTCAGACTCGCTGCAAGAGGCTCCTAAAGTGATGAGTTCAGGGGCACCTCTGGGGGCAGAGATATCTATGTGGATAACAGGAGAAATGTTAGCCATGTTACCTTCCTCAAAGGCATCAGGAGCAGGAATAGGATCCTTAAACCAGTCGACTTTAGTGGGAAGGAAATCTTTGGACTCAACCACGAATTGGGTAGCTGTGGTGGAGGAGGAGTCTTCTGGGAGGAAATACAAATGATGGTGCATGTCGTCCCAGGGATAATTCGGGGTAGTTAGAGCCTCTAGGATCTCCTCATCAGTACGGAAATTGTGGGCCGTCAAATCGATTGACGAGGGAATGGTAGTTGAAGAGATCATATAAATGGTGTTGATCTCCCCAGATGGGGGTGAGATTGGGAGGTGAATCTCCTCAATGGTGGGAGGTGCTGACTCAAGATCCACATTATTCATCTCGTAGAGAGATACCCTGTAGTCAGGGAGATCAGGACAATGATGTGAATAATGGCCGTAAACACCGCATATTGCACAAGGGTGGTTAGTGCGTACTGATTTATCACGAGGCTTAGGGGTTAGATCTAGTTTGACAACCGGGATATTGGGGTCATCGTCAAGCATCTGCATGTGTTCCTGTAATGCCGGCAACTGTGGACATTGGTGAGTCGCATGGCCTAACTCATCACACAATGAGCATTTCGGAGGAGCACAAAACACGGGGGTTGGTTTAACCATTTTGGGCAGAGGTACAATAGTGTATGGTTCTGGGCCCTATCCCCCAGTGTGCTTGATAAGAGGGGGGGGATTCGTAGAGGACGAAGGGGTATTGACACCGGGAGGTGGTTGACTAGTAGTAGCCATGGGTTGCACCGGTTGTAGGACGACGTTGAGTGTCGGCGGGGGAATGGGAGGCAAAAGGTACCACACGGGTAATCCCAAGGTTAACCCAGGGAGGCTAAGGGTAGCCATAACTGGGGTGCTAACTAATCCCGAGGGAGGGACTAGGAAGGGGATTGTGTGGATAGGTGTAACACCAATTTGGCTAGGTACCAACGGTGGTTTAGGCAACAAGGGCGGTTGATTGTTAGGTGTTTGTGTATCGTGGGAAAGGGTACATAAGTCAGATACTTCGGGCACAGATGACGGGGGAGGAATGGATTGGAAGGTGGATGTCATCGGCGGGTCTGAGTAAACTCCAGGTCCCAAGGAGGAAACAAACGAGGTAGCGGCACCACTAACAGGTTGTTCAACCATGGGGAGAACATTTTCGGGTGCAGCGGGGGCATTTGGATCGTAGTATGTGAGTTGGTCGATCTTGACCACGTGTCCTTCATGGGGGAACATCATCATACGAAAGACAGAGGAAGCTACAGCCCGCATAGCATACATGTAGCTGCGACCAAGTAAGAGGTTGTAATCAAGCTGGGCGTTGATGACCTTTATGTCAATGAGGATGGTTTTACCACCTAACTGGACGGGGGCATTGGCTAGGAGACCTTGGGGCTGAGCCGAACGACCGTCGTAGGTGCGTAATGCAGTGGTGGACTGCTGAAGGGTAGGGGATCCCAACTTCTGCCATACGAATGTGGACATAACGCATGTGGAGGCACCTTCATCAATGATACACCGATGGATGACAAGATTCTGAATGGAAACAGAAACTTGGAATGCTAAAGTGGAAGGCAGGCGGGGTTCGGACTGGTCCAAATCAAATGCCATCAAATTCGAATCATTTGGGTCAATAGCCCCAATGGTGGAGAGTAAAGTCTTGCGCTGGGAAGGGAAGTTTTTCAAGACTTCTAACGCAAACATGGCTGCGGGGGATTGGGCTAAGTCGTCTACAATGTTGTAGTTTGACGCAGCGTGCGCATTGGTGTTATTGTTGATACGGCGAAGTGGGAAACGAGGTGCTTTGGAAGCGCCATCTATTGGAGGTGGAGGTATACGTAACGCCTGATCAGTGGGGTGAGCATTATTGTTTTTATTAGTGGGAGGGGCTTCAAAGGTGGAGCCATATTGGTTCCGACGAGTCTGGAGGTTGACATCAGTGGATGACATCATCAACAAGTGGTGGGTACCTGAGTCGAACATGTGTTGATCAGGGGTGGCGTATGTGATTTGTTGTTGGGGTGGCACGTTGCCTTGAGGAGGAGCCAACGGCTGAGTATTCACTACACCTTGGGTTGGTAAGGGGTTTTGCAGCACCAAAGCTGGCTGTTGAGGTTGTGGTGGGTTGGGCGGTGCTTGAGGAGCCGCATGCCCTTGGCAATGGGCATCATCAGCCCAAAGTTGTCGAGCTCGCTCCAAGTGTGGGCAAGCATGTGTGTAGTGGCCATAGACCCCACAAATAGAACAAGGATGGTTTGTTCGCAAATTAGGGTTTTTGGCCTACTTGTGCGGGAGATCAGGGTTTTGGTTAGCGGGGGCCGCATTATTTTTGTCTGGGGGATTAGGCGGTTGACCACCTTTGTCAGGAGGTGGGTTGTTTCCACGATTACGGCCCTTACCCCGGTTTTGCTGGCTTTGGTTGCGTTGGTTGTTTTGGTTTTTCTGGGGGTTTTGTTGGGCGTAAACATTCCCATGAGCAGCAGGTGGGTTTTGGGGTTGTGCAGGTGCTGGAGCAGGCTGCGGTGGGTGATATGTAGGTGGAGGCTGCGTAGGTGCGGCGCCTTGAGGGGGTTGCTGATATGTCTGCGTAGTAGGTTGTCGGTTTGCCGCAGGGGCTTCCTGTGGCGGGTAATAAGTGGGTTGGGTCGGGGAAGGCGCAGGAGCTGGTGCAGCCTGCTAGTGGTAATAGGGCTGAGGTGCGACCGGGGGGGTGTAAGCGGGGAGCGCATGACCGAAGCACTGAGGTGGACAAGTGGGTCCATGGGAATGGTGGTGATATGTCATAGGAGGATACAAGTTGGTTGCTCCAGACTGTGAGGTAGCCCGCGATAGGTCGGGGCCAGGGTTAGGACGTGTTATGGAAAAGGGTTGGGGATGCGAAGAAACATGGCCGATGATGCCGTCTGCAGCATGGGATGCCCCCGGTGCATCGTGCTGGGAGGAATCACCGCGAGGGGCGTCAGGTATAATGGTATAAAGGTAATCCGACAGGGCGTATATGAGGTCAAATTGTTGGTCTTTGAGGATGGCCTCTTCTTCAGACTGGGGTCGTTCAGATGCCACATCCTTGGCAATGACAGGAAGGAGGGATTTGAGGAACCAATCTAGGAAGATACGGTCGCCTAGTTTGATTTTGCAGAGGCTACGGCGTCGACGCCACTCATGAATGTGGTCGGTGATGTGGGTAGCCGTGTTTTGTCTGCAAGACAGGAGAATCTCAACTCCCGCATCATAGCGGACAGGTAACTGGAAGAACTGCAGGAATGTCGAAGCAAGGTAAGTAAAGGTGGCATGGGTCCCATGGGGTTGCTCGATATACCACTTAGCTGTAGAGCTAGTGAAGGTGCGCTGTAACAGACGGAGGTGAACAGAGTCATCCACTATGGAGTTAGAGGAACGTTATAGATGGAAGGACATAATATGGTTTTGAGGGTCCTCACAGGCCTTGCCCTCGAACTTAGGGATGTCAGAGGGGAGCTTGGTGGGCATGTGAGGCCACGCAGGGTCGTGTCTGATAGGATCATTAGTCAATCTGGCTAGGTCAGGCAGGTTAAGGCTAGCCATGAATGGAAAATTGGAAGAAGGATGTGACACATTAGTGGGTTGGACCAAGTGGGGGCCAATGCCCCCAAGTGGAGGGGCAGGGTTTGGGATGTTGCCCCCAAGTGGGGGAACGAAGGTGGTATAGGATGGCCCAGCACTACCAAGGGTAGTGTGAGTCACTGGTGGAGCAGTAATAGGTATGCCAGCTACGGGAATGGGTACGGTGACCGGAATGGTTGATGTGGCCCCCATCGAGGGCATACCCAAAACAGGTGTGGTAACTGGTGTAGTGGTGGACGTGCCACCAATGGTCCCTACAACGAAAGGAGTGGAAGTTGCGCCAGCCATGGGGCTAGTAGGGGCAGTGTAAATGGGGTTCTCGGACTCTTCCTCAGAATCGGAGGTAAAGTAAGGGGCGTCAAGATCGGGTGATGGAGTCCTATGCCGCTGACGAGTGGAGTCAAGTGACAAGGCTCGACATCTATGATAAGTGGTATAGAGTGATGAAGATATGTGTCTATGACAGGTGGTGTCAAGTGAACCGTGTTGTGGGGGATCGCCCCTGAGGCACCGAGAATGTCTCGGGGACTCAATGGTGACAGATGGTGTCAAATCTCTGGGGGTTGAGGTGAGTAAAAAATAGATCAAAAACCCTAATGCAACCGAGTGTGCAGAAGGAGAGCTAAAAAAATAGGGCACTCAGGCCAACAACCAACTCAAAACACCCACTGTAATAGCTGTGCTACAATAGGTGGAGTATCAACAGAAATGGTCAGAATACCAGCAAGCAGCAGGTTTCCTAAAAATAAAAAATGGTGGACTCACTAGACCAAAAGGAGGTAAGGGAGCAAGCAAACACCTAACTAGATAGTATTCTGACTCAACTAGACATATCCTTTGCAAGGTGATGAAATCCAAGTCAGAAAATATGGATAGGAGAGCCAAGTGGCTAAGATATCCCCCTATCGGGAGAGACACCGGGTAGTCAATCCTAGAAGAAAGGCAACTAAGATACCCCATTCATGACACGTCTAGAAAAGGTGAATCTGCCGTTTGGTTCTTTTACCATAGTACCCCCATATAGGGATACACTAAGAACTGCGAAAGGTAGCCTTCGGTTACTGAATGGATTGCAGTATTCCACTCAGGCCTCCGGAACCAGTCTGGCGACTTCAACCATCCTAGGGGACAGGCCCTCTGATAAACTGGTTGTGACCATGCCAAAAAATACTAGGGGATTTTGGTTCCCTAATTGGACAACAACTATGTCTCAAGTGTAAGCAACCGAGGGGTGTTATTGGAAGCCTATCCCCCCGATCCTACCTAACTACACAAATTCTTATGTGTTCCCCAAGTGGGGTTAGAATGTTGGTTGTGTTAGGTACTTTTTAAGGCTCACTTGAATTAGGTGACAGAGTGTGCGTGTGAGAGGATGATGAACCCAAGTAAAAAGTGCCACTATGGAGGGCAACTTTCTAACTAGCAATAACAAGACAGAAATTAACTTTTGAAATGCACAATTTTCTTTTTCCAATTTAAAATGCTGAAAATGTAAAAACGGTTCTGTAAATGAAACAGAAATAAAAAACTGCAGAAAAAGGATGTAAGGAAGGCTGGCTGCAGGTAGGACAGATGGCTGTGCTGGTGCAGAAAATAGTGCAGCAAAGTTCTGGGTTCAAAACAGAGAAAAATGCAGAAAACAGACCGCGGGTTTTTGGCAAATCTGAGCGGTCGGACCGCAGAAAACAGCAGAACAGTCGTAGGAAGGTTGCGGGTTTTGGGCTGAAAAACGCAGTCGGGTTGCAGGAAAAATGCCGAAAGTCGCAGGCGGGTCACGGGAAAATGGCTGAAAGCCGCAGGCGGGACGCAGGAAAAATGCCGAAAGGCGCCGGCGGGTTGCGGAAAACTGGCTGAAAGCCGCAGACGGGATGCAGGACAAACGCCGAAAGGCGCCGGCGGGTTGCGGAAAACTGGCCGAAAGCCGCAGGCGAGACGTAGGAAAAACGCCGAAAGGCGCCGGCGAGTTGCGGGAAACTAGCCGAAAGCCGCAGGCGGGACGCAGAAAAAGGGTTAATAGCCGCAGTCGAACCGTCCCAAACAGGCTAATAACCGCGGTCGGATCGCAGGTAACAGACTGAAAACGGCTCGCAGGTTGCCAGAAACAGTCTGAGAGCTGCAGTCGGGTCGCAGGTAAGTGCCTGAAAGACGCGGTCAGAACGCGACTGAAGGGGGAAAAGATGCGGTTTACGGCAGCCGAAAGGGACAGTCGAACATGAATTTTTTTTTTTGTTAAATTGTAACAAAAAATTCAAACCTAGTGGAGTCGCCAAAACTGTAGCTAGGGTTTTACCCCTAGCTTGTGCAAATGAGCACCTACTAAGGAGAAGGGACTCCTTAGTAGCAATTCAGTAAATTGTAAATTAAAACGCTAAAACAGAAATGTAAATTACTCTAAACATATGCATGAAACAAAAAAGACAAGATATAAAGAATGGTTTTTGTATTAATTTTACCTCCAATGTGAAGGTTGGTGAAGCTCTTGCAATGGCCCAAGAGGGTTGCTCCAAGCTCCAACTTGCTCCTTCTCTTTCTCCAATGGTGGGAATGGGCCAAAAGGGGCTCTCAAGGTGAAAGTAGCTCAAGGGTGAGCTAGGGTTTCAAGAGCTATTTTGACAGAGTAAGGGTGCTTATGATTGTGGATATGAAATAAGGGGTCTCCATCACCTATTTATAGTTTTTTGGTGGTGGAGTGCTGGCCCATGGTTTTGGGAACCATATGGTTTAGGGCAGTTGTATAGGGTTTTTTCCTCCATTTTTCTCGTTATTTTATATTTTATATTCCCTCTTTAGAGGGTTTTTGCTATTTTAGAGGAATTTTGGATATTTTTGGAGGAAAAAGGGGTTTTTTAGCCTTTTTGAGGCTTTTTTGATGGTTTTGTGGCCTTTTGGAAGCATTTTAGGCCTTTTGGAGGCTTTTTAGTGGGATTTTTAGGGTTTTTAAGGGAATTATGGTAGGAAAATGGACAAATGAGTCATGTAATGGGGTAGATGAGGTAGTGAGCACTTTTTGGGTGTTAACAAGAACCCCTGGTAGACCGGTGCTTCATCCATTGGGAAAAACTTCACCTTCTGAACTGAAAACCCTAGGTTGGGAACTCAAAACTGTACCTACTGCAAATCTGGGTCGACTACACAGATAAAACTGAAACCTTTCCTACCTTTTTAGATCTTAGGGCCTTCACTTTGGGCTTCAAATCCTTAGTTTAGCCAACAAAACTTTAAAACACTGTTAAAGCAAAAGTATTTACAAACTATGGTACAAAAGTTACCTGCCTTTTTAGGACAGATAATGTTTCAAAAATATTCCATTGACTAGACCCCCCGACTAGGGAGATCCGTCCTGATGTTCAAGGACGAAAGGGTTTATCCCTCGGCTAGCTATGACAACAAAAGGCCCAACCCACATATGGTCAAACTTTTCATGCTTATCTTCCCTACGAGTGTCCCAATTCAAAACCAAATTGTTTACCTGAAACTGCTCTTCCTTTATCTTTCTGTCAACGATGTCTTCAGACCCTTCTAGGTCAACCAAATTTTTAGGGAAAGGAGGCCTTATCTGTTGGTCATCAGGGTTTCTCTGATTTCTTTGAGGGAACGACCTTCTAAAATTAGGATTTCTTATTTGGTTTCCAGGCTGATCTCTAACGGGAGGCTTGCTATCTAAGGTTAATCTATCCATTAGTTTTTCCATAGCCTTCATCATTGTATCAAACTTTGCGTCACTATAAGAGGAGGAGGTAGAGTCTCGGGTCTCCTATTTCTTTTTGTCTGGTTCAATTTTACCTTTGATCTTTCCTGAAGCCATCATGGTTTCCTCCACCTCTGTAGCATCTTTCAGCATAACAGGTAGAGAGGCCGATTTTCTTTCTCTCAATGTACACGAAAAATCTTCATCAAAGGAATCTGCATAATGGAGTTTTGCAGTGCCTTATGAAGGCCTTAGATCATTAGGAATGGAATTGTATGCCTTCATAAACCTAGCAGAAAACTCATGCACATATTAAAAATCTCCTTTCTTCAAATGATTATATTGAGACAGGACTATGGAGGGGATCCTTATCGTCTCCCACCTCTCTAAGAACTACATCTTAAAGGCTGCAAAATCCTGGATAGAAGCATTTGGAAACTGTCTGAACCATTTGTTAGGTTCCCCAAACAAACTCTAGGAAAACAACCTCATCTTAGCATCATCATAATCTACCTCCTCCAGATCAACGAAATCTTCAAATCTATCTACCTGGTCTTTGGCTAAAAATTCTCCCTCCCCATCACAAGAGACAATCCTCTGGCCATAGTTCTTAGGGAGGTCATGCAAAATAGTTGGTAGGGCCAAAGGTGCAAATATAGAAGCCATGAGTGCCAGTGGATTTTGGGCTTGAAGGATGATATTTTGAAGGATATTCTGGGAAAGATTGTTGGCAGGGTTTATATTAAGGGGCTGGGGAATTCGAGAATGAAGTTTGGCACTTTCAGCTTTTGCAGTACCTTTCAAACACCACACAGGATCTAGCAAATATAACTCAGTATCATCCAAACCCAATTCGCCTAGGGTTAGATATGATTCAGATCTTGATTTTGGCAACAATCTCCCAAGGTCTATCTTTATATCTAGCTCTTGAAAAACAGATGATTCTTCTTTATAAACAATTCTTTCACTACTAGAAACACTAGCCTTTTCTTTTCCAATCTTATGATTGAACAAACTTTCTGGGTTATCCACACCTAGCAAAATTTATGAAAAAAGATTACCTCGGGTATGGATCTTCTCGGAGGCCAGGATGTCCTTTGAGACTACTTCGGAAAAGGACTTTGGCTTATTGGTCTTCTCCAGTGCAGTCTCCTTCAAATATAACCCTCAATGAGTGGAGTCGCCGAGGAAAAAACACACAACCTTATCAAATTCTGGAAACCTCTGTTTGCCCACAGAAATTCCTCTTCTCTTCGAAACTAGGACTTCTTTCTCGTTCTCCCAGGGATGATAAGATGATCGTTCCCCGACAATGACGCCAATTTGTTAACACCCAAATTAACCCCCAAGGTTGTGAAGAGGGAAATCTGGGGTAACCACTAACCATCTTTAGACTAATGCTACTGACCCAGCACAATCTGAGAAGGCTCTCTCTACAAACTCATGAAATACTGGAAATAATCAAAGGTGTCAACAATGAAAACATACACTAGCATTCATTTCTCAAGATATTCAATCAATAACATACATAGAAGGCCAGACTTCTATTAGGACCGATTTCTTCTCATAAATTGTGGTTGGAAAACAACATGGATCTATATTGGGCCAATGGAGTCAAATTAAACAGAACATGAACATCATTGACAAACTTTGCTGATATATTCATACAGGGGCAAGGTATCCACCAGCTCATAGTAAAAAATCTTTTAGTTGGTGATGTAGAAGAGAAATGAACAGTCCATCAATATAAAGCATGGTAAACATGAATTCTATATCGACTTTAGCATAAAATAAGGGTGAAATGCTTGGTATGACCTGAACGGAGCATTATCACTATGAATTCCATTCAAATACTACACTAAACCAAACATGAGTAAGAAATTACAAAATGGATTGACAAAGAAAGAAACGCAATTCACATGGGAAAAGAGAAGGAATAGATTGCAAGACCAATAACACAGGAATCCCTGTCAAAACACCTGCTCAACTTTGTCAACTTCATTCAAAACAACTCAAAAGATTACATAGAGCAATATACTAATCTCGAAAAATTTTCAACCATTCGCATTTCAATTACATAGCATATATAGCTGCCTAGAGCTCAAGGCTTGACCTATTCGTACTTGAAAACAGTTACAACAAAATGACACCTCATCAAGACACATTCGCCACTATAAAAAATGGGCGAGCTGTCCTAACTGTTTTCTTTCACATTTACCATTCTTCTTACTGAATCATAACTAACTTTAAGATAAAACAAAATATAGTAAAGTGGTTTCACCGGCTAGCTATTTCCAACAGCCGCCTAAAAAATATTACAAATTACTCTTTAAAATGGGAATATCTTGAAAGTCTTTGAAAATAACAACTACTGAGGAACATAAAGTGAGTACTTCATCTTCCCATACTTCTCCACATAGCCCCATTGATTATCCGTGACGCTCTCATGCAGTACCATTTCTTTTACTAGTACTCTTAGCTCCACATTCTCTTCACTGGACAGGACAGGGGCTCCTTCACTTAATCTCTTTAGCAGGTTCATGATCTCGAAATCCTCGACAAGCTTCTCCAATAGTATTTTTCCTGTAAGAATCTCACTTAGCCTTTGGAACTTTTTGTGATCCATCTTTATGGCGCACAGTAGGTTCTTGTAATCATTGTGCGAGATGAGCTCATTATCTTCATTCCAAAAGGAGGGTAGCCCCTTCTGGAAGACCTTCTGAAACCTTCTCTTTACCTCAGCAACTTGATCCATCATTTCCACACAGCGGGCCTCGATACTCTTTGCATGAGCATACTTGCCTAGTGTCTTCCTTGCCCAAGCGATCATAGCCACTCTATTCTTGATATCCAATGCAACTAGTTGTTCTTCTGATAAGGGTCTCAAAAATTCTATAGCATATCGAGCTATCTCTTTGGGCCTTAGGCTCAGATTATCTCGTGTAGTTGTGTAGCTTTTCAAAGCTTTCTGTATCTCCCTCTCTTTGGAACCTATGGACATTAAACAAGGCCTGATATCGGTGGCTATCGTTGCGATGCTATCCAAGATCATGTTCCTGCATGTATGCATCGGGATCTGCCTAATTACCTGGGAGACAAACCCTTGATTCGTTTCCACCAGTCCCTTATTCTGCTTCTGCAACCCCTTTATTTCTTCCTCCAGTTGTGTGTTTTGTTCTTCTAATTTCAGAGCCCTTTCCTTTAGCTCTTTAATTTCTACCTCCTTCAGGCTGACCTGATACATGGCCCGTGAAAGGCTGTTAGCGCTATTTTCATCTACATCTTGACTTATCTTGGACGATCGCGTGCCCAAAATGGGAAAGTTATCTTTCAGATCCTCGACATGCTTTTCCAAACTCAGCTTCTCTTTTTCCCAATCTGCTATTTTCTCAGCTAACTTCAACAATTCAGCTTGGCTTTCAGTGAGCTCTTTGGCTAGGGCGTCTTTCTCCTGCTCTAATTTAGACACTTCTGGAGCTTGAATTAATTGAGTGCTCGAGACTTTTGCCTTCTTTTGCAAAGTTTGGATTAAGGCTTCTTTCTCTGCCAGCAGCTTTTTGGTAGCCTTGCCACAACCACCACTAGCAACCGATTCGAGCTGTACTTTCTTAACTAGCTACTGGTGGGATTTTCTTACTAGCTTCTCCTGTTTTAACTGGACATCAATCTTGCTGACAATTCCTTCTAACTTCTTGACTCTCAACACTGCCTGTATATAGTCTTCGTAGATAACCTCCCCGATTTACTTATGTAACTCGACCTTGTCTGCAGCTGATATGTTTTTCAAATCATATTTTACCTCAGTTAAACTGCTTGGTGTAGCCACTGCCACATTTAGAGTGCCTTCCTTTATATTCTGGCTAGTCACCAGAGCAACATTTGACTTCGACAGGCTCCGAGCCTTGGGTAGCAAGTTATATAAAAAACTGAGTGGAAGCCTACTTGCCCTAGGCATACTGCTCAAACATTTAGTCTCTTGACGAGAACTTGCTTGCGTCCCCACTTTCCCGGGCTTCCTGAAAATTGTATTCTAATACCTGTACACTAGGGATTTGAATTTCCCCCTCTTTACAACCTTCGCTATCCATCAAAACGGCTAAATCAAGTTGTGTTCTAGCTGATCCCTAATCCTCAGTTCTGAGTCTCTTTCCTCCTTCTTCATCATATTCATCCGAGATTTCCTACAAACTTCTTTTCCCTCCCACTTCCGTGGCCTTAGGTATAGTCTCCACCTCTATCGCTGCTGCCAGCAATGTGAGCTCTTCTCCCTACAAAATAGGTGTTGCTTCCACCGCAGGCTCGTATTGTAACAGGTTCTTTCTGCCTAACGACCCCTCCACCTCCTTGTGCTCAAACCCAATAAGGTTACTTAATTTTCTTCTTTCAGAAATAATGTGACAAGGGTCATAGTCCTGGTGGCAAGCAACACCCTCAGGAGCAATTGAACACTAAAATCCAAGTGGCCATTATATAAGTTTTGATGACAAGGAACCATACTGCATGTCACAACCTTGATCAACACTCATCCATTTATATTTTAGGAGTGCCTTTAGAATATTTGATTCTGAAGGTACTCCCAATAAAATTGATAAATTGATTGGCATAGAGGGATCAACATCAGTCTTCATTTGAATTGAATTTTTGGACTTAGATTCATATTTCTGGTTGATTATTTGTAAAATTCATAATCGTGAAAATTAGCAGCTCCTAATTTTACAACATCAGCCATCTTTGCAAATTCAAAGTCAAGCAAATTCATTATATTAATAGTCTCTGATTGATTCACTCAATATATTGATACCTTATATGGCAATTTGTTTTCCAATTCATATGCTTGGTCTAATGAAATCTTCCACTTCCAAAAGGTCATTCTCATTATAACAATTATGAGGGTAAAAACTCATTTTATATTAATATCACAAGTTCACCATCTTTATGTACTCATCCCCATATAGGAACTTTGAATTATGTGATGAGATAAGATCTATAGGATTATGAAATTTTTAATGATGCTTGGAGGTGAGATAAATATCATGATTCGATCATAAGTGACTAAAATGTTCTTCAAAGGATAATTTTTTGTTTTGGTCACATTCATTAATTATTGCTCATCATTGCAATGATAACCATGACTTCGATTAAATCAATACCATCTTGTATTATGAAAATATTGATATTGATGATATGTGGTGGTGGATGGTTATGTAGTGGGAGCCATTAATTTATACTTTGGAGGTTTGGAACTTTGATTATACCTTAGCGTTGTCTTGATATGAGAAGGTGTTTGTTAATATTGAAAACACCATGGGGATTAAAGGTTTGATATGCGCCTAACCAAAATGTTTGCCATCTGTTGATTCACATAAGGCAAATTTCACGTCCAACTATCACCCACTTGTCATTGTTCTGAGAGGCATTATTGCACCATAAGATCTCTCTGAATTCTGCTATCCTTTGCAAATTCAAATACATCATAATCCTTCATTCCATGACTACACCTGAGTATTCACAATACCCTGCTGAAATGAAGTCGGTTGGGTTTTTGAAAAAAATGCGCGGGCTAAGGATGAACCTATTTCGTTTCTCAGTTAGGGTTTTGAAGATCTCATAGGTTTGTGTGATCGTTGCTATGGCCCTCGTTTCTAGATTCAAGCTCATTGGTGATGAATACTTAGACGCTGCTCCCGAATGCCATGAAATGGTGGTAAGGGCAGGATGGTTAGGGTTTCTGCAGAGGTTCTCTGGTTTTAATTTAATGGTCTCCAGGGCATTCACGACTTCATTTGATGGTATGAAAGTACATGTAGGAGATATTGTGTTGGAATTGTCAGAGGAATTCGTTTCTCGGGCTATAGGTTTTCCAATGGAGGGAGAATGCTGGTATAAGGGTAAGCATATGAGGAGTGATGACTGGAAGGATTTTTGATCCGGATTTATGTGGGAAGGAAACAAAAGATAGCATATACAGAATCATATACAAAGATATATTGCAAATAACACAGTGATACAGTAAACACGTATTCTATTAAATAGCGGAAATAGAACAGACTGTAAAATACAATAGCTAGAATGGTTGTAGCTATCTCTGAGAAGAGATGTGGCCGCTATGCTCATTCGTGCCAAGATGAATACAAAGAGAGGACGAAAGGGCCTATTTATCATAAGCATGAGGGAAAGAATCCCAAACATCCAAAAACCTAACCCTAGAAGATGAACCGTCATAAAGTCATGTGGGCCCCGTTTGGGTAAGTTAGTACATCAACTTCCCGGGGTCGTAACTATTGCATACGATCTCCGTTTGGGGCGTTCGGTAGCCCGTTGGAAAGGTCTATCCGAGATTTACAACTTTCGACTGTGGCCAAATGCATGCCGGGTGGCAACCATCTGGCCCCCCATATTGCCAAAAAAGGTCGTTTAGGGCCTCAAAATGGCTCCGGAAGTTCAGCACCCGAAAAACTGCTAAAAATAGTAATTTACCAAAATTGCCAGAAGATTGTTTTGAGCCAGTTGGAAGAGGTGTGCCGCCACCGATATCCACCTGGATCAATCCTCCCTCCTTAGGAAGCAATGGTCTCCATTGCGTTAAATCCCCTATCATATGTCGATCTGTGTGTCGAGTTGAGCTCTTGGTGTGACATTTGCTGAAGTGGAAAGGTTGCCTTACTTTGACATCTTCAGAGGGTTGTAATTGTTGTTGATGGATGCGCTGGAGCTGTTCAACAGTTTTGGTGATTGTGGTATCCTTGGTATGCACCGATGTGGATGGTTTCTTTTTGGAGGGGCCACTTGAATGCGTGGCCTTGCACTGTGGAGGTACCCGAATAGGCGATGCTGCACTAACTTTGTGTTTTTCTTGTTTCTGCTGAGTAGAAGGATAATCTGCAGAGGTTGTGGATGTCTCCGCGATCTGATGTTCACCTTTAGTGGCAATTGCGAATAGGGAAAATTTCCCGGTGTGGGAGATTATCTTCCTTCCCTGCTCGTTTGGGGTAGGTGCAACTATCTCTGGTATCCGATAGAGTTGTCCTCCCAAAGTGACGATGACACTGCGAGGTCGTGATTCATATACAACATGACTGTTAACACCTAAAAAGTGCTCACTAGCTCATTCCCTTATTCACATGACCCATTTGTCCACTTTTCCACCATCTGAGCCTCTGAAACCAAGAAAAGGTCACCAAAAGACCTTAGTACACCTCTTTTTCCATTAAAAAAGATTATTTTTCCAAGAAAATCATAAAAAACCCTCAAAAAGGGTCCAAATTCCCAAAAACATTAAAAAGGGAATTAAAATATTACTTTTATTCAAAAAAGGAAAAAGGAGGGAAAAAGTACCTAAACCATGTTGGTCAATACCATTTGGTTTCCACAAAACCACAAATGGTATTTCCCACCACCAAAACCTATAAAAAGGTGGTAGGGGCTCCTCATTTCACATCCATCCATTATCTCATCCTTATGCTGCTGAAATCTCCCTTGAGCATTTTAGCCATTGCAAACCACATTGGAGAAGAGACCATTGGAGATTGGAAGTTGCTCATCCTTGGAGCTATTCAACCTCACCATTAGAGGTATTGATTCCGCAAGCACTTGCTTGCCCCATACTTTCAATACAAATTCTTTATTTTATATGTTCTTGTTCTTGATCTTAAATTATTTTTGTTATTTGCTTAATATCTTTGCTTAGATCCATGAATAGTCTTGTTTAATTAGTTTATTGTTATTTATTTCAATTGAAACTGCTGCTACTAGTTAGCAGGTGCCCATAGCACTAAGCCTGGTTGCAAAACCGGGCCAACAGTTTTTGGCGACTCCGCTTTGGTTTGAACTATAGATCTCTAGTTTTGCCTTTAATCTTTGTTTTTTATGAGTTTTTAACCTTTAGATCCATAGATCTGCCATCTTAGACAGCAGATCCATTGCTGCTCTGAGATTTGGCCCCATAAACAGCCCGAAATTTTCAATTTTCGGGTTCGTTTCTCGGTTTCCGTGCACGGCTTCCGCCTCGCGGTTTTTTTTGCCAGACAGTCGCGCGGTCCATCGCGACTTTTCTGTGTTTTTCCGCGCGGTCCATCGCGGCCTTTTCCCAGACAGTCGCGCGGTCCATCGCGACTTTCCTGCGTTTTTCCGCGCTGCACGCCGCGGCTTCGCGGCCAATTTCCGCGCTGCCCATCGCGCCTGTGCGGTTAAAATCCGCGCTTCCCATCGCGCCTGTGCGGTTAAAACCCGCGCGGTCCATCGCGACTGTGCGCCCCAAAACCCGCGCGGTCCATCGCGACTGTGCGTCCAAAACCCACGCGGCCCATCGCGGCTGTACGTCCAAAACCCGCGCGGCTGAATTTTTCATTCGGCCATCCCGATTTTGAAAAATATTTTTTACTGTACTTTCTGCCCATAGCACATTTTTTACAGTATTAAATCCTGCACATTTTACAGCTTTGAAAATTTTTTTTACTATTTAAAAGTGCATATTTAGAAATCTTTTTAAAAATTTTCAAGAAAGTGAAAGAAAGACTCATTTTGCATTTTCATCTAGATTCAAATTTTTCTTGTTTACTTCTTTAAAATCTTGCCCTTAGCAATTTTCCTTTAAACGAAGAAATCCATTTATTTCTTTTAAAAGAAGTTTATTATTTGCTTTCATAAATCCAAAAAATCCATTATTTCTTGAGCTATTTTTTGAAAAGCATTCAAATTCCTTTTAGTGAAAAGTCATAAATATTTGCTTTTTATTTTTTCGAAAAATCCTTTATTTTTTGAAAATTTCCTTAAAGCATTTAATTCTTTTCAAGTTCAGTTTACAACACCTCACGTGCACTCACACGATCACTTAATTGAACTAAGCCTTAAAACGTACCTTAATTTGAACACACTTTTAACCCCACTTGGGGAACACTAAAAGAATTCTTGTAGCTAGGTAGTATTGGGGGGATAGGTGTTCCAATAACACCCCTCAGTTCATACATCTGAGACATAGAAGTTGTCCAATTAGGGAGCTAAAATCTCTTAGTACTTTTTGGCGCGGTCACAACCGGTTTGTGGGAAGGCCTCTCCCTTAGGAGGGTTGAAGTCGCGAGGATGGTTCCGGAAGCCTGAGTGGGATACCGAAACCCATTCAGTAACCGAAGGGCTACCATTCGCAGTTCTCGGGATATCCCTGTATTGGGATATTGCGATCAAAGGACCAAACGGCAGATTTACCTTTTCTCGACGCGTCATGAACGGAGTATCCTAGTAGCCTGTCTTTAGGATTGATTACCCGGTGTCCCTCCCGGTAGGGGGATATCTAGCCGTTGTCTCAACATTCATATTGTCTGACTTGGATTTCATCACCTTGCAGAGGATATCGTCTGTTTGAGTCACAATACTTTTAGATTAGGTGTTTGCATGATTTCAACCTACCTGTGGTCTAGTTACACCTATTTTTTCTAGGAGCCGTTTGCATGTTGGTATTCTGACCGGTTGTTGCATTCCTCCACTTATTGTAGCACAGCTGCTAGGATAAGTGCCTTTTTTGAGGATTGATTTTTTGGCCTGAGAGCCTTCTTTTTTCACTCCCCTTCTTGCACCCCCTTGGTTGCATTAGGGTTTTGAGTCTTTTATGTATATATCACCACCTGATACTTAAACAAATTTTTTACCCAAACATATTTTCTCACCATTGAGAATTCTAGACGTTCTTGTCGTCTACAGGGTGAACTCCCAGAGTTTAGTCCACTTGGCTCTCCACGTCACAGACGCAGAGCCCTATCCCTTGATTCGACACATCGTCAATCAATTAGACAGTCATCCGATTCTGACATACCCCACTTCACCTTTGATTTGGAGGTAGAATCCGAAAACCACACCGAGTTACCACCAACCACAATTATGTCTGGAACACCATTTGATCCACTATTCACAAGCACCATAGGTGAGACATCCGCAGACCCTTCTGCTGGAGTACCATCCACGGAAACAACCACCCCCCTGGGTATGCCCAATATGAGTAACACTCCACATTTAGGAATGCCCAACACAGGGCCAACGCCTGTCATAGGTATACCCAACATGGGGGTCATAACCCCTTTGGTTTCCACAAACCCTATCCCAGGAATCCCTAGTGCGATTCCTAACCCAAGTGTAACACATGTTGCACTTGGGAGTGCTATACCAGGAATCCCTAGTGCGATTCCTAACCCAAGTGTAACCCAAGTTGCACTTGGAGGCGCTGGCCCATACCATACTACACCTATCGGAGGGCATATACCCTCCATACCTAGCATACCTTTAGGCGTTACTGGACCCCTTCACCATACCACTATGGCTAGGCATGTCCCCGCCCCAGTTACCACACCGGCTAGCCTACCATACATGGCAAGTCTGAACCTTCCAGACCTAGCTAGGTTAACAAATGACCCCATTAGACATAATCCTGCGTGGCCCCATATGCCCACTAAGCTTCCCTCTGACATCCCTAAGTTTGAGGGTAAGGCAGGAGAAGACCCCCAGAATCACATCATGTCCTTCCATTTATGGTGTTCCTCCAACTCCATAGTGGATGACTCAATCCGCCTACGGCTTTTACAACGCACCTTCACTGGCTCCGCAGCCAAATGGTATATCGAGCAGCCCCATGGGACGCATGTCACATTTACCTCCCTTGCCTCGACTTTCCTGCAGTTCTTTCAGCTACCTGTCCGCTATAATGCGGGCGTCAAAATCCTACTGTCTTGCAGACAGAACACAGCCACGCATATCACTGACCATATTCATGATTGGCGCCGGCGCCGAAGCCTATGCAAGATCAAATTAGACGACCGAATCTTTTTAGACTGGTTCCTTAAATCCCTCCTTCCTCTCATTGCGAAGGATGTAGCATCTGAAAGACCCCAGTCCGAAGAAGAGGCTATCCTCAAGGCCCAACAGTTTGATCTCATCTACGCCCAGTCGGGTTACTTATACACGATCATACCGGACGCCCCATGAGGCGACTCTGCACGTGGTGACGCACCGGGGGCATCACATGCCGCTGATGGCATTATTGGCCAAATTACACCGCAAGAAAAACCTTTCAGTATGGTGAGCACCATGCCCGCCCCAGACCTTTCTAGGGCCACATCCAGTTCCGGAGCGACAACTTCTTATGCTCCAACAAACCAGACCCATCACGTTCATGGACCCTCTTGTCCACAACATTGTTATGGCCAAGCGCCATCAGCATATGTACCTCCTACATACTATGCTAAACCTACGGTACAAACCCCCATGCAGTTCCCACAACAGCCCATGCATTACCCACAACCGGTTGCACCAGCTAACCTCACACATCCACCAGCTCAGGGGTACCAACAACCCCAACAGGAAACTGGACCACCTCGAGCTCCACCTGCATACTACCCACCACAACCTGCTCCCGCACCTGCGGCTCATCAGAATCCCCCCAATGCTCAAGGGCATGTGTACGCACAACAACAGCAGCCCCAATACCAAAATAACCAACGCAACCAGGGTGGGAAACCAAACCGCGGAAGAGGACGCAACCGTGGAAACAATCAAAACCGTAACCAAGCTCCACAACCTACCCATCCTCCGCAAAACAATAACGCGGCGCCTGCTCATCAGAATCCTGATCGACCACCTAAGCAAGCCAAAAATGCTAATTTACGAACAAACCATCCTTGTTCCATTTGCGGTGTCTATGGCCACTATACCCATGCTTGCCCACATCTGGAGCGAGCTCGACAACTAGGGACAAATGACGCCCATCGTCAAGGGCAGGCAGCTCCTCAGCCGCCACCCAACCCCCCACCACCTCCACAACAACCTTTGGTAATACAAAACCCTTTTCCCACACAAGGGGTGGTAAACACTCAGCCGTTAGCCCCCCCATAGGGCAACGTGCAACCACAACAAATTACTTACGCAGCTCCGGACCAACCCATGTTTGATTCAGGCACCCATCATTTATTGATGATGTCCACTGCCGACGTCAATATCCAAACCCGTCAGAATCAATACGGACCGACTTCTGAAGCCCCCCCCGCCGAAAAGGATACTAATGCTCATCCCACTGATCAGACATTGCGTATACCTCAGGTTCCACTCGATGGCGCTTCTAAAGCACCTCGCTTCCCCCTTCGCCGAATCAACAACAACCCCAATGCACGGGCTGCGTCCAATTACAACATTGTAGATGACTTAGCTCAATCTCCCGCAGCCATGTCTGCGTTAGAAGTCTTAAAAACCTGTCCTACTCAGCGCAAGACTTTACTTTCCACCATTGGGGCGATCGACCCAAATGATTCGAAATTGATGACATTTGATTTAGACCAGTCTGAACCACGGCTGCCTTCCACCATAGCAGTCCAAGTTTCCGTTTCCATTCGGAATCTTGTCATCCATCGATGTATCATCGACGAGGGTGCCTCCACATGCGTCATGTCCACTTTTGTTTGGCAGAAGTTGGGATCTCCTACCCTCCAGCAATCCACCACTGCATTGCGGGCATATGACGGCCGGTCAGCTCAACCTCAAGGTCTACTACCCAAGGTCCCCGTCCAATTGGGTAGGAAAACTGTGCTCATCGACATAGAGGTCATTAACGCCCAGCTCGATTATAACCTTTTACTTGGCCGCAGTTACATGTATGCCATGAAAGCAGTTGCCTCATCCATTTTTCGTACCATGATGTTCCCCCATGAGGGACGCGTGGTCAAAATCGACCAACTCACCTACTATGATCCCAACGCCCCTGCAACACCCGAGAATGTTCTTCCCATGATTGAACAACCCGCTTCTAGCGCAGTTACCTCCTTTGTGTCTTCTATGGCACCCGGACTGTATTTGGATACACCAATGACCTCTACATTCCAGGCCATTCCACCACCGTCACCAGAGACCCATGTCGCAAACCTCTGTACCCTTTCATAGAATACACAAACACCCGGTAGTCAACCACCATTGGTACCGAGTCACATCGGTGTTACACCCATCCACACCATCCCCTTTCTATTTCCGCCTTCGGGTGTAGTGAGCGCCCCGGTTATGGCTACCCTTAGTCTACCCGGTTTAACATTGGGATTACCCGTGTGGTATATTTCACCTCCCGTTCCACCGCCGACACCAAACGTCATCCTCCAACCGGTACAACCTATTGTTACCTCAAATCAACCTCCTCCTGGTGTCGCAATCCCTTCGTCGTCAACGAAACCTCCTCCTGGTCTCACGATTGCTTCGACGTCAACGAATCCCCCTCTTCTTCCTAGACCCACTGGGGGCAGAGGTCCAAAACCATACACTGCTATACCACCTCCTAAGGCAGTTAAACCCCCACCGGTGTTTTGAGCTCCCCCCAAATGCTCATTATGTGATGAGATAGGCCATCCAACTCATCAATGCCCACACTTACCAGCACTCCAAGAGCATATGAATATGTTGGACGATGACATCACCATCCCAGTAGTTAGATTAGAGCCACCTCTACAGCCTCGTGACAAATCACTGCGCACCAACCATCCTTGTGCTATATGCAGTGTCTACGGCCACTACTCTCACCATTGTCCTGATCTACCTGACTATAGAGCAGCGTTGTACGAGTTAAACAACGTTGACTTAGAGATATCTCCTCCCCTCATCGAGGAGATTCACCCCCCGCCATCATCCTCGTCGGAAGAAGTCAATACAATATATATGATTTCAACAACTTTCAAACTAGAACCCCTTGATTTATGGTCTGACTACTTCAATACTGATGAGCAAATTTTGGAGACACTCACTGCACCCGACTACCCTTGGGATGATATGCATCATCGCTCGTACTTCCTCCCGGAAGCATCTACATCCACCGCATCCAACCAGCTATCGGTCGAGTCGAAAGATTTCATACCCACTAAGGTCGATTGGTTAAAGGACCCCATCCCAGCACCGGACGCCTTTGAAGAAGGGAACATGTCAAACATTTCCCCCACTATACAGATAGACATTTCCACAACACCAGGGAAACCTGAGCTCATCTCGCTGGGCGCATCTTGCACTCAAGCAGAAACTCAGGCATACAAAAAACTCTTTCAAGAGTTCCGTGATGTCTTTGCTTGGTCCTACACTGAGATGCCTGGTCTCGACCCCGCCATTATTGAACACCACATTGATACATGGCCCGAGGTACCCCCTGTTCGTCAGAAACAGCGACCCATTCACCCTTCCAAGCTCCCCGCTGTTAAGGCTGAGGTCGAGAAACTTCGAAAAGCAGGATTCATCTATCCTATTCCGTACACCACCTGGGTGTCGAACCCCGTTCCTGTCAACAAAAAGCAAGGCACCCTTAGAGTATGCACTGACTTCCGCGATTTAAACCACGCTTGTCCAAAAGACAATTTCCCTACACCATTCATTGACCAACTCATTGACGAGTGTGCGGGCCATGAAGTCCTATCCTTCATGGACGGGTTTTCCGGATATAACCAGATTCACATCCGCAAGGAAGATCAGTACAAGACTGCCTTTACCACCCCTTGGGGCACCTTTTCCTATCGCGTCATGCCATTTGGCCTTAAAAATGCTGGTGCGACTTTCCAGCGAGCCATGACCTATTGCTTTCACGACCTGGTCCATATCCTGCGAGTCTATCTTGACGACCTCACAGCTCGTTCCTGAAAACGATCAGACCACCTAAACGACCTCCGGCAAGTTTTCCTGCGTTGTCGCAAATATAAAATCTGCTTGAACCCACACAAGTGTGTCTTTTGCGTCCCGGCAGGTCGGTTGTTGGGTTTCATTGTTTCCCAAGACGGAATCACTGTCGATCCCCTGAAAGTCAAAGCCATCTTAGAACTTCCCCCTCCTCGCACGCTTCGGCAGCTTCAGAGCTTGCAAGGGCTGTCCAATTTTCTTAGGCGCTTTGTCCCTAATTACGCCACCAAAGTCCATGGATTCTTACGCTTACTTTGTACCCACATACCCTTTGTTTGGGATGAGCAAGCAGACACGGCATTCGAAGCCCTCAAGAAATCTCTCACACAAGCCCCCTTGATATCCCCACCGGATTTCTCTCAAGACTTCATCCTTTACGTCTCGGCATCTGAACATGCCGTGTCCGGAGTTTTGGTCCAAGAAGATGCCTCCCACAAAGAGCATGTGATTTATTACGTTAGCCAGACCTTGTCTGGCCCACCTCTACGTTACCCATACGAGGAAAGATTAGCCCTAGCTGTAGTCTTTTCCGTACAAAAACTGCGACACTACATTTTGCTTAGTCATACCACGGTTGTCGCCGACTCCAACCCCATGGTCTACCTCCTCACCCGGCGGCTCCTACAAGGTCGTGTTGCTAAATGGGTCATTATCCTCCAGGAATATGACCTCACTTTAAAAACTCCCAAAAGCACTAAAGCCCTTGCGCTTGCTCACCTCATCACGGACCTCCCATCCTCTTCAACATCACCCGTGATCCAAACGGACCTGATTGACGAGCAGATCTTCATCATTTCGTCTGACGACCCTTGGTACAGAGACATTTTGACTTACCTTCGTACGCAAAAATTCCGACCACACATCGATCGCGATGGACGCCGTCGCATACGACACCACGCCCCCCGATACCTCCTGATTGGGGATGTACTTTACCGATGCGACATTGATACTATCTTACGTCGCTGCCTATCCCATAGTGAGGCAGAACAAGTCCTCAATGATTGTCATAGCGGTGCCTGTGGAGGCCATTTCTCCGGCATGGCCACCGCCCAGAAAATCATTCGGGCCGGTTATTTTTGGCCATCATTGTTTACTGATTGCATCACAGCAGTCAAGCATTGCCAGAAATGCCAACTATTTGCCCCCAAAGCAAGAACCCCGCCCGCTCCCCTTCATCCAGTCATCACTGTCGGACCATTCTGCAAATGGGCCACCGACTTCCTCGACTGCAACCCCCCCCTCAGCCTCGGTTTGCGTGCCACATCGGCCGTTCTCCGTTTTTGACGTGCCTTATATCATCGGATTCAATTCTCCGCACCGATGACGATGCTTGAGACCTTTTCTCGCCCTCATCAATCCATTTTTGTTCGGTATAAGTTTATCCCTTTTTCGGGCCGAGCAACACCTTTTACGAAAAAGGCACTTAGGGAGTTTATGTTAAGCTCTTTTCTGACTCCTAAAACAATGAAAAGATCGCCGAGCAATATTGCTTCCTTTCATGCTCGCTAAACGTATCTGAAAGGGCGTCTACCTGGTATAAGTTTACCCCTTTTCCGGACCTCGTAGACTAAGTACGAAAAAGGTATACTCTAGTCACATCGGCTAGAAGAGTTCTCCATCCGCATCATTTTATGCTTTTTCGGGCCTTGGAGACTAAACTTAGGAAAAAGAAACACCAATAGAGTCCACTTACCGCTTTCAGACTCTCTAAACATGAAAGCAACCATGAGCATGAGCCGTCTTGGGCTCGCAAAATCCACAGGACCGTACCATTCCAGAGCACACTTTTATCCCTTCTTGGAGCTCATTAAAACTACGAAGAAGGAATGAATGGTGCCTCTTGGCGCCACAACAGATCATGTCTACTCACATAGCATCTTCCCCATTTTGGTCGCCTTTGTTCAGAGTATTCTGCAGTATGTCATTCTAAAACTCCCTCGACAGCTACCATCAGCTTCACCCCCCCCCCCCTCAAGAGTCAGTACATACCCTTCAGTCCCTAAAAAAAAAAAAAAAGCTATGATCCCTGCACCTACAAGTCAGTTCCCTATGCTGCAAGGTCAACCATGTCATCATGCTCTAAACAAAGGAAGTCTGAGTCTACCCATTTTTTGACCCAATTATTTCTCATCCCCACAAGTATGTCAGCCCTACCATCAGTACTACATCACTTCAGTTCTACACCTCGCGCTCCTATCAAGGAAACATCATTGCCTTGTTAGTTGTTGGTCTCCCTCTGTCGACGACAACCACATTGATTCCAGAGGATAGACCTAGAGGTCCCTGTGTCTTGGACTCATTACCATTTATGATGAGTGCCTACGAATCATTTCGAGAGGAATCCTCAGTGCCTCTCCGAATGATTGTTTCTCACATGCTCGACTTCAACACCTTGATCGCATCGTTGAGACTCGCACAGGGTATTGGTCCGTTCAGTTATTAGTCGAAGACCCCAGTTACCACCTGACTCCTCCACATTTGAGAGTCAAACTATGAATACAACCAGTTACATTTTTTCTATACATATCCGGGTTGCGTATGGCGACAGTATTCAGATGTACCCCAGTTTTATACTCCCTTGAGTATACAGTTACATTATTTCTCAGAGATGACTCATAGTCATTGAGTCCATACAGATGTTGGACACCTTCAGTTTCAGCAGTTCAACAGTTATTCCAGTGTATCAGTTATTGAGATCAGCCATGATCATGAGTATATCCCACAATAATGTCCCCTCTGGACCATTATGATGTACCAGTATATTTCTTTACGTATTAGATCCCCCTTCTTGGGACTAATTGTTTTGTATATGTCGTGATACGAGCATGGGAATGCCCGCCTCGTCCTATATCAGAGATTATTCCTCATTCATATTGAGGCCATGTAATATTTTTTGTTTTTGCAGCTTCCAAGGGCCGTGGCTCCAGTCTTCAACCGGTCTCTTCTCTCCCCTAAACCCCAGAAAAAAGGACAAAAGAACTATGATGTCTATCGGCCATACGATGAGCTCTTGCCCTCACCCATCAGGGGGCAATCTGTTAATACCTAAAAAGTGCTCACTAGCTCATTCCCTTATTCACATGACCCATTTGTCCACTTTTCCACCATCTGAGCCTCTGAAACCAACAAAAGGTCACCAAAAGACCTTAGTACACCTCTTTTTCCATTAAAAAAGATTATTTTTCCAAGAAAATCATAAAAAACCCTCAAAAAGGGTCCAAATTCCCAAAAACATTAAAAAGGGAATTAAAATATTATTTTTATTCAAAAAAGGAAAAAGGAGGGAAAAAGTACCTAAACCATGTTGGTCAATACCATTTGGTTTCCACAAAACCACAAATGGTATTTCCCACCACCAAAACCTATAAAAAGGTGGTAGGGGCTCCTCATTTCACATCCATCCATTATCTCATCCTTATGCTGCTGAAATCTCCCTTGAGCATTTTAGCCATTGCAAACCACATTGGAGAAGAGACCATTGGAGATTGGAAGTTGCTCATCCTTGGAGCTATTCAACCTCACCATTAGAGGTATTGATTCCGCAAGCACTTGCTTGCCCCATACTTTCAATACAAATTCTTTATTTTATATGTTCTTGTTCTTGATCTTAAATTATTTTTGTTATTTGCTTAATATCTTTGCTTAGATCCATGAATAATCTTGTTTATTTAGTTTATTGTTTTTATTTCCATTGAAACTGCTGCTACTAGTTAGCAGGTGCCCATAGCACTAAGCCTGGTTGCAAAACCGGGCCAACAATGACGCCTCCACATATATGGTTGTCCTAAAAGAACATCACATACTTCAAGTGGGGCCACATCACACAATACCTCATCTTTGAAGGGCTTGATGCCATATGGTAGGTGACATTGGTGACTAACACGGATCCTTCGTCCTTGGCTTAGCCATCCAATGGTGTATGGTTGTGGGTGCGGCGTTATTGGTAGCTCCAATCTCTTGATGACTTCTTCTGAGATCAGGTTCTTCTGGCTGCCGCTGTCCACAACAAAGTGTAGGGGAATTCCCTTCACCCACATCTGTGAGTGGAAAAGGCGCTCCTCTACCTCCGACTCTTCAAGCTCCTCTGGATGAATCTGTGTGGTGGCAACAACGGCACTGGGTTCTGCATCAATGATCTGCTTCCCTTTTTGCGCGGCTGTAAAATTAGGTTCCGAGTCAGAATCGGAACTGGGATCTGATTCTGAAGCTTTGATCTCAGCCACCAATGACTGTTTTGAGCGACAATCATCAGTGTTGTGCCAGGGGCTTTTGTGGAACTCGCACCACTTCCCGGTGTCTTTCTTTGTCTTTTCTTTACCCTTCTTCTCCTGTGGTTGGGACTGGTTGTCCTTTTCCTGCCCCATGTTCTGCGAGCCAGAGTTTCCCTTGCCCTGCTTCTGTGCAGGTCCAAAGTCACGCTTGTTCTTTTGCTGAAATTTCTGCTCAATTTTGACAGCATATCGATAGGCGGATCCGAGTGAAGAGATTTCTAGGAAATCCATCTCTGTTCGGATGTACCGGTGTAGGCCACTGCGATATTTCAGTACTAGGTGCCGCTCAGAGTCCTTGATACCTAGCTTTGTGCGCAAGGTATGAAATTTGTTGGTGTACTCCGACACCGTTTGGTCCCTCTCTTGATGCAGAATGGTCCATTTTGTGTACTGGTCATCATAGTTTCCAACAGGGTAATATTGTTCCTTGACAGCATCTATAAAAGAGGCCCAAGTGGGATTGGAATATTCAAACAATCCAGACTCGTCTGATGAGTTTTGCTCACAATAAGTTTCCCACCAATTTTTGACATGGGGGACGGCCTTGAGGAGTGCAAAGACGATCTTTTCCGTGTCGGAAAAATTGTGGACAGAGAAATACCCTTCTAGTAGATTCAACCATTTATCTAGGGCATCGGCATCGATTTGGCCTTCAAATAAAGGGATATCAAAATTAACTTGTACCTTGAAGGGAGTTGTATCTCCGAAATGGCTGCTCGTTGAGGGTGCATTTGCCGCTGTTGGCATGCGTTGAAGGATTTGGGCGAAATTATCCATCATCTCGTTCCTCTGTCGCGCGAGGGCTTCCTCGAGCAACAACTTTATAGGATCTACTGCTCCGTCGTCTCTCTTTTCTTCCGGCATGGGAGGCCGTTTGGGGCGGCGAGAGTGGTCTTCCCCAAGTGAAACTAGTTCGAGACCCAACTCTTTGTATCCTGACCTCGTCGGGGACATGCACCGAGAAACAATCAAAGAGCAGACCGCTCTGATACCACTGATCCGGATTTATGTGGGAAGGAAACAAAAGATAGCATATACAGAATCATATACAAAGATATATTGCAAATAACACAGTGATACAGTAAACACGTATTGTATTAAATAGCGGAAATAGAATAGACTGTAAAATACAATAGCTAGAATGGTTGTAGCTATCTCTGAGAAGAGATGTGGCCGCTATGCTCATTCGTGCCAAGATGAATACAAAGAGAGGCCGAAAGGGCCTATTTATCATAAGCATGAGGGAAAGAATCCCAAACATCCAAAAACCTAACCCTAGAAGATGAACCGTCATAAAGTCATGTGGGCCCCGTTTGGGTAAGTTAGTACATCAACTTCCCGGGGTTGTAACTTTTGCATACGATCTCTGTTTGGGGCGCTCGGTAACCTGTTGGAAAGGTCTATCCGAGATTTACAACTTTCGAGTGGGGCCAGATGCATGCCGGTGGCAACCATCTGGCTCCCCAAATTGCCAAAAAAGGTCGTTTAAGGCCTCAAAATGGCTCCGGAAGTTCAGCACCCGAAAAACTGCTAAAAATAGTAATTTACCAAAATTGCCAGAAGACTGTTTTGAGCCAGGTGGAAGAGGTTTGCCGCCACCGATATCCACCTGGATCAATCCTCCCTCCTTAGGAAGAAATGGTCTCCATTGCGTTAAATCCCCTATCATATCTCGATCTGTGTGTCGAGTTGAGCTCTTGGTGTGACATTTGCTGAAGTGGAAAGGTTGCCTTACTTTGACATCTTCAGAGGGTTGTAATTGTTGTTGATGGATGCGCTGGAGTTGTTCAACAGTTTTGGTGATTTTGGTATCCTTGGTATGCACCGATGTGGATGGTTTCTTTTTGGAGGGGCCACTTGAATGCGTGGCCTTGCACTGTGGAGGTACCCGAAGAGGCGATGCTGACTAACTTTGTGTTTTTCTTGTTTCTGCTGAGTAGAAGGATAATCTGCAGAGGTTGTGGATGTCTCCGCGATCTGATGTTCACCTTTAGTGGCAATTGCGAATAGGGAAAATTTCCCGGTGTGGGAGATTATCTTCCTTCCCTGCTCGTTTGGGGTAGGTGCAACTATCTCTGGTATCCGATAGAGTTGTCCTCCCAAAGTGACGATGACACTGCGAGGTCGTGATTCATATACAGCATGACGCCTCCACATATATGGTTGTCCTAAAAGAACATCACATACTTCAAGTGGGGCCACATCACACAATACCTCATCTTTGAAGGGCTTGATGCCATATGGTAGGCGACATTGGTGACTAACACGGATCCTTCGTCCTTGGCTTAGCCATCCAATGGTGTATGGTTGTGGGTGTGGCGTTATTGGTAGCTCCAATCTCTTGATGACTTCTTCTGAGATCAGGTTCTTCTGGCTGCCGCTGTCCACAACAAAGTGTAGGGGAATTCCCTTCACCCACATCTGTGAGTGGAAAAGGCGCTCCTCTACCTCCGACTCTTCAGGCTCCTCTGGATGAATCTGTGTGGTGGCAACAACGGCACTGGGTTCTGCATCAATGATCTGCTTCCCTTTTTGCGCGGCTGTAAAATTAGGTTCCGAGTCAGAATCGGAACTGGGATCTGATTCTGAAGCTTTGATCTCAGCCACCAATGACTGTTTTGAGCGACAATCATCAGTGTTGTGCCAGGGGATTTTGTGGAACTCGCACCACTTCCCGGTGTATTTCTTTGTCTTTTATTTACCCTTCTTCGCCTGTGGTTGGGACTGGTTGTCCTTTTCCTGCCCCATGTTCTGCGCGCCAGAGTTTCCCTTGCCCTGCTTCTGCGCAGGTCCAAAGTCACGCTTGTTCTTTTGCTGAAATTTCTGCTCAATTTTGACAGCATATCGATAGGCGGATCCGAGTGAAGAGAGTTCTAGGAAATCCATCTCTGTTCGGATGTACCGGTGTAGGCCACTGCGATATTTCAGTACTAGGTGCCGCTCGGAGTCCTTGATACCTAGCTTTGTGCGCAAGGTATGAAATTTGTTGGTGTACTACGACACCGTTTGGTCCCTCTCTTGATGCAGAATGGTCCATTTTGTGTACTGGTCATCATAGTTTCCAACAGGGTAATATTGTTCCTTGACGGCATCTATAAAAGAGGCCCAAGTGGGATTGGAATATTCAAACAATCCAGACTCGTCTGATGAGTTTTGCTCACAATAAGTTTCCCACCAATTTTTGACATATGGGACGGCCTTGAGGAGTGCAAAGACGATCTTTTCCGTGTCGGAAAAATTGTGGACAGAGAAATACCCTTCTAGTAGATTCAACCATTTATCTAGGGCATCGGCATCGATTTGGCCTTCAAATAAAGGGATATCAAAATTAACTTGTACCTTGAAGGGAGTTGTATCTCCGAAATGGCTGCTCGTTGAGGGTGCATTTGCCGCTGTTGGCATGCATTGAAGGATTTGGGCGAAATTATCCATCATCTCGTTCCTCTGTTGCGCGAGGGCTTACTCGAGCAACAACTTTATAGGATCTACTGCTCCGTCGTCTCTCTTTTCTTCCGCCATGGGAGGCCGTTTGGGGCGGCGAGAGTGGTCTTCCCCAAGTGAAACTAGTTCGAGACCCAACTCTCTGTATCCTGACCTCGTCGGGGACATGCACCGAGAAACAATCAAAGAGCAGACCAATCTGATACCACTGATCCGGATTTATGTGGGAAGGAAACAAAAGATAGCATATACAGAATCATATACAAAGATATATTGCAAATAACACAGTGATACAGTAAACACGTATTCTATTAAATAGCGGAAATAGAACAGACTGTAAAATACAATAGCTAGAATGGTTGTAGCTATCTCTGAGAAGAGATGTCGCCGCTATGCTCATTCGTGCCAAGATGAATACAAAGAGAGGCTGAAAGGGCCTATTTATCATAAGCATGAGGGAAAGAATCCCAAACATCCAAAAACCTAACCCTAGAAGATGAACCGTCATAAAGTCATGTGGGCCCCGTTTGGGTAAGTTAGTACATCAACTTCCCGGGGTCGTAACTTTTGCATATGATCTCCGTTTGGGGCGCTCGGTAGCCTGTTGGAAAGGTCTATCCGAGATTTACAACTTTTGAATGGGGCCAGATGCATGCCGGTGGCAACCATCTGGACCCCCAAATTGCCAAAAAAGGTCGTTTAGGGCCTCAAAATGGCTCCGGAAGTTCAGCACCCGAAAAACTGCTAAAAATAGTAATTTACCAAAATTGCCAGAAGACTGTTTTGAGCCAGTTGGAAGAGGTGTGCCGCCACCGATATCCACCTGGATCAATCCTCCCTCCTTAGGAAGCAATGGTCTCCATTGCGTTAAATCCCCTATCATATGTCGATCTGTGTGTCGAGTTGAGCTCTTGGTGTGACATTTGCTGAAGTGGAAAGGTTGCCTTACTTTGACATCTTCAGAGGGTTGTAATTGTTGTTGATGGATGCGCTGGAGCTGTTCAACAGTTTTGGTGATTGTGGTATCCTTTGTATGCACCAATGTGGATGGTTTCTTTTTGGAGGGGCCACTTGAATGTGTGGCCTTGCACTGTGGAGGTACCCGAATAGGCGATGCTGCAGTAACTTTGTGTTTTTCTTGTTTCTGCTGAGTAGAAGGATAATCTACAGAGGTTGTGGATGTCTCCGCGATCTGATATTCACCTTTAGTGGCAATTGCGAATAGGGAAAATTTCCCGGTGTGGGAGATTATCTTCCTTCCCTGCTCGTTTGGGGTAGGTGCAACTATCTCTGGTATCCGATAGAGTTGTCCTCCCAAAGTGACGATGACACTGCGAGGTCGTGATTCATATAAAGCATGACGCCTCCACATATATGGTTGTCCTAAAAGAACATCACATACTTCAAGTGGGGCCACATCACACAATACCTCATCTTTGAAGGGCTTGATGCCATATGGTAGGCGACTTTGGTGACTAACACGGATCCTTCGTCCTTGGCTTAGCCATCCAATGGTGTATGGTTGTGGGTGCGGCGTTATTGGTAGCTCCAATCTCTTGATGACTTCTTCTGAGATCAGGTTCTTCTGGCTGCCGCTGTCCACAACAAAGTGTAGGGGAATTCCCTTCACCCACATCTGCGAGTGGAAAAGGCGCTCCTCTACCTCCGACTCTTAAGGCTCCTCTGGCTGAATCTGTGTGGTGGCAACAACGGCACTGTGTTCTGCATCAATGATCTGCTTCCCTTTTTGCGCGGCTGTA
Organism: Larix kaempferi; assembly: GCA_027924585.1. Lineage (NCBI taxonomy): Eukaryota > Viridiplantae > Streptophyta > Pinopsida > Pinales > Pinaceae > Larix > Larix kaempferi. The sequence continues at coordinate 2,890,473 of BSBM01000110.1, forward strand.
AAATTAGGTTCCGAGTCAGAATCGAAACTGGAATCTGATTCTGAAGCTTTGATCTTAGCCACCAATGACTGTTTTTAGCGACAATCATCAGTGTTGTGCCAGGGGCTTTTGTGGAACTCGCACCACTTCCCGGTGTCTTTCTTTGTCTTTTCTTTACCCTTCTTCGCCTGTGGTTGGGACTGGTTGTCCTTTTCCTGCCCCATGTTCTGCGAGCCAGAGTTTCCCTTGCCCTGCTTCTACGCAGGTCCAAAGTCACGCTTGTTCTTTTGCTGAAATTTCTGCTCAATTTTGACAGCATATCGATAGGCGGATCCGAGTGAAGAGATTTCTAGGAAATCCATCTCTGTTCGGATGTACCGGTGTAGGCCACTGCGATATTTTAGTACTAGGTGCCGCTCGGAGTCCTTGATACCTAGCTTTGTGCGCAAGGTATGAAATTTGTTGGTGTACTCCGACACCGTTTGGTCCCTCTCTTGATGCAGAATGGTCCATTTTGTGTACTGGTCATCATAGTTTCCAACAGGGTAATATTGTTCCTTGACGACATCTATAAAAGAGGCCCAAGTGGGATTGGAATATTCAAACAATCCAGACTCGTCTGATGAGTTTTGCTCACAATAAGTTTCCCACCAATTTTTGACATGGGGGACGGCCTTGAGGAGTGCAAAGACGATCTTTTCCGTGTCGGAAAAATTGTGGACAGAGAAATACCCTTCTAGTAGATTCAACCATTTATCTAGGGCATCGGCATCGATTTGACCTTCAAATAAAGGGATATCAAAATTAACTTGTACCTTGAAAGGAGTTGTATCTCCGAAATGGCTGCTCGTTGAGGGTGCATTTGCCGCTGTTGGCATGCGTTGAAGGATTTGGGCGAAATTATCCATCATCTCGTTCCTTTGTCGCGCGAGGGCTTCCTCGAGCAACAACTTTATAGGATCTACTGCTCCGTCGTCTCTCTTTTCTTCCGCCGTGGGAGGCCGTTTGGGGCGGCGAGAGTGGTCTTCCCCAAGTGAAACTAGTTCGAGACCCAACTCTCTGTATCCTGACCTCGTCGGGGACATGCACCGAGAAACAATCAAAGAGCAGACCGCTCTGATACCACTGATCCGGATTTATGTGGGAACGAAACAAAAGATATCATATACAGAATCATATACAAAGATATATTGCAAATAACACAGTGATACAGTAAACACGTATTCTATTAAATAGCGGAAATAGAACAGACTGTAAAATACAATAGCTAGAATGGTTGTAGCTATCTCTGAGAAGACATGTGGCCGCTATGCTCATTCGTGCCAAGATGAATACAAAGAGAGGCTGAAAGGGCCTATTTATCATAAGGATGAGGGAAAGAATCCCAAACATCCAAAAACCTAACCCTAGAAGATGAACCGTCATAAAGTCATGTGGGCCCCGTTTGGGTAAGTTAGTACATCAACTTCCCGGGGTCGTAACTTTTGCATACGATCTCCGTTTGGGGCGCTCGGTAGCCCGTTGGAAAGGTCTATCCGAGATTTACAACTTTTGATCGGGGCCAGATGCATGCCGGTGGCAACCATCTGGCCCCCCAAATTGCCAAAAAAGGTCGTTTAGGGCCTCAAAATGGCTCCGGAAGTTCAGCACCCGAAAAACTGCTAAAAATAGTAATTTACCAAAATTGCCAGAAGACTGTTTTGAGCCAGTTGGAAGAGGTGTGCCGCCACCGATATCCACCTGGATCAATCCTCCCTCCTTAGGAAGCAATGGTCTCCATTGCGTTAAATCCCCTATCATATGTCGATCTGTGTGTCGAGTTGAGCTCTTGGTGTGACATTTGCTGAAGTGGAAAGGTTGCCTTACTTTGACATCTTCAGAGGGTTGTAATTGTTGTTGATGGATGCGCTGGAGCTGTTCAACAGTTTTGGTGATTGTGGTATCCTTGGTATGCACCGATGTGGATGGTTTCTTTTTGGAGGGGCCACTTGAATGCGTGGCCTTGCACTGTGGAGGTACCCGAATAGGCGATGCTGCACTAACTTTATGTTTTTCTTGTTTCCGCTAAGTAGAAGGATAATCTGCAGAGGTTGTGGATGTCTCCGCGATCTGATGTTCACCTTTAGTGGCAATTGCGAATAGGGAAAATTTCCCGGTGTGGGAGATTATCTTCCTTCCCTGCTCGTTTGGGGTAGGTGCAACTATCTCTGGTATCCGATAGAGTTGTCCTCCCAAAGTGACGATGACACTGCGAGGTCGTGATTCATATACAGCATGACGCCTCCACATATATGGTTGTCCTAAAAGAACATCACATACTTCAAGTGGGGCCGCATCACACAATACCTCATCTTTGAAGGGCTTGATGCCATATGGTAGGCGACATTGGTGACTAACACGGATCCTTCTTCCTTGGCTTAGACATCCAATGGTGTATGGTTGTGGGTGCGGTGTTATTGGTAGCTCCAATCTCTTGATGACTTCTTCTGAGATCATGTTCTTCTGGCTGCCGCTGTCCACAACAAAGTGTAGGGGAATTCCCTTCACCCACATCTGCGAGTGGAAAAGGCGCTCCTCTACCTCCGACTCTTCAGGCTCCTCTGGCTGAATCTGTGTGGTGGCAACAACGGCACTGGGTTCTGCATCAATGATCGGCTTCCCTTTTTGTGCGGCTGTAAAATTAGGTTCCGAGTCAGAATCGGAACTGGGATCTGATTCTGAAGCTTTGATCTCAGCCACCAATGACTGTTTTGAGCGACAATCATCAGTGTTGTGCCAGGGGCTTTTGTGGAAATCGCACCACTTCCCGATGTCTTTCTTTGTCTTTTCTTTACCCTTCTTCACCTGTGGTTGGGACTGGTTGTCCTTTTCCTGCCCCATGTTCTGCGAGCCAGAGTTTCCCTTGCCCTGCTTCTGCGTAGGTCCAAAGTCACGCTTGTTCTTTTGCTGAAATTTCTGCTCAATTTTGACAGCATATCGATAGGCGGATCCGAGTGAAGAGATTTCTAGGAAATCCATCTCTGTTCGGATGTACCGGTGTAGGCCACTGCGATATTTCAGTACTAGGTGCCGCTCGGAGTCCTTGATATCTAGCTTTGTGCGCAAGGTATGAAATTTGTTGGTGTACTCCGACACCGTTTGGTCCCTCTCTTGATGCAGAATGGTCCATTTTGTGTACTGGTCATCATAGTTTCCAACAGGGTAATATTGTTCCTTGACGGCATCTATAAAAGAGGCCCAAGTGGGATTGGAATATTCAAACAATCCAGACTCGTCTGATGAGTTTTGCTCACAATAAGTTTCCCACCAATTTTTGACATGGGGGACGGCCTTGAGGAGTGCAAAGACGATCTTTTCCGTGTCGGAAAAATTGTGGACAGAGAAATACCCTTCTAGTAGATTCAACCATTTATCTAGGGCATCGGCATCGATTTGGCCTTCAAATAAAGGGATATCAAAATTAACTTGTACCTTGAAAGGAGTTGTATCTCCGAAATGGCTGCTCGTTGAGGGTGCATTTTCCGCTGTTGGCATGCGTTGAAGGATTTGGGCGAAATTATCCATCATCTCGTTCCTCTGTCGCGCGAGGGCTTCCTCGAGCAACAACTTTATAGGATCTACTGCTCCGTCGTCTCTCTTTTCTACCGCCATGGGAGGCCGTTTGGGGCGGCGAGAGTGGTCTTCCCCAAGTGAAACTAGTTCGAGACCCAACTCTCTATATCCTGACCTCGTCGGGGACATGCACCGAGAAACAATCAAAGAGAAGACCGCTCTGATACCACTGATCCGGATTTATGTGGGAACGAAACAAAAGATAGCATATACAGAATCATATACAAAGATATATTGCAAATAACACAGTGATACAGTAAACACGTATTCTATTAAATAGCGGAAATAGAACAGACTGTAAAATACAATAGCTAGAATGGTTGTAGCTATCTCTGAGAAGAGATGTGGCCGCTATGCTCATTCGTGCCAAGATGAATACAAAGAGAGGCCGAAAGGGCCTATTTATCATAAGCATGAGGGAAAGAATCCCAAACATCCAAAAACCTAACCCTAGAAGATGAACCGTCATAAAGTCATGTGGGCCCCGTTTGGGTAAGTTAGTACATCAACTTCCCGGGGTCGTAACTTTTGCATACGATCTCCGTTTGGGGCGCTCGGTAGCCCGTTGGAAAGGTCTATCCGAGATTTACAACTTTCGATTGGGGTTAGATGCATGCCGGGGGGCAGCCATGTTGCCCCCCAAATTGCCAAAAAAGGTCGTTTAGGGCCTCAAAATGGCTCCAGAAGTTCAGCACCCGAAAAACTGCTAAAAATAGTAATTTACCAAAATTGCCAGAAGACTGTTTTGAGCCAGTTGGAAGAGTTGTGCCGCCACCGATATCCACCTGGATCAATCCTCCCTCCTTAGGAAGCAATGGTCTCCATTGCGTTAAATCCCCTATCATATGTCGATCTGTGTGTCGAGTTGAGCTCTTGGTGTGACATTTGCTGAAGTGGAAAGGTTGCCTTACTTTGACATCTTCAGAGGGTTGTAATTGTTGTTGATGGATGCGCTCTAGCTGTTCAACAGTTTTGGTGTTTGTGGTATCCTTGGTATGCACCGATGTGGATGGTTTCTTTTTGGAGGGGCCACTTGAATGCGTGGCCTTGCACTGTGGAGGTACCCGAATAGGCGATGCTGCACTAACTTTGTGTTTTTCTTGTTTCTGCTGAGTAGAAGGATAATCTGCAGAGGTTGTGGATGTCTCCGCGATCTGATGTTCACCTTTAGTGGCAATTGCGAATAGGGAAAATTTCCCGGTGTGGGAGATTATCTTCCTTCCCTGCTCGTTTGGGGTAGGTGCAACTATCTCTGGTATCCGATAGAGTTGTCCTCCCAAAGTGACGATGACACTGCGAGGTCGTGATTCATATACAGCATGACGCCTCCACATATGTGGTTGTCCTAAAACAACATCACATACTTCAAGTGGGGCCACATCACACAATACCTCATCTTTGAAGGGCTTGATGCCATATGGTAGGCGACATTGGTGACTAACACGGATCCTTCGTCCTTGGCTTAGCCATCCAATGGTGTATGGCTGTGGTTGTGGCGTTATTGGTAGCTCCAATCTCTTGATGACTTCTTCTGAGATCAGGTTCTTCTGGCTGCCGCTGTCCACAACAAAGTGTAGGGGAATTCCCTTCACCCACATCTGTGAGTGGAAAAGGCGCTCCTCTACCTCCGACTCTTCAGGCTCCTCTGGCTGAATCTGTGTGGTGGCAACAACGGCACTGGGTTCTGCATCAATGATCTGCTTCCCTTTTTGCGCGGCTGTAAAATTAGGTTCCGAGTCAGAATCGGAACTGGGATCTGATTCTGAAGCTTTGATCTCAGCCACCAGTGACTGTTTTGAGCGACAATCATCAGTGTTGTGCCAGGGGCTTTTGTGGAACTCACACCACTTCCCGTTGTCTTTCTTTGTCTTTTCTTTACCCTTCTTCGCCTGTGGTTGGGACTGGTTGTCCTTTTCCTGCCCCATGTTCTGTGAGCCAGAGTTTCCCTTGCCCTGCTTCTGCGCAGGTCCAAAGTCACACTTGTTCTTTTGCTGAAATTTCTGCTCAATTTTGACAGCATATCAATAGGCGGGTCCGAGTGAAGAGATTTCTAGGAAATCCATCTCTGTTCGGATGTACCGGTGTAGGCCACTGCGATATTTCAGTACTAGGTGCCGCTCGGAGTCCTTGATACCTACCTTTGTGCGCAAGGTATGAAATTTGTTGGTGTACTCCGACACTGTTTGGTCCCTCTCTTGATGCAGAATGGTCCATTTTGTGTACTGGTCATCATAGTTTCCAACAGGGTAATATTGTTCCTTGACGACATCTATAAAAGAGGCCCAAGTGGGATTGGAATATTCAAACAATCCAGACTCGTCTGATGAGTTTTGCTCACAATAAGTTTCCCACCAATTTTTGACATGGGGGACGGCCTTGAGGAGTGCAAAGACGATCTTTTCCCTATCGGAAAAATTGTGGACAGAGAAATACCCTTCTAGTAGATTCAACCATTTATCTAGGGCATCGGCATCGATTTGGCCTTCAAATAAAGGGATATCAAAATTAACTTGTACCTTGAAGGGAGTTGTATCTCCGAAATGGCTGCTCGTTGAGGGTGCATTTGCCGCTGTTGGCATGCGTTGAAGGATTTGGGCGAAATTATCCATCATCTCGTTCCTCTGTCGCACGAGGGCTTCCTCGAGCAACAACTTTATAGGATCTACTGCTCCGTCGTCTCTCTTTTCTTCCGCCATGGGAGGCCATTTGGGGCGGCGAGAGTGGTCTTCCGCAAGTGAAACTAGTTCGAGACCCAACTCTCTGTATCCTGACCTCGTCGGGGACATGCACCGAGAAACAATCAAAGAGCAGACCGCTCTGATACCACTGATCCGGATTTATGTGGGAACGAAACAAAAGATAGCATATACAGAATCATATACAAAGATATATTGCAAATAACACAGTGATACAGTAAACACGTATTCTATTAAATAGCGGAAATAGAACAGACTGTAAAATACAATAGCTAGAATGGTTGTAGCTATCTCTGAGAAGAGATGTGGCCGCTATGCTCATTCGGGCCAAGATGAATACAAAGAGAGGCCGAAAGGGCCTATTTATCATAAGCATGAGGGAAAGAATCCCAAACATCCAAAAACCTAACCCTAGAAGATGAACCGTCATAAAGTCATGTGGGCCTCGTTTGGGTAAGTTAGTACATCAACTTCCCGGGGTCGTAACTTTTGCATACGATCTCCGTTTGGGGCGCTCGGTAGCCCGTTGGAAAGGTCTATCCGAGATTTAAAACTTTCGAATGGGGCCATATGCATGTCGGAGGCAACCATCTGGCCCCCCAAATTGCCAAAAAAGGTCGTTTAGGGCCTCAAAATGGCTCCGGAAGTTCAGCACCCGAAAAACTGCTAAAAATAGTAATTTACCAAAATTGCCAGAAGACTGTTTTGAGCCAGTTGGAAGAGGTGTGCCGCCACCGATATCCACCTGGATCAATCCTCCCTCCTTAGGAAGCAATGGTCTCCATTGCGTTAAATCCTGTATCATATGTCGATCTGTGTGTCGAGTTGAGCTCTTGGTGTGACATTTGCTGAAGTGGAAAGGTTGCCTTACTTTGACATCTACAGAGGGTTCTAATTGTTGTTGATGGATGCGCTGGAGCTGTTCAACAGTTTTGGTGATCGTGGTATCCTTGGTATGCACCGATGTGGATGGTTTCTTTTTGGAGGGGCCACTTGAATGCGTGGCCTTGCACTGTGGAGGTACCCGAATAGGCGATGCTGCACTAACTTTGTGTTTTTCTTGTTTCTGCTGAGTAGAAGGATAATCTGCAGAGGTTGTGGATGTCTCCGCGATCTGATGTTCACCTTTAGTGGCAATTGCGAATAGGGAAAATTTCCCGGTGTGGGAGATTATCTTCCTTCGCTGCTCATTTGGGGTAGGTGCAACTATCTCTGGTATCCGATAGAGTTGTCCTCCCAAAGTGACGATGACACTGCGAGGTCGTGATTCATATACAACATGACGCCTCCACATATATGGTTGTCCTAAAAGAACATCACATACTTCAAGTGGGGCCACATCACACAATACCTCATCTTTGAAGGGCTTGATGCCATATGGTAGGCGACATTGGTGACTAACACGGATCTTTCGTCCTTGGCTTAGCCATCCAATGGTGTATGGTTGTGGGTGCGGCGTTATTGGTAGCTCCAATCTCTTGATGACTTCTTCTGAGATCAGGTTCTTCTGGCTGCCGCTGTCCACAACAAAGTGTAGGGGAATTCCCTTCACCCACATCTGTGAGTGGAAAAGGCGCTCCTCTACCTCCGACTCTTCAGGCTCCTCTGGCTGAATCTGTGTGGTGGCAACAACGGCACTAGGTTCTGCATCAATGATCTGCTTCCCTTTTTGCGCGGCTGTAAAATTAGGTTCCGAGTCAGAATCGGAACTGGGATCTGATTCTGAAGCTTTGATCTCAGCCACCAATGACTGTTTTGAGCGACAATCATCAGTGTTGTGCCAAGGGCTTTTGTGGAACTCGCACCACTTCCCGGTGTCTTTCTTTGTCTTTTCTTTACCCTTCTTCGCCTGTGGTTGGGACTGGTTGTCCTTTTCCTGCCCCATGTTCTGCGAGCCAGAGTTTCCCTTGCCCTGCTTCTGCGCAGGTCCAAAGTCACGCTTGTTCTTTTGCTGAAATTTTTGCTCAATTTTGACAGCATATCGATAGGCGGATCCGAGTGAAGAGATTTCTAGGAAATCCATCTCTGTTCGGATGTACCGGTGTAGGCCACTGCGATATTTCAGTACTAGGTGCCGCTCGGAGTCCTTGATACCTAGCTTTGTGCGCAAGGTATGAAATTTGTTGGTGTACTCCGACACCGTTTGGTCCCTCTCTTGATGCAGAATGGTCCATTTTGTGTACTGGTCATCATAGTTTCCAACAGGGTAATATTGTTCCTTGACGGCATCTATAAAAGAGGCCCAAGTGGGATTGGAATATTCAAACAATCCAGACTCGTCTGATGAGTTTTGCTCACAATAAGTTTCCCACCAATTTTTGACATGGGGGACGGCCTTGAGGAGTGCAAAGACGATCTTTTCCCTGTCGAAAAAATTGTGGACAGAGAAATACCCTTCTAGTAGATTCAACCATTTATCTAGGGCATCGGCATCGATTTGGCCTTCAAATAAAGGGATATCAAAATTAACTTGTACCTTGAAGGGAGTTGTATCTCCGAAATGGCTGCTCGTTGAGGGTGCATTTGCCGCTGTTGGCATGCGTTGAAGGATTTGGGCGAAATTATCCATCATCTCGTTCCTCTGTCACGCGAGGGATTCCTCGAGCAACAACTTTATAGGATCTACTGCTCCGTCGTCTCTCTTTTCTTCCGCCATGGGAGGCCGTTTGGGGCGGCGAGAGTGGTCTTCCCCAAGTGAAACTAGTTCGAGACCCAACTCTCTGTATCCTGACCTCGTCGGGGACATGCACCGAGAAACAATCAAAGAGCAGACCGCTCTGATACCACTGATCCGGATTTATGTGGGAACGAAACAAAACATAGCATATACAGAATCATATACAAAGATATATTGCAAATAACACAGTGATACAGTAAACACGTATTCTATTAAATAGCGGAAATAGAACAGACTGTAAAATACAATAGCTAGAATGGTTGTAGCTATCTCTGAGAAGAGATGTGGCCGCTATGCTCATTCGTGCCAAGATGAATACAAAGAGAGGCCGAAAGGGCCTATTTATCATAAGCATGAGGGAAAGAATCCCAAACATCCAAAAACCTAACCCTAGAAGATGAACCGTCATAAAGTCATGTGGGCCCCGTTTGGGTAAGTTAGTACATCAACTTCCCGGGGTCGTGACTTTTGCATACGATCTCCGTTTGGGGCGATCGGTAGCCCGTTGGAAAGGTCTATCCAAGATTTACAACTTTTGACTGGGGCCAGATGTATGCCGGAGGAAGCCATCTGGCCCCCCAAATTGCCAAAAAAGTTCGTTTAGGGCCTCAAAATGGCTCCGGATGTTCAGCACCCGAAAAACTGCTAAAAATAGTAATTTACCAAAATTGCCAGAAGACTGTTTTGAGCCAGTTGGAAGAGGTGTGCCGCCACCGATATCCACCTGGATCAATTTTTTGACTCCAGCTAACCGACGAGTTGAATATAAGTCCAGTTTCCCGTCTCGGCTACTGAAGAAGAAGTGGCATGCTATGCTTGGGCTTATTATCAAGTATGTCACCTGCGAGGGACGATTGTCTCAGACTTAGTTTTTTCATCTTCGCCTCTTAATGGTTTTTAAAGGGCATCCCGTGAATATGCCGTATTACTTCCTCAATAGTTTGCAGAAGATGGCCGGCACTTATTAGGGTAATGTGGGAGATAAGCAACGGAGTTTGTTTCATCATGGGCTTATTAAGATACTCGTTTCCTACCGATTGGGAGAACTAGGAGATTCTTGGGAATCGTTTCTTACTCGTAACGATTTTAGGGAAAATGATGAGTGGCCTCGAAGGAGGTCCAGAACCAGGCGAAGGTGTATTGGGACAGAACTAGATGAGCCTGAGTTAGAGGAAACTGGTCCTCAAAACGATCCACACCATGAGGCACTTCAGCCCGGCCAAATCCCAAATGATGGTGGCCCTAAGTTTGAGTCTGAGATAAACCCAATCATACCCTCTGATGACCCTCGGCCCCAAACGAGTCAACCCCGTGACTATTCCTCCCTGTTCAAATGACACCCCGCTTCATCGACAGCCAAACGTCAGTCACAAACCAGCCGATCAAGAAGTTAGTAAGGTATTGAGTGATCAGGCGATTCGTTGAACCACTCGTAGCATGGTTGCCGCCCTCTTTGCAAATAGGGATTTGGTTGTAGGAGATACCCCTGTGGTTGAACTAAGCGATTCTACCAAGTCTCAACCAAATCAAACCCTAATTGGTCCTACGATCCTAGACCTCAAGTATGTATCGGTTTCTGAACATGAGGGCGTGAGTGTTCAATGATCAAACCCAATGCCCATTGTGGAGCAAGAAGTTAATTAGGAGCCACATCCAGGGCTCGGAGATGTAGAAGAGCCAAACTTGGAACCATCACAACAACCTATTCAAATACCCTTTGCTCAGGTCATATCGTCTTTGGGAACTGATCTAAAGGAAGCTCAAGTTGTCAATGCATTCGCCATGGAAGAGATTGAGAGCTTGAAAGGCGAATTGAATGCCTAAGTTGATAAATGGAATCTCTTAAAGGAAAAGAAGCTCAGGTATAAAGCTTATGGTAAGAACCTCCTGTCAAAGAATAAAAAATTAGTAAAACAAAACACAATTGCAAAAATGAGGGCTGTGAGGTTTAAGGCCAAATTGAACAAAGCTAGGAGAGTTGTTCCGGTTCGAGTCTCTGTTGAATCATATCCAAAACCTTGATGCTTTGAAAGATAGAATTCATTTTTGGTTTTATGTTTTTTCTTGAATGTAGAGGTGATACAAAATTCGGTTATTACAGGTTAGTAGACACATTCAGATTTTAATTTAAATACAGAGTGTTTTATAAGGATACCTGCAGAATTAAAATTCTGCAGGCATCCTTTATTATGCATTTGTATTTATCATTCATTTATATTGTCCACGAGTTGTTAACTGATTTGGTTTGTGAATTCTATGTGTCATGGAATATATGAACTAGAAGTTGGTCCTGTTGCTGCATTTTTGGAGTTCGTTTCGTTGAAGATTACCTGTCCGAGATGCTATGAACGTACAACTGTTTCCTTCACATTGTTGGCATCACATTTCCAATTTTGGACATCGACAATGGATGAGATGATTAATCCAAGGATATCTCGTGCCCAGGAATAATGACACTGGATTTTATCCAGTAAGTTATTAGTCATCTATTGTGTCATTCAATTCCAGGTGTCACTACCTGGCATGCATTAGAATTATAACAGAAATCAAGTCAATTGATATTTATGTTATTGTATATTTGGATAGGGATCCATGAGGTTCCATGAAAATAGGACTGTTAGGGAATTAGGAGTTTGATGTTTTCTATATAAACAATTTCAAAACTTGGAACAAGGGTTCGATTTCTAATATATATGAGAGAGCCGATATTATACAGCATCATTCTATTCTATTTACTTAGATTTTCTTTGAACTTCTTCTGAAGAATATCAAGTGTACCATAATACTAAAACCATAACTAAGTTTTAGATATCTATATTGTGTGGTTTATCTCTCTTTTGTTATTTTGATCTTCATAGATAAATATCTTCATATTGTATGTGAAATACTTTACAGGAAATTCGAATGCTTATACTCATTTAAAACATAAGTGATTTATCCTCATATTGATATTAAAGAACTTTTTCATGATGTTAATGGTTTATGAATCAGCTTTTGTAAATATCTGACTTGCAGGTTGAATTTGTTTCAATTGCAAATTAGTATTGATTATACTTTTATGTTTCAGAATGATATATCTTGCTAGTTTATTTTGACTCTAGTTTGAAATTCATGTATACAATTACTTACAATAGATTTGTTTAATCCATTGTGAGATAATTTAAATTCACTTTTATAGCTTGGTATTTCCTTACTGATCTGTAACTAGTGAATACTTTCTTTGTTTCGAACTATCAGTCAAATAAATTAATCTATGCTCTTGGCTGAGATAGGAAGCTAACATGTTAAATAGATTATTAACATTTACTTTATCATAGGATAACATTAGGAGCTACTGAATTTTGATTTTTTAGTGTTAGTTAGTCCTTAGGATTAGATAATTATCAGCTTAAATTTTCCTGCTTTGTTAGCAGATAGTCTTAAACTGAGACATACCCACTTTAAGAGACTCTCTATTTTCGATAGCATCATACACAGGCAGCAGGGCCTAAATCCTGTGAGAAACAGTTGCTCGAAACACATATAAGACTGCACTAAGTCGAGTGTGTGGACTGTTTTTCTCTAAGTTGGCCTAAGACAGTTCTTCTGGCTAACAAATGGCGCTAGAAGGAGGGCTTGAACTAAAAGCTTAATGGATGAACAATCACATATTACTCCCACAACCAGTCAAACTACTCCCCTTCTCAGCAATCTTGAACTGGTATCTAGTCCTACCCCTACATCACAAATTAACTCTACAACTATACCTCTTGTGAATACTGTTAGGGATAGCATATTGCGTAATACCAGTTTCCCACCCGTTACCCTGGAAGACATACAAGAGGCCCTGGAAGAATCATGACGAATTTTGACTAGAGGCTATTCTCGCTAGACAGGCATTCCCCCGATCAATTTCGGTATACCTAGAAGACCCTACTATCAAAACCAAGTGGTTGACAAACCAAGTGGCAAAGAACCTGTTCATTCCCTAGTAGGATCTCCTGATTACCATCTTAGTGGTTTTCTTAGAGGGGAAATAAACACAAATACTTCAAGACAACTCCCAACTTCTGGTGGTTTTGACGAATCCCCTTCACCCCCTGGTTCACCACCAGACAGTCCACGTGACCATAACAACCAATCTTCATCAGATTCTGAATATGATCAGGAAATGGGTGATCGAGATGGAGGAGATCAAAACAACAACAAACCTTGGTTATGACGAGGTGTTGTTGCTATACCTGGAGTACAACATAACTTGCCAAAACACCCTGATAAACTTTTACTGAAATTTGATCCTGTTAACAAAGAGTTTGCAGAAAACCATATCGATAAGTTCACCCTCGTTGTGCAGACCATGAATATTCAGCACGAGGATGTTGTGTGCCACTTGTTTCCATTAACTTTCGAAGGAAAAGCTACAAGTTGGTACTTGTCCCTGACCCAAGGATCCATAACAAGCTGGGCTGATTTCAGTCACGATTTCATAAACAAATTTGGAGAGGATAAGACACCTGCAATATTAGCACTTGAACTGGCCAGAATTAGGATGAAAAACAAGGAACGCGTGAAAGATTTTAACCAATGATTCCTCACCTTGTTGAACAGAATACCAACAACTTCTCAACCGCCAGAGGATATTATAATTGAAAATTTTGCCTTTGCCTTACCGAAATCTCTTGGCATGTTTTTCAAGCAAGCTGGAAAAACCACTTTGGTTGAAACTTTCGAAGAAGCAATCAAGGTTGAAAAAAATTCCATGAATTTCGAACCAGAAAATAGTGGTAAATTCGACAACCCCATGCGCAAAAGAAGCGAAGACACATCGAGAACTAATACATATAAGAAAGATACCTCTGCTTTCGATATGGAAAAATTACAACAAGTAGTTAGGTCTCTGACGAATGAAATGGTAATGTTAAAAAGAAACAATGGAGAAGGAACCTCAAATAGAGGAAATTTTAAGGCTCCATATCGACCGTATACACCACCTAATGCGCGACAAAATACACCCCCTGATGTTTCGACCAATGAGGAAATATTCAATACGATTAGGGTTGTTTATGCTTTACTTGAAACCTCATATGACCATGAGTTAGAAGAACACGAGGAACACAAACAACCTGAACCTGAAGAGGAAATTTCTGAAGATCCCCTCCCATTCAACTGTCATTTCTGGGACAGCTTAGTGAGTCAAGATGAGTGTCATGACAACTCTATTTTCGTCAATCAACATACTCATAATACTAGGAGTAAAGGTCCTGTCAACCCTCAACCATCACCCACTCCTAAGAACGGTTCACAGCTTACAAATCAACATTCTGCAATTCAAGACAAAGACCCCCAATATGATATCATAGATGATCTTAAAAAACAAAGAGAAAACATAAGCATGTTTGACTTGTTAAAAATTTATCCTATGCTAGGAGGGTCAATATTTGCAAACCTGCCATCTACATCTAATAGCAATAACAGAAGAAATCAGCCTTCCACATCTGCAACTAATAATTCTAATCCCACCACTAGTAAAGTTGTGGCAAGTTTCAATAATGACAATAAGACAGCTGCTGATAGGGATACGCTGATAGGAAAGAATTCCAAGTCCACAACTCCCCCTTTCCTACTGACATTTGAAATCTTTAACCGGAATGTCCACAACTACATGGTCGACTCTGGGGCATCATCAAATGTTAGGCCTTATTCGGTATGCAAGAAATTGAATGTTGAGATTGTTCCTTGTGAAACTCAAATCAACCAACTTGACTACTCTAAGGCGAAAATTCTAGGGGAGCTGAAAGGAGTAATGATTAGGATGGCTAACAAACCACAAATTTTTCAATTTATTGACATTGTAGTGGAAGACATACTAGATGCGTATGGGATGTTTCTAAGCTGTGACTGGTCTCAAGCTTTAAAGGGTTGTTTTTCGACCAATTGGTCACATCTGTGGTTACCTAAGAATGGGCGGCCAAATCAGATCAGAATTGACAAGGAAAGATACATGAAGCATACAGTGACTGAGATTGATTCACCTAATGAACCGGTCATGTTTAGCAATTCGATTCTCAGAAACTTTGGTTTTGATTCTGATTTAGGCACTTTTCATGCACATAAATCAACATTTGCTGATTCTGTAAATAAATATGAAATTTTACATTGTGATTTCCAAGAAGCTCCCTCCAGATTGTTAAACGCTGTAAATGGTGTGAATAATGTAGATAATCTTGTAGATAAGCCTTGGCACTTATACTTTGACGGTGCACGATCAAAAGAAGGCGCAGGAGCAGGCTATATGCTGCTCGACCCTTTAGGAAATAAACACTTGTTGTCTTGCAGATTGGAATTTCTGTGCACAAACAATTCAGCTGAATATGAGGCTCTCATTCAGGGGTTAAAGAAACCATTAGATTTAAATGTGAAGGTATTGGTTGCTTTCAGTGAATCTGAAATCATTGTTCGTCAAGTTTGCAATTCTATACATTGTCTATCTAACCATCTACGAAGCTATCAAAAGGAGGTATGGAACTTGATTTCAGCATTTGATGCCTTTAATATTAACTGTATTCCTTGCTTTCAAAATACAGAAGCTGATCTTTTGGCGAATGTGGCCTCACGGCTTCTACCGTCGGAAAATTTTTCTCCCAATATCTTTTCTGTTGAATTATTATTTAGACCATCAATCCTTGATAATATCACTAACTGGCGTGTCTTTAATGATGATTCTCAGATTATTGACTTCTTAACAGGAGAAGATGTTTTTAAAGAAACGGCTATCGACGAGATCACGCATGATGAAGATCTGCACAATTTCTCAATAATCCATCCACCTCATTCTGTTGACGAATCATTCAAGCTGGTAAATTCGATCCCTACTTCAGTTCTCAGACTTGAAAATTTTTATGACCTACATGATAAGTTCAAGGGAGTGCCTAACTGCAAAACGAATAGTTCTAGCATGTGTTATGAAACCATAAACTTAGGCACAGAAGCAAATCCCCAAAATATAAATTTAGGGTCAGATTGCACTCAAACTGAGAAAGCAGCTTTGGTCAAACTATTTAAAGATTTTAAGGACATATTCGCATGGATATATGATGACCTGAAAACTTTTGACACATAGATAATACAACACATAATTCCCATAAAACAAGAAGCCAAGCCATTCCAACAGAAACTCAGGAAAATGCACCCTACTTTAGAACTTGCGGTAAAGAAAGAGCTGAACAAACTGCTTGCTGCTAGGATAATATTTCCAGTACGTCACACTTAGTGGGTAGCAAACCTAGTTCCTGTTAGAAAGAAAAATGGAGACATTAGGTTGTGCGTAGATTTTCGGAACTTAAACCGATCGTTAGAAAAGGACAACTATCCAGTTCCACCAATGGAACAGATCCTCCAGAAAGTCTCTGGTGCCCAGATGTTGTCTCTATTGGACGGTTTTTCTAGGTACAACCAAGTCCTGGTCTCTCCCGGGGATCAACTGAAGACTACCTTTAGGACCCCTTGGGGACCCTATGCCTATAGGAAGATTCCCTTCAGATTAATAAACGCTGGGGCCACATTCCAATGGGCAATGGATGTTGCTTTCAGAGGTCTGATCAATCACTCTGTGGTTGTCTACTTAGATGACATTATGGTATATTAAAAAAATAGATCTGATCATAGCTTCCACCTGCGCAAAGTGCTTGAATGCTATAGGAGGTTTGGCATTTCCTTAAACCCAAAAAAGACGATCTTTACAGTCACGGAGGAAATTTTGCTAGGATTTGTGGTATCAAAAGAAGGGATTATGATCGATCCTGAAAGGACAGAAGCCATCTCTAAGATTCCTTTCCCTACTACCAAGAAAGCCATGCAATCCTTCATGAGAAAGATCAAATTTGTAAGGATATTCATCCCGAGTTTTTCAGAGATAGTTCACCCACTACAGAACATGATAAAGAAAGATAGCAACTTTATATGGGGAGAGAAAGAGAGAGAATCATTCATCAGGATAAGAGAAGCTATTGTTGAAGCCCCTGCACTTTTGAGTCCCAATTTTAAAAAAGACTTCATTCTTTATACCTTCGCCTCTGACATATCCTACGCTGCTATCCTTAAAAGAATCAGGAAGACCATGAAGTACTAATTTCATTCATGAGCTCGAATTTTAAAGGAGCCAAAATAAACTACCACGAAGTAGATAAACGAGCTTTCGCTGTGTTCAAAGTAGTGAAGCACTTCAGGCCTTATCTGCTGAAGTAAAAAACGAAAGTCATGGTTCCTTATTCTGCTGTAAGAAACCTATTGGTACAGAAGGATTTAGGAGAAAAATGGGCACATTGGATGGCTGCTTTACAGAAGTATGATTTAGAGATCAAACCCTCTCAAGTTGTAAGAGGGTTGGGATTATGTAAAATGGTAGCTGAATCAACTCATTTGCTTGCTAGTCAAGATGACTTACCCTTAGATGCTTCATTGTTGCAAAAGGAATTTTATTTTATCCTAGATCCTGCTAATTCCTGGTACACTGATATTCGCATTTATTTGGAAACAGGAAGTGATCCAGACCACTTGGAACCAAAGAAAAAGAGAGCTGTCAGTTTGAAATCAACACCATATCAATTAGTGAACAACATACTTTTCAGGAAGAATGCAGATGGTGTCCTACTCCACTGCTTAGAAAAGGAAGAGTTTGAGTCAATCTTGAAACAATTGCATGATGGCCCTGCTGGTGGTCGGTGACGACACTACTGCTCACAAAGTCTTAGAGCAGGCTATTTTTGGCCAACCTTATTCAAAGATGCTCATTCTTTTGTGAGAAAATGCCAGGATTGTCAGAGGGCATCTGGTAGAATCAAAAGGCCAGCTTTTCCTTTACAGGCAGTGGTTGTGGACAGACCCTTTCAACAATGGGGACTCGACATAGTGGGGCTAGTCAATCCTCCATCTTCTCTCCAACATAAATACATCATAACTGCCACTGATTATTTCACCTGTTGGTCTGAAGCTGCTCCGCTGTGGGTAGTCAACACAAATCAGGTACTCGATTTTGTTGAGACTCATATAATCACTAGATTTGGACTACCTGAGTTTTTAGTCTTTGAAAATGAATCGTATTTTTCTTATAGAGAATTGACTGAGTTTGCAGTAGAAAAGGGAATTAGAATCAGGTTTTCAGCTAATTATCATCCACAAGGCAATGGCCTTGCTGAGTCAACAAACAAGAACCTGCTGAAAATACTTAAAAGGTCAATAGATGAAAGCCACAGGAATTGGCATACCATTCTATATCAAGCATTGTGGGCTGACAGAGTTACCCCAAAGTCTTATGTTGGTAATTCCCCATTCTTTCTGGTATATGGCACCGAGGCTATACTCCCTCCAAATCTGTTCCTACCTTCCCTGCAACTTGCGCAATCTGTACAAGATACAGAATGCTCTGCTATTGAAAAAAGAATAAATATGTTGTTGAAATTAGAGGAGGAGAGGGAAAATGCAAAACGACATTTCTCAAAGCATCAGAAAATTGTTAAATCCTGGTTTGATCGTGGGTCATCCTCGGATAGAGATTTTCAGATAGGTGACCTTGTTTTAAAATGGGATAAAGCACACAAGGACAAAAAGGACCATATAAAATTTCAGAGACTTTGGCTGGGCCCATATACCATAGCAGAAAAGTTAGGCCCTAACACCTTTTGGTTGCAAACTTTGTAGGGACATCCTGATACCTTTCCGGTGAACGGGCAAGTCCTTAAAAAATATTTCCAGTAGTCTTGCATCATTCAATTCACTCTCATTGTACATTTTCATTGTAAATACTTTTGTACATAATCATATTTGTTTTAGATTTTCATGATTATTCAATCTAATGGTCTCACACTTGCTGATTTCTTTATAACTCAGTCATCAATCTCACTTACCTACAAATATCTGGTGATTGGTTACATCAAGCAATGTTTCATTATCTAGACCATCCTAATTTTAGTTACTTGTAGATGGTTGTCCAATCACAATCAAGTCAATCAACTTCTTACTGAATTTCTTATGACTTCATCATCTTTGCTTCTTGATTGTTGTACATAACACAGATTCAAATGCATACAATAGAATATAGCAATCCCTGTTTTGTTTTTATCAGATTCTGGTGATTTAATTAATTTTTGATCCAACAATTTATGGCCTGTTAGTGAATCAAATGACTCATTGATTTGTCAGATCTCATTTTGTAGAATTATATTAATCCAGTTGAGTCGTAGAGTTAGCCTGACCTGATTTTTTGTAGATACGTCATCTTCGGGGATTGTAAATATTTCAGATATAAAGCATTTGTACATAATCAGCTTCCTTCTCTTTCTAAAATACTTCTTCAACAGACATACCCTGCACTTTTGCTTGAATCTAGCTTGAACATATAACCTAGCTTGGAGGACTTATTACTTGTTGTAACTGTGTCGACTGGGATGATTGAAAGAAATATCAGATCGTAATTATTGATTTTGTTTCGAGTATCTGATGCCCACAAGGTGAGTTAATTTCCACAACTGGTTTTAGTGTGTGAACCTGTTGTCTTTTGTAGAAATCCTTAATTGTTATCTTTGGATGCCTATCCAAAAGGCCAATGACTCAGGAAACTTACTTACTGGTTCTAGTAGTGTCTATTAGGCCTATAGATCAGTTGACCAATTTTTAGTCACTTCTAAGCTATCTCAAGAGGCCAGTGGTTTTCTAACTCAAGTTTTTGTAAATACTTTGTAAATAACCCATAATAATAGAATTTTAGTTCAAGAACAGGAGGTCTTTTTACAAAGTCGATCTGTCATGATCATCAGCATTATTGGAGATGATAGCACCATTATCTGGTCACCAAGCCAGGGTGATGATTCTTGTTTGAAAAAAATGAGAATTAGGAGGTCTCATCACGAGCCGGCCTATCTATCTTTAGTAGTTCTCGTGAATGATGCTCTTAATTTCTGGTCACCAAGCCTAAACAGTAGTCTTGAACTAAAATCCTTTAATTTGTTTTAAATTTTGAATACGGGAGAAGTTAATCAGAGGATAGAAGGTCTCGTGCTGAGCCGGTCTAGTTATGATCATAGGTTCTATTGGATTGACATTGTCTACATCTGGTCACCAAGTCAGGACAACGATCCTTGGTTTAAAAGCCAAGGGGCAGGAAGTCTCATTATGAGTTGACCTGATCAGTTTCTAGCAGGATTGGTGAATAATGCTACCATCATTTAGTTACCAAGCTAAGGTAGTATCTCTGATTAATGATTTTTTGTGTTTTTCATCTGTATATATAACAACATTTATCAAAAAAAAAAAAGGAATAAATATCACCTGCTTCCTTTTGTTTACATGAGAAGAGAATTATCTAGCATTCTTGAGTAGCTACATCTTTCACTGACATTGGTTAAGTTGTCCCAAGCCTCAAAGATTTCCCCTGGAGCCAAGTCATTCTTTACCCTGATTGTCAAAGGTTGAAGTAAGTAAGGAATACTCAAGTAACGGCCAAAGGCTCATTGTTGCTGAATCAGTAAGGCCCACATTTTGGAACTAGTTTGGGTTTGAATCATTCAAACAGGGGTTTGGTACTTCGAAACATCGGTTCTGATTATCTGAGGTATTGAAGTTTTTCCTTTTGCACAGAGATAACTGGTCAAGTCCCAGCATGTCACCATTTGTTGGAAATCAACACCCTCCGGAGCAATTGAACACTAAAATCCAATTGGCCATTATATAAGTTTTGATGACAAGGAACCATACTGCATGTCACAACCTTGATCAACACTCATCCATTTATATTTTAGGAGTGCCTTCAGAATCTTTGATTCTAAAGGTACTCCCAATAAAATTGATAAATTGATTGGCATAGAGGGATCAACATCAGTCTTCATTTGAATTGAATTTTTGGACTTAGTTTCATATTTCTGGTTGATTATTTGTAAAATTCATAATCCTGAAAATTAACAGCTCCTAATTTTACAACATCAGTCATCTTTGCAAATCCAAAGTCAAGAAAATTCATTATATTAATAGTCTCTGATTGATTCACTCAATAGATTGATACCTTATATGGCAATTTGTTTTCCAATTCATATACTTGGTCTAATGAAATCTTCCACTTCCAAAAGGTCATTCTCATTATAACAATTATGAGGGTAAAATCTCATTTTATATTAATATCACAAGTTCACCATCTTTATATACTCATCCCCATATAGGAACTTTGAATTATGTGATGAGATAATATCTATAGGATTATGAAATTTTTAATGATGCTTGGAGGTGAGATAAATATCATGATTCAATCATAAGTGACTAAAATGTTCTTCAAAGGATAATTTTTGGTTTTGGTCACATTCATTAATTATTGATCATCATTGCAATGATAACCATGACTTCGATTAAATCAATACCATCTTGTATTATGAAAATCTTGATATTAATGATATGTGGTGGTGGATGATTACATAGTGGGAGCCATTAATTTATACTTTGTAGGTTTGGAACTTTGATTATACCTTAGCGTTGTCTTGATATGAGAAGGTGTCGGTTAATATTGAGAACACCATGGGGATTAAAGGTTTGATATGTGCCTAACTAAAATGTTTTCCATCTGTTGATTCACATAAGGCAAATGTCACGTCCAACTATCACCCGCTTGTCATTGTTCTGAGAGGCATTATTGCACTATAAGCTCTCTCTGAATTATGCTATCCTTTGCAAATTCGAATACATCATAATCCTTCATTCCATGACTGCGCATGAGTATTCACAGTACCCTAATGAAATGAAGTCGGTTGGTTTTTTGATAAACCTGCGTGGGATAAGGATGAACCTGTTTCATTTCTCAGTTAGGGTTTTGCTAAAATTTGAGCATTAATTCACAATACTCTTGGATATTTACTGAGAGAATAACATATATAGTATATCAATGCATAACAATCACAATAAGAATGACAAGCATCACAAGAATCAAAAGCATGAGAGACAAGAGACACAGAGTTTCCGTGGGGAAAACCCTAAGGTGAAAAACCCCACAACTTCCTTAGAGATAGAGAGAGCAATGGCTCAACCAAAGTACAACCAAAATACACTTGAGATATTCTCCTAGAGAAGATGATCCTCCTCCTCACTAGTGCGCCACTTTCTGAGTGAGAGAAGTGTGTCTTTCCGAATGATCCAATTAGAGATCTCCCGATCTCTATTTATACTTAACCTATTTTCCCAGTGACCTTATGGGGCCGACTTTTCTATCTAGATACATCCACAATATAATATATATTTTAGGGCCAACCCCACACATGATGGTCTAATAACCCATCAGCAAGCACACACACTTGCGACACTTGTCAATCCACATGACGACACTTCCTTATAGAGGAATAACACATCTCTTATAAGGGTACAATAAATATATATGAAATACATAGATGAAATACATTCCAAAGTTACATATACATCAACACTCCCTCTTAACTAGGAAGGTATTTCTCGACACAGTTCTGCTAGACAAGTCTTCTTCTCGGGATCATCGTCATTGATGCATCGTCATCATCATCGTCACTACTACTGCTATCTCAACCAATATCTGACTCTACTCATCATAGGAAGTT
Source organism: Larix kaempferi (assembly GCA_027924585.1). Taxonomy (NCBI): domain Eukaryota; kingdom Viridiplantae; phylum Streptophyta; class Pinopsida; order Pinales; family Pinaceae; genus Larix; species Larix kaempferi. The sequence goes on from BSBM01000110.1 coordinate 2,913,017, forward strand.
CTATAGAGACAGTCCTTTTTCATACTGGATGTAGACCCACCACCTGCAGGTCTTCATCATTTGTGCGAACGGTCTGATAGAGGTGGCCTCTCAGGACTAATTTTATGTGCGGATGCAATACCGGAAAGAGTATCCTAGGAACATTTATGTGCCTAAGCACGACCGGCAAGATCTCCCAGAACTGATTACATGCATCTCCTCCACAATACGTTTAAAGAGCATCCCAGGAACATTTATGTGTCGCAGCACGACCGGCAAGATCTCTAAAGAGCATCCCAGGACTTATTACGAGCATACAGCTCAACCTCTTGGATCTCCAGGACTGAATACATGTGGATAGACAAAACCTTTAAAGAGCATCCCAGGAACATTTATGTGCCGCAGCACGACCGGCAAGATCTCTAAAGAGCATCCTAGGACTAATTACGAGCACACAACTCAACCTCTCGGATCTCCAGGACTGATTACATGTGGATAGACAAAACCTTTAAAGATCATCCCAAGAACATTTATGTGCCGCAGCACGACCGGCAAGATCTCTAAAGAGCATCCCAAGACTAATTACGAGCACACAGATCAACCTCTCGGATCTCTAGGACTGATTACATGTCTCCGTAGTAATACCTCATCCCAGGACTAATTATGAGCACACATCTCAACCTATCGGATATCTGAGGACTGATTACATACTACATAGCAATACCGGAAAGAGTACCCGAGGAACATTTATGTGCCGCAGCACGACCGGAAAGATCTCCTAGGACTGATTACATGCTATTTGCACAACCTTCCACATATCATCTCTGACCTCCAAGTATCAACCTGATACTCATGATCCAACGGATCATCATCGCACGAGGCATCATCCTGATGCCCATGATCATACTAATCATCATCACTTGTACCATCCTGGTACATATCATCTGGAGCAACATCCTAAAGCTCATCATCATGATCAACCTGATCATACAATGCATCCACCTAATGCACACCAAGTATCTACCTGATACATATCATCATACATGATCCACCTGATCAATACAGTGTATCCACCTGATACAAATACAAATACATGATACATATCAACATACATGATCTACCTAATCATACAATGTATCCACCTGATACAGATACATGGTCCAATCATCCAACATGATGCATATACAAATACATACAAATGATCCAACCGATCATATCCAACATCCAACATGATGCGTACATACATATAAATGATCCAACTGATCATATCCAGTATCAACACAATGCGTACATACATACAAATATAAATGATCCAACTGATCATATCCAAAATAAACATCATGCGTACATACATACAAATATAAATGATCCAACAGATCATATCCATCATCAACACAATGCATACATACATACAAATATAAATGATCCAACTGATCATATCCAGCATCCAACATGATGCATATATAGAGCAGTAACTGGAGCATCGTCCTGATACTCATCATCCAATGCTTACATCCACAGCCATATGAAGGATCCTCCTTCCAACATTCTTGGGATGGCTTCAGCAAATGTGTCCATCACTTCTTCCTTGAAATGTCGTCGATCTGAAGAACACCAAGCCTCTCCCTGAAGTACTCGAACTTCACCCTGGCTATTGGCTTCGTCAGCACATCTGCAATCTGCTCGTCCATCGCAACATATAGGAGCTTCACGGCTCCTCTTTGCACCATATCCTTGATATAGTGATATTTGATCTCTATGTGTTTCGACCTGTCATGAAACACTGGGTTCTCAGACAGCTTCACACAACTTTGGTTATTGCAGAATATACCAGTAGCATCCAATGGGAGATCAAATAACTTAGACAGTAGCTTCTGTAGCCATACTACCTCACAACTAGTTGAACAGGCTGCAACATACTCTGCCTCAGCTGTACTTAGTGCTACGCAGGACTGCTTCCTCTGAACCAAGAGATCACACCTGATCCCATACTGAAGCAACACCCAGATGTGCTCTTCCTATCTACAACATTGCCATCCCAATCTGAATCAACATAACCCTGCAGGTTAAAATTTTGATTCTCTTCATACTTGAGCCCATAATCCATTGTACCCTTCAGGTACCTCAGAACATGCTTTACAACAACCAGATGAACACTCCTCGGATCCGTTAGGAACTGGCTCAATGTGTTCACTGCAAAGCAAATATCTGGTCTCATGTTTGTCAGGTACATCAAGGACCCAATCATCTGATGATACATAGAGACATCAACCGGCTCAGATGAAGCATCACATAGAAGCTTTAGATTCGATGCCATGGGTGTGGCCATGGCCTTGCAATCTATCATCCCAAATCTCTTCAGAATATCTACTCTGTACTTTCCTTGACCAAGGAAGATCCCACCTGAATTCTGCCACACCTCCATACCTAGGAAATAATGCATCATTCCCAAATCATTCATATCGAACTCAACAACAAGATTCCTCTTAGTATCTACAATCAATTTGTCATCTCCTGTTACAAATAAGTCATCCACATATAGGAGTAGAATCACAGGATTCCCTTCCTCAACCTTGTAGTAGAGGTTGGAATCTGCTTTACTCTTGGTAAATCCCAAGCTAGATAGGAAACTGTCCATCCTACCATACTAAGTTCTAGGAGCTTGCTTCAAGCCATACAAGGATTTCTTCAATATGCACACATATGACTCCCTGTGATGTATTTCAAAACCAAGTGGCTGCTCCACGTATACTTCCTCTTCAACTACACCATTCAAGAAAGTAGTCTTGACATCCATCTCGTGTATTTTCCATTTCATTACTGCAGCTAGGGAAAGTACTGTTCTAATGGAAGTATACCTGGCTACAGGTGCAAAAGTTTCTTCATAATCTATTCCCTCTTTCTGAGAGAAGCCACGAGCTACGAATCTTGCTTTGTATTTCTCTACACTGCCATCTGCAGCATGCTTGATTTTGTAGATCCATTTGGAAGTCACAACAGACTTCTCTTTAGGTCTTGGGACAACATCCCAAACATCATTCTTCATTATTGATTGGTATTCCTCAACCATGGCATCCTTCCATTCTTTCTTTTCCGCTGCTTCTTCATAACTGGAAGGTTCTTTGTTCATAATGTCACAGAGTAAAGTAACATAGCTGGTATGTGATCTAGTTCTCTTCTTTGCTCTGTGTTCTTCTTCTAGAATGCCAAATCTTTCTGCAACTTGAATGAGCTCTCTAGCCCATGCAGGTTTCCTCTTGTGAGAGTTATCCTCACAGGGTGGATCTATAGGTTCTTGCAGATCTTCAAACTCACGAACAAATTCTGGAATTTCTTCAGTCATGGTAGTGTCTTGAAATCTAGTTTCCTTAGGTTCCTCATAAACTTTGATAGGTGCCTTCCTTGATTTGATGAATGCTTTGTTTTCATCAAATGTTACATCCCTGCTGACATCAATCTTCTTGAACCCTAGAAAGTATATTCTGTAAGCCTTCGAGCTTTCATTGTAACCCACAAAGATACCCTTCTTTCCTGAAGGATCTAGTTTGGTCCTCTTTTCCTTTGGGACATGAGTGTATACTGGACAACCAAATATTTTGAGATGGCTGACTTCAGGTTTCTTACCAGAAAAGACCTCTTCTGGTGTCTTGTTGTCCAATATCTTGTGGGGTGTTCTGTTATGCACATATACAGCTGTTCTAGCTGCTTCTACCCATAGATGCATAGGTAGATCCTAGTCATGCAGCATTGCCCTTGTTGCTTCCATGATTGTTCTGTTCTTTCTTTATGCAACTCCATTCTGTTGAGTATTATAAGGAGAATTCAACTCCCTCTTAATCCCTGAATCACTGCAAAGCTTCTTGAAGTCACCTGAGGTGAATTCTCCACCATTGTCGGATTTGAATGTTTTGATCTTTTTGTCAGTTTGATTCTCCATCAAGGTTTTGAATTCCTTGAACTTATCAAACACCTCATCTTTGTTTTTCAAGAAGTATACCCAAGTCTTCCTGGAGAAGTCATCAATAAATGAGACATAGTAAACATACCCACTTAGAGAACTGGATGACATAGGACCACATACATCTGAGTGGATCATTTCCAGGATATCTTTTGCCTTGCTTTCATTGGTTGGGAAAGCCTTCTTAATATTCTTACCTTTTGCACATCCTTTGCAAACACCTTCATGTTTGGTCTTGATTTCAGGAAGACCCTCTACAGCATTGCTTGCAATTGGAAGTGCCCTATAGTGCATATGAGCAAGTATTCTATGCCAAAGTTCACTTGGCTCCATGGATTCATGCACCATGGCATGTTTAGGTTGTCCTTTTAATTTATACAAACCTCCATCTTGCTCTCCAATCACAACTACATCATCTATGGTCTTTCCCTTTGGCCACATTAGGACTTGGCCATCCACAAATGCAACCCTCATACCTTTTGCATCCAATGCAGAGATGGAGAGTAAGTTATTCTTGAGCCCAGGTACATAAAGGACTTCTTTCATCTTCAAAGAGTTTCCAGAAGCTAGGTTGTAGGAGGCTTCACCAATTCCTTTGATGGGATATTGATAATCATCCCCGAGTTTCACTTTATGGGGTGATTCATGTTCAGATAGATTTACAAAGGATTCTTTAAACCCAGTCATGTGTTTGGAAGTCCCACTATCAATTGACCAATCATTACAACCATGGGAGATAGTACCTGTGAGAGTAGAGATTAGAACATACTCTTATTCACTTGATTAGCCTTCTTCTTTGGAGGTTATCATCTTCGACAGCATGAGCATGGTAGCTTGTTTTGTTACCCTTCTTCTTCTTGCTAGAGTTGTTTTTGTTTGTTTGTCCCTTTTGTTCTTGGGACATTCTGAAGCAAAGTGACCCTTCTCATTACAAGTGAAACACCTTAGATCTTTCTTGTCTTTGTGAAAATGATGAGAAGATTTCTTCTTGTGATGGGATGGCTCCCTCTTGAACTTTCCCTTCTTAGTGTGAGCTATGAGAGCTTGATCTTCATTTCCCATCTTCTATTCTCTTGCCACAAGTCTTGCTTCTTCTTGAGAACATTCCTCCCATAATATGCTGAAGGAGATTAACTTCTTTCTGGCACAGATCCCCTGGATAAAAGAGTCCCATGACCTAGGTAGGCCATTCAAAGTAGTCATAACAATTTCACCATTCTCCACCATTTCATCTACAGCTTCAAGTTGTTCCTTGATCTGAGAGACCTTGGAGAAATAGGATTGAATGGTTTCTCCATTCGACATCTTGACCCTTTTCAATTGATTCTGTAGGGTCATCTTCTGATTTATGTTCTTTCCTTCAAATAGCTTGGTCAAAGAGTCAAACATAGCCTTGGGTGTCTTTAGAGAAGACACATGGGGTATGAGATGGTCTTTGATAGAATTGGCAATGATTATCTTTGCCTTGACTAAGTTCTTTTTATGCAATACCTTAGCCTCTTCATCCTCTGGGATAGGGATGTCTTCTTTTATATATGAGTCCAACTCATTCTCTTCCAGGATTAACCCAATCCTATACTTCCAAGCTTGGAAGTTATCAGCCCCTTCAAGCTTATCCTCAAGCTTGGTGTGGTGAGACATCTTAAAGGGTACTTCAAATGAAATAGAAAAGATTTAGGTCTTACCACTTGAAATGTTGAAAACTGGATCTCATCCCGGATTAGGGTTTGTCAAAAAAACCCCAAAAATTCAAAATGTGAATTTCAACTTTATGAAAGGATAGAAAGATGCGCCTTGATGAGCTGATTAGCCTGGTGTATTCAGAATTTGAGATCAGCAAAGCTTTACCCTTCAGATTTGCCTTTTTGTCCTCCCTCGTTCACTAGGGAGAGCCCTGAATTAGGGTTTGAGTTTCCCAGAGATCTACCCAGCCAAACATCTCGATACAAAGATCTAAACTTCGATTTTTGCAAGTAGCTTCTAGCTATGGCTTCATATTTCAGAAATTCCTATTTTTGTGGAAACCCTAATTTTTAGGGCCAAATCTGAAAATGCTCAGAATTGAATTCTGATTGGACAGGTAGATTCTCCTTGATGAGTAGAGTCAATCTACTATGCTGCGTTTCCAAAAAATGTGGAGAGAAACCTGATAAACAAGAAACTCAAGTTTTCGTCACTGCAAAATGTCTTCTTCTCAGGTTAGCTCTGATACCATGTTAAAATTTAAGCATTAATTCACAATACTCTTGGATCTTTACTGAGAGAATAACATATACAGTATATCAATGCATAACAATCACAATAAGCATGATAAGCATCACAAGAATCAAAAGCATGAGAGGCAAGAGACACAGAGTTTCCGTGGGGAAAACCCTAAGGTGAAAAACCCCACAACTTCCTCAGAGATAGAGAGAGCAATGGCTCAACCAAAGTACAACCAAAATACACTTGAGATAGTCTCCTAGAGCCGATGATCCTCCTCCTCACTAGTGCACCACTTTCTGAGTGAGAGAAGTGTGTCTTTCCGAATGATCCAAATAGAGATCTCCCGGTCTCTATTTATACTTAACCTGTTTTCCCAGTGACCTTATGGGGCCGACTTGTCTATCTAGATACATCCACAATATAATATATATTTTAGGGCCGACCCCACACATGGTGGTCTAATAACCCATCGGCAAGTACACACACTTGCGACACTTGTCAATCCACATGACGACACTTCCTTATAGAGGAATAACACATCTTTTATAAGGGTACAATAAATATATATGAAATACATAGATGAAATACATTCCGAAGTTACATATACATCAACAGGTTTTGAATATCTCTGAGGTTTGTGTGATCGTTGCTATGGCCCCTGTTTCTAGATTCGAGCTCATTGGTGATGAATACTTAGATGCTTCTCCCAAATGCCATGAAATGGTGGTAAGGGCAGGATGGTTAGGGTTTCTGCAAAGGTTCTCTAGTTTTAATTTAATGGTCTCTGGGGCATTCACGACTTCATTTGATGCTATGAAAGCACATGTAGGAGATATTGTGTTGGAATTGTTAGAGGAATTCGTTTCTTGGGCTATAGGTTTTCCAATGGAGGGAGAATGCTGTATAAGGGTAAGCATATGAGGAGTGATGACTGGAAGGAGTTTTTGACTCCAGCTAACCAGCGAGTTGAATATAAGTTTAGTTTCTCGTCTCGGCTGCTGAAGAAGAAGTGGCGTGCTATGCTCGGGCTTATTATCTGGTATGCCACCTGCGAGGGACGATTGTCTCAGAATCAGTTTTATCATCTTTGCCTATTAATGGTTTTTAAAGGGCATCCTGTGAATATGCTGTATTACTTCCTCAATAGTTTGCAGAAGATGGCCAACACTTATCAGGGTAATGTGGGAGATAAGGAACGGAATTTGTTTCATCATGGGCTTATTAAGATACTCGTTTCCTACCGGTTGGGAGAACTGGGAGATTCTTGGGAATCGTTTCTTACCCATAACGATTTTGGGGAAAATGATGAGTGGCATCGACGGAGGTCCAGAACCAGGTGAAGGCATATTGGGACAAAACTAGATGAGCCCGATTTAGAGGAACCTGGTCCTCAAAACGATCCACACCACAAGGTACTTCATCCTGGCGAAATCCCGAATGATGGTGGCCCTAAGTTCGAGTCTGAGATAAACCCTGTCATACCCTCTGATGACCCTCGGCCCCAAACGAGTCAACCCATCACTATTCCTCCTTGTTCAAATGATGCCATGCTTCATCAATATCCAAACGCTAGTCACAAACTGGCTGATCAAGAAGTTAGTAAGGTATTGAGTGATCAAGCGATTCGCCGAACCACTTGTAGCATGGCTTCCACCCTCTTTCCAAATAGGGATTTCGTTGCAGGAGATACCCCTTTGGTTGAACTGAGCGATTCTACTGAGTCTCGACCAAATCAAACCCCAATTGGTCCTACTATCCTAGACCTCAAGTATGTATCAGTTTCTAAACATGAGGGCGTGAGTGTTCAACGATCAAACCCAATGCCCAATGTGGAGCAAGAAGTTAATCAGGAGCCACGTCCAGGGCTAGGAGATGTAGAAGATCCAAACTTGGAACTAGCACAACAACCTGTTCAAATACCCTTTGCTTAGGTCATATCATCTTTGGAAACTTATCTAAAGGAAGTTCAAGTTGTTAATGCATTCGCCATGGAAGAGATTGCGAGCTTGAAAGCCAAATTGACTGCCTGGGTTGATAAATGGAATCTCTTAAAGGAAAAGAAGCTCAGGTATAAAGCTTATGGTAAGAACCTCATGTCAAAGAATAAAAAATTAGTCAAACAAAAAATAATTGCAAAAATGAGGGCTCTGAGGTGTAAGGCCAAACTGAACGTAGCTAGGAGAGTTGTTCTGGTTCGAGTCTCTGTTGAATCATCTCCAAAACCTTGATGCTTTGAAAGATAGAATTCATTTTTGGTTTTATGGTTTTGCTTGAATGTACAGGTGATACGAAATTCGGTTATTACAGGTTAGTAGACACATTCAGATTTTAACTTAAATACAAAGTGTTTTATAAGCATACCCGCAGAATTAAAATGCTGCAGGCATCCTATTTATTATGCATTTGTATTTATCATTAGTTTATATAGTCCACGATTTGTTAACTGATTTGGTTTGTGAATTCCAGGTGTCATGGAATATATGAACTAGAAGCTGGTCCTGTTGCTGCATTTTTCGAGTTCGTTTCACTAAAGATTACCTGTCCAAGATGCTATGAATGTACAACCATTTCCTTCACATTGCTGGCATCACATTTCCAATTTTGTACATAGACAATGGATGAGATGATTAATGCAGGGATATCTTGTGCCCGGGAATAATGACACTGGATTTTATCCAGTAAGTTAGTAGTCATCTGTTGTGTCATTCAATTCCAGGTGTCACTACATGGCATGCATTAGAATTATAATAGAAATCAAGTCAAGTGATATTTCTGTTATTGTATATTTGGATAGGGATCCATGAGGTTCCATGAAGATAGAACTGGTAGGGAATTAGGAGTTTGATGTTTTCTATAAAAACAATTTCAAAACTTGGAACAAGGGTTCGATTTCTAATATACATGAGAGAGCCGATATTATACAACATCATTCTATTCTGTTTACGTAGATTTTCTCTGAACTTCTTCTTAAGAATATCAAGTGTACCATAATACTAAAACGACAGCTAAGTTTTAGATATCTATACTATGTGGTTTATCTCTCTTTTTTTATTTTGATCTTCATATATAAATATCTTCATATTGTATGTGAAATACTTTAAAGGAAATTTGAATGCTTATACTCATTTGAAACATAAGTGATTTATCCTCATATTGATGCTAAAGGACTTTTTCATGATGTCAATGGTTTATGAATCAGCTTTTGTAAATATCTGACTTGCAGGTTGAATTTGTTTCAATTGCAAATTAGTATTGATTATACTTTCATGTTTTAGAATGATATATCTTGTTAGTTAATTTTGACTCTAGTTTGAAATTCATGTATACAATTGCTTACAATAGATTTGTTTAATCCATTGTGAGATAATTTAAATTCACTTTTATAGCTTGGTATTTCCTTACTGATCTGTAACTAGTGAGTACTTTCTTTGTTTTGAACTATCAATCAAATAAATTAATTTATTCTCTTGGCCGAGATAGGAAGCTAACATGTTAAATAGATTATTAACATTTACTTTATCATAGCATAACATTAGGAGCTACTGACTTTTGATTTTTTAGTGTTAGTTAGTCCTTAGGATTAGATAATTGTTAGCTTAAATTTTCCTGGTTTGTTAGCAGATAGTCTTAAACTGAGACATACCCACTTTAAGAGACTGTCTATTTTTGAGAGCATCATACACAGGCATCATGGCCTAAATCCTGTGAGAAACAGTTGCTCCAAACACATATAAGACTGCACTAAGTCGAGTGTGATGACTGTTTTTCTCTAAGTTGGCCTAAGACAGTTCTTCTGGCCAACAAGTGCATGGCAATATCCTTTTTGAATTCCAACTCTTCTAACAAACTCCGCACCTCCGAAATAGCCTCCTTACTCTTTACGATAAACGGACCGACGGCCCAAGGATACTTTACGTCAACTCCCTTTATGAACTTTGAAAAATGTTCATCTTCTAGAGTTAACTTTTGCCTAATAAATTCTAAAGAAAAAATCCTCAACGTTAAGAAGGAAGGCAGTATGTAGGGCTTGTGCACGAACCCATACATCCTGATGACAGTAGAGTCTTTTGATAAAAACCAGTCCCCCAGGGAAACCTCCTTTTTTAACTGCAACAAGGTCCTCATTTCAGGCAAGACCCTTGGCAGTTCTTCCCCAAAAACTAATTTGTACAATACAGACAACATAGAATTCATGTAATTAAACATGTTTTCCTCCAGAGTAACGGCATACACTTCTGGCACGAAATGCAATTCATTCTAGTTACTAACTATGATTAGCTTCATTAAATGGGCTTGAAACCGAAAACATCCAGTACTTAGAAAAACAACGAATTGAGAGTTAATCGCCTCTGCCAAAAAATATTCAAACCTAAGACTTGGAACTAACTCATAACTAACTAGGGGTGAACCGACACTTATTCTGTAGAGCAAACATAATTGCAGCTCTGTCACAAACCTATCACTATCTAAACCTAAAAACTGCGCGAGTAATGAAAGGACCAACTAGGTATTGGTATTGAACAGGTTAACATCTAACGGGTATTGGGTTTCTTCAATCTCCTGGTCTGGCTTGAGGCAAGTGGTCAAAAAGGCTTGCCGACTCTTGGGAGAGATTTGGCGATAGAGGGTTACAATTGTTTTTTCGGAGAAATTCTCAGAATCTGGTGTTTGCGGCTCAGGGATTCCAAATGAATGACGCACAACTAATGGCTCTATGGAATAGATGATTCTACTTTGCTGACTATCCATGATGACTCTTTGGGACCCTTCGTAATTAGACGCACACCAGGAGACAAACTTAGGGAACGACATGAATTGGTCTAAACAAAACAAAATGAACGAAGACTGAAAAACCCTAGGTACATCTGTGCCCCTATCTCACAGACGCTTTAGCCTTCTCTTAATTTCGGCCATGGGTAGCTAGATAAATGTGTCAAAAATGTTACAATCCCTATCCTCCAGGGCACTCCTAACCCTACTCATGCTTACGATTGAATCTTCTTCCATTATTTTACTGCGAAAACACTTTATATTATTGATGAATTCAGTCAGAAAAGGGCCAACCTATCGCTAGCAATCTTCTGGAATTATCCTGTCGAAAGTCCTGTCACCCTCGTTGTCTCCCACACACCGAAAAGTTTCTGACATTGACAGTTCCAACAAAGAAATGACAACAACACATTCCGGTGATCATATATATATAAACTCCGTTTACTTAATCACTAGTCTTATCTGCCAATTGTCCAACGATCTCGGCTGTTGGTTTCTCACGTGCCACTCCTAGCCGTTAGATCCGGCCTTTATTTAACCATTTGATTTGACACCCCTCATATGCCTGCCGTTGGATCATCCCATAGGTCCCAATCTGCACCGTCCCCATGGCACCATGTGTCGATGGAGTGGTATCACGAACATCCCAACGCGGTTTTAAATATTGATTCCCTACCTCACGACCATCCCTTGTGTCGACACCTGTCGAATGGTTTCATCTATCGCGACCACTGTTCCCTGTATACAACGCGCTACTTCTTGACGAGACTATCACCGGGAACCGTTGATCTGTGCTTTCTTTGCATCCATCGTGGGAATAGATGACACGTTTAATTCTCTGACATTTTCCATCGATGGGGTCCACTTTTCTATCATTCATGCATCTTCCTCATTTCATCGCCGTTGATTTGGTTATATGCATTCTGCACCGTAGATCATCTATGACCTTACCACTGTGGTATCGCGTGCCTCTGTGGCGGTTTCACTTACTGCTTTTCCTCCTTCATGATGCACCTCCCGACTGCCATATGTCCGGTGGTACAACCCATCGCGACCACCAATGTGGCTAACTCCCGAGCCTCTTGGTTACGCGACCATCAATGTGGTACGTTGATCTCATGCTTACTCTCGATCAATTGTGTCTCTCTTTCCGGTGGTTAATCTACATAATGTTTAGGTTTTCGGACTTAGGATTTAGGGTCATTTGATCGTTTAAAAGGCCTTTCAACACATTTCCTTGCAAAGTTTCCTATGGTGTACCATAATCACCCTTTCCACATCATTTTTTCACACCTAAGCCTTCAAACATGGAGAAAGAATGGGACCTCGAGTCTCTACCAGGTAAGATTTCTAATCCTCCACCTTTCATTTCTGATATTTATGCTGCAGAAAAATCAGGTGCTAACACTGGGTTTTGGGGATGCCTGTTATAACAGATGTGCAGGTTCTTACCTCTCGTCTTACCGCTCACCTGCCACCAGTCTATTTTCAAAGGAAAGAATATAACTAAATTTCAAAAGAGAGTTCAACTTATCTATGACTGAATTCTACCTATCTTCTACAACTCCCCGACAACGACGCCAAAATGTTGGGTGTGAGATCTATCTCAAAGAAAACACCTAATATTTAATTAGCGACTGGGGTTGGTAATCTTAGAGTTGAGGCAAAGTATATGCTAAGGTATAATGGTACCTAAGATTTTCGGCTTGTCAAACCTTAAAAATATTTAACAAAGAAAAGATCAAAAGATCTTTCAAAATGAAAAACTGAGTCAAAGTTCAGAAAAACAATAAAAATAACTAAATCAAACTTAGTTAAATAAACATACTAGAATAGTATCAAATCATGCTACTCTACTTTATAAAAAACAAATTATTAACTATGAAAATGGAAACTACCCAATTTCATATTCTATTATAGGAATTAGAAAACAATTGTAAATAAATTAGATATCTATCTATGAAATGAATTAATTCGATGATGAATTACATAAACATAAAACTATGTTAATAAAAAACAAAACGATAGTCTATGTAATAAATTCAATAACTATTCAAGACTACACTAAAGCATATAATTCTAATTCCATTATCCTTGATGTTGTATGTCAAAAGTAATAGGAACTTGAGTAAATGTATCATAATGACTTTCAAATGTAATAGAAAAACAAAACGGAAGTAAATCTAATCTAATTTCAACAAAGGATGTAAACTAAAAAGAGACCAATTATAGTTAACTTCAAACATTCTGATCTATCTACTATCCATGAGCAAAATAATATGAAACTAATGAAAACTAGAAGCAAGTAGAAAACTTAATAAAGACATTTACTTCTGAACTTAATTTATAAGTAAGTAGAAAGCTTGATAAATATATTTATATAGAAGCAAGTAGAAAACTTCATAAAGATATTAATATAGAAGCAAGTAGAAAACTTGATAAAGATATTAATTTCTGAATCCAAATCCTATTACATAAACATATTCATTATCTATCCAAAAATAAGAAACTGATCCTAATCTTAATGAAGGAAACTATCAAAACTAGAATACTTGAAGAATAAAATTATTAATTATGATCTAAACTAAATCTGAAGAGCATGTAATAAACTAGACTAGGAATAAGACTGATAAGTTCTGAAATGACAACATGTTAGCAAATTAAATATGAAAGACATAATTTGAAAGACAGTTAAAGCAAATTAAGAGTGATAACAAGACTTTAATTCAAACTTTATGGAATGTAAAACAAGAAGCTAATTATGGTTAATAATACTAATTAAAAGTAGGAAAGATTACAGTTAAGAAAAACTAAGAAACTAAATTCAAACGAGCATAAAAAAACTGCAGAAAGAATGAAAGTCCGAATGACGATCCGTATGAACGTCCGAATGATAGTTTGGATGACGAAAGACGAATTAAACTAAGGAAAAGGAGAGTTTTGATAATCTTAACGTCAACTGGTGAATGCAGATGAACCTACAATGCAAAGAAATCAGTGAGAAGACTTGTTGAGAAGCTACGATAATAGAGAGCAACCTATTCTAATCATTGTTGGAGAGATAAACTATTCCTATGATATACTAAAGCAAGATTGAGATGAGAGATAGAATTAACCTACGGCTACAGAGAAGAAGCTAATGAAACTAATTCTAATTGTAAACTAAGCTGGAAACAACAACTAACTAAGTCCTATCTAATCGCAGGAGATTAGAAAACAAACTATATAATTACAAAAGACTGAAATTAAACTATCAAAGCTATGCTTTGGTCGACCATTTAATAATTCTGTAAACACAAACTAGGTTATCAACACAATATAAATTACAGAGAAGAAAGAAATATCATGTACAGAAAAATGAAATTAATTACATATACAAGAAAATAAACTAACTATTTGCAGAAACGAAAATGCAGAAAACAAGAACAAAACCTCCGGTTAATGAGGGGCCCTTCCCAGCAATCAAAGATGGAAAAATAAATTTGTTTAGTTACTCAGAACATCAACAAACTGGAACTTCCATTAACTTGAGAAAATTACAAAATGTCTACTATCTGCTCTTGATAATTTCTAACTCTAACTCTGTCTCTGTCTACAGACTAACTCAACTAACTATACAAAGCATCTATTTATAAATTACAATGGATGAGAAGGTCGATAGAGTTGACCTCTCTAATAATAGAGGCGTTTATGGATGTAACCGGATGCTTTGAGTGACGCATGACAACGCAGGGAGCATCAATCAGTATTCATGGGGTCGGTTTCTTCACGCAACTGCTTGGAGCGTCGATCTTCCTTTGACGTGGAATGGGAAGTGTGTTGGTGGACTGAGCGTGGATGGACGAACTATTCCAGAACACCGGTGTGAATGGGCATGCGTGATTCCAGGCCGAACGAGCAAGGAAAACGGCGTGTGGAGTATTGACGTGGAGGTAGGATGTGCTGTCGAGCTTGGAAGGTAGGAAGGCGAATCTTCCAGAATGAGAGCTCACCAACCATAACCATCACGTGGCTAACAGAACCCACGTACTCATTTTTTACTTTAATAGCCAGAAGTATGCCAACAGTGGATTTCGCTAGCTGAATGCAAGGCTGGACGCAGATGAACGTTGACAATATAAACACGCAGTCTGAATGAAGGGTCATTTGAAAAACTGTAGCCTCTAAATCAAAACTAAATGCCATGCATGTCTGGAATTGTTAATTTAATCATTAATAAATCATGATATAACGAGATTTGACCAAAATTGATATGATAAACGAATACATGCATACCTGGTCTGTTTGATGGGTTGAATGGTAGAAGGAATAACTTATTATATCAAAAATAGTGAAATTAACGCCATTTAGAGTAGATTTGATGATAAAAAATAGTGACAAAATGGACACCAACAGTAGCACTCTAAGAGGAACATTGTCTCATTGACCTATATCTACCTACCTATGTGTGGAAAGAGTTCTTAGTACCCCCAATCTATAGAATATGCTAAAAGAAGGTGGTCAACCTAGTATCGCTAAACTTGGACCCAAGGGTATCTTGCAAAGATATATGTCTGAAAGTGGCAGTGTCTCGGAGGAATAGAGATACATATATTTGATGTGATAGGGGAAGAAGGTGAATAAGGAACCTCCCAAGCCTCAATAGAAACAATGGTATAACTATATATTCCCTAGAAATTATAATAGATGGGGAACCAGAAAATGAAGCGCTCTACATTGTCCACCTCTTGGAGAGAACAAAGACGATAGATCCTAATCTTGCAAAGAGGAATATGGTCGTTTGTCTCAGCACGTAACTGGTGGTAGAAAACCCTCAACTTCCAAGGGAAATCCCTAGGTCGTCAGACCAATTATGCTAGATATAGTCAGGTCCGATGATAACACTAGAGAAGTTGGGGTTGTGCACTAGAAAACTAAATATTAGATTATAGACATCTTCATGAAAGCTTTGAGAAAGGATAAATTTTTCATAAACATTTATGATAATTTGGTTCAATTTTGGAACAAATTGTGCATCATGAAAATGCACATCATTTCTCCCCCACTCCCTTGCCCTTGGCCATAAAGACCAACACAACTTGACATCCTCTCTTTCTCTTACTCATCATTGGGATCTCTAGTCTCTGGCCTTTCTATTGTGAATATAAACTTATGCTTTTGTATCTTTTGGTTTGAGTGATATTTATGCTTCTATATATTCAATTATGCTCCTTTATTTTCATTTTTTTTTTGCTTCCACCATTGTTAATAAAGTTGCTTCAAGCTTGCACGCCCACACACTATATTTGCACTAGGAAAACCTTTTAGTCCCATTGACATACACTTGTGGTCATTTGTTTTACATTAATAAAATTATATTATCTTATGTAATGAAATACAAAATTAATATTTTAGTGTGAATATTCATTATTTTCTTCTCCTGTGCATATGCACTTGATAGAAACCATCAAAACTATCACAAATTTTCAAAAATGCCTAGCAAATATGATGGAGATAGTTAATGTACAGAATCTGATGTATGAGATTGGCATATTTCTTAAATTTGAGCTATATCTCCCCAAAATAAGAGTTATATAATGCATGCAGCAACATAATTATGGTAGTATCCAATTTATCTTTTTCAAGGACAAAAGTCTAGGCTCTTAGAAGTTTGTAGCTGATGTATCCAACTACCAAGTGACCCTAAGAAACAAATCACTGAACATAGAAGACCATGATTGAGAATTCTTTAGTGGCCAATTGGGGATAAGAAAAGGAATAAAAATACAAGGACTGTTGTTGTTGCTATGAACCCTCCATTAACCAGTTGCTTGAAAGCTTCCATTGAAACTTCCAATACAAAAATTCTCAAATCAATTGAAATTTTATGGCAGAAGATTTGAAAATACTTAGACCCAAACTTTTCTACGTATTTAACCCACTTGATCGTTAAGCTATCTTAATCTCCCAACAATGAATACAATTGCCACAACCAAAAATAAAACAGAGTGAGTTGCAAAGTCAGGACAATGCACGAGTCTTGAGATTTGAATGCAATATGAACAATCACCTTCATCAATTATAGAAAAAATGGTGACAATTATCTTCAAAATCAAGCCTCTGCAGGGACAAGACTCCAAGCAAACATGAAAAACATGCATGCAAAATTTTGAATCTATAACTTGATTACTTTGAGTTGTATTTTCATTTTCTATGCAAATTGGTGACATGTAGAGCTTGTGTGGGAATAATAGTCCACCAGATTTGTGTGACTATCTATGCATGTGAAGTGTATAGGTATAGAATGAGCTCTAATAAGATGATCAAACCCTTGGAAATAAATTTATACAAAGAAAATGATGCAATATACATGGACGCACACATCAATGTCTTTATACCACAATAATAGATATGATCAAGTTGTATAGATTTTCATGATGCATGATACATGGAAGCACACATCAATGGATTTATACCACAATAATAGATATGATCAAGTTGTATAGATTTTTAAAATGATCTGCCAAAATGAAGAGGCTAATGAACAAAAATGCATCCATAAAGTCACCATTTCTAATATACAAAGAATAAAAGATAGCAGGAACAACTAAGCCAATCATTATCATTTTCCTACCATATTGAGAACGTTGTCTCCTTAGTGAACTACTTAGGCATGAACATAAAACCATAAACAATAGATATTCATGGAACACCACACATCACAATAATAGGAGTAGAGAACCAAAGGGGATACTATCATATGACATAATATACATCCACCCATATAGATACATAGGTGGTAAGAGTTACTTTACCTGCTTGGTCGAGATCTTAGAGCTTGCAACTGATGATCATGCTGAGTCCAACCTTATCTACTCCAATAGATTAACCAACAAGTACCAACTAACTCGACTAGATCATGTACATATGTTGTGTCAAGGGTTGTAGGATCTAAAACTATTACTTGAACTCCAACTGTGTATTATGGATATTAAACATCTACTCAAATTGTTAGATGCTTGCTTTGCTGCTTGCTTTGAGACCTATGCCTCTATTACTGTTGTTGGGTAAAATACTATTGGCGCTAGATCAAAATATGCTTCAACGAATTATTTATGTATGGAATAAACTGGATCAACTTAGATGATTGGAACAACTACATCTATAGTGTGATCACTGCAAAATCAAAACATAGCCTAACCTAGCAGCTTAAACCGATAGTAAATGACTTCAAGACAATTAAAGAGTTTTCAGGTTAACAAGCTACCAACCTGAAAAATTCAATGACTCAATTGATATATTTTATTGCAATTTGAGCCAAAAAAAAGTTGAATTGAAGTTATGTCCGAGTCCAATCCAAGTGCCAGTGACCATTTTCATTTTGCTGTCAATTGTTCTATCAATATAAAAAATACAGGGCAATATGTTACATCATAATGTGTGCAGTTTCATCCAATATGAACTGAAAAAAACCATTAAAGTTCTCTATCAAATGCATTAGCAAAACACTAACTAAAGCTAAAATTTATCAAAGGTTTCTCTCTTATCCATCACATAAGAGTGTAAGATCAAATACTCATGCAGCTTCTGTCCTAAAACTAAAATATAATGTGAGAATCACTATTCCTGTGCTTATGGTATCCTTTTTACTAATATCTTAGAACCCAATAACTACACCCATTATCCAAACAAAAAAATTGTCATGTAATTTGAAGTATGGTTTTATATGATTGGGGTATTGATAAGCGGGGCACCCATGTATTTTGTGTGATTTAGCCCTTGATTACAAGATTTTTTCCACACATCTTAGGGCTCGATTGGAATCTGATGATATCCTGACTTGAGGTTGATCTTAGTAAAGAATTTAGCACCTTTCAGACAGTCGATGAGATCATCTATTTGTGACAGAGGGTAGCGATTCTTTACCGAAATTTTGTTGAGTGCCCTGTATGATCTGGGTCGTGTCCAGGAAGCACGAGGGGGACAACAGTTTGACTGAATGAGTCGGATCTGTTATGGTGGAAGCAATTAAGAATAAGCAGAATGAGCAAAGCAGGATTACACTACATAGATAAACACAAATACGCACATACAATATGCAGGAATGTGAATTGAACTTCTATTATATGTAAGCAGGTAAATCCTTGACTGTATGTTGCAATATTATACATGTTTATATAGATTTCTGAGACGCTTGGGTTCCTTCCCGTTACGTTCAGTTACAAGGAAGAAGTTAGAATGGTTCAACAGTTCAATCGTTACAGTCGACTGGAAGACAGAGAGACAGTCTGTCGAAGTTCGACGGTTGTTGGTCGCATGTCGATGCTGCTTGTCGATGTTGCGAACTGCGAGGTTGCTGAACATGTTGAAGGTACGAATGTGTAAAGGTGTGCCGAAGTCAAGACTCGTCGGATTTGTGTCGAGTTCGAAACTTGTAAGAGATAACCTGTCAAGTTGAAGACTTGTCGAAGTTGCATCAACGTCTATGACTTACCAGCTGCAATGTGGATCAAACCTCCTTCCTCAAGAAACAATGGAACCTATTGTTTGCTCACAAAGGTGAGGAAAATTGTCGGTTAATTCAGTAACAGAGTACCACTTTCCTTGAGATGGAATCTGGCCAACCTTGGCAACCTAAAACAAGGGAATTGTGTTCCTCCTTGTATGGCATACTCGTCGTCCCACAATGGTGTCACAAGGAAGAGGCTCCTGAACATATAGATGGAAGTCTTCGGGTTCTACTATTTGCAAGTCGTTCTGTTCCAACAAGGGTGCATGGTATGGTGGAAGTAGATCCACATTGAATATTGGATGCATACCTAGGCATGAAGGAATGTCGAGTTGGAAAGTGTTTTCGCCAATCTGTCAAAGAATATTGTACAGACCATATCGCAAAGGTTTCAACTTCTTGAATGGACTAGTGAAGTGCTCCTTCTTAAGATGTAACCAGACCTTATCCCCAATTTGGAATGAATGAGGAATACGATGCTTTTCGTGTCGAGCCTTAGTTTTTTCGCTTTCTCTGAGCAACATTTCCTGTGCTTGTCACTAGATGTTGTAAATCTGTTCACGAAACTTGACTGCTTTATCAACTTCTTGCTAGCTGTAGTCGGTGTCGTTCGGCTGTGTCGAGGAGTTGATCAAGTCGATAGGCGATGATGATTGAAATATGTAACAAAATTCAAATGGACTCTTTCCTGTAGGGCTGTGCTGAGAACGATTGTAACTGTGTTGGATGTATGGAAGAATTTCATCCCATGTGCATTGATGCTAGTGATTGTACATGTGGAGCAGTTGTACTACCAAGCGATTCACAACTTCCTCCTATCCATCATTCTGAGGATGGAAAGCTATCGACAATGAGATTCGTGTGTCTAGCAATTGCCAAAGGGTCTTCCAAAACATGTTTACGAATCTGGAATATCGGTCAGAAGTAATGGTTGTGAGTAAACCATAGTGTTTCCAAACATGTGCAAAGAAGAGCTGAGTGATCTATTGTGCTGTCGTGGTCTTCTTACATGTTATGAGAATGGCCATCTTGGAAAATCAGTCGACTACTACTAATATCACGTCATGCTGATGTATGGTAGCAGGATAACCCATCACGTAGTCCATAGAAATAGATTCCCATGGTCAACTAGGAATTGGTAGAGGCGTATACAATCCCTGTCGTCGATTAGGAGGTTTAGCAATGGCACAAACCACGCATGATCAAATGTACTTGTTGACGTAGGATTTAAGTGTAGGTCAACAGAAATACTTCTGCAGAATAGCAAGTGTCTTTACCACTCCAAAGTGTCATGTAGTCTTGCTCTAGTGCGCATCCCAAATGAGCTGTTGTCGGTGCTCACCGATCGGTACACAAAGTTGTCCAAGCTTGTATAGCAAGGTGTCTTTCAAGAAATAGTCAGAGTCTGAGGTCGACGACTTGTTGGTCTGTAACTATCGGTAGACTGTCAAGAAGTTGTTGTCGTCCTCATAAAACTGTGGCCAAGTGGTCGTGGCGTATCCCTGCATACTCATCACTGTTAAAAGGAGAGTAATGGGTGGTCGATTGAGGAAATCAGCGGCGGCATTAGCTCTACCTTTCCGATACTTAATCACCAACTGTAATTGTTGTAGGTAATTAATCCACTTGGTTTGTTGGTTTGTCTGCAACTTTGATTATGTCGGAGCGAACTGTAGAGGCTTGTGATCAGTGAGAATGACCATTTCCTTGCCAAGGATGTAATGCCTCCATTGCTTGATAGATTGCACAATGGCATATAGTTCTTTTTCGTACGTCAAGTATCTTCTAACTGTGTCATTAAAAGTCTTGGAATGAAAAGCGACTGGGTGACTAGATTGAGTGATCACTACGCCCAAGGAATAGTCCGATGCGTCTGTCTCAATCTCAAAGGGATGATCCAAATAAGGTAACACAAGTACTGGTACAGTACAGAGCTTGTGTTTGAGTTGTTCAAAGGTTGCTTGTTTTGTTGCTATCCACTGGAAGACAATTTTCCCACTTCCCTTCGTCAACTGATTCAAGGGCCAGGCTGTGTGATTGAAGCCGAGTATGAATCATCGATAGAAATTCGCCAAACCAAGAAAACTTCTTAGTTCTTGAATGCTTCTAGGAATGGGACAATCTTTGAGGATATGTTCTTTTTCTGGGTCGACGTGAATTCCTGCAAAGTCAATTACATACCCCAAATATTTGATGTTGGTCATCGCAAAAGAGCACTTGTCCATGTTCAGATAGAGCCGATGTTGCTGGAGAGTGTCGAGGACTTGTCGAAGATGTATCAACGTTGATGACTTGCCAACTACGATGTGTATCACTGTAGTGGATGCATATGTTCCAAGTACCGTATTTCTTTGGAACAAGGAGGACTGGACTTCCACAAGGAGAGGAGCTAGTTCGGATATGACCTTTTTCGATCAAATATTGAATTTGTCTGCGAATCTCTTCATTTTCAGGAATGGATCTTCTGTAAACAAATGCGTTAGGAAAAGAAGAATGAGGATCAAGTTCAATGGAGTGTTTTACCTATAAATGTCAAGGTACTCTGTACGGCTCTTGGATTAAACTCCGATACTCATCGAGAACGTTGTCGATCAACTACTTATGTTGGGAGCTGCTTTGGTTGGTGAGTCAACTCGTTGTTGTAGTATTCCTATAATGTTTTGTTTGATCATGATTAACGAGAACTTCTTAGCATGATTGCTGAGATTCTTTATCTATTTAGCAGATATCATTGAAACCATTGGTGTAGGTCGTCACTCTGGAATGTTGTACCATCGATTCTGGATTCTGACAATCAACTTCTGCGGTCTTGACTGATAACTTCCATGGCGATCCCATAGGTAAGTTTTCCCAATTATGAAGTCAGCTACAAAGAGTGGTGCTACATCGCAGAGTACTTCATCTTCAAAAGGATTTATGAAGTAGGCAATTTTTCATTGTTGGGTAATCCGTAGTTCCTGTCCATCCTTCATCCAACCGATGTTGTAAGGCTGAGGATGCAGAGAGGTGACAAGACCTAGTTTCTTCACAAGATCTTCAAAAATGAAGTTCTTCTGGATACCGTTGTCCACAATCAGATGTAATAGGTTGTGCTGAACCCATATCCATGTATGCAACAGGCGCTCTCATTCCTCCTCATCGACGATATTCAAGGCTATTGGATTGGTCGATGTCGATGTCAGAAGTGTCGTTGCATCCGGATCAGATTCTTCCACCGTCTTCTCGAACACATCGAATGTCGACACTTTCACCAAAAATGTCTTCCGAGCTTCGCATTCAGACGTATCATGCCAAGATGAGTGTTGGTAGCTGCACCATTTCCCATTGTGCGGTTGTTTGCTACGTTCCCTTTTCTGAAAAGGATTTTTTCCGTGATCTAGCTTTGGTGGATTCGACTGAGAATATTTCGACTTGTCGATGTCGGCTGATGTCTTCTTGTCGGGTGGTCGTCCTAATGTCAGCTTTGTCGTGAAGCATGCTTTCCCTTTCTACTTTGTTTCATATTTGCTGGTATAGTGGAATGCATCTACAAGTGTAATGGCAATAAAAAATTCCATCTCTTGTTGAATATACTTGGACAATCTGCTAATGTACTTCAAAACAAGCAATTTCTCTTCTTCTTGCACGCAAAGTCTAGCCATGAGCTGATAGAACTTGTCGGTGTAACTCTGTACTGATTGGTATTTCCATTGCCTTAGCTGCTGCCACTTCTTATACTACTGCTTAAGTTATTTGGGTGGGTAAAATTCCTTTCGGATGTGTTCAACGAAGTTATCCCATGTGTCAATGGGGTCTCTACTTTTCTCCATCTTTTTCGAGAGGTTATCCCACCAGCGATGTACAGATGTTGACATTTTTAAGGATGCAATGGTAATATTTTCAGCTTTTGAGAGTTGATTCACAGAGTAATAGGATTCCAATTGCTGCACCCAATTGTCAACGGACTTCGCGTCAATCTTGCCTTCAAGATTTGGTATGTACAAATTCATTTGCACTTTGAAGGGGCTGATTTTATCAGAGTGAGTTCTTGTCGAAAATCCTCCGGATGTCGAAGCAAATCACGTGAGAATTTCATTGAACTGGGTGAACATTTCAATTCATTTTGAGTCAGTGCTTGTTCAATAAGTTGTGCTATCTCATCGGCTTCATGTCTATCGTATGTTTCTTCTGTCATTTCTGGAGGTAGCATCTGCTTGGATTGCTAAGATTGCGAGTTTGTTTGAATAGGAATAAGTCAGTAACTTCGATGGAAGTGTCTACGCAAACTTAAGCATGAACAAAGCTGAGTGCTTTGATACCAATGATCCGCACGTGGCCAGGAAGCACAAGGGGGATAACAGTTCGACTGAATGAGTCGGCTCTATTACGGCGGAAGCTTAAAAAAACATAATGCGCAAAGCAGGAATACATTACACATATAGAACACAAATGCACACAGACAATATGAAGGAATGCTAACTAATTTCTATTATTGGATATAAGTTCATTACTTTTTCTATGCTACAGTATTATACATGCTTATATAGAATGTGATGATAGGCTTGGGTGCTTGCTCGTTATGTTTAGTTAGAAATAAGTTAGAACGGTTCGGCAGTTCAACTGTTACAGTCGACTGGAAGAGAAAGAGATACATCTGTCGAAGTTCGACAGTCGCAAGTCGCAGATCGACGCTACATGTTGATGTTGCAAAATTGTGAGGTCGTGGAACATGTCGAAGTCATGTCGAAGTCAAAACTTATCGAAGTTGTGTCAATGTCGATGACTTGTCGTAGATGTGTCGAAGTCAACATCCGACAATAATTCCAACTGCGATGTGGATCAGATCTAAAGGGTTAGTCATTGAGCAAGATTCAAAATGCTTTATCCTCTCCTACAGCTTTTCAATGGGTTGTTCTTATTGTTGTGATAACACCATACAGTCTAGCACTACTCTATAAATAGTTACAATATATTTTGAGGCATGCCATGCTTGTTATCATATGAGTTGTCCTTGCTCTACTAATAGTTCCACCCAGTGCATCAATTCCTAGAGTTTCTAAGTGCCTTTGTTGTATTATGTGAACAACACCTACAAAGAGAAAATCTACTTCCAAAATTGCATCCATGATGAACACAACAAATCTAACATGTTCGTTGGCTCCAATTCAAGGGATGGACCACATGTTTTACAATTGCATTAGGACTTAGTCCAAGTCTCTTTCTGAGTTTTTCCTTGCTTGGACCTACACATCCTTATTTGAAATCACTTCTGCAAACTAAATCCAAAGGCTCTAGTTAGCCCACTACACATCCTTATTTGAAATCACTTTGCCAACTAAATCTAAAGGCTCTAGTTATCCCGCTAGAGCTCATCACACCCTTCTTCAAACTTAATTGCCATTTTATTGTTTGTATGTTGATGAGGATTCCCCTCGAAGGAGGTGAAGTCCTTTTTCTAATGCATATAAATTGTTGATACATTGTTTGTGATGAAGTCATGGTTACACTTCCTTTTGATTTTGTGATTACATACATAACACAGCTAAAATGTTAAACATATGCCTAACAATGTTGATATTATGTATGCAAATTTCGTTGGCTGTTAGAGTCATAAGCATTATGTTTCAGCCATATGCCTAGAGGATGCTAGAATTATATGTAGAATGATGACAATGGTTAATTTCATAGTAGCATTAAAGTTGTAAATACATATTTAGATGGGAAAAATTGTATTGATGCATAAAAGATGGTTTGGAAACATATGCAGTTGCACATGGATGCAATCATAATTAGCACGCATGTTTCCCATGATATATGAATCTTGCATTGCCCATGTTGAGAATGAAAGCAGTCTTAATAAAGTTGCACTAATTGGCCGTGGGATATTTAATGAGCTTGCTTGATTAGTTGTTACATTATTGTTTTAGACATGATATGACCCTCCATGGCTATAAATGGAGTGTTAATAGAGATGTAAGTTAATAAAATATGTTTCTCTAAAAAAATGCAATAAAATAAATGGATCACAAGTTGGTTATGTTAATATTCTAACTTGGTAGTGTGTTAATAAACATTTGATTATGAATGAACCTATCTTTAATTTTGGTTATGTTAATATTCTAATTTGGTAGTGTGTTAATAAGCATTTGATCATGAATGAATCCTTTTTTATTCATAGAATGCATAGTTGTGAAAATAAACATATTTTCAAGTCACATAAGTATGTAGTTTTGAAGTGTTGAAAATTTGAGAATTTGTTTCCTTCTCACCATGGAAAAATATTGTGTTCTCACCATGGAAAATCATCATCATCATCATCATCCTCATCATCGTCGTCATCTTTAAGATTTTGACCTATGTTTTTTTTCATGTGAAACACCTAGTAATACCACATTGTTAACAGCATGGTCCAGTGGAAACATCCTATTTCAACCACAATTTGATCCTCATTGACATGACAATACCCCTCAAACCACATCTCCTCATTGAGAGGAACTTCACAAAGTCTAAGTGAACAATCATAGAAAATGCAATAATCCAAGTGACATCTTTCAAATTTCTATGCTTTTACTCATTTAAGGGTGTGCACATATTTTTCTATGCTAAAATCTATTATAGGTGAATAACTCAATGTTAAGAAATATTTTAATTATTAAGTTTATTTTTATAAATTTATGTAGAGTTTGATGATAATTTTTTAAATCACAAAAATTCCATACACCAATTCACACTTTAGTTATGATTAGATCATAATTTAATATGTTGTTTACTTGGTTTGCTAGCACTTAACTCCATTCTGAAACCGTATGTTTGATCATCAAACCATAAGTCCCAAGCATTGTAATATTATTCATCTACAAGTAATCTTTCCAACTTTTATTTAAAAGATAATTTAGTGTAAATATTAACATCATTACCAAAGATATATCTTAGCTCACTTTATTGAAACAATGCATTTGTTTATTTGTATGAAAGACCTTAAAAGAGCCTAAAAATGTAATGGCACTATGAGTTTTAGAAATTTCATGGAGTTATATTTATTCATATTTTTTGAATTTGAGACAATGAAATAATTGGAGCCAAAATGGAATTATGAGTGAAAATGAAATATTTATAATTTTGTGAGTTATGTAATATGAACTTATGCAACAATAGACTGTAAATATAGGTCAGAATAAATTAGCGAGCATCAACTGTTGCTACGATTTATATTATATATTGATGTTATTTAATATATCAATACCCTTTCTATGTTGAAATAGAAATTGTCATGGAAATTTGATAAATCAATATCAATAGCACAATCACATTTTATTAAAGTGGTTGAAGTGGGTTTCATATTCAACTAACACAACTACAACCAATCTTCACATGACTACAATTAGTTGTGCAAAATATTTTCATGAAATACCTCTTGAAGACTTAACCTATGACTGATAAGTCACCAACAACCCTATCTACCATGATAATCACTAGCATCCACCACCGCAACCAAAGTCAAGCTTTCCTAGGCCAAAGGTATTTTTCTCATTTTGAGGAAGATAGATTTTTACATCAAAATTGGAAGTACTAGACCTTTTAGGAACCATGAAATCACAACATGTACTTGCTACAAATAGATTCTAAATATAGGCATGCCCGAAAAAGCAAGTTAACTCCAAATAAACAAAAAAAATTCTACCTTGTCGTCATAAGGACCATCATCATCATCATCATTTTTTGTCATCGCTAACCATCATCATCATTTTCACCATCACTAATCATCATCATCATAATTTTCATCATCACTAATCATCATCATCATAATAATCATAGATAAACAATAAACAAAACATACAAGATGGTTTAATATATAATTTTAAAAACAAGACATACATTATGATTTACACAAAACATAGTAGATTTACAAAACACAGGTATGGTTTTTTATGCTCAAATTGTTAGTGTCAGTCATGTTTGAGTCTAGAAACCCTCCCACAACATCAATGCGTTCGTCTAGTCTAAGCATTCCAAATTTAAATCCAAGCAAGCAAAAATTTAAAAAATTTCGACGTTGGCCCTACATAGCACATGATCAAGCACGCCATTTGGGTTAGCATGATAACTATGCATTGTCTTATCGAGATTCTCTTTGTTTCGAGAATAATTTAATATTCTTTACTGAACAGGACCAACCACGTGAAGGTGGAAGCTCTTATGGCCCCTCCCCCCCCCCTTCACATCACTCTCAATTCCCCATAACCCGACAAAATCTATGTAAAAAAAAGTGTTATAACATATGACAACATACAGGAAAATGTAAAAAACACTAAGAAACAGTTAATTTATGATGACGATGATGATGATGATGATGATGATGATGACGACGACGACGATGACGACAATGATGATGACGATGACGATGATGGTGGTCGTGATGATGAAGATGATGATGGTGGTGATGATGATGAAGATGGTGATGACGACAATGATGATGATGATGATGATGATGAAGATGATGATGATGATGATGATGTTGATGAGGAAGAGGGTGATGACATTGATGATGATGAAGATGGTGATGACGATGATGATGGTGACGGTGATGATGATGTTGATGAGGAAGAGGGTGACGAAGTTTATGATGAGGATCATGACGAAGATGTTGATGATTATGAAGATGATGAAGATGACGACGATGACGAGGATGATGATGATTATGATGATGATGATGATGATGATGATGATGATGATGATGACGAAGATGATGATGATGAGTATGAGGATGATGAAGATGATGATGGTGGTTGTGGTGGTGGTGAAGATGATGATGATCATGAAGATTGTGATGATGGTGATGACGATATTGATGATGACAATGATGGTTTAAACATAACTCAATAGTCGTAAACGTAATACATTATGCAAAAATATGTTCTCACATACCTCCTAAATTCCAACATTGCTACAATGTCATTCGGATTCTTCTTCATCCAACTCAGCATCTGTATCATCATCTAGTTCAGAATCACTATTGTTTAAAAGATCGCTCATATTAGGATCATCGATGCCATTTTCGGTTAGATATTCATCATCAATATCATCAATGGCAATTTCATTGTCTGCTACATCATTTGGATGATAAACTTATTGATCGGATTCTTCATCTGACACATCTACATCGGCGGCCAACTGCTCCTGATCTGCATCACCTTCTTCTTCAACATTGTCTTCTTCCTCTGCATTATACTTGACCGGTCTTCCTCTTGGATTGTATCTAACAATGTATGACCAACCTGCTTTATCTGGAACCTCTGAGTAAAAGTCCTGCTCACATTGATTTGGAAGAACATAAGGTTTTGTACCTGGTTCAAGTGCCCTTGTATTAACCATGGTAAATCCATTGGCATGCTCAATAACAGTTCTTTCGTGATCACGTTGATTAATTTGTAGCTTGTACAATTTGACCTCAAACAAAACTACTTTAAAGGATTTAAAGTCACACTCAAGTATTTCTTCCAAATAACCATAGTACCTATTTTCAGATACTTCTGGATGCCTGTCACTTCTAGAGGAAACATTAGTGACTTGAAAAACTGGACTTATCCCACAGTCAAATGTTTTTCTCGTCATCCAATTTTTTAATGCGAAATTTACGACCATTGCACCACCTAGCATTGGGATGTATCAGCTGCATCATGCACGACTCAGTAAATAAATATATAAGAAGACATAAACGAGAGAAATATTTCGATACAATGGGAAACAACGAAAAAAATGAGCAGGGTAAATATACTTGCCTTTTTATCTTTTAAACCGCATGCTAAATCGATTTCCCTTTGCATAAGTTTTTCGGGATATTCTTCTCGATGACGAAGCACTTTTTTAATCATTTTACTAACCCCTTCCCATGATAAGGTACCATAGTATTTTGTACATCGTTCAATCCATTCCTCCCTCCAATCAAGATTGTTTGCAATGTATAAATGTATTGCATCCCACACACAACCAACTATATGAAAAAATAACAATTAAGAATTGTAAATTAGCTATCATTAAAGACAATTAAGTTTACCTTAAAAAATTGATGGAACAATACAAATTGCATAAATTGAAAAATTAATTGTATAATAAATTAAATGTACACCATAGTGTTGAAAATTTACCAATATTTTCTTTTATGGTAAGGAAAGTTTTTAATGATCCATAATTTTCTGAAAGTTTTAAAAACTTGGTGAATCTTAGTAATTCTTAAATTTCCAACGATAAAATGTTTCACCATATTTTTGTAAAAATATTCAATTTTTTTAGGATTTTATATAGCTTTGCACAAATTTGATAATGTTTAGATTAAAATATTTTTAACTTGTGGATTTTGGGCGAATCATTTAAGAATAAAATGACCTCTAAATTTTTTCCATCTAAATGCTTATCAATGAGTTCTTGTGATGACTAAATGATGTTATGATTGGGCATAGAGTCGATATTAAGATGCTTGAATGAGTATGCAAGTCCTCATTTTCCTTTACATCTAGCAATTCTATGTACATGGTTTTTTGTCCATTGCAAAATTTGTTCATGTTTTCTTCCTTGATTCTTCTGATTTTACATTATCTTTGATATTGTGTATATTTAATATTCTCTTAAATGTAAAAGTTGAGAAAATAAAAAAAATAACTTAAAACTCAAGTAAATAATTCAATATTGAGTTATTTTCTACATTAGTTTGAAATAAAATTCTTAATAAAATATATATTATGGAAATATAATATTGAAAAAATTATAGCAAACTATAAATATGAATATACAATTAGAATGTTAAAAATAAAAACAAATATAATACAAATAATAAAATCATTTAAGTTTGGGATTTATAAACAAAATAGTAAATTTAATTTCATGGAATTCAATACCATGGTTGGTTAGCAAGACTATGGACCATAAACCAGTGACAACAAAGTTAATTTACACTGTTGAATAAACTTGATTGTTTTGACTAAGGCATGGAAACTCAAGCGAGCAAAATACAATATTAAATGTTGCAGGAAGTGTTTTTCTGACAGTTAGATCTCAAACTACTTCTAAGTACAATATTGAATGTTGGTATTTTAGTGACCGTTCAATCTCAAGCTATTTGAGATGCAACAACTAAATCCAACAAGAAGTAAATCTCAACTAAGTGTTTTTCAACTAAGTGTTTTTCTGACAGTTAGATCTCAAACTACTTCTAAGTACAATATTGAATGTTGGTATTTTACTGACCGTTCAATCTCAAGCTATTTAAAATGCAACAACTAAATCCAACAAGAAGTAAATCTCAACTACAGTATTCAAGGTTGCACTACTGAATGCTTACAACATATTGTGTTGCACTACTGAATGCTTACCACATATTGTCTCATGAACAATATACATGTCATATAAAAACAAAATTCCACACATATTGTCTCATGATATGAATGAAGATTATAGACCGCAGTCAGAAAACGCATCATGAAGGTGTTTTACAAAATTCGACGAGATCAAAGAAAGTATTCAATGAAAGTCGAGATCAAAGAAAGTATTCAATGAACTTGCTCATTATCATCTACAGAATCCAACAGGTGGGCGGCGCTCAAGTAACAAATCGGGAAATAGAGCACGATATTCTCGTACTGTACGAGAGAGAGATCTGTCCTTTCCACTGATCTGGAAAGCACAAAACCGAACGAGGAGTGGCGTTGGTGAATAGATTATTAACAGGAAAAAGACGACATAAGATATTGGAGCATTTTTAGGGCATCTAAATGGGCCACCTCGTGTGTCGTTTAACCTAAAATCTTCGTTTATGACGATAGTTAGAGTCATCTTTTACGTGGCCCTCACTACATCGCTGCAATTGTGTTGTGTATTTTAGAGCCCAGTCCAATGCCTTATCATGAATAAAAAGAAGTTGCAGCTGTGAGCTTCACGAGAAAAATAAGAAGAAATTGCAGCTGTACTGAGCTTCAGCTTCATTCTGAAGTCTGAACATATAACAGAGATCATGGCTGCTGTGAGCTTCATTCTTGGTATCGTCGGTCAGTATATACATCCGAATATAAACACTTTAAAGTTTAATGTGGGTTGTTGAGAAATTAGACTGCGATGTGATCTTTCTAATTTATTTTAAAAGTTTGGGCAAAATGGTGCAGGAAATGTGATAGCGCTCCTCGTTTTCATTTCGCCAGTGTAAGCTCTGAAATGCTTTAAATTGTTGCATGCATACAGTTTCTCAGGGACTCTTGCTGATTATGTTTTGATTGAGTACAGGAAAACATTTTGGCGCATAGTGAAGAATAAGTCGACTGAGGATTTCAATGCTCTCCCTTATATCTGCACCTTATTGAGCACTGCGCAGTGGACATATTATGGATTAATCAAGCCCGGGGGACTGTTGATCTCTACTGTTAATGGGGCAGGCGCTGCACTGGAAACTGTTTATGTAATTCTGTTTATTGTCTATGCTCCTAAAGGACTTAGGGTAAGTATCATTTTCAAGTTTCGTTGTGTCAGGATATCTGAGATCTGAGCGATTTCACAATTCAGGTTTAAATGGCTGTTTTTATCTTATTATCATTTAGGGAGATGTTTGTCTTGGAAACTATTTCTAGGATTTACAGTTGAGGGAGATGATTGTCTCTAAAAACTATTTCCACAACCCATACGGATGTATCAGTTCTAGTTATCCGTCATCTTTTTCATCAAATCTATTGCAAAAAGACTCATATAAATAGATTTTTTATACTCAATTCTATTACTACCCTACTCATAAATCTATTATTCTAAAAACCATCTTTTTCATCAAATCTATTGCAAAAGATTCATATAAATAGATATTTTTATACTGAATTATATTACTACCTTACTCATAAATTCATTATTCTTAAAACCTTTGTATCTAGAGTAGATTTATTAATAAAACGAGAGTTATTTGAATTTTTATACTTAATTATTCTATCTCCTAAGTCAATAAAGCTTTTTATTCATATCCATATTCCATTCGGATCCCCTTTTTTTCCTCTTCTCCTCTAGCTCAATTTATCTCTTTTACATTCACTCGAACCATTAATTATATCTCAAAATTTTGAGTCAAAAACAATATCAAAATATATTTCAAACCCCACAAAATTATCAAACAATATTAAAAAATTCCATCTAAACTCCTCTTAAACATATTGTCACTATATTGTAAATACTTTTCATAATCATCTCGACTAGTTCACCTCAGTTGCTTCGCTTTAACAATATGAGAATCTGAGCAACTTCTCCTTAAATAATTAGAAAAAACTTCAAAATTAAGAAACATCTTAGATCCTCATTGTAATATCATTTTCTTTTTTCTCATTCCTTTTCATATTCGTGTCATCTCATTCTTCCTCAAATCCATAAAGAAATCCCTGTTTTTTTGTCCTTTTCTTTATTTTTTAATATATTTATCTTATTATAAATAATAACTTAATGGTCAGAAAGTAAGTTTTGCACAAATCATATTATCATATTCATAATATGTAGTGAATATAATAAAAGTATAAAAATCTCACACATAATAGTAAACAATTATTAAATTAAAAAAAAACAATTAAAATATTTTGAAGTTTATTTTAAAGAATTAAAAATGAATTTTTTTATACTTTTTAAAATCATTTAAAATAAAATTAGAGATGCCTTTCTTCTAATTTTTATATTTTATTTTGTAAATTTTACTTTCATTTTTATACCCTAAAAATAATTTACAATTTCAAAAATTCAAACGAAAGATACATGTTATAGATACCTAAGGTAATATTAATATTACTACTTAAACATAATTATTCCATATTTCAATTTATATATATATATATATAATTATTTATTAAATATTAAATTCTATAATTAAAATAAATTTATATTAGTTTTAAAATTCTATTCATTTATGTATAACTTACATGATTAGTGGTATATCTGATTGTTATTATTGTGAAGCTCAAGACTCTTATGCTCGCGATGATTGTGGATATAGTATTCTTTGCTACTATGTTTTTGGTGACCTTTCTGGTACTCAATCAACAAATGAGAATAACTGTACTTGGAGTTCTATGTGTGTGCTTAACATTAAGCATGTATGGTTCCCCACTAATAGTCATGGTAAGGTTGTATTTCCAACTTAGGTCTTCAAAAACAAATTAGCAAATATTTTGAGCACGCTTTGAATCTTTCACGTCATTCTTTTGAGCAGTTTTGAATTTTTTTAGTTTACCTTATTTCCCTATATGTGAATGATAACAGAGAACAATCATAGCAACGAAAAGCGTGGAATTCATGCCTTTTTTCCTGTCATTCTTCTTATTCCTCAATGGAGGAGTTTGGGCTATTTGGGCAGTGCTAGAACATGATATATTTGTTGGGGTTAGTATTTCAATATTTCTATTAAGATTGGATGTGTGTGTGTGGATGTAAATAATTTGAACAAATGTGGTAATGCACTCTACAGATCCCGAATGGAATTGGCTTTGGATTGGGAGCTTCACAACTACTTCTGTATATGATTTATAGAAAGGGAAAGCCCAAGCGAGAAGGAATCAAAGAAGACAAGGTAAACATCGATGACTTAAAACTTGGGGTTGATATTGAGATGCATGACAAAGATATTCCGTGCAGTTGACCATATTGCTCACTCCAAGTCCCATCCAAATAATTTGCAAAATGGATAGATTCTTCCTAAGGCTAATCTACATGGTCTCATAAAGCTTGTAATGCTATTTGAGAAAGCTGCAACCAGATGAAGGCATGCCACTTGTAGTACACCTTTTTCTAGCACATCGACCTGAAAGGTGCAAATCCAGAAGGCTAGTGAAAATAATGAAAAGGGGGAAAACATTATCATTCGATCAATAAATCTAATTTTGTATAATGTATAACTAGTTGTGCTATCATTCTCTTTTTATAACATGTCATGGGTACATAGTTCAATGGTTTTTAGTTATAACAAGAGCCACAAGGTGGTGACTTTGATAAATTAATATTTTTTAACTAGGTAAATTAACCTTGAAACATGGTTGAACCAATTTGCAAATCGTCATCGAATAATTCAAGGATATATATTTGAGTGCCATACTCAATGCCAAGATATGCCTTTCTAGGTCTATAGGCCACTAGTCTTTAGCATGATTCAATTGCCACAATTAATTTCATAGATTCGCATCATACTCAAATGAATGCATTAACACCATAACACTAAGTAAACCCTGAATTTGAGTTATGTCTAGCTGAAGGCATCACCTGCCAAAAATACTAGCCCAATTCCCAATGACAACATCACATTCGACCACCATGCTACAACTCTAAAAAATCACCTAATTAAAAAAACCAAATTATTACAATAATACCATTCCTTTATCAAACATTAACAAACTATTTTATTTTTATGCTACAAATTAATTAATGCACGAACATTCTCACTATATGTCCCCACAATACATAAATTATACATAACCCTAGTGTTACATGTTCAACAATTATGTACATTAACCTTATTGCGTCATATTCAACAAACTATAATTGACCATATTTAAAGAGAAAGAGCTGATTGAGAATCAAATAAGAAATCTTAAGAATAAAGATATTTTTAAGACTCAAATAATAAATCTTAAGCATAAAGATATTTTTAAACCATGTTTATCCCGATTTATTGAAACCTATCTAAATTAAGTTTTTGGCTCTTAGAGATTTAAGGGGAAAATTCTTGAGCAACTCATTGACTTCACTCTATTCATTGGAGATAGGATTATCATTTGCTTTGGTTGTTTCGAAATTATAAATTATAATATCTAATCTATATCAATGCAATGTCTTCCTTGAATTATTTTTATGAAAATTTTGTCCACTTATTATTATTTATTCATTTCCTCCACTTACTACACAAAGCAATTTGTCTCCTTCAACCTCATTATTTATTCTCTTCCTCCCCTCATTTTTTAGATTTTAAGTTTGAAATGCTTGAGTAACCAACTTAGATCCAAATCCTAGGCTTTATCAAGTACCGAGAGGGATCAAATCTCCCCAGGTGCAAACCTCTCCTTGAATAGCTCCTTGAGTGCAATACATGAGCCACCTAATCCTAAGCTCTAAAGTCTCTAGTTTAAGTCTCATATTTACTTTTTAATTTGTATTATTCTTTTTTGTTTATGGCGGACATAATATTTATTACTTTTTACTTTGTATTATTATTTTTTGTTTACTTTGTATTACTGTGTTACCTCTAAAGTCTCATATTTACTTTTTACTTTGTATTACTTTTTTTGTTTATAGCCGACATAATATTTACCACATAATCCTAAGCTCTAAAGTCTCTAATTTAAGTCTTATATTTACTTTTTACTTTGTATTATTCTTTTTTGTTTATGGCCGACATAATATTTATTACTTTTTACTTTGTATTATTCTTTTTTTGTTTATTTTGTATTATTTTGTTACTCGACAAACTCGACAAACATTCGACTCACAAGATCTCCCCCATACTGGGTTGTAGAGCACCTCTCACCGCAATTATCAGTTATACTCTCCGAGAATAACAATTTCAAAAGTTAAAAACTAGAGATTGGCAATATGCAATAAGGCATGACCTAAAGAGGTAAGCTGTGATGTACATTGTGCCTTAATATAAATAACAATAACAATAATATTGCAATCTTAGTATAAAAAGGACATGCAAAGGGTTTCAAAATAAAAATCACCCGGAGATGTAAACTTTTAATGGTTTCCAAAATCCATGTTTTACATAATAAAGACATATTTGTATAAATAAGAGAAAGAGTAAACTTTTAGTGGTTTCCAAAACCCATGTTTCACATAATGCAAACTTATTTGTATAAACAAAAGAAAGCTGCATTGTAGCATATCCGTCCCAAAAGAATGTAGGAAAAAAAAAGATAAGCAATGAGCCCTGTGAAAGTAGCGCGAAGATGAGTACAGTAAAAAAATGATCAAAATATTAA
This sequence comes from Larix kaempferi, assembly GCA_027924585.1. Classification (NCBI taxonomy): domain Eukaryota; kingdom Viridiplantae; phylum Streptophyta; class Pinopsida; order Pinales; family Pinaceae; genus Larix; species Larix kaempferi. Next base: position 2,949,369 of record BSBM01000110.1, read on the forward strand.
AAAAAATCAAAGTATTAAAAAGTATCCACTTTTCAATTTGTGCGCTAGGTAACTTTAAATGATAGTAAGCTTCAGATGAAAACGACGTATTCAAATTATAAATATAAAAAGTATTAAAAATATGTTTTCAAATTAAATAATATTAAAAAAAATTCAAAGTATTAAAAACTATCCACTTTTCAATTTGTGCATTAGGTAGCTTTAAATGATATTAAGGTTTAGATGAAAACGTGATTATTAAAAATTATTCCAATTATAAATATAAAAAGTATTAAAAAGATATTTTCAAATTAAAATAATATTAAAAAGTAGTCTTGAACACTCCATGCAACATTGACAATCGGGGCATTATGAAATAAGGCTCTGACGTCGTTAAGCTATATGGTGGTGATCGAGGCATTATGAAACAACTCTGACGTTAAGCATGTTTCCGCATAGAAAGACTACCTCTTTTTGGTCTTTTTGGCTATGTTGGTTGTTGACTTTGGACATATAAGCTCTGTGATTTGCAAAGAGAAATTGTTGTAGCAGCAATGGGGGAGGTAAAATGTTTGGCATTGCGTTTAGATTGATATTGCTTTTGGTTTTGGTTCAATATTTTTTTTATATGTGTATCATCTTTGCTTGATGTCATTGTTTACAGGAGGAGGAAAATGGTGCTAATGAAAAGAAAGGTGATGAAAAATAGCTTGAACCTTAACTTTAAACATGAGCCTGTTGTTTCCAAGGTCGACATGCACTGTGCAGGTTGCGCTCATGAGGTCAGGAAGTCTATCAAGAGTTAAACACGAGAAGCAGATCACAATTGGTTGCAGAAGATTGAATTTCCCGAAATATTGGAAAGAATAGCCTTAATGATCTTTCGCTTCTAAAACCCATATACAAATGAGAAAGCTCTGCCAAGCTTAGACATGCGTTCATAACAACCATCATACTCTGGATATATGATCCATTTTTGGAACCCTTGTAGAAACTTCAAATGCTCATGCTTCGTGCGATTTACTCGTTGATAATAACTCTAAGGATTATTCTAGCTTTTCATCTTTTTATTTGTTCAATCACCTCTTTATTTAGATTTTTTAAGCGAGTATTTTCTTCATCTTTTTCAATAGATTCTTATTGAATTCTTTTTGGACATCTACTTCCTTTTTTTAGAATTTCTCTTTTACTTCTTCTTGCAATTTTTTTTCTTATTTTAATTTCTTGATTTGTGCGATCAAGTCTTGACTATGATTTTTCAAATGGGTAATTTCGTCATCCTTACTGGCGACAACCTTTTGAACTTCTTTCTGCTTCTTCGTTTGGAATTCTGATTTTCCTATGAAATCACCTTTGATATATCTTTGAAGTCTTCAAATGTTGGGGCTTCTAAATATGACTTCATTGTATTCTCCTGCAATGTGATTTTCTTCTTTTTATAGGAAAATGTCAGAAACTTCTTTTCGGCATTTAAGATGAAGGTCCCCAATGTTTTTATCCAAGGTAACCCCAAAATTATCTCACCGTAAAAAATCCATAAGGAACTAACTCTAAATTGCGATATGACCGTATAATCTCCCACATTCAATTGTAAGCCACTTGTTTCAAATTGTTTCCGACCCCAAATGTCTGTCCCTTCACTCATATTTGACTCGAGAATCACTAAATGGTTAGCAAATTCAACACTAATATAGTTATTACTTTCAACAAGGGCGATAGAAATGGTGATATCCTTCCCTACAAGTGTCCCTTTAATGCTAAATAGAATTGAACCATTCCTTTTGGAGGTGCTAGGAAAATTTTCCTCTTTTTCAACATTAAAATCCATATTCTCGACTTTTTTTGAACAAGTATGTAATAAATATGTAATAAATATAATTGTGTAAGAGATGGTGATTAATTACAAATAAAGAGCCCGTATATATAGTATTTTAAAGGGCACAAGTAACTCTTCGTAAAGAGTTGCAACTTTTAAGAATTATTATTATCTTTATTTATTATTAATTATCAATTAATTTTTATTCTTTATGTATTTTTTTATTCATATCACCTAGAATCACCCCTTCCCTTGGCCTATGTCATTTACGTAGTGAAACAAAGGTAGAATTGATGAGATTAATTCCTTTTAAAACTTAGCTCAAAACTGTAAGTAGACACCATAATCTCAAAATTCGTTAGGGGGCCCAAGTAAATTTACTTGAGAGTTGTTGAGAGCTCAATATTGGCAACATGGTGGGTAAATACAGAACCTCTACACATGTGCTACTACCTCCTTTAGCAATTCTAAGAGAAAATAAAATGTGTACCTTGAGAAGCACCATGACTTCAAACATGGGTCCCTCAAAATTCTTCTTAAGTAGCAAGTCTAGAATCACCCCTTCCCTTGGTCTTTGTCATTTATGAAGTGAAGCAAAGGTAGAATTGATGAAATTAATTCCTTTTAATGCTTAGCTCAAAATTGTAAGTACACACCATAACCTCAGAGTTTTATAGATAATAAGTTTTTAAATATTTTTCAAATATAATTTTTATAAAATATATAATCTAAGTAATATTGGGGAAAAAATATAAATATTACTCCAGTGATATACTTGTTAATATATATAATAAATTATTAAAGAAAAAACATGTATAAACATTACAAAATCGGTTATACATTAGTATAATTTACACATTGCGATGGTATCTTAATTTTGATTAGATTTTATAATACCATCGGTTCACCCACCTATATTATTAAAAAAAACATAAAATATAGGTGGGTGAACCGATGGTATTATTTATCGGTCTCAAGGGATGGTGTGTTTTATGATTTAGTTCAGTTCATGTTATTAAACCCTAATCAACACATCATCTAAGATTTCTTTACATGGGTTGATGATGCTGCTTTTATTAAGTGGTGCGGCATGTGTGACTTCCTTTCTTATTGATTTCAAATGTGTTTCTCTATTTTTTCAATCAATAGTTTGTTAATTTTCTAGGGAGATGAAGACTACATCGTCAACCAAATATTTGTATGCACTATACCATTGAGTTTTATATGCAGTTTATACAATGTTTAAGAGATAGCTTCAATCAATGCTGATCCTTCTTAATTTTAGAACGTACCAAACATACGTTTATATTTTTTAAGGCACTTTCATTTCCATGAGATCGGAGTGGGTGTCTAATAGAAACAAAGGTTGGCATTAAATTTTTATCCTTGCATGATTTTGAGAATTCCATATCAACAAATCGATGGGCTATCTTGGGCCACAACTTTTCAAAGATTTTATCTCATCTACAATATCCCTTCTTCCATGGAGGGTTAATATTTCACTATTCATTTTTAGGGGTGGTAGGTGCAAGGGGTGCTTCTTGGTCACAAAGGAAACATAGAAATAAGCCACACATGAGGATTAGGGAGAATGTCCAATAATCAAGATGGGATTCATGCCTTTCTCCTTGGAATTTTGATTATTTTCTCTTAGAATATCAAGTCAACCCTTATCTTTAGAGAACCCTTTTGAATGATTGATCTTGTTAGAATAAGGAAAGAGGACAAAGGAATATCCCTAAATAGAATGTTAAAAAGAACACATGGAATACTAGCTACATTCGATTATGTTGAACTCCTACATATTTAGAGATCAAATAAGGATCAAGTTGACTCTATGGAAAACTAAGAAACTTTGTCGAAAAATCAATCTTGCTAAAAAATGGGGTAATGCCCAAGTTTTGTTGGATACCATATCCTATAACCTCATGGATCCATACCACATCAATCAACTTAGTATTACAACTCTTTCTAAAATGTATTTGATGGAACAAGAGGGTATAGATAGGTGTACAAAAGCAATAAATGAGGGTGGAGGTTTAACTCACCCTCATGCCCCCCAATTTCTCTCACACTTGAATACAAGCTTGATGGAACAACACTTTACATTGGATTTAATGCATCCTCGATGCATGGGTGGGATAATGGATATGGAAACCAATAGATTGATGTGGAACCTAAAGAATCTCCACTCTAGTGTTGTTGTGCGGATTTTGAAGAGGCTTGGCCTTGGTTTTCTCTACTAGGGGAGCTTGTGATTTAGAGTTAACTCAAGTGACTAGAGTGATAGTGCATTTCTTTTCCTTTTCGACAATGGTTTAGGAGATATCAAGTTGTAGAGGAGGACATTGTGCAACAAACAATAATTGTCTTCAATTGACAATAGAAGACATATCGAGAAAAACTGATATATAAACATAATAAAGAGTGCAAAACTAAGACTTCTTTCAACTTCAAAAATTCCCTCTTTACATAGTAAGAATATTCTTTATATAGATAAATACAAAATGGGGATGATTAATTTTGATTGTGTCACCCTTTTATTTAATATTAATCGATAACTAATTAAATATTCTAATGTTTGGTAATTATAATGTCCCACTTATCTATCATTTGTTTCTACCTTGGGATTTGTATTATTTCCTCCTAGTTTAAGTGGAAAGTGTCCCCATTGTCCTCTCAGTTTAAATCAACTATTATGGTTGAAAGTGACAATTGATTCCATAGAAGGAGATTCAAAATAAATATAGGTCCATTCTTGTGCTCCCATATCAAATGGTAGAGGAAATCACAATTGAAGCATATAAAGATGACAATCTAGAGTCTTTGATACCAAATTAAATTGATATATAAACATAATAAAGAGTGCAAAACTAATGATTCTATTAACTCCAAAAACTTCCCACTTTACATAGTAAGAGTCTTATTTATATAGATAAATTCAAAATGGGGATGATTAACTTTGAATGAATCAACCCTTTTATTTAATATTGAAATTTGTCTGCTTATTAAATATTATAATGCTTGGTAATTATAATCTCCCACTTTTCTGTTAGGATATTCCTATACTCCATCCTAGTCCTTCTAGCATTTCTGTCATTTTCATTTTCAGTCATGCATGCAAAATTAGGGTTTGCATGCAATTAGGGTTTGCATGCATCCTAGTCATCAGTACCAGCATCTTGCCCTTAGGAAACTAGCCCCCGGAGCTTCTTTCAGATCAGTTTCAGCTCTCCTAGAGCTTAGTGCACCCTCCTTTCACCTACTACATGAGAAGGGCACCTTTCTTCACCTACCAGTCCAGTTTAGTTCAGTTATCTTCAGTTATTTCCTTGATTTAAGGATTAACTAACTCCTAACTGACCTTACCACTCCGATGGACCTTCAGTGTGACTAGACAGCCTGTTCTGACTCCAATTAGCCCCATCTATGCCCTCCACTGAGCCTCCTTCACTACATTAGTGCTTCCATGTGCCAGTTACACCAACCACACTCAGTTAGACTTAGTTTGACTCCCGGTTGACCATTACTTGTGCATTGATGACTTCACTGATGAGAAGGTGGACTCCTAGTTATGCATTAATGACTCTCCACTAATTATGGATCTATGCATGAAGGCTAATTCGAATTCCACCTAGTGAATTCGAATCCTCATACTCAACATTGTATATTTACCATTTTACTATTCAGTTTAATGTAACATGTGTAATTATTCTGCCTCAATCAGAGTTTATTTGGATCTATGTTCTAATGCTTCTCTCATCTTCTATTATTCCTAAATTCTTTCATTGTGAGGTTTACATCATCTCTTTGGATCTTATGTGGGCATTTTCACATGGTATCAGAGCCATTTGCGAGTATATTCTACCTCCATTCTTGAGAGTTTTTTGCAGGTATTTCGAAGTTCTAGCAATTACAGCAGCATATTCAGTAGTTTCTATTTGCACTTGTTCCAACAGTCAAGATGAGCAATTCAAATGCTTCTTCTTCTTCTTCTCCTATGATCCTCACTCCCTTCAATTAATTCGAATGGAAGGAGAGGATTATATTTCACTTGTATAACAAACAGCTAAATCGAATAGTATTTGAAAAAGATGCTATACCACATCATGCTGTTGAGAGAATCAAGCATCTAAATAAAATGGATGAAGCTTTTGGATTCATATGCCTCCATATGTTAGAAGATCTACTGTTTCATGTTGAAGGATTGAAATCTCCCAATGAGTTATGGACAAAATTGGGTAGTCTCTTTGGAAAACAAGATGGGATGAGAGGCTACACTCTCGAAAATGAATTGGCTTCTCTACAACATAGAAATTTCGAGAGCATTCAAGCATTCATCTCAAAATTTCAGAATTTGGTTGTACAATGCAAGCATTGTGGCATCACCAAAAGTGATCAGCAATTAGTGCTCTCCATTTTGAGCAAATTTGGATCTCAATTTTATGTTTTTGTATCTACCTTCCATTCTGGGCGAATGTCAATCCCTGGATGGAAGTTTCCTACCTTAGCAAACTTTAATGCAGCTCTCATTCAAGAAGAGGACAAATTGATTCAAATGGGTGCCATCAAAACCTCCAGAGATCTAGCTCTTTTAGCTGGTGAAGCAAGTGGAGTGAATGCAAAAGGGGGGCAAAAAGACAAAGACAAGAAGCCTTCAAGATCCAAGAATGACAAACAAAAGAGACGAAATTGTTCCTACTGCATGAGAGGAAATCATCCTGAGAAAGCTTGCATGCACAATAAGATTGATCTTCTAACCAAGCTTCTTGAACAAAACAAAATTGTTGTTCCAAAAGAAGCAAAGATGTCTGATTCTAGAAGTGGATTTGATGATTGCCATGCATTGATGGTTGGTTTTTCCAAGACAAAATCCCTCCTCATAGATTCTGGAGCCTCCAACCACATGATTGCCTCTGAAGAATCCTTCTCCTGTTTGGATCTCCAAGATGGGCCTACCATTCACATGGGAGACAACTCTCAGATTTCTGCCAAAGGATTGGGTACAGTTCATATGGAGCATGGTAAGTTCAAAATGTCTTATTTGTTCCTTCTCTTACAGCTAATTTGTTGTCAGTATATCAAATGACTCACACAGGATCACCGAAACAAGTAATTTTTGGTCCAAACACAGTAGAGATTACAGAAATCTCCACTAGAAAGGTTATAGCGAATGGGATTGCTAATCATGCCTCAAAGGCATATGAGTTCTCACACTTCATGCCTTTCTCTCCAACTATTCCTTCAGATTCTGATGAAGATCACAATGACCCCTCTTCTAATGAAGAAGAAGATCAAGATTTTGATGTTGAGATCATGGTTTAAGAAGATTCAGATTCTTTCTTTTCTACATAGTATGATGGTTCTTTGAGTTATTTACTGTTTTTTTTTAGGGGGGGTATTTTTCCCATGAGGTTTTCCCCATTTCCTCAGTTTATGGACAGTTCTTTATTTTTCTATCATTTCATTTGATTGTATGGGTGACCTTTGGTCCTAGTTACCAGGGCCCAGGATGGATTAAGGGGGGGTGTTAAGATATTCCTATACTCCATCCTAGTCCTCCTATCATTTTTGTCATTTTCATTTTCAGTCATGCATGCAAAATTAGGGTTTGCATGCATCCTAGTCATCAGTACTAGCACCTAGCCCTCAGCAAACTAGCCCCCGGAGCTTCTTTCAGATTAGTTTCAGCTCTCCTAGAGCTTAGTGCGCCCTTCTTTCACCTATTGCATGAGTAGGGTGCCTTTCTTCACCTACTAGTCCAGTTTAGTTCAATCATTTTCAGTTCTTTCCTTGATTTAAGGATTAACTGACTCCTAACTGACCTTACCACTCTGATGGACCTCTAGTGTGACTAGATAGCCTGTTCTGACTCTAGTTAGCTCCATCTACGCCCTACACTGAGACTCCTTCACTACATTAGTGCTTCCATGTGCCAGTTACACCGACCACACTCAGTTAGACTCAGTTTGACTCTCGGTTGACCATTACTTGTGCATTAATGACTTCACTGATGAGAAGGTGGAATCCTAGTTATGCATTGATGACTCTCCACTGATTATGGATCTGTGCATGAAGGCTAATTCGAATTCCACCTAGTGAATTCGAATCCTCATACTCAGCATTGTATATTTACTAGTTTACTATTCAGTTTAATGTAACATGTGTAATTATTCTGCCTCAATCAGAGTTTCTTTGGATCTATGTTCTAATGCTTCTCTCATCTTCTATTTTTCCTAAATTCCTTCATTGTGAGGTTTACATCATCTCTTTGGATCTTATGTGGGCATTTTCACATTTTCCAATATCTCTCTGTTGGGATATGTACCAACAAGGACTTGAGAGGAATGATGTGTTAATGGAGGAGGTCCATAGTGGGCATACATTTGGTCATGATTAATTTATCTTATGCTGTTTACATGCATTTTTCTTTTGGGACAGTATGTCAAGAAATATAGTTATAAGTATAATAGGAACATAGTACTAGGCTCTGCATACAATAAATATTTTCTTAGGAATACTATAATATTTAGGATGGAATCGCAGACATTTTTGTATGGCTCTTGAATATTTTTATCTCTATGGCTACATGGATTTCCATCAACTACTTTCTAAATATAAAATATACCCATTACTGTTTAAAAAAAACCATTTCACTATTCATTTTTACATAGGTAAGATCAGAGAGAGAGTGGAACTCTATGTTCAATTGATTTTTTTCTTGATGTTTTCAGCCACTTGGTTGGGCTCATCACTAGGAGAAAAGTGTTGAATTATAATAACCCAATGACAATCAATTAATAATGATGCATGTGCTTGGAGGGATAGCTTAAGCTAACCTATGGTTGGGTTTATTTTTAGCTAGATGAGAGGTTTCCATCTATTTCTTAGATCTAATCCTCTACCTCTATTGAAATTGTTGTCATTCTTCTTTATTTCCTTATTTAATCCTTGTGAACATTAAAGTCTTTAACTTCTTGGCTAGATGTGTGATTGTTATATCCAAAGCTTACAATATGTAGGGGTTTCTCTAGGAACAATATTGTCAAACCTTTCAAATAAACATTTAATTGCTTGTGCCTCCTCAAGTCTTCTTGTTTGTTTCATCTCATTGTTCTTAAAAAATGCAAGTAAATTGACTCTTTGTGACTCTTGTTTGTTAACAAATCTATAACTAATGATTTCCCTTGAATGTGCAACAAGTACATCATTATGATGTACTGAGTAGGTTAAAAATGCATGTTTTTAAAATTCACTCATGACGTGTAATGATGTGAATGTAAGTTTTAAACCTTTTGTAATGTTCCCTCCCTAAGGGCACCTTGGTCAAACCACTAACCCATTCAATTCCCATGGGTCCTAGTGGAAAATTGAATTAATTAATAAGAGAGTTAATTTGGCTATATTTATTTTATGTAATTAAATTAAATCATGAAAGAATGATGGGGAACACAATTTTGGAATAATTAATTTTCTAATTATTGTTTATGAGTTGTAATTTATCTAGGTGGCTCAAGAGGGTGCATAGGATGAAAGATAAGGCATATTGTTAACACCCAAAAAGTGTTCACTAGCTCATTCCCTTATTCACATGACCCATTGGTCCACTTTTTCCACCATTTGAGCCTCTAAAATCATCAAAAGGTCACCAAAAAGACCATAATACACCTTTTCCCCCTCAAAATATGTATTTTTCCTCAAAAAATACAAAAAAACCCTAAAAAATGGTCCAAAATTCCCCAAAAATATTAAAAGGGTATAAAATATAAAAAATATTCAAAAAAGGGAAAAAGAGAAAAAAAGAGACCTAAACCATGTTGGTTAATACCATTGGTTTCCTTAAAACCATAATGGTATTCCCCATCACCAAAAACTATAAAAAGGTGATAGGGGCTCCTCATTTTTCATCCATATTTCATCCTATCCTCATGCTGCCAAAATCCATCTTGAGCTTTTCCCATCTTTTGAGGTTTTCCCAACCATTGAAGCATTGGAGAAGAAGAGACCATTGAACATTGGAGCATCTCAACCTTGGAGCTACCCAAAACTCACCATCCTCACCATTTGAGGTAATACAAGAGTTTTAATTTTTATTTACATGCTTATGAATCAATTTTGTTTATTGTTATTAATCTAGAATTCTTTATTTTACCATTTATTGCCATCAATATATAGTTTATATTTTCTTATTTACATTGCTTTATTTGAGACTGCTGCTACTAGTTAGCAAGTGCATCCTTGCACATGCTTGGTTGAAAAACCAAGCAACAGTTTTTGGCGACTCCATTGGTTTTTGAATTTTAAATTTTTTGCATTAGATCTTTATTTTAGTCATTTTTCCCATTTAACACTGTAGATCTGCCATACTAGTCAGCTTCTTGATAGCTTCCCTAGCCATTGGCCCTTTCTGCAGCCCGAAACAACCCAAAATTTCAATTTTTGGGTTCGTTATTCGCTGGCCGATTTCCATTCGCACATCGTGAATTTCGGCATCCACAGTCACACATCGCGACTATGATCCTTTCTTCCGTGCGGCCCATCGTGGCTGGGAGACCTTTTTTCGCGTGGTCCATTGAGGCTGGGAGACCTTTTGCCGCATGGTCCATCGCGACTGTTTGGCATTTTTCCACGTGGCTCATCGCAAATTTTGACCACCGCACTGCGATTCACATCGCAGCTTTCTCCCACATCACCGCATGGCTCATCGCGGGTTTTGACTTGACAGTAGCAATATTTCCTGTTTCGGTTCGGCCAATTTTTCCAAAAAAATTTTGCCCAATCAACCCATTTTTTCCAGCATCAATTTCTACAATTTTTTACAGCCCACTGTGTCATTATTGCAGCATTATCAATTGATATTCGTTATATGATTCACTTATCATTTTGAAAATTTTCAGTTAAATGAAATAAAGGTTTGTTAAGTATTTCCGAGATTGTAACTTTCATACATTGCAAGGTTAGAACCATATCCCTAAATTGCTCAATATTTTGCCCAAGAAAGACTCTAAAAATCCATTTATTTTTACATCTGTTACTTGCTTTACTTTTTTAAGAATCCATTTTTTTGAAAAGGTTATTAAAGCATTTTACATTTGAAACGTCTTTCATTTTTTCGCAAATCGGAATCATTATTTTAGTTTGTGATTAAATCGCCCATGCGAAGCAAACTTATTTGGTATACAACCACACTAGCACACAATATGTCACAATAATTTCAAATGAGCCTTAAAAAATTACCTTAACTCAACCAATATTCTAACCCCACTTGGGGAACATAAAAAGAATTTTGTAGCTAGGTAGGACTGAGGGGATAAATATCCAAATAACACCCCTCACTCATTTTTCATGTTGAGACATAGTGATTGACATTTAGGGTACCAAAATCCCTTATTATTTGTTGGCACGGTTTAACACCAATTCATCGGGAAGGCCTCTCTCTTAGGAGGGTTGAAGTAGCCAAATTGGTTCTGGAAGCCTGAGTGGAATACCACAATCCATTTAGTAACCGAAGGATACCTTTCGTAGTTCTTGTTGTACCACCCTTATGGGAGTACAGCGGCGATAGAACAAAACTGCAGATTCACCCAACCAAACGTGTCATGAACGGGGTATCTTAGTGGCCAAACTTATAGGATTGTCTACCCGGTGTCCCTCCCGATAGGGGGATATCTATCCTTTTATTCTACAATTTATATTTTCTGACTTGGATTTCATCACCTTGCAGAGGATATACCTTGTTGAGTCATAATAGCTTTTAGTTAGGTGTTTGCATGCTACATTACCTTCCTTTGGTCATAGAGTACACCTTTTTCTATTTTTAGGAGCTCTTTGCATGTTGGTTTTCTGACCACATTTTTTATTACTCCACTTCCTATAGCACAGCTATTATAGTAAGTGTTTTGAGGTTGGATTTTGGCCTGAGTGCCATTTATTTTTTACGCTCCCCTCTTGCATGCACGGTTGCATTAGGGCTTTAGAGCTTTCCACTCACCACCACTTAGTAGTTTTTATTCACAAACTGTCACCATTCATTCCCTGAGACGTTCTTGGCGCTTCCAGGGAGACCCCCCGCGATACGGTTCCCTTGACTCCACACATCATCGAAATAGAGCCCCATCATCCAATTTTGATGCACCTCATTTCACATCTGATTCTGAGGCAGAATCCGAAAATCCCACATACACCACACCTACTAGCCCCATGGCTAGTTCACATTATGAAAACTTTTTCACAGGGGCTGTTGGTGGAACATCATCCCCTCCCGCCACCACAACGACCACCAAGGTAGCCATAACTACCACACCCCCCTTAGGGATGCCCAATATGGGACCTACACCTACATTAGGTATGCCTACCATGGGACCCCTGCCTAATCCAAGACCCCCACCTAACTTAGGCATGCCCACTATGGAAACTATACCTACTATCCCCGCTACCACTCAGATTCCAACACCTCATGGACATCTTCCCAACCCATCTATGACTCTCGTTGCACTTGGTGGCGAGGGCCCCTCCCACACTCTTATGGGTGGAGGGAACATACCTCCCATGACAAATATCCCCCTAGGGGGCAGTGGCCTAATACATAACGCCACCACCAACACTTATGCCCCCATGAAAACATCACACCCCTCCGCCAATTTGCCATTTATGGATAGCCTTAACCTACCAGATTTGGCTAAGCTAACAAATGATCCTATCCGACATGAAGTTACTTGGCCCCCCATTCCCACAAAGATCCCCTCAGATATCCCAAAGTTTAAAGGGAAATCTAGGGAAAACCCTCAAAACCATATCATGTCGTTTCAGCTATGGTGTTCCTCAAACTCCATAGTAGATGATTCTATTCGATTCCAAATTTTTCAAAGAACTTTTACTGGCTCTGTAGCCAAATGGTAGATTGAGCTGCCACATGGGATGCACCCCACGTTTACATCCCTTGCCTCAACTTTCCTTCAGTTATTTCAACTACCTGTACGCTATGATGCAGGAGTGGAAATACTGCTTTCTTGTAGACAGAACACCGCTACGCACATCACTGATCATATCCATGAGTGGCGTAAGCGTCGTAGTCTCTGCAAGATAAATCTTGATGACCATATCTTCCTCGATTGGTTCCTGAAATCACTCCTCCCTCTAATAGCCAAAGATGTAGCTTATGAACGACCCCAGTCGGAAGAAGAAGCCATCTTAAAAGCTCAGCAGTTCGACCTCATATATGCCTAGTCTAGATATCTATACACCATTTTACTTGATGCCCCGCGTGGTGATCCATCCTGAAATGACGCGCTGGGGGCATCCCATGTCGCAGACAGTACTATCGACCAGGTTATGGTGCAAAACAAACCTTTCACCATGATGAGTACAGACAACGCCCCAGACCTTTCTAGGGATGCATCTCATTCTGGAGCTACAACTTCGTATGCTCCAGTAATGCACACCCACCATACTCATGGACCCTCATGTCCACCACAATGCTATGGGAAAGCACCATTAGCTTATGCACCACCTCCATATTTTAACTAGCAGGCCCATCAGACTCCGGTTCAGCCACAAGCCCAATAGGCTTATTATCCTCAACAGGAAGGACCTCTTGCTCCAATACTTCCAGTAGCTCAAGGTTACCCACTACCGTAACAAGAACCAGGTCCACCTCATACCCCTCCCACTTACTACCCACTGCATCCCACTCTAGAGCCTGCACGACCTCAAAAACCACCTACTTCCCAAGGGCATGTATACGCACAACAAAACTAACCTCAAAACCAGAACAACTAGCGTAATCAAGGAGGTCAACAGAATTGCGGAAGAGGAAGAAATCGCAAAAATAACCAACAACAAAACCAAGGAGGATAGCCACCTAATCCTCCCAATCACAATAATGCGGCTCCTACACATCAAAACCCCGATTGTCCACCAAAACAGGGAAAAAACCCTAATTTGAGAACAAACCACCTATGTTCCATATGCGGGTCTACAGCCATTACACGCATAATTGCCCCCATTTAGATCGAGCACATCAACTCTGGACTGACGATGCCCAACGATAAGGACATGCTGTGCAGCCAGCACCACCTCCTCAGCCGCAACCCATGATATTGCAAAATCCTCTACCCAACCAAGGAGTAGTAAACACTCGTCTAATAGATCCCCCACAAGGATCCGCTGCAACATAATAGCAAATTACCTATGCGGCAACCGATTACCAGCATACAAAGTCCAACACTCACCATTTGCTAATGATGTCATACAATGATGTCAATCTTCGAACCTGTCGAAATCAATACGGCTCAGCCCCTGAGGCCACACCTACCGATCCATCTTCGAGTACCCTCCCAACTGATCAACCACTTTGCATACCTAATATTCCCTTGGACGGGGGTCCAAAAGCACCTTGCATCCCTTTAATACGAATCAACAATAACCCTAATGCTCATGCAGCTTCGAACTACAACATTGTAGAAGACTTAGCCCAGTCTCCTGCCACTATGTCCACTCTAGAAATCCTAAAAAATTGTCCTGCATAGAGAAAATTGTTGTTATCTGCCATTGGTGCCATAGACCCTAACGACTCCAACATGATGGCTTTCGACTTAGACCAAGCCGAACCTCGTCTGCCTTCATCTCTATTTTTTTAGGTTTCTGTGTCCATTCGTAACCTCATCGTTCATCGATGCATAATCGATGAAGGTGCCTCCACCTACATTATGTTGACTTTTGTATGGCAGAAACTTGGATCCCCAACACTACAACCGTCAACTACTGCATTGCAAGCTTACGATGGCTGTGCAGCTCAACCTCAAGGTTTGTTAGTGAACGTACCCATACAACTTGGGGGCAAACCGGTTCTCATAGATATAGAGGTCATCAATGCCCAACTTGATTACAATCTCCTTCTGGGATGAAGCTACATGTATAACATGAAAGCTGTCGCTTCTTCAGTATTCCACCTCATGATGTTCCCCCACGAAGGACGCGTAGTCAAAATCGACCAGATTACATACTATGGTCCCAATGCCCCCGCAATGTCTGAAAATGTTCTTCCCATGATCGAACAACCCGTTCAGAGTGCACCCACATCGTTCGTCTCCTCAGTCGGACCCGGGATATATTTGGATACTCCCATGACCACCACTTTCCCTTCTATCCGACCCCCTCTCCGATTAACTGAAGTTTCTGATTTGTGCACCCTCTTGCAAAACGAACAACAGCATACTCAACAACCTCAACCACTGCCACAACCAACCACAGTGCCTAGTCATATCGGAACAACACCGATTCACACTATCCCATTTTTGTTTCCATTTTCAGGAGTTGTCATCACGCCAGTAATGGCTACACTTAACCTCATAGGGTTAACGTTAGGATTACCTGTATGGTATCTACCTGCCCCAACCCCTCAACCGACATCGACCATTTTTTTACAACCGATACAACCCATCAATATTTCGAACCATCCACCACCTGGCTGACCGAACCCCCAAAACCATCCACCACCCGGTGTGCCAATCCCCCAAAATCGACCTAATGAGGAGGTCTTTGCACTATGTTCAATGTTGCTTTGGGATCTCCCTCCGTTAGTGGAGGGGCCTCCACTTCTACCTCTGGTGTAACACTTCCCCTTTGAATTCCCCTGAGTGTGTCATGTATTGCTTCTAGAGAGTGCAATATGAGAATGGTATCTGGCTATGGTGTCAGCACATTCTGTTCAGGTATTCCATTGCCCAACCTTGCCCTCAACCTTCTCACATCCTTTCCATGCCTATACTGTATCATGGCATAATTCAACAATTTAGCACACGTTTTAAATATTAACTAGGTCACTATTAAACATATACCCAAACCTACTAGAGTGAGTGAAAGTTTCTTTCTTTCTTCACTCGTAAACCGGTTTTACCGAATACCAAGAAAAATTCCTGAAAGGGTAAGTGTACGAAGGCAATACTACATCCCTATGTCAATGTCACTGTCGTGAGTCGCAAATAAGACACTATGTCTTAGTTTAAGTGGGGTGGCATTGTGTCGTCCTCACGCCTTCGACAATCATAGATGACCGCAGCCCCTTCTAGGGTCACACTCAACGCGATCTCTGTATGGAACCTACTATGCTTATTAATTTCTCAATTTGGATTTAATTTGATACAATTTGTAACCCGTAACCAACTCAAACTAAACTTGTAATTTAAAACTATAGGGTTAATTATAGGTTGATTACTCATATCAATCCTAACTTAACATTAAACCTTACTTTATGTATAATGTATCAACCTAGCATGCAAGAAATTAATAATTAAGTTAATTAATTATTTAAACAATTTAATAATTAAATAGTGTAGATAATTTACACATCATCTTTTTCCAAACTCCAATGATTAATTTAGTTATTACATATTAATTTAAATAGTTAATTATAAGTATTTCACCAATCGGAATATCAATCTTAATGTATATATATGAATTTTATATACATATACATAAAAATTTAAAATTTTATTAGGATTTAATTTAAATACAATTTATTTATTTATTTAGCCACCCAGAACTTATATATTTACCAACTATACTTAAAATCATACCAACTAGTCCCATAGTTCTCCCACATAGTCCAACTAGTCCCATAGTTCTCCCCTTCATGAAATTTTAGCCTCCTCTGCTAAATTTATTCCTTAAAAAAATATCTTCTTCTTCATCTCCCTTCTCTTATCTATCCTCTTCCCTTCTAGCGACTCCCTCCTATGCCGACTCCATTTCCTGCCATTACTACCCTTATCTCCCCATTAATTTACAACTCCTTGTCATAATCATTTATTACCCCCTCGCCATCGCTCCCTCGATAATGTCATAGTTATATTATTTTACAATATAAATTAGTCAGATTTGACATTATTCAATTATTAATAATTAACAAGTAAAATAGTCATTAATTAATCATTATAATTATCCAACATAATTAAACCATTAATCAGTAATCCTTAATAATAGTTACTCTTTAATCATTATGATAAAATTTAATTATTGGTAGTTCAACATCCAACTATTCATAATAACAATCATTTAATTAATTAATTAATAATAATTGTTCCTTGATTAATTAATAGTACGCTATTCATTTACCTAATGATTATAACACCTTTGTTATGCTAATTACCCTTGAGTTATAAATTAAAACTAATTACAATTTATTAATCAAGTCCATAATAATGTGATTAATAATATTTACATCATTAGCATTTGTAACCCAAAAAATTTGAGCTAACTAATATCATCAATATTTAATTAATATTAATCAATTTAATAATAATATTATTAACATCCCCTTAACATTATTGACTTTTAATTAACATTTACTAATTACGTTAGTAATATTCCTCTTAATTGTTTACTAACATTTATTTTAGTGACAACCACAATTAATACTTAACCTAGATCACAATTAACCTTCCATTAATAACTCGACGTAATTATATCAAAGCATAACTACATACTTAATAATTAATTTCCAACTAATTATTATGTAGTTATTAATAATTCAAAATGCATTCATGCCCAACCGTAATAGTATAGTAGATAATTAATACAAGCCTATATAGACCATGGGGGCTTCACTCAATAAACGCGCTATCATAGCATGTTCATTCGTGGCATATGAAAAAATACCCTTATTTTCACTAGATATTGTATGTATCAATTTTTTCATTAACATTTTTTTATACTCCTTTATATTTCTACCTAGTATATTGATATGATACCCCTCTTATGACCCCATATGCATTCTACAATGCACCTTGCTTCTTTCGATGTATATTGTGGATGCACATTACTTCACCCACAATGCAATTACTCAACCACATATCATTATGATTTGCAACATCTAATGGTCTAATGAAGAGATAGGAGATGACTTCTTGTATGTCACTAGAGCTAATGCACATAGTGCAACATTTAGATTGCATGTTGCAGTTCCCCAATCGCTGACTAAGCCTGTTGTGGGCTAGGTATCCAAACCCCCAGGGCCTATAACCAGCTCTAGGAGGCTGACTAAACCTCCCAAGGCCTGTAATAGGCACGAGTGGTTGGTTATTCAAGCCCCCAAGGCCTATCGAGGGCCTATAACAGGCCCTAGAGGCTTAGATCCTCCCAAGGCTATTGGTAACAAGTGGATGAGTGTTATTGGTAACCATTGGCTGTCAATGACCACTGTCTCTCGACTATGATCGACTAGAAATCCACTTCACCACGAAACCCCTTACCTCAAGCATGCCTCAAGACACGATTTCCTTGCGTATTGGTAAGCCCAAGCCTTGCCTCAACCCGATTTCTCATCCGATCGTGATCCCGCCATCTCCATTTGGTGGATATTTGTCAGCCCACCCATATAAAAAAGACCCCAAAGTATTTTTGTATTGTTACATTAAATAAAAAAAATCTTTGTCCCTTAATATATAAGCAATATAATTTTTAGGTTTTCATGAATATTTAATACCGCAATATGAATGAATGTGATATTATATTGCCTTCTAGTGAAGCCCCCGTGATATAGACAAGTTAGGTAAGCCTAGCTACAACTTACATACCTCGTGTAGGTACACTAATAGTACTAAACAAACATACCACATAATTACATAAATCCCTATTTGTTGACGTATACTGAGATAAGAATTCAATGACTACCTCAATTCATTATAGTACATGAAACAACATAACATACTGAGTTACGACACATTGATCAAGCAACGGTTTTTAGTAAACACACACACAGTCAATTATGTTTCCCTTTTTACTTTTATGAAATCCCTATCCACCTACTCCTTTCTAACTAATGCACAACTAACTTGTACACATCCTATCATTTCTCTGTTGGACTACCATCGAGAGTCCCCTACATGGTATAACCACAGTTAGAACCCGTAAGTGGAAGTGTTGACTACATCAACCAAGCTTCCCTAGAAAGCACTCACTAGTCATCATCACACACCTTGGGGAGTGCGTTGTAGCGTCCCACGACTCTAGGTTCAGAGGATAAACGGTGGGCAATGCCGCTACCCCTCCTACGGAATAAGGGGCTATGTCTACCTTGACATAGTTATTGCGTTGCGAATGTCATAGTCAGGCTTTGTCATCGAACAACCAATTTAGGCGGTTGAGTTTCCTGAAACCCCACACCTACCCATATATCATGATAATAATACAATAGTCATGCTAAAAATTAATGCATAACTTGCATACCATTTATCTTTTGGAACCCATGTCCCCGAGGTACTTCCTTCTCGTAGGATCCATTTACCACTTACCTCTTTTAACCTGTAGGTTAGTCTCCAAACACATGATAAATAATATCTTGCAATCATTGCCATGGATATACATTTCATTACTAATGAACAACACTGCAATTTATTTCTATGTACAATGCACCTTGTATCATATCCATCCATTCAACATATAACTTTTAACTTGGTATCATCATATCCATCCATTCAACATATAACTTTTAACTCGGTATCCACGTACCCATCATTTAGTAAATTTGCATGCTATAGACATAATCAAAACATGAATATAATTCATAACATTAACATCACACACATATATATAATCTCTACAAAATAATAAAACCATATATCCATAATGTCATCAAACTCACAAAGTCTCATAGTAATAAGAAAATACAACATAAAACTGGGCATTACATACACTTTATAACACACTTCTTTATTTGGAAAGTTTAAAGTTTGGGTGTACTTCCTCAAGGAGAAGTCACACGACTTCAATACTTTCAAAGAATTCAAGGCTGGAACAGGCAAGGAATCCAAGACTTTCAATTTATACTACCTAGGTGTAGAATCCTCTTTAGTTCGTGACAAGGGAAAAACATATCGTATTAGAGGTAGAATTCTGAAATATGTAACAAGCTTACAAAATTCAAGGCTGGAATAGACCAACAAGCCCGACCATGTACCGTCGAAAACAACTATACTGCTGAAAAACTGTACATTGCATATTAATGATGGAATATTTACCTGAAGCTTTGGTATCAACCACACCAGGATGACCTCATGCTCTAGACAGGTGCATTCTATTTGTAATCTCGTCTGCGGGTAATGGAGACCAGGACAAGGCCCAGGGTGTGAAATCCTTGGGATTTGACACATAAGGGAGAGAGGGAGACGCCTTCCAAAAATACCAATGTTTCCATACTTGGCATCCCTTCTTCCTCCATGTGGAGTGTTCCGCACCATGTTGCACCCAGCAAGTGGAGTGTGGCCCGGCATGAACTTAAGGGAGAGATATTTGGAGAAGGACCTACTGCCAAGCAGTTGAAACGAAATCGCACCGTCAAAAACCCAAAAAATGAAAACAACGAATAGCCTAACCAACAAACAAAAATAAGAAAACAAGCTAGTTGTGAAATCCTAGCTTACCGGTCGCATGGAGTTGCAGAGCTGTTGTCGAGTTGTTGCATAGAGCGAGGACGTAAAAACTGAACTGCGGTGGGAGAAAGGAAGGGAGGGAGAGTTTACCACCCCTTTTTGGTCTTGTTTATTTTTTTTTAATATTTTCTACATGGAGGACCTGGATAGGTCGCTTCTGTTTTTTGTTGGGAGTTATGTGCATCTGATTTTTGTTGGGAGTTATGTACTTTTTGTGGCCCGCGTATTCCCTGTGGCGCTGTTGCACAACCATATAGATCAATAAATTCCATGGTGCAATTATAGATAGAATATGTTACAGAATTCTAAGCATGGAGAAGAAGAGATCACCTGAATCACACGACCCATGTTTCCTCCATTTGATGCCATGAAAACATCGTTGTTTAGTGCCACAATGTAATCGACTGCAGCAAGAAGTGATGCTCTGTTGTTCAAAGGTTTGAGCTTTCCTGGAAAGGCCAGGTTCTGCTTGTTGTAAAGATTTGGGAAGTGTTCGATGAGAGGCTCCAATTCCTTCTTTCCTCCTAACAGTTCCCCACCTGGCCTGTATATGAGGTTGTTTTTTGACACTCCCAGGGCTTTAAGAAGCCTGTTACAAGTACAACCAAGTGCATGTTCTGTTGCACGCCTTTCTTGTTCTATTTGAAGGCATTGTACCAGGTGAAGGTGACAGTATGGATATGCTCCATCTCACCGGAGACGGGAAACCTCGAATCCATGACGCGCAGGGGATTGTAGTAATTCTACAATAGGTTACGATAGGATTCAAGCGTGTTGGAGGCCTTCTCCAAGTCGTTTCACATCTGTTTCACGGTCTCGAGGTTGTCTTCCATGTTCTGCGCCTCACGCTCAGAGTAGTGGATCACGATATATTGCCTCAGGGGCCTGTATAGGTCGATTGGCAAAATTTTCTTCTTCTGGATCGCCAGCATCACGTTCATCACCATTCGCCAGCATCACGTTCATCACCATTGTTGGTGTGGCCATTGAAGGAGGACCAGAGTCATGGCGCACAATGTAAGTTGGGGGAATCAAATATATGACTGGTTATTCATAATTAATTTCACAATTTCAACAGAATCACTTAAGCTACCCCATGAACAGAAAGTCTATGATTTATTCCACAAATTAAATATATAATTTTTAAATAATATATTTTTATTTTTATTTTTTAATAAATTAATAATTTTTTATTACCGTTCAGAGTAAAAGTATTGACAAAAAACTTAATAAATCATTTTAAACTCCTACATTGTCTAATTATTTTTGAAAAAAAAGACTAAATAAAGCTATATTTTGAATAGAAAAGGATTATAACTTTTTCTATCAACCAGTTTCATAATTTCATAGTTTAAACTTGTGATGCATGCTTTGAGACCACTATTTGTGTTGACCAAAGTGTTAATTCGAGATGAAGTCATCCTCTAATGGATCTCACGTCTTGGTTAATAATGAACCATAGTTTAACAAAGTGTGTTTTAGTGATTGGTTTGTGATTCAAACATTTAGAATAGTTGATTGCATTCAAAGAGAGTATAATATTACAAGTTATTTAAAAAAATTTAATGGTTATATTTATGTTTTTCATTATAAAGTGGAAGTGAATTTGATGGAGGCATCTAAGCAAAATAATCTAATGGTTATGTTTATGTTTTTCATTATAAAGTGGAAGTGAATTTGATGGAGGTATCTAAGCACTATGAAAGTGCACTGCAATTCATTTGAGGTTGGTTCACAAAGCTTTCTTGTACCAAACATTCTATGAATGGATCCAAAGTAAGCATTATGCCTAGAGGATGGTATACACTTAATAATGAGTGAAGGTGTGAATGAACCAAAACATCGAGGATTTGAAGGTTCAATATAAAAGGTTTGCAAGTCAATTGTTTAATTAAATTGTCTTGGAAGATCATAATTACAATTTGACACGATGAAGACAAAGTTTTATATAATGAATCAATCATAACTCTATATGATTCCTTTAAGCAAGTAAGCTACAAGGTTTCAAGTAGTATTGAGCATGGGGATAACCCCTCATTCCTAAGGAAGCTCCTTCGAATGACAACATCACTTAGATTATCAATACTTTTGAAAATAAGTTATAGAAAAACCAATAGATAATTTGATATTGAAATTATAATTCAATTGGTTGTGTATGATAGTTACAACATACTTAGAAAATACATTAATGTAGATGTTGTTGTTTCTATCAGTCGTCTTCTATTAGTGGATGGTGTTGGGTATAAATATTGGCTTTAACTAGACCAAATGTGCCAAAAAATAATCACTAGCTAGTGTACTAGATGGTTATCTTCAAGTGGTAGATTAGCCTTAGTCAGATATGTGTTAGAGGAAATACTAGTACACCAACATTCCTTAGATTTTGTTTTAGTTGGTACCTTACAAAATATATGAAAAAATATATTTTCATTTTATTTGGAAGAGAAAGAAAGACAAAGGGATCCCCTACTAGTCAAATGGAACAAGATTTCCAAGCCTAAATCCATGAGTAGTTGGGGACTAAAGAATATACATCAGTTAGGAAAGCGTTGATTGCAAATAACCTTTGGAGTCTTATCAAACATAATTTTGTGGCAAGAAGTAATCAAAATGGTAAGGTAAATTTATCCCTTTTCATTTGAAGAAAGGATAAGATCCAATATAAAACACGTTGTGGGGTCATCAATCACATGGAAATATCTCACATCCTATGATAGGGAAGGGGCTTTCCTGAAAAGTATGAAATATCCAGAAGGTTAAAATACGGGAGGATCGTTGGATATATAGTAATGTGTTATATGTAGTGTTTGATGATCTAGTTGATTTAAAGGAATATTGGCAATGACATATGTATTGGTAGTTGAATACAACACTTTCTATCATCAAGGATTGTTGACACAAAACCTGTCGACAGGGGTTCCTTACTCTGTCGACACCAAAACCACCACCATCTCCCTGAGCACTGACCCAAAAAAGTTTTACCCTGTCCAGCAACACCTGCAGAGTAGATGAAGTCTCACTCGAGATGTTCGAGGGAGAGCTATCGAAACCACGTTTCCGCCAAATGAAGGAGGACCCTTGTGCATCAACTTATCAACTTAGCACAACATTGTTTAATAGATCTAACTATTCATCTTATGCATCAAACAAAATCGCATCATCATTCAACAGATCTCATCATCAGAAAAACCATTAATGTGCAAACAGATCTAATAGTATAACCTCGTTTGGAACAGAGAAACATCGCATCATTCACGGATTCACATCGCATATTACATTCATAACAGGAAAATAGGAAAAGACACAATAATTCACTCAACCTCTGTCATGTCATATTAACCTTCGCAACAAAATACAGATACATCTACACAGTTCTTTTGTCGCATACCTAGATTCAAATGACCAAGATCAACATCCAATACAAAACAGACAGCATCAGACTTACAACTTACCAAAGATGATCACTTCTTGGCTTGTTCTAACACTTGCAATGCTACATCTATTTATGGGCTTGTGCCTTTACATTCATGGTTCACTTAGACAACTGCCTAACTACTTTATTAACAAGATCTACAAAAGAATAACCCTAACCCATGCAATGCGGTCCAAAATGAACCAAAAATACATAAAATACTATTATATCCGACTTGTGTGCGGTTTTCCCCCTTGCATGACATCTTTGACCTTGCGCAGCATCTGCGATGCTACGCAGCTCACTCATCCAAACCCGCCTGCCAGTAGGCCCCCAACACAATCTTGTGGCTCGCCCTCGAGCCACGTCAGCTGGACATGGTGTACTCGTTGATCTTCAGCCTGAAATATTCGTACTACTGACTGATCTCTCTGGCTTAATCCTTGATGGTTGCAGTGATCTCTTGACTGTCGGTTAAGTCCCGTGCTAATGGATGTTTAGTCAACTTATCAACAACTTTCTTCTTTCCTTCCTGCACAGCCTACAACGTAGAAAATGCCTTGATCGAAAGCTGCGTGCTAATATCTTGGAACTCATCTAATTGCGTATTGCACTTCTGCTGACGCTCTTGAGCCCGCGCGAATCGCTGTTGTAACTCCTTCAGCTCCGCGGACTTGGTGACCTGAACCGCCAATGGCAGCACTCTCAGCGAATCCTTCATTGTTGCGAGTTGTCCTTCTGCCTCCTGCGCTAGCTTGGTTAGTTGCTTCAATTGCTCATCCTAGACGACACTGCCCCAAAATTGTGTAGTCACTTCAGTTACCTTTGTTTCTTCTTTCTCCAACTCTCCTAGCTGGGTCGCCAACTCCTCCATGGTGCTCTTCCTTTCGTCTACTTGCTCTGGCGGTGTGCCTGGTTCTACCAAGGCCAGCAAGTCGACATTGTCTCGCTGCAACTAGGAAATGACAGCCCCAAGTCACTATGCTCTTTCAATCACATCCAATGCCACGGTGGGCTCCAATACATACTGACATGCATCTAAAATTGCCTCTTCCAACCGCACTTTGTTGTCCCATAGGTTCTCTTTCTCCACCGTCAAGTGGTCCCATTCCTTCTTCAGCTCCTCAATTACACTAGCATTCTCTGCAATCAGCTCCTCTTGCTTATTCTCCAATTTTTCTACCACTTCCTGCACTGCTACCATTTTTCTCCTTTAATTCTTCTACCTCTTTCTCTCGCGATCGCAAGAACTGACCCCTGATACTTAGCTCCCTATCTTCCATTTCCTGATTGGAGACACTTAGCATATGTACCAACATCTGCATGGACAACCTAGTGATGTTGACGGACAAAACTTGTAACTACTGCAGGGAAGTATTAAGCACCTCATTGTTGGTCTCAATCGTAGTCGGTTGAATTTGAACATTCTAAACCCACGTCCCAGTGCTGATTGAGCCAAAGTCCTGTACAGGCGCTACCTATGGTGCCTTCTTCAAAACAACATCAAATAAAGAGTCAAGTCAAGTTTTTACCTTGTTGAACCCTTCTGCCGCTTGCTTCTTCATTGCTTCAGCTCCTACATCCGTGGCATGTGCGATGGCCTCAATAATCCGATTCAACTGCGCTTCCATCCATGGGCTTGCGCCACTTGTCATACCCTGCTCGTGTCGCCCCTTCGTTCTAGCCTCCTCAAATGTGTGCTCTTCCTCCTAATCAGGGGGTGTCTATGATGACTCTTAGTTTGAGTCATGGTTACTCTGCTGGTCTATATCTGCCACATCCGCTGGTGGCCCTATCAAATCTTCTTCTAGACTAACAAGTTATGTCCACTCTATGGACCAATCGTCGACAATCGCATATAGCTCTTGATCGGACAATTTGTATGGTGTCAGCAACCACTGCTTCCCCAGGTCGTGTCGCACTTGCACATGAATGGCATGTGGCCCAATCATAAACCGAGCAATCCATTTATATTTTGCTATGGCTTCCTGAGACAATCACGGAATGCGCTCAGCTTGCACCTGTAGTGCCTCCCAGTAGAACCAGAACTGCACTGCGTAGTCCTTAAGTTGTTCAGGTTCTTGCACCCACCAAAGGTTCTGGTAGTGTGCACCCTTACAAACCTTTACTGCATATACTTCCATCCCTTGATAGTCATCTAGCTCCATCCAAGCGACGAGCGTGATTAAGATCAACAACCAACTATATGCGAATGGCCGCTTTCCTTCCTAGACCACCATCGCATCCTCCATCAACTAGTTGAACAAAAAGAGAGACCAATTCATTTGTACCCCTTGCGCACATAGTTCAACGCATGCAATGACCCTTGAGTTTCCTTGGTTGGGTCGGTTATTCCTTACTAGTTTAGTAGCAAAAATACGTGCCCCGATGTGAACCGCCTGATCATTAATGTTGTTGATGCGGTATGCCCATCTGTCACGTTGCAAATCATAGTGAGTCCTCAACCTCACCGCAAGATTCTTATCATTATTTTTCCCTTGGAAATACTACGAGGGGTCTGGCCCATCCTTAGGAAACCCTATAATTTTTTAAATAAGGTCGATCGTGACTATGACTGGTTTGTCCAGCCATAAAATCCTGCCATGGAAACAGGCCAAAAGATGCTTTACGAAGGCATTTGCCTCAATTAACTGCCCAAAATGTGGCATGTTGATCAATCCCAACAATCCCGCTTTATCCAATCTGCACTCCCAATCATGTGGAATGCTTGGTGTCAGGTTGCCTCCAGCTGTTTCCCTTAGCACATAGGGTTCAACCATAACATCCCTCATCACCAGCAGATCATGGTCATCATACTTCATGTGCATTAGCACAGGCACAATGTCTGCTATGCATATCATGCCTTGCTGTATTGTCGACATCCTGACTTGGTATCTCTGGTTCTTGGTAAGCTTTCGGGGCTACGCACCAGGTCGATAGGGAGGTACATACCCAAGGATATCTACTGCGGATACCTCCTCCTGTAAGTGGGAAGATGATCTAGTCTGCCTATTCTGCAGCCCTGAATAGCTAGGCTGTTGCCCCCCCTTCTCTTCTTCGGTATTACCGATGACTCGACCAACATACTGGCAACTTCCTCCTAAATAGATACAGGGACAACTGGTGAGTCCTGTTTGCTTGAAATCTCAACCGTGTCTTGTTCACTCTGCATGCCGCACCAGTGCCTTGCAATTCCCAATGGGTGCTCAACCTCACCCTACTTGGCAACTCGTTCAACGCAAAGCAACTCCTCTCTGCAACTCTACTCAGCCTTGCACAATTCAACTTACTACAACTCGCCTCACTTCACACCTTGCACAACGATGGCTTCTGACCGGCTTCAGCCCGTTCTTATAGTGCCAAATCGATTCGTCCATCATCATGACCAAATCATGCCGATCATCATGACCAAATCATGCATTAACTTCCCTAATCCATCGTCGATCCTGTCAATCTAATGGTCGTATTCACCATAAATTCATGTCATGTCGATGAGATCCATGAGTTAAGTGCTTTTAACTGTCTTCATTTATTGTTGATTTGATTTTGTCGCGGCCTTGCAGCCATCGCAGCATGGGTTTTGAACTGCGATACCATCTCTCCTACTTGCATAGCGTATCCCTGCCGGTGCACCATCCTTCTACCTAGCATCCTATCATCATTTTTAAATTTTTTTTTGCTTGCATAGTGTCTCAAGCATCACACGGCTCCGAGCCCGTATTGTAGGGCTTCAATTTGCTACCATTCACTAGCTTTGGAAACATTGCTCCCTCTAACTGTTGCAGTTGTACTACACCTCCTGAAGTAATGAAATTAATGAAATATGGACCTATCCAATGCATCTGTAACTTACCTAGATGCTTCATGAACTTGGTGCCATACAACAACACCAAGTCACCTTGCTGAAATTGCTTGTTTTTAATATCTCGATCATGCCAAGAATTTTGGAAATCCTTTTCGACACGCTGGTGAAAACCTGCAACAAAACGGTCTTCCTCAAGCCGCACCAACTACGCCAGGCGTTCTTCCAATGCTACCTCATCGTCCATGCCTGTCGCGACCACTATGCACAAACTTGGAACAATGTACTCCATAGGCATGACTACCTCTTTCCCATACACCAATTTGAATGGTGTCTGTCTCGTCAATCTTTTAAAAGTGGTGCAATATTCCCACAAGACTACCAGAATCTTCAAATCCCAGTCATCACGGTTTGCGTTACACGCATTTGTAAGCGCATGCTCCAACACCTTGTTGAATGCCTCCACTGCTCCATTTGCTTGCAGATGGTACAGGGTACTCTTCTTATGTTGTATCTGAAGCTCCTCTGTCAATGTACTAACTGTGCGATTGATGAAGTGACTCCCCTGGTCACTCATCAATATCTTCGGGCATCCAAACCGAGTAACAATATTGTCAAACAAGAATCGCATTGTTGTTGCAGCGATGCATTCTACAACGGGTGCGGCTTCCTCCCACCTTGTCAAAGAATCTGTTGTTGTAATTATGTACCATGCACCAGTTCTCTTTTCAGGTGGGTTGATTGATCCCACGAAATCCACATCCCATTTATCAAATGGCTGCAATGTCACTTGGGGTACCTGTTGTCCGCCGAGATGCACATCAGCAGCGGAAATATTTCGAAAGTTGTCTCCCTCACTGGAAGTGGGGAGAGGTGTGGCCTTGGGGGCAAGCAATGAGCTAGGTACTGTCACCTAAATCCTAGCTCCTCTGTTTAGGCTAACTCCTAATGAAGCCAAGGGGGGTAGTCCCTACAAAGAGTTGTATATGGCTCGATGTTTTTTAAATGTTTTTGGTGTTGAGTGATGCAGATGGGTGTTTTTTAGGAGTTTTAAATGATGATGATCACAATTATAGATGGAAAAAACAGAAGACAATAAGCAATCCATGTTGCAATACAAGATATGAGATCAATAGTATAAAGAAGAATTGAAATATAAAAGCATCCACAGATAGATAATAATTTCAGATAGGGACTTAAAAGGAGAAATGGCCCAGATTAATTAAAGCATGTAAGTAAAAGTAGACCAGTGCCAAATGGAGTAAAAAATTTAAATGCTTGGGGATGCTGAAAATACAAGTCTTGAAGTAACTATTCGTGAGAATGTTGTGCAAATTATCTTGGTTAATTGAAAGTTTTAATGATCTTTGATTATTAGGGCCAAGAGAATCAAGGCAAGCATCCAACCAGGAAGGTATACTTTCAATGGCTTCTCCTCTAGTGGTATGACGGACTATCCAGTTATCAAGGATAGGTGTCCAATGATTTAACCAACCTCGAAGTCTAAGACAACGGCACTCCGACCCCACCAGGTTAAGGAACTTTTCCCACTACCTGAGTATTTCTCGAAATAGTAACGTCGGTTCGTTGGTTGTGGGGTAAAAACTTTATTATGTTATCACTTGCAAGATTAACAAATCCGAAACTGTTCTGAGTACGAGCCCAACCCCTTAAGGTTGGCAGAGCATACTAAGTGAAGGATAGCAACGAAAATGTATTTTATTGGGGGATGTGAGTTGGAAGTATTTTATTATTTAAGAGCACACAATTCAACTCTCCAACAGAGAGCGCTCTTGACTTCATCTTAAGACGGAAGTTCAAGAGACTTACCTAAACTATATGCTTGATGCAAGGATATGCAGTGGGAATGCTCTCTGATAGAGAGTGCTCTTGACTTGGGTTATTACAAGTTCAAGAGACTTTGGTTCTTTGTTAAGCTATAAGCAGATTAAAGCAAAGAACACATATGATAGCTCAAAAGATGATAAAATGAAACAAGACAATGATATATCAAATGAAATAAACTACTTGCAAAATGGAATAAATAAGCAACTAGTGTTCTACAACAAAAGAAACTATTCTAGCAAAGTGGAGTCAAAGAAAAGACTCCTACACATTGTTCATGAAACTTCCAGCTAGCTGGTCATACGCAGTACATAGTGGGGAAAGAGAAGTAGCACGCAAGGTCAATGCGGCACTTGGGATCAAATCCCAAGACACTTCTCAGGTCAAAACTGAAATGAAATTTAAAACTCTAAGCAAAAATGAAAATTATTCTAAGTACTTGAAATAAATCTAAGCTAAGAACAAAGACACTCTTCCCCAAATGGGAAGAAAAACCAAAATGTGGGAGGCCTTATCCCACTTAGCCTTATTTTATTAATGAGAGTACAAATGCCTTGGGATTTTAACCCTTGTAAGGACTTTAAAGAAAAACTTAAGTGCAAAAAGTGGAAAAACTCTTATGAGTTTGTACAAAGGATAATGATGTCTTTTTTGGTTTTGGATCCTTGTCTTTGGGATCTAGTTTTGCTTTGCTCTTTCTTGCTTGGTTTCGCTTTGGTTCACCTGTAGATAAGAACTTTGGACAATAAATAGTAAGAGTGTTAGAAAACCAAACTTTTACTTGTGATTCAAAATTATTAAGTGGATGAGAATACAAGTGCCTTATGAGATGAAATAAAAGCCCAAAATAATGGAATGAGACCAAAAAATCAAAACTTGGAAAAGCCAAGGCAAGCTCACCGAATTTGATGTAAAATGCACGTCTTTTGATGAAACGACTTGAGATTTTTTGATAATTTAAAATTAAAGACTTTTTAACATTTTAGGATAATTTCCAGAATCTGAAAAATATCATAAAATTGCAGAAAATCGGTAAAAAATCAGCAAGTACAAAAGTGCACGTTTTTCGAGAAAAAGTAAAAGAAAAAGTAAAAAAATTAAAAATTAAAAATTTTCAAGCTAATTTCCAAAACTGAAAATTAGCAGGAAATTGCAAAAATCAATCAAAAAATAGCAAGCCTAAAATGGCATGCTTTTCGAGAAAAACACAAAAATTGAATTTTTTTTTTCAAATTTTTCAAATTTTTTATTTTTTTCTAGAAATTCCAGAATTGAAAAAAGGCCTAAAAGCTCAAAAAAAAACAGCAAGCAAAAAGGGAGAAAATATGCACATTTTTCAAGAAAACTAGTGCACGTTTCCCAAGTTATTTCTCAAGTCAAAACTTGGTAAAAAATGGATGATTTTGGGCAAAACTTAAGGTACTTGGCACTTATGAAAATGAAAAAAGAAAAACAAATAAAAGCAAGATTGGATTTACAAAAGTGAAATGAGCAAGGATCTTAGATCTAGAAGAATTTAAAGATTTGAAAGACAAGTAGATCAAAGTGTGAACTTTGATCTAAGTAGCCAAATAGTGCAAGATTTAGAAATATAGAAACTTTGAGAATATCACACTACTTGGAAAGTGAATAAAAATGAATAAAACATGTGATTGTAGTAGACCCGCTTTTATAGTTACCAAGGTAACCAAGAAGTTTGAAAATCTTTGTTGTTGATGGAGGAAAGGCTAGATCCTCTTTGTTGTGTTTCTTTTCGTTGAGAAGAGAAGGACTTGGAGAACCTGGAAGAGAAAATGTTAGAGAGGAAAAGCCATTGTGTGAGCAAAGAAAAGCTTGATTTCCAAGCCACTCTCCACTTTGAATGATCCCTGCAAAACCCTCACAATCAAGCAAGCAAAACCGAACAAGATACTTCTAACATAGATTAGAACATAAATTGAATAATGAATTGCTTAAATAAAAGATGAGGTGAGAGAGATATCACCAAGACAATGTGAACCAAGTCTAAAAACTCATGCATAGACCTCCAAAGTCACTTCTTATTCCAATAGCATAAACAAATATTACAATGAGAATTTGGCAGAGTGTTCTTGCCTAAAATCTCCATTGGAAAAGAGGAGGCAATGCCTTCCTTATATACAAAAATAGAAGCCACTAAACCCTAATTCGAAATTGTCTTGAGAGAGACAAATGACACCTTGAGAAAATTGAATTTCCAATCACAAGCTCCAAAAAATCAAAGCTTGGAGTGAGATCTACCCATAACTTGAGTTTTGCATTGATGTAGAGTGGGGATGTGGCCTCCATCTAGGCAAGGCACCCACCCTAGCTCCTCGTTACTATCACCAAGCCATCCATCAAGTGCCACATCACAAAAATGTCAAGCTAAAGGAGAGGGCGAATTTGTTCATGAAGATGCTCTAACAGTGCTCCAATACTTGACTAAAATGACTGGGAGTTGATTGCAATCATCATAAGTGCGCAGTTCCATGTCATTTTGACTTTTACTCTATTTAATTTGGCCTTTTTTGGAGAGATTTAAATTATCTCCAATTTATTATTTTCTGAATATTTTAATTAATATTTCTCATTTTTTGATTTTTTGATTTTTTGAGAAAATATTAATTATGAGGCCAAATAATTGTCTAAAATTTAGGCCAAGCTGGTCCAGGGGTTATGAATGAATTTTGGCTTAAGGTTTAAGCTTTCAAACTCTGAATTTGGAACTCGGATGACTAACATATTACAAATTGAAATTTTTCCATTTAGATTATGGAAAAATTTATTAAAATAAAATAAAATAATTAAAAACCCAAAACTGGAGGACCCGCTAAAAGTTTTTTTGAATTTTTTTCTAAGGGTCCTAGTGACTTAGGACATGACCATAGTCTATTCTAATAGTTTCTAGTAGGCTTATATACATTAGTTGGACTTTAACAACCCCCCAAGGCCACAATTTTCAAAATCGGGCATTCTAGCTTTGGAGGAAGCGGGAGAAAACCTCATCGATTATAGCTCGGCTATAGGCAAAGTATAATTGACAAGGGAAAAAAATCCATGGAATAACTTAGTTTCTTAACTAAGCCATGGGGGATTGAGCCACTAAAAAATCCTACTAGCACATTTTATTACAGACCCCATGGGGCCATGGTCATTTTGACTGAAAACAAAAACTTACTTGCCAAAGTTGGCTAATTATTGTCATCTGAAATCCCGATACTCTGGAAGTGAACACTGATGTGTTCCATCACTGGTGACTCAATGGAGTTTCATCTATTTGTAAAAATATGTGATAACAGTACCAATGGCATCTCATCCATCGTTGAGGGTTTTCCAGTTCTTTGACACACATCGCAAGTTCACGATTAGTCCGTTGCATCATTGTGAAGCGTGGGCCACCAAAGCCCTATGCGAAGCACCTTCCGCGTAGTAGCACAACCCCCGTAGTGTCCACGAGCCACTCCTGCATGTGCCTCTGCCAATATCTTCCTTTGTTAATGAGGTAGGACACATCTCCTCAAGAGCTCGTTCGATCCTAGTTTATAAAGTTGTCCGACGATCAACTGGAAATCCATAGCCTTAACCACCAACTGCTTCTTCTGACTGGTGGTAAACTCCTCTTGTGAGGTTCCCGTCGCCAAAAAATGGATTATGTCTTCATAGTATTCGACAGCCACCTCAACTCTGAATAGCTATGCATCTGGAAACCCATCTTCAATGTTTGTTGGTTTCTCACCTATCTCAATTCGTCATAAGTGATCTGGCCCTGCATTCAAGCGACCTGGCTTCATAATTACCTCAAAATCGAACTCCTGAAAGAGAAGTAGCCAGTGGCATATCTTCCCCCCCAACACAGGCTTATTAACCAGTTATTTCAATGCACAATGGTCTGTGAACATTTTGAAATGACCCCCAAAAGTTAATGCCTGAACTTCTAAAGCACATATACCATTGCCAGACCTTCCCTCTCTGTAGTCGTATAATTTTTCTCCGTAGATGACAGCTTCCGACTAGCAAAGGCAATCGGGTGGTCAAGATCTCCTTCTCCTGGTTGTCCGAGCACTACACCCAACGCAATCGACAAAGCATCCACATGCACATGGAATTCCTTGCTCCAATCAAGAAATACTAGGATCGGTGCAGAATCCATCTTAACCTTCAGCAACTCAAAACTTACTTGACATTAAGGACTCCATAAGAATACCGCATCCTTCTTCAACAACCTCTCCATAGGATCCCTGATCGTTGCATAACCACGGATAAACTTGCAGTAGTACCCTATGTGCCCCAGTGTCACTCTTAACTGCTTTACACTTGTAGGCGGTGTCAAACTCAAAATCAACGCAATCTTTGTGGGGTCAACCAACAATCCTTTCTTGCAAAAAATGTGACCCAACAACATCCCAAACGGTGCACAGAAAATACACTTCTTAAAGTTCAATGAGATCTGATGCTGTCTACTTCACTCCAGCATTAGTCACAGGTTTTCCAGATGGTCACTGATCAATCCATAAACTCTCCAGTCATCCATATAGACTTGCAAAAACTTCTGAATAAAATCTCTAAATGCAGTGACAACAACGCCGGAGAATATCGCAGGTGCGTTCTTTAGCCCAAATGGCATCACAATATACCGGAAACAACCCCATTTAGTCACAAACGTGGTCTTGTGACAATCCTCTTTTGTGATCCTGATCTGGTGATAGCTAGAAAAACCATCCATGAAGGAATACATTTCTTGACCACCCACTCCTTCCAGTACCTCATTAGTGAATGGCATCGGAAATGGATCATGCATACACACATCATTCAACTTCCTCAAGTAGACACAAATCTGAACCTCACCCGTCTTTTTATCCTAAACCACCATGGGACTAATCCATTCTGATTCTTCGACTGGCTCAATTATTCCAGCATCCAACATTCTGTCAAGTTCAGTTTTGACCCTTTCCTTGTGTTGCGGTTTCAATCGATATGGTTGTCGCCTTATTGGTTTCACATCTGGCTTCAACGGAATCTTCATCTTGCCTATATCCCTCAATATTCCTTTCATTTCGGAAAACTTCGTGGGGAACAAATCTTGGAAATCATGCAACAGGTCTGTGACCTTTTCCATAATTTCTTCATCCCAGTAGTCCCCAAAATTCACAAACTTTGGGTTCTGCTCTGTCCCAGTGTTGACCTTCCTAAGCTTCAACAGATGATTTATCGGATCTATCAGTGCATCAGGTGCTACGACATCTTGACTCCCTTCTGTTTCTGGAATATTGATATTCTGCAGGTCATTGCCATCCTCCGGCCCTCCAGTAATATTATAGCATTCCATCATCGAATGCATCTAACAATGCATATGCGGATCCACAGGGTATGCAATTGAAGCCACCTTCATAACAACATCGCGGAGAGCTGCATGGCATTATGAACATTTGGATTGGCATCCGTGAAACTGAAGGTATGAGTGAAGCAAACCGTCAACTCTAACCAAGTGGTAATCTCCCCGTGCAACTCAGCTGAGGCATACCAAGATTGCAAAATTTCATCCAAAGTGTGGACAAAGGCATGGACTCATTCATCCTGTGGTCGTGAGGCCCACAAAGTCTAATATTCAATCAAATGACCACCAGGGTCATTCCGCCCATCATACTTTCCAGTGTGGTATACTTCTGCGTTTCCAAAGCAAACCATCATCAATATTTGACACTGCGACCACCCAGTATTTGACTGCTTATGGGTCACCCACCAACGTACTAGAGCAGCCTTCAGCGCCTCTTCTAGTGCCAGGAACCGTTGTGGTTCTGATACCTTGTCTTAAAATGCCACTAGAAATTCAGACAACCCGGGAAGTCCTTCGTATACTGGAAATTCAACAGTCTTAGTCATGACATGGCACAGTGACTACGTGATCAAACCACACTTTTTGAATGACACCTCATGCATGCGTTTCTTATAGTTCTCTAAAGCATCATCAGAGTCAGAAGACACAAAGATAAAGTTGCGCCAACCGAGCTCATTGTCGACAGTCGGATGGATGTAGTCCTCTAAAACATTATATACATGATCCCATCCGCTTATAGCTTCATCCTTTATTGGTTCAACATACCTTTGCCCTTCAATCGGATCCAATGGAGCTATGACTCTGAGGTCTTGATTTTCAAAGGTCATCACCCACTTCTTGAAATTAATTACTTCCATACTGTCATTGGCCCATCTAATCCCTAGCAACGTGGGATAGGAGCCTCCACCATCGACAATTTCAATAATATCATAATCAGCATAGGATTTCATCCCCTTAATTTCCACAACAAGCCGCAGAACTCTCCCAATTGGTGTTACTTTGGCCTGATTAGCCAATCGCAGCTACATGGGAGACTAGCTCAGTGTTGGGCTCCCCATCTTTTGCCATGTCTTCTTTGTTAGAATATTGACGTCTGAGCCTAAATCCAGAATAACTGAATCTACCTCATAGTCCCCAATCTGGATATTCATGCGCATCTCTTTTCCCATCTTATTCCTCTGTAAAGAGTTCACCGCGGACTCTTTCTGTCCCCTAGCCGGTCGAGACAACAAACTCTCAATCTCGGTAAGAGAATCAGGATCTCTTACCAACGATAAGCAACTTTCAAAGAAGTTCTACAAAGTACCATACTATCACGATGGTCCTACTTCTGAAGTTGAGTCAAAAGCAGCAGGCATGTGATAAGTAATTGACTTACCAAGATTTCTTCCTGTCGCATCATGTGCTCTAAAGAATGAGTCTCGCTCAACATCAATATCAAACTACACCTTCTTCTTTCCATCCATCCGGATTAGTGGATGTGGACCATCTTCTCCTATTGTTGCACCTCCGCGAGTAATAACAGCAACGTCAACATCTTGCTTCCTTGGTTCTGCTAAAATTGTCGCGACAATTGATCCCTGAGTCTAATTCACAGGTGGATTCATAGGTTGGTTCACATTTTGATTTTCGTTTTGATTCTGATTTGGACGTTGATTCTGGTTGGAAAACTGATTCTGATTCGGCAATTGGTTCTGATTCTGCAACTGATTCTGATTCTGAAACTGGTTCTTGTTCTATAACTGCTGAACATTTCCTTCCTACCATCTCGCAATCAACTGTGGATAATTCTTAACAGTGTGATCAACAACGATACAATATGTACATTGTGCTTGCAATTGCGGGCAATCTCTTTGATAGTGTCCCAATACTCCACAATTATAACATTGCACCGGTCTGCGACCCTGTCCTCCTCCTCAACCAAATTCTCCACCGCGTCCTCCTCGGAATCCTCTGCAAAATCCTCCTTGTTGTTGATACTGAGGTTGATTAAATTGCTGATGCAGAGGATTCGGTTGCAGCTGAACACACTGCCCTAGCTGAACATACTGCACTGGCTAAATGTATTGTGGCTACTGTAGAGCCATCTGCATATGATTATACTGCGGTTGTGGCACAAACTGCTATTACGGTTGTGGCTATGGTACAAATTGCATCTGTGGTTGAGGTGGCGGCTGGACCACCTATGGCTGCGGTTGCGGTTACTGCACTGCATGATGGTCATCTCCCTTTACATAGTATGAGTCATACGTTCTTTCCTAGAGAAGTCCATATGCACAACAATCCTTATCTTCATGCCCAACAGACCAGCAAAATGTATAGTATAAATTCATTGGCTTCGTGACCATCTTCTGCATGTATGCACATTCTTCATGTCAATGCCCATAAACTTTAAAAATGGGCACCACGGCATACCTCTGCCACTCAGTAGGTTCGGTGCTCCTAATACTAGGTAGTTTCAAAAATCTGGGCAGTTATCCTTGGTATGTCCCTCTGCACGACATCGAGTACACCAAATCTTTTCGCAGTGCTCTTTACCCTTCTTGAGATCTTGCAATTGAATTGTTAGATTCTCCAGCTGCATCTGGATCTGAGACATGCCGACTACAGTCTCACCAACAGGTGAAGCTTCTAACTTCATCCCAATCTCCAAAGCCTCGCTCTGTGTCGCAATTTTCTACTGCATCAATGGGAGTCTGATGTGAGTCAGTAACGCTGCGATGAACCATTCCTTATGCTAAATGTCACTCATTTCGAAACTGACCCTTCCCATTAGTGTTTTAAACCTTTGGTCAAAATCCCAAACAGTTTCAATTGGATATTGTTTGATCTCCTTCAATTCTGTAATGTATTGCGCTTCAGACTTCGGTTTTCTGAATTCTTCAAGTAATCCTTTTCTAACTTCATCCAATGTCTTCTCTAGACTCCCCACAGGAACTTGTACAAATTTCATGAACCAATCTAGTGCATGACCCCAAAGAGTCATCGCCAATTGACCTTTCTTGGCATCATCATCTGTAATTTGTTTAAAAGTCCACACAGCTTCACATAAGAACCAGTATTGCCCTGGGTCCTCAGTTCCATTTCCATGGAACAGGGGTAACTTTGTATCCTCTCCTGCCATCTTGGACTTTCTTCCTACAGT
The DNA here is from genome assembly GCA_027924585.1 of Larix kaempferi. Classification (NCBI taxonomy): domain Eukaryota; kingdom Viridiplantae; phylum Streptophyta; class Pinopsida; order Pinales; family Pinaceae; genus Larix; species Larix kaempferi. Next base: position 2,987,131 of record BSBM01000110.1, read on the forward strand.
TGCTGATCCTTTATTATTTGAGTGCTATTCACATGTCAAACATGACATTGTCAAATTCGTGTTTCTTCTTGGTTGTGATATAGTGAGCGGAGGTGTGGGTACGTTACTACTGGGGGTTCATCTTGCCTCTACCTCATGCATAGCCTAGTTGTCGTTGTTGGCACTGTGGGGTCACTTCGTCATGTGTGGTCTTCCTTTGCGGTTTCACATTTCGATCACAGTGGGACCTTCCCCTGTCCTCTACCTCTTCTATTGTCGAAACCTTACTCCTCCCCTCATAAGACCACTCTCTTCCTCGGCTTCCTTCACAGTCTCTTCGTAACTTGTACCCATCTACCCCGTATCATTCCATTCACCTCCCACCTGCCTTCACGGTATCCATAGCCTCCGCCCACCAGGGTTCTTCTACTTGAGGTGCATTTTCAGTATGCCCTTTTCACAGATGAGCATCTTAATGGACAATTGCAACAACAATAGGAACCTGCCTCTCGATCCATTGAAGAATTCCCTTTCAGCTTCGCTATTGTCAAGCTAGATTTCAACAGCCCGCGATGCTCTGTTGTCCACCTCCTTCAACTCCTGGATCAATTCTGGGGTCCAGGACGTTGGCTCACTGCCTTGGAAATTTACCTTGCTAAAAGTCAATTGTGCCAACCACTCATACAAGATGATCAGGAATTGGCAAAAAAAAATCATCTGGACCATCGTGTATGTATCTTTCTAGCCACCAGTACATCGTCTATCCACGGTTCTGATTCTCTTTCTCAGAAAACTCTCACAACTTTTGGTCGAACCAATCTTCAATTTTTTATTTTGTCGGATGCCACAACATGTCCTCCCTCCACTTCACGCTAGGGTCCCGGCAATGGAACCATTTGTTGACACAAACCCTGTCAACAAGGGTTCCTCACTTTTTCAACACCCAAACCACCATGATCTCCCTGAGCACCGACCCAGACAAGTTTTACCTTGTCCAGCAACACCTGCAGAGTAGATGAAGTCTCACACAAGATGTTCAAGGGAGAGCTGACGGAACCACGTTTCCGCCGAATGAAGGAGGACCCTTGTACATCAACTTATCAACTAAGCGCAACATTTTTTAATAGATCTAACAATTCATCTTATGCATCAAACATAATTGCATCATCATTCAACAAATCTCATCATCAGAAAAACCATTAATGCGGAAATAGATCTAACATTATAACGTCATTTGGAACAGAGAAACATCGCATCATTCACGGATTCACATCGCATAGCACATTCAAAACATGAAAATAGGAAAAGACACAATGATTCGCTCAACCTTTGTCATGTCATATTAACATTCGCAACAAAATACAAATACATCAACACATTTTTTCTGTAGCATACCCAGATTCAAATGACCAAGATCAACATCCAATACAAAACAGACCGCATTAGACTTACAACTTACCAAAGATGATCACTTCTTGGCTTGTTCTAACACTTGCAATGCTACATCTATTTATAGGCTTGCGCCTTTACATTCATGGTCCACTTAGACAACTGCCTAACTACTTTCTTAACAAGATCTACAAAAGAATGACCCTAACCCGCACAATGCGGTCCAAAATGACCCAAAAATACTTAAAATACTATTATTTCTGACTTGTGCGCAGTTTCCCCCCTTGTGCGACATCTTTGACCTTGTGCAACATCCACGATGCTTCGTAGCTGACTCATCCAAACTCGCCTACCAACAAGGATGAAAGAATGAAATAGATTTATAATCAGAAGTACATTTGGTAAATCAGTGGAATCAGTTGGTTAACAAGTTGTTAGTTTGTTCAATTAAGCTTAGGTATCAAGGGGATGAATTTGTGTGGTCTCACAATCTAAAGGTACTCGTAGCAAGTTTCAAATATACAAGGGGATGTTTTTAGTATAGAATCAAGTCATTCAACTTCAACAATGCTACCAACAAGATCTATGATTTACTTGCTCAAGAAAATCAATTTCTCCTTATTGTAAATATAATGCCCAATCTCCGTTGTGATTTCCCCCATGGTTGAATTGGTGGCAAAACTAAAGCACAAAATCTATGCCCACAAGGAGGCTACAATTTATCCCATAGATATTGATGTGGTAAAATAATGCATTTAATAATCAAACCAGAAAAAATGACAACAAATAATGGGTATATAACAACAAGATTTCCATCATCCTTTTGACATCCAAGCTAATAAGAAGTCGAATACATAGTTGATTGTCAACCATGAATTAAATAGAATTGCATCCATACACACCAAATCATATAAACAAAGATGTACATTCATAATAAATTATATGCTTGGGAAAATTTCTATGCCTAATAGTTTCTTATGGAGTCTCACCCAACACTCAACAATTTAAAATAGTCATAGAGGAGGAGAGGCATGGTACATAATTTTTCTCACTCCATCTACAATAAATGAGGTTACCCCAACAAGATGATTGTTATGCAAGCATTCTCTTATGAATCTATAATCCATGATCCCCATGCTTGGTCACTCAATAATATACCCAAACCAACAATGCACACGCAAAAAAATTCTTTCACAAAGCTACAAATCCCAAATGGATCACACATTCAAAAGAAAATAACCATTGATAATTCGATTAATCCAAATGACAGCATAGGAGGAGGAAGATGTTTTCCCAAGAAATAGATTACCCAAACATAATGCGAGAATCCATACAATATGCATTGCTTTTCTGGGTAAACATAATGCCAGAATCCATAAAATATGCATTGTTTTTTTTTATAAAAAAGTGGTGGTTGTTATAAAAAAATGTGTTCATTATAATATTTTTGGATTGAATATTATGCAAAGCTAAGTCAAGTCTCATACTTCTATTCAAAATCAAGAGAGTTTTTTCCCACTTTTCAACAATAGTTGGTATTGATTAGACTATGCCTTTGGATATTTCTAAGGTCAATCTTGCACAAAAGAACCAAAAATTATCTTATAGGAAAGGAATTGGTGCCTTGTCCTTCCTTTCAAAGTAATCAGAACTCTAATTGAAACCCAAGGAAAGTGCACCACTCTATTGAAAACAAGTCCTAAAATGGCATACTCTAAATTCCCATAACACTACCCCTTTAATATTTTCGACACCTAGAAGAAGAAAATGAGAAACTACCCCTATGAGATTCACTTCATGGGAGCCTTTATGAGCATGAAGGGATTGAAGACTTGGGTAGTTTTATGATATTTCCATCCTTGTATCTATAAAGCAAATGTGCCTCTATGTTTTTTTTTTTTTTTACTACCCCTTATCAAGCCCATGGTAAGCCATATAGAAATTTGTTCATTATCATGACCTTAGTATTTAGATTCTTGGCATATTTAAGCAATTATAGAAAATGTGTTTCATAATCTAACATTATCTAAGATTATTGACTAAGTGTATGAATTCTATTTAACTTGGTATCTACATACTTCTCATACATAAAGAAGGATAATTGCATCCTCTATCACACCTTTCTAATAAACTTAACATCACCACTCAAAGGGGAATATTAAGGTGACAAAGGAAGTGGAAAAGACACATTCCAATCCTTAATATGCTCCATATTGTCTCTGAAAGAGACAATTTAATATTAGTTCATTGTTCTCTCAAAACCCAACACCTATTATCATTTAAATCACAAAGCAAGAATGGAAGCTCAAGTTTAGAGTATTGAAGTCTCGCTCTAATAATGCATGTAATCCCCATCTGGCACTAATTCACTAAATAAACAAGTTATAATACTAAATGAAAAAAGAAGACTATTGTTTTTATAAAATAACATTTTGAAACTAAACTTTCTCAACAGAGGAGGACATTATTCAATAACACATTTGATTTGACCAGCACTACTAATCTATGTCCATAAGAAATATTAGTATCCATATATTCAATGTACTTTTACAATAATAACATTCCCAAGAGCACTCAGTTATAACTGATAATGTTATTTACTTTAAATACAAAAGTCTAACCATACAATTCTATGAGATTGATATGTTAGTAACATTACCTTTGGTTTTTAAAATAGGAATACGAAGGTGATCGGTATATAATTTTTATTTATTCACTTTTTTATATAGAGAGGGAATGTTTAGAAATAAATGCCTCTAAAGCTATGTTGGAATGGCTAGAAAGCTATGTGAAATGGACCTAATGTTTATCCTGGAGCAACACATTTTGAGGATGAACAAGGAATTATCCCTTTATCTCATGTTTTGCACTACCAACGAATTCTATTGCTAAGAAATTACTTTCTACACTTGGAGCGGCTTCATTTGGTGGGCTTGGTGAAGAAAACCCTTTCAATGAAAAAATTGAGTGGAAAATTTTGTGTAATAACATAAAAGTACATATTAGTTTAAGACGAAATGAGAAAAATAACTATTTAGAAACAATATTAATGTGATTAAACTCAAAAGCATCAAAACTACTATCATTAACCCATCTTTACAGAACATAATTAGAAAATGTAAAAAGATACAAAGGAAATCAGTATGTAATTTCTATTTATTCACTTTTTTATATAGAGAGAGAATGTACAAAAAGAAATTACCTTCATACCACAAATACCAGTAAACAATAAGATGAACACTTCTATTCACTTTTTACCTTGAACTCATGAACTAAAAATATTTGTTCATAAATCTACAAATCCATTGAAAATTATATAATGGTGTAATGAAACACAAATTTTCATTGTGAATGAGCTTTTATATGGTATTTTTTTGTCAAATAAAAAAAATTATTTTTATCTTATTTATTTCATTTTCTTTAAAGGCCATTTATTATTATTTCAACATCTCATAAGTACTCATAAAACCACTACCCCCTTATCTATCTTCATTTATGTTTTTAGTACCAATTTTTTTGAACAAGTCTTTTATAGACACTTTTAAGATTCTTGAACATTTTTTTAAATATTTTTTTATGATATAATTTAATTATTAATACAAATAAAAAAATTATTTGTACATAAAAGCGCGACCCAAAAAAATATCATTTTAAGAATTCAAAATCAATATTTTTTTATTTGAATATGGAAATAATATATAAGTGATTGTTAAAATTATTTTTAATATTTTTTTAAAATACATATTTTATTTTTTATAATAGATATTTTTAATAAATTTATAATAATAGCATAAATTATCTTTCCACATAGTGAGACACATTACCATGCTTTTACCCCACACTATTTCAAGATGAAAATGGGGCTAGGATAGGGCGCAAATAATTCTGTAGAGTTATTGAACCTTAAAATTCTCATTATTATTTCCATTAAGAAAGGATGCAAGGACCTCAATATTTTCAGTGACTATCCTTGTGATAAATTGGGAAATGGGAACACAACAGTACCACAATTTAAGATTAGCACTAGTTCTCGAGGAAATAAAGCTTATGCATAATTTTTTACATAGTTTCACTTGTCATCATGTCTACAATGAGCATAACGAAGAAGAAGACATGATGATGTCGAAAGAGGTCCTCAGGATGGCATTGGGGAAATGGAAAATTAAATCATTTAGAGATGGGGAACACACATAATTCTATAATAGGCCATTAATAGAAGGTATGTTCCCATTGAAAACAAACTGAACAACAACCATCAATACTCGACAGCATCATCGAACCTCTTTCCAGTAGACATCATAGACATCTTCACTATTATTTTTGTTTCTTTCCATGTACTTGAACAACAAACTCTAGTTAATCTAAATCTTTTTGTAAAATTTTACATGAAGCGGGAAAGACATTTTCTCTAATGTAACAACCCCTATATGGCTAAACAAATCTATGAAAATGCATTTACAAAATGCATCTGGAAAATGAAATTTTATTCACCTTTGTTGAAGTTGTAATCTCTCTACAAGGCGAATTTGTAAAGGTCGCCTTGACCTAGGGTTTTGGCCACATGCATAAGATTCACGGAAACTTGCATAACTTTTTTATTCTCATATGGTATCATAGTCACACACTTCATAGCGCGTTGGAAATTTTATTGTAAGTGATATGTGACCCCACACTTGAAAGGAGGATCTCTTTTGTTCTAAGGGTTCGCTATACTATGATAAGGTTTTCTCTCTCTTGTTGAGGTCTTAATCATGACCCAGGGATTGCGCATAATTTTTGGGAATGTGCAAATCTTTTGGGATGGATGATTGCACTATGCCTTGAGAATAATTTTGGAATCATAATGTTCACGAGGAGACCTTTTGGAGCTAAAATTTCATTATTTTTTGTGGGCTATGCATGACCTAGGGTTTGAGTTTTTGGTCTTGAATTAGGGTTTTACCCTAATCTTTCTACATGAAGAATATGGATGATTGTTTCTAGACTTATTGATGATAGTATGACAGTTTGACAGTATGATGATAATGTAAGAATGATAGTGTGACATTGTGATAGTGACTGCCATGTGTGACAGCGATAGGGATAGGGACAGTGACCTGAAGTGATTGTGATAGGTTTATATTCTCTCATATATATTTATACTCAGGGGGTTGGACCCTCAGCTTCTAGTTGGAGATGCAACATCTAGGGAGTTGTAGATCCCTTTAGGTTGGAGCCTGAATTCAGGGGGTAGGAATCTCCTTCAAGCTTTGCTTGTAAACATTGAAACTTCGAAGATAAGTTTCTGTGGTTTTTGTCCCTGTTGGGTTTCCATGTAAAATACTTGTGTTATGTGTATTGTTTAGTTTCATTTTATGGTATGATTATACATGAATGATAATTAATGATGAATGTTGATAACATAATTTAAAGTGAAAGATAAATTGGTTAAAAGGTGCCCAATACTAATTCATTTGCCTTATTAGTATTGGTGATATTTCCAACATAAACCAATATATATATATATATATATATATATATATATATATATATATATATATTAGTGCCCCCTATAACCCCAAACACATGATGCAATAGCTACAACAAAAACTGATATATATAAACCGTCTCTAAATCAGGGCTTTTGGCAATGGTTTTTTATAACACTATGAGCTCCAAAAGTTCAATTTTTATTACTTTTAAGGGTGTTTTCAAAACAACACCCTAAAACTAGTTAGGGCTAGTGTTTCTAACCCCCCCTAAAATTCATGAGAATTTGACTTATGGTGGTAGTTTTTAACAAATGACTTCCAAAAGTTAAATTCTCATGACATGTATGGGGGTTGTCAAAACATTGCCTTGAAAAATATATTTAGGGGTGGTTTTTTATACCCCCTTCCCACTAAAAAAAAATATGGAATTGAACTTTTTGAGGTGGTTGTAAAATAACTGCCTACACTACAAGTTCAATCCTCATGACTTTTAGGAGGGGTTTTAAAAAACTACCTCAAAAGATAATTTTTCATGACTTTTAGGGGGGGGGGGGTGAAAAAACCACCTCCAAAATTCAAATTCTCATGACATTTAGGGAGGGGGGTTATAAAGAAACCACCTTCAAAAATATATTTAGGGTCACTCTTCTTACCCCCCCCTTAAAAAAAGGCATGAGAATTGGACTTTTCAAGGCGGTTATTAAAAGGCCACCTCCAAAAGTTAAGTTCTCATGGATTTTAGGGGGGGTTTTCAAAATACTTCCTTAAAACAACATTTAGGGGCATCCATTTTATCCCCCCCTCCCCCCCAAAAAAAACAGAAATTCATAATAATCAAACTTTTAGAGGTGGTTGTTAAAAAACCGTCTCCAAAAATTCAATTCTTGTGACTTTTAGGGGGGGTTGTAAACAAACCACCTTAAAAAACACATTTAGGGGTGGTCATTTTAAAATCCTCCTTAAAATTCACGAGAATCGAACTTTTAGAGGCGGTTGTTAAAAAATTGCTGCCAAAAGTTCAATTTTCATGACTTTTTTTTTTGGGGGGGGGGGGGCAAAAAATGGCTTCAAACCTCTAAAAACATTTTTAGGGGTAGTTTTAGAAAGACCCCCGCAAGCCTAAACCCCCGCTAAAGGGGAAAATTGTTGTAGTGTGATAATCCCATAAAGAAAAATACATGACATGATTATTGAAGATATATAATATTGAATGTCTTTTACACAAACAAGGGTTAGCAACAACATATAAATAGTGAGCAAAATATGATACCATGTTAGAAGCACCATCATCATTGTTATAATATTGAGCAAAAAAATGATTAAAATAAAAATTATATCACTTATATATGAAAATTATAGCCATTAGGAAACTAAGTTTTATGCATCGGTTGTTTTCTTGCTATCACCATGATAACATGCTAGAGATACATGCCCCTGAAAATTTCAAAACATCTTCGACATAAGAAGGTTAGAGATAAGTAAAACATTAACATAGGAAAATTTATAGAAAAATGATGTATAAACTAAAAAGCTAAACCTTAAAGCAAACAAGACAAGGAGCTAATGACAAAAATCAGAGATTAAAACTAAATTTTCCCACCAAAAATGCCAAGAACAACTTACTGACATATCTGTAGACCTGCAATAAAAACAACGAACATAAAATCTGTTTTGGTGTAGAAATTTTTGCGAAAGTAAGGCCCACACACTTTCATTGCAGAACAAGTGCATGTGTACATGATTTTTCTTAAGGAAAGGCATGTGTGTATGCGCTTCCTCAAACCAAAATATTCATGTCTTCCCTAACTTGCTTGAAACCGTCCAAAAAAGGAAAGTTGCGAAACAAGTTGTCATTCTATACAGAAACCTATGACAAAACACAACGAGAGCCGAACAAATAACATATCTTTTGTGTTGGCCCGGTTTTACAACCAGGCTTAGTGCTATGGGCACCTGCTAACTAGTAGCAGCAGTTTCAATAGAAATAAATAACAATAAACTAATCTAAACTAAACTAATCATGGATCTATGCAAGAATCTTAAGCAAATAATGTAAACATTTAAAAAACAAGAACAAGAAAATATTAAAGAATGAATTTGTATTGAAAAATGGGGGCAAGCAAGTGCTTGCGATAATACCTTCAATGGTGAAGGTTGATGTTGAGCAACTCCCAAGATGAGTAGCTCCAAGCTCCAAGAGGTCTCCTTCTCCAATGTTGCTTCAATGGCTAAAATGCTCAAGGGAGATTTCAATAGCATAAGGATGAGATAATGGATGGATCTGAAATGAGGAGCCCCTACCACCTTTTTATAGGTTTTGGTGGTGGGGAATACCATTTGTGGTTTTATGGAAACCAAATGGTATTGACCAACATGGTTTAGGTACTTTTCCCTCCTTTTTCCTTTTTTGAATAAAAATAATATTTTAATTCCCTTTTTAATATTTTGGGGAATTTGGACCCTTTTTTAGGGTTTTTTATGTTTTTTTAGGAAAAATAATCTTTTTTAATGGAAAAAGGGGTGTACTAAGGTCTTTTGGTGACCTTTTGTTGGTTTGAGAGGCTCAGATGGTGGAAAAGTGGACAAATGGGTCATGTGAATAAGGGAATGAGCTAATGAGCACTTTTTAGGTGTTAACATTCTGCATGAAAAATAGATCCTTAGTAGCAAGTTAGTATACACTGGATTTCAACTCAGATTTACATAAAAAAATCAAGAAAAACTTGAAGAAATTCTAAAAATTTCTAAAAAATAAATGATGAGGGTTAGCGTTTGAATTTTTTTTCTCAAACATGTAACAAATTGCTAGCAAGAATAATTATAGGGGCGAAATTTAGCCCATGGGCTATTTTTACATGTTTTTTTTCCAAAAAAAGGTTCACCAATTTTCATTTTTTGAAATCCCATTTCGCCCAATTTTGATGGGTAAACCTTTTTCACTCTAAAAATAAAAAAATTATTATACAAACTATATAAAATACTTAGAAATTGAAATAATTTTAGAAAAATATCGTCAAATATTTTATAGTTGACATTTTAAGAATTGCTAAGATTCACGAAGGTTTATACACTTTTAAATAAGTATGGGTCTTTAAAATTATCCCTAATTCCTAGATCTAAATAATAACCACAAGGATTTGATAGATCTGATGAAAAATCTACTAGATATGGAGGACCCCAAAAAAATTGAAGAATTGTCGCTTGTAAAAAGAAATTCAAAAAATTATCAAAGAAGCTAGAGCATAGTAACAAAATCTGTTAGAATATTGAGAATATGCATAAAAATACAACAATATGTTTGCTAACATGTAAAGAAAGAATATATTGGTCTAGCCTTCTATCCATACAAGCAACAATAATCAGAGTAAGAAACAAGATACAAATCAAAAGAAATGATACACCATATATATGTGGGAAAGCTCTAAATGAAGAAACATCCACGGGAAGGTATTTTCTTCTTATTCTTCAGAAAACTCCATCCTACAATACATGGAATAGTCACATAAGCATCACATCACACTCCATCTTCGCTTCATGTCACAATGATGTGTGTATCCACAACATACCCCAAAGGGTCTCCTTCACCTCTATTATATAGCTAGAGGTATGTAAGAACTTCCCATAATACATGTGGGATAAATGTTTTACAACTTCTCTTATATAACGAATGGTAATAAGATAATTTATTACATGATGCATGTGGATTAACTCCATTTTATAATATTAGAGTTATTTATTCCTTTTATCCTTTTATGATACATATGATCATTACACTACAAAAAAAACCTCACAAGTCATCATTACATACTTTAACACCTACCACAATGAGGAAGGAGAGAGTCAAGTCACCACTCGATTTTAGGGGAAAATCAAGAAACCATATGAGAGGAAGGGAAAAGAATTAGTTATTATTTTACTCTTTAATAGTTATCTAGGTTTTTATGTTAATTAGAGTAAATTTGATTAATGTTCATAGCATAATAGATGATAAAAACAAATTTACAAAATAAATCAGTCTATCTTAGGACTAATATACCAATCTCCTTTCGTGAGCTAATTAATCTAAGTGTTGGAAATGAAAAAGAAGATAAAGGGAAAGAACTAACCTAAAATAGTGCTTTTGTAGGCATTGAAACTACTTGGGAAGAATATGAGAATTGACATGCATCCAAGAGAGTATTACACGTCCCAAATAAACCTACACATCTAACTTAACATCCTTGCAAAACATCTTTGTGCTTGATCTCCAATGCAATACAATATATAATGCTATAACTACCACATAAAACAATATAACAATGAAGTGTTCAATCATGACCATAAGTTCACTTAAAAGGCTTGATACCTCTCTTTCATAGCTACGTTATAGCCTCCCTTGAGGTAGAGGAGTTGAATCATCCAAGGTATGAGATGAGGTAAAGCCATTGAAGATGCCCTAGAGTAAGACAACAAGCCTACAAGGTACGAACCAAACTAATAGAAATGTGTCCTTATAGAGGTGACGAAGAAGACATGAAAGGAAACCCAAGATTATGGTACTAGAGTTAGGAAGCTAGATCAGTATTTAACACTGATTCGAATGTGTACTTACCAGAAATGATTTCAAATATGGAAGATTTGAAGAAAATATACATAGATGAATCGAGGAATACAAATAGGAAAAGAAATGACATCAAGGCATAAGTAAATTATATGGTAGTTATTGGAGAAAGAGATTTGTAAAAACACGTTGTATTCCAATTCTCCATTAAGTTATAGGATTTTCAACGCGTACTATATTTATTTCTACTAAAAAGTGCTCTCTATTCCATGCCCATGACTTACAATTATGATACGATCAAATGAAACCATAATTCACTTCCATCAAAATATCAAGAAGGGTTAAGAAAAATTAATTAGGTAGACGCCTAATTAAGCAACCTAAAACAAATTTGGGTCATTGACCCAACATAAAGCATCCAAAGAAACTACGGGCCAAATAAGGGGCTCAAAGCAAGAAAACATTCCCACAATGTAAGTGACTTTGTGTTTGGACTTTCGATAATACTCCTAGGACATGGCCTCTATTGAAGCTAATGTTGAACAATATTAAAGAAAGCTATAAATGCCAATATAAACTTTCATGTGTTAATGAGTTAATGTCATTCCTCGTGTTTCTCAATCTCACAACAGCTATTTCTGTATAAGTGGGTACAAAAAATAATTAAAGAAGTTAATGGCGTTTGAGGCGATTGGGAAATGTTTCAAGTGGTGGTTCACTAATACATTAGAGAATATTAACTTAAAGTGTTGAGTTTGATATGATGATAAGTTTTTGGGTTATAGGATTTTTTAAATTTGATTAATGGTTTTTTTTATGGTTCTAAATGTTTTTCAAATGGTTAATGAACATTTTGTAGATGAATTAAAAAAAAATATTATTAGACAAAGAATCAAAAGGCAACATAGTTTATTATATTTAATTTTCAATGAAGCCTTTGACTTCAAGCTTAGTAATCCAAAATGTAGTGTTGTTGTCTCTTTAAAGATATACTTATTGGCTTGTTAGCAAGGGCTAGTACTCTTTCCAATCTCAATAGATCCTCAAGTTTTTATGGATTTTGTTCACCTTTTAGGAATTGTCAACAACCTTGTGCAATGTTGTGCTCCAACAAATAGCCAAGAAAGTGGATGAATAGATCTATTGGGCACCAATATCCCTAGGGGAAGGATTCCATTTTTTCTATAAAAGTCCTTGCTACTACCCATGCGTGTTACTCTATTGTTAGATCCCTTCTCATGTTGTCTATCATTGATGGGAGAATCTCTTATGAGACTTTAGATGGGACATGCTACAAGGAAAGAAGGGCACTCATCACATTAATTAGGATATTCATTGCATTCCAAAGGAGTAGTGAACTCTGCCTGTGATTGGATCAAACACACCAAGCCTAGGCCACTTATTCGACGTGGGTTATTAGAGCACTAGTAGGGAAGAAAAATTGGAAGATCCTTTTGCACAACTACATTTACATGGAACCGCTTTGGGGAAGAAAATTTGTCCAAACATCAAATTTCGAACTTTATAGTTAATGTAAGAAAAGGCTTTCATTAAGGAGACCTTTTTGGCTTAGAGCGTTTGGAAATCCACAAAAGCTATCAAGCGACATTTGAGCTACTAGGTGATTCCCTTCAAGTTGGTCTATCTTCGAATAACAAGTGCATTTGGTGGTTTCATTTGGTTGTCTTTGAAGGAAATCCTATTGCTAAATCTTGTGGTTTTTGACAAAGAAACTTTTTTGTAAGGGTGTGATGAGAGTCATGGACCTTTATGATGGAAATGCCCATAATTGGAAGAATTAGGTGTCTTTGAACTCTAAATTTCAATTCTTTACCCCAATAACTTTATTCTCTGTAGGGTTGAGGATTTAATTACATAGGAGTTATTCCTTAAACTAGGTGTTGTTAGCCAAATGGTGTGGTTGAAAGATTGGATGTGGAATGAGAGGCTAAACTCTCCAAGAAGTATAAATACTATATAGATAAGTCTCAATGCTAAATCTAAGATAGAAAATAAGTTGAACAATTTTTGGAGACTTTACTTTAAGAAATCTACATGGCTCGATCGACTTCATTCAATATGGGAATTTTTCATTGAGCCTAAAAATTTTAAGATTTTAATTTTAATTTATTATTATTTATTTTATATGGTCTCTAACTTCGGATTCCCTTCCTCTTAGCAAACCCTAGAAATATCTAGGAGTTCCACAGCCTAAGCTCCCCTTTTGTCACAAACATGATAGTGTTAAACATCTTGTTTGGTACCTACATTTGCTTTGTCAAGCTAAGACTGGATCTCAAAGTTGTGTGGTCAGTTCCTTCTGGGGTTTGCTACTTTGAATGTCTCTCCTTGGTGATAAGCTTCCATGAGCCAATGAATTTCACGGAGGATGGAAACTTGTTAGAGTGGAGATAATCTTCTTTATCCTAAAATAGATAATGAATGCATTTTTAAACATGGTTATTTCATTCATTTTACTTGGTATGATGGAGCTCTAATTTATGCAAATTTGTGCTTACAAATCTAGGTCCAAGTTGGGAATGTCAAACTAAAGCTAGTCTAACTACATCAAATGATGGATTATGGGGGACAACCCTATATACTATGAGTCAAGCCCATTGTAAGTGCACTCTACTCTTGGATCAACCCATTTGCATTGGTCTAGTTGAAGGTATTTCCATAGTGGAGGTCGCTTGGTTCAAGAGTGCAACAAACATAAGAGAGAGTGTTGTGAACCTCATAATTCCCGTCACCTCCTCAACCTTCAAAACCAAGTTCCCAACCAAAATGGTCTTATATATCTCGATGGATATGCAACCAAATGAACATGAAGATGATGAATGGGGCACCATCTAACTTATTGTTGATCCACGATTTATTGGGTTGGTTTCCAACCCCACTAATCATGACTAACTCAAAGACCAAGGATCCATTATTGCAGCTTGAATTTATGGATATCTTTAGTGTGGTGTGCTAGCCATTATAGTTGTTTTTTAGCTATCTATCTTTTGGCCCCGACCCATATGATTTTGGATTTATTATGCTTTTAAAGCTCAAACTCTTTATGTTTTATGAAGCCCCCACGATACTTCTAGTGACCAGGTTTTGTTTGCAGTCATTGATGTTGGGCCCACCCATTTTTAATAAAATGTACATGCACATATTGCTTTATATGCTACCTTTTTCACTTAAATGTCTGCTAGGGAAGAGACACTAAGGGTGGTCCATCAAACTTTATGTGACTTCATTCTCCAGGTTTCAAAACACTTTAGACCTCCAATTTTTTACCACATATACATTGGTGTGTTTTTTAGATCTCCACTTCATTTTGACATCCAAAATGGTGCCATACCAATGATGAAGTTCTAATACATTGAGAATACCTTATGGGTGAACATTAATTGTGAAGGAAAATTGAAAATACTAGTATAGATCCATCTTAAACCTGTATCTACCAAGCATCGAGAGGGATCCAATTTATTAAGGTGTATTTTTTCTTTTAAATTTAAACTCAAGAAATTTGATCTCTCTTGATTGATAGATCCGAGTTTAAGTTTTAACTTTTTATTTTATAAATGAACATCTATTTTTTAATTACTTTTCATAATATTTTATTTTATGAACCAACATGGATTTTTTTAAAATACTTTCCAAATACTTTTTACATTTTATTAGATGATTATAGGATTTTTTTAAAATACTTTTTAGGTTTTATTAGATGTAACATTACATAACGCTACATCACATACGTTAAAACATCTCCCCCATACTGAACTGTAAAGCACCTCATTTCACTCGGTACAATTAATTTAAACTTATGATGAAATGAAATAACTTAAAATGAATAAGATTTAAAATATGAAAATTTTAATTTTATCAAAATATAAAAAAAAATCTTTTATAATAAATATTTTTAAAACACTTAAATCTTATTTTAATATTAATGCTTTTGACAATTACATGCATATAATTTTTTTCATAAACCAATTATGACATTCTCTTTTTTCAACCAATTATGACATACTCTTTTTTAAAAGAGAGGTTTAGATTCATTTAAGATTGAAATCCATCCACACCACTCATATCTTCAGTATCAATCTATGCTCCACTACTTATGTCTCTACCCATTTCTATCTCCAATGTTGTGTCTCTACTTTATTGCTACTAGTATCTCTACCCACTTTTATCCTTGCTCCTTTACTGTATCTCTACCTGAGCACTTTGTGTTAAATTAGTTCAAACCTTAATGATTAGAACTTGAATTTTCTTAAACGCTTATAAGTGTTAATATAACACTGGTACGTGTACCTTAAGTGACCTATTAGTTAATTTTGAAGTCTAGATAATTATAGGCTAAACATTTGCTTGCATTTTAGATTATTTCCCAAATCCTCTTGTACTCCACGTGGTATTCTAGGACTCTTGTACAGGACGTGATATTATTAATTCAACGAACTTGTTAGTTCGTTGATCATCCTCTGAAGAATCATAGCGTGGGACTGTGTGATCTTTTGTGCTGGCATTGATGACCCAATGAACTTCTGGATCATCATGTTAAGAATCATAGAGTGGACCTGTGTGATTTTTTGTGCTGGCATTAATGACCGTCCAGATTTTAACTCTGTTCAAATAACAAATAAAGAAATTGAACACAATATTCTGTAACTGTGAGAACGATCTGACCTTCCCACTGTGGAAAACTACATACCGACAAAGCAGGGGCGTTGGTGAAAAGATGATCAAGGAGAATAACACACGAGTGATATGCATGCGCTGGTAGCTTTTTGCAGGGCATCAAAATGGGCCACCACTGCCATTTACTGTAAGCTTTGGGTGAGCACTTACAATAAATTCTCTCATCTTTTACGTGGTCCTCTCTCGCTCGCTCCAGTTGTTGAGTTGGACCATTCAATGTGGTATAAATTAGACCATGAGAGTGCACGAGGATATATGTACAGGTAGAAGAAAGCATACAGTGGAGATGGCGGATATGAGCTTCATTCTTGGTGTTATAGGTTCGATTCTCACCGATATATAATCTATACATCTGATCAGACTTGCATTTAATGTAGTTTATATAAATGTAAATGCGGTTTTGGTTGCTGAATTAGTTTGAGAAATTGCACTGTGATGTGATCTTTCTAATTTATCTGAAGTTTGGGCAAAATGGTGCAGGAAATGTGATATCGATCCTCGTTTTCATCTCGCCACTGTAAGCTCTGAAATGTTTTAAATCGTTAAATGCAAACACTGTAAGGTACTCTGTCAATTTTGATTGCTGATTAGGTTTTGGTTGACAGGAAGACTTTCTGGCGCATAGTGAAGAGTAGGTCCACAGAGGATTTCAAGTCTCTGCCTTATATCTGCACGTTGTTGAGCACTGCTCAGTGGACTTATTATGGATTAATCAAGCCCGGGGGACTGTTGATATCTACTGTTAATGGGGCAGGCGCTCTAATGGAAACAGTCTATGTGATTCTCTTCATAATTTACGCCCCTAAACGAATTAAGGCAAGTATTTTCAAGATTTATTGCTTTCAGTGGTATGAAACCCTAGTGGAGTGGAGGTTTGTTATTTAATTTTTATGTATAGACTGTTCACATGAGTTAAAAGGTTAGTTTAATGGGTTAGTGTCCATGTTGTTATTTAGTTTAATTGGTTGTGGTTAATTTTCTTAACATTCCTTGAATGTGGGAATATATGTATATATATATATATAATATGAATAATAAAATTTATTTGAAAAAGTGTTAGATGTTTATATTTTAAAATTTGGGGTGGATATGTTTTCTTATATTGTAGGAGGATGAAACAAGTGTACTGTACAAATTAAATAATTTTATGATTCTGGTTCCAAATTCAAAATAAACAATTAAAAAAAACAATATAAAAAATGATTGGTACTGATGCACAGATAACTATTAGAGGAATAGACAATGGGTGATTACAACTAAGCATGGAGAACAAGTCACTTCTAATTGTTCATGACAACTTGTGGTTTATCAATATCTACAAATTAAGTATTTGTTTGCTAGTTGATTATAAGATGTATTTCATATCTCAATTTACTGAAAAAAATAAAGTTCAAAATCATATTTAACGAAACAAAATGGGTTAGCAGCAAAAAAAACTAAAATCCAAAATCATCTTTAGACAAACTGAATTAATTTAACAAGTTGTAGCTAATTACACGGATAGGTGTCTAGATATTATTTCAGATTTTGGACTTCCTTGAGTCGATTAAGAAGATTACCTGAGTGTAACAAGTGTACAGCCTGGATTCATTTCATGGTCTTCTTATCTTGTTATGCTCAAATACATCTTGATTAACATTTAAATAAGTTTCAGTTAAGCTGTGGCTACACCTATGAATGTTTCACTTAAGCCATGGCTACACAGAAGATGCAATTGAATTTTACACATTTTCTGAATGCTATTGTTATGCAGCTCAAGACTGTTTTGCTGGTGCTGCTTGTTGATGTAGTATTCTTCCTTGTTGTGTTTTTGGTGACCTTTCTGGCACTGAATCAACATACAAGAATAACTGTAATAGGAATTCTCTGCGTGTGCTTAACATTAAGCATGTATGGTTCCCCGCTAGCAGTCATGGTAAGCATGTATTTTCAATTAAAAGCTTAAAAGCAGCTTGCCTGATAGTTTATACAACCTTTGAATCTTTTTTAAACCGTTATAATGGGAATAGCTCAAACAAATCTAGTGCAGTTTTGAATTGTATTAGTTTATTTTATAATTGGCCTGCATGTGGATGGTAACAGAGAACAGTCATCGTAACTAAAAGCGTGGAATTCATGCCCTTTTTCCTGTCATTCTTCCTGTTTCTCAACGGAGGAGTCTGGGCAATCTGGGCAGTGTTTGAACGCGACGTGTTTGTTGGGGTAATTAGTGTTCACGTTTTTCATTAAGATTAGATTTAGATAAAATATATATGATGTTAAGGATTCGAACAAATCTGCTTTTCATTCTACAGATACCGAATGGAATCGGCTTCGGCCTGGGAGCTGTACAGCTCCTGCTGTACGTGATTTATAGAAAGGGAAAAGAAACCAAAGAAGAAGACATGAAGAGCAATGGCTTAAAACTCGTGGCCGAGGACATCGAGATGAGTGGAGATAAATTATGTTCAGTTGACCATATTGCCGGTTCCAAAGCCCCATCTCAATAATCTGCAAATCAGGGGATCCAGACTTCCGAAAGGAAAATCAACAGGGTCTCAGAAAGCTAATTGTAAACTCCACGTCGCTTGTAGTACCACCTTTTCCATAAGGCCAATATCGTAGTGCCACCAAATTTCAGTTCACAGTTTCAGTATGATAAAGATAGGCATAAGAATGGTTTGCAAACTTTATCTAATTTGATCAGTAAGTCTACACCCTATGTATGGATAGTTTGACATAATGAAATTATATAAAATTTCAAACTTTATCTAATTTGATCGGTAAGTCTACACCCTATGTACGGATAGTTTGAGATAATGAAATTATATAAAATTTCACTATCTATCTCCTATCGAAACCTGCTGCAATGCAGAAAAGTTAAGTTCATTTGTATGCATACGAATATTGCATAAAAGGTCATTGGTTGTGGAAATGTCGGTGAAACTGAAATTTTGAATAGCTAAAATTTGAAACAGTAAAGGATAACATAGCAACAATAATCTGTTATTGTCCTTTTGCAATTGTTAAAACAGTAAAGGATAACATAGTTAGTAATAATAATAATCTGTTATTGTCTTTTTGCAATTATTGCAACTAGAGTGGAAGTGCTTTACAATCTAGGATAATCCATGTTTTCAGACCTATGTCATATTGGAGTGTGGGACCAATGTGACATGTTTTCACGTTTTCAGTTAGTTCCAAAAATAAAAAGTAATTTAAAAACTTTATGTCACTTTTAAAAAGAAAAAGTAATTTAAGACCTATGTCAGGTGGGACCTATGTGACATGTTTTCAGGTTTTCAATTGGTTCCAAAAATAAAAAGTAATTTAAAAACTTTATGTCACTTTTAAAAAGAAAAAGTAATTTAAAAATTTCACTTAACTAAAAATATATCTAGGAGCTCAAAGTGGTCCAATTTAAGTGTCACTAGAAGAGAGATCCATTTTTTGAGGTATATTTAATTTTAATCTAAAATTTTTTACACATCAAGAAAAAATAGTCATATCATATCATGTAGTGCATATTATGGATTTTTTTAATTTTTTTAATTTTCTTAATAGCAATTTAACTTTAATTTTTATAACATAAATGTACATACCCTACCCCTCTTGGATTTGAAATGTGACCTCTTAGGAAGAAACACATGTATAACTTTTAAATTACTCTCATATTTAATGTTACATTTTAGTAAACAATTTATTGGCCTCTTAAAATATAATCTTCATTATGTAGTGTTTTCCCTTCTTTTCAAATTTCATGGGATACTTGAAAATTAATCCTAGAACATGGTTTTTCCTTTATTTTTTCTTAACCTTATTCCACCACCTAAAGAAGCTGCCACATTTACTAATCATAAGTTAGAATTCAAATTGACAAGATTCATGTGAAGTATCAAATCCTTATGGAATTCATAATTGTTAAATGGATGAGGTCTCTTTATGACACCTAGCGGTTTCCATTTACAACAACCACACTCCAGAAAGATGCATCAATATTCTTCACTTTTTCTCTATCATCCGAGGGGAAATTTGATTCCTTAATCTACACTTCTAGACAAGGATTGCCACCCTTTGATGAAACTATCGGTCACTGATTTTTTGTATTATTATCATCATCATCATTTGAATATAATTTCCACCTGATTGCCAACTTTTTGGTCATGGTTATGTCCTATGTTCCTTTTTAAATGATCTTGCACTTAGGGACACAGATATTGAGGATGATGTTTTTGTTTACATATGTGACATTGAAAGTTGCATTTTCATGATCCAAAATTGGGCACATCTAAAATTTTTCCTATATAGTATCATCTTGTTTTGTAAATCCTAGTCGAATCTGTCAATCTCAATAGATATGCAAGCATATGTGGACAAACCCAACTTAATCTACTCAACATATGTTTTAATGTATATGCCCAATTTTTTTCCAATAGCTTCAAAAAATGTTAAGTACCAAACATGCACTCGAAGGAAAATTTTAGAAACAAACACAAACTAGGATTTTGGTGACACGCAAAATGGTAAGATGAAAATAAGGGACCCATGTAGTAACAAAAAGTCTTTCTCTTCCCTAAAATAAAGGTCCTTCCCAAAAAATTATAGGATAATCAATAGGTATGTTATCTTTAGAAAGTGGAGCATTATGCTAATTTATTATATATATATTATTCAAATCAAACATTTGATTACCTATATAAGTAATGATTACATCTTAATATAAAATTTGGTATGTTTAAATGATTAAATGGATTTAAAAATGAGGAATTGAAGAAGAAAAATTGTCAAATGAGTCATTTGCCATTCAATACTTGCTTTAAAATAGGGTAATAAAGACAATGTGACAAAAACTTAGTAAGTGTGACAAGAACTTAGTGGTAAATATCGTAGTCACAAAATA
This sequence comes from Larix kaempferi, assembly GCA_027924585.1. NCBI lineage: Eukaryota > Viridiplantae > Streptophyta > Pinopsida > Pinales > Pinaceae > Larix > Larix kaempferi. Next base: position 3,008,084 of record BSBM01000110.1, read on the forward strand.
AGATTTTATAAATATAAAATCAACTTGATGATCACCTACACAAAACAACATTCCTTATACGGGAAAATGTTTGCATATAAAACATTTATTTAATCAATTTAAGATCAATTCTGACTCATGTTTAGTACTAGAAGCGAGATGAAAAAATATAAACATGTAGAAGAATGTCTAACTTACTTTGCAAACAAGAAGAAATTGATTATAAAGTGCAAGCGACAATACAATGTCCCATGTATGAAGCTACATGCCAAAAACACTCAATCTAGTTTATGAACAAAAAAAACACACTTATATGATTAACGTTTAAAAACAACACCAAAAAAACCAAAAAATGAATATATTGCAATATGTTTCATGTTGGGACATTCTTGAAACAAATACATCAAAGCTCCAAATATAAAATTCTATAATTCTTGGTCCATATATCTTATTGTGAACATAAACAATAAAATTCAATTCTATTTTATATTATTTTGAATTTTTTTATTAAGTTATTAAATTATGGGTATATGTGGAACATATCTAGTTTAAGGTGGTGAATTCAACTTATTTTGATTGATGTTATTGGACCTCTAGTTAGTACCAGTTGATTTAGGGTTCAAAATCCTTTAAGTGAAATTTTTTATTTTTTATTTTTTTAACTTCATGAATAGAATACACTAATATACTTAAACCAATTTATGTATATGTGTTGCATTTTAGGAGGCCATAAGTTCAAATTTAGAAGAGAGTGGGGTATGTACACCTCTTAGTTGCACATAAGGAGGTCCCTTGTTCCACAAATAAAGGAGCCTCATACACCAAATTTGTGTTTAGCTTGATTGTGACCTTAAAATTATATTATTATTATTAAATACACTACTCACAATTTAAAAAATACAATTTTTAATTATTTATAAAAAATAAAAATAAAACCATTTTTCCACATCTAAATTGCACTATACACACAACTTCAATTTAATAAAATATAATAAATATATACAAATAAGAGAAATTGCTCAAGCAAATTTTATAAATATATACACATTTATAATTATAAAACATTAAAGTTGTACTTATATTTTACTTGTAAATTGTACCTTACACATAACTTCAATTTCATAAAAAATAAAAATATACATAAATAAGATAAATTCCTTAAACAATTTTTATAAACATGTATACACATTTTATGATTTGAAAACATTGAAATTGTATAATATATTTCATATCTAAATCGTACAATACACATGACTTTATTTTCATAAAATATAGTAGATATACACAAATGAAATAAATTGCTCAATCAACTTTTATGAATATATAGACATTTTATGATTTAAAAACATAAAAGTTATACTTGTATGGCATGATGCCTATTTTATTATTTTATTTTATTGTGCTTCTCGATGAAGAATATGGATCATTTAATACTAATAATATGATTAGAAAGTTATACTCTATAACAATAAAATTAATCAATATATTAATACTTTAATAATAAAGAAAAAATAAAATATATTTATATTTATATAATAAAATGGTGAAAAAAAGTATTGTACAAAAAATTTACAAACACTTACATTCAACGCATGTTAATTACCATAGCTACGTTTTATACACCTTTAATATTTATAGCGTTTTCCATTAAGATAAAAGAGTTACAAACTTACAATATATCTCTAGTTGTGAAAGGAATTACGGATTTCTCACAAACTGCCCCCAAAAACATACATAAAATACATTAACATGAAAGAGAATCCAAATAATCAATCAACAATGTTCAACGATTCTTATCAAAGAATCATGAAGCTATCATAATTGGAGAGAGGATATTTCTAACCTCATATTGAGATGATATAACACGTAGGTCTAGTGCATGTATACTTGAGCGTCTATTTGCTTCTTTGTCATGTTTCCTATATGTGATGAAAATAGATGGATTAAAATGTGTATTTCAAATTTACATTATGGTGAAAACTTTTATATAGATTTATGTTCTTTCACTACCTTATTCTTATAATTCAATTACTAATTATTTTGGAGTAATTATCATAAATGTTTATTTTTGGTATCTTTTCCTCTAAATCAAGGGTCATCAATGAGTTTGTTACCTTTACTTCTACTGAATTATTTATGCATGGGTCCAAATGACATTTAAAAGTGAGCTTATGATGATCTAATATATAAAAGATGCACCTACGTAATTTTCTCTAGGGTTCTTATTAACATCTCTATCAAAAGAGATGGACCTATTTACTTTTAGGTTTCCACCCACTCTCCACTTTTCTAAATTTGATTTTTCTTATATATTATCTAAGAACCTTCTAGATTGTAGTAAGTCATGACAAGGGTCACTAGAATATCTTGGAAGGGGGAGTTGTGATATTTTCTTACTGCCTCATTTCCCACTAGGATTCTAGAGCCTCCTCCATAAAGCTACATTCACAGTTTATATTTTCTTCAATTAAACTCTTGATAGTTTTCTAAACATCCATAGTAAAGTGATAGGTCATAAATACATCATGTATGGTTTACCAATGTCCTTTAAGTTGTTCTTTTCTAGTCAATCTAGAGAACCAAAGGGAGAGGAAATCTAAGAAGATATTATATACATAATTCGCTTTCAAGTTCACTTTAGATAGAATATAGTAACCTAGACCTTGTCAATATTTTTTCTAAAGGCTTTCCCATATCTACACTTTGTTGTTCAAGATTAGCCATAAAAGGAATTTAGTTTTTATCCAAGCCTAAAATTTCTAGATCAAATTCCACTTCTAAGTTTCAACCCCAATTTCTTGATCTACTATAGAAATAGAAACTTGATATCCTTTGTTTAAATTGTAAGAACCCCTTATCTTATTTGTTTCCCTTACAAACTCTCAATTTGGTCTCTTAGCTTAATGGATGAAATTTATAGGTTGGTTTTGCATTCTTATTGTTCCTCTACAAGAAGATTCTAAATATCTAACTACTCAACACTTTCCACCCTAAGCTCACTAGTTGATATTCTTTGAGCCATAAACACTAGCAAGGAAGAAGAGGATTTGTGAGTGTATTTGGCCCATAAAATACTAATACAACCTTTGTGTATCTACCCCCATACCCAAGGTCCAATTCCCAATATTAAATGTATGCAATTTCCTACCAACCATGCTAGACAATCTCATGTGAAGAATATCTCGGGCTATCATTGAAACCTGCTGCAATGCAGAAAAGTTAAGTTCATTTCTATGCATACGAATATTGCATAAAAGGTCATTGGTTGTGGAAATGTCGGTGAAACTGAAATTTTGAATAGCTATTATTTGAAACAGTAAAGGATAACATAGCAATAATAATCTGTTATTGTCTTTTTGCAATTGCTAAAACAGTAAAGGATAACATAATTATTAGTAATAATAATAATCTGTGATTGTCTTTTTGCAATTATTGCATCTAGAGTGGAAGTGCTTTACAATCTAGGATAATCGATGTTTTCAAACCTATGTCACATGGGAGTGTGGGACCAATGTGACATGTTTTCACGTTTTCAGTTAGTTCCAAAAATAAAAAAGTAATTTATAAACTTTGTCACTTATAAAAAAAAAGTAATTTAAGACATATGTCACTTCTAAAAAGAAAAAGTAATTTAAGACCTATGTCAGGTGGGACCTATGTGACATGTTTTCAGGTTTTCAATTAGTTCCAAAAATAAAAAGTAATTTAAAAACTTTATGTCACTTTTAAAAAGAAAAAGTAATTAAAAAATTTCACTTAACTAAAAATATATCTCGGAACTCAAAGTGGTCCAATTTAAGTGTCACTAGAAGAGAGATCCATTTTTTGAGGTATATTTAATTTTAATCTAAAATTTTTTAACATCAAGAAAAAATAGTCATATCATATCATGTAGTGCATATTATGGATTTTTTTAATAGCAATTTAACGTTAATTTTTATAACATAAATGTACATACCCTACCCCTCTTGGATTTGAAATGTGACCTCTTAGGAGGAAACACATGTATAACTTTTAAATTACTCTCATATTTAATGTTACATTTTAGTAAACAATTTATTGGCCTCTTAAAATATAATCTTCATTATGTACTGTTTTCCATTCTTTTCAAATTTCATGGGATACTTGAAAATTAATCCTAGAACATGGTTTTTCTCTTTATTTTTTCTTAACCTTATTCCACCACCTAAAGAAGCTGCCACATTTACTAATCATAAGTTAGAATTCAAATTGACAAGATTCATGTGAAGTATTAAATCCTTATGGAATTCATAATTGTTAAATAGATGAGGTATCTTTAGGACTCTTGGCGGTTTCCATTTACAACAACCACACTCCAGAAAGATGCACCAATATTCTTCACTTCTTCTCTATCATCCGAGGGAAAATTTGATTCCTTAATCTACACTTCTAGACAAGGATTGCCACCCTTTGAGGAAACTATCGGTCATTGATTTTTTGTATTATTATCACCATCATCATTTGAATATAATTTCCACATGATTGCCAACTTTTTGATCATGGTTATGTCCTATGTTCCTTTTTAAATGATCTTGCACTTAGGGACACAGATCTTGAGGATGATGTTTTTGTTTACATATGTTACATTGAAAGTTGCATTTTCATGATCCAAAATTGGGCCCATCTAAAAATTTTCCTATATAGTATCATCTAGTTTTGTAAATCCTAGTCGAATCTATCAATCTCAATAGATATGCAAGCATATGTGGACAAACCCAACTTAATCTACTCAACATATGTTTTAATGTATATGCCCAAATTTTTTCCAATAGCTTCAAAAAATGTTAAGTACCAAACATGCACTCGAAGGAAAATTTGAGAAGCAAACACAAACTAGGATTTTGGTGACACACATAATGGTAAGATGAAAATATGAGACCCATGTAGTAACAAAATGTCTCTCTCTTCCCTAAAATAAGGGTCCTTCCTAAAAAATTATAGGATAATCAATAGGTATGTTATCTTTAGAAAGTGGAGCATTATGCTAATTTATTATATATATATATATATATATATATATATATTATTAAAGTCAAACATTTGATTACCTATATAAGTAATGATTACATCTTAAGATAAGATTTGGTATGTTTAAATGATTAAATGGATTTAAAAATGAGGAATTGAAGAAGAAAAATTGTCAAATGAGTCATTTGCCATTCAATACTTGCTTTAAAATAGGGTAATAAAGACAATGTGACAAAAACTTAGTAAGTGTGACAAGAACTTAGTGGTAAATATCATAGTCACAAAATGAGATTTTATAAATATAAAATCAACTTGATGATCACCTACACAAAACAACATTCCTTATACGAGAAAATGTTTGCATATAAAACATTTATTTATTCAATTTAGGATCAATTCTGATTCATGTTTAGTACTAGAAGTGAGATGAAAAAATATAAACATGTAGAAGAATGTCTAACTTACTTTGCAAACAAGAAGAAATTAATTATAAAGTGCAAGTGACAATACAATGTCCCATGTATGAAGCTACATGCCAAAAACACTCAATCTAGTTTATGAACAAAAAAACACACTTATATGATTAACGTTTAAAAACAACACCAAAAAAAGCAAAAAATGAATATATTGCAATAAGTATGTTTCATGTTGGGACATTCTTGAAACAAAGACATCAAAGCTCCAAATATAAAATTCTATAATTCTTGGTCCATATATCTTATTGTGAACATAAACAATAAAATTCAATTCTATTTTATATTATTTTGAATTTTTTTATTAAGTTGTTAAATTATGGGTATATGTGGAACATATCTAGTTTAAGGTGGTTAATTCAACTTATTTTGATTGGTGTTATTGGACCTCTAGTTAGTACCAGTTGATTCAGGGTTCAAAATCCTTTAAGTGAAATTTTTTATTTTTTATTTTTTTAACATCATGAATAGAATACACTAATATACTTAAACCAATTTATGTATGTGTTGCATTTTAGGAGGCCATAAGTTCAAATTTAGAAGAGGGTGGGGTATGTACACCTCTTAATTGTACATAAGGGGGTCCCTTGTTCCACAAATAAGGGGGCCTCATACACCAAATTTGTGTTTAGCTTGATTGTGACCTTAAAATTATATTATTATTATTAAATACATTACTCACAATTTAAAAAATACAATTTTTAATTATTCATAAAAAAATAAAAATAAAATATTTTTTCCACATCTAAATTGTACTATACACACAACTTCAATTTAATAAAATATAATAGATATATACAAATAAGAGAAATTGCTCAAACAAATTTTATAAATATATACACATTTATGATTATAAAACATTAAATTTGTACTTATATTTTACTTGTAAATTATACCGTACACATAACTTCAATTTCATAAAAAATAAAAAATATACATAAATAAGATAATTTGCTTAAACAACTTTTATAAACATATATACACATTTTATGATTTGAAAACATTGAAATTATATAATATATCTCATATCTAAATGGTACAATATATATAACTTTATTTTCATAAAATATAACAGGTATACACAAATGAGATAAATTACTCAAACAACTTTTATGAGCATATTCACATTTTATAATTTGAAAACATAAAAGTTATACTTGTATGACATGATGCCTATTTTATTATTTTATTTTATTGTGTTTCTAGATGAAGAATATGGATCACGTAATACTAATAATATAATTAGAAAGTTATACTCTATAACAATAATATCAATATATTAATACTTTAATAATAAAGAAAAAATAAAATATATTTATATTTATATAATAAAATGGTGAATACTTTAATAATAGAAAAAATAAAATATATTTATATTTATATAATAAAATGGTGAATACTTTAATAATAAAGAAAAATAAAATATATTTATATTTATATAATAAAATGGTGAAAAAAAAGTATTGTAAAAAAAGTTTACAAACACATACATTCAACGCATGTTAATTATCATAGCTACGTTTTATATACCTTTAATATTCATAGCCTTTTCCATTAAAATAAAAGAGTTACAAACTTACAATATATCTCTAGTTGTGAAAGGAATTACGGATTTCTCACAAACTGCCCCCCAAAAACATACATATAATACTTTAAGATGAAAGAGAATCCAAATAATCAATCAACAATGTTCAAACGATTCTTATCAAAGAATCATGAAGCTATCATTATTGGAGAGAGGATATGTTTAACGTCATATTGAGATGATATAACACGTAGGTCTAGTGCATGTATACTTGGAGCGTCTATTTGCTTCTTTGTCATGTTTCTTATATGTGATGAAAATAGGTGGATTAAAATGTGTATTTCAAATTTACATTATGGTGAAAACTTTTATATAGATTTATGTTCTTTCACTACCTTATTCTTATAATCCAATTACTAATTATTTTGGTGTAATTACCATAAATGTTTATTTTTTGTATCCTTTCCTCTAAATCAAGCGTGATCAATGAGTTTGTTACCTTTACTTTTACTGAATTATTTATGCATGGGTCTAAATGACATTTAAAAGTGAGCTTATGATGCTCTAATATATAAAAGATGCACCTACGTAATTTTCTCTAGGGTTCTTATTAACATCTCTATCAAAAGAGATGGACCTATTTACTTTTAGTTTTCCACCCACTCTCCACTTTTCTAAATTTGACTTTTCTTATATATTATGTAAGAACCTTCTAGCTTGTAGTAAGTTATGACAAGGGTCACTAGAATATCTTGGAAGGGAGAGTTGTGATATTTTCTTACTGCCTCATTTCCCACTAGGATTATAGAGCCTCCTCCATAAAGCTACCTTCACACTTTATATTTTCTCCAATTAAACTCTTGATAGTTTTCTAAACATCCTTAGTAAAGTGATAGGTCATAAATACATGATGTATGGTTTACCAATGTCCTTTAAGTTGTTCTTTTCTAGTCAATCTGGAGAACCAAAGGGAGAGGAAATCTAAGAAGATATTATATACATAATTCGCTTTCAAGTTCACTTTAGATCGAATATAGTACCCTGGACCTTGTCAATATTTTTTCTAAAGGCTTTCCCATATCTACACTTTGTTGTTCAAGATTAGCCATAAAAGGATTTTAGTTTTTATCCAAGCCTAAATTTTCTAGATCAAATTCCACTTCTAAGTTTCAACCCCAATTTCTTGATCTACTATAGAAATAGAAACATGATATCCTTTGTTTAAATTGTAAGAACCCCTTATCTTATTTGTTTCCCTTACAAACTCTCAATTTGGTCTCTTAGCTTAATGGATGGCATTTATAGGTTGGTTTTGCATTCTTATTCTTCCTCTACAAGAAGATTCTAAATATCTAACTACTCAACACTTTCCACCCTAAGCTCACTAGTTGATATTCTTTGAGCCATAAACATCAGCAAGGAAGAAGAGGATTTGGGAGTGTATTTGGCCCATAAAATACTAATACAACCTTCGTGTATCTACCCCCATACCCAAGGTCCAATTCCCAATATTAAATGTATGCAATTTCCTACCAACGATGTTAGATAATATCCTATGAAGAATATCTCGAGCTGTCATTGATCTCCAACAAATTGATCTTATTTTTATCACCTCAATTTAATAAATTGCCATGTGAAATTCAAGTGATCATTCTTGAACACATCACTAGTTTACAATTAAAAAAATAATATCGCATATCATGGCCATTTCCCACCCTTTTGAGAAAAGTCAAACTTTAAGTTGATTGCTTCCTAGGAGTTCCTTCTTTCAATTCACTTGGATGTACAAATCACAAGGTAAATCATTCACTACCAATGCAAATTCCACAACCATGAAACTTAGCTACCTCCACAATGCATTAATGGGCAAGGGATAAATTCTACGACATGGGGAGAATTCACATTCAATTTGGTTAACCATTCAAGCTTCATGTTTTTCAAGGATTGCCTTATAAAATTGCTAAGTTATTGTAGAGGAATGAATTTGGAGATCATACATCTCTCTCTTTCATCTCTAAAATCCATTTCCCTAATGATTTCTTGTGTTCGTTCACCACTGAAACAATGCTTCTTAATCCATCAATGTTACATAGAGCATTCAAGGAGGAAAAGAATCCACCCCAGGGATATTTTTGGAGATCACTTTCTTCTATTAACTCTAATCAAGGTGACACTACATGTTTTTCCCCTTTCCATTGGAAAATATTATGAGTATTGCCCTTTTCCTCCATTGTTTTTTTTCAAATTGTGTTTTTGTAGTAAATTTTTAATTTATTGGTATTTATGCTTTGTTATTATTTATTTGATCCTATAATACTATTGTGCTGGTCTCACAACCAACATTTTTTTAATGTTTAGCTCACATCCTAGCTAAATCAAGGGTTTCGTTCACTAAGGAAACAAAACCAACATATCATAATGGAAACCCCACTTTATTTTTTGATAATCTTATCTAGCATCTTCAATGGTATTTTCCTTATAGCTAACATGTGGATTCTTGCTTGATCATTATGACATCATATATTCACTATTCACCCATAGAAAAAGGTAGGATTTAAAAAAAAACTCATTTTTTGAAGGCACATCATTTCATGCACTTGCCATAGCCGTTTCTCGACGAGATTCACATAATAGAGCATTCAAGTCCCATATGACTTGCAGAGGACTGACTATGTTAGGTATATACCTTTTCTTGCATGCAGGTTCAATTTTATGTGTGCATGAATGATACATCTATCTCTATGATATTCCATGTAGGTGTATCTAAATTTACATTTTTGGCAATTATAGGAGGTTTTCTTCTAAAGTTTATTTACCATTTTTTAATTTTTGAATATTTATCTATGTATCCTTTTTATTTTAAGTCATTTTTGTGCTTTGTAATTCATACACGTAGTTGGTAGCGAAGGGGATCATACTTCCTAGTGCTTACCATGCAGATGGTGTCTTAATCTTAATTGTACTTAATCAATTTCCAAAAACCATTTGTTGGTTTTTTTAAGTTAAATTGCTCAACTAATTTAAAATAGATAACTATGTAAGGAAAGAGCTCTTATGCTTAATCTCTTATTGCTTGGAATTGTTTTATTTCTAAGTAATTTATTTTCATTTTAGTCATCTATGTGTAGTATTTACTTCAAATCATTTTTATTTATACTATCACTTTCACCTAAATAAAGGACCTAAAATCTATCTCATTCTGAGTATGCTCTTTGCATCATACCCATAAAGAAATATAAGTAAACTAGGAAACTTGGGGGAAGAGTGAAATACCTCTTTTATTACATTTTCAATTCAAATTATTATTTTCTATTTGAAACACTCACTTAACTTAATTAAATATTAGGTGGAGAATGAACCTAAAGTACAAGTATTTATCTTATGAAATTTCTCAAAAGTTTTGCAATATTATTTTACATAATTTATTTTCAAGCATTGTAATTTCAGGTTAACATCACTTGAATTTCACACATGAAAGGAAATAAAAATTCTTCTTTACGAAAGTATGCACTTCATCTTGTACTCATAAAGCAGCCTTGATGAATAAAAAAAGGTTCTAAGTATGGAATGCCTCCTTTGTCACACCTTAATCAATACCAATAATTCGTTACACCAATTTATCTTCTCCAAATCAAAACAACATAACCATCTAAATTGATTTAATTCCTCCATTGTGGTCACAAAATAAATTATAGTACAAGTTAGGATTATTGAGATAAAAGTTTAAATAAATGCCCATAGAAACATATTCATTTTCCCAATGAGATTAAAATCCTTTATATAAAATGTACAAAAAGAAAGATGATGGGACATGCTATAATGCATCTAAGTTATTTGAACTAAACCACCCAACTCTCTTTTAACCAAAACCCTTGATTTCCAAAGGATGAATCCCTTATCCACATTTAGGAAAGGTACATTAGTATCCAAACTAAGAATTATCATCAGATATCTTTCATGGGTTATTATAGAACCTAATTTAGATAGTTTTCAACCATTGGAAAATTCCCCAAGTGCCTTTCATTATAATTGACTAGATATCACACAATTATTACCCATTTCACGGGGTTCACAACCATCCATTGAGAGATTTTGGAAGGCTTAGTTACAAATTGAGTGGAAGATCACTAGAGACACACATACATGCTTTCACTTTTCAAAACATCGATCAAGGAAACCCTACATAAAAAAAATAAAATTGTTGTGTTTAAAATTCCCACCATTGTTTCACTTCTTATAACATACCAATTTTAGATTTCATGCATAATTGATTTTGAATGGGTCACTGTTTTTTTCATAGAACTAGTATTTTGGCATCATCACATTATCATTCAGAGAATAATTACATAAATAGGAAACATAGTGAAATCCCAAGCACCTTGTCATTTTCCAAGTTTTCATAACCTCTCTCCTTTGCTTGGAAGGATTCTTATTGTTTCCATTTCTTTAACATGACAATCCATATCTCCCTTGCATCCACCTCTAGTTGAAACATTGTTAGGATTATATTTTATAGGATCACCAACACCATCTACATGATCACCTTCCTTGAAATCTATTCCATCAAGTTCATAACCATACTAGTCGTCCATAGTGGCAGTAATTCCCCTCCGTTTCCATCTAACATAAAATACATGGCTAGTATGAATATTTGACATTTGAAATACATGGCTAGTATGAATATTTGATATTTGAAGAACCTCATAATGATCCCATTTTTCACAATCTTTCTTGGACAACCATGTTGATCATACCACCCTTTGATATCCCCAACTTTTAGGGAAAATTGGGCAAAGGTCCAACCATTCGTGTTATGACTTTTCATCTATGGTGCCACACTAAATACATCGCAAATGATACCATATGAATTATTTTAATAGAGTACACCCTCTCTAGGCCATCCACTTAATATTATATTAATGAAACAATTGAATTAGACGTCACTTTTGAGTCCATTGCTAAAACTTTCCTTATCTTCTTCTCCTTACCATTCCACCATGACATGAGATTGAAAATTCTTAGCAATTTTTTTCCACAGCACATCCTTTAACATTGTAGATCACATCCATGATTGGAACCATCGGCGTATATTATGCAACATAGAGATCAAATACAAAATGATTTTGACTGGTTTTTGAAATTTCTCCTACCCTTGATCACTAGGAACATGGCCACCACCATGCCTCAAAGATAAGATGTTGAAATTCTTAAAGCAAATCACTTTGAAATAATATTTCCCATTTATGGTATCTATATACAGATGTCCTTGATTCTCCTCAACCTCTCCCTTTTGAAAGAGATAATCCCAGTACATCCCATGCAAATATCTTGTTTGTGTCCATGTCTTTATCGTACCAACAATTGTGTTGATCACTACAGTGGATACATAAATTCCCAAAACGAATATTTTACGTCATATGGTCAACCCACACATGCAAATTATGACATTCCTTAACCCACTCTCAGTCACCTACATGATGGGTCATATCCCTCACACCTACGTCGCAACATGCCCCGCCCTCAAGAAATCATGCTTCACAATATGTGCATGGCTTTTCAGGAACTATTCACAATTGTAGAGTGGAAAATTCCTCATATTATGGTCCAAATTAATAGCTTATATTATGCCCCCCCCTCAAACAATCCTTACTACCCATTCCCTAGTTCTACTCCTCTATCACCATGATCCTTCATATCACAAGTTGATGCTAATTTTTTCCAACCTTCTCCTTTCCAGTAAACCAAAGCATTTGAGCAACTAAACATGGCCAGTCTATTCAATACACAAAACAAGTGTAATATCAAAGCATAACCCTTCGCCCACAAGGAATAACAGGCAATGTTCCCAACCCACCTAATACTGTTAGGGGAAACCTTAACACTACAAACCAAAACCAAAATTCTAGCACCAAAAACAAACTCAACAAAGGAAAGAATAATGGCCTTAGGACCATTTTTACGGACAATATGTAAGTGTGGACACAAACGGATCTCCCTAGTCCGAATGGTTCGGATCTAGAACAAAATAAATACACAATACATATAACTTTCCTAGATTGATGAAATTGCAAAGTAAGTTAGGAGATAACTCACCTTATGAACACAATTCCTTTCTCCTTGTTTGATTTCAACTACTTGATATCAATATCTTCAACCGTAAAACAACATGAAACAAGTAGAAACAAACAAGCAGCGATAGCATATAATCATAAATCAATCTAGATTAGCGATCAAAGAACCCAATCCTAAAATCTATAATGACAATATGTTTATGGAAATAATTTGCATTAATGTAATTACATATAGCACAAAGAGAGAAGTTACAACCAATATTTGACATCATAACACCTTCTGAATGACCCTAGCCTCAAAGATCAAAGCTTTTTCCTCCTATGGATGAAAGGGATCTCCTAGCAGAATTTCACTAGCATGTAGGTACTCTATCCTTCCTCCTCTTAACCATGGAGAGGTGTTTTATATTTATAGACCTAAAAGGATAGGATAGGTTGAGGATTTGTCAGAGAAGCTTAAGGAATCATCCCACTAGGTAAGGGCATCGAGTGCCACCTTTCCCAACATATAAGGATAAGCCTCCATGCAATCAAAGGTTTGATAAGTCACTCGAAGCTTCTCTTTTTCTATTTTAACCAACAATGAAGCACCTTGCACACAGAAAACACGCGCCATTGAAGGGTGATGCCTCTTGTGCAAAGGAAACTCGCATCAACGATGTGCTCTACCACTATGCAGAGCGTGTCACGTAAGGTCTGACGCACCTTGTCAACGAGTAGGGCATGTTGGGGTGACAACAAAATGTTAAAAGGGTCAACAACAACAATCCTTTTAGTTATTCATCCCAAGTGCTTTAGGAATTAGGGCACATAGAGGACACATAACTCAAGATGACGAGATTTTTGTGTAATAGAATCCCCCCCAAAGCATGAAGCTAGCAAAATAAGGTAGGTGAGATGCTTTGAAATATGAGAGATTGAGGCAAGGATAATTAGTTGGAGTGACAAACAAATATTCCTGCAATACAACATACTCTGAGATATATGTATCAAGCGACTCACAACATGGCTTCCGACCAATACATTGCAAATCCATGGTAGCATAGACAGACTGAACATAATCATGGCTACTAGACACAAGCGTAGATCCATGATGAGATAATTACACAACCACAACCAATACAAGAGTGGATCCATGTGATATGACTCAAAAAATATCCATCGCAGCCTGGGTAAGATACATGAGTTAGCCCAGTTTCTTCAAACCAGATCCGCAATGATGCAAATCTAACCATGTGTTGACATAGTTTTGTCGATAGGAGTTCACTTTGCACTACTGTCAACAAACACCAACCAGAAACCCTTAAGCATCGGCCCATAAAGGTTTTACCCTTTCCAGCAACACATAGAGTGAGTGAGGTCTCACTCAAGATGTCTAAGGGGGGCTGCAGGAACCAAGTTTCCATAGTAGGGAGAAGACATGCATTAACTCTTAATCAGTCGTTACAAAAAACGGAGATCTGTCTTCGCATTATACTAACAAATCAAAGATATATTCGGCACATCAACAACATGTAAATGAAATTCGCATCAACTAGCATTACATATTAATCAATAGAGCATCAAAACCGTAAACACATCGCATCATTAAGATAACATTCATCATTCATAACACTATGACATAAATAGAAACATAGAATAGAGTGTTAACAATCAAATTAACACTCCCAGTCATGTGACAAAAGAGGCATATGTTTACCATGCACCTATAGCAAGAAGACATGACACAAGTTCATTCAGAGATGAATCCTCTCTGAGAAATGCATTAAAATGCATTAATTGTGCTTAAAATCATTCTAAGTGGTGCAAAAAGCCTAAAAACTATTGAAAAATGGGTTTTCAGTTGAAAATAATCTAAAATAAAGAAAATGAGGAATCCCACATTTAGAAGAAAAGCCTAAGGCTCATTTCCCAATGTTATATAAGAAAGGCATGGGAGGCATTGTAAAGGAAACAAAGAAAGAGCAAAGGAATGCTGGAGAGATTTTGAAGGAGGAGAAAGAGCTCAAATTCTTCAAAAGAAAGGGTGAAGGAAGGAAAGCTTATGGCTATGGAGGAAGGATGCACACCTATATCCATGGTAATCATGTATCTTCTTCATTGTTTTAATATGAAGTAATTCAAGTTTCTACCATTTTAGTGTTGAATGTTTGCTTATCTTGCATGATTCTAATCTTGAAATGTTCTTAGATCTTAATGAAGGTTTAATGAATGAACTTAGATCTTAAGAAATTTTTGATATTTTCTTCATTTCTGACATAGAATTTCACCAATTCTTAGTAAAATAGTTAAACTAGTGTAGACACAACCCTTCACTAATCACTGTTATTAGATTGGCGACCATACTGGGCATCGAACCCAAAATCTGTGGTTTCGTATACCAGTATGGTCGCCAATCTGATAACAGTGATTAGTTGGTATAGGACAAGGTTTGTGTTTATTAGTTGCTCGATCTAATGATCATGAACAAGCACAACTTGAATGGAATCAGGAGGAAGCTACATTTGAGGACACTGTAAATTTCATTTCTTCTCCAACATCTGAATGGTATGACGATATTAGGTTTTTTTCTTACACATGGGTTTTCTCCTCAATCTCTGGACTTCAAAGGATGTAGAGCTCTTAGACTAAAAGATGCACCTTATCAATTCATTGATGGGATTATTTTTTGAAAGAATTATGATGGAGTTTTGCTTAGGTATCTAGAAAAATTGAAACTGATAATGTTTTGTTGGATTACATGCAGGACCTGTTGGAGGGCATTTCTTAGGAGAGACAACTGCACACAAAATTTCGAAGGATGGTTTCTATTAGACAACTCTGTTTAAACTTGCATATGCTTTTGCTAGAAAGTGTGAGGCCTGTCATAGATGCATTGGTAAGGTTAAGAAGCCTACTTTTTCCCTACAACTAGTCACTATTCAGTTTCCCTTTCAGCAATGGGGTCTAGATTTTGTTGGTCCAATCACTCCTGCCTCTTCTTTACAACATCGATACATCCTCACTGCAACAGACTATTTCACTAGATGGGTAAAAGCAGTTTCCTTTCTAGTTGCCAACACCAACCAAGTGATATCTTTTCTTGAGAGCAATATTGTCACTAGGTTTGGGGTTCCCGAGTCTCTGTTTTTTTATAATGCCTGATATTTTTCTTCGATCGATCTCACCCAGTATGCCCTAGAGAAAGGGATTAAACTCAAGTATTCCACTAATTATTACCCACAGGGAAATGGATTGGTCGAGTCTTCTAACAAAAAAATGATTAATATTTTGAAGAAGACTGGAGCCACCCATCATAAAAAAATGGCATACCCAACTTTTCAATGCTCTTTGGGAAACCAGTTGTCGTTATGTACAGAAACCTATGACAAAACACAACCAGAGTCGACAAACAACATATCTTCTGCATGAAATATAGATCCTTAGTAGAAAGTTAGTATACAATGGATTTCAACTCATATTTACATAAAAATATCAAGAAAAACTTGAAGAAATTTTGAAAAATAAATGATGAGGGTTAGGGTTTGAATTTTTTTTCTCAAACATGTAACAAATTCCCAAATCTAAATAATAACCACTAGAGTTTGATAGATATGATGAAAAATCTACTAGATATGGAGGACCCAAAAACAATTGAAGAATTGTTGCTTGTAAAAAGAAATTCAAAAAATATCAAAGAAGCTAGAGCATAGTAACAAAATCTGTTAGAATATTGAGAATATGCATAAAAATACAACATGTTTTCTAACATGCAAAGAAAGAATATACTAGTCTATCCTTCTATCGATACAAGCAACAATAATCAGAGTAAGAAACAAGAGACAAAACAAAATAAATGATACACGGGATATATGTGGGAAAACCCTAAATGAAGAAACATCAATGAGAAGGTATTGTCTTCTTATTCTTCAAAAATCTCCATCTTACAATAAATGGAATCCTCACATAAGCATCACATCACACTCCATCTTCGCGTCATGTCACAATGATGTGTGTATCCACACCATACCCAAAAGGGTCTCCTTCACCTCTATTATATATCTAGAGGTATGTAAGAACTTCCCATAATACATACAGGATAAATGTTTTACAACTTCTCGTGTAAGGAATGGTAATAAGATAATTTATTACATGATGCATGTGGATTAACTCCATTTTATAATATTAGAGTTATTTATTCCTTTTATCCTTTTTATGATAGATATGATAATTACACTACAAAAAACACCTCACAAGTCATCATTACATAATTTAACACCTACCACAATGAGGAAGGATAGAGTCAAGTCACCACTCAATTTTAGGAGAAAATCAAGAAACCCTATGAGAGGAAGGGAAAACATTAGTTATTATTTTACTCTTTAATAGTTATCTAGGTTTTTATGTTAATTAGAGTAAATTTGATTAATGTTTGTAGCATAATAGATGATAAAAACAAATTTACAAAATAAATCAGTCTATCTTAGGATTAATTTATGAATATCCTTTTGTGAGCTAATTAATCTAAGTGTTGGAAATGAAAGAGGGGATAAATGGAAAGAACTAACCTAAAATAGTGCTTTTGTAGGCATTGAAACCACTTGGGAAGAATATGAGAATTGACAGGCATTCAAGAGAGTATTACACCTCCCAAATAAATCTACACATCCAACTCAACATCCTTGAAAAACATCTTTGTGCTTGATCTCCAATGCAATACTATATATAATGCTATAACTACCACATAAAACAATATAACAATGAAGTGTTGAATCATGACCATAAGTTCCCTTAAAAGACTTGATACCTCTCTTTTCCTAGATATGCTAGAGTGTGGTTAGAGCTTCCCTCGAGGTAGAGGAGTTGAATAATCCAAGGTATGAGATGAGGTAAAGCCATTGAAGATGCCCTAGGATAAGACAACAAGCCTCCAAAGTACGAACCAAACTAATAGAAATGTGTCCTTATAGAGGTGATGAAGAAGACATCAAAGGCAACCCAAGAGTATGGTACTAGAGATAGGAAGCTAGATCAGTATTTAACACTGATTCGAATGTGTACTTGCAAAAAATATGATGGAAGATTTGAAGAAAATCTACATAGATGGATTGGGGAATATAAATAGGAAAAGGAATGACATCAAAGCATAAGTGAATTATATGGTATTTATTGGAGAGAGAGATTTGTACAAAAAAGTTTCACTCTAATTTTCCACAAGTTACAGGTTTTTCAACCCGTACTATATTTATTTATACTAAAATGTGCCCTCTATTCCATTGCCATGCCTTACAATTATGATACGATCAAAAGAAACCATAATTCACTTCCATCAAAATATCAAGAAGGGTTAGGTAGACAGCTAATTAAACAACCTAAAACAAATTTGGGACATTGACCCAAAATAAAGCATCCAACGAAACTATGGGCCAAATAAGGGGCTCAAAGGAAGAAAACATTCCCACAGTGTAAGTGACTCTGTGTGTGTGTGGAATTTCGATAATACTCCTGAGACCTGGTCTCTATTGAAGCTAATGTTGAACAATATTAAATAAAGCTATAAATGCCAATATAAACTTCAATGCCCTTTTTCCTCTCATTCTTCCTGTTTCTCAACGGAGGAGTCTGGGCAATCTGAGCAGTGCTTGAACGCGACGTATTTGTTTGGGTAATTAGTGTTCATGTTTTTCATTAAGATTAGATTCAGATAAAATATATATGATGTTAAGGATTCGAACAAATGTGCTCTTCATTGTACAGATACCGAATGGAATCGGCTTCGGCCTGGGAGCTGTACGTGATTTATAGAAAGGGAAAAGAAACCAAAGAAGAAGACATGAAGAGCAATGGCTTAAAACTCGTGGCCGAGGACATCGAGATGAGTGGAGATAAATTATGTTCAGCTGACCATATTGCCGGTTCCAAAGCCCCATCTCAATCATCTGCAAATCAGGGGATCCAGGCTTCCGAAAGGAAAATCAACAGGGTCTCAGAAAGCTAATTGTAAACTTCACGTCGCTTGTAGTACCACCTTTTCCATAACGCCAATATCGTAGTGCCACCAAATTTCAGTTCACAGTTGCAGTATGATAAACATAGGCATAAGAATGGTTTGCAAACTTTATCTAATTTGATCAGTAAGTCTACACCCTATGTATGTATAGTTTGACATAATGAAATTATATAAAATTTCAAACTTTATCTAATTTGATCAGTAAGTCTACACCCTATGTATGAAAAGTTTGACATAATGAAATTATATAAAATTTCACTATCTCCTATCGAATCCTGCTGCAATGCAGAAAAGTTAAGTTCATTTGTATGCATACGAATATTGCATAAAAGGTCAGTGGTTGTGGAAAAGTTGGTGAAACTGAAATTTTGAATAGCTATTATTTGAAACAGTAAAGGATAACATAGTAATAATAATCTGTTGTTGTCATTTTGCAATTATTAAAACAGTAAAGGATAACATAGTTATGAGTAATAATAATCTGTTATTGTCCTTTTGCAATTATTGTAACTAGAGTGGAAGTGCTTTACAATCTAGGATAATTGATGTTTTCAGACCTATGTCACATGGGAGTGTCGGACCAATGTGATATGTTTCACGTTTTCAGT
The DNA here is from genome assembly GCA_027924585.1 of Larix kaempferi. Taxonomy (NCBI): domain Eukaryota; kingdom Viridiplantae; phylum Streptophyta; class Pinopsida; order Pinales; family Pinaceae; genus Larix; species Larix kaempferi. The sequence goes on from BSBM01000110.1 coordinate 3,027,718, forward strand.
TAGTTCCAAAAATAAAAAGTAATTTAAAATTTTATGTCACTTTTAAAAATAAAAAGTAATTTAAAATTTTATGTCACTTTTAAAAATAAAAAGTAATTTAAAAATTTTACTTAATTAAAAATATATCTAGGAACTCAAAGTGGTCCAATTTAAGTGTCACTAGAAGAGAGATCCATTTTTTGAGGTATATTTAATTTTAATCTAAAAGTTTTTACACATAAAAAAAAATAGTCTTATCATATCATGTAGTGCATATTATGGATTTTTTTAATAGCAATTTAACTTTAATTTTTACATAGATGTACATAACCTACCCCTTCTAAAAATAAAAAGTAATTTAAGACTTATGTCACTTCTAAAAATAAAAAGTAATTTAAGACCTATGTCAAGTGGGACCTATGTGACATGTTTTCAGGTTTTCAATTAGTTCCAAAAATAAAAAGTAATTTAAAAACTTTATGTCACTTTTAAAAATTAAAAGTAATTTAAAAATTTCACTTAACTAAAAATATATCTAGGAACTCAAAGTGGTCCAATTTAAGTGTCACTAGAAGAGAGATCCATTTTTTGAGGTATATTTAATTTTAATCTAAAAGTTTTTACACATAAAAAAAATAGTCTTATCATATCATGTAGTGCATATTATGGATTTTTTTAATAGCAATTTAACTTTAATTTTTATAACATAGATGTACATACCCTACCCCTCTTGGATTTGAAATGTGACCTCTTAGGAGGAAACACATGTATAACTTTTAAATTACTCTCATATTCAATTTTACATTTTAATAGACAATTTATTGGTCTCTTAAAATATAATCTTCATCATGTGTTTTTTTCCCTTCTTTTTAAATTTCATCGGATCCTTGAAAATTAATCCTAGAACATGGTTTTTCCCTTTGTTTTTTCTTAACCTTATTCCACCCCCTAAAGAAGCTGCGACATTGACTACTAATAAGTTAGAATTCAAATTGGCAAGATTCACGTGAAGTATCAAATCCTTATGGAATTCATAAGTTTTAAATGGATGAGGTCTCTTTATGACTCCTAGCGGTTTCCATTTACAACAACCACACTCGAGAAAGGCACACCAATATTCTTCACTTCTTCTCTATCATATGAGGGAAAAATGATTCCTCAATCTACACTTCTAGACAAGCATTGTCATCCTTTACTAAAACTATTGGTCTTTGATTTTTTGTATTATGATCATAATCATCATTTGAATATAATTTCCACATGATTGCCAAATTTTTGGTCTTTGTTTATGTCCTATGTTCCTTTTTAAATGATCTTGCAGTTAGGGACATAGATCTTGAGGATGATGATTTTGTTTACATTTGTGACACTGAAAGTTGCATTTTCATGATTCAAAATTGGCCCTTCTAAAAATTTTCCTATATAGTATCATCTTGTTTTGTAGTCAATGTCAATACCAATAGATATGTAAGCATATGTGGACAAACCCAACTTAATCTACTCAACATATGTTTTAATGTATATGCCTAATGTTTTTCCAGTAGCTTCAAAAAATGTTAAGTACCAAACATGCACTGAAAGGAAAATTTGAGAAGCAAACACAAACTAGGATTTTGGTGACATGCATAATGATAAGATGAAAATATGGGACCCATGTAGTAAAAAAAAGTCTTGCTCTTGCCTAAACTAAAGGTCCTTCCTAAAAAAAACTATGGTAATTAATAGGTATGTTATCTTTAGAAAGTCGAGCATTATAAGAATTTATTACATGTATTATTAAAATAAAACATTTGATTACCTATATAAGTAATGATTACATCTTAAGATAAGATTTGGTATGGTTAAGTGATTAAATGGATTTAAAAATGAGGAATTGAAGCAGAAAAATTGTCAAATGAGTTTTTGACCATTCAATACTTGCTTTAAAATAGGGTTATAAAGACAATGCAACAAGAACTTAGTAAATGTGATAAGAACTTAGTGTCAACTATCGTAGTCACAAAAGGAGATTTTATAAATATAAAATCAAATTGATAATCACCTACACAAAACAACATTCATTATTCAAGAAAATGTTTGCATATAAAACATTTATTTAATCAATTTAAGATAAATTCTCACTCATGTTTAGTACTAGAAGCGAGATGGAAAAACATAAACATAGAAGAATGCCTAACTTACTTTGCAAACAAGAAGAAATTAATTATGAAGTGTAGGTGACAATACAATGTCCCATGTGAAAAGCTACATGTCAAAAACATTCAATCTAGTTTATGAACAAAAAAAAACACTTGTATGAATGACGTTTAAAAATAACACAAAAAAACAAAAAAATGAGTATATTGCAATGAGTATGTTGCATGTTGAGACATTCTTGAAACAAAGACATCAAAGTTGCAAATATAAAATTCTATAATTCTTGCTCCATATATCTTGTTGTGAACATAAACAATAAAATTCAATTCTATTTTATACTATTTTGATTTTTTTATTATTATTTAAGTTATTAAATTATGGGTATACGTGGAGCATATCTAGTTTAAGGTGGTTAATTCAACTTATTTTGATTGATATTATTGGACTTCTCGTTAGTACCATTTGATTTATGGTTCAAAATTCTTTAAGTGATTTTTATTTTTATTTTTTATTTTTTTAACATCATGAATAAAATATATTAATATACTTAAACCAATTTATGTATATGTGTTTCCTTCTAGGAAGCCATAAGTTCAATTTCATAAGAGGATAAGGCATGCACACCTCTTAGTTACACATAAGGGGGTCCTTTATTCCACAAATAAGGGGACCTCATACACCAAATTTGTGTTTAGCTTAACTATGATCTTAAAATTATATTATTATTATTAAAGACACTACTCACAATTTAAAAAATAAAATTTTTAATTATCCATAAAAAACAAAACAAGATATTTTTTTCACATCTAAATTGTACAATTCACACAACTTCAATTTAATAAAATATAATAGATATATACAAATAAGAAAAATTGCTCAAACAACTAAATTGTACGATATACATAATTTCAATTTCGTAAAATATAATAAGTATACACAAATAAAATAAATTGCTTAAACAACTTTTATAAGCATATATACACATTTTATGATTTGAAAACATTAAAATTGTATATTATATTTCATATCTGAATTGAATGTACACTACATATAACTTCATTTTCATAAAATATAGTAGGTATACACAAATAAGATAAATTGCTTAAACATATGTTTATGAACATATACACATTTTATGATTTGAAAATATAAAGTTATACTTGTATAACATGATGTCTATTTTATTATGCTTCTGGATGAAAAATATAAAACACTTAATACTTATAATATAATTGAAAAATTACACTGTATAACAATAATATCAATATATTAATATTTTAATAATAGAGAAAAAATCAAATATATTTATATTTATATAATAAAAAGGTGAAAAAGAAACATTGTAAAACAATTTACAAACACATACATTCAACGCATGTTAATTATCCTAGCTACGTTTTATATGCCCTTTAATATTAATAGCCCTTTCCATTAAAAGAAAAGAGTTACAAACTTACAATATATCTAGCTCTGGAGGAATTAGGGACTTCTCACAAACTGCCCCCCAAAAAACATACATATAATACATTAAGATGAAAGAGAATCCAAATAATCAATCAACAATAATGTTCAAACGATTCTTATCAAAGAATCATAAAGCTATCATTTTTGGAGAGAGGATATCTTCAACCTCATATTGAGATGATGTAAAGGTCTAGTGCATGTATACTTGGAATGTCTATTTGCTTCTTTGTCATGTTTCTTATATGTGATGAAAAATAGTGAATTAAAATGTGTATTTCAGATTTAGATTATATTGAAAACTTTTATATAGCTTTATGTTCTTTTATTACCTTATCCTTATAATCCAATTATTAACTATTTTGAAGTAATTACTATAAATGTTTATTTCTTGTATCCTTTCCTTTAATCAATGGTCATCAATGCGTTTGTTACCTTTACTTCTACTGAATTATTTATGGATGGGTCCAAACAACATTTAAAAGTGAGCTTATGATGATCTAATATATAAAAGATGCCCCCTACGTAACTTTCTGTAAGGTTCTTATTAACATCTCTATCAAAAGAGATGGACCTATTTACTTTTAGGTTTCCACCCCCTCTCCACTATTCTAAATTTGGCTTTTCTTATATATTATGTAAGAACCTTTTAACTTGTAGTAAGTCATGACAAGGGTCACTAGAATATATTGGAAGGGGGAGTTGTGATATTTTCTTACCGCCTCATTTCCCACTAGGATTCTAGAGCCTCCTCCATAAAGCTACCTTCACACTTTATATTTTTTCTAGTTGAACTCTTGATAGTTTTCCAAACATCCATAATAAAGTGATAGGTCAAAAATATATGTTGTATAGGTTACTAATGTTCTTTAAGTTGTTCTTTCCTAGTCAATCTGGAGAACCAAAGGAAGAGGAAATCTAAGAAGATAGTGTATACATAATTCGCTTTCAAGTTCACTTTAGATTGAATATAGTACCCTAGACCTTGTCAATATTTTTTCTAAAGGTTTTCCCATATCGTCACTTTGTTGTTCAAGATTAGCCATAAAAGGATCCTAGTTTTTAGGAAAGCCTAAAGTTTCTAGATCAAATTCCACTTCCAAGTTTCAACCCTCATTCCTTGATCTACTATAGAAATAGAAACTTGATATCTTGTGTTTAACTTGTAAGAAACCCTTATCTTATTTGTGTCCCTTAAAAACTCTCAATTTGGTGTCTTAGCCTAATGGATGGCATTTATAGGTTGTTTTTTCATTCTTGTTGTTCCTCTACAAGATTATTCTAAATACCTAACTACTCGTCACTTTCCACCCTAAGCTCACTAGTTGATATTGTTTGAACCATAAACATTAGTAATGAAGAAGAGGATTTGGGATGGTATTTGGCTCATAAAATACTTTTACAACCTTCGGGCATATACCCCCATACCCACGGTCCAATTGCAAATAGTAATTGTATGCGATTTCCTTACAACCATGCTTGATAATATCCTATGAAGAATATCTCGGGCTATCATTGCTCTCCAACAAATTGATCTTCTCTTTATCACCTCAATTTAAATTGCCATGTGAAATTCAAGTGATCATTCTTGAACACGTCACTAGTTTACAATTAAAAAAATAATATCGCATATCATGGCCATTTCCCACCCTTTTGAGCAAAGTCAAACTTTAAGTTGATTGCTTCCTAGGAGGTCCTTCTTTCAATTCACTTGGATGTGCAAATCATAAGGGAAATTGTTCACTACCAATGCAAATTCCACAACCATGAAACTTAGCTACCTCCATTATGCATTAATGGCCAAGGGATAAATTGCACGACATGCGGAGAATTCACATTGAAGTTGCTTAACCATTCAAGCTTCATCTTTTTCAAGGATTGCATTATAAAAGAATAAATAATTGCTAAGTTATGCTAGAGGAATGAATTTGGAGATCATACATCTCTCTCTTTCATCTCTAAAATCCATTTCCCTAATTATTTTTTGTGTTCGTTCACCAATGAACCAATGCTTCTTAATCCATCAATGCTACATAGAGAATTGAAGGAGGAAAAGGACCCACCCCAGGGATATTTTTGGAGATCACTTTCTTTAGTTCACTCTAATCAAGGTGACACTACATGTTTTTCCCATTTCCATTGGACGATACTATGAGTATTGCCCTTTTCCTCCATTGCTTTTTTCAAATTGTGTTTTTGTAGTAAATTTTTAATTTATTTGTATTTATGCTTTGTTATTATTTATTTGATGCTATAATACTTTTGTGCTTGTCTCACAACCAACATTTGTTTAATGTTTAGCTCACATCCTAGCTAAATCAAGGGTTTTGTTCACTAAGGAAACAAAACCAACATATCATAATGGAAACCCCACTTTATTTTTTGATAATCTTATCTAACACCTTCAATGGTATTTTCCTTATTGCTAACATATGGATTCTTGCTTGATTATTATGACATCCATATCTTCACTATTGACCCATAGAAAAAGGTAGGATTTAAAAAAATAAACTCATTTTTTGAAGGCACATCATTTCATGCACTTGCCATAGCCTTTTCTCGATGAGATTCACATAATAGAGCATTCAAGTTCCATATGACTTGTAGAGGACTATCTATGTTAGTTATATACCTTTTTCTACATGCAGGTTCAATTTTATGTGTGCATGAATGATACATCTATATCTATGATATTCCATGCAAGTGTATCTAAATTTACATTTTTGGCAATTAGAGGAGGTTTTCTTCTAAAGTTAGTTATCATTTTTTAATTTTCAAATAATTATCTATGTATCTATGTTATTTTAAGCCATTTTTGTGCTTTGTAATTCAGACACCTAGTTGGTAGCGAAGGGAATCATACTTCCTAGTGATTACCATGTGGATGGTGTCTTAATCTTAATTGTACTTAGTCAATTTCCAAAAACCATTTGTTCGCATGTTTAAGTTAAATCACTCAACTAATTTAAAAGAGATAACTAGGTAAGGAAAGAGCTCTTACGGTTAATTTCTTATTGCTTGTAATTGTTTTATTTTTGAGTATTTTATTTTCATTTTAGTCATCTATGTGTAGTATTTACTTCAAATCATTTTTATTTATGCAATCACTTTCACTTAAATAAAGGACCTAAAATATATCTCATCCTGACTATTCTCTTTGCATCATACCCATAAAGAAATATAAGTAAACTAGGAAACTTGGGGGAAGAGTGAAATACCTCCTTTATTACATTTTGAATTCAAATTTTTATTTTCTATTTGAAACACTCACTTAACTTAGGAAGCTATTAGGTGGAGAATGAACCTAAAGTACAAGTATTTATCTTATGAAATTTATCAAAAGTTTTGAAATATTATTTTACACAATTTATTTTCAAGTATTGTAATTTCAAGTTAACATCACTTGAATTTCACACATGAAAGGAAATAAAAATTCTTCTTTACGAAAATATGCACTTCATCTTGTACTCATAAAGCAATCTTGGTGAATAAAAAAGGTTATAAGTATGGAATGCCTCCTTTGTCACACCTTAATCAATCCCACCAATTCATTACACCAATTTATCTCCTCCAAATCAAAACAACATAACCATGTAAATTTATTTAATTCCTCCATTGAGGTCACAAAATAAATTATAGTCCAAGTTAGGATTATTGGGATAAAAGTCTAAATAAATCCCCCTAGAAACATATTCATTTTCCCAAGGAGATTAAAATCCTTTATATAAATGTGCAAAAAACAAGATGATGGGACATGCCATAATGCATCAAAGTTATTTGAACTGAACCACCCAACTATTTTTTAACTAAAACCCTTGATTTCCAAAGGATGAATCCCTTATCAACATTTAGGAAAGGTATATTAGTATCCGAACTAAGTATTATCATCATATATCTTTCGCGGGTTATGATAGAACCTAATTTAGATAGTTCTCAACCATTGGAAAATTCCCCAAGTGCCCTTCATTATAATTGATTAGATATCACACAATTATTACCCATTTCACGGGGTTCACAACCATCCATTGAGAGATTTTGAAAGTCTTAGTTACAAATTGAGTGGAAGATCGCTAGATACATACATACATGCTTTTACTTTTTAGAACATCAAGCAAGGAAACCCTACATAAAAAAACACAAATTGTTGTGTTTAAAATTTACCCACCATTGTTTCACTTGTTATAACATACCAATTTTAGATTTGATGCATAATTGATTTTGAGTGGGTCACTGTTTTTTACATAGCACTAGTAAATTGGAATCATCACATTGTCATTCAGAGAATAATTACATAAATAGGAAACATAGTGAAATCAAAACCTCTTTGAGTTCAATATGTAGGTATAGAGAATTAGCAACTGCATTCATACTTCTTGGAATATGTAGTTATTGAATGGACTCAAAAGACCTTTCCAAGAGGTGTACCTACTGAAATAAGCAAAGTAATATAGGGTCACAAATAACATAGACACAGTTCAAATGAGAGACTACCAGTTGAGAATCGAGGTAGATAACAATGTGTTCCACACCGAGGGAAAAAACGTCGCTCAATAATCCAATCACTGTGTGATATTCAATGACGTTATTGGTTGCGGGACCTAGGCAAGTTCCTCTTGAGCTTATCAGTTCACATGTAGGGGAATAACTACCAAAGTGAGGCTGCAGGTGTGATGGCTAGCACTGTCTACAAATCCATAACATGTTTCCATCTGCACATTTAGGCAGAACATGGTATAAGAAAAAATCGAGATTATATCCTAGCACACTAAAAGAAAGTGTCACACCAAAGATAAACACACGTCATGTACAATATATACAAAGTACTAATGCAAGATAGCTCAAGCATAGTACCTCTTTAGGTAGATTTCATTGCGAGGCTCTCCCAAGGATATTTTGTCATAATCGACTAATTCATAGGCTCCCTTTTCCAAAACACGACTCACTACATATGGACCATGCCACATGGACTCAAGTTTTCTTGCCCCCAGCTTATCATGTTTTTGGTCATATGTAAGGACCAAATCAAACTCATTGAAGATACACGGTTTTACAAATTTATCATACCGGGCCTTGATGCATTTCTTATGTGCTTTGTTAGATAGAACTGCATCACAACACATTTCGTCAAGTTTTTCCAAGTATAAGAATCATTCTTCCTCGGCAGTTATGTTTGGTGAAAGTTCAACAACTAGTTTTAGAGATAGAATCTTGAAATCAATAGGAAATACTACCTCTAGTCCATACACAAATTGGAAGGGTGTGAAATCGGTGGCGGTTTTGACGGAAGTCTTGTATGCCCAAAGGGATGAAAAAACATCACATGCCAATTTGACTTGTGTGTACCCACCATGCATTGAATCATGGTTTTCAAGACCTTGTTAATGGCCTCTACTTGTCCATTTGATTGAGGATAGTAGACGGTTGAGTTATCATGCCGAAAACCCAACTTGGCGCTTAGTTCATCCACCATGTTGTTTCTAAAATGTGATCCATGATTAGTGACAATGGCTTGAGGGACTTCGAATCTAGCAATGATGTGATTAAACATAAAGAGTGCAGCTGTTTCGATGTATTCCTTATATATAGGCATAGCCTCGGCCCATTTGGTAAAGTATTCAACTGCGACACTGAAATAACCATGCCCCCCGATCGAGGTAGGCTTACAATGCATGAAATCGATGCCCCATTTTGCAAAGGGGCCAATGACGATAACTGGATGAAGTGGGGATGGGTGTGAGCGCTTTTTATAATGAAAAAGATGGCAAGGAGGAAACTTCTTGGCCGCCTCCATACAATATTTGAAAATACATGGCTAATAGTATCTAGTGCATAATATTTTATGGGCCGTAGTCATCCCAGAAAGATGACTGCCACATGCCCCCGAGTGGCAATCATTTAGGACATACTCGGCCTCCTCATGAATTGAATAGAGTCGGAGAACGAAATCATTGCTATGACAGTATAGTGTATCACCAATGATTAGGTAATATTTTGCATGGTGATAGATACGATGGCGCTCATCACGGAATAAGTGAGGACCGAAGAATTGGGTTTGGAGATACAATGTGATATATCCATACCAAGGGTCAAAAGTACTAATCAGAAACAAGGACTCATCAGGGAGAGAGTCAATTGGCTTAGATTCTTGATCAATATGGGGAAGATCACAAATGAGCTCCGCAAATACCAAAGAATTTTTGGATTTGGCCTTCTCAAATTGAAGATCGAATTCTTGAAGAATCACGATCCAACACGAATATTTTCCCCCTAATACCTGATGTGTAAGAACATGGTACATAGTGTTAGAGTTAACATTAATGGTAGTAGTGCAGAGAAGGATATAGTGACAAAAATTTTAAACATCAATGACTGCTGCCAAAGCTAACTTATTTACATGTGAATAATGGGTTTCAGAGTCAATGAGACCCTTACTAAGGTATTATCACATGTTCTTGCGCGTTTCTATCTTCCTGTACTAAAACCATAGAAATAGTTGAAATAGAGGAGACAAGATAAATGATGTAATCTTTTGTGTAATCTGTTGGTTGTAACATGGGCGTGTGAGTAATCGCATGTTTGAGATTTTCAAAGGCCTTTTGGGCATAATCATGCCAAATTAACAAGACATCCTTATTTTAAAATCACATGTAACCTTGTGTTTTCTCCACAAAATTACACACGAAACGATGCAGGTATTTTTCCTTCCCCTGCAAATTTTGAAGTTCTGTAATATCTGGGGGTGGTGGTAGGGAAACGATGGCCTCCACTTTTAGGGTATCAATGCAGATCCCGTATTTGGAAATGATGAAGCCTACGAGGCATCCTGAATCCACACAGAATATGCACTTATGGGGATTCAAACGGATATTGTACCATCGACATCTTAGGAATACAGCTGTTAGATGATCGATGTGGAAGTCATGACGATTTGAATGAGCAGGAATATCGTCGAGATAAGGTTCCACAAAATCCTTTACATCGTGGAAGGCATACGACATGACCCATTGGAATGTGGCACCATCATTTTTAAGACCAAAAGGTAATTTGCGATATGCAAATGTACCCCATGGGTAGATGAAAGCGATTTTATTTTGGTCGGATGGGTGGATCTCAATCTGATTATAGCTAGGAAAGCCATCCATAAAGGAAAATATGACACTTCCATTGCAGTTGTCAATGGTTTGGACGATAAACGGGGTAGGGTAATTTTCCTTGGGACAATCCTTATTCAGATCCTTGTAATCAATTCAAACTCTAATAGTTCCTTGTTTCTTTGCAACCGGGATGACATTGGAGACCCAATATGTTAAGGGAACAGGATAAATAAACCCATCTTCCAATAGCTTTTCAATCTGTACTTTAATAGCCGCAGTATTCCTAGAGTGCATGGGACAGAGTTTTTTTCGGACAAGTTTTGCATTGGGATATGTTTGAATCTCATGCATAATAATAACAGGGTCAATCTCGGGCATTTCCTTGTAGCTCCACATAAATAGATCGAGGAATTGTTTAAACAAGGTCGTAACATTCTTGAATTCATCGGGAGAACAAGTTTGGCCTATGTGAATATGTTCCATGATTCCTGGTTTTACCAAGATGTCTACAGTGATGGTAGGCATGATGTTTTCCAGATTCCCCTCAATTATCGTATCTTGGGTAAGAATAGGATATTGAGGGTGAAAAAAGAAATTTGGTGAAACAATAGTATGAATTGTGTTCTCCACTGTGTCAATAGGCAGAAGGAAGAACGATCGGTGATGAAGGTATTCCCATAGAGGCTCATCCAAGCTCATAATATCCATGATATATTCATCAGAGTGAAACATCTGGAGTAGATGATCAGATGATTGTAGGGATGAGTTCCGTTGTGGTGGAAGAGAACCTGAAGTATATTCCACTGCAAAGTGGAGATATGGTAAATCAGGTGTTGATTGGATGGCCTCATAAGTGGCCTCGGTGAGGCTGAGAGGCATCACATCTCCACTCAAATCCATATGATTAATATTGGGAACAATCCATTGGTCAGTCGATTCAGAAGTGGATGGGATCATAGATGATATCATGTTCACTGTGGCAATATGGGGTGGGGAATCTTGTGTTGGAAAGACTCCCATAAGGGATGAGTCTTTTAGGAGTCCTACCCCCACACTCTCATATATTTGCGAGGAGTGCCCCAAAACAAGGACATTATTTGCAAGATGAGTAGTGGTGTCTGGTGTACAAAAATCTAACTAGTTGATAGTGAAAATTTTCCCATGGTGGGGAAATTGCACGATGCGGAAGACAGATGATGCGACCACAGTCATGGCATAAAACCAATTTCGACCTTGTAACAAATTATAATCCAATAGGGAGACAATGACTTCCACGTTAATGGAAATGGTCTTACCTCCCAACTCTATGGACAAGGATTGTAAGATCCCATGGGGTTGAAATCCATGTTTGTCGAATGCATTCAAGGTAGTGGGGGAACGGTTCAACTGGGGAGAGCCAATGTCTTGCCTGTAGGATATCGAGATAATGGAAGTAGAGGCTCCTTCATCTAAAACAATACGATGGATACTTTTTGTAGAAACATTGGTAACGATTTGAAATGCTAATTGGTGGGAAAGCCTCATCTTGAAATACTCTAATTTGAACATGATGGTGTTGGAGGAATTGAGATCTACTACTCCTATAGCAAATAATTGAGTCTTACGTTTATTGGGGCAATTTTGTAATAATTCTAGCGTCAACATAAAACAAGGGGCCTGGTTTAGATCCTCTGCAATGTTGTAGTTTTGAGCAGCTCGATCGTTAGCGTTAAAAACAACTTTTCTAATTATGTTGTTTGGCGGATGCAATATTGTATCTGGTAAAGGTTTCTCTATAACCAGAGGACCTTGAGGTGAAGGAATATGGGATGTAGATGTAGAGGATTTTTCAGTATTACCTCTGTTAGATTCCTTGTCAGAAACAGATTTGTATGTGTGTGACTTGGTAGATAAGTTGACCATTTCTCTATCCATCATGAGAACATGAGCGGTTGTGGACGTTTCTCCTTGAGAAGGAGGTGGTGGTCATGCAATCATTTGATGATGTTGTGTAGGGAAGGGATCAGTTAAAATTGTGGGTGTGGGGTTTCCCTTAAGAAACTTTTTCACTTATTCACAATGTGGACATTCTTTCGTGAAGTGGTTGTCACCACAAAATAAACAAGGATATCTGACCTTCCATTTTTATTTTGTGTCATCGGGATTATTTTTGGGCTCCTGCTGATTAGAAGAATTCTTGGATTTACCTTTGTTCTTATTTTTGCCATTGGATTTTTGAGGTGAAGCATATTGAACTCAATTCACTTCCATAGTGGAAGCAGGGATGGGAGATCGATTGGTGTTGTTGCCATCCTTTGGTGAGGATGGAGTCAAACTATGGTGGTTCTATGATCCACCTAAATGGGTACCAAGATGGGAATGAATGGAACAAATGATGCCATCAGCATGTGATCATATATGAGGGTTTGTTGGGTCGATTGTAGGGCATGGAGCATTAGGAATAATGTCCTATAATGTGCCATATTGAGCATAGACTAGGTATAAATACTAAGCACGTGAAATAGCTTGTTCTTCCGTAATGGCCCCTTCCATAGCCATGTATTTAGCTATGAAAGGTAGCAACAACTTCGTAAACCAATAGACGAGTAGCCGATCAGGAACGGGATCTTTAATGAGGTGATGCCTCTTTCTCCACTCATGAATATGATCAGAAATGTGAGTGGAGGTGGATTGTCAAAGGGATGTCAAAATATTTGTGTCAGTTTCATAGTGGATCGGTAGTTGAAAATGAGTCAAAAAGACCATAGATAAAGATCGAAAGTCGACAAAAGAGTGTGGTGGTAAATCAATGTACCACTTTGCAGTAGTGCTCGTTAGGGTTTGTTGAAACAGTCACAGACAAATAGAATTGTCCATTAAGGAGTTAGAGGAGCACTTTTAGAGGAGCACCACAAATGATAAGTCATTGCGTGGTTCTTAGGATCCTCATCGGGTTTTCCATCGAATTTCGGTATGTTTGATGGTAAAGTCACAGGAATAGTTGACTAATTTATACCATGTTGGATGGGATCATTGCTCAAACGTGATAGATCTGGAAGATCTAGTGTAGCCAGAAATGGCAGCTGTGGGTTTGGTTGTGGATACAGATAGTATTGATAAGGCATCTGGGTACCAGTAGGACCCTGAATCGAATGATAGTAAGGTCTTATGCTAGAGTGTTTTCCATATGGAGTGTTGGTGTCCATTTTGTCACTACTTTTGATCATCAAACACACTCTGATTGGTGTTACTTTCACTATTTTGCTATGATAAGTCATTCTCTTTTCCATTCAAACCGTCAATCAGACCAGGTATGCATATATTCACATACCACATGAATTTTGGGTAAAAATCATCATATTGTGATTTATTGATGTTTATTTGACATTTCTCGACTTGCTTGGCAACCAGATTTTGTTTTACAGGAAATGGGTTTCAAACTGACCTGCATTCAGATGCGTGTTCATGTTGCAAACATTCAGCCACATCCATCCCGCCGTTCAGACCTTCATTTGGCTCGCAAGATCGTCAGTTGGAATATTTATGGTCATTAAAGGAAGAAACAGAAAGGTGGGTTTTGTTAACAACGTGGCTGTCATGGTTGGTGAGTCCCTGTTCTAGAATATTCGCCCTCCTACTCACCTCACTTGACAACACATCTGCTGCTCAAGTCAACACTCCAGAAGTTCCATCTTTCTTGTTCGCCAAGCCTAATAGCACGCACCTCTGCCCACATCGACGTTCCAGAAGCCCTTGTCCTCACATGCTCAGTCTGCCAACGCATTATCTACCCATGATGGAAGGAAACTGACTCACAACTGTTCATGTCAAAGGGAATCAACGCCATGGACTTAGGGAGATGCCTATGCACTGTCGTCAACCACCATGCAGTCGTTTGTAAATCATTAAGACTTCTATTTTTAGAGAGGTCGACTATGTCGACCTTCTCTCTGATTGTAAACTTATATATAGACGTCTCCTGTGGAGAAATGGTGCAATAAGCATAGGTATAAACAATGTAGCATATAGACGGTAGTAGTAATTTGTAGAAACGTTGTGTAACTTTCTCAGTTAATGGAAATTCCTGAATTATGTTGTTAATGTTCTGCTATTGGTGATTAGTGTGAGTTAAGCTCCAATATCTGATTGCTGGGAAGGACCCCTCAACAACCGGAGGATCTATTGTGTATATTTTGTATTTTCCTTTATGCAAATAAATAGTTTTTCATTTCCAATAATTGTATTTAATGATGTTTTCCTGTAGCTGTTGTTTCATTTCTTGTAATTGATTTCTTGTTGATAATTTAATTTACATTTACAGAATTGATAATGACCAGTCAAGCATAGTTTTTCTCATAGTTTGCTTTCAGTCTTTTGCAATTAGATAGAGCTTAACTAGTTGTTGTTTCAGGTTTAGTTTATAATTAGAATTAGTTCTGTTAGTTTCTTTCCTGTAGCTGTAGGTTAGTTTTATTTACATTTCAATTTTGTCTTATTATGCATAGAAGTAGTTCATTCCCTAGACAACGATTAGAATAGGTTACTTCTTATTATCTTAGCTTCTAAACACTCTATTCATTGCTTCCTTGCACTGTAGGTTCATATGCATCAGCCAGCTGATGTTAAGATCATCCAATTTACTTCTTTCATTAGTTTAAATCGTTTTCCTCCATTTGGAACGTCATTCAGACTGTCTTTTAGACTGTCATATGAATCGTCATACAGACCTTAATACTTTCTGCATTGTTTTTATGCTTATTTAGAGTCCAATTTCTTAGGTCTTTGAACTGTAATATTTCTTGCAATTAATTAACATGCTTAGATGTAATTAACATCTTGTTTTACACTGCATAGAGTTTTAATTAAGTTTCATCATCATTCTTAGGTCTGTTCCATTTTCCTTAGCTTTGTTTTAACTGCTTTTCAAATGATGTCTTTCATGTCTGATTTGTTAATAAGTTTCTACTCTAGAATTTATCAGTTTCATTCTTAGTGTAGTTTATCATATGCCGTTAAGATTAATATTGGATTAGACTTAGTAATTTCATTTGCCAAAGTATCTTCATTTTAATAGGTTATTTGTTAAGCATAGGGTCAGTTTTCCCATTCATACAGTTAATGAAGATGTTCATAGAATAGGATTTGGTTCAGAAGTAAGACATCTTTATCAAGTTTTCTACTAGCTTCTGCATAAAATATCCTTATTATGTTTTCTACTTACTTCCAAATCAAATTCAGTTCAAGTAAATATCTTTATTAAGTTTTCTACTTGCTTCTAGATTTCATTAGTTCCAAGTCATTTGCTTATGGATAGAAGATATATCATAATGTTTAAAGTTAATTATAGTTGGACAATCTTTAGTTTGCATTTATTTGTAGAAGTTAAATTAGATTTATTTCCGTTTTTTTTCCTTGTCACATTTGAAAGTCACTTTGATACCTTCTCTCCTATCCATATTACATTTGATACACTTCCTCAAAATCCTCAAGGAGAATGGAATTAGGTAGTTTAGTGTAATCTTGAAGTATTAGTTGAATGCATGAATAGTTGTTGAATTTCTTAAGTAATTTGTAGCTTTGTTTTAAGTTAATATAGTTCTTTGTTTCATAGTTAGTTATCAATTATAGATAGGTTTCTAAACTCATTTACAATTGTTTCTAATTCCTAGTTTAGTGTTTTTAATCAGTAGTTTTCAGTTTCATTATAGTAGTTCTGTTTTGGTTTAGTTCTGATTCCTAGAATAACATTGTCATTTTTATCTTTTTAATTATTATCCATGGAGTAGAATAGTATAGCTTGATACTATTCTGATCTATTGGTTTAATTAGGTTCGATCAGTCCAATAGTTGTATTTTGATAGTTTGACTCGATTTTTCATTTTGGAAGATCTTTCGGTCTTTTCTTTATTAAACATTTCTAAGGTCTGCCGAGTCGAAGCCTTAGGTCCCACTCTACCTCAGCATATACTATGCCACAACTCTAATATTACCAACCCTGGTCGATAATTAAATATTTTGGTGACTCTTTAAGACTGTAAATACACCTCAACATTTTGGTGCTGTTGCTGGGGAGTTGTAGATAGGTAGAACTCAATTGTAGATAGGTAGAAATCAGTTGTATATTGGTAGAACTCTCTTTTAAAAACATAGTGATAGATTTGAATTTTCCGCTTTGAAATTTAGAAATAGGTTGGTGGCGGGTGAGCGGTAAGAAGAGAGGTAAGAACTTGCGCATTTGTTATAACAGGCATCCCCAAAACCAGCAATAGTAGTAATGCAGTTACAATCTATTTCAGTTATAGTTTGTTTTCATGAATAGGTATAGAGACTCAAAAGGTATATTTATTAAAACTAGCCCTCTTACTAAAATTTCTACTAACCTATACAGGGGGGCATGCCACCCCAACTACTAACTCGGCAGAAAGGTATCAGAAGATACCTAAAGGGGATAGTCCTACTTGGAAAGCAAAGGAATCCTTTCTAGAAATCAATTAGGGGAAACCATAGGGACATTAGAACAGTCTGTTCATAAAGAAATTCCACTAGAAGAACCTCAACCTCATATTGAGACCAAATCTAGACAAGAAGAAATTGAAAAGGATAAAACTTCAAAACCTCTTAACCCTCCATTAGTTCAAAAACCTAAAGACGCTACCTTTTCAATAGTAGGTGGTCCAAACTTAGTAGAATTTATTGATCCTAGACAATTAGATACTCTTTTTGAAAATTCTGTGAACATAGTTATTTCATAGATTGAAAGAACAATGGTAGGACCTTCAAAGCTGGACTCCCATGTAGCTGGTAATTCTCCTCCTAAAAAAAAAAATACTCTTCCTGAAACAGAACGTTGGGATATCCCATATTCTCCAAGAAAGGATCCACCTAAGTATTCTCTCTTTGGCAATCAAATCTTTATGGAGGATGAAAATGAAGATCATGTTCGATAAGATGAAGAAGAGGGAGAGGTTAGAACTAAAGGTACTTTTGGATTCGCTATCCTAGACACTGCACAAGATGTAACTATGAAAAACATCCCTCCTTCCTCACTACCAAAATGTTATGGGAAGAGTAGTGAGGATCTAGATACATTCTTATTCGAATTTGACATTTTGTGTAGGAGTTATAACTACCTACAAGATGGCCGAAAGCTAAAACCCTTTCCCGCCACATTAAAAGATTCTTCTCTTCGATGGTTCATGGGGTTAGGAGAATCTAGTATTAGAACTTGGGAAGACATGAAGAATTCATTTCTACCTAAATATCAGGATTACTGTAAACCTAAGGACTCTCGCAATGATATTTTTAAAATACAACAGCTTGAAGATGAGAGCCTAGAAGACTATCTCGAAAGATTTAACTATGTGTTACATAAATCTAAATATAGTGATCTTCGGGAGGATGTAGTAAGAACACTCTTCCTCAAGTGAATCTCAGAAGAATTCGTAGAAAACCTTAATCTCATGGTAGCAGCAGACATCTCTCATAAGCATTTTTCACAAATTTGTGAGCTATGTAGGAATTACTCTAGGAGCAGAGGGAAAAGTGGAAGACACTTTCGAGAATCTTATGCTAGGAACCTAAAAGGAAGCACATCTGGTCCTGGTGGAGTTACAAGGGTAGAGTTGGGAAACCTATTGGAAAATTTCAAAACATATATCTTAGGAGGCATGCGTTCTCAATTGGATGCATTACAAGCCAAAAAGAGATAGGATGAAGAGCGTACAACAATGATTTTTTTCTGTCCTAGATGTAGAACTAAACATCCCCAATGAGAATGTCCATTGAATAATGTTTCAGTTTGTCACCTTTGTACAGAAGAACATCCGAATGATAATTGTCCATTGTTGCCTAGGTTGCAAGCTATGTATAAGAGTGGAAACTTTGGTTAATCATCTAGGAGGCCTTGGAAACCTAGAGATCAATAATCATATCAGTATCCATCATCATAAATTCCACCCTATTACTATCCTTATCAACCTCCTCAACAATGGAATGCTTCAGGTTGGAAGAATTGGCCACCTCAGTACCCTCCTCAGAATTCTCAACAACAACAATGGCGACATGGATGGAGAGAACAAGCTTATGCTCAACCACCTCCTCCTATGCCTAACTATCCTTACCCACCTAATATTCAGAAACTCTTGCCTATATTTGTACCTCCTTCAGTACCCCCTATTTCAAATCAACCTCACCATTTCCAGAATATGAATCCTCCAAGACCCACAATATTGCCTGCACAACCAATACCAAATCCTAACAACAAACCAACCCAAGCTCTTAACAGCATTGGGTTGTTACCTCTTCCATCATATGCCATTTCGACCGCACCAATACATGAGATTCAACTGCAGTCTGAAAGAGTTTTGCAAGATCAACCCAAGTCATCAATTGTTATCCCGGAAGAGAATGAAGAAGAAAACATACCCAGTGAATTTTTGAATGATGCCATTATTGAAGATGTGGTTATTCCTAAATCTTCAACACACAACCATCCTTATGAAGAAGTAATTATAGGAGAAACAACACCCCCATATCTGGAGCAACTAGTAATAGAAAAACCTGTAACTTATCTAGAGTATGATATCATTAATGAGTTGAAAAATATTTGTATTAGGATCCCTTTGTTACAAGCCATTAAAGATATTCCAATCTATAGTAAAGTAATAAAGGAACTTTGTATCAAAATACCAGGTAGAAAACAAAAAGATCCTCCGACGATTCATGTAATAGGTGAAATGTCAGATTGCATAGCAAACCAACCTAGAATCCCAAAGTATTCAAAACCAAGAAACCCTGTGGTGACTGTTATCATCAATAACACTGCCATAGGGAACACACTTATTGATCTAGGAGCTACTATTAACCTGATGACTACAACAGTTTGAGAAACTCTTCATTTAGGACAGTTCCTCCGCCCTACCCCAACAATGCTAGAATTAGCAGATCGTACTATGGTTCAACCTACTAGGATCTTAGATGACATCACTATATCAGTAGCTTCATGGGAATATCCCATGGAATTCATGGTCATAGAATCAAAATACCCTTCCAAAGGTCATCCCATTATTTTGGGAAGACCTTGGTTGTCTACTGCCAATGCATTCATAGGATGTAGGGATGGAGAAATGATTATCTCTGATGGGTTATCTATAAGAAAATTAGATTTATACCCACTAGCACAGCCAGTAACTAAAAACCTGTTTTGGTTAGATTGTCCTTTTGGGAATGAGAACTTGGAAGAAATTTCCCTTGTTAGTTATTTCTCTTGGGCACTTCAAGAACAAAATACCGAGAATGTAATGAACCAATTTATATCTTCCACAACATGTATATACTTTCCTCAATGTTTTTCCCAACTTGACCAAATCTTTAGAGATGAATTCCAAGAAAACATGAGTCTCTCAACATTTACAAGTACACCCTGTGTCTTCGCAATCGAAGAACATATAGGATCCTATACCATACCTTGTGAGGTTAGTTTCGGCAAATTTCTACATATAAATGCAGGTCTAGACGAGAGTTAGCAAAAACAATTGCTAAAAGTTCTCAAGAGTCAAACTGGAGCATTCACATGGGAATACACCGATATGAAGGGTATACACCCAGATACCTGTATTCACCACATTTACACATATTCAAACATACCTCTTGTTAGACAGCCCCAGAGAAGAATGAATCCAACCCTAAAGGATATAGTAAAAGATGAATTACAAAAACTCCTTAGTGTTGGTTTCATTTACCCAATTTCCATCAGTAAATGGGTGTCGCTTATGGTGGTAGTTCCAAAGAAAGTCACAGGGAAATGGTGTATCTGTGTTGACTTTCGAGAATTGAACAAGGCCACTCTTAAGGACTACTTCCCTTTGCCTTTCATTGACCAGGTGTTAGATACTTTGTCAAGGAAACAATATTTTTCTTTCCTTTATGGGTATAGTGGATACAACCAAATATTAATAGCACCTGAGGATCAATACAAGACAACCTTTACTTGTTCTTGGGGCACATATTCCCATCGAGTGTTATCATTTGGCCTATGTAATGCACCTGCTACTTTCCAGCGTGCGGTTTTAGGAATCTTTGCTGACTTTATACATGATTGTGTAGGAGTTTATATGGATGATTTTACAGTTTATGGTAATACCTTCCAAGAAGCTCTTGACAACCTTGAAACAATTCTTATTCGATGCCAAGAAACGAACTTAGCTCTTAGTCACGAAAAATGTAAGATGCTACTAACCGAGGGCATAGTGCTGGGACATCATGTCTCTCTTCAAGGTATCAAGGTAGATCCTGCCAAGATAGAAATAATTGTTAATCTTCCTCCTCCAAAAACTCTGAAGGAAGTAAGAATTTTTCTTAGCCATGTAGGCTATTATAGATGTTTTATTGAAAACTTCACTAAGATAGCCACACCTATGTTCAACCTACTCATGAAAGACACAGAATTCCAATGGACTGAATCTTGTCAACATGCCTTTGAAACTTTGAAGGCAAAGCTATCAGTGGCATCGATACTCAGGGGCCCCAATTGGCCCCTTCCCTTTCATATATCCACCGATGCTTCCGACATAGCTATAGGGGCAGTCTTAGGTCAAAAATAGGGACACACATCACATGCCATTTACTTTGCTAGTAAAAATTTGACTCCTGCAGAATCGAAATACATTGTTACTGAAAAAGAGTTTCTAGCAGTAGTTTATGCCATCAACAAGTTTCGCCATTATATCATAGGATATGAAATTTTTATACACATTGACCACTCCACCATCATATTTTTAATGAATAAACCTATCACCAATGGCAGAGTGACTCAGTGGCTTCTTTTATTATAAGAATTTAACATCACCATTATTGATTGTCCTGGTCGAGAGAATGTGGTAGCATATTTTCTCTCTCGAATTTAAACTGACGATAATGCTAGTCCTGTCGATGATAGCTTCCCAGATGAACATTTGTTCACTATGTCTATTTGAACCCCATGGTTTGCAGACATAGCCAATTATTTAGCAACTGGAAAGCTACCAAACCATCTCTCCCCACCTGAGAAACGTAGGATCATAGTTCAAAGTTCTAATTATTCTTGGGTGGACAATGATCTTTTTCGTACTAGTCCTGATCTCATTATTAGATGATGTGTACGAGAGAATGAGATGGCAGAGATCCTTCATGCATGTCATGGCAGACCTTGTGCTGGGCATTTTTCTTATAAGAGAACAACATACAAAGTGTTGCACTCTGGGTATTATTGGTCAAGTATATTTAAAGATGCTGCCAAGTATGTCAAGAGGTGTGACAGTTTCCAAACAATGGGTAGACCTACGCCATCCGATGAGATGCCCTTACAACCCCAAGTTATGATTGATCCTTTTGAGAAATGGGCTCTATATTTTGTTGGGCCAATTTCCCCTATGTCTCGCAAGAAGAAGTACATCCTAGTCTGCATAGGCGATGTCACCAAGTGGGTAGAAGCTAAAGCCTTATTCCTTGCCACAGAGAAATCTGTGGTAGAGTTTATATATGAAGAAATATTTACCTGATTCGGTGTACCTAGGGAAATTGTAACCGATCAAGGATCTCAGTTTACCTCCAAGTCGATGAAAGAGATTACTGAAAAATATGCTATTAAACATTGTAAATCTTTACCATATCACCCGCAAGCCAATGGCCAGGTAGAGTCCACCAACAAAGTATTAGAAGCCATCTTGACTAAGACTATCCAGTTACACCACAAAGACTGGGTATATAGGCTTCCAGAAGCCTCGTGGGATTACAGAATAACTTGGATGAATACCACTGGACACACACCTTATGAACTTGTTTATGGTAAACAAGTTCTTCTACCTATTATATTTCAATTCAAAACCTTTCGTATGGCTACACAATTAGGGATGAATCTAGAAGAAGCACAAAGACAACGAATCCTGTAGATAAATGAATTAGACGAGATTAGGAAAGATGTTATTCAATGCACAATTTTAATTCAAAATGAACGCAAAAAGTGGCATGATAGATACATTAAACAAAAAAAATTCAAAACTGGAGACTGGGCATTACTTTTTTATTCAAGGTACAAAAAATTTAAAGGTAAATTAACTACTCGATGGATGGGTCCATATGAAATTGTTACAGCTTTTGACAATGGATCCATTAAAATTAAGACAATTGATGATTCTCAAATTTCCTTTGTTGTAAATGGACATAGACTTAGACTTTACCATCAACCAATATCTAAACAAGATTTTCTGCAGAATGCCTTACAACAAAAGGAGATGGAGCTGGTAAAAGAGGAAGTCATTCCTCCTTCTCCTGGTTCTTGAATTATTTTGGGTTATTTTCATTTGTATATATGTAAATAATTTTTTTTTTTTTCAATAATAAGAGTCATTTCTAATGAGTGATTTCATTTTTACAGGAAATTCATTTTTTATGATCAGCTTATGAAAATTTTGTCAAATAAAAAAGGAAGACTCTTTTCCCTTTTTCCTAAATTTCATATGACTTTTTCTTTATACATATGTTTTGTTTGGAATAAAATTGAATCATCTGACAAGTGGTTTTGCAGTTTGATTACGAGTATCTTATCATTATAATCAACTCATGCAATATTATCTGAAAAGGGAAGTGCTCTTAAAAAAAACACTTATAATGCATCTTAACTCCTTTTTCGATTATTGTTGAAAATTGAAATTTATAGTGAAAAGTTCAAGTGTCATTTAGATCATCTTTTCTATGATTCTGTATATGGTATTTGATTCAAACATGTACATTTCTGATTTATCATTAGAACAGTTTCTTAAACACCTACTTTAATCATCGTGATTTTCAAAAAGTTATATCTTACACCTATGGACTACTAGCTCATCCTAGACTCATTATTAAAACTTGTCTCTTAAGCATTCTTTAGAAAGGTATCCCAAAAGTGAGTGATACTTTTATCTTGTGGGGAACATTACTGATCTTTTATGAAGAATATAAACTGAGGTGAAAGAAAAACTTTAGGTTATTATCTTTTGACATGATCTATAATCTAGGCCATTATAAATAAAGTTACACATAAGGTTCATTCTAAAAATTTTGAATTATGTGTTTAGCAGGCTTCGCACACTCTAGTTCCAACCGGATTCCTTACTAAAAATCAGTATATGAAGCAAACCCGCCGGGGCACTGAACAAGATCCCTAGCAGCGGGTCCATGCTAAGTAAAATCGTAAACAAGGAAGCTCGGTAAATGCAAGTAAACCCGTCAGGGTACTGAATAGGTTCGCTGGCGGTGGGGCTATGCTTGCATGGTACCAAGATAAACCCACCGGGGTACTGAACAGGCCTGCTTGCAGCGGGGCAATATCGAGTAAAAGAGGTTTGGATAACACATTGCTATGCACATGGCTCATAAAAACATGAGTATACAAATACATGTTGAGGCCAATTATTTATACTGTCATTAGAGAATGGCCATAAGTTGGACTTGGACCCTGCTATCTAATTCAAGCAATACCTAGGGTATGACTATCCTAGAAATGGGACCCATAACCATAGAAATCTCACAAACTCTAGGGTGAACTTTATCTATATTCTTTGGATGACAAGAGATATTTCAAATGAGTCATGAATGGCTAGTTTTCCTATGGCATTTTTCACATCCATCGCATTATCATTCTTCATATGGTCTTCTTAAGCACTGTTGTATTCTTTTTGATGAATGTACATATCTGAATCATCTCCATTTATTAGTTAATATTTCATTTCTTACAAAAATTATCACAGCATTTTAGAAGCTATTTCCTAAACCATTAATTGAAAATATTTGAATATTGATCAATTTTTCTTTGATGGCTTGAGGACATGCCATATTTTTGGTTTGGGGGAGACTCATAACTGTTTTTACCTTCTGAATATTTATAAATTCATTTATATCTGACAAATGATAGGTGTTTTTCAAGACAATGCAAAAAGCATAAGGAAGATTGTTCTGATCAATGACAAATAAAGAAGAACGCAACTAAAGTTCTAGAAAAGCAGGTTTACAACATCTCTTGTGTGCTAAAAAGTCCCAGAAAAATTCTTGGCATAATCAGTAGCAGTCAGATCCATCAAAGCACATTTCTGTACAAAGGTTTGTATGAAGGGTTGAATGAAGGGTCGAATGACCATCTGAATGAGGTGAGGAACGAGGAAAATGGGAATAACGATCTGAATGAAGTGCCGAATGAAACCTTAGCTTATAATGATATTAATAAGTGTGCTAAGATATTTAAAAATTTTGATTATATATCCAATCAACTAATCATGTCAAGGATCAAATTAAATGCTATCTTTGCATACTCATTTTGTCTCATCAAATGAATTGATTAACCATCATATGGCTATCATACGATTTTAATCCTCCATTAAGTTTTATCATACAATCTATCATTTCATTACTAAGTCATCATGATTTTTTATGAGTAATTTATGTCTATAATTTCATAATGAGGATTACGTTCAACTTGTCCAAAGTTTCACTTTGGACATGGTTGAACATATCATAGCTATGCGTATTCACTAACTCATGTAGTTCCATGATGGCACATGACTCAAGATAACTGAATGATAGCGTATCATTCGAACGTGCCAAATCTTCCCCCATGATCATTTAGCCGCTCAAACGGATCTCAATTTAGACTGAACCTTGCGTAATTTTTGCTTCATCTTGCTCATTTTATATCTACCCTAAACCTATTAAGCTCCATCCCCCGCAATTTCACGCATCCTCTCTATCCATCCGCATCCTTTGACCTCTGTTCTATATGCCAATGCATTACGAGCCTGGAAGTTACCAGGACCTCCTCCGCATTCCCGAATTTAAGGCATGTCGTGAAGTATTTTTGTGAGTCGGATGGGGTCCATTTCTTCACTTTCTTAATGAACATGATGCTGAGGTGTCACTATTGTTTTCTAAGGGCTTCAATGGTAAGACAGCTAGGGTTGGCCATCTCACTTTTCCAGTGATGGAAGAATCCATTGCATCGGCCACAAAGCTTCCCAGGGAAGGAGCCTGTTGGCACAAACATCTTTTCCTTCCACGGACGGAGCACGAATTTTCTCTTAAGGCCAAATATCAACATGTTGTTGACACCAAAGGGTTCCATAGAGAATGGGTTAAGCTTGAATATCTCGAGCCGTTGACTGTCATTATCCATTTGGTTACTTGTGAGGGTAAGTACATTGTTTTCAAAGCTTGTCTCTTTAGGCTACTGGCACATTTTGTTAATGGTCAAGATCTTAATTTCCCCTTCTATTTCCTGAAAAGTTTAGAGAAAATGTCAAGTTAGGTCAGGAAGAATACCACTAACCCCTATGGAAGCTTATACCACCACTGTTTGATTAAAATCCTGATCACTCACCAGTTGGAGGAAAAGGGGCAAACTTGGGAACGCTTTGTCTTTGAAGTCCTGAACCCTCATCTAGTTAAGAAGCCTACGGTTAAATCCCCTACCTCTCATAAACGTCATCATTTCCAAACTTGTGTAAATGAGCCGGCCCAAACCTCTTACCAAGAAGAAAAGGTTGCCAAGTCTATATGATTTAGTGAGGGTGCCTCGGGATAAATACACCATGTTCCTTCATCTTCTCCTGAGCCTATCCACGAGGACACAACTACAAAACGCCCATTTTTTTCACCAATACCCACAAAGTTAAGAAGGGCCAATCATGACTAGTTTGTTGACCAAACCGTCGTTCAGTCCATTGATCAGTCTGTCATTCAGCCCACGCATTCGGAAAACCCTGACGACCAAGCAAATGACCCTGTCTTCGAATCACCTCTCCTTGCATTAGCCAATGTGTCCGCCCGCTCACTTGAGACCCCCACTTTTGAATTTTCTCTTTCACACAATGAAGACATGGATCTTGAAGAACATACTGTTGAACCTGAAATATTCCCAAGGGAGTTGAGTCCCCAAAGGGATCCTGAACATCATATAGAACAATCCACTCCAAATCAACAGGAAGTGGAAAGTTTGACCCAAGAAGTAGCACAGCTAATAGACCAGAACCAGAGGAATGTTGAAATCATCTCTAGGATTCATGAAGAAAACAAGGAATTGCGTTTGCAAGTAAAAACCATTGAAGACTTAAATGACGCCAAAATAGCTTCCAATGTTTCTCTCCAGTTGAGGTATGATACCTTGAGGGATCAATTCAAGAAATTTCAGGCCAAATCTACATCCTCCTCGTCCAAGTCGAAGGCAGCTGCTACCACAGCTCAGCCTTCTTCGTAAAATTCTCTCTTCTTTTTGTCAGTGGGACCTGGCATATCTCCGGTTTGGGGGAATGTTGGTGTCCATTTTGTCACCACTTTTAATCATCAAACACACTCTGATTGGCGTTATTTTCACTATTTTGCTATGATAAGTCATTCTCTTTTCCATTCATACCATCAATCAGATCAGTTATGCATATATTCACACATCACATGAATTTCGGGTAAAAATCGTCATATTGTGATTTATTGATGTTTTTTTGACATATCTTGACTTGCTTGGAAACTAGATTTTGTTCTGCAGGAAATGGGTTTCAAACGGACCTCCATTCAAATGCGTGTTCACGTTGCAAATGTTTAGCCACATCCAACCCGTCGTTCAGACCTTCATTTGGCCCGCAAGATCGTCGGTTGGAATATTTCTGGTCATTAAATGCAGAAACGGAAAGGTGGGTTATGTTAGCAATGTGGATGTAGTGGTTGGTGAGCCCCTATTCTAGAAGATTCACCCTCCTGCTTGCCTCGCTTTACAACACATCTGTTGCTCACGTCAACACTCCAGAAGTTCTGTCTTTCCTGTTTTCCAAGCCTGACAGCACACACCTCTGCCCACATCGACGTTCTAGAAGCCCTCATCCTCTCACGCTCAATCTGCCAATGCATTATTTTCCCATGATGGAAGGAAACCGACTCACAGTTGTTCGTGTCAAAGCGAATCCACGCCGTGGACTTAGGGAGATGCCTCT
Source organism: Larix kaempferi (assembly GCA_027924585.1). Classification (NCBI taxonomy): domain Eukaryota; kingdom Viridiplantae; phylum Streptophyta; class Pinopsida; order Pinales; family Pinaceae; genus Larix; species Larix kaempferi. Next base: position 3,055,352 of record BSBM01000110.1, read on the forward strand.
GCGCTGTCATCAAACACCAAGCAGTCCTTTGTAAATCATCAAGACTTTTATTTTTAGAGAGGTCGACTATGTCGACCTTCTCTCTGATTGTAAACTTATATATAGACGCCTCCTATGGAGAAACGGGGCCATAAGCATAGGTATAAACAATATAGCATATAGACAGTAGCAGTAATTTGTAGAAACATTGTGTAACTTTCTCAGTTAATGGAAATTCCTAAATTCTGCTATTAATGTTCTATTGTTGGTGATTAGTGTGAGTTAAGATCCAATCTCTGACTGCTGGGAAGGGCCCGTCAACAACTGGAGGTTCTATTGTGTATATCTTGTATTTTCCTTTCTTGCAAATAAATAGTTTTTCATTTCCAGTAATTGTATTTAACGGTGTTTTCCTGTAGCTGTTGTTTCATTTCTTGTAATTTATTTTCTATTGATAATTTAATTTACATTTACAGAATTGATAATGACCGGTCAAGCATAGTTTTTCTCGTATTTTGATTTCAATCTTTTGAAATTAGATAGAGCTTAACTAGTTGTTGTTTCAGGTTTAGTTTATAATTAGAATTAGTTCTGTTAGTTTCATTCCTGTAGCTGTAGGTTAGTTTTATTTACATTTCAATTTTGTCTTATTATGCCATAGAAGTAGTTCATTCATTAGACAACGATTAGAATAGGTTACTTTTTGCTATCTTAGCTTCTAAACACTCTATTCATTGCTTCCTTGCACTATAGGTTCATATGCATCAGCGAGTTGACATTAAGATCATCCAATATGCTTTTTTCCTTAGTTTAAATTGTTTTCCTTCATCTGGACTGTAATTCGGATCGTCTTTCAAAGTGTCATCCGAATCGTCATATAGACCTTAATACTTTCTGCATTGTTTTTATGCTTGTTTAGAATCCAGTTTCTTAGGTCTTTGAACTATAATATTTCTTGCAATTAATTAGCATCCTTATATGTAATTAAGATCTTGTCTTACACTGCATAGAGTTTTAATTAAGTTTAATCATCATTCTTAGTTCCATTCCATTTTCCTTAACTTTGTTTTAACTGCTTTTCAAATGATGTCTTTCATATCTGATTTGTTAATATGTTTCTGTTCTAGAATTTATCAATTTCATTCTTAGTGTAGTTTATCATATGTCGTTGTAGTTTATCATATGTCATTAAGATTAATATCGGATTAGACTTAGTAATTTCATTCTCCAAAGTATCTTAATTTAAATAGTTTCTTTGTTAAGCATAGGATAAATTTTCCCATTCATACAGTTAATGAAGATGTTCATAGAATAGGATTTGGTTCAGAAGTAAGACATCTTTATCAAGTTTTCTACTTGCTTCTGCATAAAATATCTTTATCAAGTTTTCTACTTGCTTCTGCATAAAATATCCTTATTAAGTTTTCTACTTGCTTCCAAGTCAAATTCAGTTCAAGTCAATATATTTATTAAGTTTTCTACTTGCTTCTAGATTTCTTTAGTTCTAAGTCATTTGCTTGTGGATAGAAGATAGATTATAATGTTTAAAGTTAATTATAGTTGGACAATCTTTAGTTCACATTTATTTGTGGAAGTTAAATTAGATTTATTTCCATTTTGTTTCCTGGTCACATTTGAAAGTCACTTTGATACCTTCTCTCCTATCCCTATTACATTTGATACACTTCCTCAGAATCCTCAAGGAGAATGGAATTAGGTAGTTTAGTGTAATCTTGAAGTATTAGTTGAATGCATGAATAGTTGTTGAATTTCTTAAGTAATTTGTAGCTTTGTTTTAATTTAGTATAGTTCTTTGTTTTATAGTTAGTTATCAATTATAGATAGGTTTCTGAACTCATTTACAATTGTTTCTAATTCCTAGTTTAGATTTTTTAATCAGTAGTTTTCAATTTCATTACAGTAGTTCTGTTTTGGTTTAGTTCTGATTCCTAGAATAATATTGTATTTTTATCTTTTTAATTATCATCCATTGAGTAGAATATTATAGCTTGATACTATTCTGATATGTTGGTTTAATTAGGTTCGATCAGTCCAAAAGTTGTATTTTCAAAGTTTGACTCGGTTTTTCATTTCGAAAGATCTTTTGATATTTTCTTTATTAAACATTTCTAAGGTCTGCTGAGCTGAAGCCTTAGGTCCCATTCTACGTCAGCATATACTGTGCCACAACTCTAAGATTACCAACCCTAGTCAATAATTAAATATTTTGGTGATTCTTTAATATAGTAAATCCACCTCAACATGGAGGTGGTCCTCCTTGATTAGGAGGTGGACCAGAAGGGGGTCCTCCTTCAGAGTAAGGGGGTCCACCACCGGAGAACGGGGGTCCTCCAGGTGAAGGTGGGATAGGTGGTGGGGGAGGAGGTGGGACAGGTGGTGGGGCTAGGGAGGGTGGTACTCCAAATGAAGGTCTAGTCTATGGAACTTCATGATGCCCCCATGGGGTGTTTATATTGTCAGGATAGGGTAATCCGGGAAAAATAGTCCCTGGATAGTTTTGGCCTATAGGAATGTTATGATTACCCGGGTATGTATGCCCCCATTGGGGTTGGGTCCAAGTGGATTGTATCCCCATTTGATGTACCCAAGTAGGTTTTCCCATGGTTTGGAGTGACCCACCAACCATATTGTAGTTCATATATGAAGGATACCCTCCGCTCATATTTTCTCCCCTAACTAGATGGTGTCCCCTAGTTAGATTTGGTCCACTTACTAGGGGTTTCCCCCTAGTTGGAAATTGTCCACTTATTGGAGTGTGCCTAGTAAGCACATATTGACCACTAATTGTAGGTTGATCCATTCTCATCTGTTGAATACTAACTAGAGGATAGCCTTCGCTCAAATTTATGGGTGGAGGTGGTGTTCCAGTTACAAAGTTGATAGTAGTTAAAGGTTTCCCTCTAGTCGTTGGAGTCAAGTGAGGTGTAGAACCGACCAAATGATATCGAGGAGTACCAGATGGAAAAAAGGTTTGGACTGGTTCATAGGTGGTCATGACAGGTGTGGATATTCCTGGTGAAGAAAATGAGAAAGAATGTATAGGGGAATGTTGTTCAAGAACTAGTACTTTTGAATCAGGTCTCAGAGGAAAACATTGGTGCCTAATCTGGTCACCGAATGTACGTAAATGGTCGATAGTCTCGTAAACTAGTGCGATAAATGCATCATTAGGAATCTATCGGGGAGGGAACTGGCTCGGTGGAGTTTCCAGCATCATAAGCAAACCAAAATTGGAAACATTATGGCCTAAGGAAGTTCCCCAAAATGATGCGGTTGGACCAAAAGCGGTTTCTATTGAGTCATCTATGGGTTGACTCAAAATCCAATCAGTAGCTCCAGGGAGACCGTCAAGCGAGTGATGAAAATATATGTCATGTGGAGGAGATTGTTCCACTAAAAAAGGTTCTATAGGATTAGTGATAGGTGGATTTATAGGAGGGTAGTAGTTTACTCATGTTTCAATAATAGAATTTTCTTGTCCACATGATTCGGATTTTGTGGCTTGATCCATGCTTTCTCCTGATTTCTCCTCTTGGTTAAGGGGATATTCAGGTGGAAAATTTAATATTCTACAGGTTATCCTTAAGGGTTACTCAGCGAGGGCAGCTGAAATAAATCTTCTCCTAAAAATTCTTCTAAAAAAGAAAATAACACTTCAAGACCTACTCAAGCTAAAGCCACAAGCAAACTTATGTGATAGGTGGGATTCAAAAAGTCTGGAACCTCATGGGATTATCAAGGCATTGCAACTGGCGATATACTACAGGGTCCAACAGTTATACTCGGCCCAATATTTCAAAGTACTAACCAGGGAGGATTAGGACCGTACCCCTGACTATATAACTCGAATACTTGGAAATACATGCGTAGTAGCTCCCCGAGTGTTGTTCTCGGTGTATTTCCACACCAATATGGCTAATTGTTAACTCGGATAGTTGAATCCTAGTAGTGTCTCCCAATATACTCAAGCTACATGGGAGCTCCAATCCATAGTAGTTCTGTCTAATGCACAACTGCATGACAAGATCCTTTCGATATACTGTAGAGTACGCGAAGTACCTTTCTATATAACTGAAGGTACATGAAAGGTCATTTTATATACTGAATGATACGTGGAATAACTACAAGACCCCAGGATGCAATGCAAGAAAATAATGACAACTTCTACGTTTTAAAATGCTGAAACACATCTCTAACCTAGCAGGCAATTTTTATACAATTTTAACCTAGGCTACCACTTGATTTTATCTTGTACGGTTAGGTGAATGCATGAAGTGTAGACTTGGAATTTAAACAAGATGCAACATTAATATATATGAAATGCAAGTCTTCATTTTTTCTTTCGGTGAAAATTAATTAAGGTAAGGAGAAGCCTTTTCTTTTCCAATAGAAAAAATGAAAAAAGTACCTCTACTTTCTTTCTCCGATTTAACCAAAAGACTAAAAAGTACTCTTTCATCAAACCAACAAAAAATGAAAATAACACAACAAATCGAAAATATTTTTCTCTTTTTCTTTTCAACTTAAGAAAACCTACGAGAAGAAATGAAAACACAAACTTCCGTTTCGATTGCAATAACTCTAATTCTGAAATGAGAATCAAAAGAAGTGGAGAGAAAATAAAAAATATAAGAGATTTCAATAAAATTTAGAATACTTTGAGAAGGCCTAAATGCGCCTAAAATTTTCAAGGAAATAAAAAGGAACTTTTCAAAACCAAGAAGCCATAAGCATTGATAATGTTTTAGCTTTTTCAAAGGTTCTCAAATGTTTATTTCAAAACATGAAAAACTCTTTGCAACAATTCCAAGTAATCTGCTTGAAATGAAGATAATAAAGAATTTTTTTTATTTTCACACCAATGTTCTCAATGAATCTGAGAATTATACCACTCTTTAAACCTTAATTCAGATAACTAGAGAATATTTTCTACTGCAATCTTCAATCAATTGGAAATTCTCGAAAAATATTAATCACCCAAGATCTCGACACAACACACAAAAGCACACGAAATTTGCAAAAATCACAACAACTAACTATGAGGGATGAGAAGTAAGAGTGAAAAAATAAGGTAAAATAAGAGGGAGTCACAAGACTGAATGTACTGGTGAGAGATTGAAATTTCCCACAACAAGAGTGACACTCGCTTGACTTGATGTAGGACTCAAATCAAACTCTAAACTTCAACAGCAAACCAAAGACAAATAGGGGATTCTGCAACTGTCAAGGACAACATACAGACCTCAATAAACCAAGCCAAAATCAATTTGGGAGATGTTTTAAACCTATGCACCAAGTTTTGAAGGGTAACGTGCCCCGCAAATGTACACTAGAGCGTTGGAAGCCTAGTGAAGCGCTTTCCACACACGAGAAGTGTGTCATTGATGCGGGATGTAAATGAACAAAATGTGTCAGCGACGTGGGATGCTTGAAGGTAGAGTGCATCAACATTACAGTGATGCCGGATAAAAAATGCCCAGGTTCGTCGGGCAAGATCCAAGTATGAAAAATTAAAAAATATCAACAACAAAAAGATAAATGGCTTAATAAAAAGTCCCAATCAGAGTCCGAATCACCCATAAGCTCTCTGATAATCAAATCCAATGAAGAAAGAGGCAATTAAGAGGATAATTGGAAGGAAATAAAGAAACCAAGAATTACTAACAAATCAAAAATTATGGGATACCTATCCCCAGTGGAGTCACCAATTTTGTTTTAGGACAATCTGTAAGTGCAGACACAAACAGATCTCCCTAGTCCGAATGGTTGAGATCTAGAACAAAATAAATACACAATAAAGATAACTTTCCTAGATTGATCAAATTGCAAAGTAAGTTAGGAGATAACTCACCTAGATTGATGAATGAAATTCCTTTCTCCTTGTTTGATTCAACACCTTGATATTTATATCTTCAGCTGCAAAACAACATGAAACAAGTGAAACAAACAAATAGTGATAGCATATAATCATAAATTAATCTAGATTAGCAGTAAAAGAAGGAAATCCTAAATTCTATAATGAAAATATGTTTATGGAAATAATTTGCATTCATGTAATTACAAAAAGTACAAAGAGAGAATTTACAACCGAGCATTAGCGTCGTAACACCTTCCCAATGATCCTAGCTTCAAAGATCAAAGATTTTTCCTCCTATGGATGAAAGTGACCTGGATTTTATGAGAAGAACGAAATGAATACAAATTATTAAAATATGCTTGACACAAAATAACATAGATACAGTAAAACTGGTTTTCTATTCAATAAGGAAATAAGCTGAAACTATAAAATGCAGCAGGAAACAAGCTTTCTGGAATGGTGGCGGCTTATCTCTGAGAAGAGACATGATGGTTGTGATCATTCACAAGAAGATGATTACAATGAGGCTTTGAAGGCCTTTTTACAATACCCAAAATCCAAAACCCTAACCTTTGAAGATGAAAAGCCAACAGTTTTGTGGACCTCGTTTTGGGTAGTTTGGTGTATCAATTTCCCGGGGGTGTAACTTTGGCATACGATATTAGTTTGGGGAACACGATAGCTTGTTGGAAATATCTATCTGAGAACTACAACTGTTGACCCAAATTTAGATACCTGAAAAAACGTCGTTTAGGGCCTCAAAACAGCTCCCGAAGTTCAGGAACCAAAAAATTGCTAAAAATAGTAAATTGCCAAAATTGCCAGAAAGCTATTTTGATCCAGTTGGAAAAGGTGGGTCACAACCGATATGAACCTGGATCAATCCTCCCTCCTTAGGAATCTATGGTCTCCATTGAGTTGAGTTCTCCCATCAGATGATGAAATTTTTGTTGAATTTGGACCCGGGTGAGCCACTTGCCTTGGTGCAGGAGCTGCTTTACTTTGATGACTCGATAAAGCTGGATCCTTTGTTGTCAAGTGCCCTTGATCTGTGTGTCCAAAATCTAATCACTGGATTCCTGTTGGATGTAGTCAGGGTTGAGCTCTGTTGGTGTCAACTGCTTCGCTATCTCTGAGGTGTCTAATAATGGTGGGAAATATGGCCGAAGGAGAGCCATGTTGAAGACTGGATGCAGACCAAGGAAGGGGGGGAATGTTGAGCTCAAAAGCATTGTCACCCACCGCCTTGGTGATGGTGTACGACCCATAATGGAGTGGGCGAAGCTTCCGATGGGTCCCTGTAAGGCGTTCTTTTGCAAATGCAACCAAACTTTGTCGCCCACCTGAAACTTATGTGGCACACGATGTTGATCATGGCACTGCTTGTACTTGGCATTAGACTTCTGTAGAATATCCTGAACTTGTTGGCAGATGTGCTTGATCCGCTCAATGATCCGGGTGGCCTTGTCAGCTTCTGGTAAAGCACGGGACGAGGTGGTCTCTAGGGGTAGTGCAACATCCATGGGGCCCAATGGTTGGAATCCCAGCCCTACCTGAAAGGGGTTGTGGATAGTTGAGCTATGCAGGGCTCGATTTTAGCTATGCTGGACATAGGGGAGACTCTCATCCCATGTGCAGGGGTGTTTTGAATTGTACATGTGCATGATATGTATGACCATCCGGTTCACAACCTCAGTTTGGTCGTCTGTCTGGGGGTGGAAGGTAGTGGATTTGGTGAGCTTGGTATCCAGCAATGACTAGAGGATCGACCAGAATGAGTTGAGGAACCGACTGTCATGATCTGAGATAATGGTTCATGGGATCCCAAAATGTACCCATACTTGTTCAAACAAGAGCTTGGCAATAGCTTATGCTGTGATGTTCTTCTTACAGGTGGCTAGAATCACCATCTTGGAAAAGCGATCAACAACCACAAAATCACAGTCATTTCCCCTCTTTGTGGATAGGAGGCCCGACATGTAGTCCATTGAGATAGATTCCCACGTCCTGTTAGGAGTAGGAAGATGGGTGTACAGGCTCTGTTTCTTAGTGGTCGGTTTGGCAATAGCACAGGTGGTGCGGCACCTGATATACTTGCCGACATCCTGTCGAAGTTTCGACCAGTAGAAATGTTTCTACAGCATTGCCATTGTCTTTTCGATGCCAAAGTGTCCTACCACCCAATTGTAGTGAGCTTCCCAAATCAACTTCATGCGCTCGCTTAATGGAACACAGAGATGGATTAGATGGAACAACAACCCATCCTAAAGATGGAAATTAGCAACCACTAAGTTGGTTCCCAACATTTGGCAGGTGGTGGAGAAGTTAGGGTGTGTCTCGTAGAGGTGGGGCCATCCGGAGGTCTCCTGGCTGCAAGAGTCTAGCACTGTGGTGAGTGCCGCGACTGGAGGTCGATTGAGGTAGTCAACAACTCGGTTGGTACTTCCTCTTTTATATTTGATGTTGAGGTGGAACTGCTGTAAGTATGTGGACCACTTCTGATGGTGGTCATTCTGCAATTTTCCTTGGGTTGGCATTAACTGTAGGGGCTTGTGATCAGTGTGGATGACTATCTCCTTCCTAAGAATGTAAAGTCTCCACTAGTGGCAGGCTTGCATAATGGAGTACATTTCTTTGTCGTAAGTAGGGTACTTACTAACAAAATCTAATAGTGTCTTAGTATGATATGCCACGGGGTTTCCATGTTGAGTGAAAATGGCACCCACAACATAGTCTAAAGCATCTGTTTCGATCTCAAATGGATTTTGCAGGTCCGGTAATGAGAGTACCGGGGATGAGCACAAACGCTTCTTCAATTCATTGAAGGCTTGTTGTTGGGAAAGGCCCCACACAATTTTTTCCTTACCGCCACCCCTAGTTACTTGTTTGAGGGCCCATGTGATATGAGAGAATCCCAGCACAAACCTGCGATAGAAATTGGAGAGGCCCAAGAAGCTCCGAAGTTCAGTGAGTGTGGTTGGGGTTCGCCAGTCATGGGTGACCTGGATCTTGGTTGGATCCAAATGCACACCATGCCGATCAACGATGTAGCCTGAGTAATGGACCCTGTCCATGCCGAAGGAGCATTTTTCCAAGTTCACATATAGTTTGTGTTGCCACAGGGTGTGCAGAACCTACTGAATATGCTGCAAGTGTTCCTCCCAAGCCTTGCTGTAGATGAGGCTGTCATCCAGATACACCACTACAAAAGTATTGGTGAAAGGTCGTAGGATATCGTCTATGATCCTCAGAAAGGTTGTTGGAGCATTTGTCAAACCAAAGGGCATGACCAACCATTCAAAAAGACCTTCTTTTGACTTGAAGGAAGTCTTCCATACATTTGTCTGTTCTATTGGGACCTGGTGGTAGCGAGACTTTAGATCAATCTTAATGAAGTATTTGGCCCCCGTGAGTTGATCAAGGAGGTCATCGATTCGGGGAATCGGGTACCAGTTTCAGACTGTGATTTTATTCAGGGCACATTAATCAATGCAGAGTCGCCAAGTCCCGTCTTTCTTTTGCACCAGCACGATTGATCTCCCACAAGGCGATGAGATGGGACGGATGTGCTCCTTGTGGAGCAATTATTGGATCTGCCTCTTGATCTCCTCATTTTCTAATAGCGAGCTACGATAGATTGGGCCATTGGGTAGCGATGCACTTGGGGTCAGATCGATGGGATGCTTGACCTGGCAATGTAGAGGTACCCTGGTAGGAGTGGAGAATATATATGAGTATTCTTCCACGACCTTATCCACTTGATTCTGTTGCATGGAGAGATCGATCATGGAGGCCCTGGATGTGGCTGCGATCTTTCTCTCACTCTGAGAGTGAATCACGAAGAAGACAAATTTCCCAGTCCGAGAGATGAAATTCCTGCATTTCTTGGTAGAAATCAAGGAAATAGCACTAGGAGGGACTGCCTCGGGTATCCTATACAATTTCCTATTCAAAGTAGTAATAACACTACAAGTCCTAGACTCATATACAACATGACGTTTCCATAAATAAGGTTGGCATAAAAGAACATGACAAACTTCGAGAGGAGAAATATCACACAATACCTCGTCCTTGAAGGGCTTGATGTCATACGACAGTTGACACTATTGGCTGACATGGAGATCGATTCCTTGGAGAAGCCATCCAATGTTGTAGGGTAGTGGGTGCGATGTTGTTGGCAGGGCCAGCCGCTTGATGACCTTTGCGGAGATGAGGTTCTTTTGGCTACCGCTATCAATGATGAAGTGAAGTGGAGTGCCTTTTACCCACATCTGTGAATGGAAGAGGCGATATCCTTCTTCTGGCTCATCTGGTTCATCAGGATGGAGCTTGCCGGTAGCCACAATGGCACTGGGTTCTGCATCAATGATCCATCTTCCCTTTTCTGGTTCTGACTCAGAGTTAGAACCCGCATCTGATTCAGATGCATTCACTTCATCCACCAATGACTGCTTTGAGTGACAGTCATCAGTGTTATGCCAAGGGCTCTTATGGAAGTTGCACCACTTCCTGGTATCTTTCTTTGTCTTTCCAATGTCCTTCTTTGCTTGCGGCTTGGACTGGTTGTCCTGACACTATCCATCTTTGCTATGTCCTTTATTCTGTGGGTTGGGGCCACCCTTTCCTTTCTTTTGTTGTGAGGGGTTCCCAGGCCCAAATTGTTGTGTCTTTTGTTTGATCTTTTGCTTGATTTTGACAACATATCGATAGGCCATGCTCAAGGAGGAGATGTCCAGAAATCCCATTTCAGTTTGGATGTATATATATAGAGCATTGTGATACTTGAACACTAGATTCCGCTCTGAATCTTTGATACCCAGCTTGGTGCGCAAGGTATGGAAGATATTTGTGAACTCTGACACTACTTGGTCTCTTTCTTGTCGCAGTGTGGTCCATTTGGCATACAAGTCATCATAACTTCCAACAGGGTAGTATTGTTCCTTAATAGCATCCCATAAGGATTCCCAGGTGGCCATGACTATAAATAATGAGGGTTCCTCTATTTCCTTTTGCTCACAGAAAGTTTCCCACCAATCTTTGACATGGGGAATGACTTTGAGGAGCGCAAAAGTAATCTTTTCTCTATTCAAAAAGTTATGGACAGAAAAATACCCTTCTATTACATTCAACCACTTTTCTACAGCATATGCATCTATTTGACCTTCAAATATAGGAATATAAAAGTTTATTTATACCTTGAGGGGGGCGTCGCTTCCACTCGAGGAAGACGTGTTGCCTATTGGTAGTTGCTGAAGGATTTGCACGAAACTATCCATCATCTCGTTCCTCTGTTGCATGAGGGATTCTTCAAGAAAATTTTTGAAAGGATCTCCTGTCCCATCATCTTTCTTTTCTCCTGCTATGAGAGGTTGCTTGGGCGTGCGAGAGCTTTTGTCCTCAAGAGAAACAAGATCGAGACCTAATTCTTTGTACCTTGACCTCATTGAGGACATGCATTAAGACGATAAGGATCAGACTACTCTGATACCACTGATCTGGATTTTATGAGCAGAATGAAATGAATATAGATTATTAAAAGATGCTTGACACAAAATAATAGAGATATAGTAAAACTAGTTTTCTATTCAATAAGGAAATAAGTTGAAACTGTAAAATGCAGCGGGAAACAAGCTTGCTGGAATGGTGGTAGCTTATCTCTGAGAAGAGATGTGACGGCTGTCATCATTCATAAGAAGATGATTACAATGAGGCTCTAAAGTTATTTTTACAATACCCAAAATCCAAAATCCTAACCCAGAAGATGAAAAGCCAATAGTTTTGTGGACCACGTTTTGGGTAGTTTTGTGTATCAACTTCCTGAGGGCGCAACTTTGGCATATGATCTTCATTTGGGATGCACGATAGCTCATTGCAAATATCTATCCAAGAAATACAACTGTTGGGACAAATTTAGATACCCCAAAAAACATCGTTTAGGGCCTCAAAACAGCTCCTGAAGTTCAGGACCCGAAAATCTGCTAAAAATAGTAAATTACCAAAATTGCCAGAAAGTTGTTTTGAGCCAGTTGGAAAAGGTGGATCGCCTCCGATATCCACCTAGATCAAAAAGGGATCCTAGAAAAATTTCACCAGCATGTAGATACTCTATCCTTTCTCCTCTTAACCAAGGAGAAGAGGGTTTATATTTATAGGCGTAAAAGGATAGGAGAGGTTGAGGATTTGTGGGAGAAGCTTACGGGATCATCCCACTAGGTAAGGGGATCGAGTGCCACCTTTCCTAACATATAGGGATAAGCATCCACACAATCAAAGGTTCGAGAAGTCACTCAAAGATTCTCTTTTTCCATTTTAACCAACAATGACACACCTTGTGCATAGACAACATAAGTCATTGAAGGGTAATGCCTCTTGTGCAAAGGCAACTCGCGTCACCAATGTGCTCTGCCAATGTGCGGAGCGCGTCACCTAAGGTATGATGCACCTTGTCAACGAGTAAGGCACGTCGGGGTGACAACAAAAGGTTAAAAGGGTCAACAAGAAAAATCCTTTTAATTATTCATCCCAAGTGCTTTAGGAATTAGGGAACATAGAGGACACATAACTCAAGACGACGAGATTTTGGTGTATCAAACAATTTTCCTTTCCCTTGAACTTATTCTTATATTGAGAGCGAGGGGGTGAATCAGTATAATACTTGTTTTTACTTTAGACAAACATTCACTAATGGTTCATTGATTATGAAACAATAAACACATCAAAACACAAATCATAGCACAAAGAAATTAATTTGGAAACTCTTTCAAGAGAAAACCATAAAAACTTATCTTTATAAATGTATGTAGGAACCAACCTATTGTTACAAAGTTTGTAGGTGCCAACCTATTTTAGACACCAATCCCCTCAAATGAGCACCAACTCAACACTATGTAGGAACCAACCTATTGGATACACCAATCTCCTCAACTGAGCACTAACTCAGCAATATGTAAGCACCAATCTACTAGAGACACCAATTTTCTCAACTTAGCACTGACTCAACAATATGTAGGAACCAACCTATTGGAGAATTAGGTAGAAGAATGATGACATAATCAACTCAAATATTTCCTTATAATCATATTTAAATCTTCTCTATAATTACCATTAGTTCTGCTTCAATTTGGATACATAATGTACCTTAGATATGCTCCATAATCTGCTTCAAATGTGCTCCACAATTAGCCCTATATTTCATAAGACGATCTTCAAATCAATTCCAAAATCTTGCATGATCACCTTCTACATGAGCCTCATCCAAATAAGAGCCATTGAAAATATTCCAAGATCACATCTTAGAGTGAGACTTCATCTTCCATAATTGCAACTCCTCCTCCTTAGGGAACCCTATAAAACCCTTAGAAAAACATCAAGAAAGCATCTTCAAATACCATATAAAATCCTCAAGAGAACATCTCCAAAATACTCCTTACAAGTGCTCCTTCTATATCCTTCTTAGAATTCCACACTTCCTAAGAGAATATCTCAAGTTATGGACAAGTGAATGACAAATAAAGAACATCTCCTTCTATTTATATTATTTTTAAGTCGTCTTTCTGGGCCAACCTAACATTGTTCAATATCTTTGCAAGGTCGACCTAACATTTTTGCAGGGCTATTTTAATAATTCATATGTCCACAGTCCTATAGAGTTATAGGGACTACCATACATCATTCGAAATGTATTAGAATAATGTTTTCAACCATATATATTATTGTCTCCTCTGATCTATTTATTCATCGACAAAATTACTTCAAAGATAGGGTGTCCAAAATGGGTATTAAATGTCCAAAAATGTCCATCCAGGATTTCCTCATCTTTGACATCAATGACACAATATTTCCACTAATATTCACCTTGGACATATGCAATCTCCCCTTGTCTTTGAAATCAATGACAATAATATTCCCAACAATCCCCCCTTTGTCATTGATGGAAACCCTTTAGTCAAATCCGCAACAATCTTTTAATTACTCCCCATGTCTGCAACTCTCTTTGTGTCTGCAATTTTTTCATTGTCTGTAACTCTCCTCCTGTATGCATTTTATTCCCTTTGACATCAATGGAATAACCTAAGTTTGTTCTCCTTCTGAATATTTTTCCCCTTTGACTTTATTGATTTTCTATACATCGCTTGAGGTTATGGTTTCATTTGCCAGTAATATTCTTGAATCTTCTTTCCTTATCTCACACCCTTTCGAATCAAATGTGAGTTTGTAACCTTGATCAAACATTTGGATAACACTTAGTATATTATGTTATATCCCTTCAACAAGCAATAAATTATATGTTTTAGTCTTTCCAATATCAAGTCTAAAAATACCTTTTTCGTCTATCTTTGCAAGAGCATTATCTCCAAAAGTAACACTGCTTCATTTTTATTTTTTTAAGGTGAGCAACTTGGTCTGGTCCTCTATGATGTGTTTTGAGCATCCACTATCAACATACCATTGGATCCCTTTATCTTTAGCACATAGTGGAAGTTTACATTCTTCATTCTTATGTTCCTTTTTCTTCCAAACCTTAGAGTATTATGTTTGGGATTAACATCGTCTTCACTGTTTTGTTTAAAATATCCCACTATGATACTTCTACAGTAATGAGCTATGTGCCCATAATTATTGCATATAAAGCATTCATTATTATAATCAATTAGGGGAGAAAATGAATTGTAGTTTCTGTCAGTAAACCCATGAGCACTTTTGGTTTTATTGCTCACATAATCATCCTTTGAGGTTTCATATGGACCTCTATTTCTATTTATTACATGATCACTTCTTACATAAGCTCTACAATCTATTACTTTAATTATGACCAAAATTATTGCAAGAAAAATAGTATCCAAAGAAGATAATATGGTACCATTTTATGAAAGGTATTCTTAGTAGGGAAACTCTTCTAAACACCTTCTTTTTGCTCTCAAGAGAAGAATCAGGTTTTTGTTGATCATCATTTTCTTTCTTGCTGTTGATTTCATTATTTATATAGCCTTTGAGGACATTAGCATAGCTTTTAGGGTCTTCTTCATTTTCCTTGCTTGTTTCTTCTTTAGGGGTCTTCTGATTCTCATCATAGCCAAGACTTGTTTCGATGAGTGGTGACCTTTGGTAACTAAGAATCTCATTCAAGGTTTCAGTTCTCTTCAAGCTTTTGTGTAATTGAGAATTTGTCTTCTCTAATTTCCTTCTTAATGAGATAACTTCAGACTTTAGCTTCTCAAGGATTTCTTCCTATGTCATTGAACTGACCATCTTAGAGAAATCCTTCCTCTTCCATAAGTGAACCTCATCCAATATTAGAGAAAGCCTTACTCTTCCATAAGTGAACTTCCTCCTCCTTAGAGAACCCTAGAAAACCCTTAGAAAAACTTCAAGAAAGCATCTTCAAATACCCTAGAAAATCCTCAAGAGAACATCTTCAAAATCCTCCTTACAAGTGTTCCTTCTCTCTTCCTCTTAGAATTGCACACTTCCTAAGAGAATATATCAAGCAATGGATAAGTGAATGAACAAATGAGGATTGCCTCCTTCTATTTATACTATTTTTAAGTCACATTTATGGGTCGGCCTAACATTGTTCAATATGCTTATTCTGGCAGGGCTATTTTAACACTTCATATCTCCATATTCCTATAGAGTTAGAGTGAGTCCCATACACCATTGGAGAGGTATCAGAATAATATTCTCAACCATATATCATATTATCCCATATGATCTAGGTATTTAGAGATAAATTTCCTTCAAATAAAGGGTATCCAAACTGGGCATCAAACATCCAAAAATGTCCATTTATAATTTCCTCCTGTATTTGACATCAAGACACAATACTTCCAACAATCTTCATTTTGCAATCTTCAATTTGGAAATTTGTAGTCTCCCCTTGTCTTTGACATTTTTTGGCACAAAATTAGAGACTGAGTTCTTCTATAGGGGCCAACAAAAGGCATTGTTGTAGTCTAGTGTGATGGCATTTTCAATCCCCCGAAGGAGAAGGTATCACCTGAAGCACAACCAAGACATGTGTGTGATAAGGAGTGTTAATTTTAAATATATATCTATGAGGGTTCTTCATACAACAAGAATATTCAACATTATACTATCAAAAAATATATATATTAACCATAATATGTATATGAGAAAAAAAGACACGATCTATCCATTAGACAATAAACAAAATCATCCATACACAAAAAATTAAGGGGGGGGGTCCTTCATTTCTATTACTAATAGATTCAATTACATAATAGATCCATGGCTCTATGGACTTACATTTTCCATGGAATTACCCTTTAAGACATCACACAGAATAGAGAACTCATTATCCAATTACATCACCAAAAACCGAGATATATCAAATCAAACTTTCTTGTTTCTCTAATCTGGGTTCATTTTTCATCTTCTCCTCTATTTATTTCTCTTTGATTTCCACTAATCTACTTCTCTTCTTCTATCTCTTTTCATACTCCCTTTCCAATTTACTCATGCTTCTTTATATACTTGTGGGGGTGGGTCCAAAATTGTTACGGTCGCTAGGGGCTTCTGCAACTCCTTCTCCTTTACCCCGCTCTTCCTTCCACCATTTATGGTACATTCCAAAAATTAAGGATCCAATAGGTCCCAAACACAATTGTTGACTCACCCTCGAGTCAACTTGGTTGCATTCTTGAATCTTTCACATCATCTTGTGCTATCTCTTCAAACAGAGGAGCCAAATCTGGTACTGAACATCATTAGTAGCATGCCTTTGGTACTAAAGAACATCGATATTTATCCTCTGTATAATTTCATGTAAAGGAAATTGCCGTATATGATAAATAAGAGTAATGTCATTAATAAAGATTGCTTGTCTCCTATTTATGATGTTATAGGGGGAAAAACTAACTAGTGCTACTCGGTCTTCAAAATATTCATCTTTGATAACATCTTTGGAAGTGTTATCATGCTTGAAAAAATGGGGGTATCTCTTTCAATAAGATACCAAATTCCTTGAGAAAGCAAATTGGTAGGTCATAACATCAAGGAGACTAAGAAAATGGGACATAGCATAAACAATAGTGCTGGCAGGAGGAAAATGACCAAGATCGAGGTGCCTGGGGGTCTTCGTGGCAAGGCTAGAATATCTTGCACAAATTTATGCATCAAAGTATTCTTTAGGCATGAAACATGTTTCTGAGCGATCAAAGAGGTGGCATTCATGGGAACCACAAGGAATTGCCGAGGATAAGGGGATTGATATATCAGGAGATGGATAAGCAGGTGAGATGGGGGAACTATCTCCATGGAAATCATAGGGTGGAAGGAAATGCCATAAATTATCAAAACAGTATAATGGAATAGCAGGGAGATGCATTCCTTTATAAATACATGGAATTATTGCAATGTGGTGTTTCATGTCTCGCGAAATGGATAGGGAAATAAGGCCTTAGATATTGAGTGATAGGTGGAAATTGTGATGATCACGTCGAGATGAGTCCTTATGGGTAAATTTTGGTCCAATCATAATAGTTTGAGATATGAAACATCTTAAACAAGCGTGCGATGGATATACAATGATGGATTATTAAGTGGTGCAATCACATGGATTGGATTTTGGGGAGGCCAATGGTGCTGCGAAGATGGGGTGAAAGAGGCTCAAAATGAGTATGTCATGAATGACATGAATTGAGGCATGGTTTCATATGGGAGAAATTCAATTCAGTTGATTTGGGAGTTAATATATTTTAATTCCAAAGAGACATCTATACTGATGCAATGTGGCAGTGGAAATAGATGAATTGAAACTTGTGGGTCCCCCCCAACCAAAAAGGTTTGAGCTAATTGGAAAACAACGGATAACCAACTAGAATGAAATTAATGAGTTGAGACTAAGAAGTTTAAAAATCACTAGACTAAAAATAAACCTAACTCCTAACTAATGCACTCTCGGTGACAAGAGTGACATCTTTTGGAATCACTCATTAGAAACATTTGGCTTCAGGTATGCATCATTCACCCATCCCAGATGGAGAGTACATAAATTTGTGTGAGTTCAATAAATCCCGAGTCTGGGATTTCTGCAACATTGAAAGTTCCCAACCAATGCATTAGGATTTTTCTTGGATGCTTCATAAACTTGCTTCCATAGAGTAAAACTTCATCGCCTCTGTTAGATTGTTTCTTCTTTATGTGTCTATCCTACTAGGAATTTTGTTGTCATTTTTCAACTATTTCATGATTGTTGGATAGGAAATGAGATTCTTCAAGTTCCATTAGTTTTGTAAGTCATTCTGCAACTGAATCTTCCTCTATCATATGTGTTGTGTGCACAATTTTAAAGGATTGGAACTACAAATTCTTCTGGAACTATTGCTTCTCGACCATATACCCATTGGAATGTAGTTTGTTTGTGAATATTCTTAGTAGTGGTCATGTATGCCCATAGTATAGTCAAAATCTAATCACCCCAATTGTCCCAATTTTCAAAACATATTTTTATCAGCCCATTTGCATAATTTATTGAATGAATCTACTTTATTGTTTGCTTGCAGATGATATGGAATGCTTTTATGGTGTTGTATTAAGAATTCTCTTTCCAATTCCTTGATAATGGTGTTCAAAAAATGCTTACCCGTTTCCTTGTAAGAATTTTGGGACATCCAAACCTAGTGATAATGTTTTTGTAGATGAACTGACCTATAGTATTTTTGCAGAGCAATCTCAAGTTGGTGCTGCTTCAGACCATCTTATTAAGTATTCTATTGCAGTAATGATGTAATTGGATTTCGAATGTTTCACTAGTGGATTAATATGTCCCAGAAAATCAACTTCCCATTTTTCAAAAAGTTGCAACACTCATACATGTTGGAGTGAAATTTCATCTCGTCAATAAGACTTACCAACTCGTTGACATGAATCATATTTCCTAGCATATTCCTTAGCATCCTTAAACATTGTGGTCCAACACAACCTCGCTTGGAGTATTTTCCTTCCTGTAGCTTGTCCACCAAAACGAAAACCCACAAAAATAGTGTGGCATTCCCACAAAATGATTTGTCGTTCATGATATAGTGCACATTAGCATAAGATTCCATCAATTCCCAACTTGTAGACTTGTCCCACAATCAGTTGATATTCCACAACTGACATCCCCAAATGATGTTTCTTTGTTGTAGAATAATCATTAGGGGCATTCTTGGTTGTCAAGTATAATGCAATATATTCCAAATGTCCAGGAATGGATTCTACTCTGAAGAGTGATGCATTTGATAACTAATCGTCATCAGGTCCATTAGCTTCTCCAGATTCTATTCATGATACATGATCAAGTCCATAATTATGTTTCCCAAGATTGACTAATATTTCATAGGAGAACTCCTAGAATAAGAGAAGCCATCTATAGATATGACATTCTAGGATGGGCTTGTTCACCAAGTACTTGAGATTTGATAGATTTGTAAAGAATTTAAAGTGTCCTCACAGTAAATAGTGGAGGAAATTCTACAAGGCATAAATCATGGCTAAGGCTTCGCGCTCTGTGGTTGTGTTATTGTGTTTAGCTTTTGATAAAATCCCACTAGAAAATTATATTGGATGGTACATATATCCTTCTCTCAGATGACCTAATATAAAACCAAGGTAAATACCTGATGCATCAACATGTACATGAAATTCCCTTTCCCAATTGGGTAGTGCCAATATTAGAGCATTGACCATTTTATTTTTTACCGTTGTGAAATCATTTTCGCAATATTCATTCCACTTGAAAGCTTCATCTTTCTTTAATAGCTTTTCCAATGGTGAAGTGATCGATGCATAGTTTCTAGTAAATATTCTGTAGTAAATTGTATGTCCCAAGGTAGATTGCAACTTCTTTACTTATGTTGTTTTGTGTAGGTTTACAATTGCCGCAATTTTTGTAGGGTCTACTAGAACTCCATCTCGCAACAATGTGTCCCAACTGATTTCGAAAGGGAACACAGAAGATGCATTTCTGCAATTTCAAATAAATCCCCATATATCAGTAATGATTTAGCATTAGTTGAAGTAGTGCAAAATGATCTTTAGAAACATTGTAGATTGTCCAATCATCCAAGTAAACCTCTAAGAATTTATGGAGCATAAATCCCTGAAGGTTGCGATTACTATTCTTGAGAAAACATCAGGTGTGCTCTTCAATCCAAAATGGAATTTAATTATAAGCAAATGATCCCCATTATGTAGTAATTGTTGTATTTTTTTATCCTCTTCCGAAATTCGGACCTAGTGGTAACTCAATAATCCATTTGTGAAGGAGTAGGATTCATTCCCTACTACTTATATAATACTTTATTGATGAAGGGTGTTGGGGATGAATCATGGACACATGCAACATTCATGCTGCAGTAATCATCACATACTCCAATATCCTACTTGTCTATCTTTCTTTGGATTACTATAGGGATAATCTAGTCTAATTCATCTACTGGTAAAATTAAACCAACACCAAGCATGCAATGAATTTCTTTTCTCACCTTCTACTTCACTTAGGGATTTAGGTTGTATGTGTTATGCAACAAATTTCCCAAACAAGCGTAAATAGGCACAAAAGAGTGGTCGAAAACTTAATAATGAAGAAAAGAGATGAATAGCAAGCCTGTTCGAGGGGGAATCCTCCTTATACAATGTACTAAATACACAAGACAAGACAAGACAAGATGGTTCAAATGAAAAGGTCTCCTTGATATGTATAGGAGACAAATAGGTACAATTACCAATAATGGACTGAGGATGACATAAATAATATAGAAATACTAATATGAAATTCCCAATTAGGGGAGAATGGGCCACAATTTAGGTATTAACATGACCCTCCCCTTCATAAAAGTGTTGTCCTCAATGCTTGGAAATTACTTGTGGATGCTTCTTTTTGAAGTACTCATCTTCCCATGTTGAATATTCTATTGGTAAATTCTTCCACTTGATGAGGTACTCAGTAATAGCTCGATTTTGTAGTTGTTTGGTCCTTGTCTTAGTGATTTGTTCATGTTCCAGTATGACTTTTCCTTCTTCATCAAGCTCCAACAAGATAGTTTGATAGACTATAATGATATGTTTTGACCTTGAGGTTCCTACCTATTAGGTAAGGGCGGCATTGTTTAAGTGTATGTAGTATTGCTAACATATCCTTCTCATAAATGGGTTTGTGTAAGTTATTTTCCCTGATTGGCCAAATTTGAAAGGTAGGGGTTTCCTTCGTGCATTATAATAGCACCAATTTCATTTCCCAAGGCATCGTATTCCACAATAAAGGTTTTGTAAAGTTTGGTGTGGTCAATATAGGGGCTTTGAACATTGACTCTTTAAGTTGTTCAAAAGATTAATTTTTCTCTGGAGTCGAAGAGAATGAACCCTTCTTCAATAATGTTATCATAGGTGCTTCTATTCCTCCATAGTTCAAGACAAAATTATGGTAGTACCATGTCAAACCTAAGAATCCTCTAATATTCTTTAAGGTTTTGGGATACATCCAATCCATCATGGATTTAATTTTTATAAGGTCTACCTTGACACCTTCATGAGACACAATATGACCCAAATACTCTACCTCTTATACCCCAAATAAACATTTGGAAGGTTTTGCATATAGTTGTTGCTCCTTCGGTAGTTATAGCTCCATGTCAACATGTTGAACATGTCCTTCCCAGGACTTTCTATAGATTAGTATATCATAAAAAAATACTAACACAAATTTTCTAAGTAAGGGCTTGAGAAAAGAATTCATCAAACCTTGAAATGTGGAAGGTGCATTCGTAAGGAAAAAAGGCATGACTGGAAATTCATAATGAACTTCATGAGTTCTAAAAGCTTGTTTTTGGAGGTATTCTTCCTTTATTCTAATATGATGATACCCTGAATGAAGACCAAATTTTTGAAGTAAACTGTTCCATGTAGTTCATCTAACAATTCATCAATGACATGAATGGGAAACTTATCTATAATGGTGACTTGTTGAGCTCTCTATAATTTGGACACATACGCCATGATCCCTCCTTCTTATGTACCATTACCACTGGTGCAGAGTAAGAAGTTTGGTTGGGCCTAATTATTCCAGCCTCTAACATTTCTTCAAACATACACTCAATTTCACTCTTCTATCCATATGGGTATCTGAAAGGTCCGATGTCAGGAGGAACACTTCTTGAAATCAAATGAATAGCATGATCACGATCTCAAGCAGGTGGAAAACATTTTCAACTACATTCAAATACCTTGGAATGCTTATCAATGACCCTTTGGAGATCTAGGGGAATAAGAGGCTCAGATGTTTGAACCTTCAGAGAGCATAATTGTGCAATTACACCTTGATGTCCCTTTTTCAACATTTTTTTCATTCCATTAGAGATTATCACCTTGATTAGTTTCACTATGATACCCCTTAACTCAAACTCTTTTCCGTCAAAGGAAAAATTCATGAAATGTTTTTAAAAATTAAAAGCCACTATTCCCAATGATTGTAACCATTGGACTCCTTAGACAACATCAACACCACCCATTGGAATATCAATAATTGGACTATTCAATACATATTCCCCAATAGTAAGAGTGATCTTATGGCATTTCCCTGATAAATTTATAGTTCCTCCATCTACAATCATTACTTGAAACTCTAGTTCTATATATTTAAATCAATTGAGAACTTTGTCTAATTTACAGTGAATGAAATTATGAGTGCTATCAGAATCAATCAAGACCATTACCTTTTTATTTCTGATATCGATTTTGAGAGTTTGAGGAGTGCTAATTCTAGCCAATGCACGACAAGATATGGTGGGATTAATCTCGTTGGGAATAATCTTTTTTATTTCTTCAGCTTGAGATTGTTTGTATTCTTCTTCTTCTTCTTCTTCTTCTTCTTCACAATCTATGTAGAATAATTTCTTCTCACCACACTTGTGTCCCTTGCTATACATGTTGTCACAGTTAAATAATATACCTTTCACTCCTCTTTCATCCATTTGTTTAGGTTTCAACCTTGTAGGTTGAGGTGGGTTATAAGAAGGAACATTAATATCTCTATAGGTGTTAAAGGTGGTCCTTTTAGTATCCATTGCTATGTCTTTTTCTCTCAACCTTTCTTGCCATCATGAAATACCTATCTAAGGATGTTGGTTTGAAGAGATGGACCTAATTTTGAATGGTTCCTTCTTTTTCTCTCAACCTTTCTTGCCATCATGAAATACCTATCTAAGGATGTTGGTTTGAAGAGATGGACCTAATTTTGAATGGTATCCTTCAAGGTTCCAATAAAGATATCCAACCATTTATCAACTGGTATTCCCTCCACTCCAAGACTCAAATTTTGAAATTATTGAATGTGCTTGATTACTAGACTCTTTTGCCTTAGATTTATCGATTGGGTAAAGAAGGAATTACTCTTAACATGTTCATGATATGATATCAATTCTTCTATAAAATTGGACCAATATATAATGGATTTATTTTTTCATTCACAAATCCATTGGTACCACACAAACTAATCAGGTTCTAAATATAATGATGCAATAATTACATTTTGTAGATTTTATACCTGGTGTGTATCAAAGAATTGCTCAAACTGGAATATCCATTTTATGTGGCTCTTTCCATAAAAATTACTCATGTCACTAATGGGGATTTGGATACCCCTTGGGTACTATTGCTGATTACTTCCATTATTATAATTAGATCCTCTTGGATTATGTGTATTAATGGAAGGTTGCTCAACATGGACACTATCTTTATCTTCATGAGTATCTTGGGACACATAATCACCTTTAGGGAGATTTTCTTTTACATTTTGTATGATATTAGAAATACTTTCCATATTTTCCTCTATATTATTCTTCTTATTCTAAAAATTAACTAAATCAACCATTCTCACAATTCCTTTAATTGGATCTTACAACTTGGACACCCAAAAAGATAGTCTTCACTTTCATTGTAGGTCAAGGATGAATACTCCGGTGGTTCGATTGGAGTGTTAATTTTTCCACCACCTTTTGGTTCCATATGAATTAATAAAAATAGATATATGAAATCTTTATCACACCTTCGAGATCACCCAAAATAGATTCTTCGACTAAAATGTACTCAAATTTAAAATGGCGTACCTTTTTCAAACCTTGATTTAGAGACCGATCTAACCTCCTAGTTATGGTAAATCTGAAATTTACGTCCCTATGAGTCTAAAACATTTTTACACAGTATCCTTATATGTATTCTCTTCAATGCCATAGATATGACCTAATTCTAATGTGCCAATAAAAAGTTGTGGCAATTTTCACAACACTTGTTATTTTTGTCCCTTTAAGAAGAGTAAGAGTGTACGACAAGACACATGTCCAATTTTCTAGATTTGATTCTGAAATTTATACCACATATGATGTTGTCCATATTCGTTCTAGTGCAATAGGTATTAATCAATATGGTTCTTGCATGCTCCATATATAACAATGTTTCCTAGAACACCTATTTGAGACTAGTTTTTGGACTGGTTAGAAAACCCTAAATTCCACTAGGTATAAATTAGAACCTGTAATGAATTAGGATATGAAAATTGCATAAAAAATAGCTTATTCTATCCTCTATGTCCCCTCTAATTTTCAATATTTGAAACTTTGTAGAAAAACTATTGTAGTGAAAACACCAAGGTGACTAGTTTGGGAAGCATCCAATCTCTGATACCAAATGTTATGCAAAAAATTTCGCAAAGGAGCATAAATATACAATAAAGAGTAGTCCAATCCTTAATAATGAAGAAAAAAGATGAATATCAAGCCTCTTTGAGGGGGAAACCTCCTTATACAATGTACTAAATACGCAAGAAAAGACAAAACAAGACAAGATGATTCAAATGAAAAGGTCTCCTTGATATATATATAGGAGACAAAGAGGTGCAGTTACCACTACTGGATTCAAGACGACATCAATAATATAATGATATTAATATAAAGTGCCCAAGGGGTTGTTAGTATTGAATCTATATGTCAAATTTTGTAGGTACTGCCATAAAATATTCAAATTCAACAACAAAATCAACATATTTATAGGAGTTGACGCTCCATGAAGTTTGCGAGTTGAGTTTGGTAGCAAAAGTATTATTCATGTTTTATTGGCTTCAATGTTCATTTATGATGTTATTACTCTATAATCGGGTGCAAAGAAAAAGTGCGATAACCATCATCGAGTGACATGTGTATCCAAATGTCAAACATTCACAAGAGTTCAAGGAAAGTAGTCCACCAATTCAAGTCATTCAATATTAGATTTTGTTCTTCAAATCAAATAATGGAATGATGGTGATCGAACATTTCCTATGGGGAATTTTTTTTTTTCAAAACTATTGTTAGAATGACATGGAATTACTTTTACCAAAGAAATAAAAACTTTCATTTTGCAAATATTGGGTTTGATTGTTGAACACAATCTCCAAGTGATCATCAACTATGAGACCAAGTGCACCACCAAGCAGTACATGTCCATGAGTCAGGTTAAGTATTGAAGTGTGCCATTGCAAGGATCTATAGAATAAATTTTATACACTTTTGTATGTGAATAATAAAAGTTATTTCTTCCTTCATGCATATCGAGTATTTGTACTACATGTAAATTCAAATTCCCAACAACCAAGCACTTATTAATGTCAACACCAGGGTTGAATATTCAGCAAGTCACGTTGGTACAAGGTTTTGTGATGATTCATTTCTGTGGTGAATTTCATATTAAGTTTGAATTGATATCAAATTGTATCTGCATAAGCATGTGAATATGTTCATGATTGACATCTAAATGAGATTGTGCCCATAAAACACCATGTCATTGACAGCTCTTAGATCAAGAACCAAGGGTGAAATTTGACTTGAATTTGCAATAGGAAAAGAAGGAAGTCACCATTGTCAAAGATCAAACAATTTTATGTTTAACCTCTGCACAATGTAGGATATGTCGACAAACGCAAAACATAAATTTCAAGCCGCTTAGGAATCAATGCATCCAAGTTAAATCTTCGCCAACCATCACCCGAAGCAAACACATGTCAAATTGCTAATGCTATCAGCTACTGAATAAATAAAATCTGTTGATATAAATAAGCCTCTGGAATTCTTAAATATATATAAAAGGAACTCGTCATAGGAGTTTAGGATCATCAAAAATGGCTTGGACATGACTTCTACAGCCAAATTTATGATGGAATTGTTATGGACGGAGCGTTAGGTGTTTATGGTTTTATTATTGTTTTGATTTTGATGATTATGATCGAGAATTTATCCTATGACTGTAGTCCGAGAAAAGTATCAAGGTGCTATAGATTCTTTCAGATTCTGTGAGAAAGTGCTTCATTGGAAAAGTGATTGATATTTTGAATCTTTTAATTGTCGAGCAGGGATTGATGTGGCATATGGAGTAGTTGTTACAAGAGTTTGATCCTTCAAAGTTTTTTATTTTCTCAACAAAGAATTAGGCAATTAATTTTCATTCGGTTCCAGATTTGATGTGGAAAAGTTGGTAGTCAAAAGATAGCTCTCTTGCATTTTTAGGCAATTCAACAAAAAATCGAGCTTATTATTTTCAAGATATGAAATCGACAAAGTATATGGTAGCTCAAGATAAGATAAGGGTTATTTTTCTTTGTTGAATGTTTGAACTATTATCAACCTTCTCATTAAAAAAATATGATTGATATCCAAATCTTATAGCTAATTACATATCCCAAATTGTTAGAAAAATAGGATTGCAGAGCAATAACAATAAATAAGATGCAAATATAAAACACCTTACAAGAGAGACACCAATATAACATGGTTCACCCAAGATGGCATACGTCCACACAGAAATATCCATTCCTTATTATTATACCATCCAACAAATGAAGGGATACAACCTGCAACACATCCATTGCAACTTCCTCTTCACTCTCTCACAATCTCTCTTACACAATCATAGAGATTTTTACAATGCTACAATACACAACCGTATTACAATGCCTTCCTTTTAAAGAGGGATTACCTTGGGAAAATACTATGGGACACCCAATACCATGGGCCTATAAATCACCCATTATTAACCAATTCATGACTATGAAATTACAACTTTTTACAAGCCATTTTTTTTCCGAAATTTTCACTATGGGGGCGCTGGCCCCGAACCCCCACCGGGGTGGTATTGTAACATGTAGTCCCCGCCTCCCCTGAACCACCCATGGAGACTATATTGGGGGGGGAAGCACCCCTAAAGACCCCCTGTCATGGGCTGGGATCTAGAAATGACTGAAACACAACCTCTGAATAAGGAATATCAAGATCTACAACTAACACACATTTCTTGGCACAATATCAGTATTTTTGATAAAT
This sequence comes from Larix kaempferi, assembly GCA_027924585.1. NCBI lineage: Eukaryota > Viridiplantae > Streptophyta > Pinopsida > Pinales > Pinaceae > Larix > Larix kaempferi. The sequence goes on from BSBM01000110.1 coordinate 3,082,553, forward strand.
TAAATGAAGGTAGGATTTGAGAGTCAAGTTTGATGGTAAAGAATTGCAGTTAGTTCTAAATATCGGATTTTGGGGCTTTAAATCAACAGTCAAGGAATATAAAGATTTGATCTAGCATGTAAGGGATTGAAGACATTCGAAATCCAATGTTCCAGGTTTCTTGCAAATTATTAAGATTGTTTTTATTTTTGGCTTACAATAATTGCTTATGATAATATATATATATATATATATAATTGATCATTTTAAATGACAGAGGGAAAGGGTGGAGGGGATTTTTTGGAGGCCCAAAAGGGACTTAGGGGTAGAAAGACCCGCATGTATTACTGTAAACCATGTGAGTCGTGATTTTCTATAATATTTTCATTATCAAAGATTCTTGAAGGCCTTGTCATCATACTGTAAATTTCTTCATTTTTCATCTTCTATTCTTCCTATTTGAATGAAATTACCAAGTTTTGAGTATCAATTTCCTGCTCATAATTTATGGATTCTTGAGCAATGGAGTATTCATTGTAATTGCCCGTGATTTATGAATTTATTCAAGTATTTATTACTAAGTTTCCATAAATTATTTATGACAAATAAACATTTAGTCTTATGGACATATAAGATCGATCTAGCGTAAGTCACCTTGCATTGTTCATATTTTTTTTCTCACATACTTTTACCGTTCACCTTAAAATTTGTATGATAACTGGACTGGTTGCATGTGACTCATGTTAAGTTACAGTAAGTCTAATTCCATGCCCAATGTTCTTGATTCATTTATATGATCCACCACCTATTCTAAAAACAAACAAACATTCAAGATGTGCTAGACATTGCACTTTTGTAGTCAAGTGAAAACTTTATTGCTAACAAGGGGAATGGGCCACAATTTAGGTCTTAAACAGTATGGCCAATGCTTTAAGGGTTTGGCATTTGATTTTAACACAATATTTATTTCACACAAATATCCTTGGATCCCCCTGAGTTCTATAACTTTTTGTGGAAACAGATCGTCATATTATTTTAACAGTGGTGTTACCTTAGAAACAATTTGTTCATCATAATAATTTCCTATGGATTCCATATTTGGTTTGTCTCATGTACCAGTATTGAATTTTTATTGTTTTAGAGGTTGCATATAGAGTGCTCCAATCTCTTCGGGTTTCATCTTTCGCACTTCTCGGGATGCTGCAGACTCCTTTAAGTTTAAATGCCACAAGTGTACTAGTTCATCCATGTTTGAATTCTCATGTTCTACCTTTGCATAATAGAGAAGCGATACCACTTCAGGAATCATAAAGGTGAGTTTCAAAAACTCTTGGTGGGAAATACATATATATGAGTGTCACACATTATTCAACTAAAATATGAATAATGCTCCCCTAATTGTTGTTAGTGCTTCTGTAGCTGAAACACTAGTTGTAGAAAAAGAAAAATCCTAGCAAAACATTGCGCTCATATTCTTCCAACACTCAGTCTATTGTCTCATTTCCTCATGCAATTAACAAGCCTCAAGAATTGGTCCCAGTTCATGAAAAAAAATGATGAACCCAAAATTCTGGATGCAATCCCTATAATTCCCATTGATGTTCACATATATCGATGTGGGTGTAGGGATTGGTGTCCCTTGTGTATATATATGTCATTTTGTTGGCATATGTGCATGGTTTAAACTTGATCATCAGTTCTTATTGGGTTGATTTATAGTCACTTAGCTAATCATTGTGTGTCACCCACCATCTTGTGGAAGTCCCTCAGAGTGTTGTTTCCAAGACATCCATGCAATAATCTTCAATAACTGAGGATACCATTTCCCTAAGGAACTTGTCTAGGAAATTTGTGCCATCAAACATTGGCAGACCGTTCACTTATACTCGAATCCATCAAATAGATTTGACCATTGCGCAATGTTTGGAAGAAATCTGATGTCTCCCATTCTGCTATTTATCCCAAGCTTATGTAGAGTCACTATCAAATGAGTGAATCCTTCCCCATCTTACTAAAAAATTTGTTGTTAGGTTCACATAGTCTTCCCCTTTTCCCACTGTCAAGGAGTATGTGTTATCCATAATATTTATTTCCATATTCTTGTGTACTCGATTAGTGCATTGGTATCCTTTATGTGGGTCAAGAGGTTTTGTCACCTTCATATTGTCAGCTTCAAAGGTCATCGCCCTATTTTTCAAATTGATCACTCCATAGTTTTCATAAGTCCATTTGATGCCTAATATTGATGGGTAAGGATAAGTTGCACCCATATTATCAATTCCTTGAAAATATGTGGTTTTTTTTATGCCTCCTAAATCAACCTCAACATTATCCAACAAACCAATCGAGAAGACGTGGTACTGATCTTCCATCCTCAACTGAATAAGGGAGTAGACAAGAGGCAGACAACCCATTTCTCATCAAGAATTCTTTGTAAGGATATTCACATAAGATCCTAGGTCCATCATTACATTCTTAATGTCATAACAATGTACTTTTACATCTAGGCATAATTCTTAACCAGTCCTCTTCATTTGTCTCTTTTGTACCAGCTGAAGGTTTCTTTTAGGGAGTGGATCACATTTTTTCCATCAATTTCTGTAACATCATGTATATTACGAATCCTTTTGTGCAACTTATGAGTAACACTCTCATATTCCAGGATGTCTTTTAGTAGGGTGAACCAAAAATAAACATAATCACTTACCTTATCAATACCTATTTATCCCCCATAATTTCTCATTGTGTTATTCATTCTCTACTGGTGGGATGGGACTACCTTGTCTCTAGCTAGTGGAGTCGGTATTCATCCAAACATGTCAGCAACCTCGTGGTAAATATCTTTTTGTTGAACAGGGACATACTTAGTCATTCTTGGGGATTATTTTATTATTATTTTAGAATTTGGTCTTTGTTGATATGCTTTAGTTCTCACTCATACCCAGGTAACAACAAATCTTGTTACATTGTGATCTTCCAATGGTTCACAATTGATAAAGTTAGTTGGCCGTCTTGCGCAATCTTCTCATTTTGCGATCAATTATGGGAATTCTTCAACAGTGTGGGTGTTGGTATAGTAGTAAGTGCACCATGGTGTCTTAGGAAAAGGGAAGTCATGTGAAAGGTGGCCAACCTCATTGAACTGTAACATTGAATTGGGCATGTGCGACCTCCTCCTTGCCCAACTCAAAAAACCCTTCCACATCCTCCTCCTCCTCCTAGGGGTTGATATGCTACTCGGTATATGGAGCGATCTAACCTTTCTATCAATGCATCCAATATTCAACATTTCTCACTGCTAGGTATAGTGGATCCACAAAATTCACTATATACTATGTTTGGGACTAAGGAGTACTTTTGCATAATTGGGTAGACTCACAACAAATTGCCAAATGCTTTGCAAATCTCACAACAGTGGTTCAGGAAAGCACTTGGCAGTTCTGGATATTTCAATTGTACTAAGTAATGAAATGGGTTTTCCAAGACAAACTGCACAATGATCGCACTCAACCCTCCATTAAATAGACCTCCTAGTGGAATCTGTCCTCCCCTCATTCTTGGGCATTTTGAGGCATGATGTCCTTCCATCACATGTCCAATACACTACACTTGTGGTTGAATAGATTATGGTATATTTAGCTCTTGAAGTCTTTTAGTTCGTTCCAAAAGCTTGTTATGTACATGTGTCAATTCTCCAAAATATGATATCCCTATTTCTGTAGCATTTGGGTAACTATCCATGGACTCAATCTTGATAGCTAGTTCCAGTGCACTTCTAGGTGAGTCAACCACATGTTGTGAGAAGGGAATTATTGTTAATGGTAATAATCCTTGAATAAAATGTTTTTTATGGTGGGTATCATGTGCATGAAAGGAGAGATTAGCTAATATGTCCATGAATCCTTGCACATAATCGCAAGAAGTCTTTGCTTCTATGTGCCAATTTTTTCTCAGTTATGTTATACCTTACTGTTCTGACTTAGGTTGCGAAAACTAGTCCAAGAATAATTTATTTATTTCTACTAGAGTAGTGGTTGATTCATTTTGGTATCATCTCTCAATCAACTTCATGTACCACTGCAAATCTCTCCTACACATTATTGTCTAGAATTCAACCAATTTGGACATCATCAGGGTCCCTTTGGAGTTCCTGTTAAGCCCTAAATGTGGGCACATTCTCCCATATATGGGTCACATTACATTATTTCTAATGTCAGATTGGTCCATTAGTTGTAATTATCATTAGTATGGTTATATTAATTATGTTGGCTTGCGTAATTTAGTTGGAATTGTACCTCTTAGTCTCCTATATATAGGAAGGATAACTTTTCATTTGGAGGATGTTATCTTGTCTTGTCTTGTACTCTTGTTTACTTAGTACATTGTATAAGGAGGTTCCCCTCTCGAAGAGGATTTCTATTCATATATTTTATTCATTAAAGTTTTGGAGTACTCTTTTTTACCCTTTTTTTTTCTCTTTTCATGCTATTTTGGGTTAATTGCTTCATAACATTTGGTATCAGAGCTCTTTCTTTGGGACTGGTTTCTTCAAAACATGTCATCTTGGTTTTTTTCACTATATAATATTTTTTATACAAGTTTTCAGGGAGTGATACTTACAACCCATCTATAAAAAAGGCCGAGTTATATTTTGTCAAATTTTCAGATGCTGATCCATTACAGGTTTAGAGATATCTACTGTGGAATCTAGGATTTCTAACTAGTCCAAAAACTAGTCTCAAATAATTGTTTTGGGAAAAAAGGTCATATTTGAGGCACGCGAGATCCAAATTGAGTGAGACATATTGAATCATAAATAAGATAGATCGGAGTATATTTGGTATATTTTTTATAATCGGATATGAAATATTGGACACATGCCATACCGTACATGTTCACTCTTTTGAAAGGACAAAAAAAATAAGTGTTGGGATATTTGCAATAACTTTTTACTAGCACATTAGAATTAGGTTAGATTTGTGGTGTTGGAAATAGGAAACATCGGGATACAATAGGCCAATGTTTCAAATCCAGAGGAGCCAAAATTTAAAATTTACATCAATTCCAAGTCGGCCATAAAACATCATTCTAATCAGGGTTTGAAAAAGGTACACCATTTTAAATTTGAATAACTTTGAGTAGAAGGATCTATTTGAGTTGAAAACTAGGGTGTGATATATATATATATATATATATAGTTCAAAATTCCACCAAAAGGAAGTCGAAAAATTCACACTCCACTCAAACGACCAGAGGAATCATCCCTGATGTATGCTGAAACGGAAGACCTGTCTTTTTTAGGGTCCCAGTTGGAAGATATCATTAAAGGATCTATGAAAAAAATTGTTTAGTTAATTTAGATGCGAAGTTGATGAAACATATGGAGGAAAATATGAAAGGGTTTGTGAAAACAATTGATTTAGTTAATTCGGAGGAGATGTTGATGGAACATATCGATAATAAGATGGAAAATATTGCTAAGCTCATACAAAATTGAAAGGATACTCCTCCTCTAGGTGATGGTGTGTTCTAGGATACTCATGAGGATAAAGATAAGGTACGTGTTGATAAACATTCCTTGAATAAGAATATTCCAAGAGGAAATGATTATGGTAATAGAAGTAACCTAGGATGGTCCCCAAGGGGTATCCAACTCCCCAAGATTAATATGAGGAAGTTTGACTGAAACTACCCCATAACATGGATATTCCAGATGGAGCAATTCTTTGATATACACTAGGTGCCCAATATTCAAAAGGTACCTATTACATCTTTATATTTAGAACCTGAGCAATTTGTGTGGTACCAATGGCTTTGTGAACACAAAAAGAGCTCCATTATCTCTTGGTCCATTTTTACAGAAGAATTGTTATCATACCATGATGATGTTAAGAGTAGTTCCTTTTTACCCAATTGATAAATCTAAGGAAAAAGGGACCATCAAGTGATCACATTCAACAATTTCAAAACTTGAGTCTCAAAGTGGAGGGAAATCCAGATGATAAATTGTTGGATCTCTTTATTGGAACCTTGAAAGATAAAATTCAACATGAGGTGCATATCTTTGAACAACCATCCTTAGAGAAGGATTTCATGATGGCAAGGAAGGTTGAAAGTAAAAATATGGCGATGGCTACTAGAAACACCACCTCCAACACATACAAAGAGAATAATGTTCCTTCTTCTAACTCACATAAAAGGTTGACACCTTAACAACTAGATGAAAGAAGAGAAAAAGGTCTATGCTTGAATTGTGACAGGAAGTATTGTAAGGGACATAAGTATGTTGAGAATAAACTATTCTACATATATTGTGAAGAGGAAGAACCAAAAGAATATGAACTGTTTAATGCTGAAGAAATAGAAGAGACTACTTCTGAACAGATTACTCCCACCATATCGTATCATGATTTGGCATGAATTAGCACTCGTCAAACTCTCAAGATCGAAGGATGTATAAAAAAGAAAAGGGTAACATTGTTGATTGATTCTGGTAGTACTCATAATTTCATTCATTGTAAATTAACAAAAGTCCACAATTGCTTTGTATATCTAGTTCTAGAGTTTCAAGTAATGATTGCAGATGGAGAAACTATCAATTACTAAGGGAAATTCCATAATACCAATCTTACTATGGGGGAATATGTATTGAATACTCCAATGCTTGATATTCGAATGGGTGGTGTTGATGTTGTCTTAGGAGTTCAATGGTTACAAGCATTGGGTATTATGGCTTTTAATTTTCAGAATTTTTTCATGAATTTTTTATGGGAAGGAAAGGAATATGAGTTAAAAGGTATCATAGGGAAACCAAGAAAGGTTATAAGCTCTAATGGTATGACAAAATTGATGAAAAAGGGACATTAAGGTGTAATTGCACAATTATGCTCATTAGATGTTCAAACATATAAGACTCCTATTTCCCCAGATCTCCAAAGGGTCACTGATAAGCATTCCAAGGTATTTGAAAATATTCCAAAAGTTCTTCCACCTATTCGATATTTTGATCATGTTATTCACTTAGTTCCAGGATGTGTTCCTTCTAACATCAGAACTTATAGATACCCCTTTGTCTAGAAGAGTAAAATTGAGCATATGGTTGAAGAAACGTTAGAGGTTGGCATAATTAGGGCTAGCCAAAGTTCTTACTCTGCACCAATGGTAATGGGGTACACAAGATAGATGGATAATGGCATATGTGTCAAGATTATGGAGAGTTCAAGAAGATCACCATCAAAGATAAGTTTCCCATTCATATTATTGATGAATTGTTAGATGAATTACATGGAGCAGTTTTATTCACAAATTTGGATCTACATTCCAGGTATCATCATATTAGAATGAAGTACGCAGACATCCCAAAAACAACATTCAGAACTCATGAAGGTCATTATGAATGTATGCTCATGCCATTTGGTCTCACGAATGAGCCTTCCAAATTTCAAGGTTTGATGAATTCCATTTTCAATCCTTTCCTTAGAAAATTTGTTCTAGTATTATTTGATGATATACTAATCTATAGCAAGTATTGGGAAGAACATGTTCAACATGTTGGCAGGGTACTACAACTACGAAAGGATCAATAACTATATGCAATACCTTCCAAATTTGTCTTTGGGGTAAAGGAGGTAGATTATTTGGGTCATATTGTATCTCATGAAGGTGTCAAGGTAGAACCTAACGAAATTAAATCCATGATAGACTGACTGATTCACAAAAACTTGAAGAATATTCGAGGATTCTTAGGTCTGACAAGGTACTACTATAAGTTTGTTTGGAACTATGGAAGAATAACAGTGACTCTAACAAAATTATTGAAGAAAGATGCATTTTATTGGACTCTAGAGGCAATACAAGCTTTTGAACAACTTAAAGAGGCAATGTGAAAAGCTCCTGTTTTTCCCACAGCAAACTTCACAATTTTTTTTATTGTGGAATGTGATGCTCCATAAAATGGAATTGGTCCTATTCTAATGCAAGAAGGACACCCAATTGATTACACAAGTCATCCAATCAAGGGAAAGAACTTACAAAATCCAATTTATGAGAAGGAAATGTTGGCAATACTACATGCTCTTAAGAAATGGTGTCCTTACCTAATAGGTAGGCACTTTAAGGTCAAAACAGATCATGATAATCTTAAATACTTCCTACAACAAAGACTATATTTGGAAGAGAAACAAAAATGGGTAACCAATATGTTCGGATATGACTTTTAAATCATCTATCGAAAAGGGAAATAGAATGTGGTGGTAGATGCACTCTCCCAGAAAAAATGACGATGTTGGGGCATTACTTTGCGCAATTTATATTCTACAACCAGATTGGGTAGTAGCAACAAGGGAAGAATGGAAAATTGACCTATCTATGTGGACACTCATTCAAAAGATATAGAATTATCCCAGTGTATCAGATACTTTTGTGTGGAAAAATGGTTCACTATGATATAAGGATCGCTTATATTTATGCAAAAAATCCCAACTTAAACAAAAGGTCCTCTAAGAATTGCACACCTCTCCTATCGATGGGTACTCTCGATTCCTGAAAAATTACCATAGGGTCAAGAAGGAATTTTTTTGGGAAGGCCTTAAATATGATGTTCAAAGGCTCATGGTTGAATGTTTGGTTTGCATCCAACAAAATAAGTGTGAAACAGTTAAAACCCTCAGACTTCTACAACCATTAGACATACCTTGCTAGTGCTCGGAGGAATTCTCAATGGATTTTATCATAGGTCTACCCAAGTCAAAATGAAATAATGCTATTATGGTGGTTGTTGATCGACTCACAAAGTATGCACATGTTTTTGCACTCTCTCATCCTTTTAATGCAAGTACAGTAGCTGCAACCTTTATGGAAACTGTTCAAAAGTTATAGAGATCCATTTTTCACTCGAAAATTTTGGACTGAATTATTTTCTTGTTTGGGTACCGAATTGGCTCACAATTCATCTTATCGTCCTCAATATCATGGGAAAACCAAGATAGTGAACACATGTTTGGAAGGATATCTTCATTGCTTTGCATATGATAAACAAACACAATGGGTGAAAAGGTTGTCTTTGTTAGAATGGTGGTACAATCATTCCTCCATACATCATAAAAAATGTATCCATTTATGGAAATTTATAGGTACTAGGATCCATCTATCACATCTCCATTAAAAGGAAAATCTAATGTTCAAGTTGTGGAAAATCACTTAGAGCACCAACAAGAAGTTCTCCAGATACTTAAGGACAACCTAGCTATGTCAAAAAATTGGATGAAACAACAAGCTGATCAAAATCGCAGTGAAAGGAGTTTCAATGAAGGGGATTGGGTATTTATGAGGCTAAAACCTTACAAGTAGATGCCCCTCAAGCAACTAAATAAGGACAATAAAGTGTCCTTATAAAGTGTTGCATAAGATTGGTAGTATGGCGTACAAATTGGAGCTCCCTTCATCTTCAAGAATACATCCATTTTTTGATGTTTCTTACTTAAAGAAGGTAATAGGAGACAAGACCCCAATTCAAACAATGTTGTCTGAGCTCAATGAAGAAGGAAAAGTCATGTTGGAACCTGAACAAATCATTGAAACAAGGACCAAATAGCTACGAAATCAGGCTATTACTGAATACCTTATCAAGTGGAAGAAATTACTAGTTGAATATTCGACATGGGAAGATGAGTCATTCATTTAGAAGCATACAAAACTAATCAAGCATTGAGGACAACACTTGTACGAAGGGGAGGGACATGTTAAGACCTAAATATGGGAACATTTCCCCTTATATGGGTCACATTACATTAGTTTTGACGTTAGATTAGTCCATTAGTTGTAATTATCATTTGAACGGTTATATTAGTTATGTTAGCTTGGGTCAGTTAATTGTAATTGTACCTCTTAGTCTCCTATATATAGGAAGGAGAATTTTCCATTTGGAGGATCTTACCTTGTCTTGTATTGTCTTGTGTACTTAGTACATTGTATAAGGAGTTTTCCCCCTCAAAGGAGCTTTCTATTCATCTATTTTATTCATTAAAGGTGTGGAGCTTACTCTTTTTGATCTATTTCTACTTTTTTCATGCTCTTTTTTGATTTTTTTTGCATAACAGTTCCATATTGCTTGACAATGAAAGCAATTTTGATCCACATCATCTTATCCTCCTTTTCCCCAAAAATATGGACACTTTACATGTGGCCTGCTTGTACTCCTTCCATTATGACAACTAGGGGTCCTACTAAAACAAATCCTTGAAGTCTTGGTTGCACTAAGATGTTACTGCTAGCCTATTGAGAACTACTGCTACTTCCTCCTGCCAACAAAATACCGATGCAAGTTATTCCTACTGTTGCTCATCTGGCTGTACCAAGGTAACTATAAAACAAAGTGTTGATAATGTGTTTGCAAGTTATGTGAGGGAACATGGAGGTTGATTAAAGGGGTGATACTTACATTTTTTTTGGTATCTATTTCTACAAAAATGGGGGGTTCACTTTCTGGGGTGCTACAGTTTTCTGTAGGCCTTGATAGTTTTTATTTTTTGCAGCTTAGTCCAGTGCTGGTTTGAGTGACTGATATGACAATCTACTACTTGGAAATTGAATTTTCTTGTCTTGCTTCTTGATAAGGCCCTCTCCCTAGTTTCCTATTATTAGTTCGTCCTATACCTCTATTCCTCTTTATCTCATCCTTGAGCTAGTCAATTCCCCTCTTCACTTCATTTGACATAGCTTGTTTTCACTCTCTTCATTTTTTTACCCATTCTGCAATTCTTCTTCCAATTGTGCACTTCATATGCTTTCCTCTCTCCTCTACGCTTTGCACCATTTCTCACGTATTTTGATATTCTTTATGCTCATTCATCCCTAGATTCATTACTAGATTCTCCCTCCATTGACGATAGTTTCTACCTTCCTCAAAGTAGTAGCGTTAGCTACATAATTCCCACAAGGCACAAAGGTTTTAATTGATTTTAATATAGTTCAGTGGAAAAAATATGAATTCAACCATCCAGTTTTTTAGCCAGAATAAGACTTCCTTTATTAGTCTACCTCTAGCTCCCCTTTTCAACATGTCTTTGACTTTGGTCACTGATTGATTATTTTCTGCTGCAAATTCTAGAATGTAACCAGTAAAGGTGCTCTCTGCCCAAAAATCAAAGGCTTTGTTTAGAGGTGAATCTAGGTGATTTAATTCAATTAGATCCCTTTGAGTCCATTGTACAATCCTCCTTTGTTGGTTATGATATTTAGGCACTTCCATGAGTCTTCATAACCACTATGAAAGTGCTACAAGAAATTCGATTCACAAGATTTTTTATTAATCTAGTTGCGGTCCTCCATAGCGAATATATTGTCTAAGTATTGACACTTCCCACCCTCATAGTTTGGATTCTTTCATTGTAAAATCTTCAAACTTCTTGTCCCATCATAATTGAAGTTGGCTCATCATCACCTACATATCCATACAATTAACCATATCTTGTTAAAAAACAAGTCCCGACACTGAAACCATTTGTTGGTGAAAAATTAGAGACCGAGTTCTTATGTACGGGCAACAAAAGGCACTGATGTAGTCTAGTGTGCTGGCATTTTCAATCCCACGAAAGGAGAAGGTCTCACCTAAAGCACATCCAAGACCTGTGTATGATAAGGAGTGTTAACTGTAAAGATATGTATGTGAGGGTTATTCATACGACAAGAACATTTATCATTATACTATCACAACAAATATATATAAACCATAATATGCAAATAAGAAACTGACATATGATCTATCCATTAGACAATAAACAAAATCATCCATACACATAAAATTAAGGGGGGGGGGGCGGAATTCCTTCATTTCTATTACTGATAGATTCCATTACATAATAGATCAATGAATCTACTTCCTTACATTATCCGCGGAACTACCCATCGTGGATACACACATAATAGAGAACTTGTTACCCAATTACATCACCCAAAACCCAGATATATCATATCAGAATTTCTTGTTTCTCTTTTGTGGATTTGATCTGCATCTTCTCCTCTGTTTCTTTCTCTTTGAATTCCATTACTCTACTTATCTATGTCTCTCTCTTTGCTCTCTCCCTTTCGACTTTCCTCGTGCTTCTTTATATATTTGCGGGGGTAGGTCCAAAACCATTGCATCCATTAAGGGCTTCCACAACTGCTTCTCTTTTACCCCATGCTTCCTTTAACCATTTACGATCCTTTCTAAAAATGAGGGAATGAACAAAATCAATGAAAACACTATTTTCAACACTTTCACATTATGTGATGAGTATGGTCATTACACTCATTTCCCTTGAATCATCAAGTACAAAGGGATGAAGGAACTATCAGACACCCTAGGATCCAATCCATTGCAAGGGACTAGTAACTCCCTGACAATATTACGCTAACTTGTTGCAATTGGTTGTAATGTGAAACCCCATTCCTTAATAATGGTATTCTATCAAGAGACCGAGAACTCCTCACAACCATCAATATCCTATCAACATATAAATCTTACTCGACAAGGTGATCCTTCCCGTTATAACATTTACATGAACTTAGTAAAGACCTACCTTCACACTTGTAATCCATTTCACCATCTGTCCATATTACGACCATCGATCAATGAAATATTTCACCCATCTCTCCATGTTAAAATATTGGAACGTAGAAGAGATAAGTGCATTTGTATGCATACGAATATTGCATAAAAGATAATTGGTTGTGGAAATACCAATGAAACTAAAATTTTGAATCGCCATTTGAAACAATAAATGATATCATAGCACTAATATTCTATTAGTGTCATTTTCAATTATGTTATTTGTTTGGATTGGAAAGTACGATCTTATTTTGGACACATTAATAAATTTCATATGGTAAGAGTATCTCCTTTTCTTCTTCACATGGAGAGAGAAAAAGAGTCGTAGTTGACAAATACTAGAAAACCTATCGTCACTTAGGATCTATACAAAGGATATTCTATCGATAATCAATAAGCACCGAGTGGAAAACCATTAAATGTCACTCGGGCCCAAATATGTACCATTTAATATGAAAACAGGTCCAATATGTTGAGTTGTATCTCAACAATTTCAAATCCAATGGTATATATTGGACCGTGAGTGTCATTTAATTCTCTACTGATCGACGCTTAATATTCACCTATTCTATCTACCATTTTTAAATAAGTGAAGGGAAAAGGTTAACTATCATTTGGGAGTTTGCACTCATCTCAAAAGAGTTGGCTTAAATATTTTAATTTTTTTTAAGTACTCACGGGGATTTGAACTTGTAACCTTCCATTTATAACTTCTCATCTCATTTACTCATTACCAACAACTCTACCACCATGGGATTGATTTAAATATCTTACTTTATTTATAATAATAATAATAACAAATAATATATTTTATTTTTTTAAAATATATATTTATTGAACATAAAATTCTATTTTTTTTTTAACACTAACAGATAAATAGGATGTATTTATAAAAGTTGTGCACAACTATTCATTACATGCATTCAAAAGATTTATAGCAGAAGAGGAAATGTCTGGAAAGACTGTAACTATGATTTCTAACAACATGGCTTTGCAAGCTCTAAGCTTTGTCTTTCTATAACTATCCAAAATGGAGCTGGAGTAAACCCTGATAAATTGTCTGTTGAGTATTATGCAGAAATGCATTGACAAAATAGATACAAAATTTTGAAACCTGAGCTACGCTGTGAATTAGCCATAATTCTTTAACTGGGCAGAAGCTGCGTCCACCATTTCCTAGTTGATTTCCTGGTTGACCGTGGGGGTTTCGTGCACCCAACTTCCCTGAGTTTTCCCTGTAAGAGCAACCATGTCTTCCTGCAGCATATCTATTTTTCCCATCAGCTCTAACAAGTTCTTCTCCAGGTCATCTATCCTCAAATCCTGGCAAGAAAGCTTGGAGACAGTGTGAGTAATATCCATGGACATCTCTGCATTTTGCTTCACGCTGGTACAGACGGCGTCGTAAGTGCTTCGAACAGAAAGTTTAATGTCCACCACAGTGCAGCTCAGGGCGGCTATGGCCGCCATAACACACTGCATGGTTTCAATGTTATACGATGGCAGCAGCAGGCGATGGGAAGGAGGGGAGTCTAATTCGCAGAGGGAGAGGTGACTCAGGACACTGGAGAAGTGGGGAGGACGAGCCATCGCGGTGAAAGAAGAGGGAGGAGCGGATGGGGGATTTATTAATGGCTCGTGGGAGTTGACAGCGCAGCTGGGAGCCATGTGACAAGTGCGAGGATGACCGGGGAGGCATGTGTCCGAAGCAACAGAGGAGGGGGTAGGCACATAACCATAGTTTGGACAAGGAGAGAGGTGGACCCTCAAGACAATGGACCTAACCTTGATATTTGCGATGGGTTTATTAATCCTTAACATTTAACTTAGGGAATGAAATGATACCCCATGGCACCATTGAGGTCCTTGATGTGCCCGATTTCTAACAAGATTCCTTTATTAGCTGCTAAGTCCGCAAGCCTGTTATTCTCTCGTCGAATGTGGAAAAAAGAGGATTTTGAGAGATGAGCATTGGATTTAAGTCGTTGCATGTATCTGTGGGATTTTGAACCTGGTGAAGTAGACCCCCTTGTCATAATTTGAATGACGTGTCTGGAGTCTCCGTAGATTCTGAGATTTTCAATGCTGATGTTGGAGGCCATGTCTAAAGAGAAAATGAGAGCTAACCATTCTGCCTCATTATTAGTATTGCTACCTAGTCCCCAAGAGAAGGCTGCAACTGTATTTCCTCTGGGATCAAAGAGTATCCCACCCGCACCTGCCACCCCAACATAAAATTCTATTTATTAAAAAATATTAGTTATCATTTTTTTTCTTTCGAGAAATAATCTCACGGAAAAAAGCTTCAAATCCTTTCCATGATTCATGAATGGCAAGGGGATGAAGAGAGTCGAACTAGTGACATCCCCAATTTTAGGGAGAGAGATCTTAGATTTGAATTATGATCGCTTGAGCTAACTCTTCGATCTTAATTTTTATTATCATTAAATTTACATTTATTAAAAATTATTATTTACAATTTTTTATTGTATAAAAAATAATAAATTATAACTTAAGCATTTGATAGAGAGTTTATTGGACTAAATTTCTTAAAAGATTCTTCTTACTTAAGTGAAATTGTAATTATCATTTTAATTGAGTTTGAACCAGCCTAGATCCAAATCCTAGGCTCTATCAAGCGCCTAGAGGGATCAAATCTCTTGAGGTGCAAACCTCGACTAGGTATATCATTTTTACTTCTTATATTTCTAGTTTTTATGTCGGCTATATTTTTTTTTACTTCTTTATTTTATGTCAGGAATAATATTATGTTTCTACTTTTCATATTCACTATAATATTTTTTTAACTTCTTATGTTTTTACATTAATGGCCGAGATAATATTTATTACTTTTTACTTTGTAATATCTACTATAATATTTTTTAACTTCTTATGTTTCTACATTAATGGCCGACATAATATCTATTACTTTTTATTTTGTATTATTATTTTTTGTTTATTGCCGACAATATGGACAAACATGGACAAACCTTACAAGATATCCCTCATACAAGGTTGTAGAGCGCCTCTTGGCGCAATAAAAATGACATTTTATCATGTAATAACTTACATATTTAATCATCATCATTTTAATTGAGTTTGAAGAAAAATTACATTTTATCATGTAAATAACTTGCATATTTAATCATTATCATTTTAATTAAGTTTGAATAAAAATTACATTTTATCATGTAAATAACTTACATATTTAATCATATAGAGAATTCATTTGCATTTTGAAATGTATCTTCAACCATTCTTTACTTTCTCATTTTTATTTAAATTCATGCCATCTTTAAAAAATAATCCTCAAACATATTCTTTCTCTATTTTATTTTACCTTATGCAACCTCCAGAGAAGGTGCCATATTGACTAAAACATATTCTTTCTCTATTTTATTTTACCTTATGCAACCTCTAGAGAAGGTGCCGTATTGACTAATAATAAGTGATTTCTAAATTCATATGAAGTATAAAATCCTATTCGGAATTGTTAAATATAAGAAGTCTCTTATGCTTTTTAGTATGGTTTCATTTGCAACTACCATAGTTGATGGAGGATTACAAATATTCTTGACTTCTTGTCTACTATTTTAGGGAAGATTTTATTCCTCAAAATGCACTTCCAGAGAAGAATTTTTATCCTTCTTTGAAACTATTGATCACTATAATTATTTGAATATATTTTCTCACATGATTGCCAACTTTTTGGTTTTGGTTTATGTTCTATGTGCCTTTTTTTTTGTAAGTAAGACCAACATTATATTATATCATAAGAAAAAGTACATGGCAAAGTTCAAGGGATGCTCCTGAACTGCCCTAATGACCCGTACCCTCGTTCTTCAAAAACTTACAAACATTTAAACCGAATAAAAAATTGGCTTCCTAAGCAAACAAACATAGGCCTACCACCCAGTAGTACATATCCAAGATTGAAATAAAACCTAATATGAGACCAAAAAACAGATATGTATAATTGATAGGAAGACTAAGACTTAGCTTGCAAATTCTATTTAGTGATTCTGTGACTGGGATCATCACCCTGTACAATGATTGTGTTGTTGAAATTTGGTTGTCATTGATTTCAACGAATGTCATGAGAATGTAAACTGATTTAGCTTTAGTCATTTATGTAAACTGATGTCAAAGTGGATTCAGTATTCCCATGCTTGCTTGAAGAAATATAGAAAAGCCACATTGAAGAAGTATATGCACAAGCAAGATGGTGAAGCATATGGATGCCATTCTCAATAACTGTATCTAGAAGTTGCATCCAATATGAAGAAGTGTGTTCAGTGGTACATCATGCATATCTGTTTTAAAGAAGTACATAAGGAATGCAAGTGGTACATGTGCATACATTAGTCCACCAAGTCATATTCCTTCAAGGTAAAAATCCAAAGAGTTGGTTGAACAAAGGTACAAGTGCGCAAGCAAGTGAAAATAATATTCTAGAGTGCACAAGCAAGTCAATCATTGAATGGAAAATGATCGGGGGTTTACAATAATATTATGGTTGAACATTCCTGAAAGCGTGCAAGTCTCACCAATCAGAAGAAGCTTTTAGTGGTGAAAGTGCGCATAAGTTCCAAAGAAGGGTGTAGCGGTTAAAGTTTGCATATATGCAAATTCCATAGCCAATGACATAGCAAGTGCGCAATACCCACAACTGATGGTACTGCAAAGGTTAAAGTCCCACCATGTCAAATACCATGTCTATGCCTGACCCACACAAAATGACACATTAATAGTGCATAAGATGCCATGTGGCAGAAGAACAAACCGTGAAGCAAAGAAGAATGAATGCCACAACCAACTTGTGGACATACAATCCATGCAGGACATGTATAAAAAGGAAAGAAAGTTAAATATTTTAAGTAATCTTGATGGAAAGGATGAAGAGATTGTAAGTGGAAGATACAAATTTATATTCGGAGCATCAAGGGCTCATGGAATTAGAATAGCATGATCTAGACGAATAGTCGAGTGCGCACATGTAGAGGAATCAAATAGATGACAGTGCACATAATGACATTGTAGATATGTGACGATTGAAAAATGATAGAAAGGTAGAATGAAGAGGATGCACAATTGCATGAGGAACAAATGACCATGTTCCAGACAACACACAGATAGTCATAGATGTTCTAAGTAGATCTGCACAGAGACAGACCTTAAGTATATCAGAACATGCAGGAAGTGGACAAGTTTGATTGATGTATGAAGATTGAGTTGAAGTGTACGAAGTAAATAAGTTCATCATATGCAGAAAGACCAAGTTGCAGTAGATTCAAGTATGTGCGTCATGATGAGGATGATCTGAGGCAAGTGCATTAAACCAAAATGATGAATCATATGATGCACAACATGTTGAAGATTGTCTAAAATATTGTGGCACTTAAACATAATGGATACATCTTAGTAAGTGCACAATTCCATTTGATATTGGTGTACGACATTAGAAAAACAAGTCATTAGTTGATGCACAATATATATTGAGAGTGCAATTGCAGAACGATACAATAAATCTTGGCACATAATGCAGAATCAGTTGAAGTAGAACACAACATAAGAAATGCAACATCAGTTAAAGTGAAGTGTTGAATGGAATGAGAAGTCAAGTTATGTATGTAGGGAAGTGAAAACAATATAGAAGGTGCAAACAACAAAACAAACATTCGAATATAAGAGGTGTGCGTGTATTGGAAGTTTTGCAAGGAAATATCTTATTTTGTATATCTGGACGGCAGGACGGGGCAAGGAGAAAGAGGTCGTAGCCTCCTCCTAGTTGGTACTGGAGAACACAGAGAGTTGGTGCTTCCTTCAGGTCGGTGCCTGTAAAACCAGGGGGTCGATGCCTCCTTCAAGTTGGTGCTGGTAAACACAGGAAGTCTGTGCTTCTTTGAATGTAATATTTTTTATTATAAAATAACATTATGTGGTTTTATCTCGTTTGGGTTTCCACATTAAAATTATATATGTTTTGTGTTCTTTTTCTTGGTACATATGTGGATGAATGTGTTATTTATGATGGATACATGATTGAATATTAATACTAAGCTCAGACTAATTTGTTAACGAAGCTTAAAACCACTCATAACTGTGCTAATACTGATTCACCCCCGTCTCAGTATTAAATCAATTCCAACAATTGGTATCAGAGTAGGTGTCTTCAGTAATAGCTTAACATATGGAAGATAGATCCCTTTGTATAATTGAGCTACTCCATGCCTAAGAAAACTCAACAAACATGGATTCAAATATGAACATATGGCTGAAGTAGACTTCGAAGGAGAACTTATTAGTGCTCTAGAAGAATTGAAGAAGTTAAGAAAGAAAAGAAAGATCATGCAGTAATCACTTCTAAGGTTGGAGGTAGATACCACCAGGTAGTTGAAATTGAGAGAAGAAAAGTGTGAAAGATTGGAAGCCAAAATTGTCTCTCTTAGAGATTAACTACAAAAGGTAAGCTCTCAGCTGGAAAATGAACAAAAATGTAGAAACAACATTCATGAGGAATCAAATTTTGTTAATATATACATAGACGCGCTCAATACTCCATTATCAAGGATGAATTAGGAATATAAGAAGAGAACAGGAATCCAATTCATATGAAAACAGAGCCCGTGCTATCCTAGAGAGCCTGTACTATCATGTATCAAAATAATTTTCTAGGAAATTGTTATTATTGTCACAATTTTTGTCATAAAGCAATAAATTGCAGAGCTCGTTCAATAGTGTACTCTAGGAGGAATGGCTTATGTAATCAACTGAATCCTAAATAGAACAACCTCAGAAAAATGACCAATACCTCAAAAGAAGATTTCAATCCCTTAGCATTTTTATCCTAGATGATGAGTGTGGTAAATGTCAAAATAATGGTCATGATAATTTGAACTGTGAAAATATGTTGCAACCCATGAGGTCCACTGAATCAACTGAAGATCAAGAGGATCAAGTATATCAGGAACCTTGTAGTCAAGCTCTACATGCACAAAGTAAAAGAAGGAAATGTTATATAGACAACGACTGCTCTAAGCATAAGGCATGAGACAAAAACACTTTTCTAAAGTGTAAAGAAGATAAGGGAGGCAGATTCTACTTTGGGAATAATGTCTCGACCAAAATATTAGGTAAAGGATTAGAAAGCTTAGGAAACAAAAGAACCGAGGAAGAAAATGTATTACTGGTATAAAATATGAAACAAAATCTTCTGAGTGTCAATCAGATGTGCAATCAAGGACACACACTTACTTTTGACTCATAAAAATGTAAAATCAGAAACAAAGAAACATCCATAGTAGTAGCAACAGCCTCTAGAACTCCTAACAATGTCTACATTTTGGATGAGGAAAAGGAAGAGGAATGTTTCATGGGATAGACCGATGAAAGTTGGCTCTGGCATAGAATATTGAGACACATCAATTTTGAAAATTTGGTTAGAATTAGCAGAAAACAAGCAGTGAGGGACATTCCAAGAATTTATATGCCATCAAATTCATTCTGCAAACATGTGTACATGGGAAACAGGGAAGCATTACATTGAAGACAAAATAATACACTACTTCTAAACCTTTGGAAATGGTTCATTCAGATTTTTCAGTCCAATGCGAACCAAAGGGATGAATGGTGAATACTACTTTCTTCTTTTCATTGATGATTACACCCAAATGACGTGGGTATTCTTGCTTAAAGACAAATAAGCAACTTTAGAATGTTTCAAAAGATTTAAAGAGGTGGTTGAAAATGAAACTGATTTAAGAATAAAGTGTTTGAGATCTGACAATGGAGGAGAATATACTTCGAACAAGTTCGAAAACTAATGTGATAGACATGGAATCAAAAGAAAGTTTTTAGTAGCCAGAACTCCACAACAAAATGGAGTGGCAGAAAGAAAAAACATAATGACACAAGAAATGGCCAGAACAATGTTGAATGAATTAAATTTGTTAGATATATTTTGGACACATGCCATTCATACAATTGTCCATATTCTCAACAGATTTCAGTTCAAGACAAACAGTTGTTCTACACCGTATGAACTTTGGAAAGGAAGACGAACTACAATTAAGCATTTCAGGATATTCAGAAGCAAATGCTACATCAAAAGAAATGATGAGAATATTGTTAAATTTGATTCCAGATCAGGTTAAGTAATTTTTCTTGGTTATTCCACGAGAAGAAAAGCTTACAAGTGCTACAATTTGTGACTCATAAAGTTAGTTGAAATTCAAAACTTGAAATTTGATGAAGTACTAACTCATAGAAGAATAGAAGAATATGATGATATGCCCGGGCTAGAATAGTCTTATCAGGAACTACCAGAAAATAAAGAAACAAAAGTTCCACAGGAGGTAAGATATCAACCAGAATTAGAAAATGGAACACATGACACAAAGGCTCCTTCCAAGTATGTCCAAAATAATCATTCATAAGACTTGATTATTGAAGATAAAAATGATGGAATAAGAACCAGAAGAAGCCTAAGAGATTCAACTTAGGAAGTTCATTTTTTGTTGTTATCTCAAATAGAACTGGAAAGATGTGAATAGGCTAGAGTAGATGAAAGTTGCATGAATGCCATGAATGAATATTTAGATCAAATTTAAAAGAATTAAACCTTGGAACTCGTTCCAAGACCCAAAAATAAGAATGTTATAGGTACAAATTGGTTATTCAAAAACAAGTTGAATGAAGAAGGACTCATTGTCAGAAATAAGGAAAGACTAGTGTACAAAGGTTATGCGCAAATTGAGGGAATAGACTTCGAAGAACATTTTCTCATGTTGCGCAAATGAAGGAAATCATACTATTCTTGGCCTATGCTTGTGCATAAAATGTCAAAGTGTATCAAATGGATGTGAAATCAACATTTTTAAATGTAGATCTTGAAGAAAAAGTGTACATTGAACAACCATATGGTTTTCAATTTCAGGAAATAAAGATTATGCTTGCAAAGTAACGAAAGCTTTATATGGACTTAAACAGGATCCCGGGTCCTAGTATTCAATATTGGACAAATATCTACAAGAACGAGGTTTCAGAAAGGGTAGTGTAGATAGCAATATTTATAAAAAAAATTGAGAATAAAAAAATGATAATTGCTGAAGCATATGTTGATGACATTATTTTTGGAAGTAATGGTGACAAAACGAGTCATCAATTTTCCAAATATATACAGAAGGAATTTGAAATGTCAATGTTTGGAGAACTATCCTTTTTTCTCGAATTGGACATATCTCAATTGGATAATGGAATTTTCATATCCTAATACAAGCACGTGAAGGAGATGCTGAAGAAATTCAACATGGAAGATTGCAAGTTAGTTTATACACCCATGGTCACTAGGTGCAAGTTGAGTAAAGGGGATGAAGTTGAAGATGTTGATAAGAGGATTTACAGATCTATGATTGGAAGCCTACTTTATGTAACTGCATCAAGACCAGATATCATGCAAGTTGTCAAACTTATTACAAGGTTTTAGGAAACATCTAAGGAAACTCATGTCTAAGCGCTCAAGAGAATTTTCAAGTATTTGAAAGGAACCATGAACTTTGGTTTGTGGTATCCTCGAAGCAGAGATTTAAATTTAGTAGCATACACTGATGTAGACTGGGAAGGAAGTATAGATGATAGAAGAAGTACTAGTGGAGATGCATTTTTCTTAGGAAATTGTCTTGTCTTGTGGATCAACAAAAAACAACCATCAGTCACATTATCTACGAAAGAAGATGAATATGTTGAAGCAAATTCCTGTTGCATACAAGTTATATGGATGAAACAATCCCTAAAGGATCTACAAGTAGATATTGATCGGACAATACAGATTCTATGCGACAATACAAGCGCAGTCGCTATCTCCAAAACTCTTGTTATGCACTGCAAAACTAAACACATTCCCATCAAATATCACTTTGTGAGAGAGAAAGTTATTGAAACTGTTATCAAGGTAGAATATGTTGAGACTAAAGAGAAAATAGAAAATATATTTACAAGCCTCTTCCATGAAGTAAGTTTGAATATCTCATAGAAAAACAGGGTGTGGCTGTCAATCCGCACCATAATAAGAACATAAACAAAGAGGCATGAGTGCAGATTTATTTCGACATTGTGCAGATTGGACGAAAGGATGATTGCATGAATCACTACACAAATAATGATGAAGTGTTTTAACAGGAACAGGAGATCAAGATACATAAGTAATATTTAACATGTACATGGAAAAAAATCAAAGATAATTATGAAAGTAATATACAAATTGTAGGACATCCATGCATAAAATTTAGCAAATGAAATTAAGCATGAAGACAGGGGGAGTTATCCCTATGAGAAGTAAGTAAAGGCTAGTGCAAATAAAATGAAAGAAGAACTAGTAGTTGTGCAAGTAAAGGAGCCTCTTTGCAATTGATTTCAAAGGGGTATAAAGAATAGGAAGGTGTTGTATGAAGTAGCGGAGAAAAGCATGAAGCTGAATGCAGCTGAAGAGAAACAACATGAAACGGAGAAGCTAAGAGCATGAAGCATCAAAATAAGAATGATCATAAAGAATTGCTGAGAGTACAATGCAGAGATTTCAAATAAATCATGGGGAGCATACACATAGGGGGAGTGCTGCAACAAGCTTATATGAATCATATAAGTTCAAGAAAATGATTATGCACAACTTCATAAGGTGTTGACATCAATGCCAAATAGGCATATTGTTGAATTTTGGTTGTCATTCATGTCAACTAATGTCATGAGGATGTCAACTGATTTAGCTTGAGTCATTGATGTTAACTGATGTCAAAATATATTCAATATTCCCATGCCAGCTTGAAGAAATATAGAAAAGCCACATTGAAGAAGTATATGCATAAGCAAGATGGTGAAGCATATGGATGGCAGTCTGAAGAATTTTATCTATAAATTGCATCTAGTATGGATAAGTGTGTCCAGGGGTACATCATGCATATCCAATTTAAATAAGTACATAAGGAATGCAAGTGGTACATGTGCAAACATTATTCCACCAAGTCGTATCCTTCAAGGTAAAAATCCAAAGTTCCGGTTGACCAAAGGTACAAGTGTGCAAGCAAGTGAAGAGAAGATTTTAGAGTGCGCAAACAAGTCAAGCCTTGAATGGAAAATGATCGGGAGTACGCAATAAGATTATGGTTGAAAAATCCTGAAAGCATGCAATTCTCACCAATCAGAATAAGCTTTCAGTGGTAAAAGCACACACAAGTTCCAAAGAAGAGGGTAGCAGTTGAAGTTTGTAAATGTGCAAATTCCACAGCCAAAGACACAGCAAGTGCACGAGAATCAAAAGTGATGGTACCACAAGGGTTAAAGTCCCACCCAGTCGAAGACCATGTATGTGCATGATCCACACAAGATGACACATCAATAGCGCATAATATGCCATGTGGCAGAAGCACAAACCGTGAAGCAAGGAAGAAGGAATGCCACAACCAACTTGTAGACATACAATCCATGCAGGACATGTATAGAAAGGAAATCAAGTTGGAGATTTGATGTAAGATTCATGTCAAGGATGAAGTGCTTGTAAGTGCAAGATACAAATTTATATTTGGGACATAAAGAGCTCGTGGAATCAAAACAATATGATCTAGACGAAGATCCGAGTGCACACATGCAGAGGAATGAAATAGTTGAGAGTGCCCAGAATGATGCTATAGATATGTGATGATTGCGCAAAGATAGAAAGGAAGAATGAAGAGGATGCACAACTTGACCAGATGACCATGTTGCAGACAACACACAGATAGTCATAGATATTCTAAGTGGATATTCATAGAGAAAAAACTTAAGTATATCATAACATGTGCGAAGTGAAGAATTTTGACTGATGTATGAAGACTGAGTTGAAGTGTGTGAAGTAAAGAAGTTCATCGGATGCGAAGAGACCAAGTTGCAGTGGAATCAAGTATGTGCATCATGATGAGGATGATATGAGAAAAGTGCATTAAACCGAAAGGACAAATCACATGATGCACAACATATCATAGATTTTTTGAAAGACCGTGGCACTTAAATAGAACATACACATCTTAGTAAGTGTGCAATTCCATCTGATAATGGTGCACGACATCAAAAAAAAAATTATCTGTTGATGCACTGTATGAGTTGAGAGTGCAGTTGCGAAATTGCAAAACGATACAATAAATATTGGCATAGACTGTAGAATCAAATGAAGTAGCACATAGCATAAGAAGTGAAACATTAGTTAAATTGAAGTGTTGAGTAGAATAATAAGCCAAGTGATGTATCCAAGGAAGTAACAACAATACGACTACATATAGAAGGTGCAACATAAGAACGAACATCAGAATATTAGAGGTCTGCGCATGTTGGAAGTTCAGCAAGGCAATATCTTATTTTGTATATATGGGCGACAGGACAAGGTAAGGAGCAGGAGGTCGTATCCTCCTTCCAGTTGGTGTTGGAGAACATAGGAATTTGGTGCTTCCTTCAGGTTGGTCCTTGTAAAACTAGGAATTTGCTATCTCCTTCCAGTTGGTGCTAGTAAACACGGGAAGGCCGTGCTTCCTCAAATGTATTTTTTTTCATTATAAAAGAGCATTCTTTGGTTTTCTCCCATTTGGGTTTCCACTTAAAAATTATGTGTGTTTTGTGTTCTTTGTCTTAGTACACATGTTGATGAATGTTTTATTTATGATGGATGCATGATTGAAGATCAAGACTAAGTTCATAATAATCTATTAAATAAGTTTAAAACTGCTCATAACTTTTCTAATACTAATTCACCCACTTGTTGTTGCAGCAACATCCCCCCCAAAATTTTTTGTAGATATTGGGGCTCGTCCTTTCATTTTCCTAGAAAGACTGCCTAAAAAAGTCAAGTCTCCTGTGAAAACCTTTTGGACTTAGTTTTGTTTCAACTGAGGAATCTGCTTTACAAATTTGAAGTTTTTCTTCTAAGTCAAAACTCACAACTCTTTCCCGAAATTGTGGAAGAACTCAAATTTCTCTCCCAAAACTGCGGATGAACTTAGGATTCTCTCCCGAAACAGCAGAAAGACTTAAATTTGCCCCCCGAAACGACGAAAAAACTTAGCGTTTCTGAAGCTTCGAAAGAACTCAAAATTCTAGCCTGAAACAGCGGAAGAACTTGAGATTCTCTCTCGAAACTACGGATGAACTCAGCAAGCTCACTTGAAACTGCGGAAGAACTTGGGATTCTCTCCCGAAATTGCGGAAGCGTTCGCCAAGTGTTTCTGCAAAAAATTGTTCTTTTCCCCAGGTTACTCGACCATTCATGTTTCGAAAAAGACTTAACTTTGTCATTCATCAATCTCAGAAGGACTTATTGAGTCTTTCCACAACTTCGGGACAACTCGACAAAACCAGTCGCGATAAAATAAACTTTCAGGAGAGTGAATTTCGGACGAAATCACAAAGTGCTCTCGAAACGTTGGAACGACTCGCCAAAATTTTCCGCCACTACGAAGCGTATTTTTTCATCTCTCCCGCAACAAGCAAATGCCTCGCCAAAGTCTCCCCCTTTTTGAGAGGAACTCATGAGTTTTGGCCGCAAATGCGGACGAAACATGTGAGTCCTTACTGCAGCCGATGATCGCGCTTAAATGCCGAGTTGGCTTGAAATGATCGTGTCGTACGAGCATTAAACTCCATTTTAAAGTCGTCACCTACCCGTTTAAATGCCCGCATGTGTCAAACCTTATATAAGGGCGGTGGGGTTCATTGTTCCCATTGTTATTTTTTTATTCAAAGAACACCATTTGGGAGATTGCGTCGCTCCAGCTCAGCGTATTCACCATCGTGTCGACCTCACTCCACCACTATTTCATCTCCAGGTAGGCTTATCAACCGTTATCTTTGTCTTATCTCTACGTTGAGTTATTTCTTGGGTGTTTTCCCATTTCATAACGTTGCTAGTAGGCACTGGTAGCATGTATCATTTTAAAATATTTTACGGCTGTCGTGGCCCCCATAAGTTTCTCATTACTGCCAACTAGGAGTCATAGCCATGACCAAGTCGTTCCCAGTTGGCCCTTTGTCTCTGAGTCGTCCGAGCTTGTTATTTTCCACCGGCTGCATTTCGGTCATACTCCTACCTAGATTTACTCAAACCCAAGTTTTATACTGGCTGCATACCACTTCTCTAATATTATCAAACCTAAGGCAGCGTCAGTAGTAGTCATTTGAGATACTCAACCACTTGCATGTTCGGCTCAGTTAACGATTGTGGAA
Organism: Larix kaempferi; assembly: GCA_027924585.1. Taxonomy (NCBI): domain Eukaryota; kingdom Viridiplantae; phylum Streptophyta; class Pinopsida; order Pinales; family Pinaceae; genus Larix; species Larix kaempferi. Next base: position 3,109,359 of record BSBM01000110.1, read on the forward strand.
AACAATTTCATGTTTTCATTTTCCTCATAGGATTTTCCACTCCAGGCCAGCCTACCATTGGCCATTAGAAGTACCATGATGGAGGACATCCTATCTCCAAGGACTAGGAAGGAAGTGAGTTTTTACACGTTGTATGATTACCTTTTCGGAAGCATTTCAAAAGTGCTTAACCAGGCATTATCTCCCTAGAACAACCAAGTCTAAGGACCATATTGGTTTTCTTGAATGATTTATGTTTAGTTTGATTCCCCAACATGCAACCTTATAATTTTTCCTATATTTATCATTAGCATGCTAAAATTGTCTTACTCTATGTTACACTCTCATAATGTGCTACAATTTTTATAATCATTCACATTTGGTTGCTGACAGGGATAAGCCACGATGCCAAAAGGTGGTAGAAAGAAAGCTAAAGTGATGGAACCAGAACCAGTGCAACTGAGGACTGAAACTCTTTTCCAAGACACTAAGTCTACCACCGTCGTTCCTCCCGAGGTCCGTTGGGGAGATTTTTACAGGATGATCAGGGACCAAGATATCCTAGACGTATTCTTGGAGGAAGAACAAATCTACCAAAACATAAGAACTTCTGGCATAGCCAGGGCTCTAGTCACCCTGAATTGTTCCCGTTCTCTGACGTGATCGGATGGATACTGGAACATGCCAACCCACAAACAAGAGTGTTGCATGACAGCAAGGGAGAGCCTTTCGCTTCATTCCATCCATCTTATATTGCAGCATCCTACAAATTCTCACGTCCCCCGTAGGCGCTAAATGATGAATGGTTGGGAAAGATGAATAATATAGAGATGGCTAAAAGGCTATTGGTCACAGGAAAGCAGATGAGGAAGAGAGATAATGATGAATATGACGTTCAGATCCTAAAACCTCCTTTTAGATTAATTGCCCTGATGTTATGCAGAATTTTCGGCATGCTCGATGGCACTGTATATAGGATACAGTGGGCTCCCATCATCCACTTCATAGCATTCAAAGGAACTGTGTTTGATTGGGCTACTATTCTTTTGGATAGTTTGGCATCCATGGTGGCCGCAGCTAGAGAAGGTTTGGACTTAAAAAGGTCATAATTCTACATGTCTTCATATCTTATTGACTGCATTTTGGCCAAGCTCTCTTTCCCCAGGCTAGGTTGCATGTGGGATCAGGCCAACACCCCGGTCTACATTTCCTATAAAATAATGTGGGCTAAAAATTATAGAGCAAACTACAAGCTCATCTGCGAAGAGTTCATCATGCCTCTGTATGAGCAGATGTTCAAGGAAGAGCCCAATTGTCTATCAAAAAATGCCATGGAGGTCCTGAAAAACTATGGCGATTTTTACTTCTCAGAGCAGGGCACCTACATCAGGATGTTTGGAGGTACCAAAGCACCATACATTTTGCCAAAATACGCTACTGATTATGTAGTCCTCAAGGAAGCAATCATGCAAGTTTTCCTTGATGGAATAGGAGGAGTGCTTAACAAGAAACATAAGGCTTCCTTCCCTCCTTTGCCTTTTTGCATAGGATCCTGTAAATTCTCAGGGGTTGCAATAGCCGAGGAGTACATTCAAGATTTGAAATCTTTCCACTTCGGTGAGGTGATCTTCCATAGAAATGACAGGCGGAGCAAGGTTGTCGAGAATTGCAAGGAGGTATATGATCATTTTGAGTATGATAATTACTATGATGCAGAGGAAGAAGTGTTTAGAGGCATGAGCAACATGACTGAGTTGCATATTTTTCATCACGGCAGTGGAGCTAGCTCTAGCTCTGCCTCAGCCTGAGAAGCCAGTCTGCAGAAAGAAAGGGAAGCATCTGAGGCCCTAGCCCGTGGAGAACAAAGATTGAAAGAAGAAGCAAGACTGCAACAAGAAGCAGAAGAAGCAAGACTTCAATAGGAAGATGAAGAAGCAAGTTTGCAGAGAGAAGTTGAAGAAGTTGAAGAGGCAAGGCAGCAGAAGGAAGCAAGAGAACGAGAGCAGAGGGAGGAAAGTGAAAATCAGCAGCAAGCTGAAGAAGAAGAAGGAAGGCATAAAACTAAAGAGGGACAAAAGGCAGAGGAAGAGCTTAAGACCAATGAAGATGCCCAGGCAGGTGCCTCTGACACCCAAGATATGGAAACAGACATATCTCAGGAAGGTGGCTCCGACACCGAAAATGTGGAAACAGACACATCTCAGGCAGGTGGATCCGACACCCAAAATGTGGAAACAAACACATCTCAAGTAGTGCAGACCCCACCCATGGAGATAGAAGTACATGTAAGAGATCTCCCGATCATCCCTTACACCCCATCAGAAGATCATACTATGTCTCGATGGGATGAATATGTGTATTATAAGAAAAGGAAGGCGGTGGTCTTGAAGTCGGAAGAGAGGATAAAGAGACTCTTCCAAGAAGATATTGTCACCCAGCGAGAGACCACGGTGATGCAAAATACAAATAAGGCTCCCATAGCCATGGCATCCGCCGCTATGTCAGCAACAAAAGCAACAAAGGACAATGTGGTCGATATGGTCAGAGAATTTGAGTCCACAAAGAGGAGAGCTCGCATGTTGCAACATACTGTGGCTAATGAGCAGGCTTACAGGGATCTTGTAGTGAATAAATATAATTGCCTATCTGTTGATCACAAGGAGTTGTCAGATAAGTATCGCCATTTAGAAGAAGAAAAGGAGCACCTGGCAATCCAGATGATGGTTCTATAAGCGGAAAAGAATGATTCTGAAGCTAGAGTTTTTCATTTGGAAGCAGATAAGCAGGAAATGGTTGAACAATTAGAGCAGGCAGAAAGCAGAGCGATAGATATGTCTCCCTTTCATGAGCTGTCCTATGATATTTTGAGACAAATGCACACCACACAGCAGCTGATTACTGAGGAAGTGTGCAGGCTCAAAGCCATGATGGTTAGATTGAAAGAATTCAATGCAGAGGCCAATAGGCTTAAGGGAAAATACACTTGGGTTAAGGAAAACATCCTGAGCTAGATGGAATGGAGAGAAGGGAAGGTTGATTTCCCTAAACATCTCCCATTCAATTCGGTAGATGATTTTAAAGAAGATGTGGCCCTTATGGAATTTTGCAGGAATTGTGGCCTCAAGATGATGGCTAAGATCCAGGGAACAATTGAGAAAATTAACAGCCTGTATCAAAAAATCCATGAAGTGCATGATAAATGCAAGCTGATGTTTCCGCAGTCCCTTGATGAGTTTCCAAACAAAGAGCAACATTTATCAGACTTGAAGGAAGAGCTAAGCATTCAAATAGAATATGTAAAGAAGATTGATGTCCTGACCACTGATGATCTCCATCACTATATTGGGATGTCATCAATATACATTCATTTGCTTAAAGAAATCCACCAAGCAGCAATTGCATAAATTCATGGTATTGAAGCAGAGCTTGGTAAGCATGTGACTTCCCAAAAGATCTTGCTCCCTTCACCAGTAAATGTGGTTGTCAAAGACACTGGTATCTGGTTCAGTTACATTGCAGAAGAGGAAAAGAAATCAACAACAGCAGTAGTAGCTAGCACAAGCACCTCACTCCCAGTAGAAGTGCCTCCTCAAGGATGAACATGCTAGTCATAATGTTGTTCTTATTTTTTATCTGTTTTCCCTGTGTTTAGAGCGTAGGGTCACTAGACAGCTGTCCTTTTCTATTCTAGAGAAAATTTATGTTATAAGAAAATGGCCACGACTTGTTATTTTTGGGAAAAGTCTTGAAATGACAAGTGTAAGAGCCAGGTGGCAGCCCAAGAGGCATTTTGTAAAGATATAAATAAAGGCTTAGGGAATAGTGTAAAGGACTTTTGGCAGGGAAAATGATTTTCTTAACTTGTATGAGCTATATTGCACTTGCTCCAAGAAAATGAATTTTGCCTAATAAGAGCCTAGAGAGGACGTATTTTGCATGGAAATGGATGTTGGATGCATGCTGGATTATTCTTGTGACTTTCATATTCTACAGTGAGATCTTTGTTTGTTGTCTTGAATTATTTCTATATATTGAATGATTTTCCTGTTTCCTGTGCAAATGAATTTTCTCCCACATGAGTAATGGAATGAGTTATATGTAAATTGGAAGTTATCTTTTAATATCTTTTGCCTTTTTCTGTAGTTGTATCTTCATGGTTTAATGGTTATCTGTTGATCTGTAGATGCTTCTTTCAGCACATTACTCATATTTGCAGCTTTTTCTCCTTGCAAGGATAGATTAGATTTATTTTAGCCTTAGATACAGATTTGTTTTAAGCTTTGCATTTAGATTAAAGTAGCTTAGGCACTTGCATATCATTTTAACAATAAAAAAGAAAAAAGAACGGTGGATCGGGCCATAACCGGTGTAAAAGAAAGCAAATCTGACAGTTGCCAGAACTGCTTACCTGATGGATTCCCCATACCAAACGGTGGACAATCTAATTGGGATAGTCTTTCGAGGAGAATCCCTTTATGCTTGATGCTGCGATCTTCGGGGCATCAAAAACACCCTCTTAGTATTTAATCGATTCCAACAAGTGTTGTGATTAACGATATCCATCCACAGAGAACTAGAACCTTGACCTGAAAGAATGGAGAGAATATCATAATTTTTTTATCCATAAGTTACATCCTAAAGGATATGTCCTCCACATTACAACAATTTTCAAAGGTCATTTCACAGAGAGCATGAAAAATAGTGAAGTCTAACCTAGAGTCTTGTTGAGCAAACTCGCCACAAAAAGCACAGAGGGGAATACCCATGCTCTACTAATGAAGCAACTAACCAGTCTAAGGCTGAAGGGGAGACATGCATTCCCCAAACCCAAGCAAATTCCCTAAGGTGTCGAACCATTTCAATAATAAATACCATTCATTCTTATCCTTTCCTACCCTAGAAGTTCCCTTGTCCAATTGATAAGCCATATCTCCCAAAGAAGATGGCATGCTGGAATCAACAGAAAAAGAAGGGGAAGCGGGAAAATCCATATCTTAAGAACGACCACCATTCCCTCGACGAGAGATAACAAAAAGCCTAAGAATAGGAATGATCGATATCTAGAGCATAACAGAGCCAATTTCCTCCAAGTCCTCAAAAAGATTGATAGAGAATTTAGGAGGCCGACTAGAGTGCTCAAAATAAATAAGCATTCCAAGCCATAATTGTTCCATAATTTCCAGAGGAGAAGTACACCAAAGTCCAGGTGATGAAATCCTGAGCAAGTGGGGAGAAATCTCATCATCTACACGGAAAATCCCATCATCTACATGCGGAATTAAATCCATCCACTATAAACCTGTGCTAATTTGTTGGGAAGGACAGAAAATTAAACACCAAATCCAAATGAGACAAAGGAGCTCCTTCGATGCATTGGAATGGTGATTCAAACTAGTGATGGACTGCATTAAAAAACTTCACCAACCCATTCCCTTCAAACCCCATGTGTTGCTTAACATGTGTCATCTGTCACCCCATCTAGGGAGAGATAAACTTGGTTGGAAATGAAATACAATACTGGAAAATTGGATTGCTCTCAGCAAAATAGTCCATATCACTTGAAATTTGATTAACTCCAATATTGGCAAGTTTGTCAACAACTTTGTACACATCCCATTTCACATGAAAGGGGAACAAAACCATTTGAGCGGAATGAAGCGATTGAATAATATCAAGATGAGTAATCAATATCCAACTAGGGGAGAAATTTTGAGGTCTCGAACCATTGATTAGATTGGAAAGAAGATACAACACCACTTGCGAGTCTCCTTCAATGATGAGTTGAGAGCGATTATGGGAAATAGCCGCTTGCATGCCCCGGATGAGATCCCATAATTCAGTCACATTATTGGATTCATAACCAATATACCCAGCTATAGTGTGAAGAATTCTTCCTTGGTCATTTCTAAACACCACTCTAAATCTAGTTAGGCCTGGATTCCCTTTAGAGGCACCAACAAAATTCATCTTGACAAAGCCAGGAGAGGGAAACTTCCATTTAGAGGGACTTCTTGAACTTGGAGATCAGAACGTTGGCACGATAGTGTTTTCAAGAGGGGTTCAAAACCATTTCCTTAAGATGAGATGTTCCTTTGGCACGCAATTAAGATCTTTTGATGTCCATTTTTCAGTTTTGATGGTTTCAAGGATCGATTCTTTGATAATTTCCCAAATGATGTGAACTTCCAGCTAATAGGACAGAAATATTCTTTTGGTACATTCCTTCCAGATGTGCCACATTGAAAGACCCATGAGAAGCTGCCAAATATTATTCATGATGGGATTTTTGAAAGTCGAAATTCTCTAGTGTGAAAGAGTGGAGGGGATGCTGTCCTGTTGTAGTCTGAGGTGCAAATTACTTTAGCTAGAAGATATCATATTTGAGATCTATAATTGCATTGATTCAAAATATGATCCATGGATTCCTCAAAGATTTGACACAAATAGAAAACAGAGGGGCCAATAAATCCATGCTTGCGAAGATTGTCCCATGTGAGAATACTATTGTGGGTAGTTAGCTAGAGGAACGTACTTACCTTGGGCCATAAATTCCATCCCCAGACATGTTTCCAAATATTGTCCTTTGGAAGCAGGTGAAAATTAGCATGTAGAGAGTAAGATTCTTTTGTGGAGAAGGTTCCAATAAGGATATGCCCCCAACGAAGGATGTTCGTCCCCTATTTGATCCTAATATTTCTTGAATCTAAACGAGTCATGACAAGCCAATAGATATATATCCTGTGGAATGAGCAAATCAGCATGAATTTTATTCCAAGATATCTAGATAGGAGAACCACTTAGCTACATTCAAAACTTGTTAACCACATAATTTGCATCAATTGGGATGATATCCATTAGGGTATTGAGGTTAGTATGATACTTGAGGGGGGTAGTCATTGCTAGGAGTCCATCCAAAAGTAGGAAGCACCACCATCTCTGACCTACCAAAAAGCATGGTCTTGAATACCAGGAGAAACGTAAGTAGCTGGTTGTTGTGGTGCGACAACCGCTTGAGGGGGAGCCAAACGGTGAGTGGATACTACCCCTTCAGTGGGTAGGGGGTTCTGCAACATTATGGGTTATGTATTAGGTTGCGTGGGGTTTGGCGATGCCGGAGGTGCAACATGTCCTTGGCATTGAGAGTCGTCACTTTAGAGTTGGAAATCCCTCTCTATTTGGGGACAATTATGCGTGTAATGGCCATAGACCCCACAAATTGAACATGGGTGGTTTGTACGTAAGTTGGGGTTTTTACCTTTTTGAGGTGGATGATAAGGATTTTGGTTAGGTGATACAGTGCCATTATTATTAGGGGGTTCGGTGGTGTACTACCTCTACCTGGAGGCTGGTTATTATCGCAATTACGTCCATGTCCCCTATTTTGTTGTATTTTTTGGTTTTGTTGGGCAGGTTGGTTCTACGGTTGGTTTTGTTGAGCGTAAACTTTCCAGTGGGGAACGGGGGGGGGGGGGGGTTGCTGTTGAGCATGTGCATGGGTATCCGATGGTGGATAGTAAGCAGGAGGTGCTTATTGTTGTGTGGGTGCAGGTGCAGTGGTTGATGGTAATAGGAAGGTAGTGCAGTAGGAGGGATGTATGCTGGCGGGGTGTGACCGTAGGAGTGCAAAAGACATGAAGGTCCATGTATATGAGGGGCTTGGGACATGTGAACATATGAAGATGTTGCTCCATAATGAGTTGTGGAATGCAAAATTTTGGGACCAAAACTCATGGCAGGTGGTGAAGAGCTAGGTGTAGGGTTGTACGCCGGGGTGGTGGCAGGAGGCATATGGACATATGGATGATTATGAGATGGAACGTGTCCAATAATTCCATTAGCAACGTGGGATGTGCCAGGCACTTCCTTCCTTGAGGAATCACTAGGAGGAGTATCAGGTAAAATGGAGTAAAGATAGCCCGACTATGCATAGATAAGGTCAAATTGTTGGGCTTTAAGTATGGCTTCTTCTTCGGTTTTGAGCCATTCAGATGCCACATCCTTGGCGATAATAGGTATGAGGGATTTCAAGAACCAATCTAAAAATATGCGGTCGTCTAACTTGATCTTACAAAAACTATGACGTCTATGCCATTCATGAAAATGGTTAGTGATATCGGTATCCATTTTCTGTCTGGAAGATAGTAAAATCTCAACACCAGCATCATAATAGATGAGTAACTGGAGAACTACAAGAAATTCGAAGCAAGGGATGTAAAAGTGGAGTGTGTTCCATGTGGTTGTTCAATATACCACTTAGTTGTATATCTAGTGAGTGTGTTGTAAAATGCGTAGGCGGATTGAGTCTCCACTATAGAGTTAGAGGAACACCATAATTGGAAGGACATGATATGGTTCTGGGGGTCCTCACTACCCTTCCCCTCAAACTTTGGGATATCTGAAGGGAGTTTGGTAGGCATGGGAGGCTAGGTAGGGTTATGTCATATCTGATCATTTGTCAATCGGGCCAGATCAGGTAGGTTAAGACTGGCCATGAATGGAAAACTAGCAGGAGGATGTGACGTGGTTGAAGTGGTCTGCATGTTATCCATGGTGGTGATCATGGGGCCACCTCCACCGATTGGTTGGGTAGTGGCATGTGTCATAATGGGGATCGAGGGAATTCTAGTAAAAGGTGGAGGGATTGAGGTGGAAGGGGAAGTGCCCCCAAGGGTACTACTGGTGACCAAAACGACAGTGGTCGAAACAAATATGCTCACAATGGGTATAGAAGTAGTGACTGAAATTCCAGTTGTAGGTCCTGTAGATGTCATATCAAGGATGGATGTTGAAATGGTGGCTGGGGTAGTGGTGGAGCCATCACCAATAATCCCACTATAAAAGGGGTTGGTATTTATACCGACAATGGAGCTATACAAAGTGGTGTATGTGGGTAACTCTGACTCGAAATCAAAGGTGAAATAAGGGGCTTCGGGATGATTATCCGTCGACAAAGATGTGCGCCTATGATGGGTGAGGTCAAGTGGACCGTGCTATGGGGATAGTCCCTGTAAGCCACGATAGTGTCTCGGTGAATCAATGGTGACATGTGTAAAAGTGCTTTGGGGATGTGGTGGATAAAATGCTAAAAAATACTAGTGCAACTATGTGTGCAAGAGGAGAGATAGTAAAAAGAAGACACTCACGCCAACAACAAGCTAAAAAACGCTTGCTGCAACAGCGTGCTACAACAAGCGGAGCGACAATAAAATGGTCAAAATAACAACAAGCAGCACCCCTAGAAATAAAAAGGTAGAGTCACTAACCAATGGGGGTATAGGAGCATGTAAACACCTATCTAAGAGATATGGGAGCTCACACAAATCGTATCCCCTTCAGGTTATGAAATCCGTAGTCAGGAAATACGAAATGTAGAACCAAATGGCTAAAGGATATCCCTCTAACAAGAGGGACTCCGGGTCAAAGAGTCCTAGAAGAATGGAAACTAAGATGCCACATTCATGGAACGTCCTGAAAGGTGTCCCGCGGCTTTAGTAATTTGGCCATCGTGCACCCGGTATGGGCGCTAGCATGCACGATGAGAAAACCGAGTTGGTGTCCTTTAGTACATAATGGAGAGCGGTATTCCACTCAGACTTCTGGAAACAATATTGCCACTTTCCCTCCTAAGGGAGAGGCCCTCCAAAAAATCAGTATCAACCGTACCAATAAATAATAGGGGATTTTGGATCCCTAAAGGACAACAAACTATGTCTCAAATGTGTATGACAAAGGGGGTGTTATTTGGATTCCTAACCCCAATGTCCTACCTAGCTACAAAGTTGTTTTTGGGTTCCCCAAGTGGGTTTAAAGTGTGTTTGAATTAATTTAATTTTAGTCTCACTTGAATTATGGGGAGTGTCTGGGTGTACAAGTGGTGTAAACCCAATATCGCTAGTGATAAATCCTGAAAAGAAACAACTGAGACTAAAAATAAAAGTACTAACTGTTATAGCATGTAAATAAATAAACTTCTTGAAAGTATGATGCAAGAGATAGCAATACAGTAAGGATGTATGCAAAGAAAAATGTCCCAAGTGCTACAGCAAAAAAACAATAGAGAAGTACCAATAGAGAAATGGATGCATGAAAACAGGAAGTTGTTTCGACAAGAAAATAGGTAAACATCGGTGTAAGGTGTGGATGTGAGGCGAAAAGTCACGATCTGGGCGTTACAGGATGCAGAAAATGTCGCATCGAAATATAAAAGCAAAGACATGAAACAGGGTGTGGGTTTCAGGCCCAGAGGCGTGCTGGGGTCATGGGTTTCAATGTCGAAGACGCGCTGGGGGTGTGGGTAACAGGATCAAAAGCGCACTAAAAGCGCGGGTTGCATACTAATAGGTGCATGGAGGTTGTGTCTTAGGAGCTCGAAGGTACACAAAGTGCACGAATTTTCGGATGGAAGGAACGTGGAGCATGTAGCTTACAGGCGGAAAAACACACTCTGAGTGCGCGTTTCAGGCTGAAAGTCACGCTGGGGAGCGTGGATTTTGGGACGAAAGTGACGTTTGGGCCATAGGTAAATGGCAGAAAGTCACGGAGCGTGTCGTAAAAATGGAAACAGTGGAGAGAACTGTGAAGGAAAGGGCCATATCAGCAAGTAGAGGGCCTGCAGCTAGGCCTGAAAATTAAAATGTAAGCAAAATAACAAGTACAAAACTTAAAATAACTTAAACCAAAGATCGATGGGAATCGACCTAGTGGAGTCGCCAAATCTATAGCTAGCATTATCACACCATCCTGTGCAAAAGGGAGCCTATTAAGGATTATCAAAACCTTAGTGGAAGACTCAAATATAGATAAATAATGATGTGTGAGTGCAAATAACAATAAAATAAATCTAACTAATTACTGCAGTAAAAACAACAAATAGATCGGAAGCCATGAAGTATTTTTGTATTATTGTGCAAACAAGAGTTTACAGTAAGGATTACTTCAGAAGGTGAGTATATATGGGACCTCACAGCTATATGAAGAGTAGCACACCGGGTCCCCATAGTTCCTTTCTCTTCTCCAAATGCTCAAGAGGTGGCCAAGACTCACCTGAATGGGGAACATAAGCTCAAGGTGATAGGCTAAAGTTCAACAAGAATTTTGCTAGCATGAGGGTATGAAGAGTTGATCATGGATGTGAAATGGGGATTCTCCGTCACCTTTTTATAGTGATTTTGGGTGGTGGATTAATGACCCATGGTATTGGGAAACCAATAGTATTAGCTACTAGTATTTTGAGTTTTCCCTCTTTTTTTATTTTATTTTTTACTTTTCCCCTTTCCTTTTTTATTTTTGGGGATTTGGACCCTTTTTTTGAGGGATTTTAACCTTTTTTAAGGATTTGGACCTTTTTTGAAGGATTTCATTAATTGATGAGGGAAATGATGATTTTATGCCCATTTGGTTACCAATTTAGGGTTTTTTGGGTTGTTAAATTTTCAGAATTTACTTCAATTTGATCTAGGATCTTAACTGAGACACAGAGTTTACTTGGGGAAAACCATAAAGGTGAAAAACCCCAATAACTTCCTCAGAGATAGATAGAGCAATGATACAACCTGAATACAAGAGATAGTCTTCTCCTAGCAGCAGAGCCTCCTCCTCATAAGTGCACCACTTTCCAAATGAGAGAACTGTGCGAATGAATGATCAAATAGAGATCTCTCGATCTCTATTTATACTTGGTCTGTCCTTCCCAATAAACTAATGGGGCCTACATGTCTAGCTTAACCCATGGTTAACTTAATCCGGACTGAACCCCCACTTGGTGGTCTAATAACCCTTTGACCCACATGGCCGACCCCCAATAGGGTGGTCTAATAACCCTTTGACCCACATGACTTATAAAGGGCCAACCCCAATAAGGTGGTCTAATAACCCATCAAGTATAAGTTATGACACTTACAATATAAATGATGACGCTTCCGTATAGAGGAATAATAACATCTCTATAGGAGTACAAAATACATATATGAAATACATGGGTGAAATACATTCCAAAGTTACATATACATCAACAGGGGTTTTGGAGGCCCAAAATGTAGGAAAAGTGGACAAATGGGTTGTGTGACTAGGAAGATGAGCTAGTGAACAATTTTTGGGTGTTAACAATATATATCCTATGGAATGAAAAAATCAGCATGCGTGTTATTCCAAGATATCTAGATAGGAGAACCACTTGGCTCAATTCAAATATTGATAACCACATAATTTTCATCAATGGGGATGTTATCGATGAGGGTATTGAGGCTAGGCTGTTGCTCGATGGGGGTAGACATTGTCAAGAGTCCATCCAAAAGCAAGAAGCACCACCATATCTAACCTCCCAAAAAGCATGATCTTGAATAATCTCCTAATTGGCCTGCACAACTTTCCAAATAAGAGAGCCCTCTATGTTTTCATTCCACCAAACCAAGTTCTACTCATCCAAGTTCCCAATGTATTTGGATCTCCAGAGACTGGCCCAAAGATCAGTCAAATATTTTAGCCATCTCCACCAGAGTTTAGCATTGAGAACTTGATTAAAATTTTGAGGGTCTCTTAGGCCAATACCACCTGCCAATTTTGGACGACATATTTTTTTCCAACTAATAAGAGACCATTTTCTATTATCACTACAACCTTTCCATAGGAAATTCTGTTGCATATTTATAATGGATTTGATTATACACTTGGGGGCTGCAAGAGCCAAAAAAATATTGATTGGGATGGCTTGGAGGACTGATTTGAGAAGAACAAGACATGCAGGGATATTGAGCATGCAAAAGGTCCGAAGAGAGAGCCTTTCTCGAGGGCCACCAAAAGGTGCTCCCGTGAGCTATTGTGCAGGGAATTTCCTATAAGAGGGATGTCAAGATATTTGAATGGAAGGGAGCTCCTATCAAAGCCTAAGATTCTTAAAATTAAGGATTGGACTACTCTAACGTTATTGAAAAAGAAGATATGGGATTTGACAGCGTTAATGAGAGTCGTTGATGCTTCACATTAATGATGAAGAATATCCTGAACGCGTCTCGCTTCATTAGCTGTAGGAGTGTTCATCAAGAGGGTATCATCCATGAACTGACTGTGAGAAAGAGGGGGGTTAATACCATGTATTGGGAGACCATTGAGGGATCCATCATTGATTTATCAAGTGATGAAATGGCTAAAGTCCTCATCCATAATAATGAATAGAAAGGGGGACAGGGGGTCTCCTTGGCGAATGCCTCTTGAGGGGGAGAAGGGGGTAGAGGGAATGCCATTAACTAGGATGGAGAAGAAAGTTGAGGAAGTGAGGTTTAGGATCCATGAGATCTAGGTGGGACTAAATCCAAAATCAGGTAGAAGGGATTGCATACACCGCCAGCTGAGTTTGTCAAAATCCTTGGAGAGATCAAGTTTGTTTAAAATTATCGGGGTCTTAAGAGATTTGGGAGTGAATGACCTCATGAGCAAGGATGACACTATTCAAAATTTTCCTTCCTTCAACATAACCCAATTGCTCATGCAAAATAATAAATGGGATAATGGGATTAAGGCATAGAACGATTACCTTGGTTATGATCTTGTAGATAACATTGCACAAAGCATGGGTCTAAATTGCTTGGGGTCTTGCACATGATCTTATTTTGGAATCAAAGTGAGAAATGCAGCATTTATAGATGGTAAAACCATTTCAGAATGCCTAGAGTCCTCCACCATCATCCAATATCCTCACGTATCATGTCCTAGCAAAAGTGAAAGAAATTCGTGGTGAATCCATCCGACCCTAGAGATTTTCTTGCTACCATTTCCTTGATGGCATTGTCCACTTTAATCTGGGTGATAGGTATCAGAAGGGCATCATTATGCTCATACATAAATAGTCAAGGAATGTGCTTGATCACCTTGGACATAGCTTCTAATCGATCAGGGAAGGGCTCAGAGAGAAGCAACTGGTAACAGGAAACTAATTCACATTCGATGTCCGAGTGGGAGGTGAGAGTTTGACCATTCTCATTTTGTATCTTGAAGATGTGGTTGACTTGTCTTCAACGAATGACAAATATGTGGAAAAATTTAGTATTTCTCTCCCCTTCTTTGAGTCATTGCACTATTGATTTTTGTTTCCATAGGAGTTCCTCTTGTGTGTTCCTTTCATCTAGTTGTTGCTTGACAATGGTTCCTCATTCTTGAGATGATATGAAAATCCATGCTCCATGATCTCCGGTTGGATATCCTTAATACAAAGTTGTTCTAGAGAGCACTGAGCATCGAAGATGTTTACGAAAGATTCCTTGTTCCATTTTTTAAGTCGTTTCTTCTAAAACATGAGTTTTTGTTGGAATAGGTACATAAGAGAACCATCAATATCTGGGACCTACTCCCACCATTGGTTTATTTTCTCATTGAATTCTCGGCGGAGAGACAAAAATTCTCAAGCTGGAATTCCCAACGACAGGGTGAACTAGAAATTTCAAGCCAAAGATGGATCGACCAATGGTACGAACCAACGATTGGAAGGATCGAGGCTTCCATAGGAGTGCCCTTCAACATTAGGGATTCAAAAACTTAAAAACTATCCAAGCGACAATCAATATTTTGGCTTCCATATCTATGATTAGACCAAGTGAAAACACCATTGGAATTTTCCAGGTCAATTACGCAGAGGCAGCTAATGAGGGATTGGAAATTAAGGCTATCTTGATCCATTCGATGAATACCTCCTCATTTCTCCTCTAAGGAAGTGATAATATTGATATTTCTCCCAAGGATCCAACATTGTTCATGTATGATTTCTTGGAGTCATTCTATATTAGCTAAGAAATCAAATTTCTCCTGCATCGAATTCAGGCCATAAGCATTAGTGATGAAGCCCTCTTGATTTGAGCCAATAAGCCTAAAATTGGCTGAGAGAGTCCATCTGGTAGAAAAAATATTATCTATCAATACTGTTGCAAGATTCCAGAGAATGACAATTCCTCCAAAATATCCACAAGAGTCTGATAGAACAAAGTCTCCATCCTTTCAACATTTTGAAAGGATATTGTTAGCCTCCTTATCTGCACATTTTGTTTCCTGAAGGAATATGATATCAAAATTTTCCTTTAGGATCTTTTTATGAAGGAGTCGATGTTTAATCGTTCCATTTCAGACTCTTATATTCTATGATATAATATTCATTCCAAAATATTGGAAGGGAGGGGTTGAAACAGATTAGTGATCCCCTGGATCTATCATGAATTTACCATAAAATTCCTGATCGCCTTGATTAGTTGCTAGGTTGATTTTCTCCCAAGTTTTTTTCTTATTGTTAATGATCCGCGCGTGGCCAGGAAGCATGAGGGGGACAACAGTTCAAATGAATGAGTCGGCTCTATTATGGCATAAGCTTAAGAACATAATGCGCAAAGCAGGAATACACTACACAAATAGAACACAAATGTACATAGACAATATGCGGGAATCCAAAATGATCTTCTATTACTGGATATGAGATCATCGATTGATTCTATGTTGTATATTACAATAGTTTACAAGCCTATATAGAGAGTGCTGAGACGTTTGGGTGATTTCTCGTTATGTTCAGTTACAAATAAGTTAGAACGGTTCGGTATTTAAACCGTTACAGTCGACTGGAATATAAAGAGACAGGCAGTTGAAGTTCGACAGTCGCAAGTTACAGATCGACGCAGCATGTAGATGTCATGAAACTGTGAGGTCGTGGAACTAGTCGAAGTCGCAAAGTTGTTAAATCCATGTCGAATTGAGAACTTGTCGAAGTTGTGTGGACATTGATGACTTGTCGCAGATGTGTCGAAGTTGGCATCCAATAATAATTCCAACTGCGATGTGGATCAGACCTCCTTCCTTAAGAAACAATGGTACCTATTGTTTGATCATGAAGGTGAGGAAACTTGTTGGTCACTTAAGTAGCAGAGTACAAATTTCCTTGTGCTAGGATTTTTCTAGCTTTAGCAACCTGAAACAAAGGAATTTTTTCCGTCCTTGTAAGGCATACTCGTCCTCCCACAATAGTGTCGCAAGGAAGAGGCTCCTGAACATCTGGATTGATGTCATTGGGTTTTTCTATTTGCAAGTCATTATGTTACAAAAGTGGTGCATGGTATGGTCAAAGTAGATCCACATTGAATATTGGATGCAAGCCCAGGCATGCAGGAATTTCAAGATGGAAAGTGTTTTCACCAATCTATCGAAGAATACTATACAGACCATATCGCAAAGGATTGAGCTTCTTGAATGCACCAGTTAATCGCTCCTTCTTGAGATGTAACCAGATTTTATCCCCAATTTGGAATTAATGAGAAAAATGATGGTTGTCGTGTCGGGCCTTAGCTTTCTCATTTGCTCTTTCCAACATTTCATGTGCTTGCTTTTGGATGTCGTAGATTTGATCTTGAAACTTCAAGGCTTTATCAACTTCTTGCTGGTTGTAGTTGGTGTCGAAATTAGGATGTGTCGAGGAGATGATCAAGTTGATAGGCACTGAGGGTTGAAATCCGTAAGAGATCTCAAATGGGCTCTTTCCTCTAGAGCTGTGTTGAGCAAGATTGTAACTGTGTTGTATGTATGGAATAATTTCATCCCATGTGCGTTGATGCTTGTGGTTGTACATGCGAAGCAGTTGTACTACCAAGGGATTCACAACTTCCGTCTTTCCGTTGGTCCAAGGATGGAAAGTTGCTGACAATGAGAGTCATGTGTCCAGCTGTTTCCAGAGAGTCTTCCAAAATATGCTGACGAATATGGCATCTCGGTCAGAAGTAATGGTCATAGGTAAACCAAAGTGTTTCCAAACATGTGTAAATAAGAGCTGAGCAATCTGCTGCGTTGTTGTCCTCTTCTTACATGGTATGAGAATGGCCATCTTGGAAAATTTGTTGACTACTACTAAGATCACATCATGTTGATGTTTGGTAGTAGGATATCTCGTCAAGTAGTCCATAGAAATAGATTCCCATGGTCGACTAGGAACTAGCATAGGTGTGTACATTCCCTGTCGTCGATTAGGCGGTTTAGCAATGGCACAAACCACGCATGATCGAATGTACATGCTGACGTCAGTTTTAAGTGTAGGCCAAAAGAAATACTTCTACAGAATAGAAAGTGTCATTTCTACTCCAAAGTGTCTTGCAGTCTTGCTCTAGTGTGTGTCCCAAATGAGCTGCTTTCAATTCTCATCGGTCGGTACACAAAGTTGTCCAAGCTTGTATAGCAAGGTATCTTCAAGGAAATAGTCATCGATCGATGACTTGTCAGTCTGAAGCTATCAGTAGAATGGTGAAAATTTGATGTCTTCCTAATACAACTGAGGCCAAGTAGTGGTGTCATATCCCTGCATACTCATCATTGTAAAAAGGAGAGTAATGGGCGGTCTGCTTAGGAAATCGGCGGTGGCATTAGCTTTACCTTTCTAATACTTAATCACCGACTGGACTTGTTGTAGGTAATTAATCCACATAAGTTGTCAAGTTGTTTGTAGTTTTGACTGGGTCAGAGTGAACTGTAGATGCTTATGGTCAGTGAGGATGACTGTTTCCTTTCCAAGGATGTAATGCATCCATTGCTTGAGAGATTGCACAATGGAGTATGGTTCTTTTTCATACGTCGAATATCTTCTAACTATGTCGTTAAAAGTTTCGGAATGAAAAGTGACTGGGTGACCAGACTGAGTGATCACTGAGCCCAAGGCATAGTCCGATGCATCTATCTCAATCTCAAAGGGCCGATGCAAATCAGGTAACACAAGTATTGGTGCACTGCAGAGCTTGTGCTTGAGCTGTTAAAAATATTCTTGTTGTGTCAATGTCCATTTGAAGACAATTTTTCCATTTCCCTTTGTCAACTGATTCAAGGGCCAGGCTATCTGACTGAAGCAGAGTATGAACCGTCAATAGAAATTCTACAAACAAAGAAAACTTCTTAGTCCTTGAATGCTTTGAGGAATGGACTAATCTTTGAGGATCTGTACTTTGTCTGCATCGCCATGAATTCCTACAGAGTCAATTACATATCCCAAATATTTGATGTTGTTCATTGCAAAGGTACACTTGTCCATGTTCAAGTAAAGTTGATGTTGTTGGAGAGTGTCGAGGACTTGTTGAAGCTGTCCGACATGTTCTTTCCATGATCGATTGAAAATCAATATGTCGTCAAGGTAGACAATGACCCATTTGTCGATGAAAGGTCGTAGAATGTTATCCATGTATCGCATGATGGTTGTAGGTGCATTGATAAAGCCGAAAGGCATGACTAACCATTCAAACAATCTTTCCTTGGTCTTGAAAGCAGTTTTCCACACATCTGAGGGCTCGATTGAGGTCGATATTAGTAAATAATTTAGCACCTTTCAAACAGTTGATGAGCTTGTCTATCTACGACAGAGGGTAGTGATTCTTTACCAAATTTTTTTTGAGTGCCTTGTAGTCAATGCACATGCGCCAAGTCCCATATTTATTTGGGATGAGGACGACTGGACTTCCACAAGGAGAGGAGCTAGGTCAGATATGACCTTTGTTGATCAAATATTGGATTTGTCTACGAATCTCTTCATTTTCGAGAATGGATCTTCTATAAATAGATGCGTTAGGAAAAGAAGAACCAGGATGAAGTTCAATGGAGTGTTTTAACTGTAAATGTCGAGGTACTCCATCCATCTCTTGGAATAAACTCCGATACTCGTTGAGAACATTTTTGATCAACTACTTCTGTTGGGAGCTACTTTGGTTTGTAATTCGACTCGTTGCTGCAGTATTCCTAGAATGTTATGGTTTGATCACGATTAAAACAAAATTTTGAGCATGATTGATGAGATTCTTTGTTTGTTTAGCAGATATCATTGAAACCATTGATGTAGGTCGTCTCTCTGGAATACTGTACCATCAATTCTAGATTTTGACAATCACCTTATGCGGTCGTGACTAATAAATTTTATGGAGATCCCATAGGTAAGGTTTCCCAAACAGGGCATCGACTACGGAGAGTGGTTCTACGTTGCAGAGTACTTCATCTTCAAAAGGATTTATGAAGTAGGTGAGTTTGCATTGTCGGGTGATCCGTAGTTCCTGTCCATCCTTCATCCAACCGACGTTGTAAGGTTGAGGATGCAGAGTGGTGACAAGACATATTTTCTTTACGACATATTCAGAAATGAAGTTCTTGTTGCTACTATTGTCCATGTTGGGTCCTGGAATATCCCCTTTTTGACCACACTTATTGCCTCTTTTTTCCTTGTCTTTCCTTATTTCCACAAACCAGATCTATGCCTTTTCCTCAAGTTGAGCATGAATCCGGACATGTATGATTTATGATTGCCTTAATTTATTAATGCCTAATATTTTTATGGTTATGAATTCTATCTTTTGATTTATGCTAACTTGTGTCGATTTTATTAAGATAAGCTCAAAGCTTTGAGAGACACAGGTGTAGCATCCCGCTAAACCTATGGAAGGAAGGTACGATTGGTGCCAACTGTTACTCCTCAGTTTCGATTCCATACATTAAATAGAAACAACGTGATCATCTCTCCATGTGGTAGCTTAAACAGGACTTCGCTGCAACAGGGCATCGTTGCAACAAACATAGCACTTCCCGGTCAGTGAGTCCGTTGATCTATTGATAGCCAGAGTAACAATGCTCTCCACATCTAACGGGTTCATTCAATTCCATTCATGGCTATAACTGTTTCTGTTGTGACTCGATAGCCTGAAGATCAGAGATATTCATGGATGCACGAATTTAGTGGATCAGGATTGTATTATGCATGTATAAATATGGGAAGGAATTCAGAGCCTGGGGTTGGTTAATTGGCAATTGTACGAACTATAGCAGAGTGATGTAACTGCGAATTATCATTTTTAATACGTACAGAGTTCTTCATAGCTTTCCGTTTTAATTTGTTTTAGTTCACGACATCTCTGTTAGAAGGCCACGACCCTCCTTCTCACAGAGATCCCTGAGTTAAGTAGTTATCTTATTTTATTTCTGTTGCGTGGTGTGGATTTATAGTAGATACGTTTTACAGATAAGCTTCAACAGTGGTAATTGATAATTTCATTTTCCTTTGGTAGTTAATGATTGAATTCTGAATTGCTGCAACTATGTGGTGTGACAATTGACTATCTAGGTTAGTTTCCTTTTATGCAAGTGTGCTAGTTAGTTGTTACAGTCAAGCTCAACTCTAGTTTATTTTTGTTATTCATCTTTCTTGGAATTTATTAGATTAGTTAGATTATGATTGCAATTGGTTTTGATTTCTTACTGTCATCTATAATTTGCAGATTAGATAATTTAGACATGTCCTGGTTAATTCATTGTAGTCTGATATCTTTAGGATTTAACTTCTTGCAAAAGTAAGTCTAGCTTAATTCTTCTTAGATCAGTGACTGTTGGATTGATGATTGTAGGAAGGTAAATGTACTTTGAATTCTTAGATGGATAAATTAGATTAGTTGTAGCCATGAGATGAGTTTGAATGAGTAGATAGGTAGGATAATTAATATTCATTCATTCAATCAACTACTTAAGTGTTTGTGCATAGATTTTGCTAATTACCTTTGAAATAAAAAGACTTCTCTGGGTTGACAATTTATATTGAGCATCATGTGTGTTAGTTGTAATTGATTAGCATATAGGTTGACCAACATTTTGGCATTGTTTCCGAGGATGTTAATTGATAGACATAGATGGTAGTTGATTTATTAATTTCATTTAAGCTATGAGTATTTGAAGCATGCATGAATACAAGAAGAAAAAATCGGGAACCCCCCCCAAATACTAACATTGTAGGTGGAAGAGGTCATGGCTATAACCAAGGTTTGGGAAGAGAAACATACATTGATGAAATAATTGCTAGAGTTGATTCCTCTACCAGACTATCGCGATAATATTCAGGAAGAGGAAAATCCATTCTCCCTAATCTTGAAACATATGCATCAACCGTGGACAACGCAACGGGACCTTCAACTCCCATTCCGGAGAAGAAACCTCCTAAAGACAAAGGGAGTATTGCAGGTGTAGTGGGCCAAGAGGAGATCTATCGAATCAATGGGTTCTTAGTGACCAAGGAAGAGGATAACATATCGCTAGGAACTGGAGGAAGAAAGAAGGCGAGAAAAAGAAAGGAGAAGAGAAGAAGAAGAAAGAGAAGAGGAGGAAAGAACAAGAGGACCAGAGAGACATGGAGAATTAAGAACATCGAGACCGCAATGAATGCCACAATAACCATGAAGAGGAGGTGGAAGATAATAAGCATGGTGACACTGTTGTCACACTTGAATTACCTATCCTCCAAACACCAGGGGCGGTCCCCATGAAGAATATTTCACTCTCAGTTCTCCTAAACTTCCATGATAAGTTCTCTGAATATCTAGATGAATTTATCTTCGAATTTGATATCCTCTATCGCATCTAGGACTATACCTCCAATGCGCAAAAATTGAAGCTATTTCCTGCCACTCTCAAGGGAAATGCCCTGCGTTGGTTCATGAGTTTGGGCCATGAGACCATTACTACTTGGGATAAAATGAAACAAACTTTCCTTTCCAAATATCAAGAGTATTGTAGAACCAACGATAGGAAGGAAGAGTTGTTTAAAATGGTAGAGAAGGAAGAGGAGAGCTTGGAAGATTTTGTTGAGAGATTGTTATATAATTTACAGAGGTCTGGTCATGCCGATATTGGGAAAGATGTACTCAAGATTATGTTATTGCGTGGGATCAGATAAGATTGCCTAGACATGCTAAATTTTTTGGGAAAGGGGGATATCTCAAAATAACCCTTTGAGAATATTATCTACTTATGTCGAAGATATTCAAGGGGATCCTTTAGAACCAACATGTAGGACAAAGAATGAGATCGAGATGTCTTCACTAGGACACAGAAGTCCTCGAGTGGAGGGACCACTTGGGCAGAAATAGGAAAATTTCTAGAGAATTTCAAAACAGATATGATGAGCTCCATCTCCTCAAAGTTGGATGTCTTGAGAGAAAAACAAAGGCAAGAAGTAGAAGACCTGGCACTTGGTGTATTATGTGCCAAATGCAGGAAGAAGCACCCACTGAAGGAATGTTCACTGGAAAAGGTGGAGGTATGTTGGATATGTGAATTGGATGATGATACCAAAGAGTGTCCTTCATTACCCAAAGTCAAAGCATTCTTGCAGGCATCTACTTCAGATGTGGATTAAGCTTATTCATCACTCAGAAGAAACCTTGGTAGCCTCGAAATCAAGGTATGAACCCATATCCAACACCTTTTGGAGTAATCTGAATAATATGAATACACAATTCCCTTCACATTGTTCCTACTCCAATAACCAATGGAATCCACCGCAAACTTCAATGCAAAATCCTAATTCTTGGATGCCACGGGAACAACAATCAAACTAACAAGCTCCTTGGTCTCCTGGTTGGAGAAATTCCTACCCTGGAAATTAGTTTCCTCACAACCAAACTCCTCATCAACAGTATCCTCCTCAACAGTATCAGTAGCCACAAATGCAACTCCAAACAAATGTCGCACCAATGAACATACCCCTATGACCATAGCTTCCTGCTTAGCCTAACCCCAACCCGAATAATAAAGAAGTACATCAATTTGAGACCTCCAACATACCTGCTTATTCCATTTCCCCAATACCCTGCAATGACATAGACCTACGATCAAGGAGAGTAGTGGAATCTATCGTCATAGAGGATATTCCATACCCTGTGACTGAAGCAAGAATGAATCACCAATTCAAGAATTCGATTAATACAATAATCTCCATCATGGAGGATGCTGAAACTCCAACTAAAACACTAGCTAAAACAGAAGAAGAAACATACACTGAAACACAACCTACACAACCGACAAGAGAACCACCATATCCTGAATGATTGGCCCTACAAAAGATAGTGGAACAACCTCAGTTCAATCTCTTAGGGGAATTGAAGAATCTATATGTCAAAATTCCATTGTTAGAAGCCCTTCATGACGTGCCCATCTATGCCAAGACCGTTAAAGATCCGTGTGTAAAAAAACCTGGAAAAAAACCTAGGGATCCTCCCATTATCCATGTAATGGGGAAACTCTCCGAATTAATAATGGGAAAGACTCCTTTGGCTAAGTATGATGACCCTGGAAATCCTACTCTTATAGTGCACATTGGACACACTCAGATACCTAACGTTTTGGTATATTTAGGCGCAGCTATCAATGTTATGACCATTGAAACTTTGAAGAAACTTGAACTCGCTAATCTTCAGCCAACCCCTACCATCTAAGAACTTGCTGACAGATCTACAATCAAACCCGAAGGAATCCTGGACGACCTCGTAGTCTCTATCGATTAGTGGGAATACCCCATGGACTTCTTGATTTTGCAACCAAAGTCATAGCTGGGGGGACACCCGTTGATCCTAGGAAGACCTTGGTTAGTCACAACAGATGCTTGCATCAGCTATTGGTCGGGGTCCATGACTATCTCAAATGGGGCTGACATTAAAATCTTGACTTTATACCCTCCATCCAACCCAAGCTTAGAAGCTTAAACTCCACTTTGGATGGATCTGGAGGAAGATGAAGGTGTTTAGCTATTATTAACAATAGGGAGAGACTTAACCTTTAAGGATGAAACTGAGGACGACACCATTGATAGTTTCATCAGTGAGCCCACATCTATCACTAAACCTGCCTACCAAATTCTGAACAGTACCTTAGATGAAAAAGGACAAGAAAATCTAATGGAAGGGACTCTATTCAGTGATGCCAACATAATTCCAGTACTTAAAAACTCCAAAAGCATTCCAGTGGAAATTGGGTCGGGAAAAAATTGAACATCAATCCAAATATAGCACCCGATGAACTAGAATGTCTGATCACACTTTTAAAAAAATATAAGGGGGAATTCACATGGGAATATACATATATGAGGGTTATTCCCTCAAACCTGTGTACCCACCATATTTACATCAAAAGCGACTCCCGGCCAATGTGCCAACCTCAACGTCGAATGAACTCGAATTTAAGGGATATCGAGAAGGAATAAATCCAAAAACTTTTGGAAGCAGGATTTATATACCCAATTTTAGACAGCGAGTGGGTTTCTCCACTCGTGATCATATCGAAAAAGAATGGGAAATGGACAGTCTGTGTAGATTATAGAGAACTGAATAAAGCAATGCAGAAATACCAGTTTTCCCTATTGGCAGGCGGTTTGGTAAGGTAACATCACAGCATGTCTGATGCTACGACAAGTCAGAGGATATCGTGAAAGGCGGCGAGCTAGGCATAAAGAAGATTATTTTATGCATTTTTGGGTTAATTGTACCGCAGTTTGTGGGTTTTGGGTCATTTGGACTATATATTACGTATTTTTGAGTCATTTGTACCACAGTATGCGGGTTTGGGGTCATTTTGAACTGGATTAGTTAGATGTTGGGTCATTTGTCCAAACTGTCAGTTAGGAAGTTGTTTGTAAGTGGACAAGCATTGTAAGGGTGGAAGCCTATATATAGACATAAGTTGTAAGTGTTGAATCATCTTGGTATGGATCCTTGGATGTTTTTGTGTGCGTCTTTGAGTCTGTATCTCAGATCAAGAGATATTGGTGAGATCTTGTTTTGCGGAGATATTGTATCAGGTTTTTTCTGAAGTAATATGACATGACAGAACTATTTGGTGAAATTCCTTGTGTATCTTTTATGATAATGCATGTTGTGATTCACGAATGATGCTATGTTTTCTTTGCTGCAACTAATGCTTTAATGTTATATGTGTGCGATGAAAGATCCTGTTGAATGATGCTATGAATATGAATGATATTAAATTTGAATGCATAGATCTATGTTTGAATGTCGCGATGAGTTAAGTAATTGATGCCGCACACATCCTCCTTCATTCGACAAAAACATGGTTCCATCCACTCTCCCTTGAACACCTTGGGTGAGACCTCCTCTGCTCCGTAGGTGTTACTGGATGGGGTAAAACCTGTCTGGGATGGTGCTCAGGGAGATCGCGGTGGGTTGGTGTCAAAAGCAATGGGAACCCCTATCAATTGGGTTTGAGTCAAAAAATGGTTCCATAAGTTGGTCAAGCACTATGCCTTGGAGAAAGATGGTCGTGGTTACTGCACAAGCAGCATCAACAATAAGGTGGTGCTCACTCACAGCAAGATACTTTCCTGCAAAGTGGTACGGGGTGGTCGACCCAATTAGTGTAATTCAGGAATTGTGGTGTGTTTCGAGCAGTGTGCAGCCGGAGTGCAGATGAACTGGTTGTTGTTTCTACTAAATTAGTTGATGGAGGATGTTGTGGTGGTTCAAGCCAATAAGGGCTCATTCACATATAGCTGGCTTCTACTATTGATTGCATTCGTGGCCTGGAAGGAGCCCGATGCATACTAGGGTATGGAGATTGACGCCATGAAAGAGCATCGTGGCATGCGTTATCAACACCTATGGTTTGTCCAAGAACAAGATCAGACTAGCGAATGTGTGTTGTTGTTCTCGTTATACTGGGAGATGCTATGTGTGGCTACGAGGAAGGTGCCTCGATTGTCCAAAGAAACCACAGAACAGTTTAAGCCGGTCATGGTGTTTGTAATTCGATCGCATGCAATTTATGTACAAGCCCGCCATGACCCAGATAGGCAATGGTTACTGACACCATATAAGGTGTCGACAGCAGAGTTGGAGTTTATCGTGAATGATTGGCCAGAGGAATGGTGCGAACCCATGGGGCTGGTGGTGATTGAGGCTGGAGAACCGATGAAAGGTCCAGATGATCTCCTATTGGTGGAGGACTAGCACAGTCATCATGACTCAGATCAAGAATCAATAAAGACACAAGAAAATGACTACAGTGACCGGGACCTTGAAGAAAATAGAACAAAACAACACCAAGACCATGCGACAATCAGTGGGTTGTCCCTCTCATCGGAAGCACAGTTGGGCCGACTAATAAAAGCAATCGCTGATGCATCCACCATAGCAGCTCACAAGATGACAATGAAGACAGATGAAGGATTCCATGCGCTCACTGCTCGTATGGACTCCTTATGTGATATGGTTTTAGGAAGGCACCTAAAGAAGCAGTGGCACTACCAGTTGGCACAATCAGCACCGAGCTACGGGTTAGGAATGTGGAGGTTCCCCCGACTGTGATTATGACTAATGATGAGGCTTTAAATGCCTTGTTGAAATGGTTGAAGTAGGTGACCATAAAGTTAATGCATTGTCGGTGCAAGGATTGACAACTATGTAGATGGTCGCTAGCCGAGAAATGGCAGACATAATGCATTAGATTAGTGGCAAGTGTATGCCATTGCACGAGCATGAGGAAGCTGCACAAGAAGCTATTGCAGATTTAACAGGAAGGGCTGCTGCAGCGCGATAGGTTATGGATGAGCTAGAAGAGGAAATCAAGAAAGAATGAGCTTAGAAGGTTCGAGAGATTGAAGAACTTAAAAAAGAACAGGACCACCTCATCATGGAGAAGTCCCATATGTGGGATGATAGTGTGCGGGTAGAGAGGGCCATTGCGGAGGCTTATGATCATGTACTGGAGCCCATTGAAGGATTGGATATGCTTCAATGTGTGCAGCTATGGGGGGCTTCCATTGTCCAGTTGCGGCATGATAATTAGGAGTTAAAATATTAGGTGAATATCGATACACCTCAAGAAGAAGTGGACGACCACAAACGAGTGATTGAGGAGATAGAAATGCAGCTGGAAATGGTAGGAACAAAGCTCACAGCCGACACTATGCAGTTTTGGGGAAGAATTGTTCAGGACGAGCAAGTTAAACAATTGATGAAGTTTCAACAAGAACCGAAGGGGCAGTTGGCGACACTAAAGGCGACGATGCATGTGATGCCACCCATGGAGTAGGTTGCCAGGTCTACGGATTTAAAAGACATGCAGCATCGCGTCACTAAGGATGACGAATGACATAAAAAGTGCGTTGTGCAGCTGGAGGAATTCCAGGATGTTGGCGGTCATTTCATGACAAAGGCTGGCGAAGTTCTCCAGGCAGTGCAACAACATCGTCAACAAGTGGACGCGAAGCTTACCAAGCACCCATCGCCCCAACATATCATCAACAGTTAGGAGGCAGCTACGACAGCAAAGGAAATGGTGACGATAGTTGAGCAGTAGTACAAGGATTTCAAATTCAAGACCACATAGTACACTATGTCCTGTTGACGTGGCTCGAGGGTGAGCCACAAGATTGTGTTGGGGTCCTATTGGCAGGCGGTCTAGTAAGGTAACATCGCAACATCTCTGATGTTGTGACAAGTCAGAAGATATCGCAGAAGGCGATGAGCTAGGCATAAAGAAGATTATTTTATGCATTTTTGGGTCAATTATACCGTAGTTTGCAGGTTTTGGGTCATTTGGATTGTATATTATGTATTTTTGAGTCATTTATACCGTAATATGTAGGTTTGGGGTCATTTTGGACTGGTTCAGTTAGATGTTGGGTCATTTGTCCAAGTGTAGGTTAGGAAGTTGTTAGTAAGTGGACAATCATTGTAAGGGAGGAATCCTATATATAGACATAAGTTGTAAGTGTTGAATCATCTTGGTATGGATCCTTGGATTTTGTTGTGTGCATCTTTGAGTCTGTATCTGAGATCAAGAGATATTGGTGAGATCTGGTTGTGCGGAGATATTGTATCATGGTTTTTCTGAAGTAATATGACATGACAGAACTATTTGGTGAAATTCCCTGTGTATCTTTTATGATAATGCATGTTGTGATTCACGAATGATGCTATGTTTTCTTTGCTACAGCTAATGCTTTAATGTTATATGTGTGCGATGAATGATCATGTTGAATGATGCTATGAATATGAATGATGTTAAATTTGAATGCATAGATCTATCTTTGAATGTCATGATGAGTTAAGTAATTGATGCCGCAAACATCCTCCTTCATTCGGCGGAAACATTGTTCCCTCTACTCTCCCTTGAACAGCTCGGGTGAGACCTCATCTGCTCCGCAGGTGTTGTTGGATGGGGTAAAACCTATCTGGGCTGGTGCTCAGGGAGATTGCGGTGGGTTGGTGTTGACAACGATCAGAACCCTTGTCAACTGGGTTTGAGTCAACATCCCCTACCTTTTATTGATTAGGTTCTTGATACCTTGTCTGGAAATAGATTTTTTTCCTTTCTGGATGGACTCAGTGGTTATCATTAGATACAGATTGCTCTCGAAGATGAAGAAAAAACCACCTTCACCTATCCCTAGGGCACATTTGCATACAAGGTACCTCCTTTTGGGTTGTGTAATGCACCAACCACATTTCAAAGAGCTATGATTGGGATCTTTTCCGAGATGGTAAATGGTTGCATAGAAATTTTTATGGATGACTTCACTCCATACGATAGTTGTTTTGATGAAGCATTGAAGAATTTGGAAAGAGTTATGGAATGCTGTGAACAAACCCATCTGTCTCTGAGCACTGAAAAGTGCCACATGATGATGGATGAGGGCATAGTTCTAGGACACTTTATCTCTACTGCAGGTATCCAAGTAGATCTAGCAAAAATTAAGTTAATCACTAATATTCCCACTCCTGGAACACAGAAAGAGGTACATAGCTTCCTTGGGCATGCTAGTTATTACATAAGATTTATAGAAAAAATTTCCAAGCTAGCTTCTCCTTTATTTTCTCTACTAATGAAGGATGTACATTTTGTTTGGATAGATGCATGTCAAGCAGTATTTTCAGAGCTCAATAAAAGGTTGTCCACAATGCCTATTCTACAAGGACCTAACTAGGATATTCCTTTTAATATCTTGTTAGATGCTTCAAATACTGGCATTGGAGCAGTGTTGGGACAACAGGAAGGTAACAATCCATATATGTTTTATTACATTAGTAATAATTTAGCCCCTACTGAACTGAACTACACTGTTATAGAAAAAGAATTCCTTTCCATCGTTTATGCTATTAACAAGTTTAGACACTACATTACTGGGTATCCTAATTTTGTGCACACTGACCACTCAGCCATGAAGTACTTAATGAACAAACCTATCATTAATGCTAGATTAACTAGATGGTTGTTACTGTTATAGGAATTTGATATTACTATTGTAGCCAGACTAGGAAAAGAAAATGTTGTAGCTGATTTTCTTTCTTGACTTACTAACAATGTTGATGATACACCAGTCGAAGACTCTTTTCCTTATGAACATTTGTTTGCAATCTTAGCTCATTCCCCATGGTACTCAAATGTTGCTAACTATTTGGCTAAAGGAAAGCTTCCAGCACACCTATCAAAGAGAGAAAAAAGAAAGATCATATAACAGAGTGCTAGATATTGCTAGATAGATGGAAATATTTTCTACACAGGTCCCGATTTGGAAATTAGAAGAGGTGTAAGGGAGGATGAAATTTACAGTATCTTCAAAGCTTGCCATGAGGAGCCCTGTGGGGGACATTTTACTGAAAAAATAAATGGTCATAAGCCATTAAGGATGGGATATTTTTGGCCAACAGTGTTCGAGGATGCAAAGAAGTATGTTCAGGCTTCTGACAGCTGCCAAAGAATGGGCCAACCAAATAGACTAGATGAAATGCCTCTTCAGCAAAAGCTGGTGGTTGAACATTTTGATAGATGGGATCTAGAATTTGTAGGGCCTATCAATTATCCCTTGAAGCAGAAAGTTCATATCCTGGTTTTTACAGATTACATGACCATATGGGTGGAGGCTGTAGCTTTGGTCAAGGTCAATGATCAAGCTATAGTGAATTTCTTATATGAAGAGATATTCATCCACTTTGGAGTACCCAAAGAGATAGTTACAGATTGAGGACCGCAATTTGTGTCTCATAAATTGGAACCCCTGTTGCAGAAATATCACATTCAGCATAAGATAACGTCGCCATATCAACCACAGGCCAATGGCTAAGTGGAAAGCACTAAAAAGGTAATTGAGGCTATTCTGACAGAAATGGTGAAGAGTCAACGTAAGGATTGAGATGAAAGAATTCCAGAGGCATTATGGGTATACTATACCACATGGCACAACACTACAGGTTTCTCCCCATACAAATTGGTGTATGGTAAGAATGATGTCTTTCCCATTGAGTTTGAAATTAAAACTCTAAAGACAACCATAGAAGCAAACCTGGACTTGACAGAGGCTCAGAGGAACCGATTGAATCAACTAAATGAACTTTACGAGAAGTGCACGGATGCTGTGCATCATACATCGTTAATTCAACAACAATGCTCTAAATTGCATGACAGGTTCATAAAGAAGAAAGTCTTCTGCGAAGGAGACTGTGCTTTACTATATGATTCACGATTTAAGAGGGAACTTAAAGGAAAATTGCGTACAAGATGGGTGGTACCCTACCAAATCGATAGTGTTTGACAATGGAACAGTCTGCTTGACCAAAATTGATGAAAAACCAGACACTGTTATTCGCCAATGTTCATCGTATGCGATTCTATCATAAACCGATTTCAAAGAATGCATTCATTTCGCATGTTGCAACTGATCCATATTATCAGTTAACACTAAGGAAGGAATCTTTTTCAGCTCTTGTGAATTCTTAAACTGCAATTTCGACACAGGAATCTGTACATAAATAAATTGTTGCTCTGTTTTCTTTTCTTTTTTTTATTTTCTTTTATGCTTTGATCGGGTTGTTTTTGAAGACATGTGTATAGGAATCTACTTGAGGAGCAACAGTCGTGACTGGGCCAGACGATTGCAGGTACCCTAGCTTATTTTCTTGTTATGACTAACCCCTTGAAGAAAATGAACAATCCCACAGCATTAACCAGTTAGACAAAGATTTTCCAACTTCCATTTTTTGTAGTTGTGACTCCGCCAAATTTCGCCCATTTTTGCTATTTGTGCAGCTGTAACTCTGCCAAATTCTACCTTTTTTCCTATTTTTCATAGCCGTGACTCTGCCAAATTTCACCCATTTTACCTATTTGCGTAGCTGCGATTCCGCTAAATTCTACCTATTTTTCCCATTTGCGTAGCTACGACTCCGCCAAATTTCGCCCATTTTCCCTATTTGCGTAGCTACGACTCTGCCAAATTTTTCCTATTTTCCCTATTAGCGCAGCAGCGACTCCGTGAAATTCTGCCTATTTTTCCTATCCGCACAGCTGCGACTCCGCCAAATTTTTCCCATTTTCCCTATTTGCGCAACTATGAATACACCAAATTATGCCCATTTTCCCTATTTGTGCAGCTGCGACTCCGCCAAATTCTTCCCATTTTCCCTATTTGTGTAGCTGCAACTCCACCAAATTCTTCCTATTTTTCCTATTTGCACAGCTGTGACTTTGCCAATTTTGTCCATTTTTCCTATTCTCACAGCTGTGACTCTACCATATTTGTCTCTATCAGCTGCGACTCCGCTAGACTTGGCTTAGTTTTCCTATTCTCGTAGCAATGACTCCACCAGATTTGTCTTCTATCAGCTACGACTCCACTAGACTTGGCTTACTTTTCCTATTCTCACAGGCGTGACTCTGCAAGATTTCTCTTATTCATTAGTGGAAACTCCATTAGATTTCCGATTTCTTGAATAATATCGCTGCCAACCATTCAGCTGGGCCGCAATTTGGCCAACTCATTTCACAGCTCCAACCACAGTTCCACCAAGAATAAAAGAAAAAAAAAGACTATTGGATCACCACGGATGTCTGCCAGCAGGGATGTACTTGGCCGCTAAATTGGCAGTGGCCAACTCATAACAACACATTCACAATTATGTTTTTAATTGATGGATGTGATGACAAAGTCAGACCCATGTGGAAAGTTACGGTTCAGTTTACATTGCAAAGTTACGCGTTCTGGCCATATAAATGATTAGGCATAAAATTAATATGGAAATAATAGTTATGCTTTGTCTTTAGTCCCCGTCAACAACCTGTACCCATTTAAACGTCAAGGAACATGTTAGAATTAGCACTCATATCCATTGACACAACCGTCACCTTACCCAATCCATACCAAGACCTGCCAATTATTCCATTTTCATAACTGTATCAACTTTCCTAAAATACCCAATTCCAACTTCGGTTGTTCGATGAATGTTCGTATGCTGCAACTTCCACGTATGAATTGGTAATCTCTGTATTCGCCATTAGAATTACAAAGGGAAGGTGATATGGGTAATCTGGTCCAAAATGAGCCTGAGAACACAGAGGCCCTGCGTGAAAACGTGGAGGTTTTCACCATCTTTGAAGTAGCTGGGTGGACTATGTATTTTCAACGATTAAAGGGTTTTCACACAGAGATAGCATTACATTTTTCCCTTAACCTAACCAATACTCATTCTGAGGTCAGGGGATTACACATAGATGTTACGGAAGCAACTGTGGTGGAAGTTACTGGTTTTCCTCAAGTTGGGAGGAAATGGTTTGGACAAAAGGCGTAGAATGCGACTACAGTGGCGGATTTTCTTGCAGCTGGTGAGAATGTTCATCCAAGAGGTCGTGGAATAGCATTGGAATCATTACCCCGGCTCTGGAATCAAGTTGCAATCCTCCTAAAGAAATACATTTCTTGTGAAGTCAAGTACAAAATTGTCTATCTCTTTAAATTTCCCCTATTGTCCCATTTATGCCATGGTAATATACTTAACATGCCATTTTATCTTTTGAGATCCCTACATCAGATGGATGGTTATGTGAGAACATCCTGGCATCCACTTTCTTCTGTCACCAATCATGGCTGAACTAAATTATTAATCCTAAGGTCACTAGCGCAACAGAATGTGACTTGGGCACAATTTCTTGTTGGGGCTGGGATAATTCAGGAGTCTGCATTAGAGATGAGTGGTATTGAAGTGGAGGAAGAGGACCAGAGTCCCTCAGATTCAGTTGGGGGGAAGATGAAGTGTCGGAAGATCAGGAGTAGAGTGTTCAGGAGGGACCTGTTACAACGTAAAATGTAGAAGAAACAATTTTAATAAAAAAAGTTGCAGCAGCAACAACTGATGCTGGAGTAGCCGTAGAGGCTTCGGTAGTAGAGGCTGTGGCTGCAGAAGTTGCATTAGAAGAATAAAATCAGGAACCAAACCCTCGGTATCAGAGTGGGAGCCTAGAACACCAGCCTGAGTTAGGAGAGGAAGAACATGTGGAGGTTTTTAACATTGAATATTAGCCTGAATTGAGGAGAACCATAATTGAGGAAGAAGAATTGGTGGTTGAAATTGGGAAAGATAACAAATTGGGGAGTGGTTCCTCTATGCCAGCCTCAAAACATTCAGAGACCCCTATGTCACACCGAAAGAAGAGAATATCAAAAGGGGAAGTTTAGCCATTTGGGAAGGAGAAAAGAAGGAAAAGATCAAAAGGAGAAGGCCATCCATTTGGGTAGGAGAAAAGAAGGAGAACTAGATCTGTTACAGCAACAGAAGCGACATGTGCAACGAGGGCAAGTATTGAAATTCCCATTCTTACACCCCGATCAACCGCTATTCCACAAGAACTTGGTGCAGATGAACCTCAAATTGAAAGTCTAATTTATGAGAATGAGCTATTAAAAGAGGAAGTAGAAATGCTTCAGGATGAATTGCAAAAGTGGAAGGAAGCATGCAAAAAGCAAGCATAGAAGAATTTGGATACTCTAGTTGAGGTTGTAGACCAGTTAGAGAATTCACCTTCTGTTTTGGAAGCCAGAAAACATTTGGAACCTATATGTTCAGCATGTGGGGATGTACTTAAACTTGCAGGGGGTAAAGTCACAATGGTGGAAGCATCAGCATGGAAATTCGAAAAAGAAGAGCAAGAAGAAGGAGAATTACCTACAGCGGAGCTAATGGAAGAGAATGAGCCAGAAATGGACATCATTCCGGATCGGGAGCTATAAGAGAAG
Source organism: Larix kaempferi (assembly GCA_027924585.1). Lineage (NCBI taxonomy): Eukaryota > Viridiplantae > Streptophyta > Pinopsida > Pinales > Pinaceae > Larix > Larix kaempferi. The sequence goes on from BSBM01000110.1 coordinate 3,143,161, forward strand.
GAAGAAATACAATCCCAAAAATCTAGTGACATTGAAATTCTCCCAGACCTACCTCAGGACTCAAGGGATCTTGAAATGAACTCAAAACAGTCTCAAGATACAGAAATAGTCCAAGGAGTATATCAAAAACCTAAAAGCACGGAAGTTATTTCAGAACAAGAGACTGTTACACAAGAAACAACACTCCAAGAGCTTGTTACTAAAGCAGCAGCTCAAATAGTGGGCACTCCAAGCAATTCTTAGAATTTGGATGTCGTTACACAAGAACCAACATCTTCAAAATCATTTGTCAAGGTTGCAACTCAAACAAAAGAGAATGAGATTGGAACACAGGAATAGGGTTCTGACAAAAGAACCAACACCCCTTGACTTGGTTATAGAAGCTGCAACACAAAATGAGGTAATTGAAATAAGGGATGATGTTACACAAGAACCAACATTTCCAATTTGGTTTGTTGATGGAGCCACATAAGTGGAAGCTGTTGTAACTAATGAATAAGAAGCTTCCAAGCTATTGACTCAAGACAAGTCTGCTGAGACACAAGATCAGATTGTCCCAGGTTAAGCTTTGACAATAGTGCCTAAATATAAAACAAAAATGGTGGAGTCTCAAGAGATCATTAAAATTGACACTGATGAAGAAGGGGATGCAAGTGATGAAAGAATACATAAATTACTGAGGGAGCTTTCATTGTTGAAACTTGAGTAAGTTAAATGGAAAAAACATGCTGATCAGTGCAAAGAAGGGATGGTCCCTCTCTATGAAATGGGCTGAGGAATTGATTTTCCAGAGATTCCAGTGGGACAGTGCTGAAGAAAAATTGGAAGAATTAAGGAAGTTCAAGTCCATGCAACAAGAAAAAGATCAAATGTATATTCTTTCCCATGAATTTTTGAGTTGTAGGGCTCCATCTCCTTTGTACCCTATATTTCTTTATGAACAAATGACTTTATTCAAGTTGAAGGAATTGAAAGAAGGAAGACCATATCAGCTGATAACTTCTCCCCAGTTCTTGGATACTTTTATGCAGAGTTATTTTGGGGATCAAAATTTGTTGTGTGAATTTTATTTCACGATAAATCATGCTATACCGATTCTCATTCTAATCTTGTGCCTTATTTGGGGGATGTTTAGCTGAGAGACTTCACTTCTTTTGTTACCAATCATGTTCAATGGTGGGATGCTTCTCAGACTATCAATAGGAATGAGGATAATTCTACTCTTTGGATCAGAAATGAACCTCGACTTCCAAGAGTTCTCATTGTAAAGCATTCAAGGTTTCTCAAATCTCCTATGAAGACTCAACATTTGAAGGATCTGCAAAGAACAATCATCACTACCTGTGTCTAGACAATATCCAAATAGCAGCAGTATGCCCTGGAAGGTAGCGAGCACAGATGGCTAGCTTCTTCCCCATGTTTGAGGGAAGGGGGTCCATATTGTTTTGAGAATTTTAAACAAGCTCTTCTTAGGGTGTCTGGGTATGTTAAGTGCATGGAAGCATGTGGACTGTTGTGGCTAGGACTAAGATTCAAATTTTCTCTCATATGGCTGCATGTGATCCCATACAGAAGCAATTATGTTTTGACTAAGAAGGAGGAGAAGTAGTGTTGGAAGAAATGGGTTTCCTATAATGGATTTGTGCACTTGGGGGAAGCTCCTAAAATTTCGTTCAACCTCACCAATCTCCACATATACAGTATGGATTCAGATTCGAACTAGTGGAATTTGTTGCATGGGGACATGCAATCAGACAGTTGGGGGGAGATGTTGAGTCCTAGAATAGCCCCTTTTTTACCACACGTATTACCTCTATTTGCCTTGTCTTTCCTTATTTCCACAAACCAAATCTATGCATTTTCCTCAAGTTGAGCTTGAATCCTGACAGGTATGATTTATTATTGCCTTACTTTATTAATGTCTAAGATTGTTATGGTTATGAATTCTATCTTTTGATTTATGCTAACTTGTGTCAATTTTATGAAGATAAGCTCAAATATTTGAGAGACACCGGTGTAGTAGGCCGCTAAGCCTATGGAAGGAAAGTACGATTGGTGCCAGCTATTACTCCTCAGTTCTGATTCCATACATTGAATAGAAATATCGTGATCATCTCTCCACGTGGTAGCTGAAACAGGACTTCATTGGAATAGGGAATCACTGCAACAGATAGAGAAATTCCTGGTCAGTGAGTCCGTTGATCCATTGATAACCAGAGTAACAACACTCTCGACATCCAACGGTTTCATTCAATTCCATTCACGGCTGTAGCTATTTCTGTTGTTACTCGATAGCTTGAATATCAGAGATCTTCATGGCTGCATGAATTTAGTGGATCAGGATTGTATTATGCATGTATAAATATGGGAAGGAATTCAGAGCCTGGGGTTGGTTAATTTGTAATTGTACAAACTATAGCAGAGTGTTGTAACTGTGAATTATCATTTTTAATACAAAGAGAATATTTATTCATGTCTTTGCATTTTAATTTGTGTTAGTTCACAACATCTCTGTTAGAAGACCTGGGCCTGCCTTCTCACAGAGATCACTGATTTAAGTAGGTATCTTAGTTTATTTCTGTTGTGTGGTGTGGATTTATAGTAGATACATTTTGCAGAGAAGCTGCAACAGTGGTAATTTATAATTGCATTTTCCTTTGGTAGTTAATGATTGCATTCTGAATTGCTACAACTGTGTGGTGTGATAGTGGACTGTGTAGGTTAGTTTCCTTTTATGCAAGTGTGCTAGTTAGCCGTTACAGTCAAGCTCAACTCTAGTTTATTTCCATTATTTATCTTTCTTGGAATTTATTGGATTCATCATATTATGATTGCAATTGGTTTTGATTTCTTACTGTCATCTATAATTTACAGATTAGATAATTTAGACAAGTTCTGGTTAATTCATTGTAGTATGATATCTTTAGGATTTAACTTCTTACAAAAGTAAGTCTAGATTAATTATTCTTAGATCAGTGATTGCTAGAGTGATGATTGTGTTGATGTATATGTAACTTCGTAATGTATTTCATCTATGTATTTCATATATATTTATTGTACCCTTATAAGAGATGTGTTATTCCTCTATAAGGAAGTGTCGTCATGTGGATTGAAAAGTGTCGCAAGTGTGTGTACTTGCCGATGGGTTATTAGACCACCATGTGTGGGGTCGGCCCTAAAATATATATTATATTGTGGAAGTATCTATATAGACAAGTCGTCCCCATAAGGTCACTAGGAAAACAGGTTAAGTATAAATCGAGATCGGGAGATCTCTATTTGGATTCATTCGGAAAGACACACTTCCCTCACTCAGAAAGTGGCGCACTAGATAGGAGGAGGATCATCTGCTCTAGGAGACTATCTCAAGTGTATTTTGGTTGTACTTTGCTTGAGCCATTGCTCTCTCTATCTATGAGGAAGTTGTGGGGTTTTTCACCTTAGGGTTTTCCCCACGAAAACTTTGTGTCTCTTGTCTCTCATGCTTTTGATTCTTGTGATGCTTGTCATGCTTATTGTGATTGTTATGCATTTATATACTGTATATGGTATTCTCTCAATAAAGATCCAAGAGTCTTGTGAATTAATGCTCAAATTTTAACATGGTATCAGAGCTAACCTGAGAAGAAGACATTTTGCAGTGACGGAAACTTGAGTTTCTTGTTTATTGGGTTTCTCTCCACAGTTTTTGGAAAAGCAGTATAGTAGATTGACTCTAATCATCAAGGAGAATCTTTCTGTTCAATTAGAATTCAATTCTGAGCATTTTCGATTTGGCCCTAAAAATTAGGGTTTCCAAAAAAATAGGAATTTCTGAAATCTGAAGCCATAGCTGGAAGCTCCTTGCAAAAAGCGAAGTTTAGAGCTTTGGATAAAGATTTTTGGCTTGGTAGATCTTCAGGAAACTCAAACCCTAATTCAGGGCTCTCCCTTGTGAACCCGGGAGGACAAAAAGGAAAATCTGAAGGGTAAAGCTTTGTTGATCTCAAATTCTGAATATACCAGGCTGATCAGCTCATCAAGGCGCATCTTTCGATCCTTTCAGAAAGTTGAAATTCACATTTTGAATTTTTAGGGTTTTTTCGACAAACCCTAATTCGGGACCAGATCTAGTTTTCAACATTTCAAGTGGTAAGACCTAAATCTTTTATATTTCGTTTGAAGTACTCTTTAAGATGTCTCACCACACCAAGCTTGAGGATAAGCTGTAAGGGGTTGATAACTTCCGAGATTGGAAGTATAGGATTGGGTTAATCCTGGAAGAGAATGAGTTGGACTCATATATAAAAGAAGACATCCCTATCCCAGAGGATGAAGAGGCTAAGGTATTGCATAAGAAGAACTTCGTTACGGCAAAGAGAATCATTGTTGATTCTATCAAAGACCATCTCATACCCCATGTGTCTTCTCTAAAGACACCCAAGGCTATGTTTAACTCTTTGACCAAGCTATTTGAAGGAAAGAACATAAATCGGAAGATGACCTTGCGGAATCAATTGAAAGGGGTAAAGATATCGAATGGGGAAACCATTCAATCCTATTTCTCCAAGGTCTCTCAAATCAAGGAACAACTTGAATCTGTAGATGAAATGGTGGAGAATGGTGAAATTGTTATGAATACTTTGAATGGCCTACCTAGGTCATGGGACTCTTTTATCCAGGGGATCTATGCCAGAAAGAAGTTAATCTCCTTCAGCAGATTATGGGAGGAATGTTCTCAAGAATAAGCAAGGCTTGTGGAAAGAGAAGAGAAGATGGGAAATGAAGATCAAGCTCTCACAGCTCACACTAAGAAGAGCAAGTTCAAGAGGGAGCCATCCCACCTCAAGAAGAAATCTTCTCATCATTTTCACAAAGACAAGAAAGATCTAAGGTGTTTCACTTGTAATGAGAAGGGTAACTTTGCTTCAGAATGTCCCAAGAACAAAAGGGACAACCACAACAACAACAACTCCAGCAAGAAGAAGAAGGGTAACAAAAGAAGGTACCATGCTCATGCTGCCGAAGATGATGAACCTCCAAAGAAGAAGGCTAGGGCAGAAAGTGATGATAGTAATGATGACTCATCAAGTGAAGAAGAGTATGTTCTAATCTATGCTCTCACAGGTACTATCTCCCATGGTTGTAATGATTGGTTAATTGATAGTGGGGCTTCCAAACACATGATTGGGTTTAAAGAATCCTTTGTAAATCTATCTGAACATGAATCACCCCATAAAGTGAAACTTGGGGATGATTATCAATATCCCATCAAAGGAAGTGGTGAAGCCTCCTCCAACCTAGATTCTGGAAAATCTTTGAAGATGAAAGAAGTCCTTTATGTACCTGGGCTCAAGAAGAACTTACTTTACATCTCTGCATTGGATACAAAAGGTATGAGGGTTTCATTTGTGGATGGCCAAGTCCTAATTTGGCCAAAGGGAAAGACCATAGATGATGGAGTTGTGATTGGAGAGAAAGAGGGAGGTTTGTATAAATTAAAAGGACAACCTGAGCATGCCATGGTGCATGAATCCATGGAGCCAAGTGAACTTTGGCATAGAAGACTTGCTCATATGCACTATAGGGCACTTCCAATTGCAAGCAAGGCTGTAGAGGGTCTTCCTAAAATCAAGACCAAACATGAAGGTGTTTGCAAAGGATGTGCAAAAGGTAAGAATATTAAGAAGGCTTTCCCAAGCAGTGAAAGCAAGGAAAAAGATATCCTGGAAATCATCCACTCATATGTATGTGGTCCTATGTCATCTAGTTCTCTATGTGGTTATGTTTACTATGTCTCATTTATTGATGACTTCTCCAGGAAGACTTGGGTATACTTCTTGAAAAACAAATATGAGGTGTTTGATAAGTTCAAGGAATTCAAAACCTTGATGGAGAATCAAACTGACAAAAGGATCAAAACATTCAGATCCGACAATGGTGGAGAATTCACCTCACGTGACTTCAAGAAGCTTTGCAGTGATTCAGGGATTAAGAGGGAGTTGACTGCTCCTTATAATCCTCAACAGAATGGAGTTGCAGAAAGGAAGAACAGAACAATCATGGAAGTAGCAAGGGCAATGTTGCATGACCAGGATCTACCTATGTATCTATGGGCAGAAGCATCTATAATAGCTGTATATGTGTAGAACAGAACACCCCACAAGATATTGGACAACAAGACACCAGAAGAGGTCTTTTCTTGTAAGAAACCTGAAGTCACCCATCTCAGAATATTTGGTTGTCTAGTATACACTCATGTCCCAAAGGAAAAGAGGACTAAACTAGATCCTTTAGGAAAGAAGGGTATCTTTGTGGGTTACAGTGAAAACTTGAAGGCCTACAAAATATACTTTCCAGGGTTCAAGAAGATTGATGTTAGCAAGGATGAATATAACTTCAAGGACAGGTAATCGAGGAAGCAAAGATCAAGAGGGAGCACACTCCAGCAGCTCCTACAAGGATGCAGATTTTCAGAGGGACTTGACCATCTTCCTACATTCCACAACATAAAGGTGTAGAAGAAGCTACTTCAGTAGCTCCTGCCAGGAAGCAAAGACTCAGAGGGAGTCCACCCAACAAACAAACAAAGATAAGTATTTCAATCATCATTTCTTGCCTATTTTGTTTGTTTAAATAATATTATGCTTATGTTCCTAGACTTAGGAGATTTATTGTGCATATTAGAATGATTGCATTAATGAATAGTATACTACTAATATGCATGTGATGGGTAAGTGGCCTATGGCACTGTACAACATTCCAGTGCTACTTATCTAGAATGAAACCTCTTTGCTGACATGTTGGGAGTAGTGCAAACTCTTAACAATGTTCTGGTAGAGATTGGAAGGCATCTAAAAAGTTGTGGAACATGGATAAATGTTGTATTGAAGCATTGGCTAAGATAACTGCATTACTGCATGACATATTTCTTTATGTGTAAAGAATTTGTTCTGAAAATTATGAGATGTTTCTAATCATGCAATTTAACTTGTTTTGTTGAAAAGACCATATATCTTCACCTACAAAAGGACTACAACATTTGTTCCAGCAGCAAAGATATCTATTGAAGATATTGAAGATATTGAAGTTCCCAAGATATGGGATGAAGAAATGGAATGCCATGATCCGTCGATCATGAAGAAGATGTTTGGGATGTAGTCCCAAGACCTGACAGGGAGTCGCATGTGTGCAAATTGAAAAAAGCCTTGTATGGCTTGTAGCAAGCTCCCAGAACTTGGTGTGATACAAAGAGGAAGCTTGCTGCCGAATTCGATATGAAGAACTTTGGGAATGATGCATTATTTCCTAGGTATGGAGGTGTGGCATAATTCAGGTGGGATTTTCCTTGGTCAAGGGAAGTACACATTAGATATCTTGAAGAGATTCAGGGTGATGGATTGCAAGGCCATGGCCACACCCATGACATCGAATCTAAAGCTTCTTTGTGATACTTCATCTGAGCCGGTTGACGTCTCTATGTATCATCAGATGATTGGGTCCTTGATGTACCTGACGAACACAAGACCAGATATTTGCTTTGCAGTGAACACATTGAGCCAGTTCCTGACGGATCCGAGGAGTGTTCATCTAGTTGCTATAAAGCATGTTCTGAGGTTAACCTGCAGGGTTATGTTGATTCAGATTGGGCTGGCAGTGTTGCAAATAGGAAGAGCACATCTGGGTGCTGCTTCAGTATGGGATCAAGTGTGATCTCTTGGTTCAGCGGGAAGCAGTCCTGCGTAGCACTGAGTATAGTTGAGGCAGAGTATGTTGCAGCCTGTTCAGCTAGTTATGAGGCAGTATGGATAGAGAAGTTACTGTCTGATTTATTTGATCTCCCATTGGATGCTACTGGTATATTCTGCGATAACCAGAGTTGTGTGAAGCTATCTGAGAAACCAGTGTTTTAGGACAGGTTGAAACACATAGAGATCAAATATCACTATATCATGGATATGGTGCAGAGAGGAGCCGTGAAGCTCCTGTATGTTGCGACGGACGAGCAGATTGCAGATGTGCTGACGAAGCCACTAGCCAGGGTGAAGTTTGAGTACTTCAGGGAGAGGCTTGGTGTTCTTCAGATCGATGACACTTCGAGGAAGAAGTGATGGACACATTTACTGAAGCCATCCCAAGCATGTTGGAAGGAGGATCCTTCACATGGCTGTGGATTTAAGTGATGGATGATGAGTATCAGGACGATGCTCCAGTTATTGCTCTGTATATGCATCATGTTGGATGCTGGATATGATCAGTTGGATCATTTATATTTGTATGTATGTACGCATCGTGTTGATGCTGGATATGATCAGTTGGATCATTTATATTTGTATGTATTTACGCATCATGTTGATGCTGGATATGATCAGTTGGATCATTTATATTTTTATGTATGTACGCATCATGTTGATGCTAGATATGATCAGTTGGATCATTTATATGTATGTACGCATCATGTTGGATGCTGGATATGATCGGTTGGATCATTTGTATGTATTTGTATATGCATCATGTTGGATGCTTGGACCATGTATCTGTATCAGGTGGATACATTGTATGATCAGGAAGATCATGTATGTTGATATGTATCATATATTTGTATTTGTATCAGGTGGATACACTGTATGATCAGGTGGATCATGTATGATTATATGTATCAGGTAGATACTTGGTGTGCATTAGGTGGATGCATTGTATGATCAGGTTGATCATGATGATGAGCTTCAGGATGTTGCTCCAGATGATATGTACCAGGATGGTACAAGTGGTGATGATCTGTATGATCATGGGCATTAATATGATGCCTCATGCAATGATGATCCGTTGGATCATAAGTATCAGGTTGATACTTGGAGGTCAGAGATGATATGTGGCAGGTTGTGCAAATAACATGTAATCAGTTCTGGGAGATCTTGTCGGTCGTGCTACAGCACATAAATGTTCATGGGGTACTCTTTCCAGTATTGCTATGTAGTATGTAATAAGTCCTCAGATATCCGATAGGTTGAGCTGTGTGCTCGTAATCAGTCCTGGGATGAGGTATTACTAAGGAGACATGTAATTAGTCCCGGAGATCCGAGAGGTTGAGCCGTGTGCTCATAATTAGTCCTGGGATGGTCTTTAGAGATCTTGTCGGTCGTGTTGCGGCACATAGATGTTCCTGGGATGCTCTTTAAAGGTTTTTTCTATCCACATGTAATCAGTCATGGAGATCCAAGAGGTTGAGTTGTATGCTCGTAATAAGTCCTAGGATGCTCTTTAGAGATCTTGCCGGTCGTGTTGTGGCACATAAATGTTCTTGGGATGCTCTTTAAAGGTATTGTGGAGGAGATGCATGTAATAAGTCCTGGGAGATCTTGCCGATCGCGCTTAGGCACATAAATGTTCCTGGGATACTCTTTCTTGTATTGCATCAGCACATAAAATTAGTCCTGAGAGGCCACCTCTATTAGATCGTTTGCACAGATGATGAAGATCTGCAGGTGGTGGGCCTACATCCAGTATGAAAAAGGACTGGCTCTGTAGAACTTCCTATGACGAGTAGAGTCAGAGATTGGTTGAGATAGCAACAGCAGGGACGATGATGATGACGATGCATTGATGACGATGATCCCGAGAAGAAGACTTGTCTAGTAGAACTGTTTCGATAAATACCTTCCTAGTTAAGAGGGAGTGTTGATGTATATGTAACTTCGAAATGTATTTCATCTATGTATTTCATATATATTTATTGTACCCTTATAAGAGATGTGTTATTCCTCTATAAGGAAGTGTCGTCATGTGGATTGACAAGTGTTGCAAGTGTGTGTACTTGCCTATGGGTTATTAGACCACCATGTGTGGGGTCGGCCCTAAAATATATATTATATTGTGGATGTATCTAGATAGACAAGTCGGCTCCATAAGGTTACTGGGCAAATAGGTTAAGTATAAATAGAGATCGGGAGATCTCTATTTGGATTCATTCGGAAAGACACACTTCTCTCACTTAGAATGTGGCGCACTAGTGAGGAGGAGGATCATCTGCTCTAGGAGACTATCTCAAGTGTATTTTGGTTGTACTTTGGTTGAGCCATTGCTCTCTCTATCTCTAAGGATGTTGTGTGGTTTTTCACCTTAGGGTTTTCCCCATGGAAACTCTGTGTCTCTTGTCTCTCATGCTTTTGATTCTTGTGATGCTTGTCATGCTTATTGTGATTGTTATGCATTGATATACTGTATATGTTATTCTCTCAGCAAAGATCCAAGAGTATTGTGAATTAATGCTCAAATTTTAACAGATTGCAGGAAGTTAATGTACTTTGAGTTCTTAGATGGATAAATTAGATTAGATGTAGCCATGAGATGAGTTTGACTGAGAAGATAGGTAGGATGATTAAGCTTCATTCATTCAATCAACTACTTGAGTGTTTATGCATCGATTTTTCTAATTACCTTTGAAATCAAAAGACTTCCCTGGGTTAAAAATTTATATTGAGCATCTTGTGTGTTAGTTGTAATTGATTAGCATAAAGGGTGACAAATAGTCCACAATCAGATGTAATGGGTTTTGCTAGAACCATATCCGTGTATGGAACAAGCTCTCTCGTTCCTCCTTGTCGATGATAGTCAATGCTATTGGAGTGGTCGATGTCAATGTCAGAAGGCTCATTGCATCTGGATCCAATTCTTACGCCGTCTTGTTGAACATGTCGGATGTCGACACTTTTGCCAAAAATGTCTTCCGATCTTTTCATTCAGATGTATCATGCCAATGTGAATGGTGGTAATTACACTATTTCCCATTGGGAATTTGTTTGCTATGTTCCCTTTTCTAAAAACGATTTTTTCCATGATTTGGATTTGGTGGAATCGGTTGAGAATATTTCTCCTTGTCGAGGTTAGATGATGTCTTCTTGTTAGGTGGTTGTCCTGATGTCATCTTTGTCACGAAACGTGCATTCCCTTTCTACTTGGTTGCAAGTTCGTTGGCCTAGTGGAATGCATCCACAAGCATAATGATAGTCATAAATTCCATCTCTTCCTGAATATACTAGGGAAATTATTGATGTACTTCAGAACAAGCAATTTCTCTTCCTTTTGGAAGCTAAGTCTGGCCGTGAGTCGATAGAACTCGTCAGTGTAAATTTGTATTGATTGGTCTTTCCATTGCCTTAGCTGCTACCACTTATTATATTGCTGCTCAAGGTATTTGGGCATGTAAAATTCCTTTCAGATGTGTTCAACAAATTTATCCCATGTGTCGATGGGGTATCTGCTTTTCTCCATCTTTGTCAATAGGTTCTCCCACCAGCAGTTCACAGATGTTGACATATTTAAGGCTGCAATGGTGATCTTGTCAGCTTCTGAGAGTTGATTCAAAGAGTAATAGGATTCCAATTGTTGCACCTAATTGTTGACGGATTCCACGTCAATCTTTCCTTCAAGATTTGGTATGTCCAAATTCATTTTCACTTTCAAGGGGCTGATTTTATCGGAGTGAGTTTTCATTGAAAATCCTCTAGATGTCGAATCAAATCGCATGAGAATTTCATTGAATTGGGTGAACATTTCAATTTGTTGTCGAGTCAATGCTTTCTCAATAAGTTGTGTTGTCTCGTTGGATGCATGTCTATGATATGTTTCTTCTGTCATTTCTGGAGGTAGCATCCTCTTGGATTGCTGAGATTGCGAGTGTGTTTGAACAAGCATAAGTCAGTAAATTCACTAGAAGTGTCTACGCAAACTTAAGCACAAACAAAACTGACTACTATGATACAATTGATCTGCACATGGCCAGGAAGCACAGGGGGGGAGAATAGTTCAACTGAATGAGTCGACTTTGTTATGGTGAAATATTAAGAACAGAATGCGCAAAGCAGGAGTACACTACATAGATAGAACACAAATGTACACATGCAATATGCAGGAATGCGAACTGATCTTCTATTACTGGATATAAAATCATCGATTGATTCTATGCTATATATTACAATAGTTTACATGCTTATATATAGAGTGATGAGACGCTTTGGTGCCATCCCGTTATGTTCAGTTACAAAGAAGTTAGAATGGTTTAGTAGTTCAACCGTCATAGTCGACTGGAAGACAGAGAGATAGTTTGCCAAACTTCGGCAGTCACAAGTCACATATTGACACTACATATCGATGTCGCGAAACTGTGAGGTCGCGGAACTGGTCGAAGTCACGAAGTTGTCAAATCCATGTCGAATTCGGAACTTGTCGAAGTTGTGTCGACGTCGATGACTTATCGCAAATGTGTCAAAGTTGGCATCCGACAATAATTCCAACTGCGATGTGGACCAGTTAAGGTCTTTACACTAGTCTTTAAGAGGGTCTTTGTGTATTCCAAGTCTTGGTATCAATTTGATGGAGGCACTAGAAGCTCTTGATGAGGATTTCAAGAAATCCTTATCCACCCTCTGTAGCTGGTCCTATGGCAAGGCCAAAAAATTCTTCCTTCGATAAGCATTTTCCAATTGCACAAGATCAATACCCTCAAGCGCTTGACAATCCATATCAAATTCCATAACATCATCTTCTACCCTTTATAAGGCCATCACAATTTACGAAGAAGGAGAGGGCACAAGTAGGGATGAGATTAGATTTGGGATAAGAGTGAGAGAATATGGGATGGGATGTTTTCCCTTAGTTGGATTTTCTTGGGCCATAACTAGGTCTGATTGAAGATCACTTAGAATCTCAAAATATTTATTTGTCGAAGTGACTATTGGAGACTTCTTCAAGGGTTTTCTTATATTATTTCATCGTCTACCTTGAACCTAAGTGAACTCAGATTTTGAGTTATCTTATTCTCGAAGAATGGTATTGGATTGGGTGTTTAGAGGGAAGTCCCTGAATAAGTGTGCATGAACATGGATTTTATGACACTTGAATGGGATGTGCTTGTAATCGATTATTTGCTCCCAATATTCATCCTGGTATTCTAGAGAGATAGATCCCGATAGGGGTTGCGGAATATCCATGTAAACACAAATCTGAGTGTAAGGCATGTACCTGCACTACTTGGTGGTCGCTGCATATTTGACATATCTTCCTAGGGTATTTCCAATCCCCGCTAAGATATCGTCAAGCCATAACTCCTGAGGTAGATAATAGAGACGGATCCAAACCATGGCATGCTTAAAATATTCTTTATCTGGGTTGAACCAATATGTCCAAAACTTCATGAAGATCCCCGCAGAGTTGAAGAAATAGCACCCATTTTCAAATACCTACCATTTGTCTTCTAGATTATGGAAAATAGCCATAAAGAAACCTTTGGATCCCAGTTGCAGCTCAAAGTGACCCTTAGGTTTCTACCAGATCTAAACCCACTTCACTAGATCTCACTTTGTAGGATAAATCCCAAGAAACTTACATATCAACACATGGTCTGTCATGTATTGAGAGTTTTTTGCTACTCTCTCAAATCAGATCACAAAGCAAGGAGGAGAATTCGATTGGGGAATGCATTGTCCAGGATTCCTATCCCGAGCCATCTTTGGATGTGGGGGAAGGCGCATTGACAGATGAATTTTCTTCATTAAGTTATGGTGGTGTGTATTGCTCCATAAGGATCCCCAGAGTCGAGAAAATCCCCCATTGTCATTATCATTGCCCAGAACAACATTCGAAAAGGTGGGGGATTTCACCCCCTTGGTTTGCATTGTGACGTAATATTTAGGCCTCTGAAGAGTTAGACAACCCTCACCGAAAGGGAGAATCTCAAAAAACTAAAACCTTAGGCCAACTACAGAGCAATTTTATTTTTTTTCTATGTGCCTTTTTGAGAGACATTTCACTAAGGGAAAAAATCATGAGCATGGAACCTGTTTGTTTACATATTTGATATTGAAAAGTTGCATTTTCATACTCTAGAACTTGATCCCATCTAAAACATTCCCTATATAGTATCATCTTGTTTCTTAGACGCTAGTTGATGTCTATATTAACACACAAATAGGTATATGTGGGAAAACCCAAGTTAATCCAATTTATTTTGGTGCATGCATGACCAATGTATTCCTAATAGCTCCAAAAAATAATAAGTTCCAAATATGTGTTGACAAATTTGGGAGGAGAACTCAAAATATTGTTTTGATAGTCTAGGCATAGTGCCAAGGTGAAAATCTAGAACCCATGGAGTAACACAAAGTCTTACTCTTCCCCAAAACAAGGGGCCCTCGTAAAAAAAACTATGATAATCAATATGCATGATATCTTTAAAAGGAGGAGCATTACATCAATTTATTACCTATATTATTAAACTAAAACATATGGATACCCTAGATACAAGTAATGATTGCACCTTAACATAAGATTTAGTATGGTGAAGTAATGAAATGTATTAAAAAATAGGGAATTGAAGAAGAAAAAATGTCAAATGAACCATTGGCCATTCAATACTTGGTTTAAAATAAGGAAATAAAACAACATAGCAAGATCTTAGTGACAAAATAAGATTTTATAAATGTTAGATCAACTTGATGATCACCTACATAAAGCAACATTCTTTCTAACATAAAATGTCTATGCATATAAAAAAATTCCTTTATCAATTCAGGTCTAAATTATCATAATCTAGTAGTGGAATCAAGCAGATGGAAAAACATAAACATAGAAGAATCTCTAACTTACTTTGCAAATAAGAAGAAACTAAGGTTGAGGTGCATGTGATAATAAATTGTCCTTTGTATAAAACTACACGACAAACACACTCAATTCAATGTTAATAACTTCTTAAGTTTATATAGAAAACAAACAAACAAAACAAAACACTTATAGTATTGGTGTTTAAGAACACTGCCAAAAAAATAAGTATATTGCATGTTGAGATATTTTTGAAATAAAGACATCAAAGCTCTGAATGTAAACTTATGTGTAAACTTATGTAGTTTGTCCATAAATCCTACAAAGTCGCTCATAAATATAAAGAATAAAATTATATTCTATTTTATATTATTTTCAAGTTCTTTTTAAAAGTTTATTAAATTACGAATACAAGTGAAACATATCTAATTGAAGGGAATTAGTCAATCTATTATGAACAATATTATTAAGCATTTCGCTAATACTATACTAGCAGTTACTTAATTCATAGTTCAAATCCCATTAAATAAGATGCAAATTCCTCAAATGAAAATAATCTTAAATAAGTTACACTAATCTATTTAAAGCAATTTATTAAAGATACTCTCCACTATTAGAAAACTAAATAAATAATACCATGCACAATTTCTTCTCTCAATATAAAAATCTCATAAAATCTGGTAAAATATGCTAGATATATACAAATAAGATCAAGTACTCAAACAACTTTTATGTGTAAATGCACATTTTATGATACCAAAAACATAAAAGTTGTACTTGTATGGCATGATGCCTAATTTATGTGCTTCTACATTTAAAATTTAGAAGGTGGAAAGGTATATTGCACACTAATGATATCATTATATTAAAATTTATATAATAAAAAGGTGAAGAAGACATATAATATATTAATAATAATGAAATAATAAAAGTAAAAAAACTTATAATTAATATTTATTATTATATTTATATAATAAAAAGAGGAGAAGAAATACAATATATTAATATTATGATATATTTGTATAATAAAAAGGTGAAGAAGACCTATAATATAGTAATAATAAAATAATAAAGATCGAGAAGACATATTTTTAATATTTATGATATTTATATAATAAAAAGAGGAGAAGAAATAAGATATATTAACATAAAGGGTTAAGAAGAGACATGGAAGTGAAAATTCCAAGAGGGACAATGGACTCCGTAGCCCACACTTTCTCATTACTCATTTGAATCAATTTAATGTGCTTGCCGGTAGTTATTATTGTAAACTTCGCGATACTCACTGACCCAAACAAAATTATATAAAAAATTTAAACACATTCAACGCATGTGATTAATTATCATGGTCAGGAATTTTTACTACAATGTACACTCCCGTGTTTTAGAAATCACTATTTTATATACGCTTAGCATAGACGACATCTTCGATCTCTACTTATTAATCTGTGTAACTACATTGAATATATTTCAGATTTTTAAGGTTAGAATAATTATTTTATTTAAGTGTATTTATTAAATAGAACATTTTAATACATGTTCACTTTTTATTGGTTTAAAAGTTTTGATTAGATTAATTTTATTATTGACAGAATTTTATAAAATTTATAAAAAAAAAAATTACAACCAAATTTTATAGATTTAAAAATATTTCTATATATAGATTTAAAAATATTTCTATATATTGACGTTATGACGGGTTGCTCGGTACCATTTATGCTTTGAATTTGATGACATATTTTTTAATGCCATCATTTAATAGATAAGCCTTATGGCCAAGAAAATGTAAGTTTAATGGGATATAGCACTCAAAACGTTTTTACAAATAAATAAGTTTTCTCGTTAGAAGACATTGAATTTGGGGTCAAGCACCTAGCAAAAGGGAAAGCTAAAGACATTGAAGGATATCAAGCAGAAATCCTAAAAGTTGGAGGAATTGTTCTCATCCCTCACATCCACAAGCTTTTCAATATGGGGGTCATGCAAGGTTTTCCTATTTCTTGGACTCAGAGCCTCATTGTTCCTATCTTTGAAAGTGGCGATAAAAATAACCCGTGTAATTATCGGACCATTTCAATTAGCCCTCTATTATCCAAGCTATATGGTTGATCATGTTGGAAAAGAAAATTAGTGTATGGATTGAAAGTGAAGGTAAGTGGGCTAAAGGCAAGGTGAGATTTAGAAGACATCACTCTACCACGGACCACCTCAGTATGCTTAAGATAATTGTGGAGGAATGTCATACTATTAAATCCAAATATCTTATGCTGCTTTGTGCACTTTACGAAAGATTTTGATATTGTCGCTAGAAATAACTTATGGAACATATTAAAAGAGCTAAAGGCTCTTTTAGAGTTGAGAGCCATCGCGATAAGGTTGTACGAGAAAGTCACTATCAAATTTAAGAGCATTGAGGGATGATTGAAAGATATAGTTGTAATATTGGAGTTAAACGAGGATGCCCCCTCTCCCCTACCCTTTTCGGCATTTACATCGATAAGCTAGAAAATTGTTTAGAAGAAGTCGGTTGCATTGGGACAACCTTAGATGGAATAGTCATCGTCCCCCTTATCTATGCTGATGATATTGTTCTTATGGAAAGGTGCCCCTCTGACCTTGATAAAGAATTAAGGATTCTCAAGGATTTATGATTGAACATGGGTATGCCTATTAAAACCAACAAAATTAAATTTATGATTAGCCTATCAAAGAAAGACATGCACGTTAATTTTGAATATGACAATAACAACTTAGAGGAAGCGTCCTCTTACAAATATCTCATACTTGATATCCATCAAAAGATAAATTGGAACTACAACATTGGGAAAAGGATTAATGGAGGGTGGAATGCTTATTTGGCCTAGAAAACAATTGAAAATCAACAAACCTACTGATGTTGGATAAAAATAAGCTCCTTTTTCAAACACTTGCCACTCTCGTTATCTTGTACGAATGTGAAGTTTGGGGTTGTAACATCTCTCAAGAATCCTAGAGAAATATTGAGCAAATTAAAAACTGTTAGATTACATATAACCTCAAAATAAGAAGTAATATGCCCAATCATATTCTCCTAATAGTAGTGGGTCTTCCCCCCATTGAAAGCATCACCATGACTAGGTACTTGATGTACAAGAACATGATAAATAACATGGAAGACCAGAGACTCCCTAAAATTGATTTAAATTCTAGTCAAAACCATCTATGGCATAAGAGTGTATGGTATAAAGATGCCATGGCTTGGTTAAATCACTGGGGGATTGAAAGAAATGTCACTTTTCAAAATATCAACAACCTCAAGAATACTACCACATCTAAGTTTAAAGAGAAAATGTGAGACAAGAAAGAAGGAGGTCAGTAATACTAATTGTAATATCCCTCGTTTTGAACCTTAGTCTATATTGGTTGTTAATGTAAATATTGTAGGCAATGTGTGTTGCCCTAGTGTGGAGCTCAAGGCCAAGGCCCCACTAGTGGATGATTAGGAAGTTAATTGCAGAGGCAAGTAATTGGAAACCATGTGCTAGTAAGCCATGGGAAAATTTAAATAATACCATGTAATAAAATAACCAAGGGATGGCTATGGCTGCAACAAAATGAGGGGGAGCTATGTATCCACTAGGGTTGTGAGTGGGTGTGGGATGGAACCCTAGGTTACCATTTGTCACCTATAGAACCCCTCTGACCGATCCTAGACATCCTTGAATGCTACTATAAGGAGGTGGGTGAAGGACGTTGTATAGGAGGTCGTGGAGTATGGGAAACCCGGAAAAGGACGGATCGTAGGGTATGGAGGATTGCTGCCTTGACTTGCATGTGAATCCACCTCCTGGCAGTTCATATTCCCCATTCCCAAACCATAGTGAGGGGCATAAATATGATGTGGAACCAGGGGGTGGAACACAATGAGAGGAGAGCCGGGCGTGGGAGGCATAGAAACCGGGAGAAAGAAACCCTATGTTGGCGGTCGAGAACCCAGCTGCAGAATAGAGCTGTTTGGACAGATAAAGTCTAGAAGAAAACATAAGCGGGAAGGAGCCAAGGGTTTTAGATGGCATGTTGAAGCCTGAGAGGGATTATTGTTAAATTTTTAGAATTTACTTCAATCTGATCTAGGATCTTAACTGAGAGAACAACATGTACATCAAATCTACAGCATATCAATCATGGACAGAATAATGCAAGCACACAAGAGACACATAGTTTACTTGGGGAAAACCATAAAGGTGAAAAACCCCAATAACTTCCTCAGAGATAGTTAGAGCAATGATACAACCAGAATACAAGAGACAGTCTTCTCCTAGAAGTAGAGCCTCCTCCTCCACAAGTGCACCACTCTCCCAAGTGTAAGTGAGAAAAATAGAATGTGTAAAATGAGAGAGACACACTCTCTATTTATACACTAACTTGACTTGACCTTTACTCAACTAGGTCGGCCTCAACTTAACCACTTAACATAATGTTGACTGGGTCGCCCCCCACTAGGGTGGTCTAATAACCCTTTGACCCACATGACTTATAAAGGGACGACCCCAACAAGGTGGTCTAATAACCAATCAAGTATAAGTTAAGACAGTTACAACATAAATGACAACACTTCCGTATAGAGGAATAATAACATCTCTATAGGAATACAACCACTTCCGTATAGAGGAATAATAACATCTCCATAGGATTACAACCACTTCCGTATAGAGGAATAATAACATCTCTATAGGAATACAATATACGTATATGTGAAATACATTCCGAAGTTACATATACATCAACACTCCCTCTTAACTAGGAAAGTATTTTTCGACACAGGTCTTCTAGCACAAGTCATCTTCTCTAGATCATCGTCACTGCTACTGCTATCTCAATCAATATATGAATCTACTCGTCATAGGAAGTTCTATAGAGCCAGTCCTTTTTCATAATGGATGTAGGCCCACCACTGGCAGGTCTTCGTCATCACTGGCCATACTGTGGAAGTCTTAGGACTTATTACATGCGTCACAAAACCTTAAAAGATTCTCTTGACTAGCAAGAACCCTAAAGAGCATCTGAGGTCTTTTTCATCCTGTCCAGATCTCCAGGACTTATTACATGTGACCCCACCACAAAACCTCGAAAGAGAATCCCAGGACTGATTACGAGATCAAGGCTCAACATATTGGATCTCCTAGGGCACAAATTACACGTGGTCACCACAAAACCTCGAAAGAGCATCCCAGGACTGATTACGAGCACAAGGCTCAACCTATCGGATCTCCCAGGGACAGATTATATGTGGTCATGGAAAAACCTTGCAAGAGCATCCCAGGATTATTACGGGCACACAGCCCAACCTATCGGATCTCCCAGGGACATATTATATGCCATAGGACAAAACCTCGAAAGAGCATCTGCTAGATATCCCAGGGCCAGATTATATCCCATAGGCAAAACCTCGAAAGACTATCTGCAGATCTCCCAGGGCCAAATTATATGTCCTCCCAGAGCAAAACCTCGAAAGAGCATTTGCCAGATATCCTAGGGCCATATTACATGCCATAGGAAAAACCTCGAAAGACTATCTGCAAATCTCCCAGGGCCAAATTATATGCTCATCTACACAACCTGATCCATGACCATAGAGTATCAACCTGATACTCACCATACATCATCCTGATGTACACATGATCATCCTGATCATACAATGCATCTACCTGATGCATACCAAGTATCTACCTGATACATATCATCATACATGATCCACCTGATCATATAATGTATCCACCTGATACAAATACAAATACATGATCCACCTGATCATACATGATACATATCAACATACATGATCTACCTAATCATAGAATGTATCCACCTGATACATATACAGATACATGGTCCAGGCATCCAATAGGATGCATATACAAAATACATACAAATGATCCAACCGATCATATCCAGCATCCAACATGATGCGTACATACATATAAATGATCCAACTGATCATATCCAGCATCCAATATGATGTGTACATACATATAAATGATCCAATTGATCATATCCAACACCCAACATGATGCATATATAGAGCAGTAACTGGAGCATCGTCCTGATGCTCATCATCTATGATCCTCCTGATCATCATAGCATTGTCCTCTTCAGATCATCTCATCGTCCACGAAGCACAGCCCAGATGCACATCATCCAACACTTACACCACCGACATGGGAGAACACATCTACCACCATTCGGGGAAGGCTCCAGCCCTTACTTTTTCACCATGGGAGAACACATCTACCACCATGTGAAAAATGGCTCACCAATTACA
The DNA here is from genome assembly GCA_027924585.1 of Larix kaempferi. NCBI lineage: Eukaryota > Viridiplantae > Streptophyta > Pinopsida > Pinales > Pinaceae > Larix > Larix kaempferi. The sequence continues at coordinate 3,164,033 of BSBM01000110.1, forward strand.
TCACGATCAAGGGAGAACACATCAACCATGTCAAAAAAGCTCATGTGCATCTGCATCTTCCGGACTCATCACTTCGCTTTGGAAGGAACCTCGATCTGAAGTGTACCAAGCCTCTCTCTGAAGTACTCAAACTGCACTTTGGCCAACGGCTTGGTCAATACATCTCCAACCTGCTCATACGTCGCAACATACTCTGCTTCGGCTGTACTAAGTTCTATGCAGGACTGCTTCCTGCTAAACCAAGAGATCGAACATGATCCCTATCTGCAGCACTGCCTGCCCAATCTAAATCAACATAACCCTGCAGGTTAATTTTTTGATTTGCATCATACTTCAACCCATAATCAACTGTACCCTTCAGGTACCTCAGAATATGCTTTACAACAACCAGGTGAACACTCCTTAGATCCATCAGGAACTGGCTCAATGTGTTCACTACAAAGCAAATATCTGGTCTCGTGTTCGTCAGGTACATCAAGGACCCAATCATCTGACGATACATAGTGATATCAACTGGCTTAGATGAAGCATCACACAGAAGCTTCAGGTTCGATTCCATAGGTGTGGCCATAGCCTTGCAGTCCATCATCTCGAACCTCTTCAGTATCTCTACTGCATACTTCCCTTGTCCAAGGAAGATTCCATTTGCACTCTGCCACACTTCTATGCCAAAAAAAAATAGTGCATCATCCCCAATTTCTTCAACTCAAACTTGGCAGCAAGCTTCCATTGCATGTCGGTAATCAATCTATCTTCACATGTAATAAACAGGTAATCCATATACAAAAGTAGTATCACTGGATTTCCTTCCTCAACCTTGTAGTAAAGGTTGGAATCCGCTTTACTGTTGGTAAATCCCAAACTGGATAGAAAGTTGTCTATCCTACCATACCAAATTCTACACATATATATGACTACACCATTCAAGAAGGCTGTCTTGAAATCCATCTGGTGTATCTTCTATTTCATCACTTTTATATTTCTCTATGCTGCCATCTGCAGCATGCTTGATCTAATAGTTCCATTTGGAAGTCACAACAGACTTCCCTTCAGCTCTTGGCACTGCATCCCAAACATCGTTTTTCATGATCGACGGATCATGGCATTCTTCATGTATCCTGGGAACTTTAATATCTTCAATAGATAATTTTGTTGCTTGAACAAATGTTGTAGTCCTTCTTTTGTAGGTGAAGGTATACGATCTTTCCTACAAAACAAGTTGAATTGCATGATTAGAAACATCTCATAATTTTTAGACAAATTCTTACACATAAAGAAATATGTCATACAGTCATGCAATTATCTTAGCCAATGCTTCAATACAACATTTATCCATATTCCGTAACTTTCTAGATGCCTTCCAATCTCTACCAGAACATTGTTAAGAGTGTGCACAACTCCCAACATGTCAGCAAAGAGGTTTAATTATAGATAAGTAGCAATGGAATGTTGTACAGTGCCATAGGCCACTTACCCATCAAATGCATATTAGTAGTATACTGTTCATTAATGCAATCATTCTAATATGCACAATACATATCCTAAGTCTAGGAATATGAGCATATACATCATTGAACAATTTTGTTTAAACAAACAAATATGCAAGAACTGATAATTAAAATACTTATCTTTGTTTGTTCGTTGGGTGGACTCCCTCTGAGTCTTCACTTCCTTGCAGGAGCTGCTGGAGTCCTAATCTGAAGTAGCTTCTTCTACACCTTTCTATTGTGGAATGTAAAGAGATGGTCAACTCCCTCTGAATCTCTGCATCCTTGCATAAACCACTAGAGTGTACTCCCTCTTGATCTTTGCTTCCTGGATTACTTGTCCTTGAACTTATATTCATTCTCGATCCCTATGCATGCTTGTTAGTATCATCATTGTGTTATCCTCTAGGTTTCATACATAATCAAACATTCATTAGTATAATATTAATATTATCAAAACACAATAATCTCAAGCATGTATAGTCAGGATCAATTCAAACACAGATAATAAACATTAGTATTCAAGGTTTCAAGGAAGTCTTCTTTTATTCATACATATTCTTATTTGATCATAGGACTCTTCTGGCTAGTTAAATCATCAATCAAGATAAGAGATATAATATGCATAAAACCCGTGATTACTCAAACCTATACCTTCATGATTCTTCTGGTTAGTCATATCATCAATTATGGTAAGAAACATAATATGCATACAACCATGACTATTCAAACCTATGACTTCATGAATAATCATTATCAACAACACAAAAGTATAAGATCCTAACACAAGGTAGGATTCTAGCTTGATATAGGAAAAACATACTTGGATTAGCATGCTAGCTAGCTATGTCTAACATACCTGCATAATGTCTTCTGGTTCTCTTCAATGACTTGTGCTAGTAACCTACATATCTCATAGGTTAACCATTATAGAACCAAGTTATACATACCTCGTAAATGGATCTTCTATGTGATCCATGACAATGGATGAATCTTTGTCTTCATGTCATCATGATCTTGAACTAGAACATGATTTGTATTTCTTGGTGTACCTTTCATGTTAGCAGACAACATAAACCTCATACAACACCATAATGCATTAGTACAATCATAAGTGTCAACACCCTAATGAATGCATTCATAATTTTGTTAAGGTGATACGACAAGTCTAAAATTAAGATTGTTTTAACCGTAATAACATGAAGACAAACATATCATAAACTTAATCATGAACAAATCTTGAGACATACCTGGATGAGTCATACTTGTCGAGATTGCTTGAAATATTCTTATGTAAGGCCTTAGCATCATCTCCCTCTGAAACAGGAACTTCTTCACTTATGCAGGTGACCAATCCATCCTCTTCTAGGATTAAACCAATCCACTTGATTTGCAGGAACTGGATCTGGAGTTGTATTAGGGTTTGTCAGAGAAACCCCAAAAATTCAAACTTTGAATTTCAAACTTCCGAAAGGATAGAAATATGCGCCTTGATGAGCTGATCAAGTTGGTATATTCAGAATTTGAAAACTGCAAAGTTTCACCCCTCGAAATTGCCTTTTAGATTTCCAGATTCACTAGGGAAGACCCTGAATTAGGGTTTGAGTTTCCCGGAGCTTCACCCAACCAAAAGATTTGATTCAAATCTCTAAGCTTCTATTTTTTTGAGGAGCTTCTAGCCGTGGTCACTGATTTCCAAAATTCCAATTTTTGCAGAAGCCCTAATTTTCCATCTTTCCGATCAAAGTCCCGAACTGGGGTTTGATCAAGCTCGGCCTTCTGCCCAACCAAAAAATCTGATCTTGGTCTCTAAATTTTGATTTTGATGAGTAGCATCCAGCCGTGGTCTCCGATTACAAAAATTCCAACTTTCTCTGAAGCCCTAAATTCCGAAAGCCATGAATGGAGGTGCTCAAAAATAATTCTGTTTTGACAGAAATATGTACCTGATTGTTTCTGGTGTAACTCCGAAATTTTCAATCCACAGGGTCTGAAAACGTTTCTTGAGATATCCCGACCTGTTATCTTTCCATCTTGATAGGTCTGACCTCAATTGGATTCTCTAAGAGAGAGATATGCCAAGTGTCGCAACGTGACCTATTTATGGGATAATACAAGAGAGCGAACTTGTACGGCGTGCCACGTGTCACTGGTTCAACCTAGGCCTCTGAAATGTTTTTTTGAGATATCCTGACCTATTATATTTCCATCCGAATAGGTCTAAACTCAATTGGATTCTCTGAGAGAGAGTTATGCCAAGTGTCGCAACGTGACCTGTTTATGGGATAATGCAGGAGAGCAAACTTGTACGGCGTGCCACGTGTCCCTGGTTCAACTTCGGCCTTTGAAAACGTTTCCTAAGATAGTACATTCTGTGTACTACCTGTCACATTTTATGAAATTTCATTTGGAGCTTCCTAGCCCAAGTTATGACCTTTTTCCCAAGGTCACCTGATTTTGACTAAGATATGGAAGAGGCAGAGACCCTATATTGTACAGATCATAAATCACAAAGTACAACGAATTAGAGGTTTTCCTTTGGACACAAGGTACATGGAGATCTGATCTGCAACCTATAAAAGTTTCATATCTGAAAACTTCACCAAAATGGATTTATAGAGAAAGTTATATGATTACTGGTTTTTGCTATATCAAGCCCTAGCATCGTAAGTGCAACAAGTGTCATACATGCCATATCATGCCTTCTTTCAGGCTAGCTCTGATACCATTTAAATTTTCAGAATTTACTTCAATATAATATAGGATCTTAACTAAGAGAACAACATGTACAGCAAATCTACAGCATATCAATCATGAACACAATAATGTAAGCACAAAAGAGACACATAGTTTACTTGGGGAAAACCATAAAGGTGAAAAACCCCAATAACTTCCTCATAGATAGATAGAGCAATGATACAACCAGAATACAAGAGATAGTCTTCTCCTAGCAGTAGAGCCTCCTCATCCACAAGTGAACCATTCTCCCAAGTGTGAGTGAGAAAAATAGAATGTGTAAAATGAGAGAGACACACTCTCTATTTATACGCTAACTTGACTTGACCTTTACTCAACTAGGTCGGCCTCAACTTAGCCACTTAACATAATGCTGACTGGGACGCTCCCCACTAGGGTGGTCTAATAACCCTTTGACCCACATGGCCGAACCCCAATAGGGTGTTCTAATAACCCTTTGACCCACATGACGTATACAGGGCCAACCCCAACAAGGTGGTCTAATAACCCATCAAGTATAAGTTAAGACAATTACAATATAAATGACAACACTTCCGTATAGAGGAATAATAACATCTCTATAGGAATACAACCACTTCCGTATAGAGGAATAATAACATCTCTATAGGAATACAGTATACATATATGTGAAATACATTCCGAAGTTACATATACATCAACACTTATGTACCTTGATTTAGCAGCCAGAGCCAGCCACACTTTCCCAGGTCAATTCTAGGGGAAGGGGTGCCCTAGAGAATCTGCAGTAGTGACAAGGACCTTACGTAGCCTGAGAGAGGAGGTGGTGGGGAGATTGAGCCATCTGAAATCATTGGGACAATCCCACAACTCTGTAGAGGATCCTATTGATTGGAAAATGCTCGCCTGCCTTTCCCATTTGGTTGATAGAGTTAACTGTGTGCTGAATGCCTTAAGTGATTGTGAGCCAAGGCTGTGAGTGAACCTGAGTGGCGTTCCTTAGTGGATACATAGCCCCAGATTGGGGGTGATCTCTGATTGCTGAAATAATAGAGGCTAAGTAGAGATCTATGGTTGGGATGGAACATTGTTGTTCATAAGCCAATCACTTGGTGGTTTTCAATTAAAAGATAAGTGTCCTTGTGGTGTGTTGAATAAGGATGTTTCCTAGGTTTATGGTTATGTTTATTACATACCAGTTCTTGATTGAATGAATTTATATGGAAGTGGAGCAATAGGAAGCTTTGTATGAGTAGGGATGTATACTTATGTTCTATATCTAAACCAATGTTTGAAGTTGTTGTTGTGACATGATGAATGTTGGATGCATGCTAGATGTGTGTGTTATATATGTCAAATGCATGATTTGGTTCAGATGATTAATAGGGATGAATGCCCAAGTATTATGTATTATGTTGCTGGGCATGTCATTGCTTTACTCCTGTACCTTGCATCTTATTGTTATGTTGATATTCATATATATTCATGTTTGAGAAATACGGTGAAATGTCTACATGTCATCCCTCAATCTGTTTAGAGTAGATAGACTAAGTATAACCCCTTTTGAAGGGTGGATAATGCTTTAGTACCCTTATGTTTATGGATGTATGGACCTGCCTACAGGAGTTATTGAACATGCTTCTGCATATTGTTTTTTTATACTTATGTTGTACTTACATATATTACCCTTGATGAATAGGACTAAGTTCAAGGCTAAGAGGTGCAGTCTATTCCAGTCAGGATTGTGATCAGGGAGAACAGACACCCCTGTGGACCAGATGAAGGAGAGAAGAGTTGGAAGAAGTGGAGCAGAACCCTAGCAGGAAGAAGGTTAACGTCATTCAAAGTGGATTTGTGCATATAATGTTCAATTGGAGAAATGATAGGGTTAGATACATCGTTTTGGAGTGGAAGTTGCACCATTGGATAGAGTTCCCCAAGAGATTTCCAAGGGTACCAGCCTTCTCTCATTTGGACTAGGGACGAGGAAGTTATGCCTCTCAGATATTTGCATTGGTGAGCCACAAGAGCAGAGAAGGTGCTTCTGCAATGCGGATTGCGGATTGCGGAAGGGGATGTTCTTTGGAAGGTTGAAGTGGAACTTCTGCATTTCCAACTTCCGCAAATGCGGATTGCGGATTGCGGAAGATGAAGTTTTCATGATGTTTGAAGTTGGATTTTCACAATTCCAACTTCCGCAATTGTGGATTTTTGAAAGACACAATTGTGGGTTGCGGGTTGCGGATTGCGGAAATACGCAATGCAGATTGCGGATTGTAGAAAGACACAATGGGGATTGTAGATTGCGAAAAGATGCAATGTGGATTGCAAATTGTAGAAAGACGCAATTGCAGATTGTGGAAATACACAATTGCGGGTTGCAGAAAGACGCAATGCAGATTGTAGATTGCGGAAAGACACAATTGCAAATTGTGGAAAGATGCAATTGCGGGTTGTGGATTGGGGAAAGACGAAATGCAGATTGCAGATTGCGGAAAGACACCATGTGGAATGCGGACCTGAGAATAATTGCGGAAGGGTGTGTGATGGAAGAAAAAAAGAGAGTATCAGGGTCTCCCATTTCCTGTTGCAAGGACACCGAGGTGATCTGGGGATGTTACAAAGTGGTATCAAAGCTTCAGTTACAACACTGGGGCTACTTTGGGGCCGAAGCATGAGTTGCACACATATGAACCGGGTGCAACGAAGCTGTTGCAGCATTCAAAATAAATTACAGAAGGTTGGAAAGGTGTTACAAGCAGACTAGCTTTGGTAGGGGAGAGGAAATCCCATGCTGGCTAAGGAATTTGAAAGGGAAGAACCCTTAAACTCTTCTCTCGCTGATATAATTATAATTTCTGAGTTTTATGTACAAAAAATTATAGCATGAGGATGTTGAGTATGCAAGAGATTATGTAGATGAAATGAATATGCACTAGAGGGCACATGAATAGACATTGCATAGTGCATGTGAATGTGTTGTGCATGGGTGTGAGATCACATGTTGGTAAAATAGTGAGTTTTACATATACAATAAGTCACTAATGATAATTAATGTGATTGATAATCAGCATTGGATAGAGGGACCAAAGACATCAGAATCATGACTGAATATGTTGATGACGTTGTTACATGTGACCAGCAACCTTGTGAAGAAAGGTTGGTGCAGCATATCTGTGATCATGAAGATTGGAGAAAGGACTATGTAGTGCTTGGTAAGAAGCCAAGCTGACCAGGTAACATCAAGAATGCTAATGGGAACCATGCAGGTATGATTTGTCCATGTTGATGGTACAAGTGTTGAAGGATTGGGTAAGAATCCCTTGAACATTACTTTATAATCATATGCTGGTATGCATGTATGGTTGAATGCACTTGATGTGAATGTCATACCACCATGGCATGGTAAGGTATGGAGTACTGAGGACAAAGGAAATTCTACCAAGTTACTTCTTAAATGTTAGAATGCATTCATATGAAGTTACATCATGCCATTCACATAGATTGGTTATGAGTTTAATAACTAAGCAAGTAAGGGCCATATGTCTTGGATTGGTAAGTGTGCATTAGAATATTTGTAAACCTATGGTTGCATGAAGTGAATGCACATGAAAATTTTGTGTAAATGTTGTAAATGTGCTCGCATAGGTGTGGGTGCACATGTTGAGATGCATTATGTGAATGCATGGTTGCGATGTATGTCCCTTGCAATTAAATAGTAGATGAAATGACGAATTAGTGGTGACTCTAAGATAATTTCATGAGCAGCTGTGAATGCAGGAGAAGGATTGTACAAAGGTAGTCATGATGAGTGAGATACTCGAGTACCTTGTTGGAAGGACAGAGTTACATAAAAATGATATGATTGTGAAGTAATGAACATTTAAATTTTTGAGTTGATTGCAGGGATAAGCAATGAAGAGGTTACATGCATGAAAAATTACAAGTGTTTGGCTGCTTTAAGTTTCAGATTTCAGGTAGAAATGTCTTGAGTATGGCAGCATGAGTAAGACCATAGTGGAGACTAAAATCTACCTTGTACAAGATCCAAAAAATATGAGAACGGTATCTTGGTTAAACAAATCAATTCTGTAGGAGACAGAACTGTAAAATTCATGTTTGAATCTAATTATTAATGCCATTGATTGAATATGGAAATCAAATTTGAATATGATTGTTAAATGTTGCTGACTGTTTGGCTATTTGATAAGGATTTCAGGAAGACAAATTGCAGGAAGACCATATGTGATGTCTTGCAGAACCTAAACTTCATGGGAGGGATCCCATGCTTTGGAAATGGGTTTTGGGGAAAACGCCATTGTAAATTTCGATAATGTCTTAGCTGAACTGCATGTGATAAACCATGTGAATGAGATGGTAAATATTATGTCAGTAAGTCATAGGTGGGTTATGGAACCTAAAACGCAGTTGGGATGCAAAACTGAGGGACTTTCAACTCAGAGAAGGGAGCCCCCATTCCTCGCAAGTGAAGATAAAATACATCTACAAAATGGATAAGTGTTTTGTAAACCCTAGCTGAGATGTATACATGTCTAATCACTAGAGATAATATGTAGAGCATGTTTTATTTAATTATATTAATTTAGTCTGCTTGAAGTATGATTAGGACTTGCATAGTTCACATCAGGGAGGGGTGCACACCTTTATGTTGTTGAGTTATGTTAGGGTTGTCAATATTGACTACACCCTAAGGAAAACGACGCATTCCTGGTGTTTCAATATTTGATAGTGAATGTAATGAAACATGGTTACTGTTTTAGAGTAGCAATACTGATGAACTTGCTCATCCATCTTGTGTTGTCATCTTAAATAGATGCAATTGGTGTGCACATTAAAGAAGCAAAGTAAAGAAAGGGTACTCAGAAGGACTGTATGGGCATTGGTAACCTTTCTACGGTCACACTAAAGAACACTAGAAGGGATGGATATGCCCAAGGAGTTATGTAGTGGAAAAGGGGTATCATCCTTGTGTGGTGTGAGTGGGTATTGTGGGGCCATGCTAGCTTGTAGTGAAGAAAGTCACCTATAGAGTTCCTAGAAGGAACCACTGGTTTGCATAGGAAAATGGATGCCATCCTTGTGTGTGAGAAAGGTTTCTATGTGCATGAAGGGTTGTGGCACGTGTGAAAGGGTGATGCATGCCTAAGGCCAAGTAGTATAGCCTTGAACTATAATGGTCAGTGGGGCAGTTTCCTTCCATTGGATGATGACCCAGACGGATGTGTTGGCTTGGAAATGGAGAGGGCCAACCAGGTATGGGACTGGTTGGGAACCACAAATGCTTGGTAAATCTAGTCGGCATGTAGGTGTACTGGTTGGGCATTAACTACTTGATGTTGTGGAGCAGCATGTGTGCTGGCCAAACATCCAAGTCCGTAGGTGATCCCACGGCTTGTAATGTAAAGCAGGACCCTGTGGACCAGAGAGGAAATGTCCAATACATATAAGTATTCAATTTCATTTGTTCTTGTTTGGAATAATGAAGATTTTAGGTACAAGCCTTCTAACATCTAAGTTGATACACTATTGTTTCTTTGTTGGAAACTTTGGTCATTGCAGGAAAGCAAGAACTATGAAAACATCTGGAGGATGCAGTTGGACATGGGACTGTCCTAGAGATCTCAGCATGAGCAAGAATGAATGATGGTGCTAGTGGAACTATGTGGGTGCTAGCAGCCCAGAGTTGTATAAAAACCATGTGGAAGGACTCCGTGGTTGAGAGGTCTGGAATAGACCATTGACACTAAGTGTCATAGCCAAGAAATGGCAGGTCGAGCATTCACGTTGAAGTGAAAGAAGCTAGGAGAATGAAAACCATAGTGGTGGTGTGGGTTCTAGAATGGAACAAGACTAAGAGGAGAAAACTCTTACTGCTCTATCTTTCCTTTTTTGATGCATTTATAAAAACAGAAATTATTGAATGCATATTATGGTTGAAAACGGATTGTGTTATTTTGCTTGAAATAAATTGTGAATTCTGAAATAGTTAATTCCTTGTGAAATGATGAACATGAATGAGTTCATTTTCATGTTGGGAAAGCATTAAACATGTGGAAGTGTTTGGATAAAGCATGGAATCCTTATGTCAATTTGGAAAGTGATTGAATGATCTTAACGTTTATATTATGCTTGGCCTAACATAAATTGCAATGATGAACATAAATTGAAATGATGAATTTCATAGGTGAGAAATTGAAAGCAATTGGTTGCAGTTGTTATAAGATCAGTTGTGCTAGCAAGAAAAGTGTGGGTTGTTGTGCACATTAACCATGGTAGCATACTAGAGGCTGTTGGATTTGGATGAAAATATGCTCCAAACAACCACCAAGATCCAAGAAAATCTTGGAGAGATGCTCAAGCTACAGAAGCAGAAAAATGACATGAACCACAAGGTTTTGCAGGACTCTATTCATCTGCAAAGGGAGGTAAAAATAATTCTAGGAGAAATCAGTAAGAAGAAGGAAAGTGGATCAATGAAGAAGCATTTATCCAATCATCCCATTAAGAAACATTCCAGGTGGGAAAGCTCAAAGGAAATTGAGCAGGAGAAGATAAAGCAGCCACTGAAATGTTGGAAATGTGGAGTAAATCATTGTCACCGCAAATGCCCAAAGAAGGAATATCAAGAGGGTAGCATCCATAAAGTTCCCATACTTCTGGATTAAATGAAAAGTAAAGAAGAGAGAGGAATTGTTGTGGAGCCAAAGGACAGCTTGGGATAGCTTGTGGGAGCCAAAGGACTTGGTATTGAAGGTTCCAAGGAATGAGATGCAGGGGCCGCACCTGCAACATTTTTTCACAATTTTGGACATGTATAAACTGTATAGGTATTCCTAAGAGTTGGAACACCGAGGATAGTTTTATTCTAAGGGGGGGAGGATGTAATATACCTCATTATGACCCTTACTCTATATTGGTTGTTAATGTAAATATCATAGGCAATGTGTGTTTCCCTAGTGTGGAGCTCAAGGCCAAGGCCCCACTACTGGATGATTATGTTTAATTGCAGAGGAAATTAATTGGTAACCATGTGCTAGTAAGCCATGGGAAAATGTAAATAATACTATGTAATAAAATAACCGAGGGTTGGCTATGGATGCAACGAAATGAGGAGGAACTATGTATCCACTAGGGTGGTGAGGGGGTGTGGGATGGAACCCTAGGTTCCATTTGTCACCTAGATAACTGCTATGACCTATCCTAGACATCCTTAAATGCTACTGTAAGGAGGTGGGTGAAGGAAGTTGTGCAGCAGGTCGCGGAGTATGGGGAACCCCGGAAAGGATGGATGGTAGGGTATGGAGCACTGCTACCTTGACCCGCACATGAATCCACCTCTTAGCAGTTCATATTCCCCATTCCCAGGACGTAGTGAGGGGGAGAAACCCGTAGTGGATCCACGGGGGGAACACAACGACAGGAGAGCCGAGTGTGGGAGGCACATAAACCGAGAGGAAGAAACCCTCTATTGGTGGCCAAGAACCTAGCTGCGGAATATAGCTGTTTGGCCAGAGAAAGTTGAGAAGATAACCTAAGCGGGAAGGAGACAAGGGTTTTTGATGGCATGTTGAATCCTAAGAGGAATTATGTACCTTGACTTAGAATCTAGGGCTAGCCACACTTTACCAAGTCAGTGATAGGGGAAGTGGCGCCCTAGGGACTGTGCAGCAGTGACAGGGACCTTACTTAGGCTGAGAGCGTAGGTGGTGGGGTGCTTGAGCCGTCTGAAATCATTGGCACAAGCCCAAAGCTCTATGGAGGATTCTATTGATTGGAAAACCCTCACCTTCCTTTCCCATTTGCTTGATAGAGTTAATTGTGTTCCTAATGCCTTGAGTGACTGTGAACCAATGCTGTGAGTGAACTTGAGCGATGCTCCTTCGTGGATACATAGCCCCAGCTCGGGGGTGATCTATGATTGTTGAAATAATACAGGCTAGGAAGAGATCTATGGTTGGGATGGAACGTTGCAGTCTATAAGCCAATCGCTTGGTGGTTTTCAATTAAAAGATAAGTGTCCTTGTGGTTTTTTGAATCAGGATGTTTCCTAGGTTTATGGTTATGTTTATTGCATACCAGTTATTGATTGAGTGAATATATATGGAAGTGGAGAAATATGAATATTTGAAAGAGTAGGGTTGTATACTTATGCTCTGTATCCAGACCTGTGTTTGTAGTTGTTGTTGTGCCATGATGAATGCTAGATGCATGCTAGATGTGTGTGTTATATATGTCAACTATATGATTTGGTTCAAATGATTAATAGGGATGAATGCCCAAGTATTATGTATTATGTTGTTGGGCATGTCATTGCTTTACTCCTTCACCTTTCATATTATCGTTATGCTGATATTCATATATATTCATGCTTGAGGAATAGGGAGAAATGTCTACATGTCATCCCTCAATCTATTTAGAGGAAATAGACTAAGTATAATCCCTTTTGAAGGGTGGATAATGCTTCAGTACCCTTGTGTTTATGGATGTATGGATCTGCCTACAAGAGTTATTGAACATGATTCTTCATACTATTTTTTTATACCTATGTTGTACTTACATATATTACCCTTGATAAATAAGACTAAGTTCAAGGCTAAGAGGTTTAGTCTATTCCAGTTAGGACTGTGATCAGGGAGAACAGGCACCCCTGTGGACCAGATGAAGGAGAGAATACTTGGCAGAAGTGGAGCAGAACCCTCGCATGAAGAAGGTTAAGGTCCTTCAAAGTGGATTTGTGCAAAAAATGTTCAGTTGGAGAAATGGAGGGGTTAGAAACCTTGGTTTGGAGTTTAAGTTTCACTATTGGATAGAGTTCCCCAGGAGCTTTCCAATGGTACCAACCTTGTCTCATTTGGACCAGGGATGAGGAAGTTATGCCTCTTAGAAGTTTTCATTGGTGAGCTACAGGAGCAGAGAAGGTGCTTCCACAGTCACACATCTGCAATGCATATTGTGGATTGCGGAAGGGGAAGTTCTCCAGAAGGTTGAAGTGGGACTTTCACATTTCCGAATTACGCAAATGTGATTTGTGGACTGTGGAAGGGGAATTTTTCCTAAAAGTTGAAGTTGGATTTCCACAATTTTGACTTCCGCAATTGGGGATTGTGGAAAGATACGATTGCGGGTTGCGGATTGCAGAAATATGCAATGCGGATTGTGGATTGCGGAAATATGCAATGAGGATCACAGATTGTGGAAAGACACAGTTGTAGAGTGCGGAAAGACGCAATTGTGAGTTGTGGATTGCGGAGATACGCAATGCGGATTGTGGATTGTGGAAAGACACAATGCAGATTGGGAATTGCGGAAAGACGCAATTGCGGATTGGGAATTGTGGAAAGACGCAATTGCGGATTGCGGAAAGACGCAATTGCGGGTTGCGGATTGCGGAAAGACACAATGGAGGATTGAGAAAAGATGCAATTGCCGGTTGCGGATTGCGGAAAGATGCATTCCAGATTGTGGATTGCGGAAAGACGCCATGTGGACTGTGGACTCGAGAATAATTGCGAAAGGGTGCATGATGGAAGCATTGGAAGAAAACAAAAGAGTATCAGGGTCTCCCATTGCCTATTGGAAAGACACCAAGGTGATATGGGGACATTACACTCATCTAGAAGACCAAAAGTATCTCTTTTTCTTAACTAGTTCGAAGAAGAAAATTAATATAGCCAAGATAAGAATGAACTCCCACTGAGCTTCATAGCGAAACAAAGCATTGGAAAATTCCTAAAATACCATCAGTCAAAATAATTTGCTAGCATTGAGGATGAATGCAATTTTCTTTTAGAGTGCCTTGCATACTCCCACATTCGATCGCAGTTTCCTAATCTTTGCAACAATTCTAACCTCCATGATCTTCTAACAAGACTTTGGTGACCTAGGAATGCTTCTTTTTAAACTTTTTGATCATAGGAATAAAATTTTACAGCAATCCAAATAATTCCTATTTTTTGTCTTAAGGTATGATAGACCAAATGGGTCTTAGTGGATGTTAATTTTCATCTTCATCATCATCATAATTTTAAAAATAAGTTTTCAATTTTCATGTTAATATATGTTATATAATTTAAAATTTTAATATATATACAATTTTCTTAGTTTTAATATATATTTTTTAAATTGATTATTGATTTATTTTATAATTGTTTTTATAAAATTTTCAATTAAGGGCTTTCTCTTCCTCTCTCTGTATATATAATTTTTTATTTTAATTGTTTTTATTAAATTATTTTTACAATTGTTTTTATAATATTTGTAATTACTATTTAATAAATTTTCACTTAAAAGGATGAACCTGCTTAAAAGGTTCGAAAATTTTTGAGATTACAGATTTCTTACCACAGATTTCCTCTCATTGAAACTTAATATATATTTAAGTGATTTAATTAATAAATAACTCATTAATTAATTAATTTCTCAAAATTTTAATCAAATTTTACATAAATACAAATAATTCCTTCCTCTTTTCTTAAGGTCCGATAGAACAAATAATTCTCAATGGACACTAATGGTCATCACCATCATCATCATAAATTAAATTTAATATATAAATATATATGTTTTTATAATATTTATAGTTATGATTAAATACCATGGGAGGAAAGAATTTTCCAGCTCTATGAGTCTATGAGCATTGAGGATGAATCTCACTTTCTTTTAGAGTATCTTGCATACACCTGCATTCGATCACAATTTCCTAATATTTGCTACAACTCTAATCTCCATGATCTTCTAACTTGTCAAAACTATGGGAACCTAGGAATGCTTCTTTCTCTATTGATGTATTTGTAACTTCGGAAGATATCCACTTCTATATTATATTTGTACTTTATTGTATATCCAACAGAGATATATTATTCCTCTGATTGGAAGTGTCATCATTTGTATTTGCAAGTGTCGCAAGTTACATTGTAAGTGTCGTCATTTGTATTGATGGGTTATTAGATCACTAGTGTGGGGTCATCCCTGGTTAGGTCATGTGGTTGGGTTATTAGACTTGATTAGCAAGTCGGCCCCAGTGAATTATTGGCAGGTCAAGTTAGTGTATAAATAGAGAGGTTGTGTCTCTCATTTGTTTCACTCACTAACTTCTCAAGCTCGCATAGCTAAGAGAGAAAGTGGCGCACTAGTGGAGGAGGAGGAGAATCTGCTAGAGACATCTTATTGGGTTTGATCCTTGTGATCTTGTATTGGGGCTTATCTTATCTTTGAGGTAGTTGCAGGGTTTTTCACCTTCTTGGTTTTCCCCGGTGAAACTCTGTGTCTCTTGTGTGCTTGAATTATTGTGTTTATGATTGATATGTTGTAGATATGTTGTATATGTTATTCTCTTAGTGATCCTAAATGATAATGGAATGAAATTATCAAAAAATTAACATGGTATTAGAGCTAACCTAAGAAGAAGGCACTATGCAACTGCGGAAGCTAGGGCTTCTTAATATTTGGGTTTCTTTGCCCGATCATCAAAGGAAGGAGGCTAGATTGACTCTCCTAGCAAGGGCACATCTTTGTGTTGAGACATAATTCAATTCTGAGCTATTTCAGTTTTTGACCTAAAAATTAGGGTTTCTGCAAAAATTGGAATTTCTTAAATCCGAGACCACAGCTATAAGCTCCTCTAAAAAATCAAATTTTATAGCTTTGGATAGAACTTTTTGGTTGGGTTAAGATCCAGGAAAATCAAACCCTAGTTTGGGGTCATGTCTAGTGAATCTAGAAATCGCAAAAGCAATTTTGAGGGGTGAAAATTTGTAGATTTCAAATGCCGAGTATACTAGCTTGACCAGCTCAGCAAGGCGCATATTTCTATCATTTCAGAAGTTTGAAATTCAAATTTTGAATTTTTAGGGTTTCTCTGACAAACCCTAATCCAGCTCGAGATCCAGTTTTCAACAAATCAAGTGGTAAGACCTAAAAATTTCTATTTCCATTTGAAGTACTCTTTAAGATGTCTCACCACACCAAGCTTGAGGATAATCTTGATAGAGCTGAGAACTTCGGAGCATGGAAGTATAGGATTGGGTTAAGCCTAGAAGAAAATGATTTGGACACCTACATAAAAGAAGAGGTTCCAGTTCCAAAGGGAGATGAGGCTAAGGCCTTACACAAGAAGGACTTGGTTAAGGCTAAGAGAATCATTGTTGATTCTATAAAAGACCATCTCATACCCCATGTGTCTTCCCTAAAGACACCTAAGGAGATGTTTGACTCTTTGACCAAGTTATTTGAGGAAAGAACATAAATCGGAAGATGACTTTGCGGAACCAATTGAAAGGGGTAAAGATCCTGAATGGAGAGACCATCCAATCCTATTTCTCTAAGGTCTCTCAAATCAAGGAACAACCTGAATATGTGGATGAAGTAGTGGAGAATGGAGAAATTGTCCTTACCACCTTGAATGGCCTACTTAGGTCATGGGACTCCTTCATCCAAGGAATCTGTGCAAGAAGGAAATTGATCTCCTTCAGTAGATTATGGGAAGAATGTTCACAAGAAGAAGTTAGGCTTGTGGCCCGAGAAGAAAAGATGGGGAATGAAGATCAAGCCCTCATAGCACACACTAAGGGAAGTAAGTTTAAGAGGGAGAAATCTCACAACAAGAAACACTCTCACTTCCATCAAAAGAAGAAAGATCTCTCTCATGTTTGATGCTTCAATTGTGATGAGAAAGGACACTTTGATTCAGAATGTCCCAAGAAAAGAAAAGAATTCAATAACAACAACAACAACAAGAGATATCATGCTCATCCTGCTAAAGATGATGAACCTCCCAAGAAGAATACTAGAGCAGAAAGTGATGACTCATCATTTGAAGATGAAAGATGTTCTATATGTACCTGGGCTCAAGAAGAATCTCCTATCCATATCATATTTGGATGCAAAAGGGATTAGAGTTGCATTTGTGGATGGGCAAGTACTCATGTGGCCAAAAGGTAAGACCATAGATGATGCAGTAGTGATTGGAGAGCAAGAGGGAGGATTGTGCAAATTGAAGGGACAACTTGAACATGCCATGGTACATGAATCCATGGAGCCAAGTGAACTTTGGCATAGAAGGCTTGCACATGTGCACTATAGAGCACTACCAATTGCAAGCAAAGCTATAGAAGGTCTTCCTGAAATCCAGTCTAAACATAAAGGTGTTTTCAAAGGATGTGCAAATGGAAAGAACATAAAGAATGCATTTCCAAGCAGTGAAAGCAAAGCAAAAGGAATCTTGGAGATTATCCACTGCGATGTATGCGGCCTGATGTCATCCAGTTCTCTGAGTGGGTATGTATACTATGTTTCTTTCATTGAGGATTTCTCTAGGAATACTTGGGTTTACTTCTTGAAGAATAAAGATGAATTGTTTGATAAGTTCAAGGAATTCAAAGCCTTGATAGAAAATCAAGACCTTTAGATCTGACAATGGTGGAGAATTCACTTCAGGTGATTTCAAGAAACTATGCAGTGATTTAGGGATTAAGAGGGAGTTGACTGCTCCTTACAATCCACAACAAAATGGAGTCGCAAAAAGGAAGAATAGAACGATCATGGAAGTAGCACTGGAAATGTTTCATGACCAAGATCTGCCTATGCATCTATGGGTAGAAGCAGCTAGGATAGTTGTATATGTACATAACAGAACACCTCACAAGATACTTGACAATAAGACACCAGAAGAAGTCTTCTCTAGTAAGAAACCTGATGTTATCCATCTCAGGATATTTGGATGTCTTGTATGTACATACATTCCAAAAGAAAAGAGGACAAAGCTAGATCCTTCAGGAAAGAAAGGCATCTTTATGGGTTATAGTGAAAGCTTGAAGGCTTACAGAATATACTTTTCAGGGTTCAAGAAGATTGATATCAGCATGGGTGTAACATTTGATGAAGACTCAACATACCGTCAAATAAAGAAAGACACTTGTTGAAGACAATGAAGAACCAAAGGTAACCAGATTTCAAGACACCACTATGAATGAAGCAATTCCAGAAGAAGATCATGAAATTGAAGATCCACAAGAACCTATAGATCCACGCCATGAGAAGAACTCTCACAAGAGGAAACCTGCATGGGCTAGAGAGCTCATTCAAGATGCAGAAAGATATGGCATTCCAGAAGAAGAACACAGAGAAAGGAAGAGGACTAGATCACATACCAGTTATGTTTCCTTACTTTGTGATATTATGAACAATGAACCTTCCAGTTATGAAGAAGCAATGGAGAAGAAAGAATGGAAGGATGCCATGGTCAAGGAGTACCAGTCGATCATGAAGAATGATGTTTGGGATGTAGTCCCAAGACCTGAAGGGAAGTCTGTTGTGACTTCCAAGTTGATATATAAGATCAAGCATGTTGCAGATGGTAGCATAGAGAAATACAAAGCGAGGTTTGTATCTCGTGGCTTCTCCCAGAAAGAGGGAATAGATTATGAAGAGACGTTCTCTCTTATATCCAGATACACTTCCATCAAAAGAATACTTGCTATGGCTGCAATGATGAAGTGGAAGATACAACAGATGGATGTCAAGACAACTTTATTGAATGGTGTAGTCAAAGAGGAAGTGTATGTGGAGCAGCCATTTGGTTTTGAGACACATGACAGGGAGTCATATGTGCGCAGGTTGAAGAAAGCCTTGTATGGCTTGAAGGAAGCTCCTAGGACTTGGTATGGTAGGATGGACAGTTTTTCTATCCAGTTTGGTCTTTACTAAGAGTAAAGCGGATTCCAACCTTTACTACAAGGTTGAGGAAGGCAATCCCGTGATACTACTACTATATGTGGATGACCTGTTTGTTACAGGTGAGGATGGGTTGATTGCTGACACCAAGAGGAAGCTTGCTGTCGAGTTTGAGATGAAGGACTTGGGGATGATGCATTACTTTCTAGGAATGGAGGTGTGGCAGAGTGCAGATGGAATCTTCCTTGGATAAGAGAAGTATTTCAGGGATGATGGACTGCAATGCCATGGCCACACCTATGGCGTTGAACCTGAAGCTTCTGTGAGATGCTTCATCTGAGCTAGTTGATGTCACTATGTATCATCAGATGATTGGGTCCTTGATGTACCTGACGAACACGAGACTAGATATTTTCTTTGCAGTGAACACATTGAGCCAGTTCCTGACGGATATGAGAAGTGTTCAACTGGTTGGTGTAAAACATATTCTGAGGTACTTGAAGGGTACGATTGACTATGGGATTAAGTATGATGCGAATCAAAAGTTTAACCTATAGGGTATGTTGATTCAGATTGGGTAAGAAGTGCTGAAGATAGGAAGAGCACTTCTGGGTGTTGCTTTAGTATGGAACCAGGTGTGATCTCTTGGTTTAGAAGGAAGCAGTCCTACATAGCATTGAGTACAGCCGAAGCAGGGTATGTTGCAGCTTGTTTGGTTAGTTGTGAGGCAATATGGCCGAGGAAGCTACTGTCTAAATTATTTGATCTCCCGTTGGATGCTACTGGTATCTTTTATGACAACCAGAGTTGTGTGAAGTTGTCCTAGAAACTGGTGTTCCATGACAGGTCGAAGCACATTGAGATCAAATATCACTATATCAGGGATATGCTGCAGAGAGGAGTAGTGAAGCTCTATATGTTGTGATGGATGAGCAGGTTGCAAATGTGTTGACGAAACCACTAGCCAAAGTGAAGTTTGAGTACTTCAAAGAGAGGCTTGGTGTTCTTCAGCTTGAAGATACTTCGAGGAAGAAGTGATGGGAAACATTTGTAGGAGCCATTCCAATCATGGTGAGCTGAGGATCCTTCCCCTGGCTGTGGATGTAAGCGTTGTGTGATGAGCATCAAGACGATGGTCCAGTTACTGCTTTGGATATGCATTAGATGTATGCTTTGTATGATTAGTTGGATCATGTATATGTATATGCATCAGGTGGATGCTTTGTATGATCAATTGGATCATGTATATGTATGAGTATCAGGATGATACTCTAGATGACATGCATCAGGAAGATGCAAGGATGATGATCAGGATGATCATGTGTGATGAGTATCAAGCTGATACTCTGGATGATATGCATCAGGACAATGTAGTGACGATGATCAGGATGATCATGTGTGATGAGTATCGGGATGATACTCTAGATGATATGCATTAGGACGATGCAGTAACGATGATCAGGATGATCATGTGTGATGAGTATTAGGATGATACTCTGGATGATATGCATCAGGACGATGCTATGATGATGATCAGGATGATCAAGTACATCAGGATGATGTATGATGAGTATTAGGTTGATACTCTGTGGCCGTGGACAGGTTGTGCATGTATCATAGAAAAGATCCTAGGAGATCCTATAGTTTGAGCTAGGATACTCTTTCGAGGTTTTTCTACTAGAGAGGAATGTAATAAGTCCTGGCGATCCTATAGTCTGAGCTAGGATTATCTTTAGAGTTCTTGTAGGTTGCAAGACACTCTTTTAAGGTTTTGTCGAACAACATAGAAAATATCTTGGGAGATCCTATAGTCTGAGCGAGGATACTCTGTCGAGGTTTTGTGGTGGGGGGTTACATGTAATCATTCCTGGAGATCCTATAGTCTGAGTTAGGATACTTTGTCAAGGTTTTGTGGTGGGGGGTCACATTTAATCATTCCTAGAGATCCTATAGTCTAATCTAGGTTTTGTTGACGCACGTAATTAGTCCTGGGATCCATAGTATGGCCAGTGATGATGAAGACCTATAGGTGGTAGGCCTACATCCAGCATGAAAAAGGGATGGATCTGTAGAACATCCTATGATGAGAAGAATTCAGAGATAGCCCAATGATCGAGATGTCAAGTACAGCAGCAGTGATGATGATGATGTTCCATGATCCAGTGATGATGATCCAACTCTAGAATTGAAGACTTGCGCCAATATGTATTGATGACCTGTGACGAAAGAATACCTTCCTAGTTAAGAGGGAGTGTTGATGTATTTGTAACTTCAGAAGATATTCACTTGTATATTACATTTGTACTTTATTGTATATCTAACAAAGATGTATTATTCCTCTGACTGGAAGTGTTGTCATTTGTATTTGCAAGTGTCGCAAGTTACATTGTAAGTGTCTTCATTTGTATTGATGGGTTATTATACCACTAGTGTGGGGTCGGCCCTGGTTAGGTCATGTGGTTGGGTTATTAGACTTGATTAGCAAGTCAGCCCCAGTGAATTATTGGCAAGTCAAGTCAGTGTATAAATAGAGAGGTTGTGTCTCTCATTTGATTCACTCACTAACTTCTCAAGCTCGCATAGCTAAGAGAGAAAGTGGTGCACTAGTGGAGGAGGAGGAGCATCTGCTAGAGACATCTTATTGGGTTTGATCCTTGTGATCTTGTATACGGGCTTATCTTATCTCTGAGGAAGTTGCGGGCTTTTTCACCTTCTTGGTTTTCCCCGGTGAAACTCTGTGTCTCTTGTGTGCTTGCATTATTGTGTTTATGATTGATATGCTGTAGATATGCTGTACATGTTATTCTCTTAGTGATCCTGAATGATAATGGAATGAAATTATCGAAAAATTAGCATTCTCTAATCTCCATGATCTTCCAACTTGTCAAAACTATGGGAACCTAGGAATGCTTCTTTCTCAGCCTTTCAATCATAGGAATTAAATGTTACAAAAATACAAGTAATTCATTTATCTTTTCTTAAGGTCTGATAGACCAAAAGGTCTCAGTGGATGTTAATCATCATCATCATCATTGAAAAAAAATAGTGAAAATATTTACTTATAAAATTACTTCATAATTACAATTTAATGAATTTTCACTTAAATGTTAAGTATATATTTTAAAATTTTGATGATGATGATGATGAATAACATCCACTGAGACCCTTTGGTCTATTAGACCTTAAGAAAAGAGAAAATAACTATTTGTATTTTTGTAAAATTTTATTCCTATGATTAAAATATTGAGAAAGATGTGTTCCTAGGTCCCATAGTTTTGACAAGTTAGAAGATCATGGAGATTAGAATTGTAGCAAAGATTAGGAAACTGGGATTGAATGTGCGTGTACATAGGGTAGTCTAAAAGAATGTGAGATTCATCCTCAACGCTCATAGACCTACATAGGTGGAAAATCCCCCCCCCCATGGTGTTTTAGGAATTGTTGAATGCCATGTTTCGCTATGAATCTCATGGGAGTTCATTTTTATCTTGGCTATGTTATTCTCTTCTTTAGACTGGTTAAAACAAAGAGGTACTTTTGATCTTCCATATTAGTATTAATGAATTCTTTGTAATATCTTAAACTTTATTTTACCCTCTTAATCTTTCTCGCCCCACATTATTGCTTTGATCTTAGATGTGATAATATTTTTTTAGGTTGTTGATCTCTTGCAATGTGGTATTTTCGTCAATACCCCAATGATTTAACCAAGCTATGACATCCTTATACTATCCTTTATATATATATATATATACATACATACATATATACATACATATATACATACATATATATATACATATATACATATATATATATACATATATATATATATATTCTTTAATAATAATGAGGGTTGGTCAACGGTTATAAACTGTAATATTGGAGTTAAGAAAGGTTGCCCCCTCTCCCCTACCCTCTTTGGCACGATCTTAGATACGATAGTTATCATCGTTCTTTATGTTGATGATATTGTTCTTATGGAAAGGTGTCCCTGTGGTGATATTTTCTTCCTACGGGTAAGATGCAAATCCCTTGGATAACAAAGTGGCTCCCTTAAACCAATTCTAAGACAGAAAGAAAACAAATAGAATCCTAAACTCCTAGATCAAGCATGCACGAGTATTCAAATATGAAAATGGAAGGAAAAATACAAATCTCTTACCTTTTGATTTGGAGATCGTCGAAGCTCCATCTCCAAGCTTGATGTCCAAGGCTTGTGTACCTACAACATAAGATAGAAACCAACCTTCCAAACATGAGGGCATCAACGAGATATAATATAACATATCATATATCAATGGAAGAAACATGGAATTGGGGAATAGGTCAAGTTATTATTAAGAAAGCTAGAGAATAAGTAATACAACAAAGGATTATACCTAGAGGTAAACTCAACCACATCTCCTCTTAAACCTTTCAACAAGCCACCTTTGAGAACCTTGGGAACATAAGGACTCCTTCACAAATAGATCTACAACTATATTTCAGACTCGGCCTCTATTTGTCTAATCTCCAAACTAAATAGCAATGGCCTTGATATAGGCTGAGAAATCCCAACCCCCATGGAGAAGAGTGTGGATCAAGAGAGGATATTATGGATCTCATATCTCCCAACATTATTCATAAAAAAAGACAAGATTGGATCTCGAAGGGATGATGAGATTCTCGAGATGAGGGATCCTAGACCTAAAGCACAACAAGCTAACCAAAATTATTGTACCCGAGACACTGAGCAGAGCGTGACATAGTTGTAATTTACGTGCCCCTATAGTGGAGCAAGGTGCAACAATTTGGTAGTTTCGTGCCTCCATAGTTTAGCAGGGCACGAAAATTCCTCCATGAATGGTTGAAAGCGGTTAGATTAGGTGAGGTGGGATTCAACTCCAATAAATTGGGTGAATTTTCCAACTTAGGTGAGCTGGGATCAAACCCCAAAACAAGAGATAGTCTCCTAGCAGCTGCTCCTCCTCCACTTGTCTGCACTCCTCCTCTCTCTCACTAATGCAAAGTGAGTGAGTGAGTGAATGAATAGAATGAGAGAGTCACGCTCTGTATTTATACAATGACTTGACTTACCTTTAACCCTAAGTGGGATGACTTCCTAAGGAAGCCTAATAACCCATCAACATGTCATTGGGTCGACCCAACTAGGGTGGTCTAATAACCCTTTAACCCACACTGGGCCGACCCCTCTAAGGTGGTCTAATAACCCATCAAATATAATTTACGATAATATAGCTTGCGACACTTGCAAATACAAATGACAACACTTCCAACCGGAGGAATAATACATCTTCATTGGGGATACAATAAAGTACAAATGTAATACATCCAATATACAAGTGAATATCTTCCGAAGTTACAAATACATCAATACTCCCTCTTAACTAGAAAGGTATTCTCTTGACATAGGTCATCAATACATATTGACACAAGTCTTCAATTTTGGAGTTGGATCATCGTCACTGCTGCTGTACTCGTCATCTCTATCATTGGTGCTATCTCTCAATTCTTCGCATCATAGTAAGTTCTACAGAGCCATCCCTTTTTCATGTTGGTTGTAGGCCTAGCCTCCTGTAGGTCTTCATCATATCTAGCCATCCTGTGGAATCCTCAGGGCTGATTACGTGCGTCAACAAACCTCGAAAGAGAATCCCAGGACTTTTACAAGCTTACTGCTCTACCTATCGGATCTCCCAGGATCTTTTACATGTGACCTTCACAAAACCTTAAAAGAGTGTCTTGCAACCTGCAAGATCTCTAAAGAGCATCCTAGGATCTTTTACGTGCCTAGAACAACCTATCCGAATCTCCAGGACTGATTACATGTGAACTCGTAAAACCTTAAAAGAGTGTCTTCCAACCTACAAGATCTCTAAAGAGCATCCTGAGATCTTTTGTGTGCCTAGCACAACCTATCCGGATCTCCAAGACTGATTACATGTGATTCTTGCAAAACCTTAAAAGAGTGTCTTGCAACCTGCAAGATCTCTAAAGAGCATCCTAGGATCTTTTACGTGCCTAGAACAACCTATCCGGATCTTCAGGGATGATTACATGCTTTTGCACAACCTATACACGGCCACAGAGTGTCATCCTGATACTCATGATCAACTTGATCATCCTCGCACTGAGCATCATCTTGGTGCTCATGATCATACTGATCATCATCATACAGTGCATCATTTTGATGCAAATGATCATCTTGATCATCATCATAGCATCGCATCATCCTGATGCATATTATCATATCATCACATGATCATCCTGATCATATACATAGCATCATCTTGATGCATATCATCATCACATGATCATCCTGATCATATACATAGCATCATCTTGATGCATATCATCATCACATGATCATCCTGATCATATACATAGCATCATCTTGATGCATATCATCATCACATGATCATCCTGATCATCATCATACATAGCATCATCCGGTGCATTGTCCTGATACTCATCACACAGCACTTACATCCACAGCCATGGGAAGGATCCTCCTACAACCATGCTTGGAATGGCTTCTACAAATGTGTCCCACTACTTCCTCCTCGAAGTATCTTCTATCTGAAGAAAACCAAGCCTCTCTCTAAAGTACTCAAACTTCACTTTGGCTTGTGGTTCGGTCAACACATCTTCAATCTGCTCGTCCGTCCCAACATACAGGAGCTTCACTACTCCTCTCTACACCATATCCCTGATATAGTGATACTTGATCTCGATGTGCTTCCACTTGTCATGGAACACCGGATTCTCAAACAACTTCACACAACTCTGATTGTCACAGAAGATACAAGTAGCACCCAATTGGAGATCAAACAAATCAAACAATAGCTTCCTTAGCCATACTTCCTCACAACTAGCCGAACAAGCTGCGACATACTCTACTTTGGCTATACTCAATGCTACTTAGGATTGTTTTTTGTTAAACCAAGAGATCACATCTGATCCCATACTGAAGGAGCACCCCGAAGTGCTCTTCCTATCTGCAGCACTTCTAGCCCAATCTCAATCAACATAACCCTCCAGGTTAAACTTTTGATTTGCATTATACTTGAGCCCATAATAAACCATACCCTTTAGGTACCTCAAAATATGCTTTACAGTAATCAAGTGAACATGTCTAGGATCCATCAGGAACTGGAGCAAGGTGTTCACAACAAATCAAATATCTGGTATCATGTTCGTCAGGTACATCAAGGAACCAATCATTTGATGATACATCGTGGCATCAACCGATTATGATGAAGCATCACTCAATAGCTTTAGGTTTGATTCCATACGTGTGGCCATGGCCTTGTAGCCCATCATCCCGAACCGCTTCAGGATCTCTACTGCATACTTCCCTTGTCCTAGGAAGATTCCATATGCACTCTGCCACACCTCCATACCTATAAAGTAATGCATCATATCGAATTCCTTCATCTCAAACTTGGAAATAAGCTTCCTCTTCGTGTTGGCAATCAACCCATCCTCACCTGTCAGAAACAGGTCATCTGCATACACTAGGAGTATCACTGGATTGCCTTCCTTAACCTTGCAGTAAACGTTGGAATCTGCTTTATTCTTGGTAAAGCCCAAACTAGCTAGGAAGCAGTCAATTCTATCGTACCATGTCTTGGGTGCTTGTTTCAAACCATACAAGGCTTTCTTTAAATTGCACACATGTGACTCCCTGTCATGTGTCTCAAATCCAAGTGGTTGCTCCACATACACTTCCTCTTCGACTACACCATTCAACAAAGTTGTCTTAACATCCATCTGGTGTATCTTCCACTTCATCACTGCAGCCATAGCAAGTACTATTCTGATGGAAGTGTATCTGGATATAGGTGCAAAAGTTTCTTTATAATCTATCCCTTCTTTCTGGGAGAATCCATGAGCCACAAATATTGCCTTGTATTTCTCTTTTCTACCATCTGTAGCATGCTTTATCTTTTAGATCCACTTGGAAGTCACAACAGACTTCCCTTCTGGTCTTGGGACCACATCCTAGACATCATTCTTCATGATCGACTGGTACTCCTTGATCATGGCATCCTTCCATTACTGCATCCTTGATCCTAGGAATTTCAGATTCTTCAATATATTCAATAGGTAGTTTTCTTGAACTTCGTCACTGGAACAAATTTCGTTGTCGAGTCTGCGTCGCTTATTCTTCGAAACAAGTCTCTCTTGTAGGTGATGGTAAATGGTATTTCCTACAAGACAAGTTCAATTGCATGATTAGAAACATCTCATATATTTTAGAACAAATTCTTACACATAAATACATATGTCATACATTCAAGCAATTATGTTAGCTAATGCTTCAATACAACATTTATCCATATCCTGTAACTTTCTAGATGCCTTCCATCTCTACCAGAACATTGTTAAGAGTGTGCACTACTCCAACATGTTAGCAAAGAGGTTTCATGCTAGATAAGTAGCAATGGAGTGTTGTACAGTACCATAGACCACTTACCCATTACTATATTAGTAGTATCTTGTTCATTAATGCAACTTTTCTAAAATGCATAATGTACATCCTAAATCTAGGAACATAAGTATGTACATGAATGAACAACATCATTTAAGTAATAAGAAATGACAATTCAAATACTTATCTTGGTTTGCTTGTTGGGTGGACTCGCTCTCAATCTTTTCTTCCTTACAGGAATTACTGGAGTGTGATCCCTCTTGATCTTTGCTTCCTTGCAGGAACTACTGGAGTGTGGTACCTCTTGATCTTTGCTTCTTGGATTATCTGTATTTGAACTTATATCCATCCTGGACCATTATGCATGCTTAAGTGTGCACTCGTGTCATCATTGTGACATCCTCAAGATATCATACATAATCATACATGCATTAGTATAATCTCAATACTATCAAAACATTATGATTCTAAATATGTATGGTAATGATCATTTCATACACAGGTAATTTATCACAAGCGTTAGTATACAAGGTTTCAGGGAGTAATTCCTTTACTCATGCATATTCTTATTTGACCATAGGACTCTTCTAGTTTGTCATATCATTAATCAAACTAAGAAGCATAATATGCATAAACCCATGATTACTCAAACCTATAACTTCATTAATAATCTTTATCAATCACACAAAATTATACTTATATGAGACCCTAACAGAAGGTAGGATTCTAACTTGATATAGGAAAAACATACCTGGATTATCATGTTTGTGAGTTATGTCTAACATATCCAAACAATGTCTTCTTTGTTCTCTTCAATGATTTAGAGACCTTGTGCTAGTAACCTGCATATCTCATAAGTTAAGCATTGTAGAACCAAATTATACATACCTCGTAAGTAGAGCTTCTATGTGATCAATGGCTTTGTCTTCATGTTTCCATGGTCATATGTTCTTTATCTAGAACTTGATTTGTCTTTCTTGATGTACCTTTCATGTTAGCGGACAACATCATCCTCATACAACACCATAGTGCATTAGTACAATCATACATGTCATAACCCTAATTAATAAATGTCTTCTATCATTCACATGCGTTCATACCTTTACTAAGGTGATAATACAAGTCTAAAGTTAATCAAGATTGTACTAACCTCAATAATATGACAACAAACTTAATCATGAATAGATTTCAAAACATACATGTATCTCCTTAAGTCATACCTGTCGGGATTGCTTGTAGTCTTCTTATGTAAGGCCTTAGCCTCATCTCCCTCCGAAACTGGAACTTCTTCACTTATGTAAGTGTCCAATTCATTCTATTCTAGGATTAACCCAATCCTATACACTTTGATTTGTTGAAACTGGATCTAGAGCTGTCTAGGGTTTGACACAGAAACCCTACAAATCCAAACTTGGAATTTCAAAATTTTGTCTGGACAGGGAGATGTAGATGACTGAGGCGAGCAAGTTGGTGTGCTCAGATTTTGAAAAAACCAACAATTGAACCCTCAAAATTGACCTGCGAGTTTTGGATCTGCAGCTTCTGTCAAATTCTGGTTTTCTGGTCAAAAACCTGAACTAGGGTTTGATAGAGACCAGGGTTCTACCCAACCAAAAGCTTCAATATTGGTCTCTAAATTTCGATTTTGATGAGGAGCATCTAGCTATGGTCTCAGATTCCCAAAATTCCAACTTTTGCAAAAACCCTAATTTCCCGCAGCAGTGATAAGCCAAAATGAAAATGCTCAGGATCCAATTCTGTTTTGACAGAAATATATGCCATATTGTTTCTGATGTACCTCTGAAATTTTGGATCCTCAAGGTCTGAAACTTTGGCTTGTGGTATCTTGACCTATCATCTTTCCAACGCCATAGATCTAGTCTCAAATGGATTCTTTATGATAGAGATATGCTAAGTGTCGCAACATGACCTATTTAGGGATGAAACAACATAGTGAACTTGTACGGAGTGCCACGTGTCACTCTTTCAACTTCAGTCTCTGAAACTCGGACCTGTGAAACTACAGTCCATTCCCTAACTGCCACTTTTTATAGAATTTCATTTGGATCTTCATATCCCAATATATGACCTTTTTTTCTAGGTCACCTGTTTAGGGATGCATTCTGGAAGAGGCAGAAACCCTAACTCGTACGAATCGTATCTCACAAAGTACAACGAATCTGGGGCTGATCTTCAGACACAATGTACATGCACATTTCATCTTCATCCTGTAAATGTTTCAGATCCTGAACCTTCGCCAAAAATGATTTATAACGAAAGTTCCATGATGACTAGTTTCACTATATCAAGCCCTAGCTTCCAATTTGTCACAAGTGCAACAAGTGTCATAAATGCCATACAATGCCTTCCTTTAGGCTAGCTCTGATACCATCTTAGTTTTTCATCATTTAATTCAATATGATCTAGGATATTAACTGAGAGAACAACATGTACAGCATATCAAACACAAGAGACAAGAGACACAAAGCATTTCACCGGGGAAAACCAAGAAGATGAAAAACCCCTCAACATCCTCGGAGATAGAATGAGCACCAATACAAAGATCAAACCCAAAAACAAGAGATAGTCTCCTAGCAGCTACTTCTCCTCCACTTGTGCACACTCATCCTCTCTCTCACTAATGCGAAGTGAGTGAGTGAGTGAATGAATAGAATGAGAGAGTCACACCCTCTATTTATACATTGACTTGACTTGCCTTTAACCCTAACTGGGCCAACTTCTTAAGGAATCCTAATAACCCATCCACATGTCACTGGGTCGACCCCACTAGGGCGGTCTAATAACCCTTTAACCCACACTGGGCCGACCCCTATAAGGTGGTCTAATAACCCATCAAATATAAGTTACAACACTTACAATATAACTTGCGACACTTGCAAATACAAATGACGACACTTCCAACCGGAGGAATAATACATCTCCGTTGGGGATACAATAAAGTACAAATGTAATACATACAATATACAAGTGAATATCTTCTGAAGTTATAAATACATCAACAGTAAATAGATGAAAACAATATCTACTTAGAAAAGGGACTATCATCTATAGTGATCACAAGCCTCTCAAGTTCCATCCACATGCAAAGCAAAAATGAGAATGCATGCCACATGAAGCACATTACATATTTTGCAACAATTTAACATTATGGTCATCATCATCATCATCATCCTAATCATCATCGTCAACATCATACAATACAGCATCATCATCATCATCATCATTGTTATCACCATATATCATCGTCATCATAGTCATTCATGTCATCAACATTTTGATGATGAATAAAGCATCCTACTACCTTACAAGAATTTGATAAAGGACATTTTCCCTCTACTAATTAGGTCAACGAGTCTTATTAATTAGTAATTACCATGATCCTTGTTGTCATCATCACCATCATCATCATTGTTATCATTATCGACATCATCTTAGACATCGACGTTATCACCATGGTCATCATCATTATCATCATAGTCTATCATCGTAGTCAATGTCGTGATTATAATCGTCATGATTATTGTGATGATGAAAAAGGAATCCAACCGCCTATTAATTAAATGGTTTTCTTAAAAGAGATTTGTCCTATGGCTAGGAATGTAGGCATCAATTGTCATCGCTACCATCTTATAATGATATCATTATAAACACCATTGTCTTTGTCATCATGCATCATCATCATCGTCGTCATGATGTTAGGGACACTCATATGCCATTAGGGTCACTGAAATTTTGTTGGCAATACTTGAATGTCATTAGAATCATTTAGGTGACATTACGGTTTCTCAGACACCATTACTGTCATTTAGGTGCCATCATGATCAATCAGGATCTAGAATTTCTATCGCATGCATCATCATCGTGGACATCGATGTCATCGTCATTGTAAACATCATATGGTGCATCAACATCAACATCATCATCATCGCTGTCACCATCGTCGTTGTCATCATCATCAAGTATATCATTAACAACATAAGGTTTTATGGATTCAATATGTAAAAGAGTAGCATATTTTATACTTTTTGGGAGGAAGTTAGGGAAGTTCCATTAGTTTTTTATGGGAAAAGGACGGTTGAATAACAATGAAATTGTTTCCACGTTTCCTGAAATTTATTTTTATTTTTTTCCTTCAAAATAGCAAGGAAACGGGCTAGACACTACAGAGTCATGTGGATGCGGGCTAGCCATGTATAGGTCATGTCCATGTATAAAATTGGTATTTTTTGAAGGTTTAACTGAGAAGGGATATGGGAATTGAACCATAACATGATAAGGGAGGTCGCAATGATGTAAATAAGCTAACAAAAAGGCATGTTGTAGAGATGTGGCAAATCATGCTATAACAAATACCTTACAAGAATTCATTAAAGGATTTTTCCCTCGCCTAACTAGTTTGATGCATCTTAATAATTATTAATTTTCATTATCCTTGTCTTCGTCACCATCATCATCGATATCATCATCATCATCGTCGTAGAAATCAACATTAACACCATAATCATCAACATATAAGATCATCGCAGTCAATATCATGATCATCATTCTGATAATGATAATGACATCAAACCACCTAATCACATGAGTTTCATAAAAGAGACTTGTTCTCTAACTGGCAATGTAGGCATCAATTTTAATGGATATCATCTTATACTTATCAAATCATCATCAGGTCCATCATAATTTTCATAATGCTTCATTGCCATGCTGTTAGGCTCAATAAGATGCCATTAGGGTCTCTCAAATGTTTTTAGGGATACTGAAATTCTATTAGAGACGTTTCAGTGCCATTAGGGTAATTTAGGTGCCATTAGGATCAATCAAGATCCATAAGTGCTATCATATGCATCATGAACATTGGAATCGACATCGTCATCATCATCATCGTGAACATCATACATTACATCAGTATCATCATCATCACTTTCATCGTCATATATCATTGTGATCATAGTCATTCATGTCAACCACATTGTGATGATGAACAAGACATCTTACTACCTTTCAAGAATTTCATAAAGGATATTTTCCCTTAATTAACTGGTCTATAGGTCTTAATAATTAGTAATTGTCATGATCCTCACTATCATCATGATCATAGTCGTTATCATCATTTCCAATGTCCTAGACATCGAAATTATCACCATAATCATAGCAAGTGTCATCATCATATATCATCACAGTGGATGTCATGATTATAATCATCATGATCATTGTGATGATGAAAAAGGAATCCAACCACTTATTAATCAAATGAGTTTCATATAAGATATTTTTCCTCTGATTGGGAATGTAGGAACCAATTGTCATCATTATAATCTTATAATCAAATCATCATAAACACCATCATCTTTGTCATCATGCATCATCATCGTCATCACGTCATGATGTTTGGGTCACTCAAATTCCATTAGGATCACTTAAATGTTTTTAGGGACAATTAGATGCATTCATAGTCATTTAAGTGACATTAGGGTCACTCAAATTCCATTAGAGTAGTTTAGGTTCCATTGGGATGAAACAAGATCCAATAGTTCTATCACATGCATCATCATCATTCGCATTGACATCGTCATGATCCTCATTGTCATTGTCACCATTGTTGTTATCACTAGTATAGATCCATCTTAAACCCATATCTATCAAGCACCGTGAGGGATCCAATTTCTTGAGGTGTATTTCTTTTTTTAAAATTTAAACTCAAGAAATTTGATCTTTCTTGATTGATAGATCCGGGTTTAAGTTTTAAGTTTTTATTTTATAAACAAACATCTATTTTTTAATTACTTTTCATAATATTTTATTTTATGAACCAACATGGATTATTTTTTTTTAAATACTTTCCATAATTTTTTATTTTATGAGCTGACATTAATTTTTTTAATTATTTTGTTACAAATGTTACATCACGTTACAACATCTCCCCCATACTAGGCTATAGAGCACCCCATTTCACTTGGTGCAATAATTTCCATCATCATAGAGATTGACATTATCACCATAGTCATCGCCATTGTCATTATCAATGTAGTGATCATAATTGTCATTGTTTTGATCTTGTAAACAAATCATCATCAATTCCATCATCATTGTCTTCATGTATCATCAACATCATCCTCATGTTGTTAGGGTGACTCAAGTTCCATTAGTGTCACTCAAATGTTGTTAGCTGGGACAATCAGATGCGATTAGGGTCATTTAGGTGCTATTAGGGTCACTCATATGCCATTAGGATCATTTAGGTTCCATTAGGATTAGTAAAGATCAAATAGTGCAGCTATAATCGCCTATAGCATCATTATTGACATTAACATCATTCTCATCATCAACATCCTAGTCAACATCGTACATATCATCAATGCGATATTTATCACTTTCAAGATGCAACAACATCATCATCATCATGCCATTACAATCACTCAAATGTTGTAGGGGCACTCAGATGCCATTAGGGTCATTTAGGATTAATTATGGTCTGTTAGTTTCCAAAAGGGCCACTTAGATTCAATTAGGGTCACTTAGGATCAAGTAATGCAATAACGTGCATCATCCTCATCATCATCATTATCATCAACATAGTCATCATCATCGTCATCGTCCTCATCATCATAAACATCAACATCAATGTCTAACACAACCCTCCCAAATATAAACCTCAACTCCAATAACCAATAGCCTCTATCCCATCAATTGAGTAACTCATATGTTGAACTAGTCTCAATTCTAAGAGGAAAAATCGGCGTTATTTTGGGAACAAATTTAGGTGCAATACAAGGAGCAATAACATGGTGGTACTTCGGGAGCAAAACTAGATTTTATACTAGACGTTATTATAGACAAAAAACTTGGTGCTAAACTTACCAATAATTAGGAACCGAAATTAGGCGCTAAACATGGTGCTAATCCTGGCTTAAATCTTGGTGCAACTTAGGGATCCAAACTAGGCGCAATTCTTGGTTTAAATATTGGCACAAAAGAGGAAGCTAAACTTGGCACTAAGCTTGGCACTATGGAGGATGCTATTTCTGGCACTAAAAGAAGCAAAAATAGGCGCTATTGAGGGCGTTATGCCTAGCGTTATTCCCGGAGCTAAAGTGGACGCTAAAGTGGATGCTAAACTGGATGCAATTAACGTCCAGTTTAGCACCTAATTTAAAAAAAAAAGGACTCAAAAAATTCCAGGAAAATCACCATCTCGTGAAATAGCGCCAACTTTGCCTAGAAAATGAAGAAAAATACAGTAAAAGTGTTAGTGGATGCCAAAAGTGGAGCTAAAAGAGACGTTATTCACAGGGTTTTGTTGTAGTGAAGTTTTATTTCCCAAGAACCTACATTTTGGCCCTAGACCATAACACAGGCTCCTAGAACCATCCACGACATGAAAATACTAAAAAAAATGACAATGTGTTACTCAAAAGCTAAATATTCCTTGCATATGGCCTATGTGGTGGTATAGAGAAATGCCCATAGGTCACAAGACCTTGAGGTAACTACCAGTCATTATTAACTAGATTTTGATCTAACACCATGGACACTATGGATTAGGCTTTAAGAACCATCCATGATGTTGTAAATATTGAAATGGCCACCATACCCACTTGCAAGGTAAATATTCCTTGTGTAGGAATCATGTGGTGATTAGGGCCCTACACATGGCCCATTAGCCATAAAGGATAATGTTATGGCACACAAGTTTGTATTTTGACCATGGATCATGGAAAGTTGGAGTGTGAGAACCATCTTTGATGTGAAAAACCTAGCATGACTTCCTCAATTGTAGAGCTCTAATGGGATATGGTGTTGAATGATGATGCACACCCTTCGTAACACTACAATAACTTGTGTGCGCTTAGCTCCAATGTTTTGATTAGATGCATTGCTGAACCCATGTGACATGCCTAACCCACGTACATAAATGACTTTTAGGGGGTTTTCAAAAAACTTCCTCGAAAATTTCAATTCGCATGACTTTTGGGGGGTTCAATAAACTGCCTCCAAAAGTTCAATTCTCATTTCTTTTGAAGGGGGGTTTCACAAAACCGCCTCCAAACATTCAATTATCATGACTTTTAAGGGGGGGTTTTAAACAACTGCCTCCAAATTTTTAATTTGCATGACTTTTAAGGGGGGGGTTCAACAAACTACCTCCAAAAGTTCAATTCTCATGAATTTTATGGGGTGTTTCAAAAACCTACCTCCAAAAATTCAATTCTCATGACTTTTAAGGGGGGTTCCAAATAACCACCTCTAAAATTTCAATTCTCATGAATTTTAGGGGGGGGATCCAACAAACCACCTCCAAAAGCTCAATTCTCATGTTTTTTAAGGGGGTTTCCAAAACAACGGCTCCAAAACTTCAATTCTCGTGATTTTTAAGGGATGTTCCCAAAAAACCGCCTCCAAAAGTTCAATTCTCATGACTTTTAGTGGGGGTTTTGACAAACCGCCCCCAAACATTATGAGAATTGGGATTTTAGGGGGGGGGGGGGGTTCAAAGAACCACCTCCAAAAGTTCAATTCTCATGACTTTTAAGGGGGCTTCCGAAAAAAACCGCTTCCAAAAGTTCAATTTTCATGACTTTTAGGGGGGTTTTTGACAAATCGCCCCAGACAGTTATGAGAATTGGGATTTTAGGGGGGGGTTCCAAAAACTACCCTCAAAAGTCAAATTTCAGGACTTTTGGAAGCGGATTTAAAAAAACCTCCCCCAAAAGTCCAATTTCCATGATTTTTAGGGGCGGTTTTAAAAGACCGCCTCCAAAGGTCTGAAAAAAATTTTAGAGGGGGTTTTACCAAGACCCCCGCAAGCCAAATTCGCCTCTAAAGGGCTATTTTGTTATAGTGAAAGCTCAAGTGAAGAGGATATGGTAGCTCGAGAACTATATGCGAAACTTCAAATATACTCTATTGCAAGCGAGAACCACTTTCTCATTCACAAGATCGCTCAAAATCCTAAGTGAAGAGGATACATTGGCTCAAAAAGAAATTGCTTGAAAAAATCAAATCCTAAACTATTACAAATGAGATCCACTTTCTCATTCACAAGATCACTCGAAATCCCAAGTGAAGAGGATATATTGGATCAGACACAACTTATCTCAAGAAAATTGAAGACTAAAGCTACATCTCTCTCTAATTGTGAATGAGAAAAATGAATAATTGTAGATCCAAAACATAATTTGACTAATTAAAGCTGTTTTCGGTTTTGGAGGGAATTATTTTTCAAATTATCTCAATGTGTAATGTTCAATTTTTTGTTTTTTAATGCAAATTTCCTTATGGATTGTTTCAAATAGTATTTTCATGTTTCATCACTCTGATTTGGTTTATTGTTTCAGATAAGCAAGTTTAGAGGATTCAAAAAATTAAAGGGCCTAAAGGGAGTCTTTAAACAATTGTTCATGTTTTTTTTTTCAATTTTTACCATTTGCAAATAAATAATTGAATCAAAATTCTTTAGGGATAAATCCCAATCTCATCAAATCAGGGATCTAAAAGCAAAATATGAGCTCAAGCAATCAGATCTACAACAAATTATAAGAAAAAATTGAAAAATTGCCAAATTAGGCCATCCTTAACAGTTTGGGAGGGAAATTTCAAAATTAAATATTTCAAACCAAATCCTCCAATTTTTTTCCAAATATGTAGTAAATTGATCCTAAAATGTTTCTAATGTCATGTGCAGGTACGCAAACACAAACATTATGCCTAGAAGTGGCCCTAAAATAGTAAAATCTCACAACTAGTGTTGACAAATTTCTTGCAAATTTGAACCAAAAAACTTTAAAAATATTCCAAATATTAGCTAATTAGGCTCCATTTAAAGTCAAAAATCTAAGTTAAGGGATTCCTAAGCCAATCCAAGAAAAACAAAATAACAAAAAACCAGACAAAAGTGAGGAATCTAGCTCCAAAAATTCAAAACCCTCGGACCACGCAAGTGTAGAATGAAGAGTAGTGCGGCTTTCTGAGGCTAACGTACTTTGTACACAGGAAGGGTGATTCAATGGTGCACTTTTATCACAGACAAGGTGTGTCACCTTAAGGATGGGGCTCTATGTGCACAAACAAGGTGCGTCATCTTTTCAATATCAAGAAACATGGAAAGCCGAGCCCAATTTTCAAGATTTTTGGCTTTTTTACTATTGATTAAGGCCAGTTTTGAGATTCTAAGGGTCTTTAAACTTGTTACATAGGTCCTATAATAGTTTTAAGGTAATATTTATTTATATATTTAAGTTTGAAACACCAAAATTTTGAATAAATTTTCAAATTAACCCAAGTGTAGTCGTTAATCTTTTAATAGCAATAGTGGTAGGGATGTGTCTACACTAATTGGCTATCTTACTATGAATTTGGTGAGATTCAATGACATAAATACATGCAATATTCATTCATTCATTTGATATTTCTAAGTAATTTTCAAGAAAATAAAAGGGAGGAAGAGATAGAATACCTCTTGAATCTAGCCACTTGAAGAAGATCCCCTTGCTTGAGCATCCATGGCCTCTAGGCCTCCATTTGCAGCAGCTTGCTTGGTTCTTACCTCTGTCTTCTATCTCTAAGAACATAATTTTTTTTTTTTGCAAAAATTGAAATCTATCTACCAAACATGAATTCAAAACTAGATCTAAAACCTAAATTCAAACAAAAATTTGGGGGCGAAAATGAATTGCATCATATTGAATTGGGGGAAATAAATACTTACAACCTTGTTGCTTGAGGTGAATCCTTCCTCTTTTGCTTTGATCCAACCTTCTCCACCCTTTAATTTGATCTTTCAAGAGCTTTGTTGAAGATGAGCTTTCCAACCTTGAAATCCTTCCAGCATGCCTTTACTCTAAATTTATGTATCTTACCATGCCCCAAATTCCTTTATTTTATAGCATTGGGAAATGGGAATTCATGATTCAACTTCCAATGGGGGATAATACCTTTTCTTTATTTTTGATTATTTTCTCTCAAAAACCCACTTTTATAGTATTTTCAAACTTTTTTCACAAATTCAAAATTCTTAGGCAAAATTAATGCAATTTTTGTGCATTTCTTCTCATTGTTGACTAGTGGAGACTAGGTTTGAGCCTTCAAGTGAGAAGTTCAATCACTGAACATTGCCTCTTTAGGATACCTCTTTCTTCACTCAATCCTTCCAATTATGGAATTAGTGATTATATAAGAGAGGATTGTTCTCTTATGCACTTATCTTTTGTATTTATGTTGCGGGCGCATAGTAAAATGTGCTTCTACCTTTCACTTTGCTAAGGGTGTTAATTTGATTGTTAACACCCCTAATGTACAAGGACATAATAAATATTGATGGAAAAAATGCATTATGAATAGAGGATATTTGTAGAAGGATAAGTAAAAGTTTCATGGGATATGTATTCCAAAAAACTATATACATAAATAAAAATATTAGATTTAAAAATTTCCCTTGATGAGGGCATACCCATGCTTAGTTATGATGATGATAGCTGGAAGAATTTTCTCTTATATATGTGGATAAGAAAATGAAAAATAGCATGGCCACGAACAATAATTATTGGATCCATGTAAAATAGATCATAACTACAAGCAATACAGTGTGGATATACATCTCAATATACATCAAATAAATGTTGAGGACTTGGAATCATTTATCAATCTTGAATTTCCAACATACGCAACATGTAGTGGTTTGTTCATATTTCATCTTTCGATGATTCCATCATGTCCCAATAAATTCAATACAGCATACAAATTATATGAGTTTTCTATTTGAATAAGTGATATGAAGTTGAACACAATAAAACATTGTATGATTACCCATAATTGATGTATAAAATTGATAAACAAAGGTCAATCCATCGACGATAATGATGGATGCCAAGGTACAAAGTACAATCATTAAGTGTGAGTAATTGTATAACATCAAACACATTAGTGAATCAGTGAATAGGATTCAATTATGTATACATGTTAGATAATACTAATCCTCTCCATGGCATAGTTCTCTCCCCTAGGGAATTGGTCATTGTTTCATGAGTCTACTGATCTAAATTGCATCCAATTTGGCTATCTGAGTCACCCCATAGATTCCCCTAAGATTCTAGAGGCCCACAGTACTATTTATAGGCCAACTACCATATATAAAGATCCTAGTCATATATTTTTAGTTGCTGAGGGAACATTCCATAATTTGGGGAATGTTTCAATGATTTTAGGAAATATACTTTGTAGTTAGATTTAGGGAGTATATCATGGGTTCCCAATCCACTACCTAAGGTCCTAACTGTCTCTAAGGGCTAGTTTAAACTACTAGCACATCAATTGATCCTTTTTATGGATGAGAACCAAATGCATAAGCCGACAGTTAGTTTCTCCTAGCATTTAGGTGACTAAGTCCACTTAGGGTGGTGTATGGGGTTGTTAAATTCCCTCATAGAGTTTGCATGGCTAACAAAAGGAATTCGAGATATAGTTAAGCCTAGCTAATATCTCATCAACTAAATGATCAATTCAAATTGTCTCCGAAGACATGATTTGAACTTCAAATATGTAATTGCTCACTCATTCATTGTATAGAAGATGGAATATAGCAATTTGATGTGTTATTGCAAGATCTATTGTCTTCTCTTTAATGTTTTTCACATTTATGACATTATTTTGTCAGATTGTTTATCTCTTGCACATGTATTTCTTTCCTATTTAGAATCAAGATCTATATGCTCCAAACTTCTATATGGTATAAGAGTTTTAGGGATTCTAACAGAGTTACTGTATAATTTTTACAAGAATCAAGGCACATTGCAGGTTGAAGGATCCAATAGAAGTGCATCTATTGCAATGGATCTATATCCCCGACAAATCCTTACTCCCTTCAACTATTTCAAGTCATAATCAAGAGTATAGATTCTCTTGAGGATGAAGGAACTCTATAGGATCACAATGGGAACCAAAGTAGAGCCAAATTTATCCATAGATAATTCTAAATAATTGAACATGATGGGTGAATCATTTGGGTGTCTATGCTATTCAATATCTCTATATCTACTCTATCACATAGAAGCACAAAACAATCCAAATGAAATATGGACCAACCTATCCACACTCTTTGGAACACAAGATGAGATGAGGGGCCACCAATTGGAGGCATATCTAATGAATTTGAGACCTACTAAATTCGAATCCATGAAATATTTATTCACCAAGTTCAAGTCAATTATACTTCATTTCAAGATGTGCAATATAGATAAGAATAATTACCATTTATTCCTCTCAGTCCTATCAAAATTGGTAATGGACTATGGTGTATATATCTCATGCTTCCATTGCACAAGATTGGCACTTGGTGCCTCTTGCACCATTCCTAATTTGGAAAACTTTGCAGCCTCCCTTCTTCAAGAGAAAGATAAGATCAACCAAATGAGCCTTCCAAATACCTCACAATCACATGCAATTGCATCCAATGAGGGTAGAAGAAGTACAAGCAAGCAAAAGCATCCATTCAAGGACAAAAAGGAACCAAAAGCAATGGTTGAACATGAAGATTCAGATTTCGATCATGGAAAGATGAAGGAGGAGAAACCATTGTGTTCTTACTATAAGAAATTCCCACATAAAAAATATGATTGCAAAAACAACAAGTTCTTTGAATAAAAATAAGAGGAGGAGCGCAACAAGCAAGCTGCCACAACAAAGAATGATATATGTGTATATGCACTTTTAGTTGTTTCTACTTCATCCTCATGCAACCTTAACTCTAAATATTTCAAACATATGGCCTATGAGGACATATTTACATGCAAAGAGATTTGGACAAACCCTTCCACTTTAGGAGTTGTACTAGTTCTAATCAACCAATTAGTTGAGGAAGATCCTTTTACAAACTAGAAGAAGGGGTGATCAATAGTTTTTTACTTTTAATTAGAGAAATTGTTCAAGATCAAGATACTAAAGATAATGCATTAGTAAAAACCTATCACATAGTTAAGGGCTACCTTATCACAAACCAAGTTCTCACTGAAGAATATCTCAAGAATGTGTGTGAGTATTTTGATCACAGAAGATCGAGGAGCTATGGAGAACCTCACAAAATCGAATTAATTTGCAATTACAGTGGAAAAATTTGAAAAAAGAGATAAATTTACACACAATGTATGCTCAAATCTTTGATTAACTGACTGTCTAACATGTGAAAATGTTAGTAACAGGTTTTTATTACATCCATGAGAAAATCGAGAGCATTAGGTGGCTCAAGCTGAGTGTACAAGTCATCAATGCCAAATTGGCCTCAATCCCCCCTAGGTGGGTCCAACTCAATCCCAATCACCCCAAACAGCTACGAATTCTGGTGTGGAGGTGGCTGAAGCATGCTGAGTCATTAATTAGCTCAAGGCAGGCGTGGGTGAGCAAATAGAGGAGGTTTGGGGGCCCAAGGGAGCATTAAATGCTCCAAATCTAGCCAAAAGTGGGCAAAAATCCACCCTAGCGCCCTTGGTCAACTAAATTCCCCAAAACAAGGAGAGAGGGCGCACCAGCAATAAATGAGGGCGCACTTGTGGACAAAACTGGAGGCTGGGTGAACTGGTTTGCTCAGAAGTGGGTGTGAACACTCTCAAAGTGGGTTTTTGACCAACTATAGTCACTTAATCCAAAACATGGTTTAATTAAGCACATGGATAATTAAAATTTATGGATTATGGTACTAAGTGTGGTTACTGTTCTAACACCCCCCCTTAACCATAACTTTGTACATCTCATGAAAGATAAGTGGGAGGCCTTGGCAACAAAGGCTCAAGTCACCTCAATACAAACAGAAATTTTATTTGTCCATATGAACCGAGGAAAAGAAGTAAAACCTCATGGGATAAAAACTTCCCTCAAAAATGGACATGGGGCTGAACCTGCAATTAAATTGCAGCAATCACCATCCATCACTCACTCCAAGCAAAGATCTCAAGTAAGTGAAGGTCTTCTCTGTAAAGCACTTGGTGAAAATATCAGCAGTTTGCTCGGTGGATGGGCAATACTGCAATGAAATCACCCTGTCATGCACCAAGCCCCGAATGTAATGCATGTGGATCTCAATGTGCTTTGTTCTTTGCCTCTGTACTGGATCAGTAGATATCTTGATGGCACTTTGATTATCCACCCAAATATTGGTTGGAGAATCAATAGCAACACCAAACTCCCGAAGAATGCCTTGCAACCAAACACACTGTGTGGCTGCGTTCACTGTTGCCCTGTACTCGGCCTCTGCTGATGAAAGAGAAATTGTATGCTGTTTCTTACTTGACCAGAAAATAGGACCTTCAGCAAACATAAACACAAAACCTGAAGTGGACTTTCTATCGATGGGATCTCCCGCCCAATCGGAATCAGAAAATCCAGCTAGTTGAAGTGAAGAACCAGCTGCATAGTGTACCCCGAAGCTCTTAGTTCCTTGGACATAATGAAGGATTCTTTTGGCTGCCTTCCAATGGATCTCATGTGGCTGCTGCATATACCTTGCTACAGCACTTACAGCATAAGACAAATCAGGTCTTGTATGTGTAAGGTACAGCAAACTTCCAACTAGCTGCCTATAGAGTGTGCAATCCACCACCGGAGAGTCTTCAAATTCACCTAGTTTTATGCCTGAAAGGAATGGGCACTTGGCTGCCTTACATTCAGCCATTTTGAACTTGAATAACAGGTCTGAAGCATACTTAGATTGACTCAGCAAAATACCTCTCTCAGATTGCTCAATTTCCAAACCCAAAAATTGCCTTAGCAATCCTAGGTCGCTCATGGCAAATTCACTGTGCAAAGAAGCTTTAATTGAGCCAATTTGTTTGGTGCAGCTCCCTGTAATTAAGAGATCATCAACATACAGTACAATGACCTGCAAATTACCATCACAATGCTGCAAAT
The DNA here is from genome assembly GCA_027924585.1 of Larix kaempferi. NCBI lineage: Eukaryota > Viridiplantae > Streptophyta > Pinopsida > Pinales > Pinaceae > Larix > Larix kaempferi. Next base: position 3,207,278 of record BSBM01000110.1, read on the forward strand.
AAACATTTGGATCAGACTTGCATCGACAGAAACCAATTGAGAGCAAAAAAGCATCCATTTTGGCATACCAAGCCCTGGGGGCTTGCTTGAGTCCATAGAGTGACTTCTTCAACCTGCATACAAGTGTGGGATCCTCTTGGAATCCTTCAGGCTGCTGCATATATATCTCTTCCTGTAGCTCACCATGCAAGAATGCACTTTTGACATCCATGTGGTGAACTTCCCAACCTTTACTAGCTGCCATGGCTAGAGCTAGTCTAATTGAGTCCATCTTTGCAACCGGTGCAAAGGTCTCTGTATAATCCACACCATGGATTTGTGAGTAGCCCTTAGCCACTAACCTAGCCTTATACTTCAGATCAGAACCATCAGCAACAGGTTTGGTTCGAAAAATCCACTTACATTGCACTAGTTTCCTCTTGGGAGGAAGAGGCACCAAATCCCATGTTTTGTTCTCTTGGAGAGATTGGAATTCTTCTTGCATTGCTGCCCTCCACCTTGGATCATGATGAGCTTCCTGATATGATGTTGGATCAGATCCAATCATCATATAACAGTGATCAGCAAGCTCACTCTCATTTGCAAATGAAGCATTGATTGTTTGGGATCTAGTCTTCCTAGGCTCTTGGGGATTGCCTGCCAATTCACCTGCAGCTTCTATGATTTTTCCAGCCCACTTGGGCCTTGATGGTGACTCATGTACAGCAATGTCATCTTCAGCTATGTCATCTTCAGCAATATCAGAAAAATCAGAGGAAGAATCATCACTAATCTCATTGAGGTGTGGAGGAGAGGAGCTTTCCCCCGGTGCAAGCTCAAAATCTGGAATTGGTTCTTCTTCGAATTGCACACTTCTCTCAATGAAAGTTTTAAGTGTGGATGTGTCAAAGAGCTTGTAGCCCTTTGTGTCCTCACCATATCCAACCATGATACATTCCCTACTCTGTGGCTCCAAAGCCTTCCTCTTTTCTGATGGAATTCGAGCCCATGCTCTAGACCCAAAAATCCTGAAATTTGACACATTTGGTTTTTGGCCAAACCATGCCTCATAGGGGGTTTTTCCTTTGACTGATTTGTGAAAGGCTCTGTTCTGAATATGAGCAGCACAATTGATGGCTTCAGCCCATAGCTTAGGGCTTAGATCCCTAGCTTCAATCATGCAAGTAGCCATCTCCTTGAGAGATCTATTCTTCCTCTCTGCCACACCATTTTGCTGAGGTGTGTAGGGGATTGAATGTTGCATTTGGATGCCACATTCCTCACAAAGGTGCTGAATGTTGTTATTCACATATTCCTTTCCATTATCAGTCCTAAGGATCTTTATCTTATGACCACTATGGTTCTCCACTAGGGCTTTCCAAATCTTCAGTTTCTCAAACACTTCTGACTTCAATTTAAGGAAGTAAACCCAGCAGAATCGAGAGTAGTCATCTATGAATGTAAGTACATACCTTGATCCACCATATGATGGAGTGGGAAGAGGACCAATGAGGTCTGAATGTACCAATCCAAGTGGTTGAGTGGCTCTCCTTGCCATTCCCTTCTCATAGTTGCGCTCAGGATGCTTTCCAACTACACACCCAATGCATGCACCATTCGATGATCTGATTTCTGGAAGCCCTTCCACCATCTCGTCCCTGTGCAATTGCTGGAGATATTTGTAGTTCATGTGGCCAAATCTTTCATGCCACAACTTGGAGGTCTCGTTGGCATGAGAGACAAGAGCATGGTCACTAGAATTTGGAATGAAATTTGAGAATTTGTACATTCTCTCATCATGATCTGCATACCCTACTGCCACAACTTGATTTGAGGAAATTTCTGAGATTTCTACCAAATCTGGAGTGAATGTCACTCTCTTGGCTTCTCCTGTATGAGTCATTTGATAGACTGATAGCAAATTTGCAGCCAATGAAGGTACATAGAGCACATCACTGAAATAGCCATGCTCCATGTCAATCCTTCCAATCCCCTTGGTTTGGAGTTCTGAATCATCTCCCATTCGAACTGTTGGGCCACCATTCGAATGCAAAGAGGAGAAGAGCTCTCTGGATGAAACCATATGTCTGGAAGCTCCTGAATCAATGATGAAGGAAGAGGGATTCGAAGTACCTGCTACCAAAGCATGACACTTCTCCTTATTGTCAGGGTTTGAGGTGCTCTCTTTCTTCCTTGCGCCCTCAGGGACTGGGATGTTGTTCTTCTCCAGCAGCTGCGCCATTGAGTCAATGGTTTTCTTCATACATGAGCTCTCTGGATGCCATCCCCTATGACAATAGGTGCATTTGGTCTTTTCCTTTCCCTTCTTGTCCTTCTCCTTTGACAGATTCGAACCCCCATCTGCAGACTTGGTCTTGTCAAACTTCCTCTTCTCTTGCTGCTTCGAATTCTTGGCTTTCTGCTTTCCTTTGCTTGCATTTGAAACACCCATTGCCAATGCTTGGTCCTTTGATTTTATGGTGCCCATCTGAACTAGTTTATCCTGCTCCTGAGTGAGACACTCCATGAAGGTAGCTAGTGATGGCATTTGCCAATTTCGAAGGGTCATTTTGGCTGAGTGAAATGTGCTAACAAATACTGAAAACTCTGGGCCTAGCTTCGAAAGGATGGACAGAATCAGTTGTTCCTCCTTCTTAACAATTCCACATTGTTGCAGTTGAAGCACCAGTGACTTGAATTTCGTGAAGAACTCCTGGATGGTTTCAAAATGCGCTGGGCTCAAGCTAATGAGCTCGTTTTCAAGCTGGTGGCCTCTCAGTTCATCAGTTTTCCCAAAGAGTGATTCTAGCTTCACCCATACTTCATTGGGAGTTGTCAAACTGTCTGTATGAAACAAGAGTTCCCTTGAAATGCTCAGGCATAGCAATCCATAAGCTTCATCAAGTCGATTGTAGTACTTTGCTTTCTCCACAGCAGAATTTGGCTCCACTTCTGTGCCCATGGTCACTCTATAGAGACCCTTAGATCTCAGCTTGATGACCATCTCAGCCTTCCAATCGAAAAAATTGAAGGGTGTGAGCAACATTTGGTTTGCTTCCATGACTGCTGCGTTGATGGTGAGAAAACTACTGAAACACCTGCAAAAAACACTCAATTTTTGTCTGGAAATCCTCTCTAGAATGCAGTTCAACGCTCAATGTTGGCCTGCAACTCACTAACTCCACGATGGCTCTGATACCATGTGAGTATTTTGATCACAGAAGATCGAGGAGCTATGGAGAACCTCACAAAATCGAATTAATTTGCAATTACAGTGGAAAAATTTGAAAAAAGAGATAAATTTACACACAATGTATGCTCAAATCTTTGATTAACTGACTGTCTAACATGTGAAAATGTTAGTAACAGGTTTTTATTACATCCATGAGAAAATCGAGAGCATTAGGTGGCTCAAGCTGAGTGTACAAGTCATCAATGCCAAATTGGCCTCAATCCCCCCTAGGTGGGTCCAACTCAATCCCAATCACCCCAAACAGCTACGAATTCTGGTGTGGAGGTGGCTGAAGCATGCTGAGTCATTAATTAGCTCAAGGCAGGCGTGGGTGAGCAAATAGAGGAGGTTTGGGGGCCCAAGGGAGCATTAAATGCTCCAAATCTAGCCAAAAGTGGGCAAAAATCCACCCTAGCGCCCTTGGTCAACTAAATTCCCCAAAACAAGGAGAGAGGGCGCACCAGCAATAAATGAGGGCGCACTTGTGGACAAAACTGGAGGCTGGGTGAACTGGTTTGCTCAGAAGTGGGTGTGAACACTCTCAAAGTGGGTTTTTGACCAACTATAGTCACTTAATCCAAAACATGGTTTAATTAAGCACATGGATAATTAAAATTTATGGATTATGGTACTAAGTGTGGTTACTGTTCTAACAATGTGTCTTCAATTTCCTTAATATCTACAACTTTTTCTCCTACAATTCATAGAGTTCTGCACAAAATATTCAAGTGGTATCCTCAATTCAAAACTTGGAGTGGTCAAGAACCAACATTCAAGCACTTCAAAGTGTTTGGATCTCATGAATGGGCTCACATTTTGTAACACCCAGTTTTTAACCCCAACATGTAATGATGTAAATATGTATATGGCTCCTTGCACAAATATGGGGGAGATTTTAGATGCAAATGATGTTTTGCAAAACATGTTCCTATTGTATAATTCAACAACGTGTACATGTTTATAAATAATAGGAATGGGTAGGTTTGAGTAAGATAAGAGGGATTGGACACAAAGTCTAAGAGAGGAAAATGCGCACACATTTTTTCTCTCTAAAATAGGTCTGTGATTTGGAGAACAAAAACGGGTGCATGATTTTGTCTACATCTTTTATTCCCCAAATTGGGCCGTGAGCCCCATTTTTCACTATGTGTACAACTATGAATTCGACGATGACATGGGAAAAATTAGGGTGCGAATTTGATATCCACAAGAATCCTCAACCAATTTATCCTCCATCACAGGTAAATATTGTTCCCTCTTTCTATTTTTAGTCATTTTTTTTCTAAAAAAACTTTTAAAAATACCTTACAATAAACTCTAAAATATCACAAAAGAAACAATTTATCAAAGAAATATCCATCCAAGCCATAGGACAATCTATCCAACAACTAATTGAATACATCTCCAAAATATATCTACAATTATAGATCAAATATCCAAAATATGTTTTACTTATTATTTTATATAATGTAGTAGCTAAGTTTAAGAAGACTACACTTGACCAACATTTCCTTTATGTCCTTGCCCTGGAATAGAAATACAACTGAAAGAATTGCTTTCAACCATTTTAAACTCATAATCCTAACTTAGAACCTAATATCCCCTCTTATCAAAACCATAACGACAACCCTAAATCCTTCAATTCTCTCAACTCCCAACAATCCCAAGCCTATACCCGCACCAACCCCAGTCTTCATCCCACTACTTCACGACATCAAAATTGATGCCACTACCACAAAACCCCAACTCATGAAATTGTGGAATGTCAATTTTAGAATGCCAACCTCAAGCCAAATCCTTATTTTCTAATGAACATGGAAGTGAATTCATCACAACTCCTTCTTCCACTACTCTTTCTTCTACTTCTTCTAAGGTCATGTACTGATGAAAATTGAACTACATGCAGGTTTTGCAATATGTAATTGAACCTTAGTAGTGTTTGTCATGCTAGAAACTCCACAAAATTTGGTGTGCTAGAACATGAAAAATTCTCATTGCCCCAACTTTTCTTTACACTAATATATCTAATGTTATATTTGCATCAAGTTCCAATTTTAGTATTGTGCCAAAGATTATTGGTGATATGAATCGTATGGTTAGGACAAGTATTTTTGGAATTGGTTGGATAGTAAAATATTTTCACTATGTTAAAACGAACACATAACTAAGAGGGACCACATAGAATATGCACTAACTAAAAATTTGTACTTGATTAAATCAATAATCCATTACATAAATTGATAGTAACTCAACCAACATAACAGGACCAAAGACACTAGTATCTAAGGTGTTGTGTGACCACTTTCAATGAGATGATAATGATCTTGATCATGCATTTTATAATGTAAGTTAATTGTAGAACACATGTATTTTATAATCTCTATTAACACCAAAAAATTGTCCACTTTGCTCATCCCCTAGCCACACCATATCCTTACATCATCACAACTGTCCATGTCTAAAATCCCAAAGTTGAAATTTAAATTGGCTCATAATTAATATTTTGGATATTTCCTCTTTCCACAAAAGAGGGAAGTTGACACATTCATTAAAAATGGGAAAAGGAGGAAAATCCACCAAAATAAGAAAATTCCCAAAAAGTAAAAAAAGAAGCGGCAAAAGATAAAATCCCATAAAAGGGGGAAAAGTCTAATTCCTATCCAAATACAATGGGATACCAAAACCATCAACCATTTTTCCAGCAAATACCATGGGCCACCAAAAACGTCAACCATTTTTCCTATATATTGAATGTGAAGGTCCCTCATTTGATATATCTTTTCTCCATACATTACCTATATTGTTACTTTGTTGAAATATCCACTGAAACCCTGAATCCCCTTTGTGCATTCTAGTTTCACCTTTCTCCGAGAGTTTGCACCTCGTGACATGTAGTTTGATAACATTGGGCTGCTAGGAGACCAAGAGCACTCTACTTTAGAAGGCTACAAGGGTCCCCTGCCATTTCTATTTCGAGGTATTCCTTACTCCATGTAAATCCCATTCTTATCATTAATACAAAAATCATTCTTTCATTTATATGCTTATTGAAGAATGTCTGCAATATTAGTTTAGATTTATTTCATGCACATGTTTAGTGTTGTTTCTATTTCTATCATTTATTTTATATAGTTTGCATCCCTATTGAAACTCTACTTTGGTTTCCATAAACCTTAGTAGGTTTCTTTTGGCCAGTGCTGGTGTGAAAACACCGACAATAGTTTTTGGTGACTCCACCGGGTTCAATCTCTATTGATCTGTGGTTTTCCTTGACCACATTTTTTTTCTTCAGTTTGTTATGTTCGCTTCACCTTGTTTTCATAATGTTTGTTGTAGTCTTCCATATATGGATCAAATAACCGTTGAACCTCCTAGTTTGGCACTTTTTGGCACTCTATTTTTCATTTTTTTTTCTTTTTGGCTGAGGTCGCACCTATTTGGCCATTAAGGGCAATCCAAGTTGCACCTTCCACCCTGTTTGGAGTGACCTATCACTACAAAAGCCTCAATAAGTGTGACCTTCCTATTTCAGGATATTTTCCACACATGTTGTACTACGTCTTACATGTGACCTAGGTCTCCTCGTTTGCTAAGGTAAGTGTTACTTGTCACACAAAAACCCCACAATAAGTGTGGCCTATCTGTTTTTTGGGTTTTTCTACTCCTGTCATGAATTTTTTTAGTTCTGTGTGAACCGGGCGCCTCTATTTCTTTGATAAGTGTGATATGCAATTTTGTTTTTATTTTCTAAGTTGTTTCCAACCCCCTAGAATCTCTGCGCAGCCTCTACCCTTTGCAAATTGTTTTTTTTTCCACTTTTGTTCTTTTGCAGTGTCCTTTTTGTTCTACTTGCAGCCATTAGCTTGTAGCAAGTGCCTATAGATATGCCTCTATGAAAACCTTGTATTGAAGAAAAAAATGTTTCTTGAGTATGTGTTGCATCTTTAGGTGACATTCATATCTATTAGGACTGCATTGTTCATTTTTCAGTAAGTTGTGTGTGGAAAAATCATTGCTTTTTTTTACCTTTAAATTAAATGCTTAGCCTTAGCTGAAATGGTTTCCAAAAGAATTTTTTTACTTAGTACTATTTATCATTTCCATAAGCATTTATTTTCAACCTTATATCTGGGTACACACCACATGTGCACACATTTCAAGCCCTAAAATTAATGTTTGGTTCATGAAACCATGATCATCCTTAAAATTAACCATAACACAATGAATCTTAACCTCACTCGAGGACAAAAAAAATTGTAATTAGGTTAGTACACTGGGGATAGGCATCCAAATAATTCCCCTTGGTCATTTACATTTGAGACATAACAGTTGTCCTTTTAGGGAATCAAAATCCTCTAGTATTTGTGGACACGGTTGAGACCGATTTATGGGGGGGCTCTTGTTTCATGGGGGTAGGTGGCAAGACTAGAACTGGAAAGCCAAGTGGAATTTTGCTCTCCACTTAGTGTTAAAGATCATCCATATCACTGTCTTTGGACTGAAGCTACAGGTAACCTTTCCTGATGTGGCGTGTCGTGAATGAGGTCTCCTAGAATCCTTTCTTTTTGGACTCGTTTACCCAAGATCCCCTTTGGTAGGGGGATATCACTAAGCCATATTGGTCTTCCATTTTGTTTTATTTGACTGTGGATTTCATGACCCTGTAGGGGAAACAATTTTTTAAGGTTTCCATATTTTAGATAAGTGATTGATTGTTCCTTTATCTGATAGGTTAGTGGGTCATTTTCTCTTTATACGAGTGATTCTTGTTGGATTTGTGGCCATTTTGTTGTAGCTCATCTACTGTCACACCTAGTGGAAGTGGGTTTTCTCAACATGTTGTTGGATTGAGTGCATTGTTGTTGTTCTCTCCTCTTGCACATTTAGTTGCATTGGGGTTTTCGATCCCTTTATCGAGATTGATATCATACCCTTTTAGTGTTTACGATCCTGTCACTATATTTCCTCTGAGATACTCTTGCAGACTTTGGGGGTAGTTTCCACAGTATGTTTTCTTAGACGGCACATGTTCGACCCTATTTCGGAACATGTCACTATCTCTAAAGCCACTTTTTGAGACATGTGAGTTTAAGTTTGACTCCTATTAGTTAGAGTCACCCACACACTCACCCACACACATCTTAATGGCTGTAAATATCCCAACTCTTTTCATTGGGGGAACTGCTTGTGGCGGAAGTGGCAGTGTCTTGACGATTGTTTCCATGACCAACATAGTCATTAGTTCCACAAGAACCACAATTCTCGATTCCAGAATGATTATGAATCTAGGTGGTAGTATCCCCATGATCCTAGCTATGAAAACCATAGTTGTATGATCTACAGTGACTCCCACCCCCGGTGGAGGAGGTCTCATGATCACATCCACATCCAACATAATAGTTAGTTCCACCATGTCTTACTTGACTGCTAGTTTTCCATTTATGGCTAGTCTCGACCTTCCCTATTTGGCTAGAATGACCAATTATCCAATCCGTCATGATCCAAACTAGCCCCCAATGCTTACCAAAATCTCCTCATACATCCCAAAGTTTGAAGGGAAGGCCAAGGAAGACCCCTAGAAACACATCATGTCTTTCCACTTATGGTTTCCATCCAATAGAATAGTGGACAATTCCATTATACTACATCTCTTTTAAAGAACCCTCACTAGTGTTGCAACTAAGTGGTACATTGATCAAACACATGGGGTACATCCCGATTTTGTGTCCTTATCCTCCACTTTCCTGCAAATATTTCAATTTCCCGTTCGGTATGATGCTGAAGTTGAGATCCTCATGTGTTGTCAAAATAATTCCTCCACGCACATTATGGACCATATCCATGAGTGGCGTAGATGTCAAAGTTTATGTAAGATCAAACTTGACGATTGCTTATTCCTAGACTGGCTCCTCAAGTCTCTCCTCCCCACCATCTCCAAAGATGTGGCTTTCGAATGCCCGCGGTATGAGGAAGAAGTAATCCTTAAGGCGCAATAGTTTGACTTGATTTATGCATAGTTAGTCTATCTCTACACCATTCTCCTCGACGCCCCTCATGGAGACTCCTCTTAGAAGGATCTACCAAGAGCATATCATGTCATAGGTGGTGTTATTATCATTGTTGCATCCCAACCTAAACCATATACATATTTACCCCCATGACGACCAATTATTCATATAGAAATGCCTATAGCATTATGGATACCCTGATGGGATCATTTCCCTCACCAGGCTATGGCCCTTATATATCCCTTGTGTCATCTCTTTTAGGAGGACCACTCTCTTATGTGCCTATGTTCCTTACCTCTCATGTCCATGGACCTTCCTATAGAGGACCTGCATATGGTGGTACTCCTCAAGGTTACACACCACCTCCAACCATCAAGCCCTATTATCCTTGTCCAAGCACACCACTAGAAGCTCCAGTACAAGCCTCTCCCCAGGATCCACCTTTTCCACAAGGGTAGGTTTATGTGTAGCAGAACCAACCGCCAACCCAACCAATCCCCAATAACCAATGGGGGTAGTCTAATCAGAGAAAAGGTAGGAAAAAAGGAAATAATCAACGTCAGGGAGGGGGAAGACAACCTCCAAACCCACCTAACAAGAATGGAGCTAATATTGCCAATCAGGACCCCAATCAACCCCCTAAGCATGGAAAGAATCCATAGCTACAAACCAATCATTTGTGTTCTTTTGCAATGTCTATGGACATTACACACATCATTTCCCCCATTTGGCTAAAGCTTGTCAGCTTTGGGTAAGGCTAATAGGAAAGAAGCAATTGCTGCCCCTCAAGCACAACCTAACCCACTTCAACTGGTCCAACAACTGATGGTGTTTAAAAACCCTTTACCCACTCAAGGGGTAGTTGTTAGGACTCCAAGTTAAATTCTTTATGCAATGGTTTTGATTATTTCTGTGATTAGACTATTCCCTTTTGCCATCATATCTTATTCTTTTGTCATTCGAAGTCCCCAAAACTTATAGAAACTTCATGATTTTTATTTTTAAGGTATGTAAGGTATAATTATTTCTATTTTCCTGACATTTACATGATTGAGTAAGTTTTGATGATAACAAATGGTAACTAACAACTATTTATAGGTTTTTTCAGAAAACTTGAAAAACCTGTAATTGGTAAGTTTTTCCTGTAATGACAAGATTTTTGTAATTGGAGTAGTTTGATATAGTTGCAGGTTTCCGAATGAGAATATGCCACTTGGATTTGTTCAAGGACACCTCTATCATGGTTCTATGTCCATTCGATCGCACCCAACAAACACATGTGAAGTTATAAGGCTTGGTCAAAATTCCAATCAAACCCAGATTTTTAGCAGCAGTTTTTCCAGATAGCCATATTGCACTTTGATTTGCAAAAACCGCCAAATTGGGTACTACACTTACAATTTCACCAAAAATGCTTTGGTTTAAGAGATATCAGTGGGGGAGTAAAGCAAATCTACCCAAAATGATGAATTTCTAGATTTGGGGGAGTTCTTAGCTAAAATTGTGAATATCGAATTCTCCATTTGGGGATTCGATCTGATCATGTCCAATGGATGTAAGATGTATAAATACCTATTCATAGGTGAATAAGGGGATGGTATGGGGTTTTGACGCTGCTACTATAATAAATAGTTTTTAATCAAAAGGAGAATTATTGTTTACATATGTTGTTATATGTGAATTTCTTGTAGCTAGGTAGCTGAGTAGATGAGTTTCATTTGGTAGAATGTTGCTGAAGAGGAAGGACCCCATCCAATATTAGTGCTTCTACCTTTGTGTGGTGTGTTCAGATATTGCTTTATTAAATTGTTATGTGTGTGCAGATTTACCTATTTAACCTGTACTCATGTTAATTACAATTTCAAGTAATTTTTGTTATTTACTATGTTTTCCATAAAACTATGAATGTGTGATTCAATCTATTGTGTGATATTCCATGGATTGTTAATAGATATCTCTTAGGACTTAGACTTATTAATGCATTAATTGAAATTCCTTTCCAATTTGATTATGAAATTTTTATTTGTAGCGAGTAATAGTCAATAGTATATATTTGAAAATGAAGTACTGTTAGAGAAATGACCTTTAAAGGCATGTGGGATGGCTTTCACCTGTGATTCTACCTGAGATCAACATACATCTAATCTGATAATTTACTCTTGCAAGTTGCAAATTTGATTTAATATTTTCAGCATGTGTGTATTTGTTTTTGATGCTTGAGAACTCTTTCAAACACACTTTCGCTAGTTGACAATGGAGACTAGAAACATAACAACCATACAACAAACTGCTTTTGATTCATTACATTGTTGTACCTGTAGTTCGGCCAAGCCCCAATTTTTCCATTAAAGAAATTTCAATATATTAACTGGTTTCATAAAGATTCTTTGAGTTTTGCATTTAGGATAAGTCAATATGTCTTTAGTCTTGCACATACAGTGCTTGCACCTCAGAATCCTACGAGCCTCGGTTTGACATTAAATCGTTGGAGAAATTAAATACCATAATTCTACCCCAACATTTTGGCGTCATTTCCAAGGATGTGCTAAATGGATTAAAGTCTAGGTAGGTAAGTTGCTTTTAAATTATGAAAAGGAGGAGGAATGAATAATAAGAGAAGAGGTAAGAACCTTCACTACCACCATTGTTGAAAGAAGGTAAGTATTCTTGCTCTGTCATCATTGGTGAAGATATTCCAAATCTTTTTCATGCTTGTAGATTTAGTAGTAGATTAAATTTCAATTCTAACATTTTTCATTTCTAGCATTACAAGAATATCCTTTTGAATACTAATCCATTTTTATTGAAGTACTAATCCATGTGCAAGACAAGAATCATTATTCAACAAAGAAGGCTTCATAAATGTTCAAGAATATGTGGAGAAGATAAAAATGATTCTCCAATAGCTCTCTCAAATCCTAACAGCAGCTATAATCTATACCTCTCATCAAGAGAAAATATTGATAGCAGTTAAGAACATATATGCACTCCAAGAAGTGATAAGAGAGGAAGAGTCCCGACAACAACAAGAGGAGACCAAGGAATCATGTACCACATTATATGGAGAGAAGCCATTGGAACAAGATATTGAAGAGTTTTTGACATGCTTAGTAGCAGATCCTCTATGCACACCAAATGCTAATCATCCAACAGTAGAATATCTCCATGGCATGGTACAGGAGAACATGCATAGTGGTCTAAATGAACAACTGAACCATGAGCATCATGAACTCATTGAATGTTGGTTTCAAATAACTATCAACTCACACCACTCCTTCATTCTTCATCACTTATTGGTATCATCATCAAAGAAGCTAATGCTTCGTACTATGGTATACATTAAATTTTTTATCTTTTAAACCTGAGTATGAATGTATTTTTACACCTGTTACAGACATGGTTTCAATAGAAGTAATCCTACACCTGAAGGAGATCTTATTTTATTCAAGTAGGGTAGGATGATGTATTATAAATAAATAAAAGAATAAAAAAAGTAAAGATAAAAATAGAATTTGCCGTGAAAACCAGCTTGCTTGGCACAACATAGCAGGATTCTAGTTAGAAGACCAAGCAACTGGATAGCTAGATTCTAAATAAAATTTGAAGGTATCTTCTACAAGTTTTTCTAAAAATCTAAAATCATTATTGGTTTGTGCTTGTGCCGACTGATGAAGAATTTCTTAAGGTATTCCTTTCAACAAGATTTGTCCCATCGACAACATCACCTTATCTAGGATGAGAGCTAGAGACATTTAAAAGTACCTTGAGGCCTACATCCATTAATGGTAGGTTCTCTCGTCGGCAAGTAATGAGAATTCCTTAATGTTTCTTACTCAGTGAATTTTTTTGATGTTCGACAACAAATCATCTATTCACATCATACAAAATGTACTTGGGTACCTTGATATCCATAACATCAGTGATGGAATATCTCACACTAGTTAACAACTGACATCATTGGTTGCTAACCCAGTGATTTTCCTTTCTGTTCGACATCAGAAAATCCATTCACAAGAAGGAATTTGTACCAGGATTGAGTTCAAGTTGAACATTCAACAAGATTTACATGTTTTCAGTGGGAGTTACAAGTTTTCAGTAGGCATCACAAGTTTTCAATAGAATTTACAAGTTTTTACAAAATTTACAAGTTTTCTGAAAAACTTGTAATTTAAGCATTTTCAAGAAGAAGAAAAAAACTTGTAATCAGGCATATTCCAACAGATTTTTAGTCTCCAATAGTAGCAACAATTTAGTCCTTTGTATAAACAACTTATAATTCAGTAGTATATTTTTCCAATAAAACAACAACATGATTGCTGTGAAGGATGATCATCCATATTTAATAATAGTCACCTCACCTAGTTTGCATGAGGGAATGAAAACCCTCAAGTGTGGGGGAGTGGATGCCAACACCTTCATATTATTATTATCATATTCAACATATTAACCTCCAATCAACATACATATTCAATGATCAATGCTTTGTCATCACCAGCCGAGTAGCATTCTCAACACAATCAGTCCACTGCCATTTCTGCACCATAGAAAGAAAGCATCAGTCAACATCCATAAAACACGTATTTGTAAGTTACTAAGGTATGTAATAATTTCTTAGTCTTTGTAAATATTCAGGAACAAGACCATAATATCCTTTACATATACTATTACATCATGACTTGTACTTATTCCTACCAAATTGTTTCCATGTCATGCCTTATTATCATCACCTAATCAACCAAACTCTTACCCTATCCTGTCAATCATGTATTATCTAATGATGACCATTTAATCATGATTCAACATCGCGTTATATGATTTGACAATCACATTTTATCATTATTGTAATTTCAAACTCATCATCGACCTCTTAACTCTATTCAATTTATTTTACCTGGTCCATTAAACCTATAATCCACTCGTTATACTCATTGGCCCTAGTAAGTAGCATTGTGATCACTACCACTCATAGTTGAATCAATTTGATAGGTTTGATATCTACTCATAGCCATGGTGAAGAAGATATGAATTAGATTCCATGACATGCTTAGATACAGAATCGAGAAGAAAGTAACGTTGCTACGGAGTAGGGCTATATGTTTTCTTTGAAAGGTTGCAGGTTTTCATGAAGAACTCAATCTGGATTTCACCTTTTCATTTGATAAAGGAGTTGTTAATATTAGAGGTTGGAATTTTCTAGTTTCCAAGGAGTCTAATGATGGGGCAACATGGTTTCTTTCTTCTGCTGAGAAATGGTTCAAAACGCAAAGGCTCAAGGACAAAAATTCATGGAATTTATTTGTTGAAAGCATTCATCCTCTTCTCGATTGGAATTAGGACATACGCAAGAAGTGACTCAAAGTTTACAGAATAATATGGAAGAATTTTTTTTATATAAATCCATTCTAAGAAATATTGTAGAATCTTGTCAAAAAAAGGAGGATCTATAAACAATCATCTACATTCCCAAAAATCATGTTGATTTGTAATATCTAAGGAAGAAGCAATCAATTATGGATATAGAGGTTGATGATGATTGGTAGAGAATACTAAGCGCCAACCTAAGGACTCATCACCAAAAATGAAATTACTAGATTTTGAAATCCAGGATCACTACATAGGGGAGTTGTAGTAGTTATCTACTCCAGATTCTTCCCTTGCGGTAAGTCTGAATTTTTTGTTTCTCAAGTTAGAAAAGTATTATAAATCAAAATAGCACTTCTCCATCCACGATGACACTAAAATTTGTAAGTCGCACAAAAGGACACCATGGATTGAAGAGATTTGAATTTATACTTAGCTTGTTGGCCTATCTCATTTCTATTTCATCTATCTTTCCCATTTTATTTATTTTGGTTTGTGACATGCGTGCGAGTGATGGTCATGCAGCATGTGTATCACAAAGATACCGCTGGTTTATCCACTTGTGTGTGAAAGAAAAAGTTTCATGTGCATTCTGCTAATGGGTGAATTGCATGTTACACACCCTATGTTTGTTTTCCACATGCGCGTACCTAATTAAAATTCAAAAAATAAAATAAAAATCGAATTTGGGTAGTTCTTGATAACTTCCTTAGTAGTTATGAACCCCTATCCATTCAAGGACTCCTCATGCTATTATAAAAACAAGTAAGGTTGGCCTTGAAGGGGACTTTTGGATCATTGGTAATGAAATGCTAGAAGAATTTGGTCTCCCTCTAATCCTCATTTTATGTGATTGAGATATTAACTTTCCCATGACCTGGAGATTGTTGGAGCATTGTGGAAAAGAGAAGTAAAGGAACCTAGGTCAAGGTTTCGTGAAGTGCCTCATCATAGAAATGTATAATTGTACTTGTTATTGTGATTAATAAAGACATCTTTCCTTTCCCAATATATTGTTGCAGTCTAGTTCAATGAAATGTTTGTTATTTGTATTGAAATCTAATGTATATGTTTGAAATATATCAATGTACTAGTTTCAATTTATCTTCATTTTATTGTAGCCATAAGCTTTGAGAAACGTATTCTATGTTCTACAGGTGTTATAGAGTTAGAGTTAAATATTAAGGTCACGGTTGAAGGTCTATTAAAATCTAGGACCAACCTTCTTAAATAAGCTACACCATCTTGAACCTTTAGTATAGTCTTTATCTTTTACAAAGGTTTGGATGCTTGTTTGATTGTAGATGTTGAGGTTATTTCCCTTAGGATGTTGATAGTCTCATCAAAACCATAGGACTTCTTTCCTTAAAACAAAAAGAAATGTTGCAGAATGAATGAAATAGAAGAAACATATCTTGGAATTATAGTTTGTATATAGATATATTAAAATGAAAATAAGTTCTTGAAAAGAAATGGTGATAAACTTAGGAAAGAAAACATAGATCTACAACTTCGAATGCAACTTTTGAAGAAAAAA
This sequence comes from Larix kaempferi, assembly GCA_027924585.1. Classification (NCBI taxonomy): domain Eukaryota; kingdom Viridiplantae; phylum Streptophyta; class Pinopsida; order Pinales; family Pinaceae; genus Larix; species Larix kaempferi. Next base: position 3,223,395 of record BSBM01000110.1, read on the forward strand.
GAAGGAGCTCAGGTGTAGAAATAAAATGTTAAAGAATAACAAAATCAACAAAAAGAAACACATGAAGGAATACAAGAAAATTAGGTTTCCAAATCTGGAAATGAAATTCTGGATGATATACTGACAAACACATTAGCTTTGGCCTCTTTCAAAATTTGTTTAGTCAATTGACAAGGAAATGATGATTTATATGATTTGGGAATTATTTATAAACATCAGTACAAGGATAGAGATTTAGAGCATGCAAGAGGAATGGTACATAAAGTACCTTATTGCAGAAAATAGATGGAGGAACACAATTCAAAATTTGCAAAATCAAGTCATAGTCTTCAAAAAAAAAAAAGAGAAAATGTATGATTTTACTCTACAAAGAGTAAGTTACCAACCCATTCAGTTGTATACTTAGTGTACTTCCATGAATAGTGGACTACACTTAAATTGTCACGGTTATAATTATGTGGGAAATTTGAAATACAAATTATGGAAGATTTGAAAGAAGTTTATAATAATTCTCCTTTTAGAACCAAATCTGATGTGTGAATTATATTCATTCAAAATATTCTTAGAATTTGAATAGTGTGGGATCCAAATGTTCTTGTCGGTGACACTAATCTTTGTTCTTTCATATTCTTCATTCTCGGTCCGATCTGGATAATAGATTTTTGTATGATTATGAGTCAATGTCTGGAATGTATGTTTGAAGGGAGCACCATATTCTTGTTGAACTAAACAATAATAATGAAGAAGTATTGACAAAAAACGAACACTCTGAAATCTTCATCTCTACGAGAATATGAGTAAATCAAAACTGAAGATGTTCTAACAGCATTAACCGCCTCATAAAAGCGGTGGTACATACTTGTTCCATTATAGCTCAGAGATCCTATGGAATATCCTTACTTGAAGATTGATATTACCCACTTTAATCTTTATAACAACTCCTTGGGAGGAGTCGGAACACAATTATTTGCATTGAGATTCTATTTTCTACCACTTTGGTGCAGTGGCAGGAGTTACAGGGTGTTGATGGGAAGATCCGACCTGCTCACCAACAAGGAGAAATAGCCCACACAAAGTGCTTAAAGCATCGATTTGTGTGTTTGGAATAGCCACTTCTCGCGGGAACAAAGGCCTCGCTTCCTATATGGATTTTCTCTAAAAAAGAGAGCCTCACAATCATATTTCAATCATTTCCTACATGATAAACTACTCTGGAATGAAATGAAAAGTTAACTATGATGCAAATTCCGATAGATGAAACAAACAGTTTAGTAGCTGCTAAACTAAGAAGAGTTTAGAACCTGCTAAAAAACCTGTAGGTTTCCGCTACGAAATAAAACTGTAAGCTAAACTTAAAACTAAATTTAGTCAAATCTATTTCTATCCTAAAGGAGCAAATTTAAAGAAAGAATTTATGATACATAAAATGATAGTTTTTATAGCCAATTTACTTAAACAAAGTTAAGTAAATAGCCATTTGAATAAGAACACCAATTTTATCAATGATAAACAAATAAAAAAAACAATTATTGTTGATCTTGAATCTAATTATTTATGCTATCAGAGTAATGTGATCATTTCAAACAATATACGTAGAATGCAACTACAAAAAAATAAGTTAAGATAATCAAATAAATTTGTAATCAATTTTACAAAGTATATGAAAATCTTACAGAGCACCATTGACCACAACCCACTGCATGAAAATGATCACTGAGCAATCTTTGGTTTTCAATTTACAGCTTCATAAATAATTACAAGGAAAGATGAACGGCCAACATAAAGCTAACTGAAGAACAACACGTCTTCCTTTATCTGTTACATAAAATTATTACAAAGAAGAGTACATAATGAGAAAGAAGAAAATATTTCATTTGTGGAGAGACTTATCCCCCTTGGGCATTCGAATTCTTCTTCTTTATAAAGGTCGTAAGATCCTTCTTCTGCTTTCCATTTGTTGGGATGAACCGATAGATCTAGAGATCTACTTGGGATTAGGTGCAACCACTCCTTAAGATGATCAAATAATCTCGCAATCATTGGCTCAAAAATAACTTCCTCACATAATTAATTAACTGTCTACATGTAGCTAGCTAATTTTAATAAGTTCACAACAATCTTGGGAAAATATCTCAACGAACTTATAACAACTTGCTTAGAAATGTGGCAATTTTAGGTGAACTTGAGAAGTATGACGGCATATGGTTTTCCTTTCCACACTGTGGTTTATTGTTATGCGATTCCAGTTTAACCCTTCATCAATGTCCAAAATTTATGACATAATACTTTCTCAAAGTGGATTCATGCAATATTTAAATATAACAAAAGTTTATTAAAATATTCATATATTGGAACAATTAAACTTTTATTTTATTCTATTCAAATGTACACTATCCAAAAAGAACTAAGTGAATTACATTAATGCAAATTGATAAAGTGACTTTATGTGAAAATTTGAATACCTAGGAACCAAATTTTAGATAGAAAATCACAAAAAATTTGGTAATCAAATTTTATGTGCAGAAATAAAGCTTTTTCTTTTGAATATGCATATAAGATTGACCTTTCATATTAGTAACGTGTCTTTAGTTATTATGTTAAAGTTAACTATGTTAAATACATTATTAACATTGTCTTATAAATATTCAATATGATAAATTAATAAATGTTAACTTTTATTATATAGGTATAATATTGTTTTATTGTTATTAGAAAAGAATAATATGACTTGGAATATTTATCAAAAGAGTAATCTGAAAAAATAAATATTTCCATATATATAGATATATATAACAAGCCATTAATATCCTATCTAAATAAAGCATGAGACTTATTTACCAAAAAAACAACTATAGTGTGTAAGAAATAATATTTTATTTTAAAATAAACAATGTTGACTCTTTTAAGATATGAATAGGAAATTTGAGATTGAGTGTTTAGTTAATTTACCATGATCTTCCAAATCACACTTTTAATTCATTAACGAACTGAAAAGACCAAATTTTGACAAAATTGTCAAAAAAAAATTTAATGCAATTTTCACAACCAAAATATGGAACTAGTTCGAATAAGGCTAATATAGATCATGCAAGCATCATCAATAGTGAAGGATATCCATCCTTTTTCATTGAGTTTCAAGAAGAAAGTTAGCCAAGTATCTAGTGTGGTTCAAGTTCTAGTTGGTTTTTTTGTGTGACAAGTAGCTTCATGATTCAATTGGTGGAGTTTTACTAGATTAATCTCTGCCTCTACTAGCCTGTCGATGGATTGTGCTCCTGTAAGTTTGGATGGTCATTCCCTGGTGTATATTTGACTATAATATCTATGTATTATTTGTTGAATGATCCTCGATAGTCTATTTTCATATCTAAGGTCGAAATACTTTGGGGAGAGTAAAGTTTTGTAAGGAAGAAATCCATTACTTGGGAGTTAGTTGCATATCTCTCTTTGTACTTTCTGGACTATTGAACATCATATTTCTCAAAATATTGCAGATGAAAATGCAACCATGTAACTTCTGAAGATATCCATCCTACAAAAACAAAATTGTAGTCTGATTCTCTCATGTGTCTGATCAAATTTATGGTGTATGTTTATCTCTTGTAGAAATTAGCTTTAATAGTTAACTAGTTTTGATTTCTGAGCTGTGTAAATTACATAGGTGTTTCCAAAAATATATATGTGGGTCATGCTACACTGTTAGGGTGTGTTAGGTTCAAAATACCCATCCCTAGAAGAAATTCGAACTTGTTCAGTTTTGTTTGGAAAACCTGGGGAAAAAAGTGGCTTATGTCCAACTTATGGTAGTTTGAGCACATGATCTTATTTCTATTATAGTTTTTCTCTGTTACGAGTATATAAACTGTATAGGTGATTTCAGATATGAGTTATAGAGCTTACTACTTCTAGTTGCTTCTAGATTGCACCAGAAGCAGAAGGATTCCCACATAATTCCTGGGGAAATTGCCTATGGTCATTTGGCTTCCCTAAATGGTCTTCCTAGGTGTGTTGCATCTGGAAAAGTGAAAATGTCAAAGAAAGGCATTGAATTAATCCCGTGAACTTACTCTGTAGTGATCTAGTTTATGCGTGTCTTTGGATGCTCATAAACCCCTGTATAGAAAAATTAGTGAAGGTCTAGTGGTGTTTGGGATAAAACTTAAAATTCTAGTCCGAAAGTAGTCACTTTCGAGTTAGGTTACTAAATCCTGTTTGGGTACATTACAAATTTTGAAAAGCCACGAGATGTAAGACATGCACTTATTCGTATATTTTCGAAACCATTCTCTTCATGTGTCATGAGTCAATATATTCAAGTCATACCTCTCCTTCCTTGGAGGCATGCACTAACCCTACCATCTTAGGGGATGCACTAGTTCATATCATCCATTCAGCTAAGGAAGAACCATCTATAGATCCAGATGAAGAAGTTGTTGACATGGATAAATAGGTTGTTGTAGATCCAACAACCAAAGTACTTTCAACATAGGATACTCTTCATGAAACATTTGATCTAGTTGGATATCCAATAGATACTTACTGGACCCACTCACATTCTCAAAGTGATCCTCATTCACTCATTGCTATTGAACCCTTGATTCCCATCCATAGTTTCATGGACAATATAGGATATCCACAATTTTTTCATAAGCTGACAAAAATCCATATTGGTATGCTACCATGAAGGAGGAGCATCAATCTCTAATGAAGAACCAAGCTTCCCATCCATATCCCCTACCCTCTGGTACGAAACTTGTATGGTGCAAGTGGAGATCTTGATAAAGTTGGTAGTAGATGGACATGAGAGTGATCATGAATCAATATGTACTCAACAATATCCTCTTTTTTTGGGGGGGGTGGGTGGTCTTGGGGGGATCATTTCCCAATAAGTTTTCCATATTTTCTCGCTTTCAAGAGATATTCTTTTTGTACATGGGTACCTAACATGGATTCTATTATTCATCATAATCACCTAAGTTAGGCTTAATGTGAGGATTTGGTGTACACATACACCTTACTGCATCCATTTTGCATCTCTAATGGTCAAGATCACACCTACTAGAGTTAATCTCTTCTCTCCATTCTCAAATATACTCTTCCTAGACCAATCCCTTTTTTTGAGGTTAAAATGTAAACTAATAGTTAGTTAGGGTTCCTTCCTATTTAGTTTTCCCCATTTTTAGAGATTAAGGCACTCTTTCTTGAGGGTCCCTCGCTCTTTAGGTTTTTTTTCACTTAAGTTAGCAAATAAGGCTTAGTGAATTGATTAAGACACCCTAATTGGATATTTTAGCTTAGTTAACTATCTAGTTGGATAATTTGTCTTAGTCAACTACCAAGTATACCCTATTTTGACTAATTTGGGCAAGTTATACTTTAGTTTCACATGCATAAATAAGTTAACTACCTCTTGAGGTTGTTCCAAGTCTAGTTAACCATGGCCACTCATGCATTGCCAGGTTTCTCTCTAAGGAGGGCGCACTTATCTAAAATTAGGCACAAAATCACCTCACTTGAGTTTCGAATTCCTAGTTACACCGTATAATCTATTGCATGCTCATCATTGCTTCCTTAACAATGTGCATTTGATTTGTTATGGGTAATTACTATGTGTTTGACTAGTAATTCATCTCATGCATGTAATTAAGACTAAGCTTGGTTATCTATATATGAATTCTTTCATCTCATTGATGAAGAACTTGTATAATCCATTTCTCAGTGTATTCTTTTGAGGATTCATTAATTAATAAAAGATACTTAGCTTTGCTCTTGATGCAGGAGGGGAGCCAACCAACAAGGTTGCCGATGAACACTAGTGCAGAGAGCAGGTTGACTTGTCAAAGTCAACAAATCGAGCAGAAGCAGTCGAAGTGCAACCGACTAGGGCAGCACAACGGATGTTGTGATCGATCGAGAATCGACAGGAATTAGTCGATAGATGACAAGTGGAAGGAATAAGACATCGGATAGTCGACGAGTGGTCAAACTATGACGCGACAGTTTTGGCAGAGCTAAGCGCGGAGGAAGGGAGGACTGGTGAACCACAGAAGATGAGAAGCAAACCGACAGGAAAGTCAAGATGTGACTGAATACTGTAGCAGGGTTGAAAGGGAAGAAAGTCAAGGGACTATACCTAGTATCCGTTTAGGGTTGCTGAGGAAGTTATTACAGTTATTGCGAGTTGGTGAAAGACATGATAGGTGACATCATGGATAGAGGCTGTGCAGCACGACTAGGAGCTGATAGTTGCAGGTTCGCGGGATTTGGAAGGATTGGCGGACAGGAGGATGCGTGTCTCGGGGTTTGCAGCAGTCTCGGGAATAGTAGCAACAAAGTAGAAGGCATGGAGAAGGTAGAGGATATTCAGTCTTTTATAAGTAGAATCAGAGCATAGAGCCGAGAGAAGTTGTGAAGAGTCACACCGAGTGAAGAGGAGAGGGGATATCGAGACATAGCTCAGTGTTCAGTGTTGAACCAGGAGAGGGTGAGGTCAACACACAAGGAAAACACACCATAGTTACTTCTAAGTTGTAACGGTTGAGGCCGAGTTTAGTTAGTTATTTTTTTACAGTTATTCCGCATTGTAACCAAATTCAGAGAAGTAATATAAAGCCACTTCTGGCATCCTGTTTACACCTGTTTTGTGTAAGCATTGTGGTTTGTGTCGAGTGTATTGTTAAGAAAGAAAGTATTCCAGTAAGGTCACTCGTATCATTTGGTATCAGAGTGCGGATCGTAGTATATCAGAGTGGGAACGAAGAGCCGAAAGAAATTCTGGTTGAGAAGATGACTGTACCAACCGTGACTTGCATCAGTTGGTATCGGAGTGGAAGAATCTGTCGAGTTCATGGTATTGAGCCTGCAAGTGAGTTGGACAGCTCCAGCTGCGGTTGGGTAGTGTTGTGCACGACTTGTTTAAGTCCGGTTGTGATTGGATGCATGAGAGTTTCAACAGAGGTTGGAAATGGCTCATAGAGGCGTTAACGTCATAGGATGAAGGACGCGTGGCATAGCAACTGTCACAGTGGATCGTGAGATGTTCGACAAATGCATACTTTGACGAATGAAGTTGCGGCGATCAAAGAAAACCAGGGGCGTGGTTGTATTCCTGAAGTGCTAAACCACAGCGACGAGGAAGTCGAAGAGGTGGAAGCTCAGGACAAAGCCGCAGAGGAACTAGAGGAAAAACTGATCAAACTCCCGAAGAATATGAGAGGTTGGGAGAAGATAGACATGCGTACGTACTCGGGAATCCTAGACCCAAAAGATTTGATCGACTAGTTCAGAGAGATGGAGAAATACTTTGACATAGAGTAGATCGAGGATCCTAAATGGGTTAAGACTGCATGTTTGAGGTTGAAAGGCCATGCCTCGTTGTGGTGGGACAATGTACATGTTGACAGACTCAAGAAAGGCAAGGAGAAAATCAAGTCTTGGGACAAAATGGTTTCCAAGTTGAAGGGAAAGTTCTTGCCAAATGACTATGTGATTTCCTTGTTCAGGAAGTTACAGAACTTTCGACAAAAAGAAATGACCATGAAAGAGTACACGGAGGAGTTCTGCTAATTGTCGATTCGATCAAGACAAACTGATGAAAGAGAAGAAGTTGTCGCTAGATACATGAATGGACTGAAATATGTTATTCAGGATGAACTTAGCATGTCGAGATTCAGAGCAGTCGGCGAAGCCAACCAATTATCTCTTAAAGTAGAAGCGAAGCTATCAAGAAAATCCACAGCGACCAGGGGAAGGATGACTAGTCGGGGTGCGAAAACTTTCTCCGCGAAAGGCCAAAGTAGTGGGTACAGGAGGGAAGGTGTCGAAGATAGCCGACACGTATAAGGGACATCGACACGGGAGAAAGTGCAAGAAAACTGACATGATGGTCGTGAGAACCGCGGTTGAGGTGCGTATAGTCGAAGTGGTCCATCCGATAAGAAAGGAGCTAACAGACCAACCATAATCTATTACAAGTGTCGAGGAATGGGATACAAGGCAAGGGAGTTCCCAGAGAAACTACATGTTTTAGAGGATTCAAAACCTAGACCTCGAAAGGATGAACAAGTCGATGAGAGGGAAGAATTGACATCCGACAACAGTGGAGGTGAAAACAAGAAGAATCGAAATCTGATGGTTCAAAGGACCTTGATCCAGGAAGATCAATGTGAGCCGATGGAACCAACACAACGGAAGGTGATCTTTCGAACGAAGGTGTGGATCGGAGAATGGCGTTGCAAAACCATAGTTGATGGTGGAAGCATGGACAATCTTGTGTTGACATAAGTCATCAACAAGATCGGGTTGAAGTGTCGAGAACACCCACACCCCTACAAGATCTCATGGTTGTAGAAAGGACACCATGCCAAGGTGACCAGACAGTGCCTTATCAACTTCAGAATTGAAGGATTAGAGGATAACGTACTGTGAAATGTAGTTCCCATGGATGCATGCCATGTATTGTTAGGAAGATCATGACAATATGATCGGAATATGATCTATGATGGTCGAGCCAACACAGTCACAGTGTGGAAGAATGGCATGAAGAGGACTCTTAAGCCGAGGCGAGAAGAGCAAGCCGACATCAAGGATGGCGAGAACAATCTTTGGGAAAAGAGAGTGTTGATGAGCACCGCGAAGGAATTCCTTGCAGAAGAGGAGAGGCAGTTGGGATTTTTTGCGATCATTCTGAAAGGACCATATGTCGATGGAATGACTAGGGAGGAGCATATTCCCGTCGAGATTGAGGAGTTGCTCGAAGAATTAAGGGGCATAATGGTTGATGAGAAAGTGACGGGATTGCCGCCGACAAGGAGCATATCCCTCAGATCGACTTGATTCCAAGGTCGAGTCTTCCAAACAAGGAACCATATAGGATGAGTCCGACAGAGGGATAAGAACTAAACCGATAGGTCCAAGAGTTGTTGGACAGAGGGTTAATCAGAAAAAATTCTGAGCTCGTGTGCAGTACTAGCAGTATTGACACCAAAGAAGGGTGGAGAATGGAGAATGTGTACCAACTCCAAGGTATCAACAAGATCACGATCAAGTATCGATTTCCATTGCCGAGGATGGATGACTTGATGGATTGCCTAAGTGGAGCGACATACTTCACAAAAATAGACCTGAAGAGTGCATACCACCATATTAGGGTCAGAGAAGGAGATGAATGGAAGACAGCATTCAAGACAAAAGAAGGGTTGTACGAGTGGTTAGTCATGCCATTTGGGTTGACTAATGCACCCAACACATTCATGAGATTGATGAATGAGGTGTTGAAAGCATTTCTAGTAAAGTTTCTTGTAGTCTATTCAGATGACATTCTGATTTTCAGTCAAACCAAGGAAGAACACTTGGAACACATTCAACAAGTATTGTAGAAATTGCAGGAAGAAAAGCTGATGGTAAACCTGCAAAAGTGTTTCTTCATGAAGAAGGAATTGGTGTACTTGGGATTTGTAATCTCGGGTAAAGGGTTGGTGATGGACCCAGAGAAGGTGAAGGTAATAGTAGATTGGCCAGAACTGATAAGTACGACGGGAGTGAGAAGTTTCCATGGACTTTCTAGTTTCTACTAGAAGTTCATTCTAGGATTCAGTCGAATCTGTGCACCATTGACAGAATGCATGAGAAAGGGTCAGTTCAAGTGGATGGATGAAGTCTAGAAATCTTTCGATGAGTTGAAGGAAAAAGTCACTAAGAGCCCAGTCTTGTCACTCCCAGACTTTGAAAAAAATTTCCAGGTCGATTGTGATGCGAGTGGAATAGCAATTGGAGCATTGTTGAGCCAGGAGGGCCGACCAATTGCATTCTTTAGTGAAAAGCTGAATGGAGTGAACCAGAAGTTTTCGGTCTATGACTAGGAGTTTTATGCTATCATTCAAGCACTGAAAAAGCGGAGGCATTATTTGTTGCCCAAGGAATTTGTGGTGTATACAGATCACCAAGCATTGAGGTATTTAAACACTCAGTCAAAATTAGATCAGAGACACATGAAGTGGGTGGAGCTACTTCAGAGATATACATTCTTGTTACGACATAGGTCGAGCAAGTCGAATAAAGTTGTCGACGCATTGAGTAGGAGAGTTACGCTATTGAACACGACGACAGTTCAGGCAAGAGGGATAGAGTTGATAAAGATGGACTATGAGACCGACGAGGATTTTGCAAAAGCATGGAAGGCTTGTCGTGAACCTTGGAGTATCGATAGGACTCCATATTTGAGTTACTTCATTCAAGAATGTTATCTGTTTAGGGGAAGTCAGTTGTGCATTCCCAGAGGATTAGAGAACCTGATCCGAGAATTTCATAATGGTGGGTTAGCATGACACTTTGGCATCGACAAGACCAAAGCACTGGTTGACGAGAAGTATTTCTGGCTAGGGATGTCGACAGATGTCAGAAGGTGGGTTTGACAATGTCAAGTTTGCTAGTTGGCAAAGGGAAGGAGTCAGAATACAGGGTTGTATACACCATTGCTGGTACCAGATAACCCTTGGGAGCATCTTAGCATTAATTTTGTGTTAGGATTACCAAGGACTTAGCAAGGAAGTGACTCAATATTTGTTGTAGTCGACAGATTTTTGAAGATGGGGCATTTCATACCATGTAAGAAGACGCGTGATGCCACAGGGATTGTTGTACTATTCTTAAAAGAGATAGTCAGATTGCACAGGTTGCCAAAGAGTATCACGTCAAATCGGGATACCAAGTTTATGGGGCATTTCTGGAGAACCCTATGGAAGAAACTGGACACAAAGTTACATTTTAGCTCGGCATACCATCCGCAGATAGATGGACAGACTGAGGTGGTCAATAGAAGTTTGGGAAACCTTCTGAGATGTCTAGCAGCCGACATACCCAAGTAGTGGGAGAATGTGTTGGCACAGGCAGAGTTTGCATACAACAATTTTTTGAATCGGTCGAAGGGATTGAGCCCATTCCATATTGTTTAGGGGAGAATCCCACACGGAGTGGTGGATTTGGTCGAATTTCCGACAGGGACCAGGAAGAGCGCGGATGCAGAATCATCCGCAGAGCATATGCATGAAGTTCATGAAAATGTGTGAAAGCGCATAGAGAAGAGTAACGTGGCATATAAGTTGAGGGCCAAAAGCAAAAAGAGGCTACAATCGTTCCAAGAAGGGGACTTAGTCTATGCATATTTACGGAAGGAGAGATTTTCGACAGGAACATACAACAAGCTGAAGCTGAAGAAGATAGGACCATGTAGAGTTCTGATGAAGATTTCGGACAATGCTTATGTGTTGGAATTGCCGGAAGAGTTGAACATTTCAGCGATGTTCAATGTTTCAGATATGTACAAGTTTGAATAGGGGCCACGCAATGGAAGCAAGGAGGTGATAAGCATCGACTGGATAGACCAAATTCCATATCTCCTTGTTAGTTTATTGAAGATTATATTACTCTAGTACCATTTTCTTCTCTTCTATGGTGTTCTAACTGTATTGTTGCTTCATTTAGCTCATTGATCCATTGGTTCAAAATCTCACAATTTCACCATTGAAAGAAGTTATATACATTATCAATTTTCTAATTGATATCAATCTTAGTAGTGCAACATAATCTTTTATAGGGCACATGGATCATATTTATGCACATGACCAAGATAGGTGAAAGGAGAAGATCATGGAGTATATGGAACAAACAAATTCATACATGAATTTTAAGATCTATTTAAGTTGGATCTCCAACTATAATACACTTATCGAAGGAGAGCTAACCCAAAGGAACATATAATAAGCTAAAAATAAAGATGAACAAGCTATGTAGGATAGGATTGAGACAAGATTTGATATAAATTCATATGAAGTAGAGTTGTGAGAGAGGAGTATGACATATTAATCATATTCAATGATAAGTTCGAGTATAGAAAATAGACTCCAAAAACAAATCCAATAAAGAAGAGAATTTTTTTTGAATGGAGAGCATTAACTACAAATGACTTTCTCTTCACAATGTTGTTTTTAGGTAAAATTATAGATTTTTTATGGTTCACAATGGAGAAGACAACCTCATTAATGCTGAGCATGAATGTAACAATACTAGAGTCAATGCATAGAGAAAATTAACGAATGACAATGGGAGAATTGAGGAGAATGATGCCTTACATTACTTGTGACAGGAGGAGTGTAGGACTCTTACACTTCTCCATGATCTGAGAAGTCTTCCCCACCAACCTCTTGTATGCTTTCAATGATTTGTTTTACAAATGAATGGAGGTGAATAGCTTAATTCAAGAGACATGATGAAAAGGAGATGAAATCTAAGATTACCCTCCCGAGGAGGAGTCATATCCCCACAATAAACCGCCAAGCGAGACACAAATTTGGTATATGAGACCCTTGCGCAACAATTTAACTTCTAAAGTATACAAAGGTGTACATAGCCTACCCCTCTCCGGATTTGAACCTATGACCTCCTAGGAGGAAACACATGCTCTCAACCGTTAAGCCCACTCATGTTGTACCGTCTATATGAATGAAAAGAGTGTAATATGAAGTCAAAGGTGGTCAAGTAGTTAAGTAATTGAAATCATATGAATCAACAATACTTTACTAAAAGTCTATCTTAAGTAGTCATATCATTTACCTATAGAAATAGCTTTTTTAAATTTACATGAATCAACTTATACCATTAAAACCACTTATTTACAATTTCTATATAAACTCTTAAAACATTTCGAATTCAAAACCAAAATATTAAAAAAAAAAAAGTACTTCTAATAATTCTTATTCAAAAGATGTAGACTTCAAATTAATTTTTTATTCAAAAGATGTAGACTTCAAATTAATTTTTTAGATTTGATGTGAAGATTATAAAAAAATTGATTTAGATTAAAAATGTATATATAAAATGTCATTTTAATAAATTTATGATATCCCGTAAGTAAATGAATAATAATGAAAATGACATATATTCACTGCTATGTAAAGTGACTTTTTATGAGTGAAACTACAAAATTATGACATTAAGAATTTATATTATGTAAAGTGAATGATATCGTACACAACTTTTCCCGAGTGAGCATTAACAATTTATATTAAATGCATTTTTATTTTGTTAAATCAATATATTTTCAACGACTTTAAACAACTAACTATTTCAATGTAACTCAACGAATCTAGCAATGGAGATGACATTCGCTTGCGTAAGAGTTAATTTGAGTTAACTTATAAGATACGTGAACATCGTCGATGCTTTTTCAAGAGGTGGTTTAATGGTGAAAGTTAAAAGACAATTTTAATTGAAGTTATTCACATTTTAATTAAGGCTATTACAATTTTAACGCATGTCAACATGACAAGGAACATTTGTGAAAGTCATTAAAGAGCACTTTACACATCTATATTATTGGGACAAGGTAAAGAATATGCTGTAGGGAAGCAGAGTATGAAGATATGCATCGTTGATTTTAAAACATTAAGCACACGTTATCAAAGGAATGTTAAGGAATGTTGTGGAAGTTGGAATATATATTATTTTTGAGTGAAAGGAGGAACTGTTTAAACGAATTTGAAACTAGATCTTTTTATTTTTATTCTAGGATCATCATCACGCGATATCATCGAGTTTCAAATTCTTTTAACTCAGCTCTTCCTTTTACTCAAACCGATCCTGAGTAATGATTGTTTTTAAATATATATTATTGTTTGTTTCTATTAGATTTAAAGCAATATGTACCAAAAGTAGTAAAGTAATAACTATTATATAGGTTGGTTGGGATATATAAATTTAGAGTTGTCTAAAAATTAGACTTGTTTTTTATTTGTAGAATTTGAATTTATTTATTTATGATAGAAATGGATTCAACACATTAAAACACATAAAAAACCTAAAATTTTAGAGTTTAAAAATTGTAATCAGAATTTTTAAAAATTTCAATCAAATTTTTTCAAATTCATACTAAAAAATGACTAGACGTATAAATTTAAAACAATATGACGTTGTATTATTTATTTATATTAAATCCTAAATATGACGTTATTACGTTTTAATACAGCAATCATTGCAAATCGAAGACTAACCTACAAATTTTCCACGCATTCATGATTTTCTTAGGATAGGAATCAAGATATTATAGAATTCAATTACCTTACTGCAAATCGAATACTAACCTACAAATTTTCCACGCATTCATGATTATCTTAGGATAGGAATCAAGATATTATAGAATTCAATTACCAAACGCATCGTTAAGGTCGTTCGTGAAAATCGGTTGTTCCTGAAAATCGAGGATATACGGCACAAGTTGATTTTCTCATCTGTGAACGTCAACAGAAAACATGTTTTCGGTTCTTTAATTATCGTCATATAAAGAATCGAACAGGTCGGTCAAATGCGACAACTCTGGACCGACAACCTCAAACCGACAAAGGAGTGGGGCTGGCGAATTTGCAGATAATGAATAGGAATATTACACGATTCAAATGTGGGAGCAACCATTGTATCTCAGGCACTCAAATAGTTTTGTAAGCTCCACACTAAACCCTCCCGTCCAACTCATACACCTGATAACAGGGACTGTCATCTCTTACGTGACCCGCACTCAACCGCATGCCTGCATGCCCTTTTGTATTTAAGACCTTCAGAGCTCAGACTGATACCTAATTATCATTAACCCAGTGCAATAGATTAATGTAATATCCTATACGAAAAAAAATAACATTGGTTTTCAGCATATACTGGAGATGGGCGCGGATATAGGCTTTATTCTTGGTGTTCTAGGTCTGTATATACATCCGCTCAGAGTTGCATTTAATGAAGCTTTAGGGTTTTGAATCGCTTTCTCTTTTGAAAATAAATACTTTAAGATATATGATTTTGAGAAATTAGACTGCGATGTGATATGTCTGATTTATTTGAAGTTTGGGCAAATTTGTGCAGGAAATGTGATATCCCTCCTCGTTTTTATCTCGCCAGTGTAAGCTCTGAACTGTTTTGAATCCTTAAATACCTTCAGTCTCTAAGGGGCTCTTGTCAATTTTGTCAGTATTGTTGATTATGTTTTGGTTGGCAGGAAGACATTTTGGCGCATAGTGAAGAATAAATCCACACAGGACTTCAAATATCTCCCTTATGTCTGTACATTGTTGAGCACTTCTCTCTGGACATATTATGGATTAATCAAGCCAGGCGGATTCTTGGTAGCTACAGTTAATGGAGCAGGCGCTGTTCTGGAAGCCATTTATGTCATTATGTTTATAATTTACGTCAATAAGCAAATGAGGGTAAGTAGCAGGTTTTAGTTTGTGAATTCACAATACTGAACATAAGTATGAGTGTCACTTACAAAAGTGGAATCTTGATAGGGTTTAATATTTATATAAAATTAATAAACTTCATTTTGAATGTTTGGGTTTGTGGATGCACAAGTTTTAAATGTTTTGCATTGATAGGCCTATCTAGTTAAAGATAGATCTTGTCCATGTATAACTTTAATTATTCAGTGTAAATCTAAATATTGTTATTGTCATGCAGCTCAAGACTATTATGGTGGTGCTGCTTGTTGATGTAGCATTCTTCGTTGTTGTGTTTTTGGTTACCTTTCTGGCACTGGATCAGCAAATTAGAATAACTGTAATAGGAGTTCTCTGTGTGTTCTTAACATTAAGCATGTATTGTGCCCCGTTAATAGCCATGGTAAGCTAATTTTTCCACATTTAGGCTCAGAAAAAATACTTTTAAAAATGTGATTTCGGAAAGACTTTGGGTATGCCTTCAATCTTTCCTGAGCAGTTATGTTTGCAATAACTTGAGCAAAATTAGTGCAGTTTTGAATTTTATTAGTTTAATCGTAGAATTCCCTTGCATTTTAATTGTAACAGAGAACTACCATAATAAAGAAGAGCGTGGAATTCATGCCATTTTTCTTGTCATTCTTTCTGCTCCTCAACGGAGGAATCTGGGCACTCTGGGCAGTGCTGGAACGAGACATATTTGTTGGGGTTAGTGTTCAAGTTTTTTCATTCGAATTAGATTCAGATCAAATGTATATGATTTGAACAAATGTGCTCCTGCAATCTACAGATACCTAATGGAATCGGTGTAGGCCTTGGAACTGCACAGCTCGTTGTGTACATGGTTTATAGAAAGAGAAAGCCCACGCAAGGAATTAAAGAGAAAGATGTAAAGGCCGATGGCTCTAAACTTGGTGGGGATATCGAGATGGGCGCTGGAGATGGAGATGAATTCAGTGCAGCTAATTCCAAGTCCCGTCACAATACTCTAGAAAAAGGATCGAGTGTTCCCAAGGCTAATATACACGGTCTCAGAAAGTTTGCAAAATCCCTTTCACTAGACTAGCTGGGAAGTCGCAGTCAGATGCAGGGCGAAAATCCAGAAGGCCAGTGAAAATATTGAATGAGAGAAATCAATATGCATAAGTATGGTGTGTAAACATTGGATCAATAAATGTATAGCAGTAAACACCCCGAATCTTTTGTAATCTGCCATGATAAACTGATTATATATATTCATTCTTGTCTTTAGCCTGAAATCTGTCACGATGCAACAAATTAAATTATCTACGATGCAACAGAGATAATTTGAGTTTTCTTATTATCTGTTTGGATGGAACAGAGATCATTTGAGTTTTGTTATTATCTGTTTGGATGCAACAGAGATCATTTGAGTTTTGTTATCCATAATAACAGGGATAAAACCAAATTAAAATAAAAAACTTGTTTGTCGATAATGAAGTGACAAGCAGGCTAATAATGAAGCGACGAGCAGGCTAATAAAAAAATACTCAAAAAAAATAAATACGTGACATTAAAACGGCATAATACATCACTAATAGGTAAGCCTTATTAGTTCTTTTAAAGACTTTTTTATCTTGTAGATTGTTACACTCATGGGCCATTATATAAGTGAGTTCTTTTTACAACTTTTTTATCTTGTAGATTGCAACACTTGTGGGCCATTATATAAGCTAGAAGTGTTATTCAGTCTATGTTAATTTAAAGTTCAGAATAAAAAAGATATGATTATGTTGATGGTTTTTAACTTCGGCTGAGCTTGGATTAAATTTGGTTTCTTTGAAATTGAAAGAAATATATTCTAATTAATTTTGGATATTTTTTACTATAAATTGAAATTGAATCATACAATTATTAAACAATAAACTTAGTAATTGGTAAATCATATTGATTTTTTTTACGACTTTTTTTTCTTATAGATTGTTACACTTGGAGTTAACCATAAAATCATTAAACCATAAATTTAATAATTGGTAATTCATATTAGTTCTTTTTTATAATTTCTTTCTCTTATAGATTGTTACGTTTGCTGACACCATATGAGCTAGAATATTATAAAATTCAGGAGGTCTTAATTCAAAGTTAAAAATCAAAGAGATATATATTCCAATTAATTTTATAAAAAGAAAAAATAATAAAACTTGAATACTTCTTGTATGGATGTGGAAATTGAACCATGCCATCATTAAATTATGGATTTAATTTAAGGGATTTGAGCACATATAATAGATTTACATATTAAACCATTATAAATCTCTTGGAGGTGCAAAATATTTTTGGAATGCAAAATTTGAGGAAAAATTTGCAGCTCAAAAGATTTGATGGCTCTCACACTTAAACAATTAAAAGTTTTCATCACAATGAGTTCAAAATTAAAATGCATATATATATTCTTATTTTAAAAGTAAACAATATATACATATATTTCAATATACTATAATGATTGTTTGATCAAATCTTACAAAAATGAATCTCATGAATTCACAACAAGAAAATCCATCTTTTAGCACCACAAGTTAGCACCACTTATAGTTTGTGGTGTTAATATGGTGTTATATTAGTTAATATTATTGGAAATTGAGTTTTACCTTTATGAGAAATGTCACATTGGCAAGTATCATAAAGTGGTGCTGAGCTATTATTTCCCACATGGACATGTACACGTAGGATTTAATTATGTGGATTTGCACCATAAAAAAAATTCACAAATAATTATTTTGAAAATGACCCAATTCAATATTTTTTTATTTTTTTATCAATTCAAATAAATTATGAAAGCTTAATTTATGAATTTTTGCACCATACTTACAAGAAGTTAAAATATTTATGCAAATAAAGAAGTTCAAATATTTATATTTAGAATATTTATGAAAATAAATTCACGTGATTTATTTATGAGGTTTACACCACAAGCACAACAAGTTAAAAAAAAATATTTGGAAAATAGCTAAATTCATTTATTCATTTTTTATATTATTTAAACAAATAAATACAATTGACAAATAAATAAAAGAAAATATTTCTAATTTATCACTATTATAAAGTAGTAATAAAATTATTTGAATTTAACTTTGATTATTCATTTGAGATATTTTTATTTTCTTAATTTTTTTTATGGAAATTAGTATTATTATTAGGTTTTTAACACAAGACATGGGTCTAATGGAGAAAACCTCTAGCTAAGGCCCTAAAAGAAGCTTTTAGGAATCTAGGACCAAGAAGGACACCACAAAGGTCCCCACACATATTCCTAATAGTATTATTAGCCTCTAAGTATGGACATTCACACTATTATAAGTTTATAATCACTAGGGATAGTTCCAATGGTCCTCAACATTGTTGAACGAACAATCATAGGCCTTAGCCTAAAGGAATCCTAAGCATAAAGAAATGTCATGTTGTCAAGTACCATATAGTGGGGCTAAGCTCATATTTGTCACATGGACATGTACAAAAAGGATTTAAGTATGATGATTTGTGCCATAAACACAACAACATCACAAATAATTATTTTGCAATAACTTAATTCAATTTTTTTCATTAAAATAAATGCCCATGATTAATTTATGAGGTTTTAAACCACAATCACAACAAATTCAATTATTTGTTTTTATCACTATTTAAACCAGCAAGCTCACATGAGATTTCATTATTTGATAGGGCATGTTTTTATTGATATTATTAAATTTTCTAATGGATATTAATATCATTACTAGGCTTTGTGAAAAGGCATGGTTCTCAAATCCTTGGAGATGTTCGAGGGAGGAAAACTCTTCCTTGGGCCCTAAATGAATCTTTTAGGAATCTAGGACCAAGAAATATGGTCAAAACACATATATTCCTAAGAATATTCTTAACCTCTATGTCTGGATATTGATTGCATTATAAGGTTTTGATCACTAGTGATAGGTCTATCGGCCCTCGACCTAGTTAAGAGAAGAAACCTGGGCCTTAGCCTAAATTAAACTTCTAGGCATGTAGGGATAATAATGATTTGTCACAATAACACAAATTACTTTTTGAGAAGATCCATGGCCTTATACTAGGGATAATGGGGAGAGTTGGAGGAACTAAAACTAGGTATAAGTCTTTAGGGCATATAGATGATTAAGGAAGGAACCCCATGCCTTGGACCTTAGAGCAAACCTCTAGGCATATAAGATTAACAAGTATACCTTGAAACACCACATAAGGCCTCCTAAGGGTATCCTTGGCTTGATATTGGGGGTATTAATGTAAGTAAGAGGTTGTTTTAAGCACTATATATGGGTGTTTAGGCCCTTAACATGTTTGAGAGAGGTAACCTAGGCCTTATTCCCTAGTAAAATAGTTTGTGCATCCAAGGAAAAATACAACAGCTCAAAGAACTACACATGACAGATTGGGGTTATTATTTACCTCTAAGTAAGGAAATCAACACCATTATGATTTTTTTGCTAGTATGCACAATTCTTAGGTTTTTGTATAATGTCATAGGAGGAAACTTGGGCCTTAAACCCTAAGGGAAGCTTTAAACCACACCCATAAACTCCAAACACTATCATTGGCATCTGAGCATTCATATAAGTGACACTAGGCCCTAAAGGACAATTTTAAGGATATTGGGATAATAACAATGACTTAAACTATCACTTAGTAGATCATGCAATGTATAATATATCATTATTCTCAAAGTGGTATATGGGTGGAAATATGTGGTTTTGCGTACTAGCGATGGGTATAGGTAAATAGTTGGGGAAGAAATTGAAAGAATTATACCCTAACATAATATTATTGAGGTAATGGGCAATGACCAAGACCATGAACCATAACATACACCATTTAAAGTTGAAATTTGACATAATAGTTGGATATGAGCATAATCAAGAGTTTTTGCATAGAGGGATGGATCTCAAGTCCTTTATTGGAGTCATAAAAGTAAAGCAATATCCTTATGTAGGTGTCCCAAGGCCTTCACAATGATATTACATAGAAGCTGGCCATGAATTTATCCCTAAAGAAACCATTAAGGCATCCAAATCCATTAAGACACTATGTGTCTAGGTCTTATGGCCTTTTATGCTTAGATAAGATCAATGGAGGAGACCTAAATATCGACCACTAAAAGAATCTTCTAGCCATCCAGGGCTAAGAAGGTTTCCTCTAGCAAGAATGTTTCCTCCAACAACAACACATGGTTAGTGGAGGATACCTTAACCTTTTCCCCTAAAGGAAGCTTTTAACTATCTAGGGGTAAGAAGTTTGCCTCCACCAACCATACACAACCTCCTAGTTGTATAATTGGCCTATGATTTAGGATGTTATTATAGTTAGGTGTTGTTAAGTAGCATGTACACGTCTTAAGCCCTTGGGAATTATGTTCCATGGAAGAAGACCATGTTTTTGGCCCTAAAGAAATCATTGATGCATCTAGATCCATGAATACTACCTAAAAGAAACATTGATTACTTCAGAGGGGTATCTATGGCACTATGTATCTATGTATTGTCTTGGGGTCTTACAAATGGTTACTGGAGGAGACCTAAATCTCTAGCTCTAAATGATTCTTCCATCCATATAAGGCTAAGAAGATTGCATCCACTAAAAACACATGGCTTCTTAAGGGTATCATTGGACTATGATTGATTCTTTCATTTCCATTAGGTGTTTTTGAGTAGTATCTACATGTCTTGGGGCCTTGGGAATGATGTTATATAGGGAAAACAACCATGCCTTTGGCCTTAAAGAAACAATTGGGGCATCTAGAGTGATGAACAATTCCTATAGCACCATGCATGACCTTGCATGGATATCCATGCCACTATGTATCCATTTCTTGGGGCCTTGGGGATTTGGACATGGTCAAGGGAGGAGACTTGAACTTCTAGTCATAACGGAATCTTATAGCCATCCAAGGATAAGAAGATCGCCTCAACCAACCACACATGACCTATTGAGGGTAGCATTGTGAAGAACCTGCAACAATTAATTAATAAGAATATGCGAAATAGCAGAAATGACAGAACTCAGAATCACTTTTATATTGATTGTAGGACACTTCGAGGGAGCAACCTCCTTTGAGAAAGCTCAATACAAATAACTTCACGGTGCCTTCATAGGTCTCAACACACACTAATATACTAAGTCTAGGTGCCAATACTATGGGTCAAAACCATGGGCCAATACAAACTATGGATCAACAATACTATGGGCAACTTACAAAGCATATGCGCCAACCAACAATAACACAACTATGGATCAACAAATACTATGGGACAACTTACAAATCATATGCGTCCAACAACAATATACTAACAAAGGAAATAGAAGGGTTGACATGGGTTCCTAACATCCCTTCTCCCTTAGAAAAAGATTTGTCCTCAAAGCTTTAGATGTGGAAATTGATGCAAAATTGGATGAAGTGGTTCCCCTGTAGCATCTTTGGGTTGCATTCTGGGCCATTGACACATTTTGAGGTTCAGGAGGATTGCTTGGAATGCTGAAGAAGAACCATATTAGTTGCGTGAAAAGTGCGCTCTGAACGGTGCTGAGCGGCTTGTTGTTTCAGTCGAATTCTTGCCATGTGAAGATTGTCCTGCAGAATGAGAAGAATCTGATTGCGGTTTCAAAGAACCGAGCCAATTGCTTGAACTAGGGAGTTGCTAAGGGTGTATGGAAGAAGAAATGGCGGTGCCTGTCCATAGACTGCTTGATATGGTGTCCTTGTAGATGTGGTATTGTACCACTGGAGCGCTTCTAGGAAATCCATAGAAATAGTTGTCCAAATCTGTGTAGGGATGGGAAAGGGTTCAAGCAGTCCCGAAAGGAGTTTCATTTCACCCTTGTTGACCTGGCAAGTATCACAGTCAACCACCATCTGTTGAATTGGCAGTTTCAGTCCCTACCAAAAGAAGTTACATTGTTCCTGGTCATACTTTTGGAGGAACCCAGAGTGCCCTGCCGATGAAGAAGCATGGAGTTCATAGAAGAGATAGCCCTGTTGAACATATTGAAACCAGATTGGAACAAGCAGAGAAATAGCTATAAGAGAAACTGGGTCATCAAATGTGCGAGAAGGAGCATCTGCCACCATATTGTCCTTACCCTTCTTGTAAGTGATCGCATAGTCATAAACCATGAGGTGGATCACCCATTTTAGGTGTGCTGGGGAGGAGACCCATTGTTCCAGGAAATTTTTCAGACTATGGAGATCAGTCTTGATGCAGAAATAATTCCCTAATAGGGATGGTTGCCACGTTGGTATTGCATGCAAAATAGCCATCATTTCCTGCTGAGATGTAGACAAGGCTAAATGCTTACCGGAAAGGCCTCTTAAAGGCGAAAATCCCACTGGTGCAACAAAGACACCTGCATATCTATCTAAGGAAGTAGTGGAGACCGTTGATGGGTGCATCTGAATGGAATGGAGCTGAGCGATGATACCATGTGAATTCTTCTTAAGGATCTTTTCCAGGTGATGTGAACTGATGATGCAGAGAGAGTCTGGCTGTAAGCCTGTAAATTTGTGATGTGTCCCAATGATTGAAAACTGCATCCAAAGTTCAGCAAAATCCCATAAGATGGGGCCAAGTGTGCATAACCATTGAACGCCCAAAACCACATCACATCTACCTAAGGACAAGGAAAACATGTCAGAGCATAGGTTATAATCTTCCAGAGAGATACGCACATTGTGACACTTTTCGTTGCTAGGTAAGGTGCCTCCATTAACAACTATGACTTCAAAGTTGGAGCAAGGATGGACAAAACAATAAGCCTGTTTGGTGATCCGGGGGTCAATGAAGTTATGAGTGCTACCAGAATCAATGAGTATTGTAAGAGGAAGCTTCTTGAAATGACCCTTGATTCGCATTGTTTGGGGGGGTGGTGACGCTGGATAAAGCATGGAGAGATATCTCTAGTTGTTCATCCTGAGATGGGGGGTCAATAGGAGGCTCCTGAATGTCGAACTAAGCATCCATTGGATCTGGAGCTTCTTCACCAATTTTGGAGGCAGGCGGAGAACCCATATCCAAGAGATAGAGCTTTTGTTGAACACATCTATGTCCTCGAGTGAATTTCTCATCACAATTATAACAAATCCCTTTTTCTCTACGTGCCTGCATCTCTGTTTCAGACAAATGCTTGATAGGAGTTGGTCAAGTTGCTTGCGGAATGGGAGGTCGTTGAGAACCCATATTTTGGAAGGGAACAAAAATGGGTTTGGAGCGTTGTTGGGATACAATCTTGTCTTCTTCCAACTTAGCTAACTCTAGGACTTCCATCATTGTGTTGGGACATAACATTTTAACCTATGACTGGATTTCATCCTTAAGACCACTGATAAAACAACTCCTGTAGAATTCATCATACAAGCCTTCTCTGTGATTGGCTAGTTTCTCAAATTCGGTCTGATACTCTCTCACAATGCCACTTTGATGGAGTTTAGTGAGTGCTCCGGTGAAGTCATCAAAAGCACTGAGACCAAATTGTTGCAAAAGGAGTTGGCAAAAATCTGTCCATTTTGGCTCGTCATGAGCCTTGATGTACCAATGGTACCATTGAAAGGCTTCTTGTTCCAAATGAAAGGATGCAAGTGGAACTTTTTGGACATCAAAAGTATTATGCATACTGAAATACTGTTCTACACGATAGACCCATCCAGTCGAATCAGTACCATTGAAGCGAGGAAATCCAAGCTTTGGACCACAGAAATGGATGGAAGAAGAGAACCCAGTGGCTGCAGAAGATTATTGCTGTCGGTTATTGTTCATGGCTGAATGTTGAAGATGGAGGTTGAGAAATTTTTCATCCAGATCTTGCAGTTTGGTTTGGATGGCTGCAAGTGCTTCCTCCATGGTTTTTGTTCCGGCATGGGTGACAACCATAACCAGGTTTTTTTTTTTGGGGGGGGGGAATGGATAGAAAAACACAAACAAAATCTTATTTAGTAAAGGGAAATTTGGATTTGGGAAAAACTTAGAGGGGTAATTGGGGTTTGACTAGGTTTTGGACACTTTCTGATGGATATGGAAGCAAAAAATGGGGATTTTAGAAGCGAGGTGAAAGAACGAGAAAATTTGGCAAAGAGGGACAAAGAAGCAGAATTAAGAAAGGAACTCGGTGGAAACATTTGAAGGCAATTGGGTAAAATCTGAATAAGTTATGGAAAACCCTAAAAATAGACAAATGTGGGATTTTGGGCTTTGGGAAGTGGAATTTCGGATAGGGTCCTTAGGAATGAAATATGCAGAATGGGAATGTAGGGGTGTCAGTGAAGTTTCAGGGAAAATAGAGTGAAAACAAAGGAGATATGTCCAAAAAACATTTTTTTTTTAGGAATGGATCTGCAACGGGGCAGAAGGGATCTCAAATAGATAGATCTGCAATGGTGTGGAAGTGATCAGAAACAGAGGAATCTGAAACAACGCCGACTGGATCGAAAACGAATGGATCTGGAATAGATTTGAAATGGCTGGATGTGGAACGACTTTCAGAATGGATCTTAAACGATGCAGCAACAGTTCAGTTGAAAATAGATATGGACCCCAGGTATGTGCGGCTTCCTAATAGTTGATGGGTTTCACTCGGCCACCAATGTTGTCTGACGGCTTGCGTATTGGGGCAGTACCCCTCACTCCACGGCTTAGGTAAAACAAATAACCGCTTTGCCACAAACGAGAGCTCTTGGTTTACCTCACGGGTGGGAACTAGTCAATCAAGTAGGGATCGTTGCCCTTTTCGCTGGCAGGTCCTCTCAATGGGCCAGCTTTTTTGGGGTTCCTGTGGTACTCCTCACAATGAGTTTTAGGGCTTATGCCCAAGTACTTCCCATAGTTAAGCGGATAGGGATTATTCCCAGATCTGAAGCTGCAATAGATGTGAAAAAAAATTTTGGTAGAAATTTCACCCAGCGAGCCCAAGAAAGTGCTCTGATACTAGATGTGAAGAACATGCAACAATTAATTAATAAGAATATGCAAAATAGCAGAAATGGCAGAACTCAGAATCACTTTTATATTGATCGCAGGCCACTTCGAGGGGGCAACCTCCTTTGAGCAAGCTCAATACAAATAACTTCACGGTGCCTTCATAGGCCTCAACACACACTTATATACTAAGTCTAGGCGCCAATACTATGGGTCAAAACCATGGGCCAATACAAACTATGGATCAACAATGCTATGGGCAACTTACAAATCATATGCGCTAAACAACAAGAACATAACTATGGATCAACAAATAGTACGGGACGACTTACAAAGCATATGCGTCCAACAACAATATACTAACAAAGTAAATAGAAGGGTTGACATGGGTTCCTAACAAGCATTGTCATATGGTTGAGGATATTAACACCATTATGTGCTTTTGAGAAGTATGTAGGTGTCTTAGGACCTCAATAATGATGTTATAGATAAGAATACCATGCCTTTGGCCCTAAATAGGCCACTCAGCAATCTAGAGCCCGCAACAATGCCTTAAAGCACCATGCATTACTTTGCAAGGGTAACCATTGAGATTTGTATCTAGGTCTTAGGGACTTGAGGTCTTGGACATGGTCAGTGGAATAAATTTGAACCTTGGGCCTTAAATAAATATTTTATCCATCCAATCCTTAGAAGGTTTCCTCCACCAACCAAACATGGCCTCCTGAGGGTATCATTGGCCTATGATTAAGGATGACAATTCCAGTAGGCATTTTTGAAAGTATGTATGTGTCTCAATGTCTTGGGACTAACATTTTAGGGGAAAGATCATTCATTTGGCCCTAAAGAAACCATTAAGGCATCCCAAACCATTAACAATGACTTAAAGCACTGTGTGTGACTTTGCAAAGGTATCCATGGCACTATGTATCCAAGTCTTGGGGACTTGGGGGATTGGAAATGGTCATGGGAGGAGGCATGGTGCTCAATATCTAATGGAATATTCTAGCCATCTAGAGATAAGAAGGTTCTATCCACCACCAACACATTGCCTTTCAAGGGTCATTGGCCTATGATTGAGGATGTTAGTGACATTAGGGTTTTTTGAGGAGTATGTACATGTCTCAGGGTGTTGGGAATGAAGTTATAGGGAGGAATAACATGCTTTTATCCCTAAAGAAATCATTGAGGATTCCACAGCCATGAACAATACCTCGAAGAACCACACATGACCTTTTAGGGATATCCATGGAATTATGTATCTAGGTCTTGTGGGCTTAGGGAATTCAACATGGTCAATGAAAGAGACTTAAAAATAGGGCCCTAAAGGAAGCTTCTAGCCATCTGTGTCAAAGAAGGATGCCTTAACCAGCCATAGATGGCCTCTTGAGGGTATCATGGGCCTATAATTAGTGTTTTTAATTCCAATAGTTGATTTTTAGCATTAGACACATGTTTCAGGGCCTTGGGAGTAACACTCTATAGAAGAGGACCATGCTTTTGGCCCTAAAGAAACCATTTAGGCATACAAAGCCATAAATAATGATAGAAAGCACCACACATAGTCATCTAAAGTTAAGGAGGTGGTCGCCACCAACCACACATGGCCACTTGAGTGTATTATTAGCCTATGATTTATGATGTTGGTGACAACAAGTTGTTTTGAGTAGTATATAGTGTGTTAGGGCCTTGCGAATGATGTTCTAGGGAAGAAGACCATGCCTTTGGCCCTAAAGAAAATTTTGAGGCATTCGAAGCCACAAACATTTCCTCAAACCACCATGCACAATTTTGGAGTGGTATCTATAGTGCTATGTATTTGTATTGTGTGGCCTTAGGGCCTTGGACATGGTTAGTGGAGGAGACATAAAACTTAGGCTCTAAAGGAATTTTCTAGGCATCGAGAACTATGTAGGTTTCCTCCACTGATCACACATGGATTATTGAAGGTATCATTGGCCTATGATTCAGGATGTTGGTGCCATTAGGTGGTTTAAGAATTATTAAGTTGTTCTAGAGCCTTTGGAATGGAATTATAGGGATGTAAACCATACCTTTGGCTCTAAAGAAACCATTGAGGCATATAAAGCCATGCACAATGCCTCAAATAACTACACATGACTTTGCATGGGTATCCATTTTGTTATGTATCTAGGTCTTGTGGTCTTAGGACCATGGACATGGTAGTAAAGGAGACCTGCAACTCAAGCCCTAAAGGAATCTTCTAACCATCTAGGGTTAAGAAGGTTTCCTCCACCAATAAAAATTTGGTTCCTGAGGTCTTGTATCCATGGAGCAATGCCTGTAATCACCATGCATGACTTCGTAGAGATATTCGCGGCACAATGTACATACATGCCTTAGGGCCTTGGGGCCTTGGGGCCTTGGAGATGGTAGGGAGAACAAACTTGAATATTTGGCCCAAAAATAATATTTTATCCATCAAAGGCTAGGAATATTGTCTCCACCAACCAATAATGGCCTCTTGAGGTATCATTGGTCCATGATTGATAGTATTAATTATTTTAGGTGGTTTTGAGCTGAATGTATGTGTCTTAGGGATTTGGGAATGATTCTCTAGGAAATAAGACCACGAATGTTTCCCTAAAAAAAACCATTGAGGAATCTAGATCCATAAATAATGTATGAAATCACCATGCATAACTTTGCAACCATATCTATGGTGCTATGTATCTAGGTCCTAGGGCCTTGGTGTCTTGGACATGGTCAATGGAACAAACCTAAACCTTGGGCCCTAAAGAAATTTTCTATCCATCCAAGGCTAATAATGTTTCCACACCAACCACACATGTCCTCCTTAGGGTTTCATTGGCATATGACTGATTATATCGGTTCCATTAGGTGGTTATAAAAAATGTGAATGTGTCTCAAGGCCTTGGGAAGGACATTCTAGGGAAAAATACCATTCCATGGGCCCTAGAGAAACCATTGAGGCATTAAGATCCATGAAAAAATATTCAAATCACCACAGATGAATTTGTAGGGGTAACCATGGCACTATGTATCCAAACTATTGGGGACATGGGAGCATCAACATGGTCATGGGATGAGACCTAAATATTGAGGCCATAAAGGAAAATTTTAGCCATCCAGGGCTTATAAGGTGGCCTATAACAACCATACACAGACATCTTAGGGTATAATTAACCTATGATTGAGGATGTTGATGCTATTAGTTGGTTTCGAGAAGTATGTATGTGTCTTAGGGCCTTCAAAATGGTGCTATAGGGAAAAAGACCATGCCTTTAGCCCTAAATAAATCATTTAGGCATATAGAGTCATGAACAATGCCATAAGTGAATTTGTAGTGCTCTGGTTTTTACAGCAGAGCACTATGTAAAATTTCTCAGTTAATTTTCTACGTTTTAAACTTAATCAAGTGTATGGAAGTAAATTTCTAACAATTACTATGTGCCTAAATGATATTTAGTGTACTTTCGTGTTTTCCATCAACCTTACATTCGTAATTTAAAATAAGCAAGCATATCAATAATTCCTTTTCAACAATCATGTTCCAGCAATAAGAATATGTTTCACAACTCAGTAAATCAGTAAATAGAAAGTTATGCATGTTTACAGTAAGTTTTAGCATAATAGTCAAATAACGGAAATTACCTGATGCTGATGCTAACCGTAAGTTGTAGCGGGTTGTATAACTTCTTACGCAGCCAAACTGAAGTGTCCACCGTACCGACCAGCTATTATCTTGCTGGCCCTTGGAAATCAACGGATTTCCAAGCCCCCGAGCCCACAATCTGATAATCCCGAGAGCAGTCTTTCCTTCTGTTCTCAAAATCTTTCTGTTCGCCAAACTTTCTGTTCTCCCAACTTCTGTTCTCCAACTTCTTTTCTTCCCCCAATCAAAAAACCTCCCCTTTCTCCAAGCTCTCCCCCTCTATATAATTTCCCTTCCTCGAGAATATCTTGGGCTTACTCCACCGCCCCAAAATCCCCCTCTCGAGCCCCTCAACATTTACCCCTGTCACTAGTTCATTCATACACGGTTCTTTATAAAAATGTATAATTAATTACTCTCATGGAAAAATTAGTTGGTTTTGGATTGACGGTCGTAAATATTTATTACGGTGGGGATTATCACCCCAAGGTTATCCATTCGGGACAAGTTTCATTAAATACAAGTCTATCCGCCATCCTTGATATTTTAATGTTATTAATGTAATTAATAAAATATTATATAATTAGTTGTCCCTTGTCAACTTGGACATGATGTGTCTTAATGATCCACCTTATCCGTCGAGACTACTTAGCTTGAGGTTTAAATTCCAAGATTAACATTGAATAATTAAATATCCATTTTCCATCACATCACGTTTATTCCAAAAATGATTATCTTATTATGGCTAACTTTTGAAATGGAATTAATCACACAATATTAATTTATAACTCAATATTTTAAATCTTACTTATATTGCATTTGTTACGATAGGGATATAAATGTTGCT
The DNA here is from genome assembly GCA_027924585.1 of Larix kaempferi. NCBI lineage: Eukaryota > Viridiplantae > Streptophyta > Pinopsida > Pinales > Pinaceae > Larix > Larix kaempferi. The sequence continues at coordinate 3,253,065 of BSBM01000110.1, forward strand.
GGAATATCATTTATTAATTAATAATAATAATTAAATCACCCTTTGACAATAATAAAAGGTGAATCAATCATAGTATTCTTAATTATTTGTTTATCACATGGGTACCCTATCATCAACATAGCATCCTTGTTCTTATAAACAAAGCACTTGTGAGGGCTTAAACAATTTTACTAATTAATTCGACACTATCATTACCCTATTCACAACAGTTCTTCTATGACAATGTTAACTGACGATACTTGTCTTAGTTTATTATTACAATGTTTTCATATAATTACTAATTCACTTATTTACACATTGACAACCTAACCATTCATTACCTAAGTTGATTGATGTATCCTTAACTGAGTTATCTATGACATTTATACTACTATTCAAGCATGACAAGTATGTTATACACCAGTAATATTGTACACGTACAAGGTGTGCATGCATGGCCAGTGTATGCACATGTCGGACATGTACTATAAACAAACCCCATTCCGCCTATGCCTACTTGCTAACTAATAATAGTATCTACCCCCATGCAGAAGAGCACGCATAATATATATAGTATAATTACTTTAACATCCTCGGTTATTTAACAGTTAACCCTTTACGATTTAACATCATTGTCTTTATGTTTACATTAGTTTAATCAATCAAGTACAGGAAGGGTGCCTACTTCCACTAACTCGGAATCAAGGAATACTAAACCCCCAACAGTACTAACTACACATCCTCCCATCATAACCTACGTCCAGCATCCTCCCTATCCTCCCTCTGCTAGTACAACAGTGGATGTCGGACTCACCGATCTGACCACATAGAACTTGAGAGCGATAGCGTCGGCTGAACAGCGGACCTATCCTCCCCTAGCAGGCATCCGACCATCGTCATCACAACAACATGGGGAGCGTGTCTCAGCACGGCCCTCCCACGACCTCGGGTCTCATGGAAACATAGGGTGGGAAACACATCCATCCCTCTCAACATACTGGGCCTACGCCCTTATCAACTCATACTTGCTGCTATCGGGATTATCAGTTTGTGTTATCGTATCCTCATTTTGGCTGCTAAGGTTTGCTGTATGAACATGTTTTTCCTTTCCAATATATATCAGATCAAGTAACTGGCTATCCCATAGCCCTTGTGTCCTGTAGGTTAGTGTTTTGCAAAATACAATTTATAGAAAGCATTTTCCATTGATCGCCAATTGATCCATGTTATCATTTCATTTCATGTAACCTTTTAGCTCATCATAGATACATATAACATTTCAATAATTCATATAAGAAGATGGTATCCATGTACCGAATCATATATTTCACATTTCATTAATGAAAACATATAAACATATACTGCAATCGTAAAATAAGGAAATCATATGATAATCATGACATCATAATCGCATAACATAGTAACATCATAATCATGGTGAAATCATAAAACAGAGTAACATCATATAACGAGGTCCAATATAGTTTACTCAGTCGAGCTGAGTTCAACAGAATATATAAGAAATAAAGTATGGTGTGTCTAACTAATAAATATGCCGAATCAAAATATGGGCATTACATACACCCACCTTCGGGAAACTTCGTCCCGAAGTTATGGTCAAAATAGTGAGGGAAAATCTCGACGCATGGTCTCTGCGTCCTCCCAGGTAGCAGACCCGGGGCTATACTTGTCCCATTGGACCTTAACCTAGTCCACATGGCGACTACGGAGCTGTCGAACCCTACGATCAAGTATACGTAATGGTTCGACCCTGAAGGTTCCCTCGTCCGAGACCTGCAATTCCTTCCAATGAATTTTGTGAGTCTCATCAGCTATGTAATGTCGCAATACAGAAACATGAAATACATTATGAGTTTTATGCAAGTGCGGTGGCAGTGCAAGACGATAAGCAACTGGTCCGATTTTCTCAAGAATCTCAAATGGACCTATAAAGCGAGGTGACAGCTTGGTACCCTTCCCAAACCGAACGGTACTTTTATTTGGTCTGATGCGAATAAATACACGATCCCCTACTTCATAAGTTCTATCTGATCTGTGTGCATCAGCGTAACTCTTTTGCCTATCCTGTGCTTCCTTCAACCGCTGCCTAATTTGTAACACTTGCTCCTCCATTTCCTGAATCAATTCAGGCCCAATTAAAACTCGATCCTCTAACCTGTCCCAACTGAGTGGTGTCCTGCACGGCCTCCCATACAATGCCTGATATGGCGGCATACCAATGGAGCTGTGATGACTATTATTGTATGCAAACTCCACTAAAGGAAGATATTTCTCCCACTGTGTCTGTTGATCCATAACATACATCCTAAGCATGTCCTCCATCACTTGATTCACCCTCTCAGTCTGTCCATCTGTCTCGGGGTGATAAGCTGAGCTTAAGTTCAATTGTGTCCCTAATGCTGACTGCATGCTTGTCCAAAATCTGGAGGTGAACTTAGGGTCTCTGTCCGAGATTATCTTTTTAGGAACTCCATGAAGACGTACAATCTCATTTATGAATACCCTTGCCACATCTGTCACATCATAGGTGTCTTTGACTGGAATGAAGTGAGCACTTTTGGTCAGTTTGTCGACTACCACCAAAATAGCATTATGTCTCAGAGATGTGAGTGGTAATCCTACAACGAAGTCCATGGAAATGACTTCCCATTTAGTCATAGGAATATCATGCGGTTGTAGGAGACCGGCCGGGTGATGGTGATCTGCCTTCACTTGTTGACACTCAAGGCACTTCGAAACAAAATCCACTACATCCATCTTCATACCTGGCCAAAAGAAGAGTTGCTTCAGGTTAGCATACATCTTCTTCACTCCTGGGTGTGCACAGTAATGTGATCTATGGGCCTCTCTAAGGATTGTTTTCCTGATATCACCTTCCTTAGGAACATACATCCTTCCCTGATACCGCAACAACCCATCTTCCTCAAGATGGTACCCATCATACTTCAATTCCTGTTTCTTTCCATTCTGAATAGCTGAGGTTACTTTTAGATACCAACTATCGCCCAATAGTTGTCCTAGTACCCTTTCCCTCAAGTCAACCTTCAAGGGAATTAAGGAGAAAAGTCTCGGCCTTCGGCTTAGAGCGTTTGCCACCACATTCTCCTTTCCTTTGATGTAAGAGATACCAAAGTCATACTCACTCATGAACTCACTCCATCTCCTTTGCCTAGCATTCAAATCCCTTTGGGTAAATATGTACTGCAAGCTCTGATGGTCTGTTTTAAGGGTGAAGCTTCTACCAACTAGGTAGTGCCTCCATAATTTTAGTGCCAACATTACTGCTGCCAATTCTAGATCATGCGTGGCATACTGCTCCTCATGAGGTTTCAACTTTCGAGATGCATAAGCTATTACCCCACTTTCCTGCATCAACACCGCTCCTAATCCTTGCTTCGAGGCATCGGTGCATACCATGAAATCCTTATCCATGTCTGGTACCCGCAAGATCGGTGCACTTGTCAACAATCTTTTTAACTCTGTAAAAGCGGCATCGCATTCATCGGTCCATTCATACCAGATTCCCTTGCGTTGCAAGGTGGTAATAGGTTTTGCAATTTTAGAAAATCCTTCCAAAAACCTCCGATAATAGCCTGCTAACCCCATGAAGCTGTGCACCTCATGAGCATTCCTTGGAATTTACCAATCTTCAATGGCCTTTACCTTTTCTGGGTCTACAGAGATCCCTTCACCTGAGATGATGTGCCCCAAGTAGTGAATCTCTTTTTGGAAGAAGGAACACTTTGACAATTTACCATAAAGTTTATGTTCCCTTAAGCATGTCAAGACTAACCGCAAGTGTTCCTCGTGCTCCTTCTCACTCTTAGAATAGATAAGAATATCATCTAAGAAGACCTGAACAAAGCGGTCCAAGTATTTTCGGAAGACCCCATTCATGAGGCTCATGAATACAGCTAGAGCATTGGTCAAACCAAATGGTACCACTACAAACTCGTAATGCCCAAATCGAGTTCGAAAGGCAGTCTTAGGAATGTCGCCTTCCTTGATCCTCAACTGGTGATATCCTGATCGCAAATCAATCTTTGAGAAGACTGACGCACCTTTCATTTGATCAAAGAGGTCATCAATTCTTGGTATGGGATACCTGTTCTTCACGGTGGCCTTGTTCAAATCTCTGTAATCTATGCACAGTCGCAGAGATCCATCCTTCTTCTTAACGAAGATCACTGGTGCTCCCCACGGTGAGATACTGGGTCTAATCAGTCCCAAATCTAGCAATTCTTTTAACTGGATCTGTAACTCACGGAGCTCTGGAGTTGTCATTCTATAAGGAGTTTTTGAGATAGGTTCTGCACCAGGTTTTAGTTCGATTGTGAAATCGAGCTCTCTTTCTGGAGGTAGTCCTGGCAATTCCTTCGGAAAGACATCCTTGAACTCGGGAAGTACTGGGTACGAATTCAAGGAAGGTCCTTTACTATCGCTCACGGCCTCCACTACGAACAACTGGCATCCTTGTCTTAGGCACCGCTTAGCTTTCACCATAGAGATGAAACGGAGGGATACCTTCCTCTTCAAGCCTTGGATTTGAATTGTCCTTCCCTCATCATCGAGACACAACACCTTCTTCGCATAGCAGTCTAAGAAAGCTCTATGGCCTTCTAACCAATCCATGCCAATAATGAGGTCATAAGTCCCCAAATTGGTGACATAAGCATCCAACTTAGTGGTGCATACTCCTAAGTCAACCTCACAACTTCTCACTTTAAGACCTACTGTTTGCTTAGCTCCTGAAGCCATTTCAACCAGTTTGAAATCATCGTGCTCGTAGGCTGCCAACCCACATTTATCTACTGCAAATGGTGAAATAAAACTATCAGTTGCTCCTGGATCAAACAAAATTTTAAGTTTGACATTGTTTACATTACCCGTGGGTTCTACTACGGTAGACTGATGTTCTGCCTGGTGGTTATGCACCGCTGCATGAATCCGATGACTGTTACCCGAACTATCCATGGGTGCTTTTCCTTCCCTGTGCCTGCTGCTTGACTGACCCTTGGGACAGTCTCGCTGGAAATGAGGACCTCCGCATCCCCAACAAGAGAGATTGGGAGGGGCTTGCCTGTTGCTCGAAGGAATCCTCTGAGATGAGTTCCTTCCCCTGGTTCCTCTAAAACCCCTTGCTCCTCTATAGGAACTTCCCTGTGTACGTCCCTGGCTTTGGTGGGTTGCGGATGATGCCTGCGAGATTGAGTTAACTGAAGTATTGCCCCTCGGTGTGAACCTGTTACCGTAAGGAGGAGGCCTAGATTGTCCTCCCCTGAAGTAAGGGCGTGATGCCTTCCCTGTAACATACTGATTGGTTCCTGTCAACTTACTACCCCCTTTTCCATCTGACATATCAGCTGCATAACGAGCATACTCAACTGCCATGGCAACCGAAGTTGGCTTCCACATCCGCACAGCAGCTCTAATCTTGTAGTTAAGTCCATACACAAAACGCTCTACCTGACAATCATCTGCATCTAGGTAAGGAACATATTTTACCAGTTCCATAAACCGAGATTCATACTCCTCCACCGTCTTGTCTCCCTGTACTAAGGCATGGAGTGCACCTGCCTGTTCTTCCTTGTAATAATTTGGCAAATACTTCATGTGGAACCTCTCCTCGAACAGTTCCCAAGAAGTTGTAAGAGGAGTAAGGTGCAACTGCTTCTCGAGGTCTGACCACCAATTCAAAGCATCACCTTTAAGCTGAAAGACGGCCATCCTAGCCTTGGAACTAGATGTGTACTCATTCAATGCGAAGCATCTCTTCATGCCTTCCAGCCATGCCTCTGCATGCTTACCGGGTCGTCCTCCTGAAAACTCTGGAACCTTTATCTTTTGTAACTCCCTCGATATGTCCTGAAGCGGTTCCAGTCTTGGGCCATGTGCCCTTTCAGAGTTATCTCGACTCACTTGAGTGGTTTCCACCTCGGCGGCCCTTTCCGACTGCCTGTTCATCGTGGTCATAATAGCCTCCAATGACCTCATTATGATCTGCATTTCTGGTGTTGAGGTTGGTTGTGGCGGTGTTGGCGGCGACGACGGTGGCGGAGGTGGCGGTGACGGTGGTCGACCTTGACCCCGACCTCGACCTCTGCGTGTTGTTACCATGATAGTTCCTGAGTTTGTTGAAAATAAAATCATGTCCTTAGTTGTTCAATCAAATACACGCGGAACTAAAATGTAGGTATTCATACACTTATACTTATGCATAAGAAATAACTTGCATCATGAGATAACAGATTGTCAGGATTAGCGCAGTAAAATCTATAGTCGTTTTTATTAAACAATCTTTGTCATGGTGTTTAGCTCATCATGCTGGTCTTAACGGTGTCTTGTTTTTGAGATTTCGGGTCTCTTTCATCCCTTCGACTAGGAGTTGAAATCTCGGAAAAAAATTTAATATCTCTATTTTAGTTAACTTTAAATGTTACCCTTTAATCTAAACAACCTAATTGACATTAATTTATCTTAAAATTCTGAATCCTTTGATCAACCTTAGGTTTAATTAAAGTTAATCCTAAACATAGAGACTCTAATCATAATCTAACTTTTATTTATATGACTTTTAAATCAACCTAAAAACTATTACATATGTATTGCATTAAATTTACAATTATATCTCTATACTTTTAGCAATATATATATATCGTAAATATCAATTTTGAAAGAACTATAATTGAATTTTTAAATATTTAAATAAATTTAAATAATTTTAAACATTAATTATTTAGAAATATCCCACCATGCAGATATTTTATTTTACAACTAAAATTTGAATTTAAATAATTTTAAACATTAATTACTTAGAAATATCCCACCATGCAGATATTTTATTTTACAACTAAATTTTGAAATTTAATAATTTTAAACATTAAACAATTTGAAACATTAAACAATTTATTTTCAAGTTTTAAACCATTTATTATATATATATATATATATATTTTTTTTTTCTTTAATTTTAAACATTATAACCTCTCACGCGGACTTCGACGCGCGTCGGCACCTCCATCCGCCTTTTCCAGCCTAGCCACACTTGCCCTTCTTCACACCCAAGACCTCCTCCGCCGTTTGCCTATCCAATGGCACAAGGGAGCCCACGGGGACGGATCGGGCTGCATGCATGCCACGCGCTGGTGTGCATGCTACCAGGCGGACTCAGACGAGGAGCCCCAGTTGAAGGCAATCTTCCTTATATCAAATCTCCACCTCCCTCGCGCGCGTGAACTCCCTTTTCCTCTCCTTTATGGCTCGGCAACTCCGCCATGGAAAGTGGTTCAAGCTCCGTCTGATTTCAGGTAAAATCTCCACCTGGTTCCGTTTTAAATTGGTAGTTTTCCCTTCCTGCGCGCGACCATTCGTGAAAATAGAATGTTGAATTTAAAAAAATAAAATAAAATTTTGCTATGTTTTTAGAAATTGAAAGCTGACACTTAAGACAACTCTTCTGAGTTTCTATTTGCAGAACTGCAAAATATCAGGTAGTTGGATTGCCTCACGACTTGGGTACCTTGAGCCCGTAATGTGCACTGTACGGAAAGTGTACGCCTGAAAAATGAACCCTCTTCAGTTTCTTCGCCATAATCACTTTCCTCCTCGTCGTCTTCTGAAAAGCTTTCTTTTTGTGCCGATTCTAATGGTCCACCCGGACTTAAAGATGGCCCATTTCCTCAATTTCAATGTACTCGGCATCCAGTCTTTCTGCAACCTCTCATCACTACAGCTTAGGAACCACGATAAACTGCATTTTATTCCCTTCCTTGATAATTTTCGATATCGAGGTTTGATTCTGGTTTCTAAGCTATAAGTGAAGTAAGCAGGAAGATCTACGAGGTCTTTTAATGATCTGTTCATTTCAAGCCTGAAATAATTGAAACTGAATGTCATAACATCCATATTGAGGGCAAGCAACTGAGGGTTAATGGCGTTCCGACCAGGTAACAAAGGAACGCTTGCTAGTGAGCAGACATGGGAACGAGGGTTACATTTTTGTTCTGAGAGTCCTCGTAGAAAAGCATAGGCGGAGGGAACGAGGGTTTAATTTTGTTTTTAAATCAGTGTCGGCTCGGCTATCCTTTGTGTGGGCATGCTTGCTTTATTACGATAAGAGCAAGCTTATGTAAATAATAAATACAAAAAATAGAGAAATACAACAGCGTAATGTTAGAACAAAACTATTCTTTGTTCTTTTTTTTCTTTTTCTTTTTTTTTTTTACCTTGATATTTCCCCACGCATGCATAGCAATTTTGTTGACAGAGCATAGTATGAAATCCCTTACTGGTTAATGTGCCATCTTTTCCACCGGAAAAGGCTGTGTATCTCCTTGGATTAACTGCGTATCTCCTTTGTCTTAGTACGTTAAAATAAAATAGAGATATGTAAGGACCAATATTTCAAAGTTGTCGTTATTGATTTAAAAACTATAATTGAAAGGATTTCCTTAATAAAATGTGTTATGTTATCATATGTAGGCAGCATACTTTGGCGTCATGCCCACTGCCGAAGATCTTCAATTTGCCTTGACTAGAGGGTATAAAGCCCTGGTTTTAAATAATAAAAAAAAAGGCAATAAAGATAACATCAACACAGCGTGATAAAAGAAGCTTCTATTTCACGGCGGTTTTGGATATTAACTGTTATCTCGTTTTCCCTAAGTGAGGATATTTCAGAAAGTAGTTTGATGGAAGGTATTCAAAGTCGCAGGCATAGGAATATGAGAAGTCTGATCTTTGCACGAAGGAAGGATGTGGAGTCTGCCAAAGAAAAGAGGTTCGTTTGGTTATATAGCTGCCAAAGAGAAAGGTTTACTTCTGAATAAATGCGTTTTTATATAGCTGCGTTTTTATATAGCTCTCAGCCAGTTTGGTTGCATCCGAATAAATTCTAGTTTCTATGTCTCTCGGCCTAGCTTGGTTATATTGACAATGGGTTTTTATGCGCATCCCTGCTAGTATCAATAGCTGAGAGATGCGATCCCCTACCCTATGTGTCGACAGAGGGAACTCTGCGTTCTAACTTACCTCTTGCTTGGCTTAGGAATTGAGTGAGTTTAACCATACACTATGAATGACAGGGCGAATTTCAGTTTATAATACTTAGATAGGGTCCTCATATAGGCTGCGTTTCCAGCATAAAAGTTAGATATGTGTGTACGCTATTAGTGCATTTCGTCTGCTAAGTGGCCGACTACCATTTTGCCAACCCTAAATTTTTTTTTGAGTCTTTAAATTTGGATGATTGCAATTTTATTATAATAATTTATTTATTTATTTTATATATATATATATATATATATATTTTTCTTTTTATATATATATATTTGTTTTTACACCATCTCGAGGTTGCATAAAGGTAATAAACTAGCAGACTATATTTAAGGTCGAAAGGCCAAGAAGTAAAAGAAAGATATTTGCAGCTAAACTATAAAAGGAAAGAACAGATATTTATACTAACAAAAGCATAAAGATCAAGAGATCTCAACAAGATGACCAAGAAACTCAAGATTTTTATTTCATAGATAAAGATCCTTCAAATTACAATCTTAGATAAAGATGCTAGTAGCTTCTGCGAGGTGTTGATGACCGAGACTTCATTTAAAATCCCATAATTTTATTTACTGTCAGAAATAAATGACAATGATTTCCTCATTTCCTTCAACAAATTTGCATTTGTTTTTCAATATAACCCTCTGATTCTTTTAAATTGAGCGAATTTGCTCAAAATAGCTCAATATTTTGTCGGCAACAACTATTAATTTCTATATAAGCTCTTTTGTTTTTGTTGTAATTTCAATTTAATTTTCTTCTCTTATTTTTGTTCATGGATTCAACAGTAGTAGGAAATAGAACGGAAGGGGATAAATTGCTGGAAGCCCTAATTAATTTGCATTTGTTTAGTGGTAGATTAACTATATAAAGAATGAAAATATATATATATATATTTTTTTTTTTAATGTAATTGTTGTTATCGTTGTGCAGGTACCTTGAAAGATGACTATGGCTGGAGGTCAAGTAGGTAAATTATCAAGTAAATTTTCTAGGTGAAGCATGAATAGGCCCGTAGGTTCAAGAGTCTGAACAAAGGCTCTGATACCATCTGTAGTGCTCTGGTTTTTACAGCAGAGCACTATGTAAAATTTCTCAGTTAATTTTCTACGTTTTAAACTTAATCAAGTGTATGGAAGTAAATTTCTAACAATTACTATGTGCCTAAATGATATTTAGTGTACTTTCGTGTTTTCCATCAACCTTACATTCGTAATTTAAAATAAGCAAGCATATCAATAATTCCTTTTCAACAATCATGTTCCAGCAATAAGAATATGTTTCACAACTCAGTAAATCAGTAAATAGCAAGTTATGCATGTTTACAGTAAGTTTTAGCATAATAGTCAAATAACGGAAATTACCTGATGCTGATACTAACCGTAAGTTGTAGCGGGTTGTATAACTTCTTACGCAGCCAAACTGAAGTGTCCACCCTACCGACCAGCTATTATCTTGCTGGCCCTTGGAAATCAACGGATTTCCAAGCCCCCGAGCCCACAATCTGATAATCCCGAGAGCAGTCTTTCCTTCTGTTCTCAAAATCTTTCTGTTCGCCAAACTTTCTGTTCTCCCAACTTCTGTTCTCCAACTTCTTTTCTTCCCCCAATCAAAAAACCTCCCCTTTCTCCAAGCTCTCCCCCTCTATATAATTTCCCTTCCTCGAGAATATCTTGGGCTTACTCCACCGCCCCAAAATCCCCCTCTCGAGCCCCTCAACATTTACCCCTGTCACTAGTTCATTCATACACGGTTCTTTATAAAAATGTATAATTAATTACTCTCATGGAAAAATTAGTTGGTTTTGGATTGACGGTCGTAAATATTTATTACGGTGGGGATTATCACCCCAAGGTTATCCATTCGGGACAAGTTTCATTAAATACAAGTCTATCCGCCATCCTTGATATTTTAATGTTATTAATGTAATTAATAAAATATTATATAATTAGTTGTCCCTTGTCAACTTGGACATGATGTGTCTTAATGATCCACCTTATCCGTCGAGACTACTTAGCTTGAGGTTTAAATTCCAAGATTAACATTGAATAATTAAATATCCATTTTCCATCACATCACGTTTATTCCAAAAATGATTATCTTATTATGGCTAACTTTTGAAATGGAATTAATCACACAATATTAATTTATAACTCAATATTTTAAATCTTACTTATATTGCATTTGTTACGATAGGGATATAAATGTTGCTGGAATATCATTTATTAATTAATAATAATAATTAAATCACCCTTTGACAATAATAAAAGGTGAATCAATCATAGTATTCTTAATTATTTGTTTATCACATGGGTACCCTATCATCAACATAGCATCCTTGTTCTTATAAACAAAGCACTTGTGAGGGCTTAAACAATTTTACTAATTAATTCGACACTATCATTACCCTATTCACAACAGTTCTTCTATGACAATGTTAACTGACGATACTTGTCTTAGTTTATTATTACAATGTTTTCATATAATTACTAATTCACTTATTTACACATTGACAACCTAACCATTCATTACCTAAGTTGATTGATGTATCCTTAACTGAGTTATCTATGACATTTATACTACTATTCAAGCATGACAAGTATGTTATACACCAGTAATATTGTACACGTACAAGGTGTGCATGCATGGCCAGTGTATGCACATGTCGGACATGTACTATAAACAAACCCCATTCCGCCTATGCCTACTTGCTAACTAATAATAGTATCTACCCCCATGCAGAAGAGCACGCATAATATATATAGTATAATTACTTTAACATCCTCGGTTATTTAACAGTTAACCCTTTACGATTTAACATCATTGTCTTTATGTTTACATTAGTTTAATCAATCAAGTACAGGAAGGGTGCCTACTTCCACTAACTCGGAATCAAGGAATACTAAACCCCCAACAGTACTAACTACACATCCTCCCATCATAACCTACGTCCAGCATCCTCCCTATCCTCCCTCTGCTAGTACAACAGTGGATGTCGGACTCACCGATCTGACCACATAGAACTTGAGAGCGATAGCGTCGGCTGAACAGCGGACCTATCCTCCCCTAGCAGGCATCCGACCATCGTCATCACAACAACATGGGGAGCGTGTCTCAGCACGGCCCTCCCACGACCTCGGGTCTCATGGAAACATAGGGTGGGAAACACATCCATCCCTCTCAACATACTGGGCCTACGCCCTTATCAACTCATACTTGCTGCTATCGGGATTATCAGTTTGTGTTATCGTATCCTCATTTTGGCTGCTAAGGTTTGCTGTATGAACATGTTTTTCCTTTCCAATATATATCAGATCAAGTAACTGGCTATCCCATAGCCCTTGTGTCCTGTAGGTTAGTGTTTTGCAAAATACAATTTATAGAAAGCATTTTCCATTGATCGCCAATTGATCCATGTTATCATTTCATTTCATGTAACCTTTTAGCTCATCATAGATACATATAACATTTCAATAATTCATATAAGAAGATGGTATCCATGTACCGAATCATATATTTCACATTTCATTAATGAAAACATATAAACATATACTGCAATCGTAAAATAAGGAAATCATATGATAATCATGACATCATAATCGCATAACATAGTAACATCATAATCATGGTGAAATCATAAAACAGAGTAACATCATATAACGAGGTCCAATATAGTTTACTCAGTCGAGCTGAGTTCAACAGAATATATAAGAAATAAAGTATGGTGTGTCTAACTAATAAATATGCCGAATCAAAATATGGGCATTACAGAATTCATAGGGGTATCCAAGGCACTATGTATATAGGTCTTGTGGCCTTGGAAAACTCAACATGGTCAATGGAGGAAACCTGACCTTAGGGACCGAAAGGAAGAACATGGTCAGCAGAGAACACCTAAACCTTGATCCCTAAAGGAATATTCTATCCATCCAAGGATAAGGAAGTTGCTTCCACTAACCACACATGGAATTCTGAGTGTATCATTGGTCTATGATTGAGGATGTCAGTGACATTAGGTGCTTTTAAGAAGCATGTAGGTGTCTCAAGGCCTTGGGAATGGTATTCGAAGGAATAATACCATGCCTTTGGCCCTAAATAAATTGTTGAGGCATCCAAATCCATGAACACTTCCTTCAAGCACTATGCATGACTTTGCAGTAGTATGTATGGCACTATGTATGTAGGTCTTGTTGCCCTTGGACCTTGGACATAGTCATTGGAGGAGACTTTAACCTCCAGCTCTAAAAGAATCTTATAGCCATCTAGGGTTAAGTAGGTTGCCTCCACCAACCACACATGGAATTGAGGTATCATCAAAAAATGATACCGAATATTGGCACAGTTAGGTGGTTTTTAGAATTATGTAGGTGTCCTAGGACCTTGGGAATGAAATTATACGAGAGAAAACCATGCCTTTGGCCCTAGAGAAACCATTAAGGCATCTGGATCCTTGAACAATGCCTCAAAGAATCATGCATGGTATCCATGGTTATATATATCTAGGTCTTATGGTATTGAGGCATTGGTCATGGTCAATGGAGGAGACCAAAACCTCAAGCCCTAAAGGAATCTTACAACCAACCATTCAAGGATAAGAAGGTCTCCACCAACAACTAATGGGATCCTAGGGGTATCATTGGCCTATGATTGATGATATACGTGCCATTATGTGGCTTTGAGCAATATGTACCTATCATATGGCCTTGGGAATGGCTTCCTAGGGAAGAAGACCATGCCTTTCGCCCTAAATAAATCATTGAGGCATCTAAATCCATGAAAAGTTCCTCAAATCCCCACGCATGACTTCATAAGGGTATCCAAATAGACTGAAAATGAGAAATGTCTAATATTTTTACTACCTAAGCCTCCCCAACCCAATTGTTTCTCTAGGTAGCATTTAGCGCCAATTGGGCTATGTCGATCAAGCCCACCTCTTCCCACTTGTGAGTAAAGTAGTCTGATAATGGGATCCACCCATTCTCTTTTCACAAGATATACCAACAAGGGTTTTCTCACCCATCTGTAATACTTTGTTTAATTTAACCTCAACCCCAATGGCCAAATTCATTCAAGGTTTATGCATTTTCAATGCATTCCTTTTTTTTAGCCTTTTCACAATAATAGATTTCCACCACTTGTACACAAGGCGATGTAGCTAGGGTTTGAGTGAGAACATGAGTATGGTAAGGGTCTCATGGGTCTATGTACAAGAGGCATGAATGCATGAATATCAATGTCACATGCCCCCCTATATTAGTTTCTTGGAAAAAGTAACTGCTAGAAATAACAGTCCTAAAATTTGTTAATTGTTTTGGAAAGAACTCTGATCAATGTGTATATCTGGATCAACATACAATATAACCATCCCAATGGAATCTTCTTGGACATTAACCCTCTAGTAGTGCAACCACAACAAGGTGTTAAAAAGCCTTAACATGGTTGAGAGAGGAAACCAAAGCCTTAATCCCTAAATTAATATTATGGGCATCTAGCTGGTCCAAACATGATACCTAAAACCATCGTGCATGATTTCTTGGGGTTATTATTCACCTACAAGTAGTGATATTAGTTCCATTATTATGGTTTTGAACTAGGTATGGGTGTCAAGGCTCTAGACATGGTTGGGGTAGAAAACTTGGCCCTTAGTCCCTAGAGGATGTTTTTAGGAAGTTAAGGCCATGATTAACACCTAAAAGCATCATATATGACCTCCCAATGATATGTGTAACTTAGAGTGCTAATATGTGCATCATTAGGGATTTCTTAGTGTCTCCATGTCTTAGACATGGTTAGAGAAGAGTACTCGAGGTGCAAGCTATAAAATAATATTCTAAGAATCTAAGGCTGTGAATGATAGCTCAAAGCACTATACATGATATATTGATAGTATCCCTAATCTCTGAGTGGGGATATCGATGCCATTAAACAATTGTCAAAACTAGTTATGGTTCTCAAGGCTATGCACATGGTTCAAGGAGGAATCAAACTATATGAATTTCATAGGATCATAACACAAGGAAAATCCTAAAACCATCCAATTTAAGTAAAGATTCTTTACATTTTTCTGACAAGTAAAACTGCAGGGAATGTAACAAGGAAAAAGTGAAAATTTTGAATCTTTAATATTGATATTTTCAGTTCAAATATGCATCTACATTCTAAAACATTTGGGGTGAGAGAGTTTGTTGGATAACACAATGATAGAGTAAGTGGAGGACTAGCATTCAAAATGGAAATAAGAAGCAATTTTAGGTAAGGCCATCACAAATTCTATAATGAATTGAGGATAATGTTTTTGTTATTCATGATGGTGGTAGAGGAGGAGGAAACATCAACCATTGGATTCACCATTCTTTCAAGGTGAGTTATCTTATCTCCATACTCCATGCAACTTATTTGACAAACTAAAAAACAAGGGATTATCTTTATTTGATTTTAATGGCACCTAGTTAGTAATTCTAGGGTGAATTTCATGGGGGTTTTCCATTTTTCTATAATTACAAACACACAATCATTCAATTCCATATGATGATAGATGTATGTCAGGCTGATGAGAATATGTAGACACATATTTAGGCTGCACATTTCACCCCATGGTATTATCTTACTCAAACATGTTAGGATTACACACTTGAATTGATGAATGGCTCATTTACATGGTGGTACAACTCTATTATAAGAGTAACCAACCACCATTTTTGGGTAGAATACATGGTTACATAGACACTCATATGCAAATAATTTTTCCTCTTCTACACTATATTTTGGTGGGAACTTGTATGAATGGTTACACAAAAAATCTATGGCATCTAATATTATTATCATAGAATGGTGGGACTACCACATAACTACCACATATCCACTATGTATGGACACATAGATTTTGTTTGAAGATCCACTTCCCTCATTTCTATTTATGTTCCTTGCATTGACTAATGAGTGCATCTATGTTTATCGAGAATAATAATAAAAATATATAATAATAAAATAAAATAAAATATATCCGTCTTAATCTTCATATTTTAAGCATTGATAGATTTGTACTTTAGCTTTGTTTTGATCCATCTTGGTCCTTACTAGATCTGGATTTTTGAAAAGCCAACGTAGTTCCATTTGAACTCTAGATCTATCAATCTTCAAAGGAATCAAATCACCTAAGGTCCAACTATTTCTTAAATCTACTTACTTCAAGATATACAAATAATGTCATTATTGAATAGAAATATGGTCATCTATGCATTCAACAAATTGTTTACAAGGTCTATTAGTTATCACTTTTTTTATTAAAATGTTAAAAATTTTAGTATTAAATAATTTAATGCTTTTTTTTTCTTAAATTATAATTATCCTTTCCATTTTTTTAACATCTTGGAATTTGTATTTTTTTAATATTAGAAAAATTATATAGCTTTTTAAAATAATTAATAAATGATTTCTAAACTTTAAAAAATATTTATTACCATAAAAGGGAAAGGGAAATGGAAATAGAAATTTCATTTTCCATCTTTAAAAAAAAAAAATAGAATAGTTACTAAAATTGTTTATTAATATAATAGTTATTAAAATTTGATTTTCCATCCATCTAAATAAATTAGAATAGTTACTAAAAGTGTTTGTTAATAAAATAGTTTATTAATATCATGATTATAAATATTTAAAAAGCCAAAGAAAACTCATTTCCCGCTCTTTCGAGTTTTGAGAGTTCATTTTGATCCTTGTGCACATGGCTAGGGTTACAAGTCATTTTACTGCTCTCTCGAGTTTTGAGAGTTCATTTTCATCCTTGCGAACGTGGCTAGGGTTACAACCCTAGAATTCACCCTTAGCATTTTGTGACGGCTGAGGATCTCTGCAGTTCTGGCAATTCTATGCAGCTAATAGGGGCTTAAAATGGATCCATTCAATCTGTGGGTTCAATGCCAATAGCAGTATTACCTCCTACGCTTAGGTATTCGCTTTAGGGTTCTTTTCTTGCTGATTCACCTTTTAATAGGTATGCCGTTGAAATTGCAGTATACGATAGATGCGCCGCTAGCAGATAATCACCCTGGATGAGCTTTCGATGATGGCTAGTTTTGTTCATGTCTTAAGGGCTTATACTAAGGTCGAAGAATGGTGGGCACTAGCTAAAGAAAATAAGTAGAGTCAAAGGCAGAGCCAAGGTAAAGGCTTCCGTAGTAGATCTTCCATTCCAGTTGCGGAATAACCGATTCGAGTGCCAAAGACCGTAGTTCCACCACATCTGAGCCAGATAGAGAGCCAGTCCCATAATGCGTTGAACTAGAGTCCCGAAGTAGGGTTTTTTTTCTAATGAAGACGATCGCACGCATATCACCACTTTGTTGTCCCACCAGCTATTGATTAAAAAGGTGGATGGCCGTCCCGGACTTATGCATGCTACCAGCGCCTTCTCCAGCTTGGCCCGTTCACAAGCAGAAAAATATGAGTAACAACGGGGTTTGGCATACAGATATACTATGGAAGTGAAGCTGCTTTTGTAATTTTAGGGGTTTGGGAGAAGCAGCTTCCTCTGCAAATCGTTTACTTAACCTTGTTATTAATGATGACGACTGTAAGCCTACAATTTGTATGCAATTTGATGTGATGTGAGTGAACTTCAAATGTATTCAGTTGGCTCATTTTGCTGGATCAACTATGCAGATGTTTTCTATTACCGTTATGCTTATGCACCTTTATGTTGACTAGTCGTTAGGCTTTTAAAAACCTAGTCCCATTCAAATGCGAGTCTCAATCGGTACATCAACTCTGTCCAGAACATGGCAAAAAGTGTAGATCGAATCTTTTTCCCGGGCATGCATCTGCCTCCTTTGTAAAAGTGAACAATCACGGTTACTGATACAACAATAAAAATATCCTACGCTGAAACTTGGTTAAAAATAGCCTTAATAATGAAAGTTGGAAATTTATTTACTAATAAATTCTTCAATGTTTTGATGATATACAAGTTTGGAATTTCACATCCCATTCACCCTTAAAATAGAAATTTGATGATGGTTTTGAGTTTGTTTTTATGTTGTTCATTTTATGTTTTATGCAAATTCGTAAGTGTTATTTTCTATTTAATCATACAATTTTGATCATGTTGCTGTAAAACTAATAATAATTTCTTTGTTGAACCTGTTAACAATCATGTTGCTGCTGTAGAAATAGTAAGGCGTGTGAATACTTTAACTGTCTGTAAGAACACGACTTATCTTGTTTCTCTACCTATTTTAATTTCAATTTCAGTTTTTTCCATGGACGATGAGAGTAGCCATGGTGAGGAGGGGAGAGACGATTTCAAAGTTTATTCGTCATTAAAAATGCTCATCATTGTAGGTTGGGCTATTCAATGGTTAATTGGTAAATTATCTCATGGTTATTTGAAGGGAGTTTTTTATTCAGATTCTATTCCCTTAGAGGTAATGCTTTACGATGTTACATCTAACCTAGAAATCCTCTGAATAATATATCTCAGTCGATCTGATAATTCCATTAAAACCAAATCTTAAAACATCCTCAGGAAATAATAAAAAGTGGAAAAAATAATAAAAATGGAAAAAATAATAAATAAAGCCCATACCTATATAGCTTGCAATATGTATACATATATATATATTAATTATTATGTGATATATATTTTTTTGCATTATTTATTATTTTATGGTACTTTGCACCATAAACAAGTTTGTGTATATATTAAATAATAATAATAATTTTGGTGTTTTGCATCAGAAAGGAGCAATCCATGTTGGATTGGTTTTGGTGTTTTGCACCACAAAATCTCAATCCACTTGGGATTGGTTTTGGTGGTTTGCACCATATACCATGGAATGCCACATTTTCATTTAACACCAAAATCAACTTTTTTACAAACACTACTTTTGCACCATAAATCTTAACACCACTTGCGTATCCCCACATTATCACCACTTTTGCACCATAATTTGAAAATTGAGGATTTCTCAAATCTTTTACAAATAGTAGTGCTAATATAAGGCTAAAATACCATTTTTTCTTGTAGTGGAAGCATGCATAGTGATGGATCTCCTTTTTATTGACTTCTTGTCAACTGAAAAGACTCTGATCGATCTCTTTCTTTTCACTTGGCAAATGAAAAGCATGCCAATAAGAATCACTTGTTGTGAAGGAATTACAGATTAATGTAGAAATATTGAATGCCGAACTAAAATAGTAATGCTAGCATTCGTCTGCAATAATTTGGTATTTATTTGGACTGGACAGTGGAAAGTCGATTGGGACACAACCACATTTTTTCTACGGCTAGAAACACGCTTTTCGTTTTTCTCTCTGGATTGATAGATATGGAAAGACGCTTTTCCTCTCCGGACAGAGACAACCAAAGTACGGCAGCTGGCAAATATGGTGACATCAGGTAAGAGCCTATGTCAATAGGCTTTCTATTAGGTTTAGTCGTGTGAAAGGAAGGGAGTGAATTAAACTTTAGACGAATTGTATTTTAGGAAGGTAGTCAGTTAAACTTTAGACGATTTGTATTTTCTTTAATAATTTTTATCAGAATGGGACGATAGAAAAATCACTAAAATTACAATTCATCTAAGATACTATAATTACAAGCACAAACTAAAAAACTAATATAAAAAAACGAAGACCAGTAAAAGAATTTAAAACCCTTTAAGGGCATGAAGACTCTTTTCCTATAGGAAATTAGTAAACTTGAAATTGTAATATCAATAATATTAGGATTGCAATTTTAAATTATAATCTATGTTTTGAATTTATTTATGCATGAAATCAATATGAACAACTAAAACTTGCAATTGTTCGCCATATTCTAGAAACTTCGGCCAAAATGAAGCATACTGGGCTCCGACATTGACAGGACTTTACATTTGATCTCATAGGTTTTACAATCCCCTTTTTCAATGAACTTCGAAAAGATTGATGTGATAGCATTCCTTATTTTGATACTTGGTCAAATAATTGGGTGGGCAGTGGGAATATCCACTTTATGTTTTGAGGAATATAAAGTTAAGTGATAGGGATAGAGCATGATTTGAAAATGACACATCAACATGTATAACTCTGACCACTCACATTTTTTGTTTTTGTAGAATGTATTTTTTAATTCATTATATCTTGTTAATTTATCAATAAAGTATAATTTCTATAGGGAAAGTATTCTTAGGGTTCGTTATGTAAATGACCTAACTTGGCTTTAAAATTAGATTTAAAAAACTGTTTTTATTGGATTTGTATGGTTTGAAAAGATGTTATAAATTGAGAATGTGTTTAGTGATATAGCATAATGTCATAAAGACACATGTATAACTTTGACAATTACATTTTTGTTTTTGGTTTATTGATTTTATTCATTATATCTTGTTACTTAACCATCAAGTATGGTTTATATAATAAAAGTATTTATATGGACTTGTTAGGTTTTTAAAATCTACTTTTTTAATAGAGAAGATGTTATAAAGAAATTCAGTTCATATGGTTTATATAATGAAAGTATTTACATGAGCTTGTTAGGTAAATGGTATATCCTAGCTTTTTTAAATTAGATTTTAAAAAGTGTTTTTTATATAAAAGATAAAAAAATTTAGTTCATATGATTTATATAATAAAAAATATTCATATGCGTTGTTAGGTAAAAGAAATTTAGTCCATATGGTTTTATATAATATAAGTATTTATAAAGGCTGATTTATATAATGAAAATATTCATATAGGATTGTTAGGTAAATGGCCTATTCTAACTTCAATTATATATTTATAAAAAGTGTTTTTCATAGAAAATATGTTATAAAAAAATAGAATGTTATACCATCTTCATTGTTCATTGGACTTCCTACATCATCATACTTCTCTAAATGAAACCCCTCTTTAACTTTTCTTCATTTCCATAAAAATCTAAAGCATTTATGTATCAACTTATTCAATATATTTTAGAATATGAGCCCAAGAAATCCAATACATTGGAATGCTTTCCAACACCTATTTAACTAAAATAAGCTTGCCTCCAAGCGAGAGCCATCTAAAACACTAGTTTATGATAATTTTTTCCACCCTCTTCAATAACCAAATTTAATCACCTTTTATATATCCATCCGGCTTCAAGAAAATTACCAGGTACTTGAATCCATCTACCAAATTAGCCCAAATAGAAGGCATATAACTTTTACTGGCTCGCAAACCTACTCACTTAACCCATTCTTCAACAACAATGATTTCTCAACACTAATATTCATTCCAGAGGCTTTGCAAAATACATCTAGAATTAATTTATACTCATTACTCCCTCCACTCCTATACAAATCACCTACCAAAAATGAACACATCATCCACAAAAAAAGGAATGAGTTAGCTGGATACTAGATGAGACTTTTATCCCCAAAATATTTCCTTCAACCTTTTCCTTATTTATCATTCTTTTAAAGCCTTCCAGTACTAGTAAGAAAAGCAAGGGTGATAGAGGGAACCCTTTCCTTAAACCACGACAACATCTAAAGAAATAAGTTGGCCTCCCATTGATACCCACAACATAATTGACCAAAGTAGCACACCCAAGGATCTAGTTTGTCACCTCTATCGATAAACCAATCTAAAGAAATACCAACCTCAAGAAGAACCAAGTTAACCCATAACAGGCCTTAACCAGATCCAACTTCAATATTATGGCTTCCAACATCTTCACTTTAATGGTGTGCATCCCCTGTTGAGCTATCCCAACAAAATCAATAATTTGTCTATTGTATAACAAGTCGAATTGCTCCAAGGATATATGTTCAAACAACTTCTTTTTATTCCTCAAATCTATTACCTTTTCCACCACCTAATATATCATATTACAAATACTGATAGGACGAAAATCACTAAAAGAGATTGGATTTGAAAAATTCAGGATAAGGGAAATGAACGTTGTGTTAATTTCTCCATAAATTATCCCAATTGACCTAGCCTCGTCAACAACTCTCCACACATCCTTCCCCACTATCTCGAAGAAATATAGGAAAAACTCAATAGTCCATCCATCAAGCCGAGGAATTTTAGATTTAAAAAAGGGAGAAAGGGTATTCTTCACTTCTTCAAGAGTTATATGACTTCCAATACTTCTCCCTTCCTCTTCTGTAAAAATACTAGGATAGTTTTTTATAATACTCAACTACTCTACTATATTGAACTCTCATGTGACTCCCAATAGAATCTCTAGGAAAAGAATTCAGCTTCACATTCCAAGTCCTCTTGAGATCTAAACATAGGATCGTTTTGACCCTAAATTTCCCATATGGAATTAATATTTTTCCTATTCTCCACAAACTTATGGAAAATTTTGGAATTGATACCCCATTGGGCTAACAAAATACCTGAATTTTCAATCTCCATGCCTCCTCCTCCAAATCCAACATAGGATCCTTTCATACCTACAGAACTACTAACTCATTCCTGACTTCATCCAAGAAAATCCTAGATCTATTCCCAAATGTATATCTCTAAGTTTGTCTTCATTTTCTAACAAATTGGTCTCCATTTCCTTTTTCTTCATATTCAACAACTTAATAAAAAATGAGTTCAAGGCCTTCAAATTTTTGACCATATGAACCATCAGAGACTGTTTATCATTGTCATAAAAAACTCTCCAGTTTGACCAAACTAAAGCTATAAATTCCTCCTCACCTTACCACATATGATTATATTTGAAAGGGAATTTCATATTAACCTCTGTTGCTTCCAATTAATAACACCTGGAAAATGATCCGACAAACCATCCAGTTTGATCTATGATCTATATCTCCTGAACTTATCTACCAATTCTTCTAACACCAAGACCCTATCTAATATCTTTTCTACTTCATCATATCCCTCCCTATCATTCCTTTGAGTCACAGTGAATGCACTAGGGACAATATCCACCATACCAACTACCTCAGAAAGATGAGAGAAGAAACCCCCCAATGGCTCCCACCTTAAATTCCTTCCCCAAATTTCCCTATCATGGAGGGTAAGGTTTAAATCTCCTCCCAAAATTAATTCATTATTATTCAACACACCATCCTCCCTCACCTGTATCCAAAATTCTTTTTTGTCCATTTATGGACCATAATAGTTCAACAACTTGATAAGAAAACTGAAACCCTTGAAAAGACCCTCAAGAAAAATACTCGCAATCGAAAGCAAGGAATTAAAATGAGCCTCATCAGGATTCCATGTTGACACCAATCCACCCAATAACCTGACATAATCAACAATACAAATATTCCAACCACCCCGAATGGAATTCAAAACCTCCCTCACCTTCACACCTAAGACAATGGTTTCTTGTAGAAAAATCACATCATGCTTGATGATAGCGAACAATCTCTTGAGGAAATTTTTTTTGTAGGACCCCACAAATCCCATAAAATTCAATAGGAGAATTATCATTGGGGCACATCTTCCAAGGTATTTGACGATCTAAATTCCCTTAAACCTCCCTTAAAACTACCAAGCATGAGCTCATTACCATTGGATCAACAAAGACCATCAATTTCTGGTTTACCTTTGCCAATGTTGAGATACCCCCTTATAAAGCTCCATCAAGATTCTTCCTCCTCCAAGACTAACCCTTACTTCCGCTAGCTATAGGGGATTTAACCAAAGCCTCACATGATGACTCCAAAAAACACCTTTGGATCAAAGGATAATGTGAATATAACTTTGTAGGGGACTTCATTAAGGCTTCTTTATATGATAAAGTATTACCTTGACTATTCAGCTTCATGTTCTCATTTATAAATAAATCTCCCAAATCCTTAACCTGAACAAAGTTTCCTGACTCATCATTCATCCTTAACCTGAACAAAGTTTCCTGACTCATCATTCATCCTAGGATTGCTACCTAATACTTCAATATCATCCACTAAAGACCCATCATTCCCAAACAATAATTATCTAGACCCCAACACTCTCTCGAAAACATCTGATATAAAGTCTGAATTTGAAGTCAAAGCAGGGTTAAAATTTAACTCACCCAAAGCCATATCCTGCAAGCCGTTTGGACTTTCTTGTAGCATATAAGAGCTAGAAAAATCGAACGAGCCACTACCTTCCTCTTTTAACATGACCACATTATCAACCATACAAAATATTCATTTCCGTAACCACTAAAGCTTTCCATCCTTACACATTTTAGAATCTTGCTTCTACATGTTATGCAACTAAGTCCCAGAAATAGCATAAAAAGAGTAGAAATAGACTGGAAAGAGTACTTTGCACCTTAATAATGAAGAAAAGAGATGAATAGCAAGCCTCTTCAAGGGGGAAACCTTCTTACACAATGTACTAAGTACACAAGACAAGACACAATATGATGACTAAAATGAAAATATCTCCTTCCTATATATAGGAGGCAAATGAGTACAATAAAAACCAAGCTGACATCAATAATATAATACTGCCAATAACAATTCCACTAATATACCCAAGACGACGTCAATAATATGTAATGAACCACAATATAGAGGATAATTCACCACTATGTAGGGGGTAATTTCCCTACATTTAGGGCTTAACATGTCCCTCCCCTTCAAGCAAGTGTTGTCCTCAATACTTAGTTAGTTGTGGATGCTTTTGTATGAAAGACTCATATTCCCTTGTATAATCTTCAACTCGTAAGTTCTTCAACTTGATGAGGTACTCAGTGATAGCCCAATTGCGTAGTTGTTTGGTCCTTGTTTCAATGATTTGTTCTAGTTACAATATGAATTTTACTTCTTCATCAAGCTCTAGTAAGATAATTTCAATTGGTATCTTATATCCAATTACCTTTTTTAAGCAAGAAACATGGAAAATTGGGTGTACCCTGGAAGATGCAGGGAGTTCCAATTGTAAGCCATACTACCAATCTTCTCAACACTTTATAAGGACCATAGTCATTGGGTGGTAATTTATTGTCCTTATTTAGTTGCTTGAGGGACATTTGATTGTAAGGTTGCAGCCTCATAAACACCCAATACCCTTCTTCAAAACTCTTTTCACTGCGATGTTGATATGCTTATTGTTTCATCTTATTTTTCAACATAGCCGGGTTGTCCTTCAATAACTGGAGAACTTCTTGTTGGTGTGCGAGGTGATCTTCCACAACTTGAAAATTTGATTTTCCCTTTAAGGGGGATGTGATAGATGGAGGATGGCACCCATAAAGAGCCATAAATGGATACATTTTTTATGATGCATGGAAGGAAGTATTGTACCACCATTTTGACAAAGATAACAATTTCACCCATTGTGTTTGTTTATCAGATGCAAAGCAGCGAAGATATCCTTCCAAACATTTGTTCACTATCTATGTTTTCCAACCATATCGAGGATTATAATATTAGCTATCTGCCAACTAGATACCCAAACAAGAAAATAATTCAGTCCAGAATTCCCCATTGAAAATTGGATCTTTATCACTTACAATAATCTTCGGGATTCCATGTATCTTTTGAACTGTTTCCATGAACACTGCAACAATTGTACTTGCATTAAAATGGTGAGAGAGTGCACAAAAGTGTGCATAATTAGTGAGTCTACCAACAACCACCATAATGACATTCTTCCCTTTTTTTTTTGACGAAAACGGTTAGATTTTATTAAGGACGGCATGGTTGGGCCATTGGCAAATCAACCTCAATTACATAGTCACTAGCCCACATGGATGAAAGAAACCAATCCAGCTATTACAACCTATGGGATAGGAGACCAAAGAGGAGCATTATCATTCTTTTTCAGCTCTTCTTGAGCTAAGTTGCAGCCAATGTTTTCCTTAGCATCCGCTTCTTGATTAAGACTCCGGAGAATATGAAAGATGGAGGTAGACTTGAAATTCTGTAGCAATCTGCGGACCCTTTGCAAGATCTTGTTGAGCACCAAGTTGTTAAAACTGTCTTCCGTGTTGAGGATTTTTATTATGATTTCCGCATCTCCAAAAATTTGTACGTCATGTCCAACATGACCATAAGCGAGCCTAAAATTTCAGCTTGGTTATTAGTACTCTGTCCTAGACCCCAACTGAAGGTGTCTTTATGGCCATCCGCATCGTAAATGATACCACCCGCTCCTGTTGGTCCAGGGTTACCTTTCACTGCTCCATAAAAAAAATTCGTGACTTTACCTTGTTTTTGCCACCACAAATGAAAATCAGCATCAGTGCTCCGCATTCTCCACTTTGGATTGTTGATTGGGCAACAGAATATCTTTATCCGAGTTCTTTGTATAGGATCACCGAGCCAGCTGATCTCTTCCGAAAGTAGAAGATTGGCTTGTTTTGGGGGGTGATTTTCCAAAGTTTCAATCAGAAGAGCTTTGGCTTTAGCCACCACGATGGTAGGGGAACAAAATCAATTTTGAAAAATCCCTTCATTCCGGGCTAACCAAAATTCCCAACAGATGACTTTTGGGAGGGCATGCCAAATTTTGGACCAAAGAGAATTGCTCTTTAACAGATGAGGATAACTATATTTCCAGGTGGAGAAGAGTTGGAAAATAGTGCTTTGCATGGGAGGCAAAACATTGAGCCCCTGTACATCCAGCTTCCACACCTCCTGCGTGTAGGAACACTCAATGAACAAATGATTGGTTGTCTCATACGCTAGACAACAGAGAGGGCATCTGTGTGTCCCATGAATTCCATGTTTGGAAAGATTTTCCCCTGTCAGTAATCTTCGATGCATGAGAATCCAACAATTTTCTTTTCTTTTCTTTGGGATACTATAACAGTCCCAAATGTGCTTCCACAACTCTTGAGAATGGTTCTGGGCAATTTGCTTTTGAAGAGTAGCGTACCCTTGAGCTACTGTGTATACTCCAATAGGACCCCATCCCCATTTGTCTCGGAGGTGAACCGGGGCTAACCTAGAGAGCGCCACAAGCAGCTTATTTTCTTGCTCACGCATCATTTCAGGAGGTCGTGGATAACCCCATGCGATCCAATTGCCCCCAGGATCCCATGTCGAGATTTCTGCTAGTGTCTCGATGCCATTCAGAATTAGGCAATCATGAATGTTTGAGATCTCTTCTACTTGCCTGAGCGGTGGCTTCCCCATTATTTTGTCATCCCAAAGTCTAATGTTCTTCCCATTGCTAGGGATACAGTATAGATGGGATTTAAAGAAATTGCATCCATGGATGCATAACTTCCAAGTCGTGGTTCCTTTGCTATGGATTCCAGCTTCCATGCTATTTAGAGAGAGGCCGTTCAGATATTTTTCTATGAGCATTTGATTGACAGGATGACTTTGGTTTGAGAAGATTTTCCGCAGGATTTTCCCTCCCAAAGCCATATGAGCCAGACCTGGGTCTCTTATCTGAATACCACCAACAGAGAAAGGCTGTTTCACCATGTCCCAGCCGACCAAATGAAATTTTTTTTGGTTCCCCTTACCTCCCTGCCACAAAAACTTACGAATCAGTTGAGATATCTGCTCGACAATCATTTTAGGAGCCAGAATAAACGAAGCCTGATATATGGGGAGGGATGAGATAACAGATTTGATGAGTGTCATCTTGCCAGCAGTGGTAAGCCAATGACCACCCCAGGCATTCAATTTAGCCTTGATCTTGCTGATTAATCCAAGCCACTAAGAAGTCTTTGCAATGCCAAGTGTTAATGGAAGACCTAAATAATTGATGGAATCCCACTTAGCATAACCCATAAATCCTAAAAAATGGGCAATCTGAAGGATGGTTGGCTGATCAACTTTCCATCCATAAACAACACTTTTTTGCTTATTAACCAAAGCTCCAGAGACTCTGCAGAAGCTATGGATTACAATATTGAAGGCCCTGACAATTTTTAATGAGGCACTACCCAGCAGGAGGGAATCATCAGTGAAAAAGGCATGATTCAATGGATCTAACTCTTTCACCACATGGATGCCAGGAAATGTCCCAGCATTCTTCTCAGCTGTCAATTTTCGACTAAGAGAATCAACCATCAGAATATACAAGAAAGGGGACAGTGGGTAGCCCTGTCTGATCCCCCTCGTGGCTTGGAAATAGTTAGATGGCCTGCCATTAACCAACAGGGCAATCCACGACTTTTCTATACATGCTTTGATTAACCTGACAAAGTCAGTACTAAATCCAAAGGAAAGGAGAACATGGAAAAGAAAGGAGTGTCTTACCCAATTGAAGGCATTAGCCATATCAAGCTTGATGAGCATCCCTTGCTCATGCCGGTGGAAGCTGGAGTGGATGGTTTCCTGAACAACGATCACGTTGTCCCTGATATGTCTTCCTTTGACAAACCCTCCTTGGCTGGGGGAGATAAGCTTAACTAGGAGAAGTTTGATGCGATTTGCCAAGAGTTTAGACAGAATTTTGTATGAAGCATTACACAAAGATATAGGATGAAAATGATCAAAGGTCCCAGGGTTTGTCTCCTTGGGGATTAAAGCTAAAAATGTTGAGTTTGTACTGCCTCCAACCTTGGCTTTATGGTGAAAGCCTTTGATCATCCATAATAAGTCAAACTTAATGGTGTCCCAGCAAATTCTATAAAAGTGGATGGAGAACCCGTCGGGCCCAGGGGCTTTGTCCGGCTCCATCAACCAGATTACATTGCTAATCTTAGTTTCGTTGAAAGGTTGCAAGAGACCAGCATTTTCCTCCTCATCCACCAATCTTGGAATATTGCTAAGAAATTCTGAGAATTCTTGTTCAGAATCCATTCCTTCTTCCGTGTAGAGCTTATGAAAATGAGAGGTGGAAGCCTCTTTAAGATGATCAATTTGTTTATGGACTATCCCATCAGGAGTAGTAATTTCAGCAACATTATTACATGAGAGGCGAGCTTGAAATTGCTTATGAAAGAAGTTTGTATTTCTGTCACCAAATTTGAGACATTCTTCCCTTTTGACTTGGGTAGACTTGTGATAAAATCCATTGAGACTTCCTCCTGATGCTTGTATTTCTAATGGTTGTAAAATACCAGGGATATTCATTGTTTCAACCTTATTTTTTTCGCAAGCCAAGCATTCTACCACAAACCTTTGAACATCATATTTAAGGCCTTCCCCCAAAAATTCATTGTTGATCATCTGGTATGTTTTTAGGAATCTTGAGTTCCCACCTATAGGAGAGGTGTGTAATTCCAAAACGATCTGTTGTTTGAGTTAGGAGTTCTTACATATATATAAGCGATCCTTATACCATAATGAATCATTTTTCCACACAAAAGTATCTAATACAGTGGGATCCATTTTTAGATTTTGAATGAGAGTCCACACAGCTAGGTCATTCTTCAATTCTTCCCTTGCTATTATTACCCAATCATGTTGTATAATCAAAATTACACAATGTAATGCCTCAACATATTCATATTTTTTGGAGAGTGCATCTTCCACCATTTTAGCTGGGGTTTTCACACTAGCTCATGCTAAAGAGAACCTACTAAGGATTCAGGAACCCTTAGTAGCAGTTCAATAATGGATCAAACTAAATATTAAGAGAGTGACATGTGCAAGTGATAATATAAAAATAAATCTAACAATAATAGTAAAAATAAACAATCATGAGGAACTCAGTAATGGAATTCAAAATTTTTTGTATTAATGGGAAAACAAGGGTTTGCAATGGCGTTTACCTCAAATGGTGAGGTTATTGGATTCCTTGCAACCATACGAGAGTAGTGCACTACATCTCCAGAGTTCCTTTCCCTTCTCCAAATGCTCAATAGGTGGCCAAGACTCAACTGAAATGGTGAACAAAAGCTCAAGGTGATAGGCTAGGCCTGTTCAACAGGAATTTCGGCAGCATAAGGGTATGAAGAGTGATTCATGGATGTGAAATGGGGGGCCTCCATCACCTTTTATAGAGATTTTGGGTGGTGGAGTCTTGACCCATGGTTTTGGGAAACCAATAGTATTGGTAAATGGTTTTAGGGTTTTTCCCTCTTTTTGAATTTGTTTCCCTTTTTTCTTTTATTTTGGGAATTTTTGACCTTTTTTTGAGGGTTTTTGACCTTTTTTTGAGGAATTTCATTAATTGAGGAGGGAAATAATGATTTTTTCCCCTTTTGGTAACCATTTGAGGGTTTTTTAGGGTTTGGGAGGCCAAAATTGTAAGAAAAGTGGATAAATGGGTTATGTGACTAGGAAGATGAGATAGTGAACAATTTTTGGGTGTTAACATATCACCCCTTGATGTGTGAGGGCAGGATCTCATTGTATGGCTGATAGACATCATAGGTATTGAATTTTTATAGGGGTGAGAGCATTGTGATGGATAAGAGCAGAAATTTGTTGGAGACTGGAACACGTGCTCCATAAAAATGACAAAGGTTACAACTGAAAATACATGACCTCAATAATGAATGAGGAATAATCTCAAATATATGGACGAGGCAGGCATACCCATGCTCGTATCAAGATATACAAATAATAATGAGGCCCAGAGGGGACCTGAACAATACACATAGAACTTTTCTGTACATCATAATGGTCCAGAGGGGACACAAATCCGGGACATACTCATGGTCCAACAATGAATGGTCTGGAGAAATGGTACATCGAAATAATGGCATCCATACAGAATGTGGTGCCACAACAACTGATGCTATGCTAGATCTGAAGGTGTCCAAAAACTGTATGGACTCAACAACTGAGTGTTGGAATCTCAAAGGTACACTGAACTACATTTGAACGGGATACTCTAGAAAGCATATGACTAGATGGCTTCTGAATACTATCGCCAATGTAGCCCGGATATCCATAGGAACACACAACTAGGGGGTTCCAAATAGACTCGCCAATGTGCTAGAGTCAGGGGACATCTGGGGTCTTCGACCAATAACTGATGGGACCAATACCCTATGCGAATCTCAATAGTGCAATGATGGAGTTGGACTCAATCATGTGAGAAAAATTCATTCCAAGAGGCACTAAGGACTCCTCTTAGATGATCTGTTGCACTCACCACTGATGGATATGAGTCCAAGGTACAGGGGCCTCTGGGTCTATCCTCTAGAATAAATGGGTTGGAGTCAACAGAGGGAGACCTGCAACTACCAAGGAAATGATGTTTCCTTGATAGGAGCGTGAGGTGTACAATTGAGAGGTGATAGTAATGAATGTGAGACCGACGTACCATGGGGGGGGGGGAACTGAGGTCGCAGAGTGGGGGGGGAATCAAACTTCCTTTGTTCAGAGTATGATGGAAAGGCTGACCTGGAAGCATATGAAACTGAATTCTGGGAAGGGGATCATAGCTTAAGGGATCAAGGGTTGTGACTGCAATGGGGGAGACTCAGGGGGGGGGGAACTGATGAGTGATATTAGGAGACTCTAAGGGTGACACATCACAGAATACTCTAAACAAAGGTGACCATGTGGGGGGTGTTGTCATAATGTGGGGACTAGATATGATTTGTCGTGGCACCGAGAGGCACCATTTGGGCATTCTTCATGGTTTAAGGATCTTGAAGAAGGGAGAGAAGTATGCTAAAAAATGGTATGTCGTGTGGATTTGTACGAGCCTAGGACAGCACATGATCGTGGTTTCTTTCAATTTTAAGGAGTTTGAAAGCGATAAGAAGACTATGAAGTGGTTAAAAGGTACCATTGTGTGGATTTATACGAGCCTAGGATGGTGAATTCTCATGGTTCCTTTAAATTTTAGAGAGTCTAAAAGCAATAAGAAGACTCCAAGGGGGTTTATTTTTCATGTGTTAGTCTCCAAGGCCCTAAAAAGCATAAAAGTATGCAATGAAGAACTCTTCTAGCCGTTGTGACTAGAGTATTCCTTTTTGTAATTAGTCTATTAGGTCCAGAAAAGGGTTAAACTTATACCATATAGACACCCTTTTAGGTACTTTAACGAGCATGAAAGGAAGCAAGATTGCTCATTGATCTTTTCATTGTTTAAGGAGTCAGAAAAGAGCTTAACGAAAACTCCCTAAGTGTCGTTTTCATAAATTATACTAAACAAATATAATGGCCAATCAAGGAGGAAGTGTTCAATCAAGGGACAATTATGAGAACCACGAACAAAGGCGAGGGGGGAAAATTGATGGGGCCTCCTTGCGTATTGATGAATGGTTGAAAATAATGCACTGAATGCAGTATGGATGGAGAAGAGGGCTCATAGATAGGCCGCGATGCAAAAATGGAAAAAACTGACTACGACCTATGTGGCATGCAAATCGAGGCAGCGAGGGGCATGGAAAAAAGGCCCAAAAAAATTTGTAGTGAGAGTGAGAAATGATCTAAAGCATCATCACGGGCTCATAAATCTAAATCCGACAATGTAAACAGTGTGATAAACGGAGGTCATATGACTCTGGAATGGTAAAAACATGAATAGGGACAAAATGGCTATAAATAGAAAAGGGACCCTCTTGCCACATGTCATTTTCATTGTGCAAATTGGGAGAAGTGTGGAGGGTCCCAGAAGAGGAAATTCAAATTTCTCTCAATCCAACCAGTGGAATCCACTTCTATGACTTACAGGTAATTCTTGCAGTTTGTTTTGACATTTTTGATGCATTTTGAGGGGGGTTTAGGCCTCTAGCGAGGTGTGCCAAGATGGGCTTGGGAACCATTGCATTGGAGAACAAATTTCGAAGGGAAAAGTGCTCTCCAGGGCATGGCTTTGGGCCACACAACCGTGCTTTTGGAGTGCGACTATGGGCCACATAGGCACGCTCTCGAGCGTGACATTTCATGGGAAACATGTGCTCTAGGGCGCAGCTATGGGCCCCATATGTGCACTTGACGGGAGCTCTTTCCAGGGAGAAAAAATTTCTCCAGAGGGCACCTATGAGGAAAAATGCACACTTTGGAATGTGCCTTTTTTCCTATGTTTGGGTCCGTCAATTCAGAGCGGATCGAGGTATTGTTGATATGGACCTGATGGGGTTTTTGTTGTTTTGTTGAAAGGATTCCAAGAGTGGCTTGGAGAGAGCGTGAGCTCAGGAACTTGTTGGAGGAAATCCAGGATGATGAGGATGTTCAAGACACCTTGGCCCATTGTCGACTGCTGAAGTTCGCAAATGTGCCCTTGATGCACATGACAAAGTTATTGTTGAACAAGTTGGTAGGGTTTTGGGATGTCGATGTGGAGGCGTTCATGATGCAGGGGGAGCGATTAGAGATATCTCTCACGGATGTGTACTTCTTGACGGGGATTCCTCGGTTGGGCATGATTTCAGATACCTTTCGAGGAGGCCAGGTGATGTTTCCAGGGAGGATTTGCTAGAGCATCATTGTTATGCCACAACATATGTGCATGCCAATTCTATTCTTATTTGTGACATAGAGAGTGTGGAGACGTAGGCTATAGTGGCACTAGTGATGCGCATACTGGGGTCGAAGTCACTCCGTAGGGTCTTAGGGGGACATATGGTGTTGGTGGAGCAGGTCTTGGCAGGTGCTTACTTTGGCTGGGGCCATATGTACTTGATGGTGGTTCGATGTAAGTTGAAAAAGGTGAGTTGGATAGGAGGGGATTTATCTTTTCCATCATTCCTCTATTCCTTTTTCTTTGAGTGGGTTCCAACGCTGCAAACACATAGAGCAATGCATGATGGAGGGCCCATCAAGCAACGAATGCGGCGATGGGGTGAGATGATGGCCCGTGGGGGTGTAGGACTAGTGGGAAGTTTCTTTACCGAGGAGTTGTTCACTCACTAGATGCATCTCCCAGTGGTGATAGAGGACTACCCTTACTATAGGATGGACTACAGAGGGGATCCAGAGCTACCACAACCTCCTGGTTAGGAATGGGTGCCAGATGGTATGTATCTATTTGGTTTACAGTACCATGTTTTGGTATCATTTCATAGCATATATGGTAGCTAGAATATGTTTATGACAATGATGATCTTTTGTTGCTGTGCAGATGTGGGACCGCAACCTCCGAGGGTATACTGGGTACAGAGGGGCTGAGTGGATGGAGTATACTCCCCTGCTCGCATGCAGCGCCAATAACGGAGTGCATCGATGACATTGGATAGATTTCGTGTTGGGATTGACCAAATTCTTGATGGGGTGGTGGAGGAAGGATGGCATCATTTAGACTAGGAGTTGATCGATATCAACTATAATGCTCCACGGGAGTGGAGGCTTGTGATGAGGCATATTGTGATGGCGGCGGAGGTGGTGAGAGACATGGTGCGGGGGGATTTCCCCTACTATGACGAGGAGGCTGAGATAGAGTTTGATGAGGAAGAGGAGGAAGAGGAAGAGGAGGAGGAGGAAGAGGATGGCGATGACAAGGACGATGATGATGGTGGTGGAAATGATTATGATTGACCAGGTAGTTGATGGAACTGCCCCCAATGCGATGAGCATGGGGAATTTTTTGTATACGGTTGTTATTTTATGAAGAGGGTGTTGTTGGGGCTCCTCAGTGTATTTATGTGCATGTTGTGCTATGGGCACTATGAAATTTCTATGATGATATATATATATATATATATATATATATATATATATATCTATATATATATATATATATCTATCTATATCTATATATATATATATATATATATATATATATATAGATATAGATATATATATATATATATATATATATATATATGCACATGGATGCAATTTATAATGATGATGGTTTACTTGTTGTCTTTTGTGATGTTTATATGCCTATTCTATATATATATGCATGTGGATGGTATGATGATGCTCTTTTATGGTTTACTTCCTACATGTTGTGAGTTATGTGCCAGTCTAGAATGTTGTTAGCCATTTGATCTGCAACATCGTTTTGACTTCATGGGACATGAGTGAATGTAATGGATTCAAACTGTCTAATCAATTGTTTAGTGCACAAGAAATTTCTAAACAAGTAAGGATCTTGTACCTAGTAAAAGTTATAAAGATGGGAAACAAGGAGATGGGAGTCAAGAAACACACGAAGGTGACTTATACCCAAATGAAGAGAAGCAGTCAGGAGACTGATCTCAGCATCATATCAAGCCTGGTTATTAGTAGCAGCACCAATACACACTCTGTTGAGGTGGATCAACTTGTGTGAGGGGGAATACAGTACCCAAGCTGTTGAGGCGATGTTTGGAGACCATCTACTTGCACTGTCAGCAAAACCGACATGAAATTGTGGAATAGGATCCATCTGTGGTCATGCAGGGAAGCACAGTGTAAGGTTGTGGATGTAAAAAAGTGTAAAACAAAAAGGGTACTAAAATTGTACAACATGGACTACTGGGTCCAGAAAACGTGTTATGGGTAAAACCATTTGAGATACAACCCATTGCCGGGGTTGAATAAGGGATTTCATTCTCAATCAGTAAGGATGTATGCCCCTTAGATGTAATGGCCTTGCCACATGGATTCAAACTTTCCTGTATCGTTCTTGTCATGGGATTGGTCATAAACAAGTACTAGATCTCCTTCTTAGAAGGTGTGAGGGTGGACATGCTTATCATAACTGACTTTGGAACGAATTTGAGCAGCCTCGGTGATTTGTAAGGTTGTTAGGCGATCCTCATTGGCTTGATACAAGAGGATTATGAGTTGCTCAAGTGGGGAGGTGTCTGGGAGAAGTTCAATAGCAATGTGTAAAGTGGGAATATGACACTCGATGGGAATAACATACTCTACACCGTGAACCAAATGAAAAGGGGTAAAACCCATGGCAGTCGTAGTGGAAGTACGGTAAGTGTAAAGTGCAAGTAAAAACATATGGTGCCAAATGGAGTTATGTTGGTTTACTATTCGTTGAAGGATGGTCTTCAAGATATTGTTGATAGCCTCAACTTGGCCATTCCCTTAGGGGTAGTAGGATGAGGTGTAGTGTTGGTCAAATTTTAGAAAGGTAGACAACTCTTTCCAAAAAGTGTCTTTGAAGTGTTTTCCATGGTCAGATATGAGTTGTTTGGGGACCCCGAACCAAGTGATGACATGATTAAAAAAGAAGCGATCTACGTTTTCAGCTTTACAGTCAAATGTAGGCATGGCCTTGGCCCATTTAGTGAAATAGTCGACAACCACAATGATGTATTTATGGCCATTCTCCGAGGGAGGATTTCACTCCATAAAATTGATGGCCCACTTACAAGAAGGGCTAGCAGTGATGACTAGATGGAGAGGGGCAGGAGGGGTCCTAGATTTGGGGGCAAAAATTTGGCAGTTTTGGGAATGTTTGAATGCAGTGATACAATCAGTAAAAAGTGTGGGCCAGAAATAAATAGCACGGATGAATTTTTGGGCCGTAGCCATTCCGGAGAAGTGGCCACCACAAGCTCCACTATGACAATCGTTTAAAACTTGTCCAGACTCATCATGGGTGAGGCATCGATGTAAGATGGTGTCGACGCCGCATCGATAAAGGACATCGCCTAGGAGGAGATATCGGAAAGCGTTATTACAGATGCGACGCCAAGCGTTGCGATTGCGGTTGGGACGAAAATTTTGTGTTCATAAATACAGCAGGATGTCACCATACCATGGGTCATCCGACTAAATTATGAACAAGTGGTTGTTTGGGAAGTTAGTGGTAATAGGTGGTGATGCTGATGAAGAGGGTAAGTCAGTCATGAGTTGTTCCAAGGCAGGGATTTGGTACTCTTGGGTCTTGCAAATGTTAAGTCGTACTTTTGCAGGATAATAAACCATTTATCCATATGACCCTGAAGGAGGTGGCGACGCAAGAGGTAGACCATGGGGTTGAAGTCAGACACAACTGTAGTTCGACTCATAAGAATGTAATTTCGTAAATTTTGAACAAAGACGATGACAGAGAAGGCAAGTTATCCTCATGGGGGTAATGTAATGGTGGTTTAGACAATGTCTGACTCACGTAATAAATAACCCGTTCATGTTGTGCACTATCTTCTTGGACTAGCACACCAAAAACGACAGGTTCATATGCCGAGACGTAAAGGATAAAATCCTTCATGAAATCAGGAGGAGAAATCAAAGGTGCGTAAGTCAATGCTTGTTTGAGTGCTTCAAAATCTGCTTGTGCTTGTTCATCCCAAACCAAAGGGATGTGGGTCCGAAGCAAGCGAAGGAAACCATAAAATTTCGTAGCATAGTCCGGAACGAAGCGATGGAGAAAGTTGGCTTTCCCTTGAAGGCTCTGTAATTGGCATAATGTGTGAAGGAAGAATGAGTTTTCGAGTGATCCAAATAGAGATCTCCCGATCTATATTTATAATTGTTCTATTTTCCCAGTGACCTCATGGGGCCGACTTGTCTAGATAGGTACATCAACCATATATTACATAAAATAAGGGCGGACCCCACACATGGTGGTCTAATAACCCATCGGCAAGTTCACACACTTGCGACACTTGTCAATACACATGACGACACTTCCGTATAGAGGAATGACACATCTCTATAGGAGTACAATAATATATAAATGAAATACATGGATGAAATACATTTCGAAGTTACATATACATCAACGCTCCCTCTTAACTAGGAAGGTATTGCTCAACACAGATCTGCTAGCACAAGTCTTCTTCTCTGGATCATCATCATTGATGCATCGTCATCGTCATAGTCACTGCTGCTGCTATCTCAACCAATCTCTGACTCTACTCGTCATAGGAAGTTCTACATAGCCAATACTTTTTCATAATGGATGTAGGCCAACCACCTATAGGTCTTCATCACTGGCCATACTGTGGAATCCTCAGGACTTATTACGTGCGTCACAAAACCTGGAGATAGCATCCCAGGCTGTTACGAACACTCAGCTCTACCTGTCAGATCTCCCAGGAGCACATTACATGTGACCTATCACAAAACTTGGCTGAAGCAGCCCAGGCTGTTACGAGCACACAGCTTTACCTATCAGATCTCCCAGGAGCACATTACATGTGATCTCACCACAAAACATGGCTGAAGCATCCCAAGATGTTACAAGCACACAGCTCTACCTGTTGGATCTCCCAAGAGCACATTACATGTGGTCCACCACAAAACCTGGCTGAAGCATCTGAGGCCTTTTTCATCCTGTCCAGATCTCCCAGAAGCAAATTGCATGTGGTCATGGTAAAACTTGGCTGAAGCATATGAGGCCTTTTTCATCCTGTCCAGATTTCCCAAGGGAAAATTACATGTCATTGGACAAAACCTCGCAAGAGAATATCAGGATGTTATGGGTACACAACATCGACCTGAAGATCTCCCAGGGCACAAATTATATGTCCTCCCAGAGCAATGTCTCGAAAGAGCATCCCAGGCTGTTACGGGTACACAAATCCAACCTATAGGATCTCTTAGACATGCTCATCTGCACAACCTGATCCATGGCCACAAAGTATCAACCTGATACTCACCATACATGATCATCCTGATCCTCATCACTGCATCGTCCTGATGCATGTCATCTGGAGAATCTCGTCATCCATGATCATCCTGATCATACAATGCATCTACCTAATGCATACCAAGTATCTACCTGATACATGTCACCATACACAGTGTATCCACATGATACATACATAGATACATGATCCACACAATGTATCTACCTGATACATATCAACATACATGATCTACCTGATCATACAATGTATCCACATGATACATATACAGATACATGATCCACACAATGTATCTACCTGATACATATCAACATACATGATCTACCTGATCATACAATGTATCCACCTGATACATATACAGATACATGGTCCAAGCATCCAACATGATGCATTCATACATAAATTATCTAATTGTTCATATCCAGCATCCAACATGATGCATACACATACATAAAAAATGTAAATGAT
This sequence comes from Larix kaempferi, assembly GCA_027924585.1. Taxonomy (NCBI): domain Eukaryota; kingdom Viridiplantae; phylum Streptophyta; class Pinopsida; order Pinales; family Pinaceae; genus Larix; species Larix kaempferi. The sequence continues at coordinate 3,291,850 of BSBM01000110.1, forward strand.
CCAACTGATCATATCCAGCATCCAACATGATGCGTACATCCATAAATGATCCAACTGATCATACAAAGTAGGAACTAGAAAATCATCTTGATGTTCATCATCCAGCGCTTACATCCTCATCCATGTGAAGGATCCCCCTTCCTCCATGCTAGGAATGGCTACAACAAATGTCTCCATCACTTCTTCCTCGAAGTGTCGTCGATCCGAAGAACACCAAGCCTCTCTTTGAAGTACTCGAACTTAACTCTGGCTAGTGGCTTCGTCAATACATTTGCAATATGCTCATCTATCGCAACATACAGGAGCTTCATTGCTCCCCTCTGCACCAGATCCCTGATATAGTGATTTTTGATCTCTATGTGTTTCGACTTGTCGTGGAACACCAGGTTCTCAGACAGCTTCACAAAACTCTAGTTGTCACAAAATATACCAGTAGCCTCCAATGGTAGATCAAATAACTTAGACAGTAGCTTCCTCAGCCATATTGCCTCACAACTAGCTAAAAAGGATGCAACATACTCTTCCTCGGCTGTAATCAGTGCTACGTAGGACTGCTTCCTGCTAAACCAGGAGATTACACCTGATCCCATATTGAAGCAACACCCAGATGTGCTCTTCCTATTTGCAGCACTGCCTGCCCAATCTGAATCAACATAACCCTGTAGGTTAAACTTTTGATTCGCATCATAATCGAGCCCATAATCAACTGTACCCTTCAGGTACCTCAAAATATGCTTTACAGCAACCAAGTGAACACTCCTCGGATCTGTCAGCAACTGGCTCAATGTGTTCACTGCAAAGCAAATATCTGGTCTCGTATTCGTCAGGTATATCAATGACCCAATCATCTAACGATACATAGAGACATCCACTGGCTAAGATGAAGAATCACAAAGAAGCTTCAGATTTGATGCCATAGGTGTGGCCATGGCTTTGCAATCCATCATCCCTGACCTCTTCAGGATATCTACAGTATACATCCCTTGTCCAAGGAAGATCCCATCTGTACTCTGCCACACCTCCATACCTAGGAAATGGTGCATCATCCCTAAGTCCTTCATATCAAACTCAGTAGCAAGCTTCCTCTTTGTATCGGAAATCAATCTATCATCTCCTATTACAAATAGGTCATCTACATACAGGGGTATAATCACAGGATTTCCTTCTTCAACCTTGTAGTAGAGATTGGAATCCGCTTTACTCTTGGTAAAGCCCAAACTAGATAGGAAACTATCCATCCTACCATACCAAGTTATAGGAGCTTGCTTCAAGCTATACAGGGATTTCTTCAATCTACACACATGTGACTCCCTGTCATGTGTTTCAAAACCGAGTGGTTGCTCCACATACACTTAATCTTCAACTACACCATTCAAGAAAGCAGTCTTGACATCCATCTGGTGTATCTTCCATTTCATCGCTGCAGCCAGGGCAAGTACTGATCTGATGGAAGTGTACTTGGCTACAGGAGAAAATTTTTCTTCATAGTCTATTCCCTCTTTCTGAAAGAAGCCACGAGCTACGAATCTTGCCTTGTATTTTTCTATGCTGCCATCTGCAGCATGCTCGATTTTGTAGATCCATTTGGAAGTCACAATAGACTTCCTTCAGATCTTGGGACAACATCCCAAACATCGTTCTTCATTATTGATTGGTATTCCTCGACCATGGCATCCTTCCATTCTTTATTTTCCGCTGCTTCTTTGTAATTAGAAGTTTCTTTGTTCATGATATCACAAAGTAAAGCAACATAGCTGGTGTGTGATCTAGTTCTCTTCTTTGCTCTTTGTTATTCTTCTGGAATGCCAAATCTTTCTGCATCTTGAATGAGCTCTCTAGCCCATGCAGGTTTCCTCTTGTGAGAGTTGTCCTCTCATGGTGGATCTACAGGTTGTTGCGGATCTTCAATTTCACAATCAACATCTGGAATTGCTTCAGTCATGGTAGTGTCTTGAAATCTAGTTTCCTCAGGTTCTTCATAATCTTCAACAGGTGTCTTTCTTGATTTAACGAATGCTGAGTTTTCATCAAATGTCACATCCTTGCTGACATCAATCTTCTTGAACCTTGGAAAGTATATTCTGTAAGCCTTCAAGCTTTCACTGTAACCCACAAAGATACCCTTCTTTCCTGAAGGATCCAGTTTCGTCCTCTTTTCCTTTGGGACATGTGTGTATACTGGACAACCAAATATTCTGAGATGGATGACTTCAGGTTTCTTACCACAAAAGACCTCTTCTGGTGTCTTGTTGTCCAATATCTTGTGGGGTGTTATGTTCTGCACATATACAGCTGTCCTAGCTACTTCTGCCCATAGATGCATAGGTAGATCCTGGTCATGCAGCATTGCCCTTGCTGCTTCTATGATTGTTCTGTTCTTTCTTCCTGCAACTCCATTTTGTTGTGGATTGTAAGGAGTAGTCAAATCCCTCTTAATCCTTGAATCATTGCATAACTTCTTGAAGTCACTTGAAGAGAATTATCCACCATTGTCGGATCTGAATGTCTTGATATTCTTATCAGTTTGGTTCTCCATCAAGGTTTTGAATTCCTTGAACTTATCAAACACTTCATCTTTGTTCTTCAAGAAGTAGACCCAGGTCTTCCTGGAAAAGTCATCAATGAAAGAGACATAGTAAACATACCCACTCAGAGAATTGGATGACATCGGACCACATACATCGGAGTAGATAATTTCCAAGATATCTTTTGCCTTGCTTTTACTGCTTGGAAATGCTTTCTTTATGTTCTTTCCTTTTGCACATCCTTTGCAAACACCTTCATGTTTGGTCTTGATTTCAGGAAGACCCTCTACAGCCTTGCTTGCAATTGGAAGTGCCCTATAGTGCATATGAGCAAGTCTTCTATACCAAAGTTCACTTGGCTCCATGGATTCATGCACCATGGCATGTTCAGGTCGTCCCTTCAGCTTATACAATCCTCCCTCTTGCTCTCCAATCACTACTGCATCATCTATGGTCTTTCCGTTTTGCCACATTAGAACTTGGCCATCCACAAATGCAACCCTCATACCTTTTGCATCCAATGTGGATATGGACAGAAGGTTCTTCTTGAGCCCAGGTACATACAAAACATCTTTCATCTTCAAAGACTTCCTAGAGTCTAGATTGTAGGAGGCCTCACCACTTCCTTTGATAGGGTATTGGTAGTCATCCCCAAGTTTCACCTTGTGGGTTGACTCATGTTCAGATAGATTAGCAAAGGATTCTTTAAACCAAGTCATGTGTTTTGAAGCCCCACTGTCAATAAGCCAATCATTACAACCATGAGAGATAGTACCTGTGAGAGTAGAGATTAGAACATACTCTTCTTTGCTTGATGAGTTATCATCATCACTTTCTGCTCTAGCATTCTTCTTGGGAGGTTCATCATCCTCGGCAGCAAGAGCATGATACCTTCTTTTGCTGCCCTTCTTGTTGTTGTTGTTGTTGTCCTTCCTGTTATTGGGACAATTTATGGCAATATGTCCTTTTTCATTACAGGTGAAGCATATTCCTCTTTCTTTATAGTGATGTGGAGATTTCTTGGAGTGAGATGGCTCTCTCTTGGACTTCCCTTTCTTGGTGTGAGCTGTGAGAGCTTGATCTTTATTCCCCATATTTTCTTCTCGAGCCACAAGCCTTGCTTCTTCTTGTGAGCATTCTTCCTGTAGTCTGCTGAAGGATACCAACTTTTTTCTTGCACAGATTCCTTGAATAAAGGAGTCCCATGACCTAGGTAGGCCATTCAGAGTGGTCATGACAACTTCACCATTCTCCACCATTTCATCCACTGCTTCTAGTTGTTCCTTGATTTGGGAAACCCTAGAAAAATAAGATTGAAAGGATTCTCCATTATGAAGTTTTACCCCTTTCAATTGATTACACAGAGTCATCTTCTGATTTATGTTCTTCCCTTCGAATAGCTTGGATAGTGAATCAAACATCTCTTTGGGTGTCTTCAGAGATGACACATGGGGGATGAGATGGTCCTTGATAGAATCAGCAATGATTCTCTTTTCCTTGACCAAGTTCTTCTTATGCAATAGCTTAGCTTCTTCATCCTCTGGGATAGAGATGTCTTCTTTTACATATGAGTCCAACTCATTCTCTTCAAGGATTAACCCAATCCTATACTTATAGGCTTGGAAGTTATCAGTCCCTTCAAGATTATCCTCAAGCTTGGTGTGGTGAGACACCTTTAAAGAGTACTTAAAATGGAAATAGAAAAGATTTAGATCTTACCACTTGATTTGCTAAAAACTGGATCTGGTCTCGGATTAGGGTTTGTCAGAGAAACCCTAAAAATTCAAAATGTAAATTTCAACTTTCTGAAAGGATAGAAAGATGCTCCTTGATGAGCTAATCATCCTGGTGTATTCAGAATTTGAGATCTGCAAAGCTAAACCCTTCATAAATGCTTTTTTGTCTTCCTGGGTTCACTTAGGAGGACTCCGAATTAGGGTTTGAGTTTCTCGAAGATCTACCCAGCCAAAAATCTCAATCCAAAGCTCTAAACTTCGATTTTTGCAAGGATCTTCCAGCTATGTCTTCAGATTCCATAAATTCCTATTTTTGTGGAAACCCTAATTTTTAGGGATAAATCTGAAAATGCTCAGAATTGAAATCTGATTGGACAGATAGATTCTCCTTGATGAGTAGAGTAAATCTACTATACTGATTTTCTAGAATCTGTGGAGAGAAACCCAATAAACAAGAAACCCTGGTTTCCATCACTGCACAGTGTCTTCTTCTCAGGTTAGCTTTGATACCATGTTAAATTTTGAGCATTAATTCACAATACTCTAGTATCTTTACTGAGAGAACAACATGTATAGTATGCCAATGCATATCAATCATAACAAGCATGTCAATCATCACAAGAAGAAAAAGCATGAGAGACAAGAGACACAGAGTTTCCGTGGGGAAAACCCTAAGGTGAAAAACCCCACAACTTCCTCAGAGATAGAGAGAGAAATGGCTCAACCAAAGTACAACCAAAATACACAGAGATAGTCTCCTAGTAGTAGATGATCCTCTTCCTTACTAGTGCGCCACTTTCTGAGTGAAGGAAGAATGAGTTTCCGAGTGATCCAAATAGAGATCTCCCGATCTCTATTTATACTTGTTCTGTTTTCCCACTGACCTTATGGGGCCGACTTGTCTAGCTCGGTACATCAACCATATATTACATAAAATAAGGGCCGACCCCACACATGGTGGTCTAATAACCCATCAAAAAGTTCAGACACTTGCGACACTTGTCAATACACATGACAACACTTCCATATAGAGGAATGACACATTTCTATAGGAGTACAATAATATATAAATGAAATACATTCCGAAGTTATATATACATCAACATAGGAAAGTTGTCTTTGGGACAACCTAAATTCAAATCTCGAAAATCAGTACAGACGCAAATGGTGCCCTATTTTTGTTAACCGACACAGGGTTGGACACCAAGGTGGTGTAGGAAATGGGATAAATGAATTCGGCTTGGTGTAATTTTTCAATCTCAGATTTCACAGCTGGTATCTTGACAGGGTGAATGGGCTGTTGTTTTTGGTGGATGGGTGGGACGTTAGGACAAGTATAGATATGGTGCTCAATGATTTTGGGGTCAAGACCGGACATCTAAGTATATGACCAAGCAAAAACATCATAGAACTCTTGGAAGAGCTTCTTATAGGCATTAATTTCATCTTCAATACATGAAGCACCTAATGTATTGATCTCAGGAATGTTGGGTGGGATGAAAATATTGATCTGAATGGTAGGCGAAATGTTGGCCATGTTACCTTCCTCGAAGGAGTCAAGAGCTAGGATGGGGTTCTTAAGATATTCCACTTTGCTAGGGATAAATTCTTTCTTCTCAACGGAAAGTTGGTTGGCCGTACTTGTGGTAGACTCCTTCGGAATTAAATGGGATCAATTATGCATATCATCCCAAGGGAAGTCAGGGGCTGTTAATGTCTCGAGGATTTCTTCATCAATGTGAAACGAGTGTGTGGATAAGTCGGGATAGGTAATGCTATTGGTCGGGGGCAAGGTTGGTCCATTGCTTGTGGAAATCATATAGATCATGTTAATTTCTCTCGAGGAGGAGGATTCTGGTGGGTGATTCTCCTCGATGGTAGTAATGGAGGACTCTAAAGAGGACTAATTCAGTTTGTGGAGAAGCAGTTGATACTCAGGTGGGCCAGGGAAATGATGTGAATAATGACCATAGACTCCGAATATGGCACAGGAGTGGTTGGTGCATAGTGATTTGTTGTGCAATTTAGGGGTGGTGTCCAACTCGACAACTGTAATGTGGGGGTCATCGTCAAACATTTTCATGTGCTCTTGGAGGTTTGGTAATTGGGGACAATTATGGGTAGCATGGCCCAAATTATCGCATAAAGAGAATTTTAGGGGTGCACGAACCGGAGGGGGGGTTTCATGTGTTTCGTCTACTGTGGGGTTGTATAAGTTTGCAGGTCTCTTCTCCTAGCGTTTTTGGGCTGGGGAGGGGCACTGTGGGATGTAGATGTGGTTTCCACACTAGGAGGTGGGTGGGTAGCTTTGGTAATTGGTTGGACTGGTTGAAGGATGAATTGTGGTGTTAGAGCGGAATTAGGAGAAGGAAGATACCATATGGGAAGTCCTAACGTTAACCCAGGTAGGTTCAACATCGCCATAATAGGCGAACTTACCACTCTAGATGGTGGGAACAAGAACGAGATTGCATTGATTGGTGTGGCTCTAACGTGGCTGGGTACCGATGGTGGTTGAGGAAATAATGGTGGTTGCGGGTTAGGGACTGATTGGTTTGACGAAATGGTGCATAGGTCATAAATCTCAACGACTGACAAAGGAGGTGGTAATGAACGAAAAGTGGAGACCATTGGAGTCTATGAATAAATTCCAGGGCCGACCGTGGAAACCAAAGAGGTGTGTGCACCAAATATGGGTTATTCAACCATAGGGAGAAAATTCTTAGGTGTAGCAGCCACATTCAGGTCGTAGAATGTGACTTGGTCAACTTTAACAACCCGTCTCTCATGGGGGAACATCATAATGCAGATCACCGATGAAGCAATGACCTTCATAGTGTACATGTAACTTCATCCTAGAAGTAGCTTGTAGTTGAGTTGGGCATTGACGACTTCTATGTCAATTAAGACGTTTTTACCAGCTAGTTGGACTAGGACGTTGGCCAAAAGACCTCGTGGTTGGGATGAACAACCATCATAAGCTCGTAAAGAAGTCGTGGATGGCTGTAGGGTAGGGTATCTGAGCTTTTGCCACACGAATCTAGACATAAATCATGTAGATGCACCCTCATCGATGATGCATCGATGGATAACAATATTCTGAAATGAAACCGAAACTTGAAATGCTAATGTGGAAGCCATGCGAGGTTCAGATTGGTCTAAATCGAATGCCATCATCTGTGATTCGGAAGGGTCTATTGCACCTATGGCGGACAATAGTGTTTTGTGTTATGTTGGGAAGTTCTTCAAAACTTCGAGGGATGACATAGCAGTGGGGGACTGGGATAAGTCATCCACGATATTGTAGTTTGTGGCAGCATTAGCATTGGGATTGTTATTGATTCGTCGCAGAGGAAAATGATGAGCTTGAGGGGCTCCATCGAGTGGTACTGGAGGTATGCGTAATGACTGATCTATGGGAAGAGTGTTAGAATCCTTGCCTGCAGTAATGGTTTCTATGGTGAAACCATACTGGTTATAGTGTGTTTTCATGTTGACATCAATGGAAGAAATCATTAAAAGGTGATGGGTACCTGAGTCAATGGGTTGAATGTCAGGAGAAGCGTATGTGAATTGTTGTTGCTGTGCGGGGGCACCTTGATGGGGAGCCAAAGGTTGGGTGGATACAATCCCTTGTGTGGGTAATGGTTTTTGCAACACCATGGGTTTTGCATTAGGTTGTGGCGAGTTTGGTGGCATAGAAGGTGTAGCATGTCCTTTTTGTTGGGCGTCATCATTCAAAAGTTGGTGAGTTCGCTCCATATGGGGACAATTGTGCATTTAATGGATATATACCTCACAGATAGAACATGGTTGGTTCGTGCGTAGGTTGGGGTTTTTACCTTTTTTAGGTGGTCGATTCGGATTTTGGTTAGTCAGGGCGACGCCATTATTATTGGGAGGGTTTGGTGGTGGATCGCCTCTACCAGGAGGTTGGTTATTTCCACAGTTATGGCCATGTCCCAATTTTGTTGTCTTTGTTGGTTCCCTTGGGCAGGTTGGCTCTGCTGTTGGTTTTGTTGAGCATAGAATTGCCCTTAGGGAATAAGGGGATTTTCTAGTTGAGCAGGTGTTGGGGCAGGTTGCGGTGGATAATAATATGGAGGGGCTTGAGTTTGTGTAGGAAAAGGGGCTGCTGGTTGATAATAAGCTCCAGGGGATTGAGGTTGTGTAGGCATAGGTGCTACTATGTAAGGACATCATTCGTAAACACTTTATCTAACTCTCTTTTCATCTACTGAAATCATAATTCCTACATTAACATATAAATTAATATTTCTAACTAAGATATGGAATCATATCTCTAACTCCTTTTCATCAACTGAACTCATAACTCATACTTAGCATTTAGTTTAATATTTCTAGTTCTTTTTCAACTACACTATGGACTAATAATTCTAATCCTTTTTTCAATTAATATATATGGACTAATAATTCAAGTCCTTTTTCAACTGCCATATGGAATCATATTTCTAATTCTTTCGACTCCCATATGGATTAATATTTTACTTCTAATTCCATATTATTGTATAATATGTTACGGTCATAAACGTTATAGCCTGAGTTGTCAATCTATAAAAACAACACGCATTATCACATAAATTCTAAAACCATAATTGTATTCAAATAATATTAGAAAAATCTGAATTCTTTCACATGCATTAACAAATTATAAGGTAGTAACTAATGCTTCAATATTATTTATCCTTTATATCATTATTCTATGGATCTGTTCCACCCCAAAACTTGCACCGGTATGCTGGAGAGTAGGAATGCAGATTTAATCTGAAGTTTTAACAAATAATTAACTAGTTCAAAAATCGAATATTACTCATGATACGTATTTGTTGGAGATAATTATCTCGGCGACTGGAGTTGCTTGGGTCTGAACCCAATCGCTCTTCCATCTATCACTGCTAAAAATCGAACTAAATGGGGTATTTACGGTTTAGGGCGTTGGAAACAAGAGTATCATGGTAACGACAGAAGCATACAAAAATTCACATTCACGGTGGATAGGGTATTTTTTTTCCAGAGATCTGGGGAGACCATAATTAAAATAATGAACAAATAAAAACTAGAACAAACCTATTAGCAATTGTAAAGCTAAAACTCAGGCTTACATCTGACAGTCGCAAATGCAGAGATCCATGTGATAGATTTATGCAGGTGTGATAACTGATAGAGATGAATGCATATTCAAGAATTTCGATCTGAAGTTTTAATGCTTTAATCGACAGAGATGGATGTATGTACTGAGAGGTCTTACTATTGGGATGAAGTATTAGCCAACAACGATTATTGTTAGTATATTCCTATACTCCATCCTAGTCCCACCAGTATTTTGATCATTTACATTTTCAGTCATGCATGCACCTTTTAGGATTTGCATGCATTTTGCATACAAACCAGTCATCAGTCCAACACCTAGCCCTTAGTTAGCTAGCCGCCAGGAGATTCTCACTATTCAGCTTTAGCCCTCTAGTTGCTTAATGCGCCCTTCTTCCTTGATTTTAGGAAGCAACTCGCCCTTCTTCACCTACCAGTCCAGTTGTCTTCAATTACACTCAGTTACACTCAGTTACAGTCAGTTACACTTAGTTACACTGAGTTACACTCAATTTGACTGATGGTTGACAATTACTTGAGCATTGATGACTCCACTGATGATGATGAAGGCTTCAAGTTGTGCTCCGATGATCATGAGGACACCTAGTTGTGCTCCGATGACACTCTATTGATCTTATGATCACTCTGAGAGGCTAATTCGAATTGCCACCTTAAGCATTTGAATCCTCTCTACCATTGTACTATTTATTTGTCCATATTGTGATTAATTAACCAGTGTGTGTGTAGTATTATTGCTTCTATCTGAGTTCTATTGTACCATATTATTCTGTTGCTCAGTATACTGTATTGTTCACTCTTCTTCTATTTTACTACTTAATCATAATTACTCTTGTGAGGTACACATCATCTCTTAGATCTGCTGTGAGGATTTTCACATGGTATCAGAGCATGTTGAGAGTATTGTTTATCTCCATTCTTGAGAGTTTTTTGCAGATTATTACCAAGATTTCGAGTGCAGCAGTTTCTGCATTTTTGCAGCAGTAGTAGTTGCAGTTATTCTATATTGTTTTTGCAGGTCTTCTACAGCTTCAATGTATGATTTAGAAGGAATTACTTCTCTTTCTCCATTCAACTATGATGAATGGAAACCAAGAATGATAGCATACTTGAATATCCATGATCTTTTTTATTGTCATTTTGAAAGAGAGTTTGAATCCCCTGAAGAGAAGATTGATTAGTTAAATAAAGGTGATCGAGCCTTTGGAGCAATGATGCTTTCTTTGCCTGCATACCTGAGATTCCATTTCAAATACCATGATGGTGTTGAAACTCCAAAGGAGTTATGGACTCCAAAAGAGTTATGGGCTCACCTGGATGAAAAATTTGGTAGAAAGAATGAAGGACTTGGTCCTAACCCATTCAAAAGAAAGCAAAGTGATGCATTCGCTCCTCTTGATGGTCTCTCAGATCATGAACCAGTATCATCTCATATTGAAGTTGTTGACAAAGAACTTGCAGATTCTCCACTCATGCTCAAACTTTCTTCTCTTTCTGTGCCATCTCACACTCTAGATATTGCAGAAGGTCCTAAATTCTCTCTTGCACCAGAGTCTGTTGGTTTGCATCATGATCACATGATTATTTCGGAGGTCAAAAAAGCTATTGAAGGTAATGCATTCGCTCCTCTCCAGCTATCTCCTCTTTTATACTACTATATGATCATAATTCCATGCTTTCAGAAGGTCATTGAAGAATATGGCCATTGCCATTTGCTTGGGATAATTTATCATGCATCTACTTGTTTTAATCTCACCTCTCATGGTTCAAAGGACATCTCAAGAAACCATGATTCAAGTCTTGTATCTAAATTGGGTTCTAAGCAATTACTGCTTGGGATAATTTCTCATGCATATGATAGTTTTGATCTCACCCCTGCTGGTTCAAAGGAGATCTCAAGAAACTATTTTTTAAGCCTTAAATCTGATTTTGATTTCAAGCAAACATGTAATAGTTATTTTTGGCATAATCTCACCCATGGTGGTTCGAAGGAGAAGACAAAAGACTATATGCACTTTCATAGATTTGATCCTACCTTAGCTAATTTGAATCACAGGTTCAAGGATCATTCTCATACTGTTGGATTTGTTCTTGTGACATTCGATCTGAAGAGCAAGTACGAGCACATGCTTTTTGAGCATGATCCACTTCTTCCCAAGAAGAAGATACCTCCAGACATATGACCAAGCATCACACCTGCTTGAGTTTCGAGCATTTATTTTTATGTGTGCCTTAAAGTCTATTTTTTGAGGAGGGGGTATGTTTCCCATGAAATTCTCCCACTTCCATGGTTTATTGACTATTTTTATTCATTGTATTGGGTGACCTTTGGTCTTAGTTACCAAGGCCCAGGATGGATTAAGGGGGGGTGTTAGGATATTCCTATACTCCATCTCAGTCCCACCAGTATTTTGATCATTTACATTTTCCGTCATGCATGCAATTTTTAGGGTTTGCATGCATTCTAAGGTTTGCATGCATTTTGCATACAAACCAGTCATCAGTCTAGCACCTAGCCCTCAGTTAGCCAGCCCCCAGGAGCTTCTCACTATTCAGTTTTATCCCTCCAATTGATTAATGCGCCCTTCTTCCTTGATTTTAGGAAGCAACTCGCCCTTCTTCACCTACCAGTCCAGTTGTCTTCAGTTACACTCAGTTACACTTAGTTACAGTCAGTTACAGTCAGTTACAATAAGTTACACTTAGTTACCTTAGTTACACTGAGTTACACTCAGTTTGACTGATGGTTGATAGTTACTTGAGCATTGATGACTCCACTGATGATGATGAAGACTTCAAGTTGTGCTCCGATGATCATGAGGACACCTAGTTGTGCTCCGATGACACTCCATTGATCTTATGATCACTCTGAGAGGCTAATTCGAATTGCCACCTTAGGCATTCGAATCCTCTCTACCATTGTACTATTTATTTGTCCATATTGTGATTAATTAACTAGCGTGTGTGAGGTATTATTGCTTCTATCTGAGTTCTATTGTACCATATTATTTTGTTCCTCATTATACTGTATTGTTCACTTTTCTTCTATTTTCCTACTTAATCATAATTACTCTTGTGAGGTACACATCATCTCTTAGATCTGCTGTGAGGATTTTTACAATTATAAACAAACTCAAAGATCAATAAACGATCCTAGAACAGAGTATGGAGATAGTAGTTTTCCCCGAACAGAGCAGAAGGAATCAGCTCTGAAACAATGTTCTTAGACAGAGGTAACACCATCGGTTAGTTGTTGTTCTACTGCAGGGACCAACTTTGATAGCTTATAATTGAGTTTAGGATCACTACAACACGGCATAAGGATGGATCAAGACAGAGCAAGTGTAAGATTTGTGAAGCCCGAAAACAGATCTTCTAAAGCAATTGGAGAAGCAACTCATAGGAAACAGGGCGAAGTCAATCTCATTTAAAAAATATGGAATGTATTCAACTTAACCACGATTTTCCTAACATGGTTTCGATAATTATGGATAGACAAAGTCGATTCACTCATACCTAGAAACATTATTCGACCATCCAATAAATACAGAAAGATGGTTTAAATAAGCAAATTGGAGCATTTTGGATGTCCCTGATCCCACAACAGAGTTTTAATGGATACACATACAGGGTTCAAATCCATTCATAGAACTTGAATATTTGGACTGCCACGAATTCACAAACAAAGAATTAGGGATATACACACAGGGTTCAGTTCCATTCATAAATCTAGGATATTTTGACTGCCAGGAATCCACAAACAGAGTTTTAATGGGTGCACATACAGAGTTCAAATCCATTCATAGAACTCGAATATTTGGACTGCCACGAATTCACAAACAAAGTTTTAGGGATATACACACAGACTTCAGTTCCATTCATAAATCTAGGATATTTTGACTGCCACGAATCCACAAATAGAGTTTTAATGGGTGCACATACAGAGTTCGATTCCATTCAAGGATTTACAAACAGAGTTTTGAGTAAACCTACAGGGTTCACTCTCATTTGAAATGCCTGAAAACATTTTCTATGGTTTCCAACAAAAATGTAAAGAGTAATGACAGACATAAATATAACTCCCTTTTATAAACCTGTATGCATATTCAATCACCACGATTGCATTCATTAATTAACAAATATTTAAATAGTAAGCCAATTCATAATTTTCAACACCAATATTCAAAAAAATATAATAGCAATAGCTCTAGATCTGTCAATTCCAGTCAATAAATTTTAGTAAATAAAATTATGTACTCATATTCACTTCTTCCGCCATAAGAGTTTTTAAGAAGAGAAATGAACTAAATGATTAAAATTGATTTTGATGATCAGTTGCACGGTGACGAGTGCGTTGAAGTACCGTTCAATCCAGATAAATCCTTACTTGACAATTCATCGACACCCCTCGGTTGAACTCCCTACCGTGTCGAGGTTACTCTCCTTATCCCTGAACCCTCGAGTAAGTGGGGTCGTAAGAACATACAATTCCTTGGCTCTCTGTTGGAATCTCCCAATCCATGGACAAGCTATCAACCCAACTCCAAGGATCACAGTCTAAACAATTTCTTGATTACGGTGCTTGTCCAGCACTAGGGAGCAAGAGAGTCCTTTCTCCTTCTCCTCCCTTTCTTTTATAACCAAAACTTGCATGCCAAGTGTCTCTTCATGCAAAAATATTCTTTAATTTAATAATTCTCTTAATATTTATTCTCATGCAGCGTGTGTCACTTAAACTTAAGTGTGCACCTAATCTCCATAAATTAGTGGAAAGTAGGTGTAGTGGTCTCTACATGAGTTTTAGTCATGTTTTGCTCCATAATTTATTTATCCAATATTCTTTCTCATGGATAATTGTTCTGGTAAAGATGAACACAACTCTATTCCAAATTTTTCTCTTTTTCGAAAATAACAATAATAATAATAAAATGAAATGTTTCTTTTATTAAATTTCCTAAAATTCATTGTAGGTGATTTTAATTATGTATGCATAATTAAATGAATAGTAATCCCTTTTCCATTTTTGTTTAGGTACCCCTTTCGGCGGGTCCTTCTGACAATCCCCTTTTTCCTCTGGTAGGGAGAATTGTATTGTGATCGGGGAATCGTTACCGCGATATCTCGACTACACTTCCTTGGAGACTAAGGGTGGCTGAGGGATAAGGCTCTCCTTATCACACACCCCTGAACTCATCGTACATGACCAAGTCATTGTGTCCTGTCTCGTACGACACACGCTTCCCCGGGAAGCTCGCAAGCTTTCGACCCATGCGTTGAGTGCTAATTCAGGGTCGATAGTCTGTCGTCGTAGCCCTATGTATGTTTCCCATTCTTACGACCCCTATTTTCCATTGTGAGATAGTCAGTAAATCGTTTTACCTGCTACTGCACACACACACTCATAACACACATTAAATAGTGTTGCACCATAAAATAATTTCATCATACATCATCATAATATCTTTGTTAGTCGAGCATGAATATCATTTGATCATTCCATTACATAACTTCTTAGTCATTCTAGAATATATCATTCAATCATTTTTATTTCGTAGTTTCTGAGTCAGTCAAGCATATATTTCATTCAATTGTTTCCATTTCATAATTTCTCAGTCAGTCTAGCATATATCATTCAATCATTTTCATTTCGTAGTTTCTCATTTAGTTGAGCATATATCATTCAATCGTTTTCATTTCATGAAATAATATTCAAAGAAAATTCCATGCTTCATGTTTTAGTTTGTCGGTTCACTTCAAAACTAGTGCCCTAAATCGTTTAAGCAATTAAAGTAACGAGGCTGGCGTTACATGCACCTCCTCTTATTAAAACTTCATCCCGAAGTTCAAAATAAAAACATAAAGTTTTGACACTTTTCAGTTGTGTCTTCCCAGTTTGTAGATTTGGTCTATAACTATCCTACTAAATTTTAACCTAGTCAATCACACGATGTCTAAGATGCCGTGTTTGCTGGTCCAATATCTAGAGCGGTTGCAGTGGTCTATCGCGGTCCTCGATTTTTCCCTTGTACTCTTCAGTCCCCCCGGTTCTGCCGAGGATATTTGCTTTGGAAGTGTGGCTCCCCACACTCCCAACATCCTTCCCTTGGGCTATTTATGGTTCTACCGGTTGGTGCATTGTTCCGTTGTGGTCCAAACTGTGTTTGTTTCCCAAAAGGACTTGTATGATCATTTCTTGGTGGTGGCGGTGAAGGTCGGTAGGGCGTTCTGTCTTCTCTACTAGATCTTCCGTAGTAATATCCATTCTCACAATTCTCCTATCTATAGTGTTGCTTGGGTGCATGTTGCTTGCCTTGGTTACCACTCATAAAGTTCTTACGGGGTGGTCCTTGGCTCGAAATCTCTTCTTCTGCAATGAGGGATTTTTGTACCATATCATGTAAGGTCTGTGGCGTGATGATGCGAACCTTGTCTCTTATGTTGTAGTTCATCCCATAGACGTACTTATTCACCTTCAGTTTCTCAGTTGCGATGTGGGGTGCATATCTCATGAGTTCCATAAAGCTAACTTCGTAATCCTGCACAATCCTCCCTCCTTGTCGGAGAGCATTGAATTCATTGAGTTGCCTCTCAATGAATTCTTCAGACATATAGTGCTTGCAGAATTGTTCTTCGAAAAACTCCCAAGACACTTCGTTGATATCAATCCCCAACTAAGGTTTTAAAGTCTTCCGCCATAGCAGTACTTCCCTTTTTAGTTGCAGGATAGCCATATGCACCTTCATATTTGAGGTGTAATCCCTCAAGGAAAAGCACATTGTCATATTTTCCAACCATGCTTCTGCGGCGGTTCCCTCAGTGGAACCCCAAAACTATGGAAATCTTACTTTTTCCAGTTCTTGATGCATGCTATCCAGTGGTGGGTGTCAAGGTGCATTAGCGGGAATTAGCAGTTAGTCTTCTTCGTGGTCTAACCGGTTAATCAATGCTTCCGCCATTCTCTGAAAATTCCTCATCATGGCCATAACTTTGCCGGCGGGAAGGTTAACGGTCTCTTCGGTTCCTTGTCTTGTGGCTATAGGAGGGGTCAGTGGGCATGTTGCCCGTCCTGGCCCTCTTCTTGTCCTACCCCTGCGATTTGTTCAGTCCATGGTAGAGTCTGTTTTCATACAAATAAAATTTATTAGTTCTAAAAGTAACTTTAATGTTTTCGTGGAAACACCTTGGTCCTCACTAAGTTTCAACAGGCTCTAATACCAAATGTAAAGACATCCGTAGCGTCGTTTTTTTTTTATATCTCTAATTTTCAAAACTTAATATTTATCCTAGCATCTGAACATATGTGTGAACATCTATGCTATTGACAACTAACATGGAATTCACTTGACATCTAAATGTTTATATCATCAATATCAATATCTTTTCCTCAATTTTATGATCAAGTATTTCTAAAGTGCTTACATCATCTCATAGTTTCCTAAAGTTGATATTTTCTTATATCTCTACGCACAGATTTATATCTCTACACACAGATTTAATTTGTAACTAATATGATTCTTTAACACTTTGCTTCTAATTCCTTTTTATATACTAAAAGTCATGACTCATGCTTTTTCATATAGATTAATATTCTAACTCTTTTAGCTAACATATGGAATCATAATTCTAATTCTTTCAAGTCACATATGAATTAATATTTTACTTATTTTCCACATCACATAGTTAAAAATCACGATTAACATATTTCCTAAACCCTTTACTCTAACTCCGTTTTATCTACTGAAATCATAATTCCTACTTTAACATATAGATTAATATTTCTGACTAATATATGGAATCATAGTTCTAATTCTTTTCAACTCACATATGGATGAATAATTTACCATTTTTCCACATCACATAATCAAAAATCATTATTAACATAATTCTTGAACACTTTATCTAACTCTCTTTTCATCTACTTAAATTATAATTCCTACTTTAACATATAAATTAATATTTCTAACTAAAATATGGAATCATATCTCTAACTCCTTTTCATCAACCTAACTCATAAGTCATACTTGGCATATAGTTTAATATTTCTAATTCTTTTTCAACTACCGTATGGACTAATAATTCTAATCCTTTTTCAAGTAATATATATGGACTAATAATTCAAGTCCTTTTTCAACTACCATATGGAATCATATTTCTAATTCTTTCGACTCCCATGTGGATTAATAGTTTACTTCTAATTACATATTATCGTATAATACGTTACAATCATAAACGTTATAACCTGAGCTGTCAATCTATAAAAAGAACACGCATTATCACATAAATTCTGAAACCACAATTGTTGTCAAATACTAATAGAAAACTCTCAATTCTTTCACATGCATTAACAAATTATAAGCTAGTAACTAATGATTCAATATTATTTATCCTTTATATCATTATTCTATGGATCTCTTCCACCCCAAAACTTGCGCCGGTATGCTGGAGAGTAGGAGTGCAAATTTAATCTGAAGTTTTAACAAATAATTAACAGCCAGGTCAAAAATCGAATATTACTCATGATACGTATTTGTCGGAGATAATTATCTCGGTGACTGGAGTTTCTTGGGTCCGACCCCAATCGCGCTTACATCTATCACTGCTGAAAATCGAACTAAATGGGGTATTTAAGGTTCAGGATGTTGGAAACAAGAGTATCATCGTAACAACATAAGCATACAAAAATTCACATTCACGGTGGATAGGGTTTTTTTTTTCAGAGATCTGGGGACACCATAATTAAAATAATGAACAAATAAAAACTAGAACGAGCCCGTCCGCAGTTGTAAAGCTAAAACTTAGGCTTACATCTGACAGTCGTAAAAGCAGAGATCCATGCAATAGAGTTATGTAGGCGTGATACCTAACAGAGATGAATGCATATTCAAGAATTTAAATATGAAGTTTTAATGCTTTAATTGACAGTGATGGATGTATGTACCTAGAGGTATTAGTATTGGGATTAAGTATTATCCAAAAACGATGATAAACAAACTCATAGATCAATAAAGGATCCTAGAACAGAGTATGGCGATGGTAGTTTTTCCCAAACAGAGAGGAAGGGATCGGATCTGAAACAATGTTCTTAGACAGAGGTAACGCCATCAGTTAGTGGTTGTTCTCATGCAGGGACTAGCTTTGATAGATTTTAATTGAGTTTAGGATTACTACAACAGGGCATAAGCATAGATCCAGACAGAGCAAGTGTGAGGTTTGGCACGCCCAAAAACATATCTGCTAAAGCAATTAGAGATGCAACGCATAGGGAACAAGGAGGAGTCAATCTCATTTAAAAAATCTGGAACGTATTCAATATAACCACGATTTTGACAAAGTTTATGGAGGCAGAGTAACCAGAAAACAGAGCATGACAGATTCAGAGGAGGCAGAGCATAATATGGGAAAAACAGAGTATGAGCAAGACAAAAAACAAAACAGGGTATGCTCCACTGAGGAGCTCTGCGGCCCTTCTACTACATTCCAGAACCGCCGAATGAACACACGGAAAGAAATACATTGAACATGTCAATGCCTCTTCAACCGAGGCACATTAACTTCTTGTACGGAGGTTGGTGGATATAAACACCTGGCGGGAGGAATTATCTCCAACACTCCCCCTTAATTCCGACCATAAACAAACTACTAACATCTAACATATACATACAATACCATCATGGGCTTTCAACAAAAAAACATTGAAACATTAATGCCTGCTGGTCTAAGTCTTAGCTAGGCTTACATTAGTTCATGTCAAAATTCAAAATCATCTTACCATTTTTGTCTGCTGCATGCTGATGCAGCGGCTTCTTTTTCTTTCGTTTGCTCCAGACCTTGAACTCTGGAATTTTTCTCTTCTTCTTCTTCATTCTCACCTTCTTCTTCATGTTTTCTTCAAGCTCCTTGGGCTTGAATCTTCCATCAATGTCTGTAAGTTTTTCAATCTTTCTAATAGCTTGAGTAACATTCTTATCCTTTGACTCGTAGTTTACCACCTCCACTAGATCTGCAGGTTTGTGCTGCTCAGAATTTCCTCCACAAGTAGTCCCATCGTGTCCATTCTCCTGAGCAAGTGCTTCAATCTCCTCTGGCATTGTGGCACTGAACAATAACGTCTGGTGCCTTTTAGGAAGACTCCGCATGACCTCTCTTATCTGCGGCTCAAAACCCATATCTAACATTCTATCTGCCTCATCTAATACAACATATGAGATCCTAGAAAGAGAGTTGTTTCCTTGTTGTAGATGATCTATAAATCTTCCAGGTGTAGCAACAACAATTTCCACTTCAGTTCTCAGCTCCGATCTCTGCTCAGAAATGTTTGTTCCTCCAACAACAATAGCAGTCCTGAATGACTCCAATGATCTGCTGAAAGTCTTGACCTCTTTTTCTATTTGCCGAGCAAGCTCTCGAGTTGGTGCCAGAACTAAGGCCAAAGGTCCATCCCCATGCCGAATAGGTGGTTGTGCCAAACAGTGTTGAATCATGGGAATAGAGAATGCTGCAGTTTTCCCACTCCCTGTCTCTGCACAACCAAGGAGGTCTCTTCCACTAAGAGCAATTGGCATGGCTTGAGCTTGAATAGGAGTTGGTGTAGAGTAATCATGGAAAATAATATCTTTCATGATGCTAGGATTTAAACACATATCCTCAAATGACTCCACAGGTGCAGGTGCAGGAGGGGTGCCCGGGGTTATGTGGACATCAATGTTTAGCCTGGCCATAACCTCTTCAATCTGCTCGTTTTGAAGACGGCGAATGCATTCAGAAGGTTGCCATTGGGATACGACGGGATCGGGAATAGCGGAGCCGCGGGCATCGGGGCGCCTGTGAGGGAAACCAGCGCCGTTGCAATTGCCGTCCTCACGGAGATTCGAACCTCGCCTATTTGAGTTTCCAAAGCTGGGACCGTAATCCTTATTGTTTCCGAAGCTCTTACCTGCGCTGTTATGGTAATAACCATCCGCTGGCCTGTGGGCGCCTAGAACAGGGGTTCTATCGGCGTTACCGAAGGCGGAAGGAGCTGGCGCAGCTGTTGCTGCTGCTTCTCCATTCCTTTGGTGAGGTGAAACGTAAGGCATGATGACTACTGCGCGTAGAACACACAAACCCTTTTTGCCACTATCATCTTCATCGGCATGTGGGGTAGTCAACTCTTCCTTTTTTAAATCCTCATCACAGTCTTCCTCTTCCTTACTAGCTTCTTTTTCTGCCGAAGAAGCTTCGGACTTCCTCCTTTTCTTTGCTACCTCAATGCTGCCTTCAGCTAAACTTCTATCGGCTACAACATCAAAGCAGTTCAGTTCAACATAGTTTGGCTTTTCGAGCCATTCTTCAATGAGCTTCAAATCAACATCAAAATCAATAATGAAGTCCTTGCATTCATGTTGAACAATCATGTCGGCAATTTCTATGCAAACTGGAAATGTTTTGTCAGATTTTGCAATGAAAGTGCAGTCTTCATCGTGCTTGGGCTTTGCTAGCCACTCTTCAATAAATTTCAAATCTTCATGGTCTTCATTATACTTATTAGCTCCAATGATGCCTTCTTTTCCATTTTCTGCTTCAAATAAGAACGTCACATTGTCCACATTCTTTAGAAACTCTTGAATGATTTCATCATCATTTTCATTTACATTTTGCTCAATTGCAGGCTGATTTCTATATGCACCTGCACATGCACAAACTCTAACCTGTTAAGAAAAATTTCTGCCCTCATGGGCATGCTCTTCATGAGCTCATTTTCTTCCTCACATTCAGCCTCTACTGGCTATCCTGCAACTTCTTGAGTTGCCAATTCACCATTTTGTGTTGTTGCTATGGCAGCTTCCTCTTTAACATCATCTTTGTTATATCCATCCACCTGTGGCTCTGCACAGTGAGCTTCACTATTCTCGAACTTAACAGGCTCTGCTTGGCTGACAGAGTCCTCAACCATTTCATGTAAACATTCAACTTCTACTTCAGCTATGTTGGAGGAAAGTGCTTCTGCTAGTCTAGCAGGTTCATCAGCGTCATTATCCACAACTTTGTGGGGTTCACTAGATTTCTCAACAGCTTCTATGGCTGGAGATTCTACTGCTGCAATGGCAGTTTTATCTTCATATTCATCCACAAGTGCCTCTACACTGTGGGATTCACTAACAGCTTGGCTGTCTTCTGCTTCAACTGCAGGATTCTCAACTGCTACTTCTTCAACATGCTGTGACATTGTTGGCTGCTTGCACATGTTACTCCCCCTTTCGCTGAACTCTTCTTCCAAGATTCTCCATGCTTCCTTGGAAGTCTTTGCTGCTGCAATCATTTGCATCAATCTATCATCCACAGCCAGTTGGATGAGATGCAATGCCAAAGCATCTTTGGCTTCATCATTTAATTCAACATGTGTATCTACATACCGTAGATATACCCTCATTCTAGTTGTCCACATGGCAAAATTCGTGCCATTAAACTGTGGAGGTAATGGCAGATCCACTCTGCTCCACTGATTTTCTTTCTTCTTGGCTTGTCTAAGCCTGGACTTTCTGCCCATTTTTGCTCTGTGGCTGTGACTGAATGTCTTTACTATGTTGTTCCTTTTAATTACAGTCCTAGCTCCCCCTGTCTTTGCTAACTTCACCGTATTGCCCTTGCATTTAGAATCCCTGCAGAATGATCAGAAACTGCAGCTCTGCTTCTTCGTTCTCTCAGGGCTTCAATTGCGCATACACAATGCACTGAGGTAAGGTTTAGGCAGCCAATTATGATGAGAGAATGCTTCTCCGGACAAGTATGCAGTGCTAGGAAAGTATCACAAACAATTTGAACAGCAGGAGCAGATAAAAATGTGCATTGACTAATATTTAACTCCACTAGGCCATACCCCTCTTGGTCACTCAAAACAGTTTCCAGCTCTTGGAAAAGATAGGTGCACAAATCCCGCATTCATAACAAGTATATTTTATCATTTATTTTACCTCAGCTTCTACAGTGCCTGATGGCAAACATCTGAAAAGATTCTTCAAAACGCAACCTGCAACCTGGTATGTTGCCTCCATGTTCTACAAATCAACTGCCCTTGCCAAGTTAAGCTTCTTACAACTTTGAAAGTTGCATCCATGGGCATCCACCTTCAAAGGCTTTGTTCAGTACATCCTCCATAATTGAGGGTCACTCTCTTCCTTGTGCGTACACCCTCTTACTTCCCTGTCAAAACCAACCATCAGCAAGGCTACTAGTAAAAAAAAACCTTTTTGGTCTTCACTCTGCCGGAGTGTCAACTCAACCAGCGGCGACCTCTTCTTTTCCTCCACAACGACTATGGCTCTAACCTCTTCTCCGCAATCGGCATAGGCTCCTCTTCTAAGTTCGCTCCAGTTCTACCACGCTTCTGATTCACGCGGATGAGGGTTCTTCACCCTTCGGCATGCCTTCTCTCTGACTCAGTTCTGAGCACAGGCTTCTTACATCGCCCAAAGTTCTTCACAATCCCTTCCACAGCAGGGTCTGGGCCTGGCTTTCCACGCCGCAGGCTCTGACGGCTTCCTCCTTCGGTGTCCACGGGTCTCTCTTCCAGGCTGCTCTCCTGCACGCTCCTCTGCATGATCACCTTCTCCACGCACAGCCTGCACGGGCTTTACGCTTGGCTGTTCTCCTGGCGACTTCACCACCACACAGCCTCCACTGGCTCCTACACGAGCTCCCTCCTCTGTAGCTCTCTCTCGGACAGGCGGTCTCCTCCACTAGTGCACCAGGCTCCTCGGGATCTCCTTCTCCAGGCTCAGGTTTCTTGCTGCGCACGATGGACTGACTACAGCCCACAAAACAGCCCACAAAGTTCTCTCAGGTGATCTCCTCCTCCACGATGGAAACAGAGAACGGGCTAGTTCCTTTCAATTCTCTCCGTGATCTCAATGGCGTCTCGCTATGGCGCATTCACAAGGTCTGTAAGGTCTGCAATGCATTCGAGTGGCAGCGGAAGGAGCTCATTCAGAGCTGCAGGTAGCCGGCCTGGGCCATCAAATTCTAGACCCCACTTCAACGACCGCAGAGTTCCCTTGACGAATAATGCAACGAGCTTACGAAGGCGTTGGGAGAAGACGTTGATTCCATTACACAATGCGGTGGCGGATGCAAAGCTCGTATCTCATCTCAGCGTTAATACTCGGGGTCGGAGTACTCTCTCTCTCGATAGAAGCAGGATGGCAGGCATTTACTCGTTATGCCCGTCGTGGAGGAAAACTATGGGTCTTCAAATATTCCTTGATGCTGCTTTTTTAAATTTCTGTGTCAGATCTCCCTGATCTAATCGGATGCTCTGATACCATGACAAAGTTTATGGAGGAAGAGTAACCAGAAAACAGAGCATGACAGATTCAGAGGAGGCAGAGCATAACATGGGAAAAACAGAGTATGAGCAAGACAAAAAACAAAACAGGGTATGCTCCACTGAGGAGCTCTGTGGCCCTTCTACTACATTCCAGAACCGCCGAATGAACACACAGAAAGAAATACATTGAACATGTCAATGCCTCTTCAACCGAGCCACATTAACTTCTTCAGCTAATTGTAATAACTTCTTGTACGGAGGTTGGTGGATATAAACACCTGGCGGGAGGAATTATCTCCAACAGATTTTCCTAATAGAGATTCGATAATTATGGATAGACCGAGTCGATTCACTCATAACCTGGAAACATTATTCGACCATCCAATAAATACAGACAGATGGTTTAAATAAGCAAACTGGAGCGTTTTGGCTGTCCCTGATCCCACAACCGAGTTTTAATGGAGACACATATAGGGTTCAAATCCATTCATAGAACTGGAATATTTGGACTGCCACGAATTCACAAACAAAGTTTTAGGTATATACGCACAGGGTTC
This sequence comes from Larix kaempferi, assembly GCA_027924585.1. NCBI lineage: Eukaryota > Viridiplantae > Streptophyta > Pinopsida > Pinales > Pinaceae > Larix > Larix kaempferi. Next base: position 3,316,097 of record BSBM01000110.1, read on the forward strand.
AATTCCATTCATAAATCTAGAATATTTTGACTGCCACGAATTCACAAACAGAGTTTTAATGGGTGCACATAGAGATTTCGATTTCATTCAAGGATTTACAAACATAGTTCTCAGTAAACCTACAGGGTTCGCTCTCATTGTGAACCCCTGAAAACATTTTCTATGGTTTCCAACAAAAATTTAAAGAGTAATGACATACATAAATATAACTCCTTTTTATAAACCTGTATGCATATTCAATCACCACGATTGCATTCATTAATTAACAGAAATTAAAGAATAAGCCAATTCATAATTTTCAGCACCAATATATAGAAAAATATAATAGCAATAGCGAGCTAGATCTGTCAATTCCAGTCAGTAAATTTCAGTAAATAAAATTATGTACTCATATTCACTTATTCCACCACAAGAGTTTTTAACAAGAGAAATGAACTAAATGATTAAACCTGATTTCGACGATCAACTGCACGTTGACGAGCGCGTTGAAGTACCGTTTGATTTGGATCAATCATTACTTGATGATTCACCGAAGACCCCTCAGTTGACCTCCATACCGTATCGGGGTTACTCTCCTTCTCCCTGAACCCACGAGCAAGTGGGGTCATAAGAACATACAATGCCTTGGCTCTCCATTAGGATCTCCCAATCTTTGGACAAGCTATCAACCAAACTCCAAGGATCACACTCTAAACAATTTCTCGGTTACAGTGCCTATCCACCACTAGGGAGCAAGAGAGTCCTTTCTCCTTCTCCTCCTTTTTTTTTTTAACCAAAACTTGCATGCCAATTGTCTCTTAATGGAAAAATATTCTTTAATTTAATAATTCTCTTAATATTTATTCTCATGTATCATGTGTCACTTTAACTTAAGTGTGCATCTCATCTCACTAAATCAATCGAAAGTAGGTGTAGTGGTATCTACATGAGTTTTAGTCATGTTTTTCTCCATAATTTATTTATTCAATATTCTTTCTCATGCATAATTGTTCTGGTAAAGATGAACACAACTCTATTCCAAATTTTTCTCTTTTTCAAAAATAACAATAACAATAATAATAATAAAATGAAATATTTATTTTATTAAATTTCCTAAAATTCATTGTATGTGATTTTAATTATGTATGCATAATTAAATCAATAGTAATCCTTTTTTCGTTTTTGTCTAGGTACCCCTTCGGTGGGTCCTTCTGACAATCCACTTTTTCCTCTGGTGGGGAGAACTGTGTAGCAATCGGGGAATCGTTACCGCGGTCTCTCGACTACACTTCCTTGGAGACTAAGGGAGGTTGAGGTAAAAGGCTCTCCTTATTGTGCACCCCTCAACTCATCGTACGTGACCAAGTCGTTATGGCCTCACCCGTACGGAACACGCTTCCCTGGGTGAGCTAGCATGCTTCTGACCCGTGCATGGAGTGCTAATTCAGGGTCGACAGTCCATCATGATACCCCTATGTATCTTTTCCGTTCTTACGACCCGTATTTTCCATTGTGAGTCAGTCGGTAAATCGTTTTACCTGCTACTGCACACACACACTCAAAGCAAACATTAAATAGCATTGCACCATCAAAATCATTTCATCATACATCATAATATCTCTAACAGTCGAGCATAAATATCATTTGATCATTTCCATTACATAACTTCTTAGTCAGTCTAGCATATATCATTCAATCATTTTCATTTCATAGTTTCTTAGCCACCCGAGCGTATATTTCATTCAATCGTTTCCATTTCATAATTTCTCAACCAGTCTAGTATATATCATTCAACCATTTTGATTTCATAGTTTCTTAGTTAGTCGAGCATATATAATTCAATCGTTTTCATTTCATAAAATAATATTCAAAGAAAATTCCATGGTTCATCTTTTATTTACCCGAGTAACTTCAAAACTAGTGCCCTAAATAGTTTAATCAATTAAAGTAACAAGGCGGGCACTACATACACCCCCTCTTATTAAAAATTCATCTTGAAGTTCGAAATAAAAACAGAATTTTTTCACGCATTTAAGTTGCATATTCCCATTTTGCATATTTGGGCTATAACTATCCTACTGAATTTTAACCTAGTCGATAACATGGTGTCTAAGCTATCGTGTTTGTTGGTCCAATACCTGGAGCGGGTTTAGTGGTATGTCACGGTCCTCGATTTTTTCCTTGTACTCTTTCATACCCCCGATTCTGCCAAGGACATTCACTCTGGAAGTGTGCCCCCCCACACTCCCAACATCCTTCCCTTGGTACCCTAGTGGTTCTACCGGTTGGTCCATTGTTCCGTCGTGGTCCAAACTGTGTTAGTTTCCCAAAAGGCCTTGTATGATCATTTCTTGGTGGTGGCGGTGGAGGTCGGTAGGGTTTTCTGTCTTCACTACTAGATATTCCTGTCCATAGTGTTGCTTGGGTGCATGTTGATTAACTCGGTCACCACTCACAAAGTTCTTACGGGGTGGTCCCTGGCTCGAAAGCTCTTCTTCTACTATGAGTTATTTTTGGACTGCGTCATCTAAGGTTTGCGGCGTGAGAATGCAAACCTTGTCTCGAATGTTGTAGTTCATCCCATAGATGTACTTGTTCACCTTCACTTTCTCGGTTGTGATGTGGGGTGCATACCTCAGGATTTCCATAAACCTAACTTTGTAATCCTGCACTGTCCTTCCTCCTTGTCAGAGAGCATTGAATTCATTGAGTTTCATCTCAATGAATTCTTTAGATATATAGTGCTTGTGGAATTGTTCTTCGAACAACTCCGAAGACACTTTGTTGATATCAATCCCCAACTGTGGTTTTAAAGTCTTCCACCATAGCAGTGCTTCCCCTTTAGTTGTAGGATAGCCATATGCACCTTCAGATTTGAGGTGTAATCCCTCAAGGAAAAGCACATCGTCATATTTTCCAACCATGCTTCTACGGCGGTTCCCTCAGTGGAACTCCAAAACTATGGAAATCTTACCTTTTCCAGTTCTTGATGCATGCTAGCCAGTGGTGGGTTTTGAGGTGTGTTAGCGGGAATTAGTGGTCAGTCTTCTTCGCGGTTTAACCGGTTTATCAATGCTCATGAAATTCTCTGAAAATTTCTCACCATGTCCATAACATCATCGATGGGCAAGTTAATGGTCTCTTCGGTTCCTTTCCATGTGGATATAGGAGGGGTCGGTGGGCGTGTTCCCCATCCTCGCCCTCTTCCTGTCCCACCCCTGTGAGTTCTTCAGTCCATGGTAGAGTCTGTTTTCATAAAACTAAAATTTATTAGTTCCAAAAGTAAATTTAAATTTTTCGCAGAAATGCCTTGGTCCTGACTAAGTTCGACCAAGCTTTGATTCCAAATGTAAGGACATCCATAGCATCTCGTTTATTTTTATTTTTATATAGCTCTCATTTTAAAAACTTAGTATTTATCCTAGCATTTGAACATTTGTGTTATTAACGACTAACATGGAATTCACTTGGCATCTAAACGTTTATATCATCGATATTGTTTTCCTCAATTTTATGATCAAGTATTTCTAAAGTGTTTACATCATCTCATAGTTTCCTAAAGTTGATATTTTCTTACAGATTAAATTTGTAACAAATATGATTCTTTAACACTTTGCTTCTAATTCCTTTTTATCTACTAAAAGTCATGACTCATACTTTATCATATAGATTAATATTCTAACTCTTTTAGCTAACCTATGGAATCATAATTCTAATTCTTTCAACTCACATATGGGTTAATATTTTACTTCTTTTCCACATCACATAGTTAAATATCATGATTAACATAATTCTTAAACCCTTTAATCTAACTCCTTTTTATCTACTGAAATCATAAATCTTACTTTAACGTATAGATTAATATTTTTGTCTAATATATGGAATCATATTTCTAATTCTTTTCAACTCACATAGGATTAATAATTTACCTTTTTTCCACATCACATAATTAAAACTCATGATTAACATAATTCTTAAACACTTTATCTAACTCTCTTTTCATCTACTGAAATCATAATTCCTACTTTAACATATAAATTAATATTTCTAACTAACATATGGAATCATATCTCTAACTCCTTTTCATCAACTGAACTCATAATTCATACTTAGCATATAGTTTAATATTTCTAATTCGTTTTCAACTACCCTATGGACTAATAATTCTAATATTTTTTTAACGAATATATATTGACTAGCAATTCAAGTCCTTTTTCAACTACAATATGGAATCATATTTCTAATTCTTTCGACTCCCGTATGGATTAATAATTTACTTCTAATTACATATTATCGTATAATACGTTATAATCATAAACGTTATAACCTGAGTTGTCAATCTATAAAAAGAACACACATTATCACATAAATTCTGAAACCACAATTGTATTCCAATAATATTAGAAAACTCTGAATTCTTTCACATGCATTAACAAATTATAAGCTAGTAACTAATGCTTCAATATTATTTATCCTTTATATCATTATTCTACGGATCTGTTCCACCCCAAAACTTGCGCCGGTATACTGAAGAGTAGGAGTGCAGATTTAATCTGAAGTTTTAACAAATAATTAACAGCCAGTTCAGAAATCGAATATGATTCACGATACGTATTTGTCGGAGATAATTATCTCCGCGACTGGAGTTGCTTGGGTATGACCCCAATCGCTCTTCCATCTATCACTGCCAAAAATGGAACTAAATGGGGTATTTACGGTTCAGGGCGTTGGAAACAAGAGTATCATGGTAATGACAGAAGCATACATAAATTCACATTCACGGTGGATAGGGTATTTTTCTTTAGAGATCTAGGGAGACCATAATTAAAATAATGAACAAATAAAAACTAGAATGAACCCGTTAGCAGTTGTAAATATAAAACTTAGGCTTACATCTAACAGTTGTAAATGTAGAGATCCATGCGATAGAGTTCTGTAGGCATGATACCTAACAAAGATGAAGTCATACTCAAGAATTTCGATCTGAATTTTTAATGCTTTAATCGATAGAGATGGATGTATGTACCCAGAGGTCTTACTATTGGGATGAAGTTTTTCCTGATGGGATCCATGAAGTTTTTCCTGATGAAGTTTTTCATGAAGTTTTTAATGATACCTACCAATCCGATCCCTTCTGCTTTTCCTGATGGGATCCATGAAGGGATCGGATTTGAAACAATGTTCTTAGATAGAGGTAATGCCATCGGTCAGTGGTTGTTCTAATCAAGGGACCAACTTTTATAGCTTTTAATTGAGTTTAGGATCACTACAACAGGGCGTAAGAATGGATCCAGACAGAGCAAGTGTGAGTTTTGTGAAGCCCGAAAACAGATTTGCTAAAGCAATTAGAGATGCAGCGCATAGGGAACAGGGCAGAGCCAATCTCATTTAAAAAATTTGGAACGTATTCAACTTAACCACGATTTTCCTAACAGATATTTGATAATTATGGATAGATAGATTCGATTCACTCATAACCTGGAAACATTATTTGACCATTCAATAAATACAGAAAGATGGTTTAAATTAGCAAACTAGAGCATTTTGGTTGTCCCTGATCACACAACAGAGTTTTAATGGAGACACATACAGGGTTCGAATCCATTCATAGAACTAGAATATTTGGACTGCCACGAATTCACAAACAGAGTTTTAGCGATATACGGAGAGGGTTCAGTTCCATTCATAAATCTAGAATATTTTGACTGCCACAAATTCACAAACAAAGTTTTAATGGGTGCACATACAGAGTTCGATTCCATTCAAGGATTTACAAACAGATTTCTGAGTAAACCTATAGGGTTCTCTCTCATTGGGAACGCCTGAAAACATTTTCTATGGTTTCCAACAAAAACTTAGAGAGTAATGATAGACATAAATATAACTCCTTTTTATAAACATTTATGCGTATTCAATCACCATGATTACATTCATTAATTAACAGATAATTAAACAGTAAGCCAATTCAGAATTTTCAACACCAATATTCAGAAAAATACAATAGCAATAGCTCTAGATTTTTCAATTCCATTCAATAAATTTCAATAAATTAAATTATGTACTCATATTCACTTTTTCTGCCACAAGAGTTTTTAACAAGAGAAATGAACTAAATGATTAAACTTGATTTCGACAATCCGCTGGACGGTGACGAGCATCTTGAAGTACCATTCGATCTAGATCAATCCTCACTTGATGATTCACCGAAGACCCCTCAGATGTCAATTGACCTCCCTACCGTATCGGAGTCACTCTCCTTCTCCCCGAACCCCCAAGCAAGTGGGGTCGTAAGAACATACAATGCCTTGGGTCTCTACTGGGATCTCCCAATCCCCAGACAAGCTATCAACCCAACTCCAAGGATCACACTCTAAACAATTTCTCGATTACTAGGCAGCAAGAGAATCCTTTCTCCTTCTCCTCCCTTTCTTTTATAACCAAAACTTGCATGCCAAGTGTCTCTTCATGCAAATTATTCTTTAATTTAATAATTCTCTTAATATTTATTCTCATGCAGCATGTGTCACTTTAACTTAAGTGTGCACCCAATCTCCCTAAATCACTGGAAAGTAGGTGTAGTGGTCTCTACATGAGTTTTAGTCATGTTTTGCTTCATAATTTATTTATTCAATATTATTTCTCATTCACAATTGTTCTTGTAAGGATGAACACAACTCTATTCCAAAATTTTCTCTTTTTCTAAAATAACAACAATAATAATAATTATAAGATGAAAATTTTATTTTCTTAAGTTTCCTAAAATTCAGTGTAGGTGATTTTAATTATGTATGCATAATTAAATGAATAGTAATATTTTTTTTTTTTTCTGTTTTTGTCTAGGTACCCCTTCAACGGGTCCTTCCGACAATCCCCTTCTTCCGCTAGCGGGGAGAACTGTGTAGCGATCGGGGAATCGTTACCATTATCTCTTGACTACACTTCCTTGGAGACTAAGGGTGGCTGAGGGATAAGGCTCTTCTTATCACGCACCCTTCAACTCATCTTACGCGACCAAGTCGTTGTGGCCTCGTCCGTATGGCACACGCTTCTCCGGGTGATGTCGCAAGCTTTCGACCCGTGCGCGGAGTGCTAATTCAGGGTCGACAATCCATCATCATACCCCTATGTATGTTTCCCATTCTTATGACCCCTATTTTCCATTGTGAGTTAGTCGGTAAATCGTTTTACCTGCTATTGCACACACACACTCAAAGCACACATTAAATAGCGCTGCACCATAAAATCATTTCATCATACATCATCATAATATCTTTGTCAGTCGAGCATAAATATCATTTGATCATTTCTATTACATAAATTCTCCGTCAGTCTAGCATATATCATTCAATCATTTTAATTTCATAGTTTCTCAGTCAGTCGAGCATATCTTTCATTCAATCATTTCCATTTTATGATTTCTCAGTCAGTCTAGCATATATCATTCAATCATTTTCATTTCGTAGTTTCTTAGTGTCAAGCATATATCATTCAATCGTTTTCATTTCATAAAATAATATTAAAAGAATATTCCATGGTTCATGTTTTATTTAGCTGGGTCACTTCAAAGCTAGTGCCCTAAATAGTTTAATCAGTTAAAGTAACGAGGCAGGCGTTACATGATGGTTGATGGTAGTAGGAAGATGGTGCAGAAGGGGGAGCATACTCCTGCAGGGTATGTCCGTAAAAATGTATTGAGCAAGAAGGGCCATGTGTATGGGGGGCTTGGGCCAGGGGAGCATATGAAGATGTTGCTCTTGAATGGGTTGTGGTGCGTGAAAGGTTGGGTCCAATCATGGTGGAATTGGGTGTAGGGTTATAAGCCGGGGCGGTAGGTGGAGGCATACAATATAACGTTGACTACGAGATGAAATGTGGACAATAATGTCATCGACAGCGTGGGATACCCCCGGGTCATATTTTTGATAGGAATCACCGTGGGGAGCATCAGGTAAAATGAAGTACAGGTAGCTCGATTGTGCATATATAAGGTCAAACTTTTGGGCTTTAAAAATGGATTCTTCTTTGGTTTGGGGCCTTTCGGATGCCATATCCTTGGTGATAACTGGTACGAGGGATTTCAAGAACCAATCTAAGAATATGCGATTGTCTAACTTAATCTTGCACAAACTACGACATCTACGCCACTCATGAATGTGATCAGTGATATGGGTAGCCATGTTTTGTCTGCAAGGTAGTAGAATCTCAACACCAGCATCATAATGGACGAGTAACTGGAAGAAATGTAGAAAAGTCGAAGCAAGGGATGTAAAAGTGGAGTGGGTCCCATGTGGTTGTTCAATATACCACTTAGCTGTAGAGCCAGTGAGGGTACGTTGTAAAAGGCAGAGGCGGATTGAATCGTCCACTATGGAGTTGGAGGAACACCATAAGTGGAAGGAGATGATGTGGTTTTGTGGGTCCTCACAACCTTTCCCTTTGAATTGTGGGATGTCTGAAGGGATTTTGGTAGGCATGGGAGGCCATGTGGGGTCATGTCAAATTGGATCAGATCATTGGTCAATCGAGCCAGATCAGGGAGGTTGAGACTAGCCATGAATGGAAAACTAGCAGAAGGATGTGACATAGTCATAGTGACCTGTGTGCTAGTCATGGCAGTGGCCATGGGGCCACATCTACCAAGAGGTGGTTCAACTGTGTAAGTCGCAGCGGGGATCGAGTAGGAAGGGTCAGTGCTGCCAAGTGTACTACTAGTAACCAAAGGGATGGTAGTCAGAATAGATCCGATACTGATGGGTATGGACATAGTGACTAGAATTCCAGGTGTAGGTCCAGTGGATGTTATAGAAGGGATGGATGCTGAAATGGTAGCTGGGCCAGTGGTGGAAACACTACCACTGATCCCGTTGGTAAAGGGGTTGGGATTCACACCAGCCATGGGGATAGATAGAGCTGTGAAGGTGGGTAACTCTGCCTCATAATCAGAGGTAAAATCAGCGGCGTTGGGATAAGTATTCGGAAACGAAGTTGTTCCTCTGTGACTTGTGGTGTCAAGTGAACCATACTGGAGGGACTAGACCCATATGCAACAAGAGTGTCTCGGTAAATCAATGGTGATAGGTGTAAAAAGTGATAAATGGTTGTGGGAGATCAAATGCTCAAAAATACAAATGCAACCGTGTGTGAAAAATGAGAGCTCTCAAAAAATGCGACACTTAGGCCAACAACAAGCTCAAAAACACTTGTTGCAACAACGTGCTACAACAAGCGGAGCTACAATAAAATGGTCAGAATACCAACAAGCAACACTCCTAAAAAATAAAATGGTAGACTCACTAATCCAATGGGGGTATAAGAGCATGCAAACACCTATCTAATAGATATGAAAGCTTACACAAATCGTATCCCCTATAGGGTGATGAAATCCATAGTCAAACGATACGAAATGGAGAACCAAATGGCTAACGTAATCCCTCTACCGAAAGGGACTCCGGGTAAACGAGTCCTAGAAGAATGGAAACTAAGCCACCCCGTTCATGGCACGTCTGGAAAGGTGTCCTGTAGCTTCAGTTCTTTGGCCTTCGTACGCCCGATATGGGTGTCAGCATGCACGATGAGAACAACGAGTAGGTGTCCTTTAGTATAGAATGGACTGCAACATTCCACTCAGAATTCTGGAACTAGTCTTCCTACTTTCCCTCCTAAGGGAGAGTCCCTCTGACAAATAGGTGTTAACCATACCAACAAATAATAGGAGATTTTGGATCCCTAATGGACAACATCTATGTCTCAAATGTAAATGAAAAATGGGGTGTTATTTGGATGCCTATCCCCATTGTCCTACTTAACTACAAATTAATTTTTGTGTTCCCCAAGTGGGGTTAAAATTTGCTTGATTTAAGTAGATTTTAGGTCTCACTTGGATTATGGTGACCGAGTGTGTGCACAAGTTGTGTGTACCTAAGATTTCCAAGTGGGAAAATCGATCAATAAAACATAAAAAATGTATTAAATGTTATGTAAAAAATGGACTTGCTGAAATGTAAACGTTAAATGAAATATTGTAAATGATACAACAAGTAAATAACATAAAAGTACAGCTAGAAAAATGGATGGAAACAAACATATGGCAAGAAAAAGTGGAAAAAATGATTGCAGGGTGAAAGTTTAAGGAAAAAACACGCGCTCTGGGTGTGGCAAACTATAGAACAAATCGCATTGGAACAGACCGATGGGAACAGGAAATAGGGCACGGCTTTTAGAGTGACATTTGTGCTCAAGGGCGCGGATTTTAGGGTGACAATCGCACGCGCTCAAGGGCACGACTTCTCGGCTGGAAAGCGTGCTATAGAGCACGGATTTCGAACTAGAAAGAATGCTGTAGAGCATGACTTTCGGGCTAGAAAGTGCGCTCGGGGGCACGAATTTTAGGATGGAAAAGGCAATACAGAGCGTAGTTGATGGGGCGATAGTTGCGATACACGACGTGGGAAACGACTACTAATGTCGCGAGACGAGCCGTAAAAACAGAATTTTTGAAGCTAATTGTAAAGGAAAGGGACAGATCTGCAAATATGGGGTCCAAGGGGTAGACTAGAGCTGTAAAATGCTCGCAAATTAACAAATACAAAACTAAAAATAACCAAATATTCTAAGGGAGTCGAACTAGTGGAGTCGCCAAAACTGTAGCTAGGGTTTTCACACCAGCTCGTGCTAAAGAGAACCTACTAAGGATTCATGAACCCTTAGTAACAGTTCAATAATGGATCAAAAACTAAATATTAAGAGAGTGACATGTGCAAGTGATAATATAAAAATAAATCTAACAATAACAGTCAAAATAAACAATCATGAGGAACTCAGTAACGGAATTTGAAATTTTTTGTATTAATGGGAAAACAAGGGTTTGCAATGGTGTTTACCTCAAATGGTGAGGTTGTTGGATTCCTTGCAACCATATGAGAGTAGTGCACCAGATCTTTAGAGCTCCTTTCCCTTCTCCAAATGCTCAATAGATGGCCAAGACTCAATTGAAATGGTGAACAAAAGTGCAAGGTGATAGGCTAGGGTTCAACAGGAATTTCGCTAGCATAAGGGTATCAACAGTGATTGATGGATGTGAAATGGGGGGCCTCCATCACCTTTTATAAATATTTTTGGTGGTGGAGTATTGACCCATGGTTTTGGGAAACCAATAGTATTGGTAAATGGTATTAGGGTTTTTCCCTCTTTTTGAATTTATTTTGACTTTTTTCCGTTTTTTCTTTTATTTTTGAAATTTTGGACCTTTTTTTGAGGGTTTCTGACCTTTTTTGGAGGAATTTAATTAATTGAGGAGGGAAATAATGATTTTTTTCCCTTTTCATAACCATTTGAGGGGTTTTTAGGGTTTTGGAGGCCAAAAGTGTAGTAAAAGTGGACAAATAGGTTATGTGACTAGGGAAATGAGCTAGTGAACAATTTTTGGGTGTTAACAACCATATTCTAGTTCCTTTTTTTATAGATGATTTCAAAATCATATCCCAACATCTTGGTAACCCATTTTTGTTTCTCTTCTGAAGATAGTGTTTGCTCTAAGAAGTATTTAATACTATCATGATCTGTTTTGACCTTGAAGTGCCTACCTACCAGCCTAGATCCAAATCCTAGGCTCTATCAAGCGTCGAGAGGGATCAAATCTCCTGAAGTGCAAACCTCTCCTTGAGTGCAATACCTGGGCCGAGGTTTGCACCCTGGGAGATTTGATCGCTCTCAGCACTTGATAGACCCTAAGATTTGGATCTAGGCTGGTTTCAGTGATGGGTGGTGACACAAAACTGGAGTTTGATCAACATTGTAAGGAACGGGTTAAGTTGAAAACACATATACATTTACGAGGATTATCATAATGTAAGTAATACGTATTAAGGATTGAGTAAATTGTTAAACTGGAAAATAGAGACAATTAGCCTAACTTTTTTTTTTTATTCTCTTTTTGTTTATCTGCATTTTGTTTTGTTTATTCTTCTCATTCTTCTATCGTCATTTCATACATTTTGATTTATTTGTTGTTCTGCAAACTGAGTTTTTTGTTCTTCCAATTGCCTCAACTTTCTCTCTTGATACGCTCTTTGTCGATCAATGTTTCGTTTTCTTTGTTCTTCTCGTTCTTCTGCTGTCAATTCGCCTAACTTTGTTTTTTCAATTTTCATTTTGTTGATCTGCATTTTGTTTTATTCATTCTTCTCCTTCTTATGCCGTCATTTCGCCATTTCATACATTTGGATTTATTTGTTGGTCTGCAACTTGATTTCTTTGTTCTTCCAACTGCTTCAACTTCTCTCTCGATACACTCTTTGTCAATCAACGTTTCATTTTCTTTGTTCCTCTCGTTCTTTTGCTGTCAATTCGTCTAACTTTCTTTTTCGATATCTTTTTGTCGATCTGCATTTCGTTTTCTTTGTTCTTCTAGTTATTGTACTATCATTTCGTCCAACTTCATTTTTTGAAATTCTTTTTGTTCTTCTGCTTTTCGTTTCAAGTCTTTTTCTCATTCTTTTGTTATCACTAAAATCAATGTGTCCATACACTAAAATCAATCCATCCATACATTGAAATCTATGTGTCCATACACTGAAATCAATGCATCCATAGAATAACATCTACACTGAAAAATATGCAATAAAAAAATCCATACAGTGAAATCTATGCATCCATTCACTGAAATCAATGCATCCATACAATAAAATCTATGCGTCAATTCACTGAAATCAATGTGTCCATACACTGAAATCTATGCGTCCATACACTGAAATCAATGCATCCACAGAATAACATCTACACTGAAAAATATGCAATAACAAATTTCAACATTGTAAGGACTAGGTTAAGTTGAAAACACAGAAAGAATTATGAGGATTATAATAATGTAAGTAATAAGTATGAGTAAATTGTTAAACTGGAAAATAGAGCCAATAATTTTGTAAGGAGTAAATAAATGAAAATATGGTTCACATCGTGATGATTCTCAATCTATCTTCTTCATCTTTTCTTATCTTCACACCTAGTAGTTTTGACATTTTCTCATATCGATCATATGAGAATCTACATTGGACCTATACTTGCATTATGTAATTGTATTCTAGCATATGACTCCAGGCAGACATGACACATTTGAACTTCTTCTAATTGATCAATTCGTTCATGAAATTTTCGATGTCTAGTATACATTTCTTTAGATGGTACCGATATTGTCGATTTTCAGATATGAACTACAGTGCACGATTGGAAGTTTCCATATCAACAAAATTAGAGTTCAAATTTTCCTTGTTATCACATTCCATGTATCCATGTCATATTCATTGGTAGTTATATTGATTCCTATATAACCCTGAAATTATCCCCCATTCATGCTTTTGAGAATCCCTTTGCACAAATAACACTTCTTCATGATCTGTTTAGTTCACGGTTGTGTTTTCTTTGTCCTTCTGTATGTTCTGATGCTTCTTTTTCTGTTATAAATTCAAAACGTTGACTAAAGAACATGGATACTATGGATTCTCCAAAACATCCTGAAATCAACAACCACATAAATCTTGCTACAAAGATTATTTTTATCTTTTTATTCTATACATTTGTCGTACTTTTATTCTTTGATAGTCAATATCTTCATTATGTGCAATATTATCACGAGGATCCAGGATATACCCTAAAATAGAGAACACCAAAATTTAATTTGTTGAAATCATTGCAGAGTAATTTTTCTATTAAATTGATAAATTCAATGTATAGATGTAAATAACAAAAAACAATGCATTGTTGAAATTAATGAAAGATTTTTTTATTTATGAAATTGATAAATTCAATGCATACATGTAAAAAACAAAAAAAATGCGTTGCTGAAATCAATGCAACGAATGAAATAAATATGCATATTTTGTTGTTTAACAACATTTGTGTGTGGTCTATTGGTAGGAATTAAGGTCATTGGGATTGTGTTAACCTAGAGACCAAGGTTCAAAACCCTTTTTTCTAGTTAGTTATCAAATCTAACTATTATTATGGCATTTTTTTATCAAATCTAATTATCAGTAAGCAAATCCAACTATTATTATGGTTGCTTTTCTTTTCTATTCTTATGTCGGCTATAATATTCTTTTTACTTCTTTGGTTTCTACTTCTTATATCCACTATAATATTTTTTTTACTTCTTTATTTTCTTTACTTTTTAGGTTTTTAGTTTTTATGTTAGCTATAATATTTATTTTTTTACTTCTTATGTTTCTAGTTTTAATGTCGGCTATAATATATTTTTATACATTTTTGTTTACTTCTTTATTTTATGTTGGGTATAATATTATGTTTCTACTTTTCATATCCACTATAATGTTTTTTAACTTTTTTATTTTATGTCAGCTATAATATTTTTTTAACTTCTTTCTTTTTTAACTTTTTTTGGTTTATGGCCGACATAATACTTATTACTTTTTACTTTGTGTTATTCTTTTTTGTTTATGGCCAACAAACGTAACGTTACAAGTTCTCACTCATATTATAGTTTTTTGCTTTATATTAAATTTTATTGGTGGCCGACAAACTATTAATTTTTACATTTTATTTTTTTCGAACAAACGTTACATCCATTACATGTTACATCCGTGACATTTTACAAGATAAGAGTGTGGCTGACATAATATTAATCATTTTTTACTAGTTCTTCTAGTTCTTGTACTATCATTTCGTCCAACTTCCTTTTTCGAAATTCTTTTTGTTCTTCCGCTTTTCGTTCCAAGTCTTTTTCTCATTCTTTTGTTGTCACTGAAATCAATTCGTCCATACACTGAAATCTATGTGTCCATACACTGAAATCAATGCATCCACAGAATACCATCTACACTGAAAACTATGCAATAAAAAACCCCATACACTAAAATCTATGCGTCCATTCACTAAAATCAATGCGTCCATACAATGAAATCTATGCGTCCATTCACTGAAATCAATGCATCCATACACTGAAGTCTATGTGTCCATACACTGAAATCAATGCATTCACATAATAACATCTACACAGAAAAATATGCAATAAAAAATTTCAACATTGTAAGGACGAGGTTAAGTTGAAAACACAGAAAGAATTATGAGGATTATAATAATGTAAGTAATAAGTATGAGTAAATTGTTAAACTAAAAAATATAGACAATAATTTTGTAAGGATTAAATAAATGAAAATATGGTTCACATTGTGATGATTCTCAATCTATCTTCTTCATCTTTTCTTATCTTTACACCTGGTAGTTTTGACATTTTCTCATATCGATCATATGAGAATCTACATTGGACCTGTACTTGCATTACGTACTTGTATTCTAGCATATGACTCTTGGCAGACATGACACATTTGAACTTCTTCTAATTGATCAATTCGTTCATGAAAATTTTGATATCTAGTATACATTTCTTCAGATGGTACCGATATTGCCGGTTTTCAGATATGAACTGCAGTACACGATTGGAAGTTTCCATATCAACAAAATTAAAGTTCAAATTTTCCTTGTTATCACATTCCATGTATCCATGTCACATTCATTGGTAGTTATATTGATTCCTATATAACCCTGAAATTATCCCCCATTCATGCTTTTGAGAATCCCTTTGCACAAATAACACTTCTTCACAATCTCTTTAGTTCACGATCATGTTTTCTTCGTTCTTCTGTATGTTCTGATGCTTCTTTTTCTGTTATAAATTCAAAACGTTGACTAAAGAACATGGATACTATGGATTCTCCAAAACATCCTGAAATCAACAAACACATAAATCTTACTACAAAGATTATTTTTATCTTTCTATTCTATACATTTGTCATAGTTTTCTTCTTTGATAATGAATATCTTCATTATTTGCAATATTATCATGAGGATCCACAATATACCCTGAAATAGAGAACACCAAAATTTAATTTGTTGAAATCATTGCAGAGTAGTTTTTCTATTAAATTGATAAATTCAATGTATAGATGTAAATAACAAAAAACAATGCATTGAAATTAATGAAAGATTTTCTTATTTATTAAATTGATAAATTCAGTGCATACATGTAAAAACAAAAAAAAATGCATTGTTGAAATCAATGCAACGAATGAAATAAATATGCATCTTTTGTTGTTTAACAACATTTGTTTGTAGTCTATTGGTAGGAATTAAGGTGATTGGGATTGTGTTAACCTAGAGACCAAGGTTCAAAACCCTTTTTGCTCGGGGTTATAGTTAGTTATGAAATCTAACTTTTATTATGGCATTTTTTTTTTATCAAATCTAATTATCAGTTAGCAAATCCAACTATTATTATGGTTGCTTTTCTTTTCTATTCTTATGTCAGCTATAATATTCTTTTTACTTCTTTGGTTTCTACTTCTTATGTCCACTATAATATTTTTTTTAACTTCTTTATTTTCTTTACTTTTTAGGTTTTTAGTTTTTATGTTAGCTATAATATTTTTTTTACTTCTTATGTTTCTAGTTTTAATGTCGGCTATAATATTTTTTTTACATTTTTGTTTACTTCTTTATTTTATGTTGGGTATAATATTATGTTTCTACTTTTCATATCCACTATGATATTTTTTTAACTTCTTTATTTTATGTTGCTATAATATTTTTTTAACTTCTTTCTCTTTTAACTTTTTTTGGTTTATGGCCGACATAATATTTATTACTTTTTACTTTGTATTATTCTTTTTTGTTTATGGCTGACTTTGTATTATTCTTTTTTTGTTTATGGCCAACAAACATAATGTTAAAAGTTCTCACTCATATTATAATTTTTTACTTTATATTAAATTTTATCAATGGCCGACAAACTATTAATTTTTACATTTTATTTTTTTCGAACAAACGTTACATCCATTACATGTTACTTCTGTTACATGTTACAAGATAAGGGTGTGGCCGACATAATATTAATCATTTTTTACTTTTTACATTTTATTAGGTGTCCCGTTACATGTAACCAGACACATACATGTTACAAGATCTCCCTCATATTATCATTTTTTACTTTTTACGTTTTATTAGGTGTAAGGCTACATGTAACCCGACACATACATGTTAAAAGATCTCCCTCATATTATCATTTTTTACTTTTTATGCTTTATTAGGTGTAAACCTACATGTAACAGGACACATACACGTTACAAGATCTCCCTCATATTATCATTTTTTACTTTTTTATGTTTTATTAGGTGTGGGACACATACATGTTACAAGATCTCCCTCATACTAGGCTGTAGAGCACCTCTCGACCCAATGATTTAAAAAATGTAAAAAGAATTAGTTGAATCAAATCTTACCAATACAAATTATTGTATTTATTCACATATACATTATAATAAATACAAAATGATTACCCTTTAACTAAACACACAATAATATATTTTAAAAAAAACATGAAAATCATTATTAAGGGCTCATACAAGGTAATGTTATCTAATTATGATACATTAGTTGCAATGGAAATATGGAAAAAGATAAATCACAACTTTTAGAACATGGTGTAAAAAGATGAAATGTAAACAATCAAGTTAACTTCTGGAATATATAACTTTTACTTATGGAAAATTAGTATAATTCAAAGAAATTGGTGTTCAACTAATATTCCTATGTTATTTTTTTTCTAAAACAAAATGCATATGTTTGCATTAGTCCCTAGGTTTGGTATGTAAACAATGATTTAATTTTGAAAAATAATGTAGAGTTGTAGATAACAAGCAGTTCTTGTGTGGTGCCATTTTTTCATAATTTTTACTGTGTGTGTGTGTGTGTGTGTGTGTAATGTCAATGAATCCCTTGAATGAGAACATAGAGTGTTAGGCCCTGGTACGAGGGTCTTAACATAATCAATGAATTTTATATTTTAGTGTGTGGGCCTTAGTCTCTATTTGAGCGTGTTCTTTTTCATTTTCAAAATAGGTCAACCAATCAAAAGTTACAAAGAAAATTAGAGACATATTTTTTTTAGAAATTTGACATATGAAAAAATAAAAATAAATAAAAACAATAAAACAATATTGTCTTCCTCAAAAAATATATATATTTGGAATATATACACAGGGATCTATGAGTGCGTTAAGTATAATTAGCAACAAACATGTAGAGCATATGTACATTCAAGGTTGAAAAATAGGGAAAGGAAAAAAAGTTGTGTTTTGCTATTTGCAAGTTGACCCTACAAGTTTGACAATCTCAACCTAAAACCAAAGTAGGCAACTCATACATTACATAGATGGTGTTGTCACCAGAATTACCCTCCCTCAAAAGCTATAAATTCTAAAAACACAGACCTTGATCTTCATTGCCAAAAAATATACAAGTATTCTCGAGCCACATACAGTGAACAATTTATCCAAAATCACTAATTGTTGAGAGGGATCTTGCACACAAGTCCATTAGATGAGTGCCATTGCGCTACAGGTTATGGTTGTTTACATTTATTATTTCATATCTCCACTGGTTGCTCGTTGGTTATATTTGCTTTATGTTTAAAACACCATGGAGAGCTCAAGCATCGAACACACTTAAGCATGTGACCAAGTCTCAATACCAATGATCATGTGTTAAGGTAAACACCATTAAGGGTTTGAAAACACAAAGCAAGAGCTTGAATATCGTCAAAGGAAAAGATGCTAGGTTAGATTGAAAAGTATTGAAAGTTTATGGCCTGAAAACGTCCAGATGTTGAGGGAATATTTCAAGTGTTTCCAAGTGCCAACGCTGAGAGTAAACAGGTTTCCAAGTGATGAATTGAATTGTCAAATCTCATCATTGAAGTTCACAAGTTGAAAAGGAGGGCTCAATATTTCACTTGTTCTTACTTCATGCAAATAAAACACAAAAAGTGCCTTTTAAAATGTATTGGGTGAGTAATTATGAAGGTGCTCAGGGAAAACCTCCAAGTCCTTATTGCATTGATGGTGACGGTGATGTCCAAGTGTCAATGTGTACAATATGTAATGAATCTTGAATTCTGAAATCATACATCGAAAATTTGGGGGCAGAGTATCCATGGAAATAAGCCAAAATCTCTTCAAATCATGATCAACGTTATCTCCAAATTTCAAGCAGAAGGATTCAAGGATGATTTCTATAAGTGCATGAAGTATAATTAACAACAAACATGTAGAGCATATGTACATTCAAGGTTGAAAAATAGGGAAATGAAAAAAAGGTTGTGTTTTGCTATGTGCAGGTTGACCCTACAAGTTTGACAATCTCAACCTAAAACCAAAGTAGAAAACTCATACATTACATAGATGGTGTTGTCACTAGAATTACCCTCCCTCAAAAGTTATAAATTCTGACAACACAGACCTTGATCTTCATTGCCAGAAAATATACAGGTATTCTTGAGCCATATACAGTGAACAATTTATCCAAAATCACTAATTGTTGAGAGGGAGCTTTCACACAAGTCCATTAGATGAGTGCCATTGTGCTACAGGTTATGGTTGTTTACATTTATTATTTCATATCTCCACTGGTTGCTCGCTGGTTATATTTGCTTTATGTTTAAAACACCATGGAGAGCTCAAGCATCGAACACACTTAAGCATGTGACCAAGTCTCAATACCAATGATCATGTGTTAAGGTAAACACCATTAAGGGTTTGAAAACACAAAGCAAGAGCTTGAATATTGTCAAAGGAAAAGCTACCAGGTTAGATTGAAAAGTATTGAAAGTTTATGGCCTGAAAATGTCCATATGTTGAGGGAATATTTCAAGTGTTTCCAAGTGCCAACGCTGAGAGTAAACAGGTTTCCAAGTGATGAATTGAAGTGTCAAAGCTCATCATTGAAGTTCACAAGTCGAAAAGGAGGGCTCAATATTTCACTTGTTCTTACTTCATGCAAATAAAACGCAAAAAGTGCCTTTTAGAATGTATTGGGTGAGTAATTATGAAGGTGCTCAGGGAGAACCTCCAAGTCCTTATTGCATTGATGGTGACAATGATGTCCAAGTGTTAATGTGTATAATATGTGATGAAGCTTGAATTCTGAAATCATACATCGAAAATTTGGGGGCAGAGTATCCTGGGAAATAAGCCAAAATCTCATCAAATCATGATCAACATTATCTCCAAATTTCAAGCAGAAGGATTCAAGGATGATTTCCATATTTTTACCCAATAGTTTAGGTGACAAGTCCAGCATTTGGTGTGAATTATATTCAACTCAAAAACTTCAGGAAGATAATTAATAATTTGCAGGGTAGTTTGCTCAACACTTGGCAATAGGGGAGAAAATTGGATACCCGAGAGGTCAATTCCATATTTAAAGGAAACAACTCCATCAATTCCATATTTCTTGCAACTACTTCAAGATTGTTACCATTTTTAGTTTATTGTTTAAATTTTATGCCAAAAACTCTGTAACTGCAGGGGAAATATATTTTTCTATAAATTGGATCATTTGTAACATAAGGGAGAGTTCCATTCGAGAGGGCTAAGGATGTATTAGAGGTCAGACTACTGTGGCATGCATTATGTTTACCTTAATATGAAATAGCTGCTTTGAAATGATTATGATCAAATGAGCATGTTTTGTTTTAATAATTGAATTATATGTTGTCATGATTTTTTTCTGTATATGGTCTTATTTATCCATGCCAGAATTATTATGATTCATATGTAATTATCTTTAGATATATGATGCAGAACCTAATTTGTTTCTTTCATAAAGTCATGCTCGTAGCCCTTCCTTATTACTAGCACATTATAGTGATACATTTATTGCAGTTCGATCTTTAAACCTAGCTTGATTTATGTAGTGATTGTTTACCAACCATTACTTCTATAAAATTATATTCCTAGCTATCCCTTACATATTATTAAGATTTCACTAGGCCATGCTCCTTCATCAGTCAAGGTGAATATTTTAGTGATAACATCTTCTGGCACCGTTGTTGGGGATGAAGGAAATGAAGTTATCTTCCCCATGGTTTGATGTTGATTAGATCATCTTCTTGACGGTGAACAAGAAGTGGACACTTATTTCATTGTAGATTTCTTCACTGGGTGACTCCAAAGAATCCAGAGGTGACTCGATTTGTTTCAGGATCCAGAATCCCATCAAATGATCGAATGGCGGGCTATTGTGGCTCGAAGGTTTGCACCTCTTGAATTTTTTGTAGTTACTGGTTTCCCCACATCCAGTACCCAATATGTTAGAGTGGGGAGATTTTCTTCTTATCTTCCAAGAAAAGAAAGAAGACAGTCCTGCACATCACCTCATTAAGTTCATGAGTGCATGGATCTTCTAGATCTACAGCACGAAGATGCTTGTATGAATATGTTCATGTATTCATTGGATGGTGATGCACGTGAATGGTATTTCTCATTGCCTCCATCTAGCATTTCATCCTTGAAGGATTTCCACACAGTATTCCATGAGCACTGTAAAAGGTACTTTTCAGATGATTTTTTATTTGAGAATTGTTTGTTAGGATATTTAGACACTTAGGAGTTAGTTAAGATCAACTTGTGTAATATATCCGTTAGGGATAGTGTGTTTCTTTAGTATGCATTAGTATGCATTTGTAAATACTTAATCCGACGGTCACGATATGTTTTCGACATAGAGTGATCCGACGACTCAACTTCTCTTAGATCAAACCTAACCTTGATCCGTGGCTTAACACCCGATTGGTCCATGATCTCTATTTAAAGAGCATGGAGGGTCATTGTTTAGTTGATCGATTATGAGAATCTCATTTGTAACTTTCTTTTCTTTGCATAATAAATTGTCCCGTAGAAGCTATTTGGCCGGGGCCGTGGAGTGTTTCCTCAAGAGGGTTTAAACCACGTCAAAACATCGGTGTGTTGATCTGTGATCTGTTTATGTGAAGTGGTTGCTCTTGGTGTTCGGCCCTTTGGTAGTACCCTGTGTACCCGAACATGGTATCAGAGCTTTTATGAAGTGCCGCTTCCGGTTGTGATCTAGATCTTGAACTGTTGTTGCCGAAACTCGAAAGGGTTTCTAGTTGTGGTATTTTTGTGCATTTTTGGGCTGTGGGAGGTGTTCCATTACGTCCCGAAGCGTCGTTTCCATTAGGAAATAGTTTTCGTTTGACCGAAAACGGTTCCCGGTTGCTCCAGAAACGCATATTTCATCAGATCTGAAGGTATAATGTTACAGTGACGCATTTTTTTTATTTCGTTTTTTGAAAAGAAAAAATCTCATATTTCATATTTCTTTACTGTTAGATTCTTTTTTGGTTCGGATTGTTGCTTTCCCGTCTGCGTATGCTCTTTGTCGTGCACCTTGAGCGATCTCAGGCAAATCAGAAACAGAAAGGGAAAGGGTTTCTCGGCTGCGTATGCTCTTTGTCGTGCACCTTGCGCGATCTCGGCAAATCAGAAACAGAGAGAAAACGTAGACTTTCCGGGGCAAGCTAACAAGATCTAACTCCACAAGTGTGGGAATTTTTATTTTGTTTCGATTTGTGGTCTGTTTTGCAGGAAAAAGGGCAAGCATGCAAACCGAGCAAGAAGAGTAAAAAAAAAAAAAAAAAAAAAAGCCCCCTTCCCTCATTCCCATATTTTACATTCCTTTTAATCTAGCTCACTTGGTTCAAAGTTGCTTATTCCTTAATAGGTCTTGAGTTCAAGTCTTAGGCAAGTTACTTTTAAAAGAAAAAGTGCATGCAATTCTATTTTCAAGTTACTTTATTGTAAAAGTGCATCTCACTTAAATAATAAAAATAAAAAATACAAGTGAGTCACTTAAGTCTTTTTATTGTTGCACCATTTAAAAGTAATATCATTGTAAAAGTGAAATCACTTATTTTACAAAAGTGGTTCACTTAAAGAAACTTTCTTGTAAAGTGATTGTCAAAAGGTTCATCTTGGGAAGAGGGGGGTTTCTTTTTTTTGCTGGACATTCTCTAGCTGCCACGTCATTATTGGGACATCTTCAACAGTTTCTTTGTTCAAGCATAACTTCATCATCCAGAGTCCGTTTTCAGTGCCGTTTTTTTTTAAATCACCTATTTTTTTGAGCTCTTCACATCCAGACTATTGGTTTCTACTTTTACAACCATTAATTTACAAATATGGCTGCCCTTTGTGATATTCTACTTAACAGTTCCAACTATTTCTCATGGAAGTCTCGTATGGGAGGATGTTCTACGAAGTAGGGGACTTTTCAGAATTACAACAGGGAAAGAAAAAGAACCCACTGATAATGATAAGAAAATAAAATGGGCAAATAGATGTGACAAAGCTCGTGGATTGATTGGGATGCCAATCTCTACTGATTTGCGATTCCACATATCTGGATTGATGAACCTAATGTTGCTTGGGACAAGTTGGAAACTGTGTTTGGTAAACACAATGAAATTCGAGGTCATCAAGTCGAAAATGAGTTGATTTCTTTAAATCCAAGTGACTTTTCATGCATTCAAGATTATTTATCTAAGTACAAAACTCTTAAACTCTTATGTGCAAAATGTAAGATTGAGAGGGAAGACAAACAGTGCATTTATCATACTCTTTCCAAACTTGGACCTGCATATTCTATTTTTGTATCTACATTTTACTCCATGAAAGCGTCATTGAATGCAGCTAGCTATCAAGAGCCTAGTCTAGAATCCTTTTGTGATTCCTTGATTAGGGAACAAGATAAACTCATTCATCTTGGAATAATCAACAATGCAGATACATCTGGGAAAGCCTTATTGTCCCAACAGAAAGAAAAGTCCAAGCCTCCCAAGAAACAAAATTTTCGCAATAATAAGTCAAACAAGGGTCCAAAACCCTCTTAGTCAGCTCCTTCTTTAAAAAATGACAAAGGATCCAAGCCAAAAGGCAAGAAGACTGAGCGTCATTGCAACTATTGCGGGAAAGATAATCATGATGAATCTAAGTGTTTCAAGAAGATGGCAGCCTTGGAAGCAGCAATGAAAAAGCACCACATCAGCCTAGATTCACCTTCAGAATCTGCCTCTCATGGACATGCACTTTGTGCTTCTGGTTATTCTTATAATGCATCTTCTTCTTCTACTTCAAATGAATGGCTCATTGATTCTGGAGCATCTTATCATATGGCTAAGGATCAAGCCATCTTTTCTACTATGCATGAATGTAACACCAAACAAATATTTGTTGGTGATGATAGATCTCTAAGTGTTGTAGGAGCTAGAACAGTTCCAGTAGATAATGGTCATTTTAGTGATGTACTATGTGTTCCAAGAATTTCCTGCAATTTGTTATCAGTCTATCAGATCACCCATTCTGGTGAAGGTAAAACTGTGACCTTTACACCTCACCAAGTTGTAATCAAGGATTTTAAAGATCCTCAACAGGTTCTAGCTACTGGAATTGTTGATGATATTACCAGGTTGTACAAGTTTAACAACTTTGGGTTATCACCTTTCCCTTCAGTTTTTGTTGCTCATAGTGATAACTTGAACAAACTTTGGCATGAGCGATTTGGTCACTTAAATTATCGCTCATTGCAACAACTATGCAAAGAAAACATGGTGACAGGTCTTCTGATGGTATCTTGCAGAGATGGTGTTTGTTCCGGTTGTGTACTTGGAAAACATCATCGCGACAGTTTTGACAAACGTGCCTCTTGGCACGCCTCGGTTCCCTTGGAGCTTGTGCATAGTGACTTGTGTGGTCCTCTTCCATCTGCTTCCTTTTCTGGTTTCAAGTATTTCTTAACTTTCATTGATGATTACACCAGACACACTTGGGTTTATTTCCTAAAACTTGAGAGCGAAGTATTTAACATGTTCTTGGCCTACAAGGCCCTTGTTGAAAAACAATCTGGTCATCAAATTATGAAGTTAAGATCTGACAATGGAGGAGAATATGTTAACAAACAGTTCACTACTTTCTGCACTGAACAAGGCATCCAACAACAACACACTGTTCCATATACACCACAACAAAATGGTGTAGCTGAGCGGAAGAACCACACTTTAAAAGAAATGGCTAATTGTATGATCCAATCTAAGGGACTAAGTCTTCAATTTTGGGCTGAAGCCATTAATTGTGCAAATTACATAGTTAATCGCACACCCACTAAAGCATTACAAGGTATAACACCGGAAGAAGCATGGAGTAAAACTAAACCTGATGTAAGTCACTTCCGTGTGTTTGGTAGTGAAGCATGGGCTCACATTCCGGATGAAAAACGGAAAGCATTGCATCCTAAAAGTGAAAAGTGCATATTTGTTGGATATTCTGAAGATGTAAAAGGTTATAGACTTCTTCAACCACATTCTCATGCTATAATCATTAGAAGAGATGTTAAATTTGATGAAAATATATTGGCCTGTGAGCCTAACTCGACGAGTGTGCCATCTTTGGCCTGCGAGCCTGATTCGGCGTTTGTGCCTTCTTCTTCTTCTTCCAACTTCCTTGACAGGTTTCCAACTCCAGTTTCTGATGATGACAGTGAGGATGAAAATCCACCTCCGCCTGCTCATGTTCCTCCAGTTGCACCAGCACAAGTGCTTCCTCGATGGGTCCGTTCAACATGTGAAGCAGCTGGTGATCTTGCCGGTGATCCTAGAGATCAACGTCGAACACGTTCTCAGTTTCAGCGAGCCTCTTCTCTTTTGGCTCAAGTTTTCGAGAATCATGATCCAGAAACCTTTGCAAAAGCTTCAGGGAATCCAGATTGGGATGCAGCCATGGATGAAGAATATCGTTCCTTAATGGCGAACGATACTTGGGATCTTGTACCTCTTCCAAAAGGAAGAAAACTTGTCAGATGTAAATGGGTCTACAGAACTAAGTATGCATCAGATGGAAGTGTTGAAAGACTTAAGGCAAGGTTAGTTGCCAAAGGTTTTTCCCAAGTTGAAGGGATTGACTACAATGAAACCTTTGCTCCCGTCGCCAAAATGAACTCCATCCGCCTTGTTCTTTCCCTTGCAGCCTTACACAACTGGGAAGTCCATCAAATGGATGTCAAGTCTGCCTTCTTACATGGTGATTTACAGGAGGAAATTTACATGGAACAACCTCCTGGCTATGTTCAGAATAACTCTAGCCTTGTCTGCCGCCTTAAGAAATCCTTATATGGCCTTAATCAA
This sequence comes from Larix kaempferi, assembly GCA_027924585.1. Lineage (NCBI taxonomy): Eukaryota > Viridiplantae > Streptophyta > Pinopsida > Pinales > Pinaceae > Larix > Larix kaempferi. Next base: position 3,342,117 of record BSBM01000110.1, read on the forward strand.
GCTCCTAGAGCTTGGTATGCCAAAATGGATAACTTTCTCCTTGACACTGGTTTTTCTAGATGCCATTCTGACCCCAATGTCTATACCAAGAAAGTAGGAAACCATCTCATCATACTTGTTCTATATGTTGATGACCTTATTCTTACTGGTAGTGACCCTAAGCTTATAACCCATGTGAAATCCAGTCTTAAACAAACTTTTGAAATGTCAGACTTAGGACATTTGCATTATTTTCTTGGTCTCCAAGTTCTGCAAACCAAAGAAGGAATCTTTCTTTCTCAGTCTAAGTATGCTTGTGACCTTCTTCGTTGCTTTCACATGGAAGATTGTACACCAGCCCCTTCTCCCTTCCAGTCTGGAGTCAAACTTTCTGCCACTTGTACTTCACCTGAAGTAGATGCCACTTTGTATCGTCAGCTTGTTGGTAGTCTTTTATACTTGACTCATTCCCATCCTGACCTTTCCTTTGCCGTTGGTCGAGTTGCCCGTTATATGCAGACACCTCATGAAAGTCACTGGAAAGCAGCTAAAAGAATACTTCGATATATTCGAGGTACAGTTCAGTTTGGGATTCATTACAGTACAGGGGGGAAACCTTTGTTGGTTGGTTTCACTGATTCAGATTGGGCCGGCGATCCTGATGATCGAAAGTCTACTGCAGGTTATGTTTTCAGTCTGGGATCTGGACCTATTACTTGGGCTTGTAAGAAACAACAAGCTCTTGCTCTTTCTTCAGCAGAGGCAGAATATCGAGCAGCAGTTAATGCCAGTCAGGAAGCTTTATGGCTTCGACAGATCCTTTCAGAGTTTGGATTCGAGCAACAGCAGCCTACTCCACTTTGGTGCGACAATCAAAGTGCCATCAAACTTGCCAAAGATCCAGTTCTACATCAACGCAGCAAACACATTGAGCTACATATGCACTTCATCAGAAATCTTGTTCATGATCGAGTTCTTGAAGTGCTCTTTTGCCCTACAGATGATCAAGTTGCAGACATCTTCACCAAGTCTCTTACAGAAGCGAAGTTTTCTAAACTTCGATCTATGTTAGGAGTTCAGGAACTTGTCATTAAGGGGGGATAGGCTCTAATGCCTCCTTCCTTCTCCTAATAGTGTCACTTTTGTAAATCCTTCAATCCTATCCCAAGTTGTTCTTAAGGGGGGATGTTAGGATATTTAGACACTTAGGAGTTAGTTAAGATCAACTTGTGTAATATATCCGTTAGGGATAGTGTGTTTCTTTAGTATGCATTAGTATGCATTTGTAAATACTTAATCCGACGGTCACGATATGTTTCCGACATAGAGTGATCCGATGGCTCAACTTCTCTTAGATCAAACCTAACCTTGATCCGTGGCTTAACACCCGATTGGTCCATGATCTCTATTTAAAGAGCATGGAGGGTCATTGTTTAGTTGATCGATTATGAGAATCTCATTTGTAACTTTCTTTCTTTGCATACTAAATTGTCCCGTAGAAGCTATTTGGCTGGGGCCGTGGAGTGTTTCCCTCAAGAGGGTTTAAACCACGTCAAAACATCGGTGTGTTGATCTGTGATCTATTTATGTGAAGTGGTTGCTCTTGGTGTTCGGCCCTTTGGTAGTACCCTGTGTACCCGAACATTGTTGTGAGGAATATGAATTGCATGATGAGGATGAAATATTTTCTATTGCTACTTCCGAGGAAGATTCACAACGCAGAGTTGATGGTAAAATCCATGATTATGTAACTGAGAATACGCTAGAGTCTAGGTATACCTACTAGTTCAAATTCAGATGAGCAGGATGATAAGACTGGGGAGGAAGAAGATGATTTATTGTCTGCTATATTTTTTCATAACTCTGTTTTACAGCAAGAAGACTTTATTTCTCCTTGTGTACCCGTTACTTCAAAATTAGATGAAAAAGATGATAATAATGAGGAAGATCATGCTAATGCTTTTTCAAATCAGGCTTTCTATCATGAACGTCAATCTGACCCAAGCATTAAGGAAAACGATGAGAAGTTAGATTTGTCCACTATACTTTCTCCTGCATCAAAGGTTGAGAAGCAGTTTGAAGAGCCATTGGTTTCCATTCTTGAGCCATTTGAAAAGAGAAGCAATGGAGAGGAAGGGATTTCTATTTCAGCACCTGTGGAAATTTTAAGCATTGAGCCTATATATGATGAAAGCTCAGATGAATTGGAAGAGCATCCTTTTGAATCAACATGTACAGAAGTTTTCAGCAGCAGACCTAAGTATGACATCTATGAGGACAGTATGAGCGATGATGTTTGGTCACCAAATCAGTGCACAGTGTGTCTTTTTGAGTAGCAATCTTCGGAAAGCAGAAATCCCATATCCTCTATTCTAGAAAAAGAATTTCAAGGAAATATTAAACCAAATATAGTTGTCTCAGTTGGATATTTCAGAGACCAAGGATGTAATTTTCAATTTTCCTCTGTTTCATCTCCAATAGTCCAAGAAAAGAGTTTTGATGTCATCAATGAAGCAATAATTCCACATAAACAAGAAGATGTGGTAGTTACATGTTCTCGATTTGCTTCTTTTAACTATTTCAATGACCTTGTAGCAAGTTACATGGAAGCAAAGCATAGTGATAAGTCTTGTGTCCTTCATCTTTTAAGCACAGAATTTTGAATTTGTGGATATCATTTCCTGGATCATATGTTTTTATGATTTCAAGTTTTTTCAGTCTTTTGTATGCTCAGAGATGGAAGCACATCTCAGCTAATTCATAAACTTCTGGATTGGTTATATTGGAAGTTTCCTATATTTGAGAAGAATTTTTTGAGAAGAAGTTTTTGATTGCTTAAGTGTGGACAGTGTAAATAAATAAGCTCGCTTTTTGAGCATTTCATTTCCAGTCTGAATTCAATGGATTTATTTTCGGTTAAGCAGTGCAATAAAGTAGTTTAGTTTTCAGTATGCTGGCTTGCGATAGATTGATAGACTCCTGCCCAATATAAAAGGCCACTGGAACTACTAGGTTCTTGGAGCCTTGCAGGGAAGTCTCCATCCCACATGGACCCATATGTTGTCACCAGAATTACCCTGCCTCAAAAGTTATAAATTCTGACAACATAGACCTTGATCTTCATTGCAAGAAAATATACAAGTATTCCCGAGCCACATGTAGTGAACAATTTATCCAAAATTACTAATTGTTGAGAGGGATCTTGCAAAAAGGTTCATTGGATGAGTGCCATTGTGCTACAGGTTATGGTTGTTTACATTTATTATTTCATATCTCCACTGGTTGCTCGTTGGTTATATTTTCTTTATGTTTAAAACACGATGGAGAGCTTAAGCATCGAACGCACTTAAGCATGTGACCAAGTCTCAATACCAATGATCATGTGTTAAGGTAAACACCATTAAGGGTTTGAAAACACAAAGCAAGAGCTTCAATATTGTCAAAGGAAAAGCTTCCAGGTTAGATTGAAAAGTATTGAAATTTTTGGCCTGAAAATGTCAAGATGTGGAGGGAATATTTCAAGTTTTTCCAAGTGCCAACGCTGATAATAAGCAGGTTTCCAAGTGATGAATTGAAGTGTCAAAGCTCATCATTGAAGTTCACAAGTTGAAAAGGAGCACTCAATATTTCACTTGTTCTTACTTCATGTAAATAAAATGCAGAAAGTGCCTTTTAAAATGTATTGGGTGAGTAATTATGAAGGTGCTCAGGGAAAACCTTCAAGTCTTTATTGCATTGATGGTAACGGTGATGTCCAAGTGTCAATGTGCACAATATGTGATGAAGCTTGAATTTTGAAATCATGCATCGAAAATTTGGGGGCAGAGTATCCATGGAAATAATCCAAAATATCTTCAAATCATGATCAACATTATCTCCAAATTTCAAGCAGAAGGATTCAAGGATGATTTCCATATTTTTACCCAACAGTTTAGGTGACAAGTCCAGCATTCGGTGTGAATTATATTCAACTCAGAATTTTCAAGAAGATAATTAATAAGTTGTAGGCTAATTTTCTCAACACTTGGAAATAGGGGAGAAAATTGGATACCCAAGAGGTCAATTCCATATTTAAAGGGAATAGCTCCAGCAATTCCATATTTCTTGCAACTACTTCAAGATTGGTTCCATTTTTAGTTTATTGTTTAAATTTTATGCCAAAAACTCTGTAACTACAGGGGAAATATATTTTTCTATAAATTGGATCATTTGTAACATAAGGGAGAGTTCCAATCGAGAGGGTTGAGGATGTCTTAGAGGTCAGACTGCTGTGGCATGCATTATGTTTACCTTAATATGAAATAGCAGCTTTGAAATGATTATGATCAAATGGGCCTGTTTTGTTTTAATAATTGAATTACATGTTGTCATGATTTTATTCTGTGTATGGTCTTATTAATCCATGCCACAATTCTTATGATTCATATGTAATTATCTTTAGATATATGATGCAGAACCTTTTTTGTTTCTTTCATAAAGTTATGCTCATAGCCCTTCCTTATTACTGCACATTACAGTGATACATTTCTTGCAGTTCGATCTTTAAACCAGGCTTGATTTATGTAGTGCTTGTTTACCTACCATTACTTCTATACAATTGTATTCCTAGCTATCCCTTACATATTATTAAGATTTCACTAACCATACTCCTTCACCAGTCAAGGTGCATCTTTTAGTGATAACAGATGGAAAAACTAAAACCCACTATTTCTTTCTTGAAATTAAAAATGTGCATGCATGTTATTAATGCGTGCACATTATTGTTCCAAAAATAATAAGCACACATTATATTTCCCCTTTCTCTGCATCTCTCCCTATATATCTCTCACACCATACTCCTCTCCCTAAAACTAACCCCACTCATCTCTCTCTATCCCCTCCCATGCCTAACCCTTACCAACCCCCTCTCTTAGTCCCCTACTCCACCTATCCATAACCCCCACCCCTCTAACACCCCCCTCTCTCCCTACCCCTAACCCCCCCTCTCTATGTCTCTCCTAATACCCCTCCCCCTTCCACTCACCACCCCACATCTCTCTCCCTCTCTCTCTTTCCCTCCCACTAACCCTCCCTCTATCTGTCCCTCATAATCCTCTCCCCCCCAATAGCTAACCCTCCCAGTATATCTCTCCCTCTCTCACCCCTAGTACTTCTCCCCCTAACTCTAACCCCCCCTCTTCTCTCTCTCTCCCACAAAAATACAACACATCCCCCCCTCTCTCTCTACCCCTAACCCCTCCTCTCTCTAACCCCACTCCTACTCCCCCTACCCCTAACCAACTCCCTTCTCTTTATAAACCCCCCTTTCTCTCTTGACCCCTAAATCCCCCTATCTCTGTCTTTCTTAATCCCCCTCATCCCTATCACTAACCAACCCCCCCATCTCTCTCTCACCCACCTAATCTCCCCTCCTTGTCTTTCGAATTTTGTTAAAGTTGAACATAGGTATAAATAATTGGATTAAAAACACTTAATGTATGTTGTTAACTAATGCAAAGAATCTCACCATAGATGTCAATCAGTGCAAGGTGCCAAAGTACATCCTACAAAGTACGAATAAATATGTTGAGGTCAATTGACTTTGCAAGATCTGATAGACAAAGGACATTGATGTATTTCTACTAATATCAACCAGAGTAGTTGCCATTAAGGAACGCAACCCTTAATGTACTAAAAGAAGTCTCTAACCTTAATCCTAGATAAATTATTGGAGTCGATAGTGTTAACACCCAAAAAATGTTCATTAGCTCATCTCCCTAGTCACATAACCCGTTTGTCCACTTTTCCTACTTTTTTGGCCTCCAAAACCCTAAAAAACCCTCAAAGGGTAACCAAAAGGGCAAAAAAACATTATTTCCATCCTCAATTAATGAAATTCCACAAAAAAGGTCAAAACCCACAAAAATGGGTCCAAAATCCCCAAAATAAAAAGAAAAATGGGAAAAATGTCAAAATAAATTCAAAAAAGAGGGAAAACATCAAATACCACTAGCCAATACTATTGGTTGCCCAAAAACATGGGTCAATACTCCACCACCCAAAATCACTATAAAAAAGTGATGGAGGCCCCTAATTTCATATGCATTGTTCAATCTTCATACCCTTATGTTGCTAAATTTCCTACAACACTCTAGCTTACCCTTTCAAGCTTTTGTGCCCATTTTGTTGAGACTTGGCCAACCCATTCATCATTTGGAGAAGAGAAAGGAACCTTGGAGACTTGGTGCACTACTCATCGTACAACTGCAAGGGCTCCCACAAACTCACCTTTTGAGGTAACCTTATCTTGTAAATCATTTTTTACACATTAATACAGAAAATCAAATTTCCATTCATGGGTTCCTAGTTGTTTTATTATTGTAGTAGTTAATTTGATTAGTTTTTATTTTTATTATTACATTCACATATATCAATTATCATTTGCTTATTTACTATTTTTACCCATTTACACTAACTACTACTAAGGGTTCCCGAATCCTTAGTAGGTTCTCTTTAGCACGAGCTAGTGAACACACCAGTTACAGTTTTGGCGACTCCACTGGGTCGACTCCCATAGAATCTGTGGTTTATTTTTAGTTTTGTACTTGTTATTTTGTTTCCATTTTACATCTCTGGGCTATCCTTGGACCCTATATTTGTAGATCTATCCCTTTCCTTAATAGTAAACTTCAAAAATTCCATTTTTACGGCTTGGCCCGTGACTTCAGAAACTTTCTTCCGCGTCGCGGATCGCGACCGTCTAACTGAAACCTGTGCTTTCCGTCTGAATTTCAGCTTGAAACCTGTGCTCTAGTGCACTCTTCGACCTATAACTCACACCTTTAGTGCAATGGCCTTTCATCCTGATAGTCACACATTTAGTGTTCCTTTCATTCTGATAGCCGCACATTTAGCGTAATTTATGGCCCTTAACCCACGCCCTTAGCACATATTCTTCCTCAAAACTCGCACCCTTAGCGCGCCTTCAGTCTAGACACTCCCCCCATGTCTCCTGTTCTTGTCAGTCTGTTTCAGTGTGACTTTTCTGCAGTTTTCCACACCCAGAGCGCAATGTTTTACCTCACAGCCGCATACTGCAGCCATTTTTTCCCATTTTTCCTTGCCCTAACAGCGTTCTGTTTGCTTGCATCCATTTTGCTGGCTGCATTTTTCTTGCTTTTTTGCTTGTTGTAGCATTAGAGACTTCAGTGTGCATGCATTCTTCTTGCATTGCTATCTCATGCATCATATTTTAGTAGGATTATTTTCTACATAAATTTTACTTCAGTTAGCATTTTATATGTTTTGAAAAAATAAAAGGAAAAATATTTATTTTCCAGCCTCAGTTGTTTCTTTCAACACTTTCTTTTAGCATTTTATTTCAGCATTGATCATAGAGTGATCTTGGTTTCACACCACTTGTGCACACACTCTGTCACCATAATCCAAGAGAGCCTAAAAATTTACTTAATTTAACACACCATAAACCCCACTTGGGGAACACAAAAACAATTTTGTAGCTAGGCAGGACATTGGGGATAAGCATCCAAACAACACCCCATTTGTCATTTACATTTAAGACATAGTTGTTGTCTTTTAGTGATCCAAAATACCCTATTATTTATTAGTACAGTTAACACCCATTTGTTGGAGGGCCTCTCCCTTAGGAGGGCAAGTAGCAAGATTATTTTTGGAAGTCTGACTGGAATACAACACTCCATTTTGTACTGAAGCACACCAACTCGTTATTCTCGTCATGCATGTTGGATCCCATATCGAGTGTACAATGGCCAAAGAACTGAAGTTGCGCGACACCTTTCCGGACGTGCCATGAATGGGGTAGCTTGGTTTCCATTATTCTAGGACTCTTTTACCCGCAGTCCCTCTCGGTATAGGGATATCCTTTAGCCACTTGGTTCTCCATTTCGTATTGCTTGACTGTGGATTTCATCACCCTATAGGGAATACAATTTGTGTTAGCTTTCATATGTTTTAGATAGGTGTTTGCATGCTCCTATACCCCCATTGGATCAGTGAGTCTGCCTTTTTATTTCTAGGAGTGCTGCTTGTTGGTGTTTTGACCATTTCATTGACCACTCTACTTGTTGTAGCACATTGCTGCAACAACTATTTTTTAGCATTGTTGTTGGTGTGAGTGTCATCTTTTTTGAGCCCTCCTTTTGCACACACGGTTGCACTAGGATTTTTGAGCATTTTATCCACCATAGAACCTCAACACTTTGACACCTGTCACCATTTATTCACCAAGATAATCTCCTCACCTATAGGGGATATCCCCATAGCACGGTCCACTTGAAACCACTCGTCACAGACGCACCACTTCATCACCGTATCTCTATCCCGACACCCCCTATTTTACTTCTAATTCTGAATCAGATTTACCCATATACACAACTCCATCTATCCCCATGGAAGGCATGAATCCCAACCCCTTCACTGGTAGGATCATCGGTAGTGGTTCCACCACTAGCCCCTCTACCATTTCAACATCCATCCCTGCTATACCATTCATAGGACCTACACCTAGCATTCCAGTTACCACATCCACACCTATCGGTAGCGGATATATTCCGAGTACCATCCCTTTGGTCACTAGTAGTACTCTTGGGGGCACTGGCCCTTCCTACTGTTAACACCCAAAAAGTGCTCACCATCTCATCTCCCTCATTACATGACTCATTTGTCTATATTTCCTACCATATTTTCCTCCAAAACCTTAAAAAACCATTAAAAAGCCACCAAAAGGCCAAAAAACCCCTTTTTCCCCAAAAATAATTTAAATTTCCTCAAAAGATAGCAAAAACCCTAAAAAAGGGCCCTTAATTCCAAAAAATCAAATAAAAGGGAATAAAAAATAAAATAAAAAGAAGCAAAAACCCTATACAATTGACCTAAACCATATGGTGCCAAAAACCATGGGACAATAGTCCACCACTAAAAACCTATAAATAGGTGATGGAGGCACCCCATTTAACATCCACAATCTTTCTTATCCTCACTCTACCAAAATCACTCTTGAAACCCTAGCTTACCATTTGAGCTAATTTTTCCCATTCGAGTGGCCCTTTTGGCCCATTATTCAAACACCTTGAAGAAGGAGAAGGAACCCATTGGAGCATGGAAGCAGCCCTCCTGGACTACTGCAAGAGCTCCACCAACCTCAACACTTGAGGTAAATGTAATCTTGATCATATCATAATAAAAAAAAGAAAAATTTATATTATATTGTCATTGTCTTTTTATTTCTGTTGATGCACATGTTAGTTTAGTTTTTACTGTTTTACTGTCTAAATTTATTGTTTATTGAACTGCTACTAAGGAGACCCTTCTCCCTAGTAGGTGCTCATTTGCACAAGCTAGGGTGAAAAACCTAGCTACAACTTTGGTGACTCCACTAGTGTTCCTTTGAATTTCTGGCTCAAATTTTTTAAAATTTTTAGTTTTCTGCAAGTAATTTTCTGTTTTCCCTATTTGGCTGTGGCTTCGGCCAGTTGGGTTTTCCACCACAGATCGCGGTTCTGTTCTTTGCAGCCATGACCTAGATTGCAGATTTAGGCCAACTTTTCGCGATCCAAAGCGCCACTGTTTTCTCTTTTCTCGTGGCCCAGACCATTGTTTTCTGCCTCTTTCATGTGACCCGAGCGCAGCATTCTACCTCTTTCCTACGCCCCAGACCGCAGTTTTCATCTGCAGACCTATGATCCAACCACGGCTTTCTACCCCTTTGATGCACTCCAAAGTGCACATTGTGGCCTCAAACCCGCGATCTAAATGTAGCTCTTGCCCCTTTAGCCGCGCCTTTTGATCCCAGACCTGCGATCTGCCCACAGGGTTCAACCATACAACCGCGCCCCAAACTATGCCTTTCGGACACAAACCCACGATTGGAACACAAGGTTCAGCCATATAGCCGCGCCCCAAACCACACCTTTCGGCCACAGACCTGCGATCCGACCGCAGGTTTCACCCGTACAGCCGCGCTCCAGGCCGCACATTTCAGTCACAAACCCAGGATTTGTTTTCTGCATTTTTACCCTTTTTTTGAACCTAGAATTTTGCTGCAATATTTTCTACACTTACACAGCCACTTGTTTTGTCTGCAGCCACACTTGCCTACAGCCTTTTTTTGCATTTTTCTTTCTGTTCCATTTACATAGATTTTTAAGTTTAAGCATTTCAATTGAAAAAAGAAAATTTTGCATCACAAGTTAAATTACTGCATTATTATTATTGGTTAAAAAGTTTCCCACCCCGTGGCAGTTTTGATTGGGTTCATTACCTCACACGCACACACTCTGTCATCTAATTCAAGTGAGCCTTAAAATACTACTTAACACAACCAACATTCTAACCCCACTTGGGGAACACAAAAGAATATTTTATTTAGGTAGGACAGGGGGGATAGGCATCCAAATAACACCCCTCGGTCGCTTACACTTGAGACATAGTTGTTGTCCATTAGGGAACCAAAATCCCCTACTATTTTTTGGCATGGTCACAACCAGTTTATCAAAGGGCCTCTCCCTTATGAGCGTTGAAGTAGCCAGACTGGTTCTGGAGGCCTGAGTGGAATACCGCAATCCATTCAATAACCAAAGGCTACCCACTCGTTGGTCTGCGTGTGGTGATTCCTTTCAGGTCCACATGGTGATAGGACCAGAGCCGCAGATTCACCTTTTCTGGACGTGTCTGAACAAGGTATCTTAGTTTCCTTTCTTCTAGGATTGTGTTAGCCAGTGTCCCTCCCAGTAGGGGGATATCTTTAGCCACTTGGCTCTACTATCCATATTGTCTGACTTGGATTTCATCACCTTGTAGAGGATATGTCTGGTTGAGTTAGAATATGATTTAGCTAGGTGTTTGCATGCTCCCTTACCTCCCTTTGGTTTAGCGAGTCCACTATTTTTATTTTTTAGAAACCTACTTCTTATTGGTATTCTGACCATTGTTGTTGATGCTCTGCTTATTATAGCATGGTTGTTATAGTGAGCGTTTTGAGCTGGTTGTTGGCCCGAATGCCGTATCTTTTGCGCTCTCCTTCTGTACACTCGGCTGCATTAGGGTTTTTGAGTTGTTTTTCACTCAACACAACCCCCAGATACTTGACACCATCTGTCACCATTGAGTCCCCGAGACATCCTCGGTGCCTCCGGGGCAAGCCCTTATAGGCATGGTTCACTTGACATCACCAGTCATAGATGTAGAGCTTCATCACTTGATACCACTCATCACAGACCTCGAGCTTTGTCACTTGATTCTACTCGTCGACAACATAGAACTCCATCCCCTAGCTCTAACACCCCTTATTTCACATTTGATTTCGAGGCAGAGTCTGAGAACCACACTTACACTGCACCAACTAGCCCCATGGCTAGCATGACTTCCAACCCTTTCTTGGTAGGGACCATTGGTGGAGCATCCCCAACTAACCCAGCCACCACACTTGCTTTAGGAGCGTCCACAACTAACCCAACCCAACCTCACTAGTGACTCACACTACACTTGGTGGCGTAGGTCCCTCCCATACCACCTACACTCCCTTGGTTGGGGGTCACATCCCTATCACAAACCCAACCCGTACACCTTGGGGCATCAACCCTAACGTGTCCACCACCACCACCATGTCACATCCTTCTACTAGTTTTCCATTCATGGCTAGTCTCAACCTTCCTGACCTGGCCAGACTGACTAACGATCCCATCAAACACGACCCTGCATGGCCTCACATGCCCACCAAGCTCCCATCAGACATCCCTAAGTTTGAGGGCAAGGCAGGTGAAGACCCCCAGAACCACATTATGTCCTTCCATCTGTGGTACTCCTCCAACTCCATAGTGGATGACTCTGTATGACTCCATCTGTTACAACGAACCCTCACTGGCTGTGTAGCCAAGTGGAACATCGAGTAGCCCCATCGGACCCATGCCACCTTTACTTCCCTCGCCTCGACCTTCCTGCAGTTCTTTAAGTTACCTGTCCACTATGATGCGGGAGTTGAGATCCTATTATCTTGTAGACAGAAAACGACCACCCACATCATTGACCACATTCATGAGTGGCGTCGACGCCGAAGCCTATGCAAAATCAAGTTAGATGACCGTATCTTCTTAGATTGGTTTCTAAAATCTCTCCTTCTTGTCTTTGACAAGGATGTGGCATCCGAGTGACCCTATTCCGAGGAAGAGGCCATCCTAAAAGCCCAACAATTTGACCTTATTTATGCCCAGTCTAGCTACCTATATACCATTATACCCAATGCCCCCCGTGGTGATTTCTCCCGAAACGATGTGCCAGGGGCATCCCATGCCACAGATGGCATCATTGGCCATATTGCCTCGCATAACCATTCCTTTTTCATAACACGTACTAGTACTAGCCGCGACTTTCGTGGGCTACATCCCACTCTAGATAAACCAATTCGTATGCTCCCATGGCACACAACAACCATTCCCACAGACCCTCATGTCCACCTCAGTGCTTCGGCCACACAAACCCCCCTTATGTTCTTCTAGTTGTGCCTCAACCATATTATAACCCGCAGGTCGCACATGCTCCTGTAACCTTTCAAGCCTCCCACACTTATTAATATTATCCGCCACAGGAAGCACCTACAGCACATCCACAACCCATCACACAGACATATCAGCAACCCCCACAAGGTTCAACACCTGCACCACCTCCACCCACTTATTATCCGTCGCAGCCTGCTCCCGCACTTGCACAACCCCAGAACCCACCTGCCACCCAAGGGCAAGTGTACGCGCAACAAAATCCTTAGCCTAACCAAAATAACCAACACCAGCAAGGCCAACAAAACAGCGACAAAGGACGTAACCACAGGAACAACCCTCCTCTATACCAAGGCGGCTAGCCCCCTAATCCCCCCAACAATAATAATGTGGCACCTGCCAACCAAAACCTCGACAGGCCTCCCAAACAAGCTAAAAACCCTAATTTGAGAACGAAGCATCCTTGTTCTATTTGCAGGGTCTATGGCCATTACACACACTCCTTCCCACATTTGGAGTGGGCCTGACAACTCTGGACCGATGATGCCCATCGCCAAGGGCACACGGCTCCTCAGGCGCCACCCAAACCCCTACCACCTCAGACCCAACCCTTGGTGTTACAGAACCCTTTACCAACCCAACGTGTGGTGAACACAAACATGCCACCACAACAGCAAATCACTTATGCAGCTCCTGATCAACCCATGCTAGACTCAGGTACCCATCACTTGTTAATGATGTCATCCACCGATGTCAACCTTCAAACCTATCAGAACCAATATGGCTCCACCCCTGAAGCCCCTCCCACTGACAAAAACACCAATGCTCTTCCCATTGATCTGTCATTACGAATACTTCTATCCCAATTAGATGGCACCCCAAAAACCCCTCGCTTCCCACTTTGCCGCTTCAACACTAACCCAAATGCTCGCGCTGCGTCTAATTACAACATTGTAGATGATTTAGCTCAGTCCCCCATAGCCATGTCTGCCTTAGAGGTCTTAAAAAACTATCCTACACAGCGCAAGACTTTGTTATCAGCCATTGGTGCTATCGACCCAACTCATTCACAAATGATGGCCTTTGATTTGGACCAATCCGAACCACGCCTACCTTCCACATTAGCGTTCCAAGTTTCTGTATCCATTCGGAATCTTGTCATCCATTGGTGCATCATCGATGAGGGTGCCTCTACATGCATTATGTCCACATTCATTTGGAAGAAGTTGGGTTCCCCTACTCTCCAGCAGTCCACCACTACGTTGCGAGCCTACAACGACCGTTCGGCTCAACCCCAAGGTCTCTTAGCTAATGTCCCTATCCAGTTGGCTAATAAAACAGTGCTTATTGACACAGAGGTCATCAACACCCAACTTGATTATAACCTCTTACTTGGCCGCAATTACATGTACGCCATGCGGACGGTTGCCTCATATATTTTTCGTACCTTGATGTTCCCCCATGAAGGACATGTGGTCAAGATTCATCAACTCACCTATTACGACCCCAATGCCCCTATTGCACCCGAAAACGTTCTCCCCATGGTTGAACAACCTATTTGTTGTGCATCTACCTCGTTGGTTTCCTCAGTGGGACTCGGAGTTTACTCAGATACATCGATGAACTCAATATTCCAATCCATTCCACCCCCGTCACCAGCGACCGAAAGATCTGACTTATGTACCCTCTCCCACAATACACAAACACCCAACCATCAACTTCCCTTGCTACCCCAACCACCATTGGTACCTAGTCATGTTGGTGTTACACCCATCCATACAATTCCCTTCTTATTCCCCCCTTCTGGAGTAGTAAGTGCCCCGATTATGGCCACTCTCATCCTCCCTGGGTTAACTTTAGGACTACATGTGTGGTATCTCACGCCTCCCGTTTCCCCTCCAACACCAAATGTCATCCTACAACTGGTGCAACCAATCACCACTACTAGTCAACCACCTCTCAGTGTCACTACTCCTTCCTCATCCACCAATCCATCCCGTCTTATCAAGCACACCGGGGGCAGAGGCCCACAACCATACACCACTCTACCCCTGCCCAAAACATTTAAAAACCCCTCACATTTTGTGCTCCTCCCAAATTCTCTTTGTGTGATGAGTTGGGCCATGCTACCCATCAATGTCCACAATTACCTACATTACAAGAGAACATGCAAATGCTTGACGACGACCCCAACATTCCTGTTGTCCAACTCGACCCTACCCCTAAGCCTCACGATAAATCACTATGTACCAATCACCCTTGTGCAATATGCGGTATTTACGGCCATTACTCACATCACTGCCCTGATCTCCCAGATTACAGAGCCGCTCTCTATAAGATGAATAACTTGGACCTCGAGACCTCTCCCCCCACCATTGAAGAGATCCACCCCCGAGAATCTCCACCATCGGGAGAGGTCAATACCATTTATATGATCTCTACTACTAGTGATTCCTCGTCAACCGATTTGACGACCAACAGTTTCCACAATGATGAGGAGATTCTCGAGGCTCTTACCACACCCGATTATCCCTGGGAGGATATGCACCATCGTTCCTATTTCCTCCCAGAGGAGTCCTCCACCACCACAACCACCCAATTTTAGGTTGAGTCCAAAGATTTCCTCCCCACCAAAGTCGACTGGTTTAAAGAGCCCATACTCGCTCCCGATGCCTTTGAGGAAGGTAACATGGCCAATATCTCACCCACAATCCACATTGATATCTCTGCCCCAAGCAGTACCCCTAAAATCATTACTTTGGGAGCCTCTTGCACCGAGTACGAGATTGGAGAGTACAAGAAACTTTTCCAAGAGTTTCGCGATGTCTTTTCCTGGTCCTACACCAAAATGCCTAGTCTTGACCCCGCTATCATAGAACACCGCATTGACACATGGCGATATGTCCCCGCCATTCGCTAGAAACAGCGCTCCATTCACCCATCAAAGCTCCCCGTCGTTAAAGCAGAGATTGAGAAACCTCGTGCAGCAGGTTTCATTTATCCTATTGCATATACCACTTGGGTTTCTAACCCCATCCCCGTTAACAAAAAACAAGGCACCATCAAAGTATTTACTGACTTCCACGATTTAAATTGAGGATGTCCCAAAGATAACTTCCCCGCGCCATTTATTGACCAACTCATCGATGCGTGTGCAGGGCATGAGGTCCTATCCTTCATGGACGGTTTCTCTTGGTATAACCAGATTTAGATCCACAAAGAAGATCAATACAAGACTACCTTCACCACCGGATGGGGCACATTTTCCTATTGAGTCATGCCTTTCGGCCTTAAAAATGCTGGCGTCACCTTCCAGTGAGCCATGACCTATTGTTTTCACGACTGGTCCATATCCTATTAGTTTATCTTGATGATCTCACAACACGTTTCAAGAAACGATCCGACCACCTTAATGACCTCCAGCAAGTTTTCCCGCGTTGTCTCAAGTATCAGATCTGCTTGAACCCACTCAAGTGTATCTTTTGTGTTCCAGTAGGCTAGTTTTTAGGTTTCATTGTTTCCCACAAAGGAATTGCTGTCGACCCCCTCAAAGTTCAAGCCATATTAGACCTTCCCGCACCACGCATGCTCCGATAGCTGCAACGTTTATAGGGGAAATCTAATTTCCTCAACCACTTTGTTCCTGATTATGCTACCATAGTTCATGGTTTCTTACGTCTGCTTCGTACTCACATACCCTTTGTTTGGGACGACCAGGTGCAAGCTGCATTCAAAGCCCTTAAAAAATCTCTCACGCAAGCCCCTTTGATCTCCCCTATAGATTTCTCTCAGGACTTCATCCTTTACATCTTGGCATCTGACAACGCCATGTCAGGGGTCCTTGTTCAAGAAGACGCTACTCACCAGGAGCATGCCATTTATTACGTCAGCCAAACCTTGTCTGGACCACCCATACGTTACCCATATGAGGAAAGACTGGCCCTTGCCGTCGTCTTTTCCATACAAAAATTGTGCCATTACATTTTATTCATTGATACTACAGCTATCGCCAACTCCAACCCATTGGTCTACCTTTTGAACCGACGACTTCTGCAAGGTCGTGTCACTAAATGGGTAATTATCCTCCAAGAATATGACCTAACTTTCACAACCCCTAAGAGCACTAAAGACCTCATGCTTTCCCAGCTCATAACTGACCTCCCATCCCTTTTGCCATCCCCGCCAATCTCCGATGAGTTACCAGACAATCATTTGTTCATCATCTCGTTAGATGACCCACGGTACGGTGATATTTTGCTATACCTTCGCATGCAGAAATTTTGACCAGACATAAATCACGATGGACGCCACCGTATCCGTCACCACACCTCTCGGTGTCTCCTCTTGGGCGACGTCCTTTACCGGCGAGGAGTTGATACTATCCTCCATCATTGTGTTACACATGAGGAAGCCGAACAAGTTCTCAACGACTGTCATAGCGGTGCCTGCAGCAGAAATTTCTCAGGGATGGCCACCACCCAAAAGGTCATCCATGCCGGATACTTCTGGCCCACACTGTTTACCAACTGCATCACAGCAATCAAGCATTGCCATAATTGCCAACTCTTTGCCCCTAAGGCCTGGACACCACCCGCCCCAGTTTACCCAATCGTCACCATTGGCCCTGTTATCCCTAAAGTTGAACCTAGACTACGGGATTCAAGCTTAAGGAAATCTTGGTTTGAAAATGTAAAAATCAAATGAAATCAAATTAAAAAGACAAGCTGGTATCAAACCAGGGCTAATGGAATTTCTAGCACTAGAAGGAACTAAGCTAGTACAATTGTTTGTATAGTTTATACAGTTTAGGTATGAAATCAAAACATCACACACTTTACAATGAACAGAGCTGGTATATATCACAGATGGGTAAATACAGGTATTTATCAGGAGATCAAAGCATTGAAGTAAAGGCTGGTATGAATAAGAGCTGCAGGAAACTCAAACAGACGCTGTATAACATGAAAGCAATCACAAAGTTCAATACCCAGGTACTATGATCCTAAATCATGAAGTGAAACTGTCAATGTTTATAAAAATGAAAGATAACTGTCATCTCATAATAAGAATTATGTAATGGAATGTGAATGACCAAGTACATAAAAGAATTATCAAAGAGACAATTTATATGACACAAAGGCAAATCATCATCAAGTTTATTCAAAACTAGAACCTGTCATTGAAGCTGCAACAAGTTCATGATATACAGAGTGCTTACAAAATCTCCAACATGGCTCCCAAACCTGCCAACCCCACAGTCCCTTTAACGAGACCTCTGCTCCTTCATGAAAGGACAAACTCTGTTCTCTCGAGCCCCCTAGCTGGGACCTCCTCTTCTTTTTTACATCACAAATCATGAAATTTATAAAGATTACAAGACCCAAGCTGTTGTTGCTATCTATCTGGTAACAAACTTTACAAATAAAAAAAATCTAATTTGACAGGGCATAAGGAACTGCCAGAATCAGATGAATTTCGATGAAATATCTGAATACCACCTGTTGGCCGATCCCTGGAAATTTGGAGTTTGATTCGATGAAAGACTAAAACTGGGGCACGAGTTCTGGAAACCCAAAATATGCCATAGTGAAGATAAAATATGTTGGTCTTCTAGATTGTTGATATAATCCATTTATTTACAAGTCTTCACATCTGCAAAACTGCTGAAAAATTCCCTGTCTCAACATCTGGATCTAATGGAGTGAAATGTGCTTTGAATCTGGAAAGTTTGCATTATTTTCAAATGCCTGAGAAAACTGAGTCTAGGTGTTAATTCGTTGCCTGGAAATTTGGCACTGCCAGATCAATCCTCTGCTTAAAAGTCTAAGCCTTAAAATGCTCTGCTATTTTGTAGAAATAACCATCTTTTCATAAATGTTTTGATTGCCACCTATTGCTAGAAGAATTCTGTTTTCCAATTGCTCCTTCTTAATCTGGATGATTGATTTTGAAATTAAGAACTTTGGCTTGAAATTTCTCTGCGTAGTGAATTGTCATCACATCCAACGGGATGCCTCTCTAATGAAGAGCTTGATTCACTCCAGGATAATCTGCAATAATCCCTTCAATCTGATTTAGTGGGATATATTAAGGTTCCTCAAATCAAAATAAAATGAATCTTCAGTCTGAATTTCTGATATTTTAACATGCTGATAGTGAAATCCATCCAATGATTTGATGGCTATGGCACTTCAACACCTGCACAGTGTCTTGACATCTGGATACTCGAGCAGTTAAACACATTTATATTAATAAATGTTCAAACCGCATTTGATAAGCTGTGCAAAACTGTCCACCTGGATAATTAGCTCATACTCCCGTCAATACTGGACATTGAAGAACGCTTAATTTGAATGGTTTTCTCAGCCTTCGATATGCTTCAACATTTTAATTTTGTATTACGGGAATATCCCACATGTATCAAAGCATAAAAAGCTTTATTATTTATGAACACAACAGTCCAGGCCTTTCATTAACGTGTTATGCACATAGCTTACATCGTGGACATAGGTTGACTTGTGGAAATGGATGAAGACCCCAAAGCTTTTATAAAACCAAACTCATCCCTTTTATGGTAACGTAGGCTTATGGGTAGGTGTGGAAATGTAATCATGAAACTTATGGGTGGGTAAAATTCATATATGAAAAAAAATATATATATATTTTTAGGTTTTTCTTTAAAATAAAAATTATTATTTTAATTAAAAGATAAAGAAAATCTTTTTTATTAAAATAATAATAATTATTAAAAAGCTAATGCATATAGAATGAGGATTTGACCAAAGGTAAGTAAATAAAGATCAAGGATTTTGCAATGATGGGAAATTGACCAAGCTAATGCAACAAGAGGAAACTTGGTGAGATCTTACTCAATTTGGCAAAAATTTGGAAGATGAGGCATCACTTTGGTGAAAATACTAGTGGGAATTCTAGTGACAACATCTGGCTCTGTTTGGGGATGGCATGCTCCCTGCGAGCTACCAAGAACTTGCAGACCTGTGCCTGTCCATTATCCTGAAAGAACTTGCAACCTTTATCTTTGCAAACATTCACATTCTTTGCAATGAAACCATCTCTGATAACTACACCCTGTCCTGCCATTCACTGCTTTTGAAAATAAGAAATACCAGTGCCTTGTTTCCATTGGGCTGGAGTCTTCATCACAGATGGACGCCACCGTATCCGTCACCACACCTCTCGGTGTCTCCTCTTGGGTGACGTCCTTTACCGGTGAGGAGTTGATACTATCCTCCATCGTTGTGTTACACATGAGGAAGCCGAACAAGTTCTCAACGACTGTCATAGCGGTGCCTGCAGCAGACATTTCTCAGGGATGGCCACCACCTAGAAGGTCATCCATGCCGGATACTTCTGGCCCACACTATTTACCGACTGCATCACAGCAATCAAGCATTGCCATAATTGCCAACTCTTTGCCCCTAAGGCCTGGACACCACCCGCCCCAGTTCACCCAATCATCACCATTGGCCCTTTTTGCAAATGGGCCATTGACTTCATGGAATGAAAACCCTCATCCGCAAATGGCCATAAGTACATAATTGTCGCCGTCGACTACTTCACCAAATGGGCCGAAGCCATGCCCACCTTTAACTGTAAAGCCGACACTACTGCCCATTTCTTTTTTAACTATGTTATTACACGATTCGGGGTCCCAAAACAGCTTGTCTCAGACCATGGTTCACATTTTGAAGATGCCATTTGGAATGAGTTGTCAACTCTCATTAAGTTCAAACATCGGTATGCCTCTGCTTACTACCCCCAAGGGAACGGCCAGGTTGAGGCCATTAACAAAATTTTGAAAACAATCCTCCAAAGCATTGTTGACCGACATAATTCCAATTCGCATCACATGCTTTTCCCCGCATTATGGGCTTACCATACATCAACTAAGACGACCACCGGTTTCACCCCTTTTCACTTAGTTCACGGTGTCGAATCTTTCCTCCCCATCGAGTGTTAGATCCCTTCCCTACACATCACTATTGAACTTCTCCCCGACACCTCCCCACTTGAACAATTCCTACTATTATTAGAACAAGATGGTGAGGACCGTTGCACAACCCTCCAAACCATTAATGTTGCCAAGAACTACTCCAAAGCTGGTTATGACAAACATGTCCACCCACGTGCTTTCCGTGAAGGTGATCTAGTCCTTGTTTATGAGCAAGCTCATGACAAGACCGGTAAAGGGAAGTTCGAATCCATGTGGCAAGGCCCTTACATAATGCATACCTACCTTGGACATGGGGCATATATTCTAACTGACTCAGAAGGCCACCCCTTGCGCAACCCCCATAATGGGTTGTATCGTAAATGCTTTTATCCTTAATAATCCCGCAGCCCCGTTGGTCTGTATTGTACAATTTGCTTTCTTTTTGTTTTTCACTTTTTTACCACAACCTTACATTCATCATTTTTGCATGATCACAAATGGACCATCTCCCACCTTATTACATTGGCTTCACCAATGGATCAAGCCACTAGTCTCAAAACTTGGCCTCTATAGCTTGGGTCTTATATTCCCCTTCACATGAGTTGATTCACCTTGACGGAATGTGCATAGGCGCTGCTACCAATAACCAGGCTGAGTATGATGCTATGACCAGTCTCCTGATATCTGCCCTTCAGATGGGTATACATCACCTTCATGTGTTCCTTGACTCCCAGCTGCTTGTCTCCTAGCTCAACAACTGCTACCAGGTGCGTGAACCTTGCCTCTTTAGAAAGTTCCCGCACACAAAACAGCTAAGCCAACAGTTTGAATCCATAAAATTCACTCATGTCCCAAGAGCTCAAAATAGTGTCACAGATCAAATGGCTAACAACATCCTCGACTGGCATATCAATCACACCATGTAAATCATCCATCATGCATAATCATCACATTAAAAACATAAAAATCCCCCCCAAAAAAAGACTGCATCTACAACAACGGGCATCCACGTGCCTATCATAACAAAACATTTGCATCCATGTGCAACAACATAACACAAAACCATACAGGGGCATCCACGTGCCTATCATAACACATCATTTGCATCCACATGCAATAAAATAACACAAGACAATACAAGCGTATCCACGTGCGTACACCAAAATAATCAATGCAAAAATCCATCCATGTGCATATATATATAAATATATCATCGTCATGTACATGTCATGAGTGTCCAAGCACTCAACTATACAAAACATGTACATCAAGGAGCCCCAAGAGCATCCTTTTCATAAAATACATGTCGTATCTACAAAAAATGCCGAATGCCCATACGCATTAGGGGGAGTCCCCAGTACTCCCTAATGCAAGTCATATCCCCCATCTGAACCCTCCTCACCAGCCTCCTCTGCTGCGGACTTCTACTCTCCTCGCTCCTCCTCCAACTCCTCCGGATCCTCCTCATCCCCTTGTCTCTCCTGACCCCTCCTCTCCTCAACCATAACTGCCACCCGAATCAAGATAGACCGCTAATCCCATGGAGCCTCATGACAGGCCTCAATTACATCCTGATCCATCTCCCTCCACCCCTCGTTGGAGACCCCAACCAGTAGCCGGTTGAAGGTAACTCACAGGGCCTCCAAAGTCCCCTCTACATCTCATCATCGTACCTCCTCCCAATCTGGAAAGGCTGGCACTGCTATATGCCCCCGGCACTCCTTATGTCTCGGTGGTGGCAGCGGTCCCACATCTGCATCAAACCAAATCGCAACTAGTCAGAATCATCCTATATCTCTACCATCAAAAAATCCAATATAAATCCATCAAGCACAAGCTAGAGACATACCATCTAGGCCCCAAGCCTTCCCTGGGGGTCGTGGTGCCTTTGGATCTCACCGGTAGTCCATACCACTGTATGGATAGTCATCAAAGGTCAATGACAGCTACAACCACTGCAAGTAAGGCTCTTGCATGAAGTACCACCCCACCTCTCCCCCACCCCGCTGGCACATCATCTCACCCCACTGCACCATCCACAGCTCCCTCAAACCCCCAGTATGGACCAACACTCGCGGTCGCAGTGTCGAAACCCGCTCCATGAAGAAAGAGCACGGAAACGACCCGTAACAAAACCCCTTTCCAGAGACCTTCACTGAGCTCAGCTGCCGTTGAACACAGGTGAGGAACATCTGGCCCCAAGCAAAGTAAGTCCCTTGCAGTACCTGCTCAACTAGCTTCATCCATCCCCCAAACACCCGGTTGGCCCCCTACGATCCCAATAGTCAGACCACACATGCCGTGATCTCCTTAATAGATGGCTCCTCCAAGTCACAAATCAAGAGTGCATTCTTATTCACTCTTGCCATCGGCAAATAGTATTCATCCAGCATCTCCTCCATGTCCACATCCGTGGACACCCGTGGCTAAGTTTCTGCCACCGTACCAAAACATGGTAGTCCCATCAGAAAGTATACGTATGCCAGGGTGAGCTCCAGTCTCTCCCCCCTGCACCATGAAGCACAAACTATCGGGCTCCCAGAAGCCCACCAACCTGTTCAGCATTAGTGCTGTTGAATGCATCATTGACACCTGTGTGAACTTCAATAGTCCGCACAGCCCCAAGGTCCCCCAGACATGACGGTCATCCCATATGTAGTCCATCAGGTCGTCCGGTATCTCACACTCTCTCCAGAGTACTCTTGGCATCTTGTCAATCCCATAATGAAAACTCATCAGAACATCATCAAATAAACCATCATTCCCCCCCCGATATGACTCCACAATCCTGATCCAGATCGCGGCTATGGGGCCCAATGTCATGATCCCAAATTGTGTCTATCAGGAATACAATCGTGGTCATAGATCATGCATGTGGGGGCCACAGCTGCAATCGCAGATCACGGCTGTTTAGGCCACAGCTGCAATCCCAGATTGCGGTTGTCCAGGCCACAGCCACGGGCACAGATCACAACTATCCAGGCCACAACCATGATTCTGAAACGCAACTGTGGAGGCCACAGTCACGATCACCGATCATGGCCATTTCCTCGAAACTCATGATCCACAACGACGTGGATCGTAAAACCCCCCCTAAGGACCCACTACCCAACCGAATCAATAAAAAATTGAAGGCATGAGTTCCGTGAAATACCTGCAACTCGCGGAAATGAAATCCACTGGTCCAATTGCCCAGTAATGTCAAATCCACTCTTGCTCACCACACTCTCCTGTCAAAGTCAACCAGAAAAACGACACTTGGCATTATGGGCCCACTTACTATTTATAGACAATTGAATTTTTCTTTATTTGGCCATTATGGATCCATACGGAGCCCGTTTTCCAAACCATTTCCACCACTGGAATCAGAACAACGAGACCTTCAGAATGGTCACCTCAGTTTCTATTTTTCTCCGAACCCCTTTTTTGGAAATTTTCCATGCACGTCGCCATCTCAATTTGCATGCCACATCGGCCATTGTAAGTTTTTAGCATTCCTTATACCATCGGTTTCAGTTTTCCGAGCTCGTGATGATGCTTGAGATCATTTCTCACTCTCACCGCTAGATTTTTTGGGCATTTTTCCTCAGCCCCTAGTCATCTCGGTTTGCATCCCACCTCGACCATTATCCGTTTTTGACACTTTTTATATCACCGAATTCAATTTTTCAAGCTCATGATGATGCTTGAGATCATTTCTTGCTCTCACCAGAAACATTTTCAACATTGTGTCCCGACACCTTGCTACCTCGATTTGCGCACCACATCGGCCGCCATCGAATTGTTACACATTTATACATGAGCCTTTCACTCCATTCATACTGCAATTATTTTATTATTTTACCACCATTCATCATCCCGCAAGGAGGCCCACTAGTGTTCCCCCCCAACCCTCATTCTTGGTTCTCATCAATGACCCTTAATTGAACACTATCTCCTTACTTGGCCATTCCTTTTGTTCGGTATAATTTTATCCCTTTTTCGGGGCCGAACAAGTCCTTTACGAAAAAGGCACTTACGGAGTTTCTGTTAAGCTCTTTTCTGACTCCTAAAAGAATGAAAAGATCACCGAGCAATCTTGTGTCCTTTCATGTTCGTTAAAGTACCTGAAAGGGCATCTATCTGGTATAAGTTTAACCCTTTTCCGGACCTGGTAGACTAATTACGAAAAAGGAATACTCTAGTCACATCGGCTAGAAGAGTTCTTCATTGCATCCTTTTATGCTTTTTCAAGCCTTAGAGACTAACACATGAAAAGAACCCCCTTGGAGTCTTCTTATTACTTTCAGACTCTCTAAAATTGAAACCAACCACGAGCATGCACTGTGCTGGGCTCGTACAAATCCACACGACGACACCATTCTATTATTTCAGAGTCTTCTTATTGCTTTCAGTCTCCTTAAAATTGAAAGCAATCATGAGCATGAACTGTCCTGGGCTCGTATAAATCCACCTGACAGTACCATTTTGAGCACACTTCTTCTAGCTCCTTAAACCATGAAGAATCCCCCAATTTTTCCCCTTGGCACTATGATCAATCGTCTTGGTAGCACCCCCAATAATGTTGCCTTTGTTCAGAGTATTCTTCAATATACCACCCTCAGAGTCTTTTTCTATCTTACACCAACTCGAGTATCACTCATCCCAGTCACAATCCTTGATCCATTAGAGCTATGATCCCCTTCCCACCAGTTAGTTTCATATGTTGCCCGATCATCCCCGCCATCATACTCTGAACAAAGGAAGTTTGAGTCCACCCACTCTATTTGCCCAATTATTCCCCAACCCCATAATATGTCATTCCTACCATCAGTACTCTCACACTTCGGGTATCCACCTTGTGCTCCTATCAAGGAAACATCATTTCCTTGCTAGTTGCAGGTCTCCCTCTATTGACGACAGCCCATCTATTCCAGAGGATAGGCCCAGAGGTACCTGCGCCTTGGATTCATCACCATCTGTGGTGAGTGCCTACGGACCATTTTGAGTGGAGTCCTCAGTGCCTCTCTGAATGGTTGTTTCTCACATGTTCGACTTCAACACCTTGATCGCATCATTGAGATTCGTGCAGGGTATATATCCCTTCAGTTATTGGTCGAAGACCCTGGACTTCACTCGACTCTAGCACATTGGTGAGTCACCTTGGAACACCTAGTTATATCTTCCCATGGATATCTGGGTTGTGTTGGCGATTGTATTCGGAGACCACTCACTCATATGCTTCCTTGAGTACCCAGTATAGCTACAGTCCAATGTACCATTGAGAGTATGACTCCCCGTCATTATGATCCAACAGTTCATTAATTCCTCTGGTACCAAACTCAGCAACACTATTATTATTCCAGTGTATGAGTTCATCAGTTCCTCTGGTACCACACTCATCAACACTATTATTATTCCAGTGTATCAGTTCTTCATTTCAGACAAGGTCAGCTCGACGGTATGTCGTAGATTTGTGTCCCCTCTGGACCCTTATGATGTACACAGTGGTTCTCCATGTATCTTCCAGGTCCCCTTTTTGGGCCTCATTGTTATTTTATATATCTTGATATGAGCATGGGTATGCTCGCCTCATCCATATATTTAGATTATTCCCCATTCATTATTTAGGTCATGTATTTTTAGTTTTTGCAGTTTGTTCAGGATCGTTGTTCCAGGCTGTAGTTCATTTCTTCTCTTCTCCACACCCCAAGAAAACCATAAAAGGGCTATGATGTCTATCGGCCATACGATGAGCTAATGTCCTCACACATCAGGGGGCAATCTGTTAATACCCAAAAAGTGCTCACCATCTCATCTCCCTCGTTACATGACTCATTTGTCTATATTTCCTACCATATTTGCCTCCAAAACCTTAAAAAACCATTAAAAAGCCACCAAAAGGCCAAAAAACCCATTTTTTCCCCAAAAATAATTTAAATTTCCTCAAAAGATAGCAAAAACCCTAAAAAAGGGCCCTAAATTGCCAAAAATCAAATAAAAGGGAATACAAAATATAAAAAAAAAGAAGAAAAAGAGGGGAAAAGGAAGCAAAAACCCTATACAATTGACCTAAACCATATGATGCCAAAAACCATGGGTCAATACTCCACCACTAAAAACCTATAAATAGGTGATGGAGGATCCCCATTTCACATCCACAATCTTTCCTATCCTTACTCTGCGAAAATCACTCTTGAAACCCTAGCTTACCATTTGAGCTAGTTTTTCCCATTTGAGTGCCCCTTTTGGCCCATTATTCAAACACCTTGGAGAAGGAGAAGGAACCCATTGGAGCACGGAAACAGCCCTCCTGGACTACTACAAGAGCTCCACCAACCTCAACACTTGAGGTAAATGTAATCTTGATCATATAATAATACAAAAAAGAAAAATTTCTATTATATTGTCATTGTCTTTTTATTTCTGTTGATGCACATGTTAGTTTAGTTTTTACTGTTTTACTATCTAAATTTATTGTTTATTGAACTGCTACTAAGGAGGCCCTTCTCCTTAGTAGGTGCTCATTTGCACAAGCTAGGGTGAAAACCCTAGCTACACCTATATGATTCATCCGCCCCTTACTGGGGGTACCTCAATCTCTGTTATGACACATGCCACTTCCCAGCCACTCGACGGAGGTGGCCCCATGATCACCTCCATGGCTAGCATGCAGGCCGCTTTGACTATATCACATCCCTCTTCTAGTTTGTTAATCATGTCCAGTCTCAACCTCCCTGATCTAGCCTGATTGACCAACGATTTGATCTGACATGACCCAACATGGCCTCCCATGGCTACAGAACTCCCCTTGGATATCCGTAAGTTTGAAGGAAAGGGTGGGGAGGACCCCCAAAACCATATCATGTCCTTTCACTTATGGTGTTCCTCTAACTCCATAGTGGATGACTCGATCTGATTACACCTTTTACAACGAACCCTCACTGGATCTGCAACTAAGTGGTATATTGAACAACTGCATGGGACGCACTCCACCTTTACATCCTTTGCTTCGACTTTCCTGCAGTTCATTCAATTACCCATCAGTTATGATGCTAGTGTTGAGATTTTACTATCTTATAGATAGAACACAACTACCCATATCACTGACCATATTCATGAATGGCATAGATGTCGTAGTTTGTGTAAGATCAAGTTAGACGACCGCATATTTTTAAATTGGTTCTTGAAATCCCTCATACCAGTTATCTCCAAGAATGTGGCATCCAAAAGACCCCAAACCGAAGAAGAAGCCATCCCCAAAGCCCAACAATTTGACCTCATCTATGCATAGTCGGGCTACCTCTACTCCATTTTACCTGATTCTCCTCGTGACGATTCCTCTAGGAAGGACTCAATGGGGTCATCCCACGATACTGACAGAATTATCAGACATGTTGCATCTCGTAACCAACCATGTGTCCATATGCCCCCTGCCAACGCCCCTTCATATAATCCAACACCTACTACTTCCATGAGTGGTCCTGACCTTTCGCGTGCCACAACCCATTCAGGAGAAACACCTTTGTATGTTCCCATGGACCAATCCCCTCATGTACATTGACCTTCATGTCTGATGCATTGTTACTGCCACACCCCTCCAGCTTACGCCCTCCCTACCGCAAGTCCGACCTACTACAACCAACCGGCTGCACCGACACCCGCACAGCCTCAAGCCCCTCCAGCTTATTATCCACCGCAGGCTAGACTAGCACCTGCCAAACCATAGAACCCCCTACTCCCCAAGGGCAAGTTTATGCTCAATAGAACCAACAACAAAACCAACCTTCCCAACAGAACCAACAAGGACAACAGAACAATGGACGAGGCCGTAGCCGCGATAACAACCAACCTCATGATAGAGGTTGTTCTCCACTGAATCCTCCAAACAATAATGGCATTTCACCAGCTAACAAAAATCTTGATAGACAACCGCGTCAAAATAAAAACCACAATTTACGTACGAACCATCCATGTTCTATCTACATGGTATATGGCCATTATACAAACAATTGTCCCTATTTGGAGCAAGCTTGCCAACTTTGGACCGATGACGCCCAACGCCAAGGATATACTGTGCCTGTGACACCACTGAACCCCCCAAAAACTCATGCACAACCTATGGTTTTGCAGAATCCCTTACCCACGCAAGGGGTAGTGACCACCCAATCGTTGGCTTCCCCTTAAGGGGCTGCCGCACCACAACATAAAATCACCTATGCTGCACCTATTAGTCAACCCATTGACTCAAGTACCCACCACCATTTGTTGATGTCTTCGGCCGATATTAACCTTCAAACACATCGTAACCAATATGGTTCCACCTATGAAACTATCCCTTCCGAAAAGGATGCTAACACTCTTGCCATAGATCAGTGATTATGCATACCTCCAGCACCATTCGAAGGGCCCCCCAAAGCTCCTCATTTTCGTCTGCGCCGCATTAATAACAATCCTAATGCTTGTGTTTCCACCAACTATAACATTGTGGATGACTTGGCCTAGCGCCTTTCTTCTATGTTAGACCTAAAAGTTTTGAAGAACTACCCAGTGCAACAGAAAACACTATTGTTCGCCATAGGTGCAATAGACCCTTACGACTCATGGATGATGGCATTCCATTTAGACCAATCTGAACCACACATTCCTTCTACATTAGCATTTCAAGTTTCTGTTTCAGTCTGGAATCTTGTTATCCATCGATGCATCATCGATGAGGATGCCTCTACATCCTTTATGTCTACATTCGTGTGGCAGAAGCTCGGATACCCTACCCTACAACCATCCACAACTTCCTTACTAGCTTATGATGGTCATTCCGCTCGGCCACAAGGCCTTCTGGCTAATGTTCCAATCCAATTAGCTGGAAAAACTGTCCTGATTGCAATCAAAGTCATCAATGCACAACTTGACTACCAACTACTTCTAAGACGAAGTTACATGTACACCATGAAGGTTTTTCTTCATTGGTGTTCTGTATTATGATGTTCCCCCATGAGGGATGGGTTGTCAAAATAGACCAAATCACTTATTATGACCTAAACGTGCCCTCTACTACTGAGAATGTTCTCCCCATGATTGAACAACCTATTTTTTATGCGCCCACCTCTTTGGTTTCCACTGTCGGTCCTGGACTTTATTCCGAGATTCCAATGGTCTCCACCTTTCGATCTTTACCAACCCCCCGTCGGCCATTGAGATATCTTATTTGTTCACCACTTCGTCAAAACAATCAGTGCCTACCCCTCAACCCCACTATTACCTCAATCTCCATCGGTCCCCAACCATGTTGGAGCCACACCAATCCACACAATTCTGTTCTTGTTCCCACCCTCAGGAGTAGTAAGTACACCTGTGATGGCCATGCTGAATATCCCCAGGTTAACACTAGGAATTCCTATGTGGTACTTACTGGCTCCTAATCCCACTCCGACACCACATTCCATTCTCCAACCAATCCAACCCATCACCACTGCCAATCGTCCACCACTTGGTGTGGTGACAACATATTCTTCCACCAACACTGGGAGAAAGGCCACGCAAACCCATACTACACCACACGTGATTAAAAATGAGAAACCCCCCTACATTTCGCGCACCTAGGCTAAGTGTTCTTTGTGCAATGATTTTTGCCATGCTATCCATAATCGTTCGCAATTACCAAACCTTCAAGAAAACATAAAGACATTGGACGATGACCCCAATATTCTGGTTGTTGAACTAAAACCCACTCCTAACCTGCGTAAAAAGGCATTACACTCCAAACACTCCTGCGCCATATGCGGAGTCTACGGCCATTACTCCCATCATTGTCCTGACTTACCTGAGTATCGATTGGTGTTGCACGAAATGAATCATTCCTCTTTAGAGTCATCTATTATTACCATCAAAGAGATTCACCCCCCTGAATCCTCCTCCTCGAAAGAATTTAACACTATTTATATGGTTTCCACTTGTGACCCCTCTCTCCCATTGGCCCCTTCCATTGATCCCGCTAACCCACATGTTCAACCTTTCCAAATTGACAAGAAAATCACATGTCCACAACATGGGGGCAGGCCCAAAAACTTTCATACTCATCATAGTCATTATTTGCATCGACGATACTAGGGGCATCCACCCTGCAAGGGGAATCCCCCATCATCATATAACCACTTATGTATTCCACCACGAACCACAGCCTCATGGTACACCCCCCCGCTAGCAGTTGGTCGACACCTTGTTGATCCCTCTTTGAGACAACATCCACCCCACATTGACAACTCTGAGTTAGGGGGCATAATAGATTAGCTAAACCCTGAGATAGGGGGAATTCTCAATCATTTTGAACCTTCCCCATCACATCTATCTCAGCATGTCAATGATCCCATTTCTCAACCCAACACATATGTGATTTACAATCACAAACCCCATGCACATAGCATGGGGGGAGGTCATTAACCCTACTCAATTTTTCACAAGCACGATCTCAACCATTTTCGTAGTCACGTGTCACTTGTATATTTGATTTTATTTGACACACCAATTATTCCACCCCTGTGGGTAATCATTTCTCCCCACCACCACATCCTTGGCTTGGTGGGCTCCCCTTTATTTATAGCCATTTTTACCCTAACTTTTGCTCTGACCATTCCAGGGTCATATGACCTTCGTTTTTCGCACCGTTCGTACCATGGCCCTTGCCACCTCGATTTGAGTGCCACATAGGACAAAATCATTTTTTCCATTTTCTCTATCATGGCGTATGCATGAGCCCTCCACTCCATTCATACTATATTTATTGCATTATTTTTCCACCATTCATCTACCTACAAGGAGTCCCCATCAGTGTTCCCCCCTCACCTTCCTTCTTGGTTCTCACATTTGTCCCTTGATTGAACACTTCCTCCTTGCTTGGCCATTACGTATGTCCGGTATAATTTTATCCCTTATTTTGGGCCGAGAAACCCCTTACGAAAAAGGAACTTGGGGAGTTTATGTTATGCTCTTTTATGACTCCTTAAAGAATGAGAAGATCGTAGAGCAATCTTGCTTCCTTTCATGCTCGTTAAAGTACCTTAAAGGGCATCTATCTGGTATAATTTTAACCCTTTTTTGGACCTGGTAGAATTTATGAAAAATGAATACTCTAGTCACACTGGCTAGAAGAGTTCTTCATTGTAATTTTTTATGCTTTTTCGGACCTTAGAGACTAACAAATGAAAAATAACCCCCTTGGAGTCTTCTTATTCCTTTCAGACTCTCTAAAATTGAAAGTGATGGCAAGCATTCACCATCCCGGGCTCTTATAAATCCACATGACAGTACCTTTTCACCATTTCATATTCTTCTTATCACTTTCATACTCCTTAAAATTGAAAGCACCCACAAACATGCACTGTCCTGGGCTCGTACAAATCCACATGACAGTACCATTTTGAGCACACTTATATCTCTTCTTTGAGCTCCTTAAACCATGAAGAAGGCCCAAACAGTGCCTCTCGACTCCACGACAGATCATATCTAGTCCACACATTATGGCAGCTCACCCAACATGGTCAACTTTGTTCAAAGTATTATGCGATGTGTCACCATTGAGTCTCCTGATATCACTCATCCATTCCCCCTGAGTCTCCCCCATTGTAGCCACAATCCTTGATCCCTTAAGCTATGATCCCCTTCCCCAAAGTAAGTTTCAAATGCTTCATGTTCAGCCCTGCCATCATACTCTGAACAAAGGAAGTGTGAGTACCCCCACCCAGTCTGCGACCTCAGTTCCCCCCCCCACAGTATGTTAGTTTCACATTTAGTACTATCAACTCTTGGTTGTACACCTCATGCTCCTATCAGGGAAACATCATTTCCTTGGTAGTTGTAGGTCTCCCTCTATCGATGCCAGCATATGTATTCCAGAGGATATACCCAGAGGTCCCTGTATCTTGGACTCATCCTCATGAGTGGTGAGTGCTTATGGACCATCTGAGAGGATTCCTTAGCACCTCTTAAAATGGTTGCTTCTTACATGCTCAAATTCAACTCCCTCATCGCACCATTTAGATTCGTATAGGGTATTGGTCCCATTTGTTATTGGTTGAAGACCTTGGATGTCCCATGACTCTAGCACATTCTTGAATTTATTTGGAACCCCCCAGTTGTGTGTTCCCACGGATATCCGAGATGCATTGGCGATAATATTCGGAATCCATCCAGTCATATGCTTCCTAGAGTATCCATTTTAGATGCAGTTAGTGTACCTTTGAGATTCCAACTCTCAGTCGTTGAGTCCATACAGTTGTTGGACACCTTCAGATCCAGCAAACCATCAATTTTTGTGGTACCGCATTCAGTATGGACGCCATTTTTTCCATGTACCATTTCTCAAGACCATTCATGGTTGGACCATGACTATGTCCCAGATTTGTGTCCTCTTTGGACCCCTATGATGCACACAATAGTTCTATATGTATTGTTCAGGTCCCCTCTGGGCCTCATTATTATTTGTATATCTTGATACGAGCATGGGTATGCTTTCCTCGTCCATATATTTGAGATTATTCCTCATTCATTATTGAGGTCATGTATTTCCATTTTTTGCAGTTTGTATGGAACACGTGTTTTGGTCTCCAACTAGTTTCTGATCTCCTCCATCACAATTCTCATACCCTTGGAAAATGAGAGAACCTATGCTTTCTATTGGCCATACGATGAGCTCCTACCCTCACACATTAGGGGGAAATCTGTTAACACTAAAAAATTGTCCACTGGCTCATCTCCCTAGTCACATAACCCATTTGTGCACTTTTCCTACATTGTTGGCCTCCAAAACCCTAAAAACCCCTCAAAGGGTAACCAAAAGGGAAAAAAATAATTATTTCCCTCCTCAATTAATGAAATTCCTTAAAAAAGGTAAAAAAACCCACAGAAAAATGGTCCAAAATCCCCAAAATAAAAAAGGGAAAAAAGTCAAAATAAATTCAAAAAAGAGGGAAAGCATCAAATACCACTAGCCAATACTATTGGTTGCCAAAAACCATGGTTCAATACTCCACCACCCAAAACCACTATAAAAAGGTGATGGAGGCCCCCCATTTCAAATCCATCATTCACTCTTCATACCCTTATGTTGTTGAATTTCCTACAACACTCTAGCTTACCGGATTACCCTTTCAAGCTTTTGTGCCCATTTTGTTGAGACTTGGCCAACCCATTAAGCATTTGGAGAAGAGAAAGGAACCCCGGAGACCTTGTGCACTACTCATCGTACAACTGCAAGGGCTCCCACAACCTCACCTTTTGAGGTAACCTTATCTTGTAAATCATTTTTTACACATTAATACATAAAATCAAATTTTCATTCATGGGTTCCTACTTGTTTTATTATTGCAGTAGTTAGTTAGTTTAGTTTTTATTTTTATTATTGCATTCACATATATTAGTTATCATTTGATTATTTACTGTTTTTACCCATTTACATGAACTATTACTAAGGGTTCATGAATCCTTAGTAGGTGCTCTTTAACACGAGCTAGTGTGAAAGCACCAACTACAGATAAGATAAATTTTGTTGGAAGGAATTCCATAAGGAATCCTTCATCATCAGATGTGAGAAAAAAAACCCTGAATTGAAAGATTGTTGATGCCTCGGTTTTGTAAGTGTTGGAATGGTGTCCAAGGCAAACAACAGGGGATGAAAACCCAACCAAAGGCTTCAGATAATCCTACGCAAGTATTACCCTACCCTCGAGCTGTTTGGTGTGGTTAACACCCACGGATACAAAGGCCTCCGTTGGCACTTGTGAGTGTTTTATCCTAGAAAGGATCTGTCTTCCTGTGAGGAAATACAATATTTTTATTGATCCTAACAATTAGTCTAACCTTGAAAAAAAAAAAATCTAATCTAAGTCAGGCCTATTCTAAAAGGAATGATTTGTTTGTGCACAAGAAAACTTGATCTGAAAAATACTAAATCTTTTCACCAATTTAACAGACATGCAAAAATGGATCTTGACTCAGTAGCTCAAGATGTAATCAGCAAAGACATTCAACCAATAATAGCTTGAGAATTAAGTGCATACAAGTCTATACTGTATCTGGAATGTTAATTGACAAATTAACATTAACTTAATGCTTACTATGAATAATTTGCAAAAATAGATCAAATGTTTTAGATAGACATTAATTTAAAACATCAATTACAGAGATCAAGATTTGAGAGAAATATGAACTATAGACCCATACAAGTTATTGATTGCAAATAATAAACAGTATTAGTGAATGTGTCAAAGCAAAATCACAATCCATTAAAGACTTTTGACAAATTATAGCAGAAGAGATAGTTGAACAAAACTAACTATGTATTAAGGCTTGCAAAAAATTACATAGTATGCAGCAACAGAGCATATCCAACCTCTTTTGGCGATTTTGTCCCCTAACCATCCATCCCCTGCTATGATATCTAAATCCCCTTAAATAATAATTACAAAGTAACAATTCAGGATCAAATCTCCCACAGAGCAGGGGTAATCAAAACTAAATTATCCTAAAATGGCCAAGAAAAGGCTGCGCCTTGGTGTAAAACATATAATGATCCTTATACATAGGAATAATAAACCAATTCGAATTCCAAACTGGACATCATATAATTTTTAAAAGATTGCATCACATATCTTCAACAACATCCCATCATAAGCTGAGGGGAATCAGGATAGATCTTGAGCTGTTGATGGTATCTGGCGAGGAACATATGAAATCTTCCCTTGATTTATGAGGACCAAACATATATTCAAAGACCGAAAAATCAGCTAATAGATCATCCTTGAGAATAATTGCGTGGAACACAGGTGGCAAGTTGATGATTAAGTCCCGGAAAATTGTATTATCTTGGTCAGAGCATCTTTTCTCACCCATCTTCTGCTTGTTGAAAAGGATTGATTCATACATGAATTGAATCTCACCATATTCCTCTTCACTATCTGTGCTATCATTAGAAACATCAACGTCAAATGGTGCAGGAATGGGTTCAGTGTATTCCACTGGATGAGGCTCTTTCTCAATAGAATGTTGGACAGGAATACTACAAACTCTCTGTATTTTACTTAAAATCATGCAATTGTTAGCAAAGATATCAAAATATCATTCAAAACTTGCATATATCATCATAAACCAATAGATTATTCATAGCAATCGTTATAGGAAATTAGACTATAGAATTTGACATTGATTGAATATAACTAACTGGCATGATTGCACATCTATGATGTGCAGGTTGCAATTACCATTTCTACAAGTGAAATATTAGTCATTCACGTATCAATTGAAATTTGGCATAAGATCAAATAGGTTTACATAATAACACATGTGAATAACAGTCAAATCTTAGTGTTTTGATCATCAAATCTATCATTAGATCGAATATTTCACGTTTGATTAAGCATAACGCAGACGAAAAACCGGATTAACACTTGAAAATGACAAACCAAGAACCAAATATAAAAAATTTAAATCATTATGCTAGATGCAATCAGGGCCATCGGATCATCATAAATCAATGGTCGCGATGCAAGATGTGGGATGCCAAGTGCGGGTATTCGTTATTTGAAAATATATATGTTGATGTATATGTAACTTCAGAATGTATTTCACCCATGTATTTCATCTATGTATATTGTACTCCTATAGAGATGTTATTATTCCTCTATACGGAAGTGTTGTCATTTGTATTGACAAGTGTCGTAACTTGCCAATGGGTTATTAGACAACCATGTGTGGGGTCAGCCTTGATTAAGTTAACATTGGGTTATTGTACTAAGCTAGACAAGTCAGCCCCATAAGTTTATTGGGCAGTCAGGACAAGTATAAATAGAGATCTCCTGATCTCTTTTTGGATCACTTCATAACTCACTCTTCCATCACTCAGAAAGTGGTGCACATGTGAGGAGGGGGATCAGCTACTAGGAGGAGTATATCTCTGTGTACTTTGGTTATAATTTGGTTGTACTATTGCTCTTTCTATCTCTAAGGAAGTTGTGGGGTTTTTCACCTTAAGGTTTTTCCCACAGAAACTCTGTGTGTCTATTGTCTCTTATGTTTGCATCTTATGACGATTGATATGCATTGATATACTTTACATGTTATTCTCTCAGTAAATATCCTAGAGTATATTGAATTAATGCTTGAAAATTTAACATGGTATCAGAGCTAACCTGAGAAGAAGACAATGTGTAGTGGCGGAAACCAGGGTTTCTTGTTTATTGGGTTTCTCTCCATAGATTTTGGAAAAGAAATATGATAGATTTCTCTCCTCAGCAAGGTGAATCTTTCTGTCCAATCAGAATTCAGTTCTAAGCACTTTTAGTTTTGGCCCTAAAAATTAGGGTTTCCACAAAAATAGGAATTTCTGAAATCTGAAGACATAGCTGGAAGCTCCTTGGAAAAATTGAAGTTTAGAGCTTTGGATCGAT
Organism: Larix kaempferi; assembly: GCA_027924585.1. Lineage (NCBI taxonomy): Eukaryota > Viridiplantae > Streptophyta > Pinopsida > Pinales > Pinaceae > Larix > Larix kaempferi. The sequence continues at coordinate 3,378,977 of BSBM01000110.1, forward strand.
ATTTTTAGCTGGGAAAATCTCCGAGAAACTCAAACCATAATTGAGGGTCCTCCCTAGTGAACCCGAGAAGACTAAAAGGAATTTCTGAAGGGTGAAAGGTTTGCAGATCTCAAATTCTAAATACACTAGGCTGATCAGCTCATCAAGGCACATCTTTCTATCCTTTCATAAAGTTGAAATTCACATTTTCAATTTTTAGGGTTTCTCTTACAAACCCTAATCCAGGACCAAATCCAATTTTTAGCAAATCAAGTGGTAAGACCTAAATCTTTTCTATTTCCATTTGAAGTACTCTTTAAGATGTCTCACCACACCAAGCTTGAAGATAAGCTTGAAGGGGTTGATAACTTCCGGGCATGGATGTATAGGATTGGGTTAATCCTGGAAGAAAATGAGTTGGAATCTTACATAAGGGATGAGGTCCCTGTCCCAGAGGAAGAAGAGGCTAAAGCCCTCCACAAGAAGAACTTGGTCAAGGCAAATAGGATCATTGCTGATTCTATCAAGGACCATCTCATCCCGCATGTGTCATCTCTAAAGACACCCAAAGAGATGTTTGATTTCTTGACCAAGCTATTTGAAGGGAAGAACATAAATCAGAAGATGACCCTGTGGAACAAATTGAAAGGGGTGAAGTTTCAGAATGGAGAAACCATTCAATCTTATTTTTCTAGGATCTCTCAGATCAAGGAACAACTAGAAGCATTGGATGAAATGGTGGAGAATGGTGAAGTTCTCATGACCACTCTAAATGGCCTACCCAGGTCATGGGATTCCTTTATTCAAGGAATTTGTGCAAGAAAGAAGTTGATCTCCTTCAACAGACTGCAGGAGGAATGCTCTCAAGAAGAAGCTAGGCTTGTGGCCCGAGAAGAAAAGATGGGAAATGAAGATCAAGCACTCACAGCACATGCCAAGAAAGGCAAGTCCAAGAAGGAATCATCTCATAACATGAAATATTCACACCACCATTACCATAAAGATAAGAAAGATCTCAGGTGTTTCACATGCAATGAGAAGGGACACTTTGCTGCAGATTGTCCCAAGAAGAAGAAAGACAGTAACTTCAACAACAACAACAAGAATAACAAAATAAGATATCATGCTCATGCTGCTGAGGATGATGAACCTCCCAGGAAGAAAGCTAGAGCAGAAAGTGATGATGATAACTCATAAAGCGAAGAAGAGTATGTTCTAATCTCTGCTCTCACAGGTACTATTTCTCATGGTTGTAATGATTGGCTAATTGATAGTGGGGCTTCTAAACGCATGACTAGGTTTAAAGAATCTTTTGTAAATTTGTCTGAACATGAATCACCCCATAAAGTGAAACTTGGGGATGATTATCAATACCCTATCAAAGGAAGTGGGGAGCCTCCTACAACCTAGAATCTGGAAAGTACTTGAAGATGAAAGATGTGTTATTTGTGCCTGGGCTCAAGAAGAACCTACTCTCCATCTTTGCATTGGATGCAAAAGGCATGAGGGTTTCATTTCTAGATGGCCAAGTCCTAATGTGGCCAAAGGGTAAATCTATTGATGATGCAGTGGTGATTGGAGAGCAAGAGGGAGGATTGTACAAATTGAAGGGACAACCTGAACATGCCATGGTACATGAATCCATGGAGCCAAATGAACTTTGGCATCGAAGGCTTGCACATGTGCACTACAGAGCACTACCAATTGCAAGAAAATTTGTAGAAGGTCTTTCTGAAATCAAGACCAAGCATGAAGGTGTTTGGAAGGGCTGTGCAAAAGGAAAGAACATAAAGAAGGCATTTCCTAGCAGTGAAAGCAAATCAAAATGAATCTTGGAAATTATCCACTCTGATGTATGCAGGCCGATGTCATCCAGTTCTCTGAGTGGATATGTTTACTATGTCTCTTTCATTGATGACTTCTCCAAGAAGACTTGGGTTTATTTCTTGAAAAACAATGATGAAGTGATTAACAAGTTCAAGGAATTCAAAACCTTGATGGGAAATCAAACTGATAAGAAAATAAAGACATTCATATCACACAATGGCGGAGAATTCACTTCAGGTGACTTCAAGAAGCTATGCAGTGATTCAAGGATTAAGAGGGAGTTGACTGCTCCCTACAATCCACAACAGAATGGAGTTGTAGAAAGGAAGAATAGAACAATCATGGAAGTAGCACGAGCAATGCAACATGACTAAGATCTACCTATGCATCTATGGGAAGAAGCAGCTAGGACAGCTATATATGTGCAAAACAAAACTTCCCACAAGATATTGGACAACAAGACACCAAAAGAGGTCTTCTCTAGTAAGAAACCTAAAGTCAGCCGTCTCAGAATATTTGGTTGTCCAGTATTCACTCATGTCCCAAAGGAAAAGAGGACTAAGTTAGATCCTTCAGGAAAGAAGGGTATCTTTGTGGGTTACAGTGAAAGCTCAAAGGCTTACAGAACATACTTTCAATCTGTTAACACCCAAAAAGTGGTCACTACCTCATCTACCCCATTACATGACTCATTTGTCCATATTTCCTACCATATTTACCACCAGAACATTAAAATCCCACTAAAAAGCCTCCGAAAGGCCACAAAACCATCAAAAAGCCTCCAAAAGGCTAGAAACCCCTTTTTTCCCCTAAAATTATCCAAAATTCCTCCAAAATAGCAAAAACCCCCTAAAAAGGGAATAAAAAATATAAAAAAAGAGGAAAAAGAGGAAAAAAGGAGGAAAAAACCCTATACAGCTGACCTAAACCATATGGTTCCCAAAACCATGGGCCAGCACTCCACCACTAAAAACCTATAAATAGGTGATGGAGACCCCTCATTTCATATCCATAGTCAAATACACCCTTACTCTGCCAAAATCGCTCTTGAAACCCTAGCTCACCCTTGAGCTACTTTCATCATTGAGTGCCCCTTTTGGCCCCTTTCCAACCTTTTGGAGAAAGAGAAGGAGCAAAGCTAGAGTTTGGAGCAACCCTCTTGGAACATTGCAAGAACTTCACCAACCTCTACACTTGAGGTAAAATTTTAATACAAAAAAGAAAGATCTTCACCATATTTCATGTTTTTGTTATGTTTATTAATGCTCATGCTAGTTTAGAAGTTGTATTGTTTTATTACTTTCATTTACTGTTTATTGAACTGCTACTAAGGAGTCCATTCTCCTCAGTAGGTGCTCATTTGCACAAGCTAGGGTGAAAACCCTAGCTACAGTTTTGGTGACTCCCCTTGTGTTCCTTTGAATTTCTGGTTATAGTTTTTAAAGTTTCAAACGTTTTTAATTTTCTACAATATTTTTATGTTCGGCTGTCCCTTTCGGCTGTCGTAAACCGCATCTTTTACCCCCTGCAGTTGCGTTCCGACTGCGTCTTTCAGACGTTTACCTGCGATCCGACCACGGCTCTCAGACTATTTCCGATGACCTACCGGTTGTTTTTAGTCTGTTACCTGCGATCCGACTGCAACTATTAGCTTGTTTGGGGAGATCCGACTGTCGTTGTTTACCCTTTTCACGCGTCTCGACTACGGCTTTCAGCCATTTTCCTGCAACCCACTTGCACCTGTCGGCCTTTTTCCCGTGTCATGACTGTGGCTTTCAGCCATTTTCCTGCAACCCGCCTGCGCCTGTCGACCTTTTTCCCGTGTCCCGCCTGCGGCTTTCAGTCATTTTCCTGCAACTCACCTGTGGCTTTCGACCTTTTCTCTGTGGTCTGACTGAATCTTTTGGCCAAAATCCCGCAACCTGTCCGTGACTGTTGAGTTGTTTCCCACGGTTCGACTACCCAGAATTGCCACAGATCCGCGGTCTGTTCTCTGCACTTTTTTACTGTTTTGAACCCAGCACTTTGCTGCACTCTTTTCTGCACCTGCACAGCCATCTGTCCTACCTGTAGCCATACTTCCCTACAGCCTTTTCTGCAGTTTTATTTCTGTTCCATTTACAGAATAATTTTTTAAAATTTAAGCATTTTAATTGAAAAAGAGAAAATTTTGCATTTCAAAGTTTACATTCTGTCTTGTTATTTTTTTGGTTAGAAAGTTTCCCACCCTAGTGGCACTTTTACTTGGGTTCATCATCATCTCACATGCACACACTCTGTCACCTAATTCAACCGAGCCTTAAAAAACTACTTAACACAACCAACATTCTAACCCCACTTGGGGAACACATAAGAAATTTTGTAGTTAGGTAGGATCGAAGGGATAGGCATCCAAATAACACCCCTCGGTTGCTTACACTTGAGACATAGCTATTGTCCATTAGGGAACCAAAATCCCCTAGTATTTTTTGGCATGGTCACAACCAGTTTATCAGAGGGCCTCTCCCCTAGGAGGGTTGAAGTCGCCAGACTAGTTCCGGAGGCTTGAGTGGAATACCGCAATCCATTCAGTAACCAAAGGCTACCTTTCATAGTTCTCAAGGTGTCTCTGTATGGGGATACTGCAGTTGTAGAACCAAACAGTAGGTTCACCTTTTCTGGACGTGTCATGAATGGGGTATCTTAGTTGCCTTTCTTCTAGGATTAACTACCCGATGTCCCTCCAGGTAGGGGGATATCTTTAGCCACTTGGCTCTCCTATCCATATTGTCTGACTTGGATTTCATCACCTTATAGAGGATATGTCTAGTTGATTCAGAATACTATTTAGCTAGAAGTTTGCATGCTCCCTTACCTCCTTTTGGTCTAGTGAGTCCACTATTTTTATTTATTAGGAAACCTGCTGCTTGTTGGTATTCTGACCTTTTCTATTGATACTCCACTTATTGTAGCACAGCTATTATAGTAAGTGTTTTGAGTTGGTTGTTGGCCTGAGTGCCATATTTTTTGAGCTCTCCTTCTACACACTCGGTTGCATTAGGGTTTTTGAGTTGTTTTTCACTCAACCCAACCCCTAGATATTTGACACCATCTGTCACCATTGAGTCCCCGAGACATTCTCAGCGTCTCCGGGGCGAGCCCCCACATCACGGTTCACTTGACACCACCAGTCATAGACATAGATCTTTATCACTTGATACCACTCATCATAGATCTCGAGCTTTGTCCCTTGACTCCACTCGTCAACGGCATAGAACTCCATCACCTGATCTTGACACCCCTTATTTTACCTTTGATTCTGAGGTAGAGTCCGAGAACCCCATTTACACTGCACCAACCAGCCCCATGGCTAGTGTGACTTCCACCCCTTTCTTTGTAGGGACCATTGGTGGAGCATCCACCACCACACCAGCTACCACACCCACTTTGCGTATGCCCTTGATTGGGCCCACATCTACCATTCCGATCACTATACCCATTCCAGTAGTTGGCATACCTATTCCCACTCCATCAGTGACTCACACTGCCTTGGGTGGCGCAGGAATATCCCATACCCCTTTCATTCCTCCGCTTGGGGGCAACATACCGAACCCAGCCCCTCCACTTGGGAGCATTGGCCCCAACTTGGTCACATCCACTAGTATGTCACATCCTTCTACTAGTTTGCCATTCATGGCTAGCCTCAACCTTCCTGACCTAGCTAGATTGACTAACGATCACATTAGACACGACCCTGCATGGCCTCACATGCCCACCAAGATCCCCTTCGACATCCCTAAGTTTGAGGGCAAGGCAGGTGAGGACCCCCAGAACCATATTATGTCCTTCCATCTATGGTGTTCCTCCAACTCCATCGTGGATGACTTTGTCCGCCTCAGTCTGTTACAGTGCACCTTCACTGGCTTTGCAGCTAAGTGGTACATTGAGCAACCCCATGGGACCCGTGCCACCTTTACTTCCCTTGCCTTGACCTTCCTGCAGTTCTTTCAGTTACCTATCTGCTATGATGCAGAAGTTGAGATCCTACTGTCTTGCAGACAGAACACGGCTACCCACATCACTAACCACATTCATGAGTGGCGTCGACGCCGCAGCCTCTGCAAAATTAAGTTAGACGACCGTATCTTCTTAGATTGGTTTCTAAAATCCATCCTTCGTGTCATTGCCAAGAATGTGGCATCCGAACGACCCCAATCCGAAGAAGAGGCCATCTTCAAAGCCTAGCAATTTGACCTCATTTATGCCCAGACGAGTTATCTATATACCATCATACCTGAAACCCCTCGCATCGATTCCTCCCAGCACGATGTGCCGGGGGCATCCCATGTCATAGATGGAATCATTGGCCGTATTGCCTTGCATCCCCAACCTTTTTCCATAGCATGTCCTAGCCATGGCCCCGACGTTTCGCGGGCTACATCTCAATCTGGAGCAACCAATTCATATGCTCCTATGGCACATCACCATCATTCCCACAGACCCTCCTGTCCACCTCAGTGCGTTGGTCATGCGTCCCCCGCTTACGCCCCCCTAGTTGCACCTCAACCCTATTACCACCCACAGGCTGCACCCGCTCCTGTGTCTTCTCAAGCCCAACCAGCTTATTACCCGCCACAGGAATCCCCTGCGGCAAACCACCCACCCGCTCCACAGACATATCAGCAACCCCCACAAGGTTCAGCACCTGCGCAGCCTCCCCCTACGTATTATCCACTGCAGCCTGCTCCCGTAGCTGCACAACCCCAGAACCCACTTGCTGCCCAAGGGAAAGTATATGCCCAACAGAATCCGCAGTAGAACCAAAACAACCAGTGCCAACAGGGCCAGCAAAATCGTGGCAAAGGCTGTAACCGTGGGAACAACCCCCCTCCAAACCAAGGCGGTCAACCTCCCAATCCCCCAAACAACATTAATGCATCCCTTGCCAACCGGAATCCTGATCGGTTGCCCAAGCAGGCCAAAAATCCTAATCTGCGAACAAACCATCCTTGTTCTATTTGCGGGGTCTATGGCCACTATACACATGCTTTCCCACATTTGGAACGAGCTCAACAACTCTGGACTGATGATGCCCATCGCCAAGGGCACACGGCTCCTTAGGCGCCACCCAACCCCCCACCCCCTCAGTAACAACCTTTGGTGCTGCAAAACCCCTTACCAACCCAAGGTGTAGTGAACACTCAGCCATTGGCTCCCCCTCAATGCAACACGCCCCCACAACAACAGATCACTTATGTCGCTCCTGATCAACCCATGTTCGACTCAGGTACTCACCACTTGTTGAGGATGTCATCTGCCGATGTCAACCTCCAAACCCATCAGAACCAATATGGTTCCACCCCTGAATCCCCTCCCGCCGACAAAAACACTAACGTTCATCCCACTGATCAGACGTTACGTATACCTCCACCTCCACTTGATGGCACCTCTAAAGCACCTCACTTCCTACTTCGTCGTATCAATAATAACCCCAATGCTCGTGCTGCGTCAAATTACAACATTCTAGATGACTTAGCCCAGTCTCCCGCAGCCATATCTGCATTAGAAGTCTTAAATAACTGTCCTTCACAGTGCAAGACTTTACTCTCCGCCATTGGTGCTATTGACCCCAATGATTCACAATTGATGGCATTCGATTTGGACCAGTACGAACCACGCCTGCCTTCCACTTTAGCATTCCAAGTTTCTATTTCCATTAGGAATCTTGTCATCCATCGGCGCATTATTGATGAAGGTGCCTCTATATGCGTTATGTCCACATTCATTTGGCAGAAGTTGGGATCCCCTACTCTCCAGCAGTCCACCACTGCATTGCTAACCTACGATGACCATTCGGCTCAACCCCAAGGTCTCTTAGCTAATGTCCCCATCCAGTTGGCTGGTAAAATCGTGCTCATTGACATAGAGGTCATCAATGCCCAACTTGATTATAACCTCTTACTTGGCTGCAGCTACATGTATGCCATGTGGGTAGTTGCCTCATCCATTTTTCGTACCATGATGTTCCCCCATGAGGGACGCGTGGTCAAGGTTGACCAACTCACCTATTACGATTCAAATGCCCCTGCTGCACCCGAGAATGTTCTCCCCATGGTTGAACAACCTATTGGTGGTGCTACTACCTTGTTTGTTTCCTCCGTGGGACCTAGAGTTTACTCAAATACATCGATGACCTCCACATTCCAATCTATTCCTCCCCCGTCACTTGCAACCGAAGTATCTGACCTATGTACCCTTTCCCACAACACACAAACACCCAACAATCAACTACCCTTGTTACCCAAACCACCATTGGTACCTAGTCACATTGGTGTTACACCCACCCACACAATCCCCTTCCTATTCCCTCCCTTGGGAGTAGTAAGCGCCCCAGTTATGGCTACTCTCAGCCTCCCCGGGTTAACCTTAGGATTACCCGTGTGGTATATTTCGCCTCCCGTTCCCCCACCAACACAAAATGTCATCCTTCAACTGGTGCAACCCATTGCCACTACTAGTCAACCACCTCCCGATGTCCCTACCCCTTCGTCATCTACGAATCCCCCTCCTCTTATCAAGCCCACTAGGGGCAAAGGCCCACAACCATACACTGCTGTACCCCCTCCTAAGGCAGTTAAAACCCCCCCATGTTTCATGCTCCCCCCAAATGTTCATTGTGTGATGAGTTAGGCCATCCGACTCATCAATGTCCCCAATTACCCGCATTACAGGAACACATGCAAATGCTTGATGATGACCCCAACATCCCGGTTGTCGAACTCGATCCAACCCCTAAGCCTCGTGATAAATCACTGCGTACCAACCACCCTTGTGCAATATGCGGTATTTACGTCCATTACTCACATCGCTATCCTGATCTCCCAGATTACAGAGCAGCTCTCTACGAGGAGAATAATTTGGCCCTTGAGACGGCACCCCCTACAATTGAGGAGATACACCCCCCGGTATCATCCCCATCCAGAGAGATTAACACCATTTATATGATCTCTTTGACACCTACCCCCTCGAAAACCGATTTGACAACTCAAACTTTCTGCAATGATGAGGAAATTCTAGAGGCTCTCACTGCCCCGAATTATCCCTGGGATGACATGCACCATCGTTCCCATTTCCTCCCAGAAGAATCCTCCTCTACCACAGCTACCCAATTCACGGTTGACTCCAAAGATTTCCTTCCCACCAAAGTCGACTGGTTTAAGGATCCTATTCCTGCTCCTGATGCTTTTGAGGAAGGTAACATGGCCAACATCTCACCTGTCATCCACATAGATATCTCTGACCCACCGAGTGCTCTTGAAATAATTACCTTAGGAGCCTCCTGTAGTGAACACGAGATTGGAGAGTACAAAAAACTTTTCCAAGAGTTCCGTGATGTCTTTGCTTGGTCATATACTAAAATGCCCGGTCTCGACCCCACTATTATAGAGCACCACATTGAAACATGGCCAGATGTACCCCTCGTTCGCCAAAAACAGTGCCGCATTCATCCTTCCAAGCTCCCCGCTGTTAAAGCAGAGGTTGAGAAACTTCGCAAAGCAGGATTCATTTATCCTATTGCTTATACCGCCTGGGTTTCAAACCCCGTTCCTGTTAACAAAAAGCAAGGCACCATTAGAGTATGTACTGACTTCCGTGATTTAAACCATGCTTGTCCCAAAGACCACTTCCCCACGCCATTCATTGACCAAATCATCGATGCGTTTGTGGGACATGAAGTCCTATCTTTTATGGACGGTTTTTTTGGATACAACCAGATTCAGATCCATAAGGAGGATTAGTACAAGACTGCCTTTACCACCCCATGGGGCACCTTTGCCTATTGCATCATGCCTTTCGGCCTCAAAAATGCTGGTGCCACCTTCCAGCAGGCCATGACCTATTGCTTTCATGACTTGGTCCACATCCTGCTCATCTATCTTGATGACCTTACAACTCGTTCCCGGAAATGATCAGACCACCTTACCGACCTCCAGCAAGTTTTCCTGCGTTGTCGCAAATATCAAATCCGCTTGAAACCACACAAGTGTGTCTTTTGTGTTCCAGCAGTCCTGTTGTTGGGTTTCATTGTTTCCCAGAAAGGAATTGCTGTCAATCCCCTGAAGGTCCAAGCCATCCTAGACCTTCCCTCTCCTCGTACGCTCTGACAGCTCCAGAGTCTACAGGGGCTATCTAATTTCCTTCGTCGCTTCATTCCTGATTACGCCACTACCATTCCTGGTTTCTTACGCCTGCTTCGTACCCATATACCCTTTGTTTGGGATGAGCAAGTAGAAGCTGCATTCGAAGCCCTCAAGAAAGCTCTCACACAAGCCCCTTTGATCTCCCCTCTGGATTTCTCTCAGGACTTCATCCTTTACGTCTCGGCATCTGAACATGCCATGTCCGAAGTCCTGGTTCAAGAAGATGCCTCTCACCAGGAGCATGTCATTTATTACGTCAGCTAGACCTTGTCTGGACCACCCCTACGTTACCCATATGAGGAGAGACTAGCCCTAGCTATGGTCTTTTCCATCCAAAAATTGCGACACTACATTTTACTTAGTCATACCACAGTCATCGCCGACTCCAACCGCATGGTCTCTCTCTTAAACCGGAGGTTACTGCAAGGTCGTGTTGCTAAATGGGTCATTATCCTCCAGGAATATGACCTCACTTTTCGAACCCCTAAGAGCACTAAATCCATCGTGCTTTCCCAACTCATCACCAATCTCCCCTCCCTTCTACCGTCCCCACAAATCTCCGATGAGTTACCCGACAATCACTTGTTCACCATCTCATCTGATGACCCATGGTACGGTGATATTTTGCTATACCTGTGCACGCAGAAGTTCAGACCCAACATCAATCGTGATGGACGCCGTCGTATCCATCACCAGGCCTCTCGATATCTCCTCTTAGGTGATGTCCTCTACCGGTGCGGGGTAGACACGATTCTCTGTCGGTGCCTTACACATGAGGAAGCCGAACACGTCCTCAATGACTGTCATAGCGGTGCAAGAGGTGGCCATTTCTATGGGATGGCCACCGCCCAAAAGGTCATCCACGCCGGATACTTCTGGCCCACACTCTTTACCAACTGCATCACCGCGATCAACCATTGTCATAATTGCCAACTTTTCGCCCCCAAGGCCCAGACACCACCTGCTCCGTTACACCCAGTTGTCACCATTGGTCCCTTTTGTAAGTGGGCCATTGACTTCATGGAATGTAAACCCCCATCCGCCAACGGTCATAAGTACATCATTGTCGCCATTGATTACTTCACCAAATGGGCCGAAGCCATGCCTACCTTCAATTGTACTGCTGACACCACTGCCCGTTTCTTTTTCAACCACATTATCACTCGATTCGGGGTACCCAAACAGTTGGTCTCAGACCATGGTTCACACTTCGAAGATTCCATTTGGCGTGAGTTATCCACCCTACTAAAGTTTCAGCATCAATATTCCTCTGCTTACTACCCCCAAGGGAACGACCAAGTACAAGCCATTAACAAAATCTTAAAAACCATCCTTCAACGCACTGTTGAACGGCATAAGTCCAATTGGCACCACATGTTGTTCCTTTCCTTATGGGCTTACAGTACCTCCACCAAAACCGCCACTGATTTTACCCCATTTCATTTAGTTCACGGTGTAGAATCTATCCTCCCCATCGAGTGTTAGATACCTGCCTTAAACATCGCCGTCGAGCTTCTCTCGGACACCTCCCCACTCGAGCAACGTCCACTATCCCTAGAACAAGCTAATGAAGACTGTCGTGCCACTCTCCAGACCATTGAAGCCGCCAAGAACTGCTCCAAAGCTGGTTACGACAAACATGTACACCCTCAAACTTTCCATGAAGGGGACCTCATCCTCGCCTATGACCAAGCCCACGACAAAACTGGTAAAGGGAAGTTTGAGTCCATGTGGCAAGGCCCTTACATCGTACAGACTTTCCTCGGCAATGGAGCATACATTTTAACTAACTCAGAAGGTCACCCTTTGTGCAACCCCCGTAATGGGTTGTGTCTTAAATGCTTTTATCCCTAAATAAACCCGCAGCCCCATTGGTCCACATTGTACAGTTTTCTCTCTTTTTTGTTTTTCACCTTTTTTACCACAATCTTACATTCATCATTGTTTGCATGACCACATATGGACCATCTTCCACCTCATTACATTGGCTTCACCGATGGAGCAAGCCGTTGGTCTCCCAACTTCGTTTTTGCAGCATGGGTCTTATATTCCCCTTCACATGAATTGATTCATCTTGACGGAATAATTATAGGCGCTGCTACCACTAACCAGGCAGAGTATGATGCTGTGACTGGTCTCTTGACTGCTACTCTCTAGATGGGCATATGTCACCTTCATGTGTTCCTTGACTCGTAGCTACTTGTCTCGCAGCTCAACAACTGCTACCAGGTGCGTGATCCCTGCCTCTTTAGAAAATTCCTGCGCACAAAACAACTTAGCCGACAATTTGAATCCATAACATTCACCCATGTCCCAAGAGCTCAAAATAGTGTCGCAGATCAAATGGCTAACACCATCCTAGATTGGCACATCAATCACACCATGTAAAACCTCCATCATGCATCATCATCCCATAACATCTCATAAAAAATATATATATAAAGCCAAAAAGATTGCAAGGGGCATCCACATGCCTATCATCACATAAACATTTGCATCCATGTGCAATAAAAAATAAAACACATTCATATACAGGGGCATCCATGTTCCTAATCCTACATACATCATGTTGCATCACATACAATACACAACGGGCATCCATGTGCCCATCATTCTATACTACTTGCATCCACGTGCAGTACCAACATATAACAAACCATAAGTGCATCCACGTTCGTACACTCAATCATCATAGCAAAAAGGTGCATCCATGTACATATATATATATATATATATATATCAAAATATACATGTCCATATGCTACACATGTTCTGAGTACCGTCGTACTCAGCTATACAAAAAATATCTATACATCCCTATGCCTCATAGAATACATGCCATAGCTACAAAATCAGGGGGAGTCCCCTGTACTCCCTAATAAGAGTCATACCCCGCATCACTGCCTGCATCAGCTGCCTCCAAGTCCTCACCTCGCTCCTCCTTCGGTAGCTCCTCATCCCCTGCGGGCTCCTGTGCCCGACCCCTATCCGCTAAGATAGCCACCCGGATCGTGATCGACCGGAACTCCTGTGGCACCCTCAGACAATCCTGGATCACCTCGCGATCCACGTCCCACCACCCATCATCGGTCACTCCCACCAGCAACTAATCTAGAAGCATCCGTACGGCCTCCAGCATCCTCTCTGCGTCCCATTGACGCACCTCTCCTCGTCCTGGCAGGGCTGGTACTGCCACATGCCCCCTGTGAGCTACATGTCCTGGTGGTGGTCTTGGGCCAACATCTGTAGATCACACATCCGTTAGTAACAGTATATATCATAACACATATCATGCCCAAGACTTGACATCGATCACATGCAAGCAAAACCATACATAGCATCTGGTCCCCATGCCTGTCCTGGTGCCTGTGGTGCCTCTGGATCCCCGGTGTAGTCCATATCTCTGTATGGAAAGTCATCCAGTGTCAACGACATCTGTAGCCACTGCAAGTACAACTCCTATGTGAAGTATCTACCAACCTCACCGCCACCCCAGCGGTGCATCATCTCACCCCACCGCACCATGCGTGGCTCCCTCAGTCCTCCTGCCCTGACTGGTACCCGCGACCGCAGTGTAGGTACCCGCTCCATGAAGAAACCACATAGAAAGGATCCATAACAGAATCCCTTGCCAGATTCCTTCACCAATGTCAGCTGTCGCTGCACACAAGTGAGGAACATCTGGCCCCACACATAGTAGACACCATCCAGCACGTGCTCCACTAACTGCATCTGGCCCCCGGACACCTTCTCAGGTGACTGGGACCCCAACACACGAACCACACATGCCACAATAGCCTGTACTGCCGGCTCCCGCAGGTCCACCACCCGGAATGTATTCCTCTGCACCCTAGCCTCTGGAACACAGTACTGCTCCAGCATATCCTCCATATCTACATTTGCAGATACTCATGGCTGCGTATCCGCCACCCTACCTAGATAGGGAAACCCTGTCAAGAAGTAGACATTTGCAAGGGTGAGATCCACCCTCTCCCCCTGCACCTTGAATGCCTGTATGTCCAGCTCCCAGAAGCTCACTAGCTAGTTCAGTAGCAGCACTGTTGACTGCATCATCGATACCTGTGCAAACTTCAGAAGTCCGCACAACCCTAGTGTCGACCACACATGGCGATCCCTCCGGATAACCTCTACTATCTCATCCGGGACCTCCCGCTCTCGCCACAGCACCAGCCGCATCCTGTCAATCACACAAGGAAAACTCATCAGACTCATGTCAAAGAAGTAACCCTACCTTCCCCCCTCCCCCGAGGAACCCTAACAGCTCGATCCCAATCGCAGCTTTAGGGCCCCTTGCCGTGGTTTCCGACCGCGGCTATCAAGGCTACAGTCGCGATCCAAAATCATGACTGTAGGAGCTGAACTCGGGTACCCAACCACGTGTTCAGCGTCGGAACGTGCGATACCAGACTGCATTTTTGGACGTGAACCTCGCGGACCCCAGCCACGTGATCCACCCTGGAACCCACGGTCCCCGACTGCGGTTCCGCCCCCCAAACCCACGGTCCACCTCATGTGGACTGTACAAAATATCCCCTGGGACCCACTACCCCCCCCTCCCTGAACCCAATGAAAACGCAGGTATGAGTTTGTCGGAATACCCGTAACTCCTAGATCTGAAAACGGCTGGTCAGATTGTCCAGAAACACCAACTCAGCTCTAGTCAACTCTGATCACTAGTCAAAGTCAACAAGTACAAATGACACTTATCATGTTGGACCCACTCACTATTTATAGTCCGTTGACTTTTTCTTGTTTTGGTCATTCTGAACCCATACGGAATCCATTTTTCGAACCGTTTCCACCACTAGAATCAGCACGACGCGACCGTCATGATGGTCAACTTGTTATCTTATTTTTTCCACATCATTTTTTGAGCATTTTTTAGACACCATTAGTCGCCTCGGTTTGCATCCCACATCGGCCGTTATCCATTTTTGACACTTTTTAAATCACTGGATTCATTTTTTCGAGCTCGTGATGATGCTTGAGATCATTTCTCACTCTCACCAGGTACAATTTCACCATTGTGTCCCGCAACCTTGCTACCTCAGTTTGCGCACCACATCGACCGCCATCGAATTGTTCCACATTTTTACATGAGCCATTCACTCTTGTCATACTGCAATTATTTCATTATTTTGCCACCATTCATTATCCTGCAAGGAGGCCCACTAGTGTTCCCCCCTACCCTCGTTCTTGGTCATCATTAATGTTCCTTGATTGAGCACTTTCTCCTTGCCTAACCATTCCTTTTGTTCAGTATAATTTTATCCCTTTTTTGGGCCGGACAAGTCCTTTACGAAAAAGGCACTTAGGGAGTTTTTGTTAAGCTCTATTCTGACTCCTAACACAATGAAAAGATCGCCGAGCAATCTTGCTTCCTTTCATGCTCGTTAAAGTACCTGAAAGGGCGTCTATCTGGTATAAGTTTAACCCTTTTTTGGACCTGGTAGACTAATTACGAAAAATGAATACTCTAGTCACACTGGCCAGAAGAGTTCTTCATTGCATCCTTTTATGCTTCTTCGGGCCTTGGAGACTAACACACAAAAAAGCAACCCCCTGGAGTCTTCTTCTCGCTTTCAGACTCACTAAAATTGAAAGCAACCATGAACATGAACTGTCCTACGCTCGTACAAATCCACACGACAGTAACATTCCATTATTTCAGAGTTTTCTTATCGCTTTCAGACTCCTTAAAATTGAAAGCAATCACGAGCATGAACTGTCCTGGGCTCGTATAAATCCACATGATAGTGCCATTTTACACACACTTCTTCTTGTTCCTTAACCCATGAAGAAGTTCCCCCGTGCCTCCTGACACTATGATCGATCGTCTCGACAACACCCCCAGTCAGGTCTCCTTTGTTCAGAGTATTCTGCAGTCTCCTGCCATTTTACACCAGCTTGAGTATCACTCATCCCAGTCACTATCCTTGATCCATTACATCTATGATCCCTTTCCCATCAGTCAGTTTCATATGCTGCCCGATCGTCCCCACCATCATACTCTGAACAAAGGAAGTTTTGAGTCCACCCACTCTACTTTCCTAGTTATCCCCCACCGTATGTCAGTCCTACCATTAGTACTCTTCCCCTTCGGTTCTCCACCTCACACTCCTATCAAGGAAACATCATTTCCTTTCTAGTTGTATGTCTCCCTCTGTCGATGACAGCCCCTCTATTCTAGAGGATAGACCCAGAGGTCCCTACGCCTTAGACCCATCACCATCAGTGGTGAGTGCATACGGACCATTTTGAGAGGAGTCATCATTGCCTCTCCGAGTGGTTGTTTCTCATATGCTCGACTTCAACACCTTGATCACATCGTTGAGAATCATGCAGGGTTTATATCCCTTCAGTTATTGGTCGATTTAATGTCCCCATTCAAATAAGTGCATAGTAAGACAATCCCATCAATCCTACTAGTTTCCTAGGTTGGATGGGCACATGTGGGATGGTAATAAGGAAACTAATAAATGATATTTAGACATTAAAAGGGTTCAAGAATTTAATAAATATGATGAATAAATAAATTCAAGAGAAATTCTAGGTGGCAAGTGGTTTTGGAGACATATGGAGGTGGTGGGACACACACTAGCTTGATTTTTCAATGACACATGGCAGCTCTCTCTTGCCAATTCGAATTCATGGGAAGGTGAACACTCTTGGGTGAGTTGGTAAGTCATAACACATGGCATTGAGCATATTAGGTCGAAATGGGAAGGAATAGTAACCTCCATGGGAGAGGAAGAGTCAAATTGGAGACTAGTGGACACATGGGCTAGATTCCCTAGTTTTATGACAACAATAATGAAGCATCTATGACATTTTATGACAAAATTCAGACCTGACTTCTTACACCTGAACATTATGACATGTCAGCCCCAAAAATAGGCTCAAGAAGGCGCTCATGGAGTTGGAGGAATCTAAAGAGACTCAAATTCGAATTTGGGAGAAGATGGAAGGTTGGAACTAGGAGACAAGTGGCAAATGAGGAATATTTTCTAAATGGAAAATTATTGAATCTATTGAGAGGATTTCGACCCCTTGAAGGCTAATGTTGGTTATAAAATGTAGAAATCAAGTATGAGAATGGCTTTTGATGATTTGAGAAAAATTGCATTTGTGAAGAGAGAGCTAGTGGATGACTAGTTTCTTGCCTTAGCCAATTTCGAGGGTGAAAGATTCCCATACAAGTTGGTGTTTGGAGAGGACACTCAGGTATTTCATGGTGCTTTAATGGAGTTTGTATTTGCAGGTAGCAGCTACAGGAAGTTTCATGGTTTGGTTTAGTGCAGCACTTTCTCTCCACCGTTTCCAGTTTTGAAGGCATATTCGTGCTCCTTGAGGGAGGGCGTTTTTGGTGAGCTATTGTACTCTTTGGGGGAGATTCTAATTCCCCATTTATTTTTTAATATGAAGTAAATACTCTTTTCTTCATCTCCAAAAATTTTCAGGTCGAAATTTCAAGTAGAAATGTATAAATCTCATTTTTAATGGAAGAACAATGCCATTTCCCCACTACCTTGTTGTGAGCCAATGTATTGATGATGATTTCGAATGTATGGATGATTCTATGATATATTTGTGATAAATATATTTCCATGTATGTCTTATACAAGTTTCATGTACTGTACTTGAGCATTTGAAGCATTTTTACTCAGTTTAGTTGTATTGGGAGGTGAAATAGTGCCATTTCCCCAAGGGTCGAAATGGGGGTTTTTGCTGTTGAATGTGAGAGAGTTAGAACAGTATTAAAAATCAATTAATGGTGCATATGAGACCTTAATCACATAATTAACACATTATATACCTCTGTTCATAAATTTGTGGGAGTTTGGAGGCATTTGGAAGGCCATTTGCAGTGTTACCCGAGGGGGATTTGATGCACAAATTACTAGTCAAAATTACATATATTGATCAGAATACAAATCAAGTTTGCAGCAGTATTTGGAGGGCCATAAAACATCCCTGAACCTTATATTCAAGTCTAAATACCATTCATACAGTCCTACAGTAGATTTGGGAGCATTTGGGTTGATTTGGAGGTCAAAACAGTAAAACTAGTCAAAGGTCGAAATTGGGAAAAAAAGTGGAAAATTGGGCATTTTAATAAAATTTGAAAAAGGGATATTACAAGTGGTATCAGAGCATGGTCTTGGCACCTGATGGTATTAACAAGAAGCAAAACAAATAAAACACCACCCTTTGAATCAGTAGTTGAAGAAGTTTTGGTTGAAGAAGAGATAGTAGCAGAAAAAGAGTTCTTTTCTAAAACAATGGGTAGAGAGGAGGAGGAAAAATTAAGACATAAGGAGGAATTTATTGAAGCCTTAAAACCATGTTTTGAAGGACTTACCATGGTTATGCTAGATATGAATAAACAAATGATAAAAGGTTTCGAATTGTTGGGTAGCCAACTTTCAGGCAAAGGGATGATAGGAGATAATAGTGGTTCACACTCAGGGGAAAAGATGAAAGGGAATGAGCATATTTTATCAAGTACAGGACCTCATAATAGACCTGATGAATTTCAAAGCACACAAAGGCATACTGCACCTAAATTTCTCACACCCAAAGAAGAACCCAATCTTGAATTGGATTACAAGAAACTAGTAAATGATTGGAATGATTTGAATGAAGAGTGTAAAAGAGGTGTACGACTCAGTGACTACATTGATGCTATGCAAAAGATTAAAATGAAGGGAGACAATAGGAGTCCATTCCAAAACAAAGAATTGAATAGTGCTATTGGAAAAATGTCACTTCCTACTTTTGATGGTTCTTCTCAAAATTCTGCTAACACTTGGGTGCAAAAATTGGATGTATATTTTCAGCTGAATCCTATGTTGGAAGAGGATGCATTAAAAATGGCCATTTTGCATTTGGAAGGAGATGCCAATGAATGGTGGTTTCATGGGATGAAAACCTTGGTTCATAATCAGGTTAAAACATATGGAGAATTTGTTGACAGGGTACTAGAAAGATTTGAACAAAAAGATCCAGAATTGCCTTTCAAAGAACTAGCTCAATTGAAGCAAACTGGGTCCCCTACCGAATATATGTTGGACTTTCAAAAGTTATCAATCAAGGTGGCTGATGTATCTATGGGAAGATTAGTATTGCTATTCACTGAAGGTTTGGCTGAACCCTTAAGAGGTTTGGTCAAAGCCCACAAGCCAACTACATTAAAAGATGCAATGAGCTTGACTAGGGATCTCCAAAATGTGCTTCCTAGAACGAGATTTCCTCCTAAGCCTAGCTATAAATTTGAAAAGAAACCTTGGCAAAGGAATGGATATGATAAGAAACCTTGGCAAAGAGAGTCATTTGAGAGGAATAAAAAAGAGGTACTAAACAGGGATGAACTTAGAAAAAAGAAACTATGCTTCACATGCTTCCAACCATGGACACCGGGGCACAAATGTACCAAAGGAAAGGCTCAATACATAGAAGTATTTTCTGATAATGAGGGGTATGATGGGGGCATGGATGAAGATGGACATATTTCAGATCAAGAAGAGGCATATGAGACAGCAGTAGAAGAGGAAAGACAAGAAGAAAATCAGCCTTCACCGGACAAAGCAAGAATGGCAGTACTTTCAGCAGTATCTCGCTATCATACTATCCGATGCAAAGGTGTGGTACAAGGACAAAGAACTTCAGTTTTGGTAGATGGAGGAGCCACTCATAACTTCATTGATGTAGAGATGGTAGAGAAAAGAAAGATACCTATTGAACCATTTGATGGCTTCACAGTTGTCATTCCCGGTCACAACACAATGCAATGCAAAACATGGGTTCCAAAGCTGCAAGTTACCGTAGGTAACTATACTTTTGTTGATAGTTTTTATGTGGTTGATGTTGCTGATACTAATGTGGTTTTGGGAGTGCAATGGTTGTATTCAATAGGAGAGCATACAGTAAATTATCAAATTCCCGAAATGAAATTCCAAGATTCAAAAGGAGTACAAAGAGTTGTGAGAGGGCAACACACTTATCCAAATCAAGTAGTGACTTGCAATAGCATGAGATCTATATTGAGGCATGGGGATATAGAGTGGGCTGCTGACTGTCATATTATATCTCCCAAGCCAACTATAAATATTGTCAAACACCCAAAGGAGATAGAGAGACTTTTGCAAAAATATGAAAAGGTTTTTAGAGACCTTCCACATGGTAGGCCACCAGATAGGGGGGTTGAGCACAGTATTGTTTTGGAGGAGGGTACTTCACCCATTCAAATACCACCTTATAGACATCCTAAAAGGTTTAGAGATGAGATTGAAAAAGCTATCCAAGAACTCCTAGAGTTGGGGCTCATTAGACCAAGCTCTAGCCCTTATGCTTCTTCAGTAGTGCTAGTGAAGAAAAAAGATGGAACATTGAGAATGTGCATAGATTTCAGAGCCTTGAACAAAAAGACTATCAAGAATAGGTATCCTATTCCTAGGATTGATGAGCTCATGGATGAGCTACATGGGGCCAAATACTTCTCAAAAATTGACCTTAGATCAGGGTATCACCAAATTCGAATGAAAGATGAAGATGTGCAAAAGACCGCTTTTCGATGTCATTTTGGCCACTTTGAATTTCTTGTCATGCCTTTTGGGTTAACTAATGCTCCAGCCACCTTTCAAGCATGTATGAATAGGATATTTTGCAAGCAACTAAGAAGGTTTGTTTTGGTTTTCTTTGATGATATTCTCATTTACAGTAAAACATGGGAAGAGCATTTGCAACAGTTAGAGATTGTGTTGAAAATCTTGCAAGAAGAGTCCTTATTTGCTAAATTATCAAAATGTGAGTTTGGGATGAAATAACTACTGTATCTTGGGCACATTATTGGGCAAGAAGGAGTGAAGGTACACATGGAAAAAATCAGGGCTATCTTGGAATGGCCATCACCAAAAAATATTACCGAATTGAGAGGCTTTATTGGCATATGCACCTACTACAGAAAATTTGTGATAGGGTTCTCCAAGTTGACTTCTCCACTCACTGATTTGACTAAGAAGGATGCTTTCAAGTGGGATGAAGAGGCTGAAAAAGAATTCCAAAAAATGAAAGAGGTAATGAGTAGTTGTCCCATACTTGCACTTCCTGATTTTACTAAACCTTTTGTTGTGGAATGTGATGCTTCAGGTGGAGGAATAGGGGCTGTCCTAAAGCAAGGCCAACACCCCATAGCCTTTGAGAGCAGAAAGTTGCAGACTCATGAAAAACTTTACTCCATCTATGATAAAGAAATGCTGGCCATTATGCATGCATTGGCCAAATTCAGACAATACTTGGTGGGCAGCAAGTTTGTGGTGAAAACTGACCATAATAGTCTAAGACACTTTCTCACCCAAAAGGATCTAAATGAAAGGCAAAAAAAGTGGGTAAGCAAGATTCAAGCTTATGATATTGATATTGAATATGTCAAAGGAAAGAATAATATAGTAGCAGATGCTTTGTCAAGAAGGCCTTCCTTTTCTCTCATGGATATTGCCAAGGATTGGAAAAACATGCTACTAGTTGAATATGCCAAAGACAAATTTGCTTGTGATGTGTTGGATGGAATCAAAGGGGATGATAATTATAGGATTTTGAATGGGCTGATATATTATAAGGGAAGAATTTATTTAGTTCATAACTCCAAGCTCAAGTACCGAATTTTGCAAGAAGCACATGATTCCCCACTAGCGGGCCATCCGGGGATCTTCAAAACTTATAGACAGTTGAGGCAAAGATTTTTTTGGAAGGGGATGAAGGAAGATGTTCAGAAGTATGTGAATGAATGTAAAGCATGTCAACAAAACAAATCAGAACTTACATGTCCAGCCGGCCTATTACAACCATTGCCCATTCCGAAGCAAAAATGGGACAGTATTTCCATGGATTTCATCACCGGATTGCCTAAATCCTTAGGTAAGGATTGCATCTATGTGGTAGTTGATAGGTTGAAAAAATTTGATCATTTCTTTGCTGTTACATCATCTTTTAGTGCTGCACAAGTGGCTGATATTTTTTTCAAAGAAATCTTCAGATTGCATGGGCTCCCCAAGAGCATTGTCAGTGATAGAGATAGTAGATTCATGGGTGCTTTTTGGCAAGAACTTTTTAGATTGGTAGGCACTCAATTGACTCCAAGTACCAGCTATCATCCACAAACTGATGGACAAACAGAGAGGGTAAACCAATGGTTGGAAGGATACCTAAGAAACTATGTGGGAGGGCAGCAAAAAGCATGGGCAAAATGGCTACACTTGGGTGAGTTTTGCTACAACACCACTTATCATATGTCAATAGGAATGTCTCCTTTCAAAGCATTATATGGTTATGATGCACTTACATTTGCTGACATTATATTTGGTGATAGTAGAGCCCCAAAGGCTAAAGATTGGGTGGAAGAGAGCCAAGAAATTTTAAAGCTCTTGAAAGACAATTTGCAGGTTGCTCAAAATCAACAAAAACAATATGCTGATAGACATAGAGAAGAGAGAACCTTTCAAGTCAATAGTTTAGTATATTTAAGGTTGCAGCCCTATAAACAAACATCTCTCAAAAAGAATGGAGCAGAAAAATTAAAACCAAGGTACTATGGGCCATACAAGGTAGTGCGGAAGGTTGGAGAAGTAGCATATGAACTAGAACTTCCGGAAGGGAGTAAAATCCACAATGTATTTCATGTTTCTTGTCTTAAGAAATCTCTTGGTCATAAAATCATCACTTCAGAAATACTTCCTCCTTTGGATGATGAAGGTTAGATCACACTTGTTCCGGAAAAGATTTTGAAGACACGGAAAAGAAGGTTGAGGAGTAGAATCATCAAAGAATATTTAGTGCAATGGAAGGACTTACCAAATGAAGATGCCACATGGGAAGAGGAGAAGATTTTGCAGCATCCAAATTTGAAATTGCTTAAGGACAAGCAATCTTGGGTGGGGAGGACTGTAATGTCCCCATTCAAATAAGTGCATAGTAAGACAATCCCATCAATCCTACTAGTTTCCTAGGTTGGATGGGCACATGTGGGATGGTAATAAGGAAACTAATAAATGATATTTAGACATTATAAGGGTTCAATAATTTAATAAATATGATGAATAAATAAATTCAAGAGAAATTCTAGGTGGCAAGTGGTTTTGGAGACATATGGAGGTGGTGGGACCCACACTAGCTTGATTTTTCAATGACACATGGCAGCTCTCTCTTGCCAATTCGAATTCATGGGAAGGTGAACACTCTTGGGTGAGTTGGTAAGTCATAACACATGGCATTGAGCACATTAGGTCTAAATGGGAAGGAATAGTAACCTCCATGGGAGAGGAAGAGTCAAATTGGAGACTAGTGGACACATGGGCTAGATTCCCTAGTTTTATGATAACAATAATGAAGCATCTATGACATTTTATGACAAAATTCAGACCTGACTTCTTACACCTGACCATTATGACATGTCAGCCCCAAAAATAGGCTCAAGAAGGCGCTCATGGAGTTGGAGGAATCTAAAGAGACTCAAATTCGAATTTGGGAGAAGATGGAAGGTTGGAACTAGGAGACAAGTGGCAAATGAGGAATATTTTCTAAATGGAAAATTATT
Organism: Larix kaempferi; assembly: GCA_027924585.1. NCBI lineage: Eukaryota > Viridiplantae > Streptophyta > Pinopsida > Pinales > Pinaceae > Larix > Larix kaempferi. The sequence continues at coordinate 3,402,575 of BSBM01000110.1, forward strand.
GAATCTATTGAGAGGATTTCGACCCCTTGAAGGATAATGTTGGTTATAAAATATAGAAATCAAGTATGAGAATGGATTTTGATGATTTGAGAAAAATTGCATTTGTGAAGAGAGAGCTAGTGGATGACTAGTTTCTTGCCTTAGCCAATTTCGAGGGTGAAAGATTCCCATCCAAGTTGGTGTTTGGAGAGGCCACTCAGGTATTTCATGGTGCTTTAATGGAGTTTGTATTTGCAGGTAGCAGCTACAGGAAGTTTCATGGTTTGGTTTAGTGCAGCACTTTCTCTCCACCGTTTCCAGTTTTGAAGGCATATTCGTGCTCCTTGAGGGAGGGCGTTTTTGGTGAACTATTGTACTCTTTGGGGGAGCTTCTAATGCCCCATTTATTTTGTAATATGAAGTAAATACTCTGTTATTCATCTCCAAAAAGTTTCAGGTCGAAATTCCAAGTAGAAATGTATAAATCTCATTTTTAATGGAAGAACAATGCCATTTCCCCACTACCTTGTTGTGAGCCAATGTATTGATGATGATTTCGAATGTATGGATGATTCTCTGATATATTTGTGATAAATATATTTCCATGGATGTCTTCTACAAGTTTCATGTACTGTACTTGTTGGTTCTTCTTGGTCCAGACCCGGGTTAGCTATGCTTTTAGACCAACATAACCCTTAGCTCACTGGCCCTTTCGGCAACAGGTCGCAGAAGCAACCTGAAGTCTCACCCGAAGTGATTCTAATGGGGTGGAAGAAGACTCAAGTGTCCTCATCCAGGTTCTGGGGCATCCAAGGTGCTTAAACCCCTCCTTAGTCCTCCCCAAAAGGACTAACCTCTCTAGTTCTATCACTCTGACTATATCTCTGTCTTATCACATTATGCAGGTAGCGCAATAAGCCTCCTCCTTATATGATCCTGTCCAGCGATATCTCCCTCCGTTCTGTCCCTGCGATATGTGATGCTTAGCCACTTCCAGGGTTGATATGCTGTTCAAGCACCCCTATCCGCTTACTGAGAGATCTTAGTATCAGTTAGTCTCTAAGCATAACCCTCACCAATGTGCTTAACCCTTGATACTTCACAACGATATGACTGTATGAAATATTGCTTAAGTGATGTTCTAACTAAACTCTTCATGCATTATGCTCATTCAATACTCACGCATTATCCTTTATTGAATCAGAGATCTATTTCAGTAGGATTCAACTATGATTTCCACACTAGTTATGCATCAACCAAAACTGAACTGATAACCATGTACATTACTTATAAACTGGAAGAAGCATTCACGTAACAGTAAAGATAAGTGAATAAGATTAACAATCATACACACGCAATCACACTACTCAGATATTTACGTGGTCCACTTCCAGGAGGGAAGCTACTCCCACGGGACTTATGCTTCTATTAACAACTTGAGAGAGTAAACACAATTCCGCCACAACTCTTTGCAGCAGAGGTCTTCTGGGAAACTCCACTCCTGAGGGAGCCCTTCTCTATAGAACTCTCTTCTTCTCCTTCCTACTCTTCCACAGACTCTTACAGGATAATCTCTCTCTCAATCCCTGTGTATTGCACACTCTACTCAGTGAGTCGACCTCCGATCTCTGGAAGACACTCAGACTCTCTATGATCAAAGACTCAACTACTCTCTACTTAACAGCTTTAGCAATTATGTGTCCAACATTTTACATACAAAAGACTCCTATATATAGATGGCCCGAAGGTCTCATCGCGGTTACAAAACTGTGGGCCTTATCCCAACAGTGACTCAACCTTAACCACTTACAGTCAACTAGCTGTACTTTCATGGCCGCCTCTTGTCTCGTCGCCGCTTCCTGCAGTCCTTTAGTCTTTAATGCATCGGCCCATTGCTTCTTCTTTGGTTCAAGCCACGCTGACTGTAGTCCTTCTTCTTAATGGGGGTAGCTGAACCCTCTCTTCATCTTCGGCGCCTTTATTACGGTGGTTGAGTTCTCCCTTCGGCCTCTTCCTTGTACCACATGCTTTGACTTTCCTGTACCTATCGCCGCAATTCCCGTCGGAATTTGCGCTACGGCGATATCTTTGCCTTGTCGCCAAAATTGGTACTTTCTCCCCAAAAATGGTTATCTTTTCCCAAAAATTAGAAGCTTTCTAATTGCTGCGGAAGTTCTCTCCAACAACTCCCCTAACACTTACTTGTGGCTCGTCCCTGAGCCACTTGCAACATCAGCTTGCTTCATCTGCATGAGCTTATCCTTTGCTGCCTGTGAAATGGTTGCGAATTGTGCCTTAAGTGCTTTGATACTTTCATCCATGCTTGCTACTTCTTCCTGTGCTGCGCTTAGCAACTCAGCTGTTACCAAGGAGTCTTCTGTGCTCTCAATGACTCCTTTACTCGATGTGAAGCTTTTTACCTTTTTCTCCAGTTCATCAACGAGATGTGCGACTGTGCTTTCATGCAGGCTAACTGCGTTAGCCAGGTTGATCTGCTGTTCTCTGTACTTCTGGACTTGCTGTTGAAATTGCGTTATTTCACCTTTCTTCCTTATCTTCGCAAGAGCACTCAAGCCCTTGTATTCTGCTTCAGCTCTAGATATCGCATCTTCAAGGTGCTTAATATGCTGATTGAGTTCTTGTTTCTGTGGGAGCTCCTCTAGCTCCAACCATATTTTTGATGCATCTTCTAGGATAGCCTCTGTTGCTTCCACTCGACACTGCATCTGTGTCTGTACATTTCTGATAGCTTGCACTCGTGCTTCTTGGATTTCTGCTGGAGTAAGTGGCCTATTCGCTTCAAGCGCGGCAATCCTTGCTTTGTATTCTTCCTCCATCTTATGTTTCTCTTCATCTAGAGCCTTTGCTCTTTCTGCTATTTTTCGTATCTTTTGAGTTATTCCTAACTCAGGCCTGATGTCGCACTGCGGAAGTTCTGTTGCGATATTCTTTAAAACAAGAGAGACATCCTGCTCTCGCTGAACATATTGCATCAACTGGGCGCTCTCTGCCTCATGCTGCGCAATGAGTTGCACATTTTCATTGGAAATTAAAACATTATGCTCATATGTGACTCGTTCTCTGTGCCTCAGCTCCATGCCTATCTGCTGAAAAATTTCTTACAGCTGGTCCACAGGCACTTCTGGTAAGTTCACCTCAAGAGGGTGGACCATCTGCACTTCCATAGGAGCAGGAAACTTAATGCTTCCTGGCGGTATATGAACAATGTTCGTGCGATCCCTTGCAATACTTTCTTCTCTGTTTTGCAAAGGGGGCTGCGAACATCCTCCTATTGTGGTTGGAGCTGGTTGGATCTGCATAGAAGCAGTCTTCTCAGTTATTGCCTTCAGTTCTCGCAACCTCTTGTCAAGGCTTGTGTGCAACAGATCCTGCGATGACTGGATCGCAGCGAATTTCTCCTGCATCTTCTCATGTATTCGGCTGGCGATGAGATCATACTCATCCTCTGTCATGATCGGTGCCTGCGGTTCTTCGAAAGTAACCGTCTTCGTTCTCTTCTTCTTTGCTCGCAGTGGGGAAGGGCCTTCAGTACCCTTTCTCTTAGGACCCACGGGTTCTTTCGCTTTATCCTTAGGATCTATCTCCGAAACATCTTCTGGATCATCAACTGGAGCATCAACTGGAACTAGGCCAGATGATAGATCATCATACATCTGTTTCATCTCCTCATCAAAACAGTTTCTAATGGTGTCTTCAACCTGCTGGATATCCATGCGAAATGGGCCAGGGGCCCATTCCTTATGTTTCCTGAATCCCTTGGGTATGATATATGTTTTATCCCTGTCGACTTTAAATTCCAGCTTAGAATGATAAAGGTCGACGACCGGCGAGTCGACACGCGGAATCGTCGCTACGGTCTCCAGCAATAGCATATAATAATCATGGAATACCATTGCGTTGTTCTTTTGCTTCTCTCGGTTATTACTCGCCCAAAGATTTGAATACCTTGTGCCTCTGCACGCCCCTGGTGCAAGTTGTGGAAACTGCGAATTGGGCGGCTCTTTCCATCCAATAAAATCCATAAGGATCAGCAGCCACGAGAAGTGGAAGCTGTGAAGCGGATCCTGCTGCGCCTGCGCACAGTATTGAAAGAAACTATTCAGCAAAAATAAACTCCAATTGTAAGGTTTACCTTTTATGATTTCAATCGCCAGGCGGATAACTGAGCCTATGACCTCCTTTGGCCTGACCTTGAAGAGGAGCTTTCCTGCCAACAGACTAACAGTAAATCGCAAGGCCTCATCCTGTATTGAGTTGACATCGTAGGCGCGACCTCCTCTTTGCAGCTGGTACTCAGCAACCTGCTTGGTTGAGAGCCTGGTATCCTTTGTGGTGCCATCAATATTTATCTGAGGGTCAAGGCCAGTCTTCGACAGACCGGTAATGCGGTGAATAAGGTCAACATTTACATCGATCCGGTTACCCAACCATAAGTAACCACCATGCACACATGAAAGTAGCATCCGTACTACAGCATTTACCTCTGGACCCCGTCCAAAGTGTGGAATCTCCAGGAGATTGAGCAGTCCCGACGGTGCTAAATGGCTTGCATTGTTCATGGGGACGAACTCATCTCGCTCTATCCTTGGGTTCCTCTCAATTGTCATGTAACGATCACGACGGAAGTGTGGGTAAAGCTTATAATCTCCCAGATTATAATCAGCAAACTTAACAACATGCATATTCCCCCGAAGGTTACCTTCTTCCTTTAATCGCTTATCTAGTGGTGGGAGTATGAGTTCGTATTTAAAATCTTTCGGAAGGACAATTTCTGGTGCATTTTCTATCCTTGGTGGGAAATATACAGTAGCGACTGTGACTTCTTCCGAAAGTTCTTGCTCCTGTTCTTCTGACTCTGTGCTACTCGGGGTCTCGCTATGCTCCATATTAGCTAAGGTCCTTGGTGACTGTCGTGTGGATGGAGAACCAGCAGTAACTTTCTTTCCTTTCTTAGCCGTGGGAGAAGTCATAGCAAGCTCAAGTCCACCCCACTGAAATCTCTGCAACACGTCTTCGAGAGGCTCGTCTGGCGCGAGGAACCCTCCCCTGCAGTACTCTGGACTTCCTATGATTGCTAGTGTGAGACAAATCAAGGTTTGCAACTGGTTCTGACTTTCCTGCTAAGAATTCTGCTGAATATACGCTCTGCTCTTCTCGAATGCTCTAAACTCTTTCGATAAAATGAACAAGTAACCCTGTGCTTTGAATAAGACGGGAATTTATCAGAAGGCGGGAATTTCAAACGGCAACGGACACTTGAGCTGGACCCGTTGGCGGCATTTAATGCATGGACAAGACAGCACCCCGCGCCCATTTATTGAAAAACGCCGTTTGAAATTTCGCTGGGAAACTGTGCGCTGGAGTGATGTCGCGTCGAATTTTCCAAATCTTAGAAGAATCAACGTACTGCTGCAAATCTTAGTACAGCAGAGACTTGTCAGTTGTACACTTAATGCTTGTCAGAAGGCGAAGTGACTAGCCCTCGGATCAATTCAAAAATTGCTATCGCACCGATCTGTTTTCTATCTCCTGCGATATGATATCGCGTCGCCTGGAAATGCAAAATGCAAAACTCGCATCGCGTCAAAATTATCGCAACAACCAGAAAAACTTGCTGCGAACTCTTACTTAAAGTACTTTCCCGGTGTAGACTCCTTAGGGTGCGATGCCTCATTTCAACTACACTGGACATCTGCACCGCTTGCTTCGTTTCTGGGTTAGGGCTAGGATGTGGCATGGCCTTCATAATACAGCTTAAGCCTACTGCCATTGATCAAGGTAGGAAGAAACTCCCCACTCAAAGTACAAAGCTGAATAGCACCTCCATCTGTTATTTGCTGAATTTGATATTGCCCTAACCAATGAGTCTTGAATTTTCCAGGGAACTTTATAAACTTACTGTCATAAAGGAGTACCAAGTCTCCAGGCTGAAAGATTTTGTTCTTAATATGCCTATCATGCCAAGCTTTTTCTCATGCTTTCTGCACTTTCTGATGAAATCCTGCGATGAATCTGTCTTCCTCCAGATTGAGCAGCTGTGCCAATCGCTCCTCTAAAGTATCAAAATCATCCATCCCTGTAAGTTGAGCAATCCTTAGACTGGGTAAAATGTATTCCATAGGCATAACAGCCTCTTGTCCATACACCAAGCTGAAAGGTGTGTGTCCTGTTAATTTCTTGCATGTGGTCCTGTAAGCCCATAATACAGCATTAACTCTAAGGTCCCAATCATCTCTTTGACTGTTACAAATCTTTGTAAGAGCATGTTCTAATATCTTATTAAAAGCCTCCACCGTACCGTTAGCTTGAGGGTGGTATGGTGTACTCTTACGGTGCTGGATTTCAAATTCTTCTGTCAAGGATTCTATGGTGCGATTCAAAAAGTGTGTGCCTTGATCGCTCATCAAAATCGCTGGGCATCCAAATCTAGTGATGATGTTTTCAAAGAGAAACTGTGCTGCTGTGGCAGCATCGCAATTCCTTACTGGTTTTACCTCAGCCCACCTGGTGAGGTATTCTGTTGCGGTAATAATATATCTCGCACCAGTTCGTTTTCCTGGTGGGTTAATAGGACCCACGAAGTCTATAGCCCATTTATCAAATGTGCGTAGCGTTATCTGTGGTCGCAACGGCATTTCATCTCTTCTGGATGGCTTCCCTGCCCTCTGGCAGATATCGCATGATCTGCAAAACTCTTTACTGTCTTTATGTAATGTAGGCCACCATAATCCTGCTGATAGGATTTTCTGAGCAGTAGGCTTTCCTGCGAAATGACCTCCTGCGATGCCCGAATGTGCTTCCTTAAGAATGGTCTGTTTCTCATGGGGCATAACGCATCTGCACAAAATTTCATCTGGACCCAACTTATAGAGATGTCCTGCAATCAAGGTGAAATCTGCTTCTTTCACCACTAATTGTTTCTTTTGTTGCTTAGTGAACTCAGACGGTGCCCACCCTGTAGTGAGAAATTGAATTATGTCTGTGTAATATTCGTCTGCGACCTGAATAGAAAACAATTGCGCATCAGGCAAGTTGTCCTCTAAATTGTTTGGTTCTTCACCTGAGTCTATCCTTGACAGGTGATCAGGCCCTGCATTTAGTCTTCCTGGCTTGACAATGATTTCAAAATCATATTCCTGAAACAGCAATAGCCATCTGCATATTCTTCCCCCTAACACTGGCTTATTGACCAAATACTTCAATGCAGAATGGTCAGTGAACATCTTGAACGGGGCACCCAACAGATAGTGCCAAAATTTCTGTAAAGCATACACCATTGCTAACCCTTCTCTCTCTGTGGTGGTGTAATTCTTCTCTGCTGTCAATAATCTCCTGCTCGAATATGCGATAGGGTGATCAATACCCCCTTCTCCTGGTTGCGTGAGAACAATGCCTACTGCGATGCCAGATGCATCCACATGAACATGAAAAGGCTTGTTCCAATCTGGAAATACCAAAATAGGTGCTGTAACCATTTTTTCTTTAAGAGTATCGAGACTCTTCTGACATTCCTCATTCCACTGAAATCTGATATCCTTCTTCAATAATTTTTCCATTGGTGCGATAATCTTGGCATAGCCTTGGATAAACTTTCTGTAGTACCCGGTATGACCCAGTGTAGTTCTCAGTTGCTTTACTGAGTTAGGTGCTGGTAAATTGACAATGATGGCGATCTTCGCAGGATCTACCATCAAGCCTTGTCTGCAAACAATGTGACCCAACAAAGTACCAAAAGGCGTACAAAATATACATTTTTTCAAGTTAAGAGAAATCTGGTGCTGTCTACATTTCTCAAACATTAATCTCAGATCTCCTATATGCTTCTTGATTAATCCAAATACAGTCCAATCATCAAAATAAACTTCTAGAAATCGATGGATGTATTCCTTAAAAACAGCAACAACTACTCTAGAAAAAATTGCTGGGGCATTCTTAAGACCAAAGGGCATTACCGTATACTGAAAAGAGCCCCATTCTGTCGCAAACGTGGTCTTGTGCCTGTCGTCTGGATGGATTCTTATCTGGTGATAGCCTGAAAAGCCATCAGTGAATGAATATATTTCTTGTCCTCCAACATTGTCTAAGACTTCATCAGTGAAGGGCGTCGAAAATGGGTCATGCAGCGATGCATCATTCAGTTTGCGCAAGTCGACACAGATCCTGATGTCTCCTTTTGTTTTCTTTTCCTGTACTACCATGGGACTAATCCACTCACTTTCTTCAACAGGCTCAATGATGCCTGCTGCTAGCATCTTATCTATTTCATCTTTTACTTTGCCTTTATACCACGGGTTCAACCTGTATGGGCGCTGTTTAACCGGCTTAGCATCCTCCTTAAGCGGTATTCGCATGACTCCTAAGTCACCCACTATTCCCTTCATTTCTGTAAACTTGGTAGGAAATAGGTCCTGATACTCCTGTAATAGATCTGTGATTTGGCCAATTGTCTCATCATCCCAATAATCTCCAATAGAGGCAAACTTAGGTTCTGTTTCTGTGACAATATTGCTCTTTTTAATCTTGATTGGTTCTGTTACAGCTGGAATTTCTAAGTGTGGTCCTTCAACTTCACGCGTACCTTCTGTTTCTGCGATATTGATACTGCGAGGATCTTCATCCTCATCGCCTGAATCTTGTGCGAAATTGTAACATTCCAAAGCATGTTCCATCTGAATGGCCCACTCGGGTTGCGAATACACTGGTAATGTGCAATCCTCAAATATTTTAGTCTTTATGATCTTCAAGGCCCGATCAATGCTTGGGTACTCAGATTCAAAATTGAAAGTAAGCAAAAAGCTTTCTTTCATAATAGGCCATGAGATAGTTCCTTTCCTTAGCTCTGTTTCTGTATACCAGTTCCTTGGAACTGTATCCAGTGTGTGAATAAACAAATGAACCAACTCATCTGCTGGAATTTTTAGCCAACTCTGTTCACAGATCATAATGTGTGCTCTGGGATCACTTTCTCCTGTATATTTCTGCTGTATAGGGTTTCTTTCTTTAGAGAACCTGATACGCATCAATCTCTTACAATCATACCATGATGCGATATGTTCCTTGTGTGTGTGCCACCATCTTGCAGGTGTAGCTCTAACTGCAAGGTCAAAAACCTCCATCCTCTGCTCTTGAGGAATCTCTTGTTCAAACTGTTGTAAAAAATCATTGACATCTGCTAATCCATCAAAAGTTGGAATATACCTGTTCTCTGCTCCAATCCATCGCAGTGATTTAGTCATGAATGCGCATCTGCGAGTAGAAACTTCATGGAGTCTATTTTGCCAATTCTCCAAGCCGACATCTGAATCTGATGTGCATGAACTATCGCATCTCTAGCTAATGTGTCCATCGGTTGTAGGATTGATGTAATCTGTCTGATTAGAAGTCATCTGATACAAATTTTCCATGTTATGCACCTCTTCTTCTGCTTTGATCGTCTCAATGTAGCGAGGACTTTGTAAAGGATCTAGTGGTGCGATAACCCGAACTTGACTATCTTCAAATGTCATCTGCCTTTTTTTTAAGTTGATAACAGACTTGTTATCAAAAGCCCAATCAATACCTAATAGAGCTGGATAGGGTCTGGTATCACCAATAATTTCTATGATCTCGAAATCGGAATACGTGTGAACGCCATCGATGTCAACTAGGACATGCGATAGGCGACCCATCGGTGATATTCTCTGCTGATTGGCTAGTCTTAGATGGATAGGGGATCTGCTTAGCTTTGGACTACCCATCTGTTCCCATGTCTGCTTAGTCAAGACATTTACTTCTGATCCTAAGTCTAGGATAACCTCATCCATTTCAAATAGTCCAATCTGCGCTGTGAGCCTCATCTCTCGTCCTGTCCTTGTATGGCCCCTTATATGGTGAATAGTTCGCTGTGTGTTGCTCAAGGAAGGACTCTGTTGACAGTGATCAATAACTTTCTGAAGTTCCTCTACAGCTTTCTCATTTCTCAGAAGTTTCAAACAACTCTGCAGGAAGGACTGTACACTTCCTGTCAATTCCTCTTCATCGCATCTTCCAGATGTGCTAGCCTGCGGTATCTGCACAGTACTAACATCATATGGTGGCTGTCGCGGTATACCCTGAGATGGTAATGCCGACAATCTGGAATGTGTCTGTTCGGCAAAGGAGGTTTTAACTTGCTGAAATGCCTCCTTATTCTTGTGTAGGTCAAGTGGGATAGATTTTTCTGGAGCTTTGCGCACCCACTGCGTTCCTGTCGTCTTTTCCACATCCTGCGATGTGTTACTAGTAGAGAGACCACTGCGAGTTACAATATTAACTCGTGGTTCTGGTTCTTTCTGCTCAGCAGCGATAAACTGGATAGTCTGATTGGCTGCTGGCTTGGCGTCCTTGATCTTGGCTATCAATATGGGACACTCCTCAATTGTATGATCGTACGATTTACAATACTTACATGTTGTAGTAGGGTTCTGGCAGTCCCTAGCGTAATGTCCTGTTCCTCCACAATTATAACAGGTAATAGGTCCACGACCACGGCCAAATTCATAGCCTCCTCCATGTTCTCGGCCTCTGAAATTTCCTCCACGGCCTCCCTGAGCCGGATCAATTTGTGGACCTGCTGATGGTCCAGATGCTTCTGATTGGACTCTGTAAAAGTCATGCTTTCTTTCTATCATTAAATCATAAGCTCTACAGTTGTTTTCATCATGTCCAACAGATTTACAAAAGTTGCAATATAGGTTCTTTGGTGTCTGCACATATTTCTGAAGGAGAGGACATTCCTGAGGTCTGTGTCCTCTAGTTCTACAAATCTCACACCATGGCCCCTGATTCTGCATCAATGGGTTAGGAGCTCCACTGGCGATATAGTCAACAAAGACAGGGCAGTTATCCTTACTGTGTCCCTGCGCTTTACACTTAGTACACCAAATCTCATGCTCAACCTCCTTTCCTTTCTTAATTTCATGCAGCTGTAAGGTGAGGTTAGCTAGCTGATTTTGTAGATTAGTCATACCTGCGCTAGTCTCTGCTAGAGGTGAAGCCTCTAGTTTCATTTCCATTTCTAATGCTTCATCTTGTGTATTTAATTTCTATTGCATTAGTGGAAGTCTGATGTGTGGTAACATCGCTGCGATAAACCACTCTTTATGTTGTTGAGGCACAAGCTCAAAGATTACCTGATCAATGAGGGTTTTGAATCTCTGATCAAAATCCCAAACAGTCTCCGTAGGTAATTGCTTAATGTCTTTAAGTTCTGCTATGCACTGTGACTCAGATTTAGGTTTTTTAAACTCTTTGATCATAGCAGTTCTAACCTGTGCAAGTGTTCTGTTTTGTCCAGCGGTATACTTCATATACCAAGTCAATGCTCTTTCCCTGAATGTGGTGGCCAGCTGGACAAGCTTGACGTTATCATCTTGGATTTGCTTAATGGTCCATATAGCTTCGCATAAGAACCAGTGCTGCTCAGGGTCCTCCGACCCTGTACCTTTAAATGTCGGTAACTTCATATCATCTCCCATTCTGTTTCTAGGTGGTGGGTTCTGGTTTGCTGTATTACTAGCACTCGGCGGTGTAGATGTAGTGGGTGTAGCGGTAGGATGCGCTGTATGGGAGCTACTGGATGGGGTTCCTGTGGGATTGCTCTGAGTCCCAACTGGTTTTTGAGGAATCCTCGGGTTCTGTATCTGTTGTCTAGGATTATCTGAGCTGTCTTCTTCAGAAGAAGATGAATCGTTTACTCTATATCTTTTACCACTACGTGTATGTCCAAGATACTCGTAATCACTCTCAGAGTCTACTGACATTACAATATCATACTACTATTCATCTGAGAATATATCCAGTACTCCTTTTTCATATAGTAATTGCTTAAGGGACAGATTCAGAGAATTTAGGTACTTACCGCGATAACCCTTGAAGAAGTACCGTTTTGCTTCGCTGAAACTCTTTCTCTGATCAACCGTGAATTCTGTGATGAAGCCTTCCAGCAAACTCGCAAGCCAGAAGTCTACTGCGCGTGAGATAGGATTATCAACACCTTTCACAGTCTGAATCAGCCCTGCTGTCCAGACAACTTCTCGATTCTTCTTGAAAACGTTGTTGTCAGCAAGCTTTGATAACCAATCATATAACTCAATAGCATAGGTTACAAAGAATATCTCATGGAGATCTGTGAAAATGTGCTTCTGTAGCCAAGCCTCAGTGCTCAGTCTAGGATTCTTGTTTTCTTTTACAGCAAACTCTCTTTCTTTTGACTCAACCCACTGGTTAAGTTCTTCCTTGGTAGGATGCCAACAGAACATCAGCTCAATGTGTTCAAACCGGCAACGAAACCATTTGTTGGTTCTTCTTGGTCCAGACCCGGTTTAGCTATGCTTTTAGACCAACATAACCCTTAGCTCACTGGCCCTTTCGGCAATAGGTCGCAGAAGCAACCTGAAGTCTCACCCGAAGTGATTCTAATGGGGTGGCAGAAGACTCAAGTGTCCTCAGCCAGGTTCTGGGGCATCCAAGGTGCTTAAACCCCTCCTTAGTCCTCCCCAAAAGGACTAACCTCTCTAGTTCTATCACTCTGACTATATCTTTGTCTTATCGCATTACGCAGGTAGCGCAATAAGCCTCCTCCTTATATGATCCTGTCCAGCGATACTTAGGATATCGCTGATGCGATATCTCCCTCCGTTCTGTCCCTGCGATATGTGACGCTTAGCCACTTCCAGGGTTGATATGTTGTTCAAGCACCCCTATCCGCTTACTGAGAGATCTTAGTATCAGTTAGTCTCTAAGCATAACCCTCACCAATGTGCTTAACCCTTGATACTTCACAACGATATGACTGTATGAAATATTGCTTAAGTGATGTTCTAACTAAACTCTTCATGCATTATGCTCATTCAATACTCACGCATTATCCTTTATTGAATCAGAGATCTATTTCAGTAGGATTCAACTATGATTTCCACACTAGTTACGCATCAACCAGAACTGAACTGATAACCATGTACATTACTTATAAACTGGAAGAAGCATTCACGTAACAGTAAAGATAAGTGAATAAGATTAACAATCATACACACGCAATCACACTACTCAGATATTTACGTGGTCCACTTCCAGGAGGGAAGCTACTCCCACGGGACTTGTGCTTCTATTAACAACTTGAGAGAGTAAACACAATTCCGCCACAACTCTTTGCAGCAGAGGTCTTCTGGGAAACTCCACTCCTGAGGGAGCCCTTCTCTATAGACCTCTCTTCTTCTCCTTCCTACTCTTCCACAGACTCTTACAGGATAATCTCTCTCTCAATCCTTGTGGATTGCACACTCTACTCAGTGAGTCGACCTCCGATCTCTGGAAGACACTCAGACTCTCTATGATCAAAGACTCAACTACTCTCTACTTAACAGCTTTAGCAATTATGTGTCCAACATTTTACATACAAAAGACTCCTATATATAGATGGCCCGAAGGTCTCATCGCGGTTACAAAACTGTGGGCCTTATCCCAACAGTGACTCAACCTTAACCACTTACAGTCAACTAGCTGTACTTTCATGGCCGCCTCTTGTCTCGTCGCCGCTTCCTGCAGTCCTTTAGTCTTTAATGCATCGGCCCATTGCTTCTTCGTTGGTTCAAGCCACGCTGACTGTAGTCCTTCTTCTTAATGGGGGTAGCTGAACCCTCTCTTCATCTTTGGCGCCTTTATTACGGTGGTTGAGTTCTCCCTTTGGCCTCTTCCTTGTACCACATGCTTTGACTTTCCTGTACCTATCGCCGCAATTCCCGTCGGAATTTGCACTACGGCGATATCTTTTCCTTGTCGCCAAAATTGGTACTTTCTCCCCAAAAATGGTTATCTTTTCCCAAAAATTAGCAGCTTTCTAATTGCTACGGAAGTTCTCTCCAACAGTACTTGAGCATTTGAAGCATTTTTACTCAGTTTAGTTGTATTGGGAGGTGAAATAGTGCCATTTCCCCAAGGGTCGAAGTGGGGTTTTTGCTGTTGAATGTGAGAGAGTTAGAACAGTATTAAAAATCAATTAATGGTGCATATGAGACCTTAATAACATACTTAACACATTATATACCTCTTTTCATAAATTTGTGGGAGTTTGGAGGCATTTGGAAGGCCATTTGCAGTGTTACCCGAGGGGGATTTGATGCACAAATTACTAGTCAAAATTACATATATTGATCAGAATACAAATCAAGTTTGCAGTAGTATTTGGAGGGCCATAAAACATCCCTGAACCTTATATTCAAGTCTAAATACCATTCATACACTCCTACAGAAGATTTGGGAGCATTTGGGTTGATTTGGAGGTCAAAACAGTAAAACTAGTCAAAGGTCGAAATTGGGAAAAAAAGTGGAAAATTGGGCATTTTAATAAAATTTGAAAAAGGGATATTACAATCGAAGACCCCAGATTTCTCCTGACTCTAGCACATTGGTGAGTCACTTCAGAACACCCAGTTATATGTTCCCGTGGATTTCTGGGTTGCCTTGGCGATTGTATTCGGAAGCCATCCAGTTACATGCTTCCTTGAGTACCCATTTCAATTCTCGTTCAGTGTACCATTGAGAGTATGAATCCCCGTCACTATGATCCCACAGCTCATCAGTTCCTCTAGTACCACACTCAGTAGTACTGTTTTTATTCCAGTGTACCAGTTCTTCAGCTCAAACATGGTCAGCCCAACAGTATGTCCCAGTTTTGTGTCCCCTCTGGACCCTTATGATGTGCACAGTGGTTCTCTATGTATCTTACAGGTCCTCCTTGTTCAGGCCTCACAGTTATTTTTTATGTATCTTAATGGTAGCATGGGTATGCCTTCCTCGTCCATATATTGCGATTTTTCCTCATTCATTATTTGAGGCCACGTATATTTTCGATCACCATATTTTGGACCCCATTGTTATTATTGTTCTATATATTGATACGAATATGGGAATGCCCGCCTCATCCATATGATCAGATTATTCCTCATCCATTATTGAGGTCATGTACTTTTAGTTTTTGTAGTTTGTTCAGGACCATTGTTTCGGGCTCTAGTTTGTTTCTTCTCTTCTCCACACCCCTGGAAAACCATACACGACTTATGATGTCTATCAGCCATACGATGAGCTCCTGCCCTCACACATCAGGGAGCAATCTATTAACACCCAAAAAGTGCTCACTACCTCATCTACCGCATTACATGACTCATTTGTCCATATTTCCTACCATATTTACCACCAGAACCTTAAAATCCCACTAAAAAGCCTCCAAAAGGCCACAAAACCATCAAAAAGCCTCCACAAGGCTAAAAAACCCCCTTTTTCCCCCAAAATTCCTCCAAAATAGCAAAAACCCTCTAAAAAGGGAATACAAAATATAAAAAAAGAGGAAAAAGAGGAAAAAGAGAAAAAAATGAGGAAAAAACCCTGTACAGCTGACCTAAACCATATGGTTCCCAAAACCATGGGCCAGCACTCCACCACTAAAAACCTATAAATAGGTGATGGAGACCCCTCATTTCATATCCACAGTCAAATACACCCTTACTCTGCCAAAATCACTCTCGAAACCCTAGCTCACCCTTGAGCTACTTTCATCCTTGAGTGCCCCTTTTGGCCCATTTCCAACCTTTTGGAGAAAGAGAAGGAGCAAAGCTGGAGTTTGGAGCAACCCTCTTGGACCATTGCAAGAACTTCACCAACCTCTACACTTGAGGTAAAATTTAAATACAAAAAAGAAAGATCTTCACCATATTTCATGTTTTTGTTATGTTTATTAATGCTCATGCTAGTTTAGAATTTGTATTGTTTTATTACTTTCATTTACTGTTTATTGAACTGCTACTAAGGAGTCCATTCTCCTTAGTAGGTGCTCATTTGCACAAGCTAGGGTGAAAACCCTAGATACACAGGGTTCAAGAAGATTGATGTCAGCAGGGATGTAACATTTTATGAAAACTTAGCATTTATCAAATCAAGGAAGACACCTGTTGAAGATCATGAAGAACCAAACGAAACCAAATTTCAAGACACTACTATGACTGAAGCAATTCCAGATGTTTATCGTGAAATTGAAGATTCGCAAGAACCTGTAGATCCACCTTGTGAGAATGACTCTCACAAGAGGAAACCTGCATGGGCTAGAGAGCTCATTCAAGATGCAGAAAGATATGGCATTCCAGAAGAAGAACATAGAGCAAAGAAGAGAACTAGATTACATACCAGCTATGTTGCTTTACTCTGTGATATCATGAACAAATAACCTTCTAGTTATGAAGAGGCAGCGGAAAAGAAATAATGGAAGGATTCCATGGTCAAGGAATACCAATCAATAATGAAAAATGATGTTTGGGATGTATCCCCAAGACCTTAAGGGAAGTCTATGGTGACTTCCAAATGGATCTACAAGATCAAGCATGCTGCAGATGGCAGCATAGAAAAATACAAGGCAAGGTTTGTAGCTCGTGGATTCTCCTAGAAAGAAGGAATAGACTATGAAGAAACTTTTGCTCCTATAGCCAGATACACTTCCATCAGAACAGTACTTGCTCTGGCTGCAGTGATGAAATGGAAGATACACCAAATGGATGTCAAGATAGCCTTCTTGAATGGTGTAGTCGAGGAGGAAGTGTATGTGGAGCAGCCACTTGGTTTTGAGACACATGACAGGAAGTCATATGTGTGTAGGTTGAAGAAAGCCTTGTATGGCTTAAAGCAACCTCCTAGAACTTGGTATGGTAGGATGGACAGTTTTCTATCTAGTTTGGGCTTTACCAAGAGTAAAGAAGATTCCAACCTTTACTACAAGGTTGAGGAAGGCAATCCTGTGATACTATTGTTGTATGTAGATGATCTGTTTGTAACAGGTAATGATAGTTTGATTACCAATACCAAGAGGAAGCTTACAGCCGAGTTCGAGATGAAGGACTTCGGGATGATGCACTATTTTTTAGGCATGGAGGTGTGGCAGAGTGCAGATGGGATCTTCCTTGGACAAGGGAAGTATGCAGTTGTGAAGAAACTGCAATAATTAATTAATGAAAATACATGAGATATCAGAAATAATAGAACTCAAAATCAATTTTATATTGATCACGGGCCACTTCGAGGGGGCAACCTCCTTTGAGCAAGCTCAATACAATTAACTTCAAGGTGGCTTCAATGACCTCAACACACACTTATATACTAAGTCTATGCCCAATACTATGAGACAAAACCATGGGACATATAATACTACGGGACGACTTACAAAGCATATGCGTCCAACACAATATACTAACATAGTAAAGAGAAGGGTTGACATGGGTTCCTAACATCCCCTCTCCCTTAGAAAAAGCTTTGTCCTCAAAGCTTTGGTTAGGGAAAATGCTGCAGAATCTGAAGTAGTGGTTCCCCGGTAGCATCCTCAGGTTGCATTTCGGGCGACTAACACCTTTGGAGTGTCAGGGAGGATTTCTTGGAAGGATGTAGATGAAGAAGAACCCTATTAGCTATGTGAAAAGTGCGCTCAGAATGGTGCTGATTGGCTTGTTGTTGCAATCGAATTCTGGCCATGTGAAGATTGTCCTACAGAATGAGAAGAATCTGATCACAGTTTCAAAGAACCGAGTCAATTTCTTGAACTGGGGAGTTGCTAAGGGTGTATGGAAGAAGAACTTGCGGTGTTTGTCCATATACTGCTTCATATGGTGTCTTTGTAGATGTGGTATTGTACCACCAGAGCGCTTCTAAGAAATCCATAGAAATAGTTGGCCAAATCTGTGTAGGGATGGGCAAGGGTTTGAGTAGTCTCGAAAGGAGTTGCGTTTCACCCTTGTTGACCTGGAAAGTGTCATAGTCAGCCACCATCTGTTGAATTATCATTTTCAGTCCCTGCCAAAAGAAGTTACATTGTTCCCGGTCATACATTTTGAAGAAACCAAAGTGCCCTGTTGATGAAGAAGCATGGAGTTCATAGAAGAGATAGCCCTGTTGAACATATTGCAACCAATTTGGAACAAGCAGAGAAAGAGTTGTAAGAGAAACTGGGTCATTAATTGTGCGAGAAGGAGCATCTGCCACCATATTGTCCTTACCCTTCTTATAAGTGGTAGCATAGGGATAACCCATTTCAGGTGTGTTGGTGAGGAGACCCATTGTTCCAGGAAATTTTTCAGACCCTGGATACTAGTCTTGATGCCGAAATAATTCCCTAATAGGTATGGCTGCCACTTCTGTACTACATATAAAATAGCCATCATTTCCTACTGAGAGGTAGATGTGGCTAAATTCTTACCGGAAAGGTCTCTGGAAGGTAGAAAGCTCATTGGTTCAGTAAAGACACCTGCATATCTATCCAAGGAAGTAGTGGAGACTGTTGATAGGTGCATTTGAATGGAATGGAGTTGGGCGATGACACCATGTGAATTGTTCTTAAGGATTTTTTCCAGGCGATGTGAACTGATGATGCAGAGAGACCCTGGTTGTAAGCCTATTAATTTGTTTTGTGCCCCATTGACTGAAAACTACATCCAAAGTTCAACAAAATGCCATAAGATGGGGCCAAGTGTGCATAACCATTGAACGCCCAAAACCACATCACATCCCCCTAAGGACAAGGAAAACATGTCAGAGCACAGGTTATAATCTTCCAAAGAGATACGCACATTGTGAGAATTCCCCTTGCAAGGTAAGGTGCCCCCATTGGCAACCATGACTTCAAAGTTGGAGCAAGAGTGGATGAAACAATCAACATGTTTGGCGATCCAAGGGTCAATGAAGTTATGTGTGCTGCTAGAATCAATGAGTATTGTAAGAGGGAACTTCTTGAAGTATCCGTTGACCCACATTGTTTGGGGGGTGGTGACACCGGATAAAGCATTGAGAGATATCTTTGGTTGGTCATCCTGAGATGGGTGGTTAATAGGCAACTCGTCAATGTTGATCTGATCATCCATTGTATCTGGAGCTTCTTCACCAATTTTAGAGGCTGGCAGAGAATCCATATCCAAGAGATAGAGCTTTTGTTGAACACATTTATGTCCCCGAGTGAGTTTTTCATCACAATTATAACAGAGCCCTTTTTCTCTGCGTTCCTGCATCTCTGTTTCAGACAAATGCTTGATAGGAGTTGGTCGAGGAGCTGGCAGGATGGGAGGTCGTTGAGAACCCATATTTTGGAAGGGAACAAAAGAGGGTTTGGAGTATTATTAGGATGCAAGCTTGTCTTCTGCCAACTTAGCCAACCCTAGGACTTCCATCATTGTGTTGGGACATAACATTTTAACCTCTGACCGAATTTCATCCTTAAGACCACTGATAAACCAACTCTTGTAGAATTCATCAGACAATCCTTCTATGTGATTGGCTAGTTTCTCAAATTTTGTCTGATACTCTCTCACTGTGCCACTTTGACGAAGTTTAGTGAGTGCTCCAGTGAAGTCATCAAAAACACTAGGACCAAATCACTGCAAAATGAGTTGGCAAAAATATGTCCATTTTGGTTCATCATGAGCCTTGATGTACCCACGGTACCATTGAAGGGCTTCCAGTTCCAAATGAAAGGATGCAAGTGGAACTTTTTGGACATCAAAAGTATTATGCAGATTGAAATAATGATCTGCACGATAGATCCATCTAGTGGGATCAGTACCGTTGAAGCGAGGAAATTCAAGCTTCTGACCACAAAAATTGTTGGAAGAAGAGAACCCATTGGCTGTAGAAGATTCTTGCTGTCGATTATTGTTCATGGCTGAATGTTGAAGATGGACGCTGAGAATTTTTTTATCCAAATCTTGGAGTTTGGTTTGGATGGCTGCAAGTGCTTCCTCCATGGTTTTTACTCCTGCGTGGGTGACAACCATAACTAGGAGATTTTTTATTTTTTTTGGAAATGGATAGAAAAACACAAACAAAAGATGCTTTAGTAAAGGAAAAATTGGATTTGGGAAAAACTTGGAGTGGTAATTGGGGATTGAGTAGGTTTTAGACACTTTCTGATGGACAGGGAGGCAACAAATGGGGATTTCAGAAGTGGGGTGAAAGAATGAGAAAATTTGGTAGAGAGGGACAAAGAAGCAGAATTAGGAAAGGAACACGGTAGCAAAATTTGAAGGCATTTGGGTGAAAATTGAAGGAGTTATGGCAAACCCTAAAAATAGACAAATGTGGGATTTCTGGTCTTGGGAAGTGGAATTTGGGATAGGGTCTTTAGGAATGAAATATGCAGAATGGGATTGCAAGGATGTCAATTAAGTTTCAGGGAAAACAGAGTTGAAACAAGGGAGATATGGCTGAAAAATAGAATTTTATACTCTGTTTCAAAAATGGATCGGCAACAGTGGCGCGGAAGGGATCCGCAACAGATGGATCTGCAACAACACGGAAGGGATCGAAAATGATTGAATCTGAAACAGCAACTGGATCTGGAAAGACTTTCAGAATAGACCTGAAACGGATGAATCTGGAGCGGAAGTGATCGGCAACAGTTCAACTTAAAATAGATATGGACCCTAGGTATGTGCGGCTTCCTATCGGTTCAAAGGATTCACTCGGCCACCAATGCTGTCTGACGACTTGCGTATTGGGGTAGTACCCCTCACTCCACGACTCAAGTGAAACTGATAACCGCTTTGCCACAAATGACAGCTCTTGGTTTACCTCACGGGTGGGAACTATTCAATCAGGTAGGGGTCGTTGCCCTTTTTGCTGGCAGGTCCTCTCAATGGGCCAACTACTTTGGGGTTCCTGTGGTACTCCTCACAATGAGTTTTAGGGCTTATGCCCAAGTACTTCCCACAGTTAAGCGGATATGGGTTATTCCCAAATCCGAACTTGCAACAGATGCGAAAAAAAAAATTTGGCAGAAATTCCACCCAACAAGCCCAAGAAAGTGCTCTAATACCAGATGTGAAGAACCTGTAATAATTAATTAATGAAAATACATGAGATATCAGAAATAATAGAACTCAGAATCACTTTTATATTGATCATGGGCCACTTTGAGGGGGAAACCTCCTTTGAGCAAGCTCAATACAATTAACTTCACGGTGGCTTCAATGACCTCAACAAACACTTATATACTAAGTCTATGCCCAATACTATGAGTCAAAACCATGGGACATATAATACTACGGGACGACTTACAAAGCATATCGTCCAATACTATGGGCTAATATAAACTATGGATCAACAAATACTACGGGACGACTTACAAAGTATATGTGTCCAACACAATATACTAACATAGTAAAGAAAAGGGTTGACATAGGTTCCTAGCAGTAGTAGAGATCCTGAATAGGTTCGGGATGATGAACTGCAAGGCCATGGCCACACCTATGGCATTGAACCTGAAGCTTCTGTGTGAAGCTTCGTCTGATCCAGTTGATGTGACTATGTATCATCAGATGATTGGGTCCTTGATGTACATGACGAACACGAGGCCAAATATTTGCTTTGCAGTGAACACATTGAGCCAGTTCCTGATGGATCCCATAGGTGTTCACCTGGTTGTTGTAAAGCATATTCTGAGGTATCTGAAGTCTACAGTTGACTATGGGCTCAAGTATGATGCGAATCAAAAGTTTAACCTGTAGGGTTATGTTGATTTCAGTCTATGCAGGCAGTGCTGCAAATAGGAAGAGCACTTCTGGGTGCTGCTTCAGTATGGGATCATGTGTGATCTCTTGGTTTAGCAGGAAGCAGTCCCGCGTCGCACTGAGTATAGCTGAAGTAGAGTATGTTGCTACTTGTTCAGCTAGTTATGAGGTAGTATGGCTTTGGAAGCTACTGTCTGAGTTATTTGATCTCCCGTTGGAGGCTACTGGTATCCTTTGTGACAACGAGAATTGTGTGAAGGTGTATGAGAATCCGGTGTTCCACGACAGGTCGAAACACATTGAGATCAAATATCACTATCTCAGGGATATGGTGTAGAGAGGAGTAGTGAAGCTCTTGTATGTTGCGACAGATGAGCAGGTTGCAGATGTACTGATGAAACCACTAGCCAGAGTGAAGTTCAAGTACTTCAGAGAGAGGCTTGGTGTTCTTCAGATTGATGACACTTCGAGGAAGAACTGATGGAGACATTTGTTGGAGCCATTCCAAGCATGATGAGAGGAGGATCCTTCCCATGGCTGTGGATGTAAGTGCTGGATGATGAGCATCAGGATGAGGCTCCAGTTACTGCTCTATGTATGTATGCAACATATTGGATATTGGACATGATCAGTGGATAATTTATATGTATGTATGCATCATGTTCGATGTTGGATATGATCAGTGGATCATTTATATGTATGTATGCATCATGTTGGATGCTGGATATGATCAGTGGATCATTTATATGTATGTATGCATCATGTTGGATGCTGGATATGATCAGTGGATCATTTATATGTATGTATGCATCATGTTGAATGTTGGATATGATTAGTTGGATCATTAATATGTATATGTATGTATGCATCATGTTGGATGTTGGATATGATTAGTTGGATCATGTGTATGTATCTGTGGATGTATTAGGTGGATACATGGTATGATCAGGTAGATCATGTATGTTGATATGTATCAGGTATGATCAGGTGGATCATGTATTTGTATGTGTATCAGGTGGATACATTGTATGATCAGGTAGGTCATGTATGATGATATGTATCAGGAAGATACTGTGTATGCATCAGGTGGATGCATTGTATGATTAGGATGATCATGGATGACGAGATTCAGGATGTTTCTCTAGATGACACGCATCAGGATGATGCAGTGTTGATGATCAGGATGATCATGTGTACATTAGGATGATATATGGTGAGTATCAAGTTGATACTCTGTGGCTGTGGAACATGTATAATTTGTGCCCTAAGAGATTTACATATACTCTTTCGAGGTTTTGCCTATGGCATGTAATTTGTGCCCTAGGATATCTGGCAAATGCTCTTTCGAGGTTTTTCTTAGGAGGACATATAATTTGTGCCCTGGGAGATTTGCAGGTACTCTTTCGAGGTTTTTCCTATGGCATGTAATTTGTTCCTTGGGATATTTGGCAAATGCTCTTTCGAGGTTTTGTCCTATGGCATGTAATTTGTGCCCTCATAGATCCGATTGGTTGATCCGTGTGCTTGTAATCAATCCTGGGATGCTCTTTCAAGGTTTTGCCATGACCACATGTAATTTGTTCCCTGGGAGATCCGATAGGTTGAGCTGTGTGCTCGTAATCAATCCTGGGATGCTCTTTCAAGGTTTTGTGGTGACCACATGTAATTTGTGCCCTAGGAGATCTGATAGGCTGAGCCATGTACTCGTAATCAATCCTGGGATTCTCTTTCAAGGTTTTGTGGTGGTGTCACATATAATAGTGCCTTGGGAGATCCGACAGGTAGAGTCGTGCACTCGTAATAGCCTGGATTCTCTTGCGAGGTTTTGTGATGCACGTAATAAGTCCTGAGAATTCCACAGTATGGCCAGTGATGATGAAGACCTGTAGGTGGTTGGCCTACATCCAATATGAAAAAGGACTGGCTTTGTAGAACTTCTTATGACGAGTAGATTCAGAGATTGATTGAGATAGAAGCAGCCGTGATGATGACGATGATTCAAGGATGATGATTCACTGATGATGATCCAGAGAAGAAGACTTGTGCTAGCAGATCTGTGTCGAGAAATTCCTTCCTAGGTAAGAGGGAGTGTTGATGTATATGTAACTTCGGAATGTATTTCACCCATGTATTTCATCTATGTATATTGTACTCCGATAGAGATGTTATTATTCTTCTACACGGAAGTGTCATAATTTGTATTTACAACTGTCTCAAGTGTCGTAACTTGCCGATGGGTTATTAGACCACCATGTGTGGGGTCGGCCCTGATTAAGCTAACATTGGGTTATTGTACTAAGCTAGACAAGTCAACCCCATAAGTTTATTGGGCAGTCAGGACAAGTATAATTAGAGATCTCCCGATCTCTATTTGGATCACTTCATAACTCACTCTTCCATCACTCGGAAATTGGTGCACATCTGAGGAGGAGGATCAGCTACTAGGAGGAGTCTATCTCTGTGTACTTTGGTTGTACTATTGCTCTATCTATCTCTAAGGAAGTTGTGGGTTTTTTCACCTTAGGTTTTTACCCACGGAAATTCTGTGTGTCTATTGTCTCTTATGTTTGCATCTTATGATGATTGATATGCTTGCTATGATTGATATGCATTGATATACTATACATGTTATTCTCTCAGTAAAGATCCTAGAGTATATTGAATTAATGCTTGAAAATTTAACAATATAAACCCTTCTGTAATCCGTATCCCGCAATTTGCGGGTTGTAGGTTGCGGAACATAAAACACAATGTGTGGTCAAACCATTCCTGCATCTCGCAATTTGCGGGTTGCGGGATTACGAACCACTTTTATTAAAATATCTTTCCGCATCCTGCAATCTGCAATTGTGGGTTGCGGGTTGCGGAAAGAAAAAACATTTTGTGCAATTTTCTACAACCTCTTTCCACATCCCGCAATCCGCAATTGTGGGTTGTGGGTTTCGGAAAGAAAAACTACAGGTGCAAACAAGGAGCCCGCAACCCGCAATTGCGGGTTCCATATTGTGGGTTATAGGATGGTTGAAATTTTTCAACCAAAAAATTATTTCCGTAGTTTCATAAACACATACTAAAAATACATAAATTTTAAGAAGGAAAATTTACTAACTTAATCAAATCAATTCAAAGGCAGTAAAATGAAAGGAAAACAGGATGAACAACCCCAATAATTGATTAAGCTATTCTTTGATGTGGAATTGGGGCTCCCATATTTTTGGATAAAACATGGGATCTGTTGTGCCTACAACAAATGGCGACAGGCTGGGAAGAACCAGTTATCTCTAAAGAAGAAACCCTTAGTTACAAAGTAGCCATGCCAACCAACTCATGTTTCAACCTGCAATTTGCAAAATGATCTCATGAGAACACAATCAAAACAACAGAGTTAGCCATATGATCGATACATTCCCATCCAAAACCAATTAATATTAATACTTAATATGATGAGGCAATCTACGAGCAAAACAAAAATCATATAATCTTTATGTAATCATGGAAGGGAAGATTTATGATTAACCTTTGGAATATACTCAAAGTCATTCTGGATTAGAATACATGAATCACCTTGGCTTTATTAATTATTTATTTATGTACAAGTATATTTCCTTTTTCTTTTTTTTTATATTTCTTTTAGCTATAAATAAGACTTTTGCTGATATAAGGCCATTTCCTTGACTTTGTGATTAGATGTTGGCAATTCCATTCACAAACTTGATTCGGAAACTGAACAAGCTAGCTCGGTCAGGAGACTCCTTGTCTTTCAGTTTTCTAGGATGAAAGCAATTACCATGGCTTGGTGACCCTAGATGGCAATTCCAGTCCAAAATCAAATTCATGATCATGGTAGGGCTGGCTTGCAATAAGACCCCCCTTATCCTTATATACAACAAACTATCTTACATAAGAAAACATAAATTTATTAGTGCATAGGTTACAAGGCACTACCATGGCTTGGTGACCACATGACAACAGTTTTACTCATCGATGCTTTGTAGATCATGAATGGACCGACTTGTGATAGTATCTTCCATCTTCCAGCCAGAGTTTAAAGTCATCTCCCAAGTTTGGTGGCTTGATGTGGAGATGTCATTCCACTTAGACATCTATGAACATAATGGTTTGGCTTGTAATGAGACCCCCCATCTTGTAATCTACTTTTATTGAAATAGATTAGTATCCAAAGTGATCAGAATGGCATCCAGATTAGGTAAGTCTAACTAGGCTATAAGATATTACGCCATTTACTCATGAAACACAAGGTAAAGAACTCCAATATGCTCTTCAAATTCAATTAATCAGAAAAATATTTAAAAGATATTGATGATAATGGGAAAATATTGATCAAGGCCCTGCAAAAATTGACTGTTTGAAGCCATGAAGAGAATTTTCTAATATAGGCTGAATGAAGAAACAACTGGCATGCTACCTGAAAACTGTAGATCGTACTAATATTAGAAACACACTGATCAACAACCTTTTCCAAATGTGCAGACTTATTCAAAAAAAGAAAGAATCATAAAAAGGAAAAAACAATCAAAACCAAAGGGGAGAAAACAAACGACCCTTTATGTACAAGTGGACCAACCTGTTCTGCTCAAACAAAGTACTTCTTGAGCAGCTAGAAATTCACTGGGTAGTTTTCTGAAGAACCTTCCAGTGTTTGTAACCGAACACTGCCTGAACCAATATTTTTTGTAACAATGAAAGGTCGTAGCCATAAGCATTGGAACTTAGTGTAATCATTCTTCTCCTTATGTTGCTTGTTCCATTTTAAAACTAAGTCCCCCTCAAAGAACTCCTTGCCAGATGAAGACTTCTCATCGAACCGCCTATTCACAAGTTGTTGATGTTGATACAACTTGTTTTTAGAATTTTCCCTATCCTCCTCTAGTTTGAGTAATGTGTCAATTCTGTGTTGCAGTGGGGAAGAGTCATCTTCCTGTATAGACTGTGCTAGCTATAGTGAAGGGATCAAGAGGTTGGTTGGTAAGATAGCCTCCTTACCATAAAATAAGCAGTAAGGGGAGTTTCCAATGGCGGCTTTAGGAGTGACACGATCTTCCCAGAGAGCATCGTATAAATGTATATGCCAATTTTTGTGGTGAGTAACCACTGTCTTTTTTAAGATGTTAATTAAATTCTTATTAGAAGACTCTGTTAATCCATTTCCCTGTGGATAATAATTGGCATAAATTTTTAATTTTATCCCTTTTTCAAGGGAATATTGAGACAATTCAAAAGAGAAGAAGTATGAAGCATTGTCAAACACTAGAAATTCTGGAGCACCAAACCTTGTGACTACCTGAATTTCAAGAAATGAAATTACTTGGCTCATGTTCGCTTATCTAAGAGGGACTACCAAAATATATTTGTGTTGCAGGGAGGAAGGAGGATTAATAGGTCCGACAAAATCCATACCGCACTGCTGGAATGAGAATTGAACTATGACTGGCTACAAGGGAAATGCAGGTTTCTTCAGCACACTTCTGACCTGGTTCACATCTTCTAGCGGAAGCATAGGCATCTTTGAACAAAGTAGGCTAGTAGTAACCCACTCTTAAGATCTTGTGGGAAGTGGTTTCTCCTAAGAAGTGTCCTCCTGCGGGTCCTGCATGAAATTACAAAAGAATATTGTCAGTTTGAGCTCTCTCTAGACATCTAAGGAAAACACCGTCATAATTGTTTATGAACAAAACACCATCTAAGAATTGATATGGTGCTTCTTTTAATCTTAAGGATCTGTTTTTTTTTTAGTCAACGGTTTCAAGAGCACACCCATGAATTAAGAAAAAATTAATGTCATCATACCAGTAGGATGCTTGAGTAGTGATAACATCGACAAAACCTGTCGAGGTGCTTTCTTCTTGTTCCCACTCGATTCGTTGTTTTACAAGATCATTCGACGTAGTGGTAAGCAGACATAAACCTTCTCCTTTCACTATTTTTGTTCGTTTAATCTCCAAATCGTATTCTTGCAGAGATGTCATCCAATGTGCTCTTTTCTCTCCCAATTCTTTTTGAATCAGAACATTTCTAATAGCTGCATAGGGCACAATCACTTTACTTCTAGACTTTAATAAGTATGGTCTAAAATGTTCAACTGATTTATAGACCGCATAAGATTGTTTGTCTATTTTGGATTAATTTAACTCTATGCCTTTGAATGTTGAAATCATAAAAGAAATGGGAATTTTGAGATCATCTGGGTGTTTCTGTGTAAGAACAGCAGCATAGGAAAAGTCAGTAGCAAAAGTATATAAAATAAAATCCTTACCAAAGTAAGGAGACATAAGGGGAGGAGATTCCGCAATAGCCTTCCTAATCTTAGTAAAATCATTTCGTTTTTCATCACACCATTTATACTATGCCTCCTTAATCATCAATTGTAAAGGTTTAACAATTTGCGCAAAATTTGGGACAAATCTGCGAACAAAATTTATCTTACCAAGGAAAGATTGCATGGCTTTGCATGTACCTGGCAATCCGATCCTTGTGATGGCCTCTGTTCGTTCATGATTGATAATCATACTTTCTTTTGAAACAATAAATGCCAATAGCTTACCTTCAGTTACTATGAAGATTGATTTCTTAGGATTGAGAGAAATTCCGTATCTTCTGCAATGTTCGAATACCTGTTTCAGGGCAGACAAATGTTCATGTCGTTTTTTTGAAAAGATAGTAATATCATCTAAATATACAACAATAGAATCGTGAATAAGTCCTCTGAAAGCTATTTCCATTGCTCGTTGGAACGTAGTACCTGCATTTATCATCCCGAATGGCATTCTCCTATAGGCAAAAGTTCCCCAAGGGGTCCTGAAAGTTGTTTTTAATTGATCATCAAGAGCAACCAAGACTTGGTTATACCCTGAAAAACCATCAAGGAGAGGAAACATTTCTCAACCTGCAACTCTCTGTAAGATTCGTTCCATAGGGGGAAGAGGGTAATTATCTTTCTCGAAATCTTTATTAAGATTTCTAAATTCAACACAGACTAATGTCACCATTTTTCTTGCAAATTGGTACTGAATTGGCGATCCACTGTGTATGCCTCAACGAAAAGATAACTCTTGCTACAAGGACCTTTTCAAGATCCTTTTTGACATAAGGTTCCAAGCTAGGATGCATCTTCCTGAGCTTCTGCTGGTAGGGTTTAGTGTCTGGCTTCATCGGTATATTACGGTGCATGATATTAGTGTCAAAGGTTTTTAGCTCGTCATGTGTCCAAGCAAAGACATCCTTAAATTCTCTACAGAACTTGATAAAAGCTCTCTTTTTGTCAGGTGAGCAGTCAACCCCTAGGTTAATCATGTGAGGGTTATGTTCACTTCCCAAATTTACTTTTTCATAATTGAGAGAAGAGCTATGAGTTTTACAATTAATCTTCTGCTTGAACTTATCTTGGAGGTCATAGAATTTTCCAGGTTGATAATTGATTTAGGAATCAAATTGGAAGTGCAAGTAGGATCAACTAGAGACTTTTCATGCTCAATTTCATCAATGGAAATATCTTGAAACATGTCCTGAGCTATAAGAAAATATAGAATCTATTGATCATCATTAAACACTTTCCAACTGGTTATATTGTCCAGGATCGAAGGTATGTACATTAATTCAATAGCAAAAGTATATGGTGACAAATCTTCTAGAGGTATCAGCCTGGATGCAGTATTAGCTAGCAGGTCAGCATCGAAATTCTGAGATCTTGGGACCAACTTAATATTAAAAGCATAAAAAGAATTTGTTATGTCCCTTACAAAATTTCGATAATTAAGTAAATGAGGAGATATGCAATGAATCTTGTTCCTTACCTACTTAACTTTTATTTCTGAATCTCCATAACACTCAATTACTTGGGAATCTATTTCAATGGCTTTCCCGAGTCCCTGTACCAAGGCCTCATACTCAACAATGTTTTTGGTATATTCAAACTCAAGCCTGCAGGAAATCATGGTTTTGGTTCCCTTAGGATCGATGAGGAAACAACATGCACCAACTCTATCTTTAGATCTGGAACCATAAAAAAACAGAGTCCAATCATTCAAATCTAACTTAAAATCAATATTCACACTATATACATTATGTACAACATAACTTGAGAATGGAACATATGTAAAATTGAGAATCTGAGACTGATTCTGTTCACTCTCAGCAGGTGACAAATCTGCAGGTAAGTCTCCAAAAAATGTATCAAAATTTAAATGTTCAACATGTGAGCTAAAGTATGCAACAAGCTCACTAGGGTCATTCAAGTCCATAACAATTTGCTTCATATAAGGCTCCCTGCTGATATTTATCCTGTTTGGCCTCCCATTTTAAGGAAGCCACAAGTGAGACCAGACGGTTGCAAAGTAGCCCTTAATTTTTTCCAACCAATCTCTGCTCAGCCACATCCCATACATCTCTGGGATGTCAACCACAATGATATCCATAGTTTGGTGGATCCTGGGGTCAGCAGATAAAGTCAACATAACATTCCTTAGTCCCCCCACTACTCTCACTTCGAGCTGAACAATTTTAGTAGGACATGGCTCCCAAGAAGCATTTAATTTCTTGCAAACTGATAAGGGCATCACATTGGATGAGGCCCCTGAATCTACCATACAATTATGAAAGTTCATGTTAAATATCTCAAAGGTTAATAAGAAAGGAGGTGTCATTTTCCCAATAGGTTTTGGGCTGCCGGTTTTGGTGTTTGTATCTAGATTATTGTTTTGAGTCTCCCTAGGTTTGTTGACAATTATGCTTTTGGGAAAACTGTCCCTCATAGCGGGGATCTTCAAAAGTTCAAATACAAAGATATTGTCTTTCATCATCTTTAAGTCATCAATCAAGTTGTATTCTATCTCAGGAATAAGTGTATCCTTTTGTATGGTTTTTCTGGATCTATTTGTTGTGGGCGTATAAGTATAAGCTTCTTGAGTTGGTTGTCCTTTACTCGTGTTGTAGGGGTGTTAGACATTAAATACCGTTTCAGGCTCTTCTTCTTCCTCAACCATGGGAAGTTTTGCAAAAAAACTAATAGTATTTATCTGTTGGTCTTCTTCCTCATCTAGATGTTCAAGATCTTGATTCTCCTATAGTTCTTGTTTAGGGGGATGAGGAGAATGATGGGATTATGAAACCAGGGCTTTAAAGATAGACAAAATTTCCTCAGAGTTCAACCCTTCCTCAGGATTGGGTGGGACATGGTTTTGTTGGGGTTGATAGGGTCTTCTAAATGGTTGTCTATTGAACCACCTATTTGTGTTCTAGTTTTCAATGTTAGTTCTCTTAAGGTCAACCATTTCATTAGATATCTTCTAGAGTATTTTCTTCATGTCACCCATTTCGAAAGGGTCTTTATCTTGTGCAACAGGTTTTGTGAGAACATCTATTTTCTTACGTGAAGTGGAAGGTTGATGTAATGTACCCACCTACTAACCCAATGCAAGGAAGGGAACATGGCACTAAAATCTGGGCATTTCATAAAACTCAGCCCACTAATTAGAATCATAAGAATTTAAACATTGGTGTGCAGATACAATCAGGCAATATGCACAGCAGAATTTAAAACTAATCCACACACCCACTTCATGCTCATCCAGCATATCAAAATAATCATTAATTAAACATTGCAGAAGTAAATACATAGACATAAAAACACTTATCTTCATTTTGCAACTGCCCCAAGCAACTAGCTATGTCGCTGCAACGTTCCACCCAGCCATAGGCTCTTCGATAGCTTATACTGAGTCCGTCTAAAGGCCACCCTCGAGCTGGGCATGATTCTCACAAGGAAAGGGGACATTCACTCTCTCACAACCAATTAATCATTCCATCTGAGCCAAGCCAGTCGATAGCTGGGTTTATCTGGCTACAATTGAGCCATGGATGCTTATTCTCAAGCTCAAGCCAAAGCAATGAATACCCATACCCATACCCCAGCATATTCATTTATCACACAGCAAGCACAAACATTGGGCATAGATACACATTTCCAGCAATGGAATTCACAAACAAGATGGCCATAGATTTTCCCCAAATCGTGGCTCACCCAAAATGAGCTGTGGGAAGGAAATTGCATCCACAGGGAGGAAAAACGTTTGCTCCCCAACTTTCTCAGCATTTAGCAACAAAAATGGTCTCTATGGAACCCCCGCTCCATTCCTCTTCTTCCCCACTGGTATACAACACAAAAATGCCCTTCTCTACTAGGAGAATGAAGGAAAACACAACCAACATGTCTGGAAAACGCCCAGGTAGCTCCCCACTCGTGAGGGAGAAGGAATGCTCCTGGATAATGGCTTGGGGGAGAAATTCACGGCTCTTTTCTTGCCCAAGAAGAAAAATGCGAATTCCCATGCAGGATGGTTTTCCCATACTCGAATTTGGATAGCCATACCTTCCATTACCCAAGGCATTAACTACCTCAACCAACTCTTGGGAGAAATCAATAATTGGGCACAAAAGTCAACATGGGTAGTTGAGGGTTTGATGGGTTCTCTCATTAACACTTGGCTTGACCTGATTGGCTCAAGGGTTTGAATTTTTTCCCTCCCAATTCCTTGTGAAATCATGCCCCCATCTCTTTGTTGCATTGCATAGCTACTTGTGGGTATTTTTATTAAAATGCATATTACATGATATTTGAATTTCCAATGTGCATTTCTAGCACGCAAATCATATGCATCACTGAATTGATGGCGGGGCCTTGGCCTTGAGCTCCTCACCATGATTTCATAACAATATTACATCATTTATAATGTTAATGCCATGGGGTCAAACTGGGGACATTACAATTGATATGCTAAAGTATCCGTATTATCCTTCAAACCAAAAATATCCTTCTCAACCTGAATGGCTTCAGCAAAGGCCTCTTGCAAAGTTTCTTTGTGTGCCCGTTTAACCCACATAGCAATGGGAACCGGTAAACCCTTCACATAGTATGCAACCAGGAGTTCTTCCGCAGGAAGATGAATAATGGGAATTCTATTTTTTAGGTAGGAAAATATCTGATTATAATCTTTTACTCTTTCTTTACCTCGAATTTTCATAGAGGACAAATTGATTACCAAGTCTTTGGGTGTCTTATCATCTCCAAACTTTTGCATGAATATTTTCTCAAACTCATCCCATGAACTGATAGACCTAGCTTCTAAGGCAAAGTACCAAATGGATGCTTTCCCCTAGAAGGTATATGGGAATAACCTACAAACTATATCCTCATGGATAACATTTCTAAGACTGATGGCTTGCATTAATGTCTTTATGTGATCAAGTGTAGGTGACTTTTCATCAGGAACGAATGTAGGCAGCCATTTTTCAGGATTTTTAGGGAGTCTGTGTTGGTCCCCTAGGATAAAAATGACATGCTGGTCCAACCAGGGTTTGTTTTGACCTTCATCCATTGGTATGTCCTCTAAAGATGAGATCGAGAATGAATCACTATATGAGGATTCTTCAAATGAAGAAGATGAAGACAGAGGTGGTGGTGGTGGTGGTCCACTTGTTGCCACTTGTGGCTGATCTTCTTGTGTTTCCCCAAATAATGTGTCAAGGTTAAAATTTGGGAGTATATTGTGGCGGGGTGAATTGCGGTGTTTAGGATTCTAGTCACCTGAGTTCTAATTATCATAATTATTGGCTTGTGGCTCAGTGTTCTGGTGATCTTGGGTTGATGCTAGTCCTAGATTACGCTGTTGAGTGATTCTTTTTTGCATCCTAACAACACTATCATAAGAACCTTTGAGAATTTGTTCAAGCATAAGGGGTCCCCTAGTGGGTGAGACGATAATAATGTCTCCCCTTCTGGTTTCTTGGTCAATTACATGAGTGGCAGGAATATTTTGATAATTCTGTACTGGCTGTTCTATGGACATTGAAGCTTGGGTATGGCTACGTGTAACAACCAGTTCTCTTACTAGAGGAGGTCTGTTTAAATTTTGTTTAGGCATGATTGGTACATGGCCCTCCTTCTAGCGCCATTTTTTGATGCCTCGGTTGTGTAAGTGCTGGAATGGTGTCCAAGGAAAACAACAGGGGATGAAAACCCAGTCAAAGGCTTTAGATAATCCTACACAAGTATTAACCTATCCTTGATTTGTTTCGTGTGGTTAACACCCATGGATACAAAGGCCTCCGCTAACACTTGTGAGTGTTTCATCCTAGAAAGGATCTATCTTCCCTTGAGGAAAGACAAGAGTTTTACTAATCCTAAGAGTTATTCTAACTTTGAAAAAAAAAATCTAATCTAAGTCAGGCCTATTCTGAAAGTTGCGCACAAGAAAACTTGATCTGGAAATTACTAAATCTTTTCACCAATTTAATAGACATGCAAAACTGGATCTTGACTCAGTAGCTCAAGATGTAATCAACTAAAGAAATTCAACAAACAATAGCTTGAGAATTAAGTGCATACAAGTCTATCCTGTATCTGGAATGTTAATTGACAAATTAACATTAACTTAATGCTTTCTGTGAATCATTTGTAGAAATAGATAAAATATTTTAGATAAAGACATTCATTTAAAACATCAATTACATAGATCATGAGTTGAGAGAAATATGAACTATAGACCCATACAAGTTATTGATTGAAAATAATAAACAATATTAGTGAATGTGTCAAAGCAAAATCACAATCCATCAAAGACATTTGACAAATTATAACAGAAGAGATAGTTGAAGAAAACTAACTGTGTATTAAGGCCTGCAAAACATTACATAGTCTGCAACAACAGAGCATCTCTAGTCTCTTTTGGCGATTTTGTCCCCTAACCATACATCCCTTGCTATGTTATATAAAACCCCTTAAATAATAATTACAAAGTAATAATTCAGGATCAAATCTCCCACAAAGCAGGGATAATCAAAACTAAATTATCCTAAAATGGCCAAGAAAAGGATGCCCCTTGGCATAAAACATCTAAGGATCCTTATACATAGGAATAGTAAACCAATTCAGATCCCAAATTGGACATCATATAAATTTTAAAAGATTACATCACATATGTTCATGAACATCCCATCATAAGCTGAGGGGAATCAGGATAGATCTTGAGCTGTTGATGGTAGCTGGCAAGGAACATATGAAATCTTCCCTTGATTCATGAGGACCAGACATATCTTCAAAGACCAAAAAATGAGCTGACAGATCATCCTTGAGAGGAATTGCAAGGAACCCAGGTGGCAAGTTGATGATTAAGTACCTGACAATTGTATTATCTTGGCCAAAGCATCTTTTCTCACCCTTCTTCTACTTGTTTAAAAGGATTCATTCATACGTCACCTAAATCTCACCATCTTCCTCTTCACTATCTATGCTATCATCAGAAAAATCAACGTCAAATGGTGCAGGAATAGGTTCAGAGTATTCCACTGGCTGAGGTCCTTTCTCAACAGAATGCTTGACAGGAATACTACAAACTCTCTGTATTTTACTTACAATCATGCAATTGTTAGCATAGATATCAAAATATCAATCAAAACTTGCATATATCATCGTAAACCAACAGATTATTCATAGCAATCCTTATAGGAAATAAGACTATAGAATTTGACATTGATTGAATATAACTAACTGGCATGATTGCACATCTACGATGTGCAGGTTGCAATTACCATTTCCTGTGAGTGAAATATCAGTCAATCACGTATCCAGGGAAAATTTTACGGGCTAATCTTGGCCCATGGGCTAAATTTAGGGTTTTTAATTTTTTAGTGGGCTATCTTTTAATTAAACCATCATTTACTATGATTAGCCCAATTTTTATATATTTATTTTTAATAAATGGCACATTAGCCCCATAAAATATATAAAGAGACCCTAAATATATCCATTTAGCCCTTGTTTGATTAGATTTGGAGCTCCCATCACCTGTAAAAGAAGCCCGCTCCCTCTAATTTTCCCAAATCTCTAGAATGGTAGTTGCCCTTTTGTAAATTAGCCCTTGAGCTATCATGGAAATGGTTTTTTTTGGTAAATTCATCCATAATATATGGAGTGAAAACTATTTTCAATTTAATTAGCCCCAGATATATATGATGTTTTCCATTTGGTTGTTATCATGCTTAACGATTTTGGGTTTCTTCAAATTTCAGGATTCTGGGCCTGTGGAGCGAGAAATCAAGGATTTTGGGTTTTGTTTTTGCCAGATCTCATATTTTTGGGCTTTTGAAGCAAGCAATCATGTTGTTCTCATACTGCTCTGTCTTCAACAAACGGCCTAAGTCCCTAATCTAGGTTAGTGTAACTGTACAAACTTCTTACAGCTCGCTCATTTGCATCACATGCCATCAACTAATTTTCACTACAATAGGGTCCAACTTCATGCTTGGACTCCGATAGTCTCCTCTTAAGATCCTTGCTCGCTAATATGCAGATAAGAGGTGTTCAATGCAATGATGATTTTTTGTATTTTTTGGTTTACATTTTGATGTTTGTGATTCTCTCTCTCTTCCAGCATGTCATCTAAGTCATTTCAACTATGGAAGGTCTGGGTGCAAAGGCATACCAACCGCGGAGAAATGAGCTCCAAGAGGGCCTTTTGAACTAACTCTACAAAACTTAGATATGTGATTTAAACATGTGGCTTAGAGTTTGCATTTGCAGTAGTAAGTATGGTTGGATGAAGGATATATTTATAGTTCAACATGTCTATTTAATTCTTGTATATGGGAGATGCACATCTGATGCTGCAGCTAGTTTGACGAATTTGGACTTTAAAGAGGTCCCAGGATGAGAGGGTTTCAAATATTCCACCAAAGAAAGAAAAAATAGTACTTTATGTGCTTTGATCCCTCCTAGATCAAACTATAGGAGGGGATCCATAGCTAAACCTACATGCACACTTAGGGTTTGTGTCTATCACAAGCTATCGAGAGAGCTCAAGAAGAATCACCTTTACATTCTTAAGAGAAATGTTGTTGATAACTTTCAAGACTCTTAACCTCTCCTCAAGGTTGTTGATATCCTTCCAACAAATATTGTTAATGTGCTCTGGTTTGCCACAATATCAACAACTATTTTTTCTCTTGATCTTATTAGTACATAACTAACTATCATTTCTATGTTTTCTTCTATTAATACGATATTCACATTCTATATAGTGGATTATTTACTAGCTTCCATATCAACCTCTTTGTTTGTAATTATGTTGACCTTTTCCCTTAATGAAATGTCCCTATGAAAATCCTCACAGCAGATCTAAGAGCTGATGTATACCTCACAAGAAAGAATTTACGAATAAGATTAAGAGTGGTCAATGCAGTGTAAATGAGCAACAGAATAATAATATAGTAGAACTCAGATAGAAGCAAAATAACTTCACACGCACTAATTCATTAATCGCAAATGGAAAAATAAATAATATAATGCATGAGGATTCAAATGCCAAGGTGGAAATTCGAATTAGCCTTCATGGAGTGATCAAAAGATCACTAGAGTGTCATTGGAGCACAACTAGAATTCTTCATCATCATCAGTGGAGTCATCAATGCACAAGTAATTGTCAACCATCAGTCAAATTGAGTCCAACTGAGTGTGGTAGATGTAACTGAGTGTAACTGGCATTAACTGAATGAAGGAGGCTTAGTGGAGGGTGCATGAGGAGCTAACTAGAGTCAGAATGGGCAGTCTAGTCTCACTAGAGGTCCATTTGAGTGATATAGTCAGTTGCAAGTCAGCCTTTCCTTAAATCAAGGAAAGAACTAAAGATAATTGAAGTGCAACTAAGTGGTAGGTGAGAGAGGATGAGTGGCTTCCTTAAATCAAGGAGGAAGGGCACACTAATCTCTAGGAGGGATAAAACTGATAGGAAAGAAGCTATCGGGGCTAGCTAATTGAGGGCTAGGTGCTGGGACTGATGACTGGGATGCATACAATTGCATGCATGCATGCAGAATGCATGTTGCGTGCAGAAATGCATGCAAGACTGAAAATGCAAATAATGAAAATGATGGTAGGACTAGGATGGAGTATATGAATATCCTAACACCCCCCCTTAATCCATTCCGGGCCCTATTAACTGAGACCAAAGGTCACCCAATACAATGAATAATAATAACAGTCAATAAATCGAGGAAATGGGGAAAAACCTCATGGGAAAAATACCCCCCCTAAAAATAGACTGTAGGGCACACAAAATAAATGCTCCAAACTCAAGCATGTGTGATGCTTGGTCATATGTCTAGAGGTATCTTCTTCTTGGGAAGAAGTGGATCATGCTCAGAAAGCATGTGCTTGTACTTGCTCTTCAGATCGAATGTGATGAGAACAAATGCAAAAGTATGAGCATGATCCATGAACCTGTGATTCGAATCAGTTGAGGTAGGGTCAAATCTATGAATGTGCAGATAGTCTTTTGTCTTCTCCTTCGAACCATCATGGGTGAGATTATGCTCAAAAGAACCATCAAATATCAGTGATTTCTTGGAATCCAAATCAGATCCAAGACTTGAATCATGGTTTCTTAAGATCTCCTTTTAACCATTTGAGGTGAGATCTAAACCAGTAAATGCATGCAAAATTATCCCAAGTGAATGGAAATGGCCATCATCTTCAATAACCTTCTGAAAGCATGAAATAATGATCATATAGTAGTACATAAGAGGAGAGTTATCAAGGAGAGCGAATGCATTACCTCTAATGGCTGATTTAACCTCTGAAACATTCTTGAGATCATGATGCAAACCAACAGATTCTAGTGCAAGAGAGGATTTAGGAACCTCTGCAATTTCTAGAGTGTGAGCTGGCAGAAAATTCAAAATAGATGAAATTTGGAGCATGAGTGTAGAATCTACAAGTTCTTATTCTTTGTGGCTAACTTCAATATGAGATATGTTTGATACTGATTCATTATCTTAGAGACCATCAAGGGGAACGAATTCATCACTGGGCTTGCTCTCGAAAGGGTTTGGACCAATCCCTTCTTTCTTCTTTCCAAATATTTCATCCAGATGGGCCCATAGCTCTTTTGGAGATTCAACATCAAGGGAGTGGAATACCATGCATCGAGACATAGCATACAACATGGTTGCAATGGCTCTTTCACCTTCATTTAACCAGTCATTCTCTTCTTTAGAGGATTCGAACTCTCTTTCAAAACAATAATTAAAGAGATCATGTCTCTTTAAATATTCTATCATTTTTGGTTTCCATTCATCATAGTCGAATAGATAAAAAGGAGGGATTTCTTCTAAATACATGGAAGATGTAGAAGACCTACAAAAACAATAGAAAATATCTGCAACTGCTATTGCTGCAAAAATGTAGAAACTGCTGCACTCAAAATCTTGATAATAACCTGTAAAAAACTCTCAAAACTGGAGATAGAAAAAACTCCGAACATGCTCTGATACCATGTGAAAATCCTCATAGCATATCTAAGAGCTGAAGTATACTGCACAAGAAAGAATTTAGGAATAATATTAAGAGTGGTCAATGTAGTGTAAATGAGCAACAGAATAATAATACAGTAGAACTCGGATAGAAGCAAAATAACTTCACACACACTAATTCATTAATCACAAATGGACAAATAAATAATACAATGCATGAGGATTCGAATTCCAAGGTGGCAATTCGAATTAGCCTTCATGGAGTGATCAAAAGATCACTGGAGTGTCATCGAAGCACAACTAGAAGTCTTCATCATCATCAGTGGAGTCATCAATGCACAAGTAACTGTCAATCATCAGTCAAACTGAGTCTAACTGAGTGCGGTAGGTGTAACTGAGTGTAATTGGCACTAATTGAATGAAGGAGGCTCAGTGGAGGGCACATGAGGAGCTAACTAGATTCAGAATGGGAAGTCTAGTCTCACTGAAGGTCCATCGGAGTGATACAATTAGTTGAGAGTGAATCTTTCCTTAAATCAAGGACACAACTAAAGATAACTGAAGTGCAACTGAGTGGTAGGTGAGAGAGGACGAGTGGCTTCCTTAAATCAAAGAGGAAGGGCACACTAAGCTCTAAGAGGGATAAAATTAATCTAAAAGAAGCTCCCGGGGCTATCTAATTAAGGGCTAGGTGCTGGGAACGATGACTGGCTTGCATGCAATTGCATGCATGGATGAAGAATGCATGCTACATGCAAAAATACATGTAAGACTTAAAATGCAAATAATGAAAATGCTGGTAGGACTAGGATGGAGTATAGGAATATCCTAATAGTCCCTGTTCCTTATTACTAACCTTCCCTTCATCAAGCAATTTTTCCTATGCCCTAATTAACAAAGAGAAAACTGAGTCAAAGGTATAATCCTTAGCATTTTATTTCCTTAAAGACCAATTTTCCTAGAGGATTTTAGTCCTTGTTTATTGGAGGACATTCCCTCTAGAACCCACCCATTTATCCATTTAGACTAGGTTTGAGGGCAACGTCCACACTTGGAGACTTTTTCTTCAGAATGTGGTGGACCAATCCTCTACCTCTAGTAGGACATTTGTATGAGTTTTGAAGGTTAATGGATGTTCGCTTCTGTTTTTAGTGTTGGACAATAATGATAGTGCAGGTACATAGGATATGGTTGGTGGAACCAAACAACTCAATCTTGTTTAAGACCACCATACTACTGTCAAGGACTATTCCAAAGTGACTTTTATGTTGAGTCTAGCCACTAGTTAGGGATTCCTCGGGGTTGTCATAGTTATGATTGTTTGAATGGATGCAACATTTTCCCATGAATATGGTGATGAATTGCTTCCATATCCACTCATAACTCATGCCACCAACACTACTGAAAACGTTAGTATGTAATTGGTACTGGGAACCATACTTTATCTCCATACAATGTTGTCTCTTTTGTTGAAGACAAGGTACAAGACTGCCGTAAAAGAGCTTGAAATTGGGTCATTTTTTACCATTATTTGTTCTCAAACATTGCCCTAATCATGCTTTTATGAGGTTATTATTTATGTCTCTTGAAAACATCTTGATTCATGCCCATATTTCACCCATTCAATTGTCTCCAATTCTGTTATTTTATGTGACTGTTTAAGGCTTAGGTAAGTGGATGCCATATGTATTAGGACCTGTGGAACATTACTACAAAGTCACCTTGATACTATGCAATCTTGGACTTCCAACCATGCTACCTATGAATTCTGGAACCATCTTTCCTTATGATATTGCTATCTAGGAATGCCACAATTTCACCAATGAACTTTCATAGTGATATAAATGGCCTTTAGACACCCATATACTATACAGTTTGCACCTAGATTTGTCTTGAGGTATTATTTAATCCCGAAACTAGTGCATTAACAATATGGGGACTTAAAAGTGTCCATCTAAAGGCTTGATTAAGTTCAGATCTGTGATAAGAATGTCATAAAAATTCTATACGAGACTTCTAGTCCTATGGGAGTCCATCACAACTCTTGAGTATTTGCAAAATATACATGAAAACCATACCTTCTCAAATCCTCAAAATTGTATCACACTTTTAGTGCTAACAGACAATCAGCAATAAACCTCATTTCTAGCCCTCAGATCCATATAAAATCACCAAGACCTTGGATTGCTTAGGGCACATTAAAGGGAACAATCCCGACCTCTTGCATACCTAATGAAATCAGATTTTCAAAATAGCCTGTGGCATATTTCTCCAACAAGTATGATGTAAATATATGACATCTCATTCATTATTGCTTTGGTTTCTTTCTTGATGCATGCTCACGGTTTGTTTAGGGCCTTTTTGTGGGCAATTTTGCAATAGTTTATGGATGGCATAACCAACAACAATTTTTGAACTAGCTTGTAGAATTCTAAACCGAACATTGTCATCACTGAAATGTATTCTCCTCACCATGCTAGAAACCATTTTGCAATGGCTAGAAACCATTTTGAAATGGTTGTGGTGCAATGGGTAGAAACCATTTTCATACTTTCCTGATCAAAAGTTGTTTTGTGCAATTATCCAGTCATTTTTTGTACTCTAAGATACATGCTTATATATGTTTGTGGATTTTTAATGATACACTGAATTTCCATATGATTGTCTTGGGACATGTTTTGGTTAAACATATGTTTCTGTAGCTCCTTAATGGTAGAGGGTTGTGTTAGGTGTTGTTTTGCAGCTTGTACTCATGGTGGTTAACTGATGGTATTATTATCCAGTTTCATTGTGGTATGATTTTGGTGGGATGGGTGTGTTTGTGTGTGCTTTTTAGTTTTCTATCATTTAAAGAAAACCTTAAAGAAACATAATATGGATTTAGAGCTAACTATATTTTCACCAGTGTTTTCAACAAAATTGTAGTGATTGGTAAATAAAGAATATATAGAATGTGAACACATTGATATTTATGTTTTCTGATTTTGTAATATGGCTTTATAGAAAAATATTGCATCTCCTGGCCATGGTATTCCTTCCATATATGAGTCCAATGCCACTTGTGGGGAGAGGATTTCTTCCATTGAACTAGAAAACATTGAAACTAACCGTCAAGCATACAGGTAACTCTTGTTGACCACAGCGGGACTGGGGGAGTATATATCCAGTTCCATCATTTTTGAAGAGATCCTCTACGAGTCCACAACCGATGGGAGGAAATTTTTTGATTGTTTGTGTGAGAAAAATATTGTGCCTTGCATCAAAGTTGACAAGGTATTTAATTAAGTCTTCTTTCATTGTGCTTATGCTGTGCTTTTCCTTTACCAGGGCATGTTTATTTGTAAATTGTTTTCTTGACTCATGGTTAAGGATTATTTTAATTGCATTTTGAGCCTGGATATCTATCATCAATGGTTGAATTCTTATTTTTATTGTTATGTGTGAAGGGTTTGGTTCCATTGCCAGGATCGAACAATGAATCATGGTGCAAAGGTCTGGATGGATTAGCCTCAAGATATGCTGAGTACTACAAATAAGGTGCAAGATTTGTTAAATGGTGAGTATGCATTTAAGGTTTTTTGATGTTCCTTCCTATTCAAGAATTATAGTATGACATATGCAAGATATATACAAAAGGTACACTTTCAGGTGCTCTTAAATTTACATGAACTTTTTACAGTTAATTTCTTCTATTTAAGAATGTGTAGTGTGTTGCTTCTGTATATTTCAAACTTTTCAAAATAGATGATTCTTCTTTTTCTATTTTAACTTGAGATTGTTCCATATAAGCAGGAGAATTGTTGTCAGCATACCAAATGGGCCTTCCAAGTTAGATGTCAAGGAAGCTGCCTGGGGACTTGCATGTTATGCTGCTATTTCTCAGGTATATTTGTAAAAGGAAATATGAATACATGTGGAGGTCTAGTGATCTATAGTGGCCTGACTTTAATTTTTTTTATATCAAAATTACATGCATAGCCTTCTTTTTTGTTAATTGACAACTAAGGGATATCAGGCTACCACTAACAACCTGTTTCAAAGTAATCTTCAAATTTAATAATATCCTCATGGTTGTTTTTTTATTTATGTAGTGAATAAGTTATAGTATTATACAATGATCCAAATTTCTTTTAATTGTTGTTTCTTTGTCAGGACAATGTCCTTGTGCCCACTGTGGAGCCAAAGATTCTCTTGGATGGAGATCATTGCATTGATAGAATCCTTGAAGTTGCAGAGAAAGTATGGGATAAGGTTTTTGTTAGAGTAGTAATCCATACTTAGTACCATATTTCATAACCTTAGTCAATTTTATTGCCACATGTGCATTATTAAACTATAGTTTGGACTAGGTAACTTTACTTGGTCAAATATCCTCTTTTGGGAGTGCTCACACCTGTTTCTAAGCAACCCAGCTGACCCAAACTCCAGTTTTGTCCACAAGTGTGCCCTCATTAAATGCTTGAGCACTCTCCTTCCTAGAAATGGGGAAACTCTGTTGACTTTGAGAGCTTGAGTGGGTTTAGCTCATTTTTGGCTAGATTTGGAGCATTTAATGCCTCCTTGGACCCCCCACACTCCTCTAATTGCTCACCTAGGCATGCCTTAGCCTCATAATTGCTCCAGCATGCTTTAGCCACCTTCACACTAGAATTCATTACTGTTTGGGATGGTTAGGACTGAGTTGGACCCACCTAGGGGGGATTGAGGCCATTTTGGCAATTTTAGCTTGTACACTCATCTTGAGCTATCTAATGCTCTCGAATTTCTCTATGATGTAATAAAAACCTGTTCTAAACATTGTCACATGTTATACAGACTGATAATGCCAAGTTTTAGTTCACATTGTGTGTAAATTTATCTTCTTTTCAAGCTATTTTGCTGGTTATTGCAAATTATTCGATTTTGTGAGGTTCTCCATAGCTCCAAAATATACTGTGAATCAAAATA
The DNA here is from genome assembly GCA_027924585.1 of Larix kaempferi. NCBI lineage: Eukaryota > Viridiplantae > Streptophyta > Pinopsida > Pinales > Pinaceae > Larix > Larix kaempferi. Next base: position 3,446,389 of record BSBM01000110.1, read on the forward strand.
CTCACATGGTATTAGAGCCTTGTGGATTTAATGAGTGTCAGATCATTCCTTAAGCATTTGAACTGCATTCTAGTGAGGATTTCCAGATAAAAATCAAGTGTCTTTTGCAGGTGTTTCAATAGTTTTCTCACCAACGCAGCAGTCATGGAAGCCAACCAAATGTTTCTAACTTCCTTCAATTTTTTCGATTGGAAGGATGAGATGGTTATCAAACTGAGATCGAAAGGTCTTTACAGAGTAGCCATGGGCATAGAGGTAGAACCAAATTCATTTGTCGAGAAAGCCAAGTATTACAATCAACTTGATGAAGCATATGGTATGTTGTGCTTGAGCATTTCAAGGGAACTCTTGTTTCTCACTGATAGTATAACAACTCCCAATGAAGTATGGGTGAAGCTTGAGTCACTCTTTGGGAAAACTGATGAACTAAGAGGCCATAAACTTGAGAAGGAGCTCATTGTTGAGATATTGTAACTTCAAAGAATATTATATTTGTACTTTATTATTCTGGAGATGTTTCATTCCTCCGTGAAGATCTTATTGTATATCCGGAGATGTTTATTCCTCCGTTGGAATGTGGTAACTCGGGTTATTAGACTTCCCTAGTGGGGGTCGGCCCTGTATATGTTATGTGGGTCAAAGGGTTATTAGACCACCCTAGAGGGGTCGGCCCAGTCAGTTGTAGTGGGGTATTTAACCCATTGGTTAAATACGAGCCTACGTGTACCTGTGTAAAATACATGTCAGTGTAGTGTATAAATAGAGGAGGTGTGTTCCTCATTTGACACATACACTCACTTGAGAAAGGAGCACTTGTGGAGGAGAGGTCTGCTATGGTGGAGGAGGAGATCATATCTTTGGTTTGCATCTTTGTGTATTGCTGGTCATCTATATTGAGGAAGCTTTACTGGGTTTTCTACCCCATGAGGGTTTCCCAGGATAAATCTGTGTCTCTTGTGTTTATGCTATGCTTGTTGTTTCTTCAGTGATCCTGTATATTCTATTATTGTGAAATGGAATGTAATGCTGCTATTTTCAGTCTTATCATATTAAATATTAACATGGTATCAGAGCTAACCTGAAGGAAGGCAAGGTATGGCACTTACGACACTTGCTTTACTTACGACAATTTGAAGGTTAGGGTTTTACATAGCAAAAACCAGTCATCGTGGAACTTTCACTATAAATCCATTTATGCGAAGTTTCAGGGTCTGAAAAGTTGACAGGTCGAATATAACATCCCCAGGTACCTTGTGTCCGAAGGGCACCCTCAGATTCGTTGTACTTTATGAGTTATGATCAATACAAGTTAGGGTTTCTGCCTCTTCCAGATCTCAGTCAAAATCAGGTAACCTTGGAAACAAGGTCATAAATTGGGCTAGGAAGCTCCAAATGAAATTTCGTAAAAAGTGACAGGTAGTACACAGACTGTACTATATCAAAAAACGTTTTTAGAGGCCGAAGGTGAACCAGTGACACGTGGCACGCCATACAAGCTCGCTCTCCTGTTTTATCCCATAAACAGGTCACGTTGCGACACTTGGCATAACTCTCTCTCAGAGAGTCCAATTGAGGTCAGACCTGTCAGGATAGAAATATAACAGGGGGAGATATCGCAGGAAACGTTTTCAGAGGCCGAAGGTCAAACAGTGACACGTGGCATGCCATACAAGTTCGCTCTCCCGTTTTATCCCATAAACAGGTCACGTTGCGACACTTGGCATAACTCTCTCTTAGAAAATCCAATTGAGGTCAGACCTATCAGGATGGAAAGATGACAGGTCAGGCTACTACAGAAAACGTTTTCAGACCCTTTGGAGCAAAACTTTCAGAGTTATAGCAGAAACAATCAGGTACATATTTCTGTCAAAACAGAATTATTTTTGGAGCACCTTTATTCATGGCTTCTCGGAATTTAGGGTTTCGGAGAAAGTTAAAATTTTTGGAATCGGAATCCATGGCTGGAAGATCCTCAGAAAAATAAGAGTTTAGAGCCTTGGATCAAACCTTTTGATTGAGCAAAAGGGTGGGCTTCATCAAACCCTAGTTCGGGATCCTGTCAAGAAGATCTAGAAGTTTGAAAGGCAATTTTGAGGGGTCAATTTTTGGAGATTTCAAAATTGAAGTATGCTAGTTTGATCAGCTCAGCAAGACACATCCTTCCATTCATTCGGAAGTGTGAAATTCAAAGATTGAATTTTTAGGGTTTCTCTAGCAAACCCTAATCAAGCTCTAGATCAAGTTTCAGGGGGAGTTGAGGCTAAGGCCTTACATAAGAAGACTACAAGAAGTCTCGACAGGTATGACTTGAGGTTCAGGTATGTCTTGAAATCTGATTCTTGATTAAGTTCATAATGTGTTTGTCTTCATGTTATTTATTAGTACAATCTTGATTAATGTTAGAATTGTCTTATCACCCTAGTAATAGTATGAATGCATGTGAATGATCGAAGACATTCATTGATTAGGGCTATATGATTGTACTAATGCATTATGGTGTTGTATGAGGTTGATGTCGTTTGCTAACAAGATACAGGTACATCACAAAAGACAAATCAAGCTCCTTAAAACATGACAACATGAAGACAAAGACTCATCCATAATCTTTGTTCTACTTACGAGGTATGTATGACTTTGTTATATTATGCTTAACCTATGAGACATGCAGGTTCTAGCTCAGGATCTCTAAATCATTGAAGAGATTGTTTAGGTATGTTGTACATAGCTAAGCAGATATACTAATCCAGGTATGTTTTCCTATGACAAGTTAGAATCTTACCTTAGGATCCCTTATATAAGTATACTTGGTATGATTGGTTATGCTTATTCATAAAGTTAGTAATCAAGGGTTTATGCATATTATGTCTCTTATCTTGATGATCTAATTAACCAGAAGAGTACTATGATCAAACAAGAATATGCAGAAGTAAAAGAAGACTTCCTTGAAACCTTGAATATTATCTATAATCATGACTATACATTTTCAAAGATTATTTAGAACTAGAATGTTTTGATAATATTGAGAATATACTAATGAATGTATGTCTGTGTATGAGGATGACACTAGTGCACACTTGAGCATGCACAGTGGTACAGAATGAATAGAAGTTCAAAAGACATATAGAAGATCAAGCGGGAGGCAACCACACAAACATAAAAGATAAGTATTTGAGATGTTATTTGAAATAGTAAATGATATTGCTTGTATGCATATTTGTATTCCTAGAATATATCATGCTGAGTGTAAACATTCATAGAGCATTGAACAGTATACTACTAATATGCATATGATTGGTAAGTTGGGCAAACATTCCATTGATGCTTGTCTAGAATGAAACCTCTTTGCTGACATGCTGAGAGCTGTGCACACTCTCAATAGTATGTTTTGGTAGAGATGGAAGGCATCTAGATAGCCACTGTATGCATACAGGATATGGGAAAGTGTTGTGCCAAAGTATTGGTCAAAATAGTTACATAACTATGTAAATGATATCTGTATGCATAATAGGTTATCATGTCAATATGATTTGATGATTATGAAGTATTACTAATCATGTACTTAATTTTTATTTGTAGGAAAGATCATGATGAATGATGAACACTGAACAAGCGATGGATGTTCAAACAAAAGGATTTACAAATCAAACACACTATAGAAGGCTTGTGGCTAGAAAATTCTCTTAGAAAGAGGAAGAGAATCATGATAAGATGTTTGCTCCAAGTGGCTAGATAAGACCATTCTCTTAATGGTGTAATTAAAGAAGAAGTGTGAATCAGGTTCTGTATGGGTACCCAGGATCGATAATCAATTGATGAGCTTAATGATCACCATGGGTGATGAGGATCTCAACCTTTGCTACAAGGTTGAATATTGTTTCTATACACAGATGATATGGTGCATAAAGGAACCAAAAGTTTGAATTTGTAACAATGTACTAACCAAACCTCTACCGATCCAATGTACTAACCAAACCTCTACCTCAAGTAAAGTTTTCTGAGACAAACTTAATATAGTTCAGAAGGACCCTCCTCGAAAGGGGGAGTGATGTGATAACTCATGATGAGATTGCCTGCATCGATAGTGAGGTCGATAATGAGGATACCTATATTAGTGATGCCGACAAAGAGGTTGGTGGATGGTCCTTAGATAGGGTCAAAGGTGACAAGGGGATTGCATCATCCTTGAACATATGTTCTAAAGAGAGCCGTAGACGTATGTCTTCGAGAATGAAGTCCTTGGTGGACATGATAGGATTGCATCATCCTCAAGAGAGCCGTAGACATATGTCTTCGAGAATGAAGTTCTTGGTGAACATGTGAGGGGATTGGATCATCCCTGGACTTCAGTCCTAAAGAAGAGCCGTAGACGTATGTCTTCGAGAATGAAGTCCTTGGTGGACATGATAGGATTGCATCATCCTAAAGAGAGCCGTAGACGTATGTCTTCGAGAATGAAGTTCTTGGTGAACATGTGAGGGGATTGGATCATCCCTGGACTTCAGTCCTAAAGAAGAGCCGTAGACGTATGTCTTCGAGAATGAAGTCCTTGGTGGACATGATAGGATTGCATCATCCTCAAGAGCGTCGTAGACGTATGTCTTCGAGAATGAAGTTCTTGGTGAATATGTGAGGGGATTGGATCATCCCTGGACTTCAGTCCTAAAGAAGATCCGTAGACGTATGTCTTCGAGAATGAAGGTTTTGGTGAACATGTGAGGGGATTGGATCATCCCTGGACTTCAGTCCTAAAGAAGAGCCGTAGACGTATGTCTTCGAGAATGAAGTCCTTGGTGGACGGTTGAGGATTAAGTCATCCTTGGACGTAGGTCCTAAATGTACGGTTGAGGATTAAGTCATCCTTGGACGTAGGTCCTAAATGTACGGTTGAGGATTAAGTCATCCTTGGACGTGGTCCTAAATGTACGGTGGAGGATTAAGTCATCCTTGGACGTGGTCCTAAATGTACGGTTGAGGATTAAGTCATCCTTGGACGTAGTCCTAAATGTGCGGTTGAGGATTAAGTCATCCTTGGATGTAGGTCCTAAATGTACGGTTGAGGATTAAGTCATCCTTGGACGTAGGTCCTAAATGTACGGTTGAGGATTAAGTCATCCTTGGACGTTGGTCCTAAATGTACGGTTGTGGATTAAATCATCCTTGGACAGTAAATCCAGTAATTCCGAAAGGAAGGATAGTCCTAAATGAATTGAGTGGATTAAATCATCCTTGGACAGTAAATCCAGTAATTCTGAAAGGAAGGATAGTCCTAAATGAATTGAGTGGATTAAATCATCCTTGGACAGTAAATCTAGTAATTCTGAAAGGAAGGATAGTCCTAAATGAATTGAGTGGATTAAATCATCCTTGGACAGTAAATCCAGTAATTCCGAAAGGAAGGATAGTCCTAAATGAATTGAGTGGATTAAATCATCCTTGGACAGTAAATCCAGTAATTCCGAAAGGAAGGATAGTCCTAAATGAATTGAGTGGATTAAATCATCCTTGGACAGTAAATCCAGTAATTCCGAAAGGAAGGATAGTCCTAAATGAATTGAGTGGATTAAATCATCCTTGGACAATAAATCCAGTAATTCCAAAAGAAAGGATAGTCCTAAATGAATTGAGTGGATTAAATCATCCTTGGACAGTAAATCCAGTAATTCCGAAAGGAAGGATAGTCCTAAATGAATTGAATGGATTAAATCATCCTTGGACAGTAAATCCAGTAATTTTGAAAGGAAGGATAGTCCTAAATGAGATTGAGTGGACTAATCATCCTGTAAATAGATTGGGATTGCCTCATCCCTAGACATGGTGAGATGTCTTAAACTGATAAGGACTAATCATCCTGTAAATAGATTGGGATTGCCTCGTCCCTAGACATGGTGAGATGTCTTAAAGTGATAAGGACTAATCATCCTGTAAATAGATTGGGATTTCCTCGTCCCTAGACATGGTGAGATGTCTTAAGTGATAAGGACTAATCATCCAGTAAATAGATTGGGATTGCCTCATCCCTAGACATGGTGAGATGTCTTAAACTGATAAGGACTAATCATCCTATAAATAGATTGGGATTGCCTCGTCCCTAGACATGGTGAGATGTATTAAAGTGATAAGGACTAATCATCTTGTAAATAGATTGGGATTGCCTCGTCCCTAGACATGGTGAGATGTCTTAAGTGATAAGGACTAATCATCCAGTAAATAGATTGGGATTGCGTCGTCCCTAGACATGGTGAGGTGTCTTAAAGTGATAAGGATTGATCATCCTGTAAGTTGATCTGGATTGCATCATCCATGGACATGAGAGTTGTCTTAAACTGAGAGGGACTGATCATCCCGTAAGCGGATCAGGATTGTATCATCCTTGGACCTATGTCCTAAAGTGAGAGGGATTGATCATCCCGTAATTGGATCTTGTGTGTTGCAGGGTATGCTGCTATTGTGTATACTTGTATTGATGAGGATACTTGTATTGATGATGTGTATACTTGTATTGATGAGGATACTTGTATTGATGATGTGTATACTTGTATTGATGAGGATACTTGTATTGATGATGTGTATACTTGTATTGATGAGGATACATGTATTGATGATGTGTATACTTGTATTGATGAGGATACTTGTATTGATGATGTGTATACTTGTATTGATGAGGATACTTGTATTAATGATATTTATACTTGTATTGATGATGTTGTTGATCGTGATGATCTAGATGATGATGTTATTGATCGTGATGATCTAGATGACGATGCTGCTGATCGTGATGATCTAGATGACGATGCTGCTGATCGTGATGATCTAGATGACGATGTTGTTGATCGTGTGATGACGATGCTGATGATTGTGTGATGACGATGCTAATGATCGTGTGATGACGATGCTGATGATCGTGTGATGATGATGCTGATGATCATGTGATGACGATGTTGATGATCGTGTGATGACGATGCTGATGATCGTGTGATGACGATGCTGATGATCGTGAGATGACGATGCTGATGATCGTGTGATGACGATGCTGATGATCGCGAGATGACGATGCTGATGATCGTGTGATGACGATAATCGTGAGGATCCAGATGATGATATTGTTGTAGCTGTTCAAGTGCTACAGAAGATAAAGACTCAATACTGAAGATGTCGATGTTCCAGTATTGAAGATGTTCCAGTAACTGCTTGAGTTACTGATAATGTTGAGAAAGCTTCCAATGATTTATAGATGTATCATGTATGATGTTGATGACTCCTTGCTCATGCAGATGTTGTTATAATATCCTTCTCGTTAAGGGGGAGTGTTGAGATATTGTAACTTCAAAGAATATTATATTTGTACTTTATTATTCCGGAGATGTTTCATTCCTCCGTGAAGATCTTATTGTATATCCGGAGATGTTTATTCCTCCGTCGGAATGTGGTAACTCGGGTTATTAGACTTCCCTAGTGGGGGTCGGCCCTGTATATGTTATGTGGGTCAAAGGGTTATTAGACCACCCTAGAGGGGTCGGCCCAATCAGTTGTAGTGGGGTATTTAACCCATTGGTTAAATACGAGCCTACGTGTACCTGTGTAAAATACATGTCAGTGTAGTGTATAAATAGAGGAGGTGTGTTCCTCATTTGACACATACACTCACTTGAGAAAGGAGCACTTGTGGAGGAGAGGTCTGCTATGGTGGAGGAGGAGATCATATCTTTGGTTTGCATCTTTGTGTATTGCTGGTCATCTATATTGAGGAAGCTTTACTGGGTTTTCTACCCCATGAGGGTTTCCCAGGATAAATCTGTGTCTCTTGTGTTTATGCTATGCTTGTTGTTTCTTCAGTGATCCTGTATATGCTATTATTGTGAAATGGAATGTAATGCTTCTATTTTCAGTCTTAGCATATTAAATATTAACACTCATCAGCTTGAGCCCAGCTCACTTTGAAACAATCCAAGAATTCTTCAGCAAATTCAATTCATTGGTACTTCAGCTGCAGTAATGTGGTATTTTTAAGAAGGAAGAACAACTGATTTTGCCAATACTGTCAAATCTAGGGTCAGAGTTTTCTGTATTTGTTAGCACATTCCACTCAGCCAAGATGACCCTTCGAAATTGGAAAATGCCATCTCTAGCAACCTTCATGGAGTGTCTTACTCAAGAGCAGGATAAACTAGTTTAGATGGGCACCATAAAATTGAAGGACAAAGCACTGGCAATGGGTGTTTCAAATGCCACCAAAGGCAAGCAGAAAGAAAAGGGTTCGAAGCAGCTAGAGAAGAGGAATTTTGATCAAACGAAGCCTGTAGATGGAGATTCGAATACTTCCAAGGAGAAGGACAAGAAGGGAAAGGAAAAGACCAAATGCACCTATTGTCACAAGGGATGGCACCTAGAGAGATCATGTATGAAGAAAACCATTGACTCAATGGCATAGCTACCGGAGAAGAACAATATCCTAGTCCCTAAGGGCGCAAGGAAGAAAAAAGGCACCTCAAATTCCAACAACAAGGAGAAGTGTCATGCTTTGGTAGCAGGTATTTCGAATCCCTGACCCTTTATCATTGATTCAGGAGCTTCCAAGCATATGGTCTCATCCAGAGAGCTCTTCTCCTCTATGCATTCGAATAGTTGTCCAATATTTTGAATTGGTGATGATTCTGAAATCTAGACCAAGGGGGTTGGTAGGATTGACTTGGAGCATGGCTATTTCAGTGATGTTCTCTATGTACCTTCATTGGCCACAAATTTTCTATTAGTTTATCAAATGACCCATACAAGAGAATCCAAGAGAGTAACATTTAGTCCAGATTTGGTAGAAATCTCAGAAATTTCTTCAAATCAAGTTGTGGTAGTGGGGTTTGTTGATCATCAAGAGAGAATGTACAAATTCTCCAATTTTATCCCAAATTCTAGTGACCATGCTCTTGTCTCTCATGCCAATGAGACTTCCAAGCTATGGCATGAAAGGTTTGGCCACATGAACTACAAATATCTCCAGACATTGCACAAGGATGAGATGGTTGAAGGGATTCCTGAAATCAAATCTTCAAATGGTGCATGCATTGGTTGTGTAGTTGGAAAGCATATAGAGCGCAACTATGAGAAGGGAATGGAAAGGAGAGCCACACATCCACTTGGATTGGTACATTCAAATCTCATTGGTCCTCTACCCACTCCATCCTATGGTGGATCAAGGTATGTATCACATTCATAGATTACTACTCTCGATTTTGCTGGGTTTACTTCCTGAAATTGAAATCTGAAGCGTTTGAGAAATTGAAGATTTGGAAGGCCTTAGTGGAGAATCATAGTGGTCATAAGATAAAAATGATTAGGACTGATAATTGAAAGGAATATGTGAATAACAACATTTAGCATCTTTGTGAGGAATGTGTCATTCAAATGCAACATTCAATCCCCTACACACCTCAGCAAAAGGGTGTGGTAGAGAGGAAAAATAGATCTCTCAAAGAGATGGCCACTTGCATGATTGAAGCTAGGGATCTAAGCCCTAAGCTATGGGATGAAGCCATCAGTTGTGCTACTCATATTCAGAATAGATCCCTTCACAAATCAGTTCAAGTTAAAACACCCTATGAGGCATGGTTTGGCCAAAAACCAAATGTGTCAAATTTCAGGATTTTTGGATCTAGAGCATGGGCTCAAATTCCATCAGAAAAGAGGAAGGATTTGGAGCCATAGAGCAGAGAATATATCATGGTTGGATATGGTGAAGACACAAAGGGTTATAATCTCTTTGACACATCCACACTAAAAAATTTCATTGAGATAAGTGTGCAATTCGAAGAAGAACCAATTCCTGATTTTGAGCTTGCACCAGGGGAATGCTCTTTTCCTCCACACCTTAATGAAGTAAGTGATGATTCAAGTTCTGATTTTTCTAATATTGCTGAAGATTACATGGCTGAAGATGACATATCTATAGATGAGTCACCATCAAGGCCCAATTGGGATGAAAAAATCATACAAGCTATAGGTGAATTGGCAGGCAATCCCCAAGAGCCTAGGAAGACTAGATCTCAAATAATCAATGCTTCCTTTGCAAATGAAAGTGAACTTGCTGATCACTGTTATATGTTGATTGGATCTGATCCAAGATAATATCAGGAAGATTATCATGATCCAAGGTGGTGAACAACAATGCAAGAAGAATTCCAATCTCTCCAAGAGAACAAAACATGGGATTTGGTGCCTCTTCCTCCCAAGAGAAAACTTGTGCAATGTAAGTGGATTTTTCGAACCAAACTTGTTGCTGATGGTTCTGATCTCAAGTATAAGGATAGATTATTAGCTAAGGGATACTCTCAAATCCATGGTGTGGATTATATAGAGACCTTTGCATCGGTTGCAAAGATGGACTCAATTAGACTAGCTCTAGCCATTGCAGAGAGTAAGGGTTGGGAAGTTCACCACATGGATGTTAAAAGTGAATTCTTTCATGGTGAGCTACAGGAAGAGATATATATTCAGAAATGTGAAGGTTTTGAAAAGGATCCCTTACTTGTTTGCAGGTTGAATAAGTCACTCTATGGACTCAAGCAAGCCCCAAGGGCTTGGTATGCTAAAATGGATGCCTTTTTGCTCTCAATTCGTTTCATTCGATGCAAGTCTGATCAAAATGTTTATTTGCAGAAATGTGATGATACTTTGCAGGTCATTGTACTGTATGTTGATGATATTTTAATTATAGGGATATGCAACAAACAAATTGGCTCAATCAAAGCATCTTTGCACAGTGAATTTGCCATGAGCGACCTAGGATTGCTAAGGCAATTTTTGGGTTTGGAAATTGAGCAAACTAAAAGAGGTATATTGCTGATTCAACCAAAGTATGCTTAAAACCTGTTATTGAAGTTTAAAATGGCTGAATGTAATTCATACAAGTGCCCATTCCTTTCAAGCATAAAACTAGGTGAATTTGATGACTCTCCATTGGTGGATTGCACACTCTACAGGTAGCTAGTTGGTAGTTTGCTGTACCTTACACATACAAGACCTGATTCATCTTATGCTGTAAGTGTTGTAGCAAGGTATATGTAGCAGCCACATGAGATCCATTGGAAGACATCCAAAAGAATCCTTCAATATGTCCATGGAACAAAGAGTTTTTGGGTACACTATGCAGCTAGTTCTTCACTACAACTGTTGGATTATCTGATTCCGATTGGGATTGAGATCCAATTGATAGAAAGTACACTTCAGGTTTTGTTTTTATGTTTGCTGAAGGTCCTATTTGCTTGTCAAGTAAGAAACAACACACTATTTCTCTTTCATTAGCAGAGGCCGAGTACAGGGCAACAGTGAATGCAGCCACAGAGTGCATTTGGATGCAAGGTATTCTTTGGGAATTTGGTGTTACTATTGATTCTCTAACCAACATTTGGGTGGACAATCAAAGTGCAATCAAGATATATACTAATCCAATACATAGGCAGAGAACAAAGCACATTGAAATCCATATGCACTACATTCGGGGCTTAGTGCATGACAGAGTGATTTCCTTTCAGTATTGCTGAGTGATTTCCTTGCAGTATTGCCCATCCACCGAGCAAACTGCTGAGATTTTCACCAAGAGTTTTACTGAGAAGACCTTCACTTACTTGAGAACTTTTCTTGGAGTAAGTGATGGATGATGATTGCTCCAATTTTATTGTAGGTTCATCCCCATGACCATTTTAGAGGGAATTTTTTATCCCATGTGGTTTTACTTCTTGTCCTCAATTTACATGGACAAATAGAATTTATCTTTGTAATGGGGTGACTTGAGCCTTTGTTGCCAAGGCCTCTCACTTTAATTTAATGAGATGTACTAAGTTCTGGTTAAGGGGGGGTCTTAGAACAGTAATCCATACTTAGTACCATAGTTCATAACCTTAGTCAATTTTATTTCCACATGTGCATTATTACACTATAGTTTGGACTAGGTAACTTTAGTTGGTCAAATATCCACTTTTGAGAGTGTTCACACCTGTTTCTAAGCAACCCATCTCACCCAAACTCTAGTTTTGTCCACAAGTGCGCCCTCATTAAAAGCTTGAGTTCTCTCCTTCCTTGAAATGGGGAAACTCTGTTGACTTTGAGCGCTGGAGTGGATTTAGCTCATTTCTGGCTAGATTTGGAGCATTTAATGCCTCCTTGGACCCCCACACTCCTCTACTTTCTCACACATGCATTCCTTAGCCTCATAATTGCTCTAGCCTACTTCAGCCACCTTCACACCAGAATTCGTGACTGTTTGGGATGATTAGGACTGAGTTGGACCCACCTAGGGGGAATTGAGGCCATTTTGGAAAATTTACCTTGTACACTCATCTTGAGCTATCTAATGCTCTCAAATTTCTCTATGATGTAATAAAAACCTACTCTAAACATTTTCACATGTTAGATAGACTGATAATGCCAAGTTTCAGTTCACATTGTGTGTAAATTTATCTTCTTTTCAAGCTATTTTGCTGGTTATTGCAAATTATTCAATTTTGTGAGGTTCTTCATAGCTCCAAGATCTACTGTGAATCAAAATATTCACAGTTTTCTTCTACCTGGCATAACAATGTGTTGTTCAAGGGTATTTTGTTAAAGCCCAGTATGGTGACTCCTGGTGTTGAGCACAAGCAGAAAGCAACCCGAGAACAGATTGCAGATTACACTATTAAAATGCTGAAGAGGAGGGTGCCACCAACTGTTCCTGGGATTTTGGTGTGTAATTTAAGAGTTTCCATTATCTTAAAAACTTATGCTTTGTAGGGTGTAACAATAATCAATTTTTAATTAGATTGCCTCTAATTTTCTATATTTTGTATGTTGTACAGTTCTTGTCTAGAGGATAGTCCAAGGCTAAGGAAACTTTGAATTTGAATGCAATGAACCAAAGCCCCAATCCATGGAATGTTTCCTTTTCATATGCATGTGCCTTGCAGAACACATCTGTCAAGACCTGGAAGGGTCTTCCAAAAAATGTTGAAGCAGCTCAAAGGACAATTCTTCTTTGGGCCAAGCCTAATTCGCTGGCACTGCTTGGGCGATGGTCTACTGAAGGTGAAAGTGAGGAGTCAAAGAAGGGAATGTTTGTTAAGGGTTACACATATTAAGAAAGCGGGTTATCTATTTCTTATGGGAAAAACTCTTTCAACATGGATTGGCTAGGATTTTTTTATATTTTTTTATTTGGCACTCACAATCATGAATTTTTCCAAGAGTTTATATTTTGGTTATTTCAATAATGGGAAAAGTGCAAAGTACTTGAACTGGTCTTTTACCTATGTTATACAAGTTTTGAGGGTATATGCCCCAACGTGAACTTTTATTGATTTTCAGGGTGCAAATTTTATCAGAGATTTATGGTTCTCCTTTTAGCCAATAACCTCTTTGAGGAATTTTATCATTTATTCTATGAAATTGAGTGTGTAGTCTGTGATATTTTACTAATATCTTTTTCATTCCATAGTACGATTCGTTTGGTCATTGATTTTATTATTTTTACATCAAATATTAATCATTGTTCATGAAAATGATATAGTAATGACTTGTTATCTAATCCATTTTCTTGTTTTTCAGTGACAATGTGTGCAATGAATTAAGTCACCTCTTTTTCCAACCCAAAGTCCATGGAAGTGTAGAGCAGCCAACACAAGGTATCGATTAAAAAGATTCACATCCCTTAGACAACAAAAGGTAGCCATTAAAAATTTTCACATCCCTTGGCCAACACAAGGTAGCCATTAAAAAGTTTCACATCCCTCAACCAACACAAGGAAGCCATTGAAAAGTTTCACATCCCTTGAAATTACCGTACAGTTATATATGTTTGTTGTTCTTTTTGTATACTCATGGTTTCATTTGCTTGTTTATGGTTGCATACTCATGCATATCATTCATGCCTGATATATCAGTCAATATGACCAGCAAAGAGGGGAGGTTGGGTGGAGTTATTAGAGTAATGCTTATTTAATGTAATACTATGTACATGTCTCATAATCTAATATTCTTTGTGGGAATATTAACCACACATACACAAATTATTTTACCATGAGATTGAGGTTCCATTTGAATATAAGTGTTTTGTTATATGGATAAATGCACCTCCTAAGAAAATCTATGTGTACTTTGTATAATGTGTTGGATCAAGTATTCTTAATATTGATTACTCCTTTCATATACATTTGTGTTCTTTCTCGTTGTACTCAAAAATTCATATTGCTGCTATTGGGGAAATTGCAATTGTTGAGGAAATTGTGGAGCTGGTTGTTGTTGGTTTACGAAATTCAGTGATATAGGTACTTATCTTACTCTAACATGCTCCTACATCCCCAATTCCTACCTACGGGTATAATATCATTTACCCCTATTTCAGCCTACTATAAGTTGTCATGACACGCTTTAAGGAAATACTCTATAATCATAGATATATTTTTGGTTGATCATTGCTCAAATAAACTGTATAGCTCTAACTCATATCACTGGGAGAAACTATTGGCAACTCCCCTTTATCTAAACGTCTTTTCATGTTGTTTGATTTAGTTGCTGTTAACACCCAAATTGACCCCAAGGTTGTGAGAGAAGGCAATTAGGGTAACCACTAACCAATCTTTAGCTTGTGCTACTGACCCAACACAAATAGAGAGGGCTCTCTCTATAAGCTCATGAAAAACTGGAATAAAGAAAGGTGTCAACAATGAAAATATACACCAATATTCATCATTAAAAATATTCAATTACAACATACGCAGAAGGTCAGATTTCTACTAGAACAAAAATGATTTAAACGTTGTTTGGCTGAAACATATGAATCTCTTTTCGAGAAATGGGGTCACATTAAACAAACCTTAAAAAATTGTTCACAAAGATTCTGCGGATGCATTCACATAGGGGCGAGGTAGTAAGCAGCTAGTAGTCAACGAGATTTTTATTTGTGGAACAGAAGAAAAAAAGAGCAATCCATTGATGTAAGGCATACGATGATGAATCCTACACCAACTTTAGCAAAGAATAAATGGTGAAATACTCGAAAGGAGATTAAGTAGATCATAATTTCTATGAATTTCACTTAACTATTACACTACACCAAGTATGAGGAAATATCACAGACATGGAATAATGATGAAAGAAGCACAATTAACATGGGAAAAAGAAAAACATACTACCGGACCAATTACACAAGAATCCCCAAAAAAATGCAGGCTTGGCTCTGCAAACTTTATTAAACAACTCAAATGTCTTACAGACTGATTCTCAAAATTCCAAAAGTTTTCAAATAAGATTTTCAACCCTTTTTCATTCAATTACATCACATATATAGATGACTTAAGCCTTATACTTGGTCCATCAAAACCGAAAACCGTTGCAACTGAGTGACACCTCATCAGGATTTATTTGTCAATGATCTCTATAAAAACATAAACATGTAGAACAAGTCTAACTGCTTTTCATCTCTACCGTGATTTTTACCACATGATACTTACTTTCAACTACAAAGATAAAAGATAACCAAGTAATTGTTCCAACTGACTATTTTCATAGTCGCCTCAAAAAATATTACAAATTGCATTTTAGAAATAAAAGTATCTTAGAAGTCTTTGATTCTAAAAAAAAAACAACTATTAAAAAGCCAACGACTACTATGGAGGGTGGAGAGTGTATTTCATTTTTCCGTATCTTTCCACAGTAGCCCATGCCTCAGCAAAAGGAAGGTCATAATCCATCATCTCCTTTTCCATAACCTAGATTTCAATGTGCTCTACAAGGGAAGCCGGAGGGAGTCTTTCACCAATGGCGACCAACCGGTTCAGGTATTCAAAGTCTTCAGAGATCTTTTCCATCAAAGTTCTGCCTATAAGAAGCTAGTTTAGATTTTTGAACTTGGTATGATCCATCCTTATTTTCCAGAGCAAGTTTTTATAACCTGTTTGGGAGATTAACTCTTGATTATTATCCCAGAACGATGGCAACCCCATCTCAACCAGCTTATCAAACGATCCTTTGAAATCCACTACCTGTATCCTCATCTCCTCTACTCTGGTTTCCACGCCTTCAACCTGTGCATGCTTCCCCCAAACTCTCCGTGTTGCTGCAATTTCCATGATCCAATTCCCAATATTCAATTTAATCCTTTCTTCCTCTGATAAACTATTAAAAAAAGTAATAGCATTCAATGTTGTTTCTTTGGGATTTTGGATAAGAGTTTCTCTCACGGCCGCACAACCTATAAAAACATTATTGATTATTTTTTCTTTTACTCTTATAAATTCCAAGTATGGCCTGAAACTTTCAGCTTCTTTAATAATTCGATCCCATACTAAATGATTGCAACCCTGCAAAGCTGCTTGTCCTGCATCTTGGCGGGTGAGATTCTTATTGATATCAACAAATTCATTATACTTATCTCAGAGGGTCTTTGCTTCTTCTTCCTTCCTTTCACTCTCTTCTTGCAACCTCTGATATTTTTCCTTCAGCTCCTTGATTTCCACATCCTTTAGGCTAATATGAGACATAACCTGTACAAGGATATCAATATTACTATTATCTCCATCTTGGTTCATATTTGTAGGCCGCATGTCCAATTTGGACAAGTTAATTTTTAAGTCATCAAGCTTCTTTTCAAGGCTCATTTTCTCCTTTTTCCAATCATATTCCTTCCGTGAAAAATTTAGCAACTTTGCTTTACAATCACTTAATTATTTAGACAAGGTATCCTTTTGTATTTCAAAGTTTCTTTTGTCGGGAGCCACGATTAGCTATATATTAGAAACATTCTCCTTTTTCTACAGTTTCAAAATCAACTTATCTTTCTCAGCCAATAGCTTGTTCATGGTTTTGCCTCCACCATCGCTTATAACTAGGTTAGATTGTATCTTCTTGATCTGTTGTTGAAGAGCTCGGTTTTCACTTTTTTCTTGCTTCAATTGGCTCTCTAATTTTCCCACAGTAACCTCCAAGTTGTCAACCTTCAATGATGCTTTTACAAAATCTTCATATATAAAGTCCCCAATCTGCATGTGGAACTGGATTTTATCCGGCACCGGTATTTTCTCCCAATTGACCCTCATTTCAGTCATTTTGTCCGTTGTCAATACTACCATGTTCAAAGTGTTATCATTCATATCTCTGCTGGTCATTAGGGAGGTTTCGGTATTATACAAACTTCTAGCCCTTGGCATCAATTCAAATAGCCTTTGGGTAGAGGCCTATTTATTCTATCTATATTTTTCACACAGGTCAGCTTTGGACCGAAATCTATTGGATTCATCACCCTCTTCGACATCCTGAAAATTATATTCTTTAATTTGGACTTGAGGAGCTGAAAGCCCCTCATTATCTTCTCTCTCATCCTCCATTGGAACAGTCAATCCTTCTTGAGCCCCTGCCATGATCAATTCTTCTTTAGTGGGAGAAACAACTGATTCGTCTTGAGTGGCTGCAATAACTAATTCAACTTGTGTCCCCAATTTAGGCCACTTGTCTCCACTTCCTACTTCAATATCCATGTCTTGAACTTCCTCTAAGTCTCTTTTCTAGCCCACTTCCACAGTGTCTAGCACCTTATCTACGCCCATTATAAAATCAGATAGCATTAGATCACCTTCCTGTAATTCCACAACCTCCTCTGCCTCGAGTTCCCTATGCAAGAAATTCCTCCCCTTTAATACCCCTTCTAGTTCCTTATGGTCAAAAGCACTTAGATTACAATTTTTCCTTCTCTTAGAAATAACGTGCAAGGGGTCGTATTTGGCTACCACATATTTCTTGAACCCCAGAGGTTTCAATAACTCTTCTACCTCCTGCAAAGCTTCCTTGCTTCTTACTATGAAAGGACCCACCTTCCAAGGGTATTTTACATCAGTGCCCTTCTTAAATTTTTGGAACTCCTCCTCTTCAAGGATCAGTTTCTATCTGATAAACTCAAGAATGAAGATTTGTAATGTCATGAAAGTGGGAAAAACATAGGGCTCCTGTACAAAACCGTAGAGCCTAATGACTGTAGCATCCTTCAATAGAAACCAGTCACCGACATCCAATTCATCCTTCAACCTCATCATTGTTTTCATCTTGAGCAATACCCTAGGTAATTCTTCCCCAAACATGACTTTGTAAACAGGTGGCAAGACATAGTTAAAATCATAAAAGACATTGTCTATCAAAGCATCTGCTTCAAGAAGTGGGGAAAAATGTGGGCTTTCTGCGCTGCTGTACATAATCATCTTCATGAGCTGTGTCTCGTACCTGAAAAACCTAGTATTTGGGAACTTGCTTAACTGTACATGTATTCTGTCTGCCAAAAATTCATCGAACTTAAGTGATGGGATGAGCCCATTCTCAAACCTTGCCAAACTAATGCTAATCCTAAAAAGTAAACTCAACTGGACTTCGGTTACCCAAAGATCTGTATCTAATCCTAAGAATTGAGCCACTAAAGCAAAAACCAACTGGGAATTATCATCAAAAGGGATGACATTCAAGGGGTAAGACTTTTCTGCAATTTCTGAGTTGGGTTTTAGGCATGTGGCTAAAACATCTTGATGGCTTTCAGGGCTAATTTGGAAAAATAGGGCAACCACAGACTCTTCAAAAAAACCTTCCGGTTGAAGGTTATGTGACTTGGAGATGAAAAAAGAATTCCTAACAACCGACACATCTATAGCATAGAGGACTCTAGACTAACGGGCATCCATAATTACCCTCTGGGGTTCTGAGTAATTCGAGGAACACCATGATACAAATTTAGGGAAAGATGCTACCTAGTTAAGGAAAAAGGAAACAAAAGATGACCTGAAAACCCCATGTATATTAAGATCTTGCTCATGTAAGGCCACCAATCTTCTCATGATCTCCGGGATAGGGAGCTGAATGTATGTGTCAAACACATCGGTGTCTCTATCTTCCAGGGCGACCTTAACCCTAGAACTAGTAGAAACTTTCTCTTCCCCCATCTTATGACTAAAAAGACTTAAATTTTTAGAGAATGGCAGTTACACGATCCTATCTGTCACTTTGGAGGCCCTAAATTGCATGCTGTCAAAGGTTCTATCACCTTCGTCGTCTGCCACATGACGAGAGACTTTCTGAATTTGACAGGCTTGGAAACAAATGTCAACTTTTATGGGCATTCTTATATATATAATTGTGTTTCCATAACCTTCGGTTTCCTTGGCCAACTGTCTTTCAATTTCAACCATCGATCTCCCATGTGCTCACTTCCCGTTGTCGGATTTGGCTTCCCTTTACCTACTGATTTGACAACTCATTTATCTCCACCGTCGGATCATCTTGCAAGTTCTCATCTGGGCTGTTCATCTTACCTGCATGTATTAATGAGGTGACATCGCATACGCCCACTATGGTTTCCTATACCACCCTTTCTCCATGAGACAGGTTCTTGAGTTGACACCTGTTCGACAAAAAACATCCCATCGCATTTGCCTTTCCGCTATTCAGGGTGCTATTTCTTGATGCAACTATCTATGAGAACCATTCATCTCTCCTCGAATGTGCATCCATGGTGAGGCTTTATGCTCCCTTTAACTCTTAAATCATCTGTCTGCTGGTGGGGTATTTCCTATTATCTTATGTGCATTTCCAGCCTCCACTAGCCGTTGATGTGGCTCTACTTGTCATCCGAACCGTCAATCTGGGCGGACCCATATACTGGCGAACTGCATATGTTGCACATCATCTAATTAGGGGTGTGGGATTCTCCGCCGTAGATATCTAATGTCCCATCCCATCATCGTGGCATCGCATGGACTTGGAATAGCCCTCTTTACCGCTTTTCCTCCTTGCGATGCTTTCCTACCTTGACATCTGTCCGGTGGGAAAATCTCATTGCATTTGCTTAATTCTTTTCTTCCTTGCAAATCAGCCATGCGATCATCAACAGGAGCCATCGATCTCGCGCATGTGCCCAATCGACGGTGCCTACCTGCATGGCACTTAACCTCCCCATTATTTATATGCAGACTATAGGACTTAGGGTCTCTTTTCATCCCATTACTCGATTTCACTTGCATATTAATACCTATATTTTGAAATTATTCCATTTTTATTGCATTGGGTCCCCCTAGACCTCTTCCTTTCATCTCATAGCACATGGCCATCGAGGATGGACAGTACTTCAAGCTTCTCTCAGGTAGTTGTTTAACCCTCCACCTTTCACATTTAGTTTTTATTCTGCAAAAATAAATAGGTGCTAACAACTGGCTCCTATCGGGGATCGTATCCTCCTAGTGAGGTAGCAAATAACTCTGTAGACTAAGTGCTTGATCCATTGGGTAGATTTTCCAAACCCTAGACTGAAATTTTTTTCTAGAAACTGAAATTGGAACTGAAACTGCGCCTACTTTCATATCTAGTGTGAATATTAAAAAAAATCAAAACATAGCTTCCCCTTTCAAAGCTTAGGGCCTTCCCCTCGAGCGTCCATTCTTTTTGGTTCGTTGTTAAAAACTCAAAACAATTGTGAAAAATGAAAATATGTTTAGTCTATGGTACATGAGTTACCTACTTCCTCTAGGACAGGTAATGCTTCAAAAATCTTCCATTTACTGGACTTCCTGACCAGGAAGATCTGTCTTGGTGTTCCAGGATGAAGGAATTTATCCCTCAGTTTGCTGCAATGATACATGGCCCCATCCACATATGGTCAATTTTTCCATGTTTATCTTCCCTAGGGGAATCCCACTTCAGGACCGGATCATTCTAATGAAATTCATTTTCTTTGGATTTTCTGTCGAAAGCTTCCTTTATCTTTTCTTGATGCCCCTGTACCTTGTCATATGCTTTAGTTCTTAGCTCATTCAGCTCAATTATTTGATTTACCCTTATCTGCATGTGGTTCGGTTCTTCTTCTATTCCCTACAGCAACCTCATAACCTGCAACCCTAGAGATGCTAGGAAAACTACCTCAACTCCATATACTAGTTGGAAAGGAGACATCTCAATGGACCTCTTTGTACTTATTCTATGAGCCCATAGAGCATATTTCAGTTTTGTGTGCCAAGCTCTCTTATTGTCCTCTAACAATTTCTTTATGATCCTTACTAGGCTTTTGTTAGATGACTCTGCTAGTCCATTCCCTTGAGGATAGTATGTTGTGGAATGGTTAAGACTAATATAATATTTGTGACAAACATTTATCATTTTCTTAGAACAAAATGTTGGTGCATTGTCTGTCACTATTCTTTTAGGACACCCAAATCTTGAAAGGATATTATCTTCCAATAAATCCATGATAACACTTTCGTTTGCTTTCGTAGTTGGTATGGCTTCTATCCACTTTGTGAAATAGTCAGTGGCTTTCAATATCCATCTATGCTGCTCTGAGGAGTTAGGATTTATCTCTCCAATGAAGTCTAAGCCCCACTGCTGGAAGGGTGCCTCTACTATGATAGGGTGAAGGGGTAGTGAAACAACTTTCCTTTTTGCTTCAAAAATATGACACTGGTGACAAGCAACAGTCTCTTTATATACATCTGAAAACATGGTAGGCTAGTAGAAAATGACCCTCAAGATTTTGTTGATTGTCACCTTCCAGGAATGATGTCCACCACAGTCTCCCTTGTGGAATTCCTCCTTTGTGTGTTTAGCCTCTTCCTCTAGCAAGAAATTCAGCAACACACCTCTAGGATCCTTCCAATACAAAAATTGATTCATAATACAATACTTTGGAGCTTTTAGTTTCACAGATCTGGCCTTGCTCTTGCTCAACCCTGGAGGAGCTTGTAAGTTTTGTAATACATACACAGTGTCAGCATACCAAGGGGATGCAAAGAATTCTGGCCTCACTTGTATTACTACATCTGGCTGAGTTTAAAACTCTTGCAAGAAGTTCAATTGCAAAGAATCACAGTTGGCTTTGGTCATCAATTTTGCTAACCCTTTCCCCTTTACCAGTTTGGTGGGTTTTATCTCTAGGTCGTATTCTAGCATACAACAATCCATTTGGCTCTTCTTCCTCCATGGTCTTCTTGGGTGAGGATACCCTTCACAGCACTGTTTGGAACATGAGCAATGATGTGTGAATGGGGGATGTAAACCCTAAAATATTTCAATGACTTGATTAAGGCATAAGCCTACTTCTCCATGATATCATATTTCAGTTCTGCATCTCTCAGCACCCTGCTGAAAAATGCAATTGGTTGTTCAGCGTTCTAGGCATTTTTCTGTAACAGCACTCCTGCTTCTGTATGCTCTGAAGCGTAAGAAAAAATCAAGAAATCTTTAGAAAAATCTGCACTCGCTAATACCAGGGCTTCAGTGATAGCATTCTTAATTCCCTTGAATGAATCTCTTGCTTCCTCAGTACACTTTACCTGGTTTTCCTTTCTTAACATATTGGTAATATTCATCATAATTTCTGCAAAACTGGGAATGAACCTTCTCAGAAAACCCACTTTCCCAATGAAATACTGCACCTCCTTTTTTCTTCTTAGCTCCCCAACTTTCTAAATGGCACTAACCCTCTCAGGGTCGATCTTGATACCTTCCTTGGAAATAATATGACCCAAGAGCTTAGCTTCTTCTAATGCAAAATGTGATTTCTTAGCATTAAGGGAAATACCATATTTTATACATTTCTTAAAAACTTGTTCCAAATGATTTAGGTGCTCTTCATCAGATTTTGAATACACTGTTATGTCATCCATGTATACAACCATGAACTTATCCTTTTCTTCAGCAAAAGCTATATCCATTGCCCGCTGGAAAGTAGCTCCTGCATTCATCAGCCCAAAATGCATCTTCGCATACATGAAAGTACCCCAAGGAGTGGTAAAAACAATCTTCTCTTGGTCTTTAGGGCAGACCTTGATTTGATTGTACCTAGAGAAACCATCCATAGTAGAGATCCTTTCTACCCCTACTACCTTTTGTAAGATATGATCCATTTTAGGCAAGGGATAATTATCTTTTAGTGAAGCTCTATTTAGGTTCCTGAAATCTATATAGATTCTAATCTCACCATTATTCTTCCTTACAAGAACCGGATTTGATATCCACTGAGAGAATCTCAAAGTGATAATGATTTTTGCATTAAATAGTCTTCTGATCTCTTTTTCTATCACAGGCATGGGTTTATCCTTCTTAGCTTTTGCTTGAAAGGTTTCTCTCTTGGTCTGATTGGAATAGAATGTTGTATTATAGAGGTATCATATTCCTTTAGTTATTCGTAACTCCATGCAAACGAAGTAGCATTATTTTTCATCAGCTCTACATATCGCTCCTTCTTTTTAGCATGTAGCTTCTTAGACAAGTTTACCATCCGAGGTTCTTCTTTAGTACCCAAGTTCTGGTCTTCTACCGCATCCCTGGGAGGTTCAAACTTTGGGTTTTTTGCTACATCATTTTGGTCAAATAGTCTCTCCAGGGGTATCAATCCCTTGGGGATATAGTTACTCTTTAATTGAACGATATCTTTCCCACCCAACACGTTTTTCCATCTCTTGCTTTCTCTTTCTTCACTCTCTAATTGCTCCTAGTCCATCAATCCTTCTATGTTCTCATTTTCAGCATCAATCTGAACATTAGCAAAATCGTCAGATAATTCCAAAAATATTTTAATTTGTAAATCATCTTCAAATACTTGCCAGTATTTAGCATTGTCTAGAATAGATGGCCTGTTCACCACCTCTACCTTGTATTTTTCTTGATAGAAAATAGGAGTTTTAAAACCACCAACAGTGGTGTCCAAAGAGTCTGCCACCTGATTTTCAAATATTGGGATCACCCAGATCTTGTGCTCGGTGAAAAAGTTCCCAAACATATCCTAGACTTTATTTCTATAGGCCCTCATCCTGGGGTGTTTTGCCTGATAACTATCATTTACCTGATTGACCACCAATTTTAAATCTCCAAAAACAAGTATCCTTTTTGCTACCAAGTATTTCAAAGCTCTTAGTCCTAGGAGAAAAGCTTCATACTGAGCCACATTATTAGTACACTCGAAAGTTAGCTTGTATGATAGGGCCCTGGACTCTTGGTCAAGAGGTGTGATCCAGACCCCTGCACCAGCACCACTCTTGCTCAGTGATCCATCAAAGTACATGTTCCACAACCCTTCCTCATTTTTCTTCCTCTTTGAGGACTCATACCTTGCTACAAACTCCTTGTCTTCCTTGACGTCATGATAAAATAGGGGTACAAGATCAATATGTGGACCATCATTGAAGAAAATAGAGGTACCTATGCTTGTGTCTACAACATATATGGGGTGATTTTCAGGTTTGTTGTCACTGTTGACCACATAGGCCATTCTTTTCTCTCTATATAGCTTTCTATTGCATCCAAAAAGTGGTATAGTGGCATATGATAAGTCCATTTGCATGGTTCCCTTCAACTTTTTTACCTAGGACCTTGACAACAACATCCTGAACTTAGTAGGCACCTTAGCCACTACTACGTCCATCATAATGTTCTTAGATGGAATTTGGGCAAGGGTCACTACTACATCTTTAATCAAACCCAAACATGGTACCTTCCTGGAATCAAAAGAATATAGGTCTTTGTAGGGTCTGGTGACTTCTAACCCCAACTGATCCACCACTGATTTTTCCATCAAGTTGTGTGAAGCCCCATAATCTATTAGGGCATTGTGTAATATCTTACCATGGATATTTAGACTTAAATAAAAGGGAGGGACCTCTTCATCATCTGTTTCTTCCATCTTGGAACCAAAAATTATAGTGGGGGCATCATCTGTTACTTCCAACATGTCCTGTGGACCATCTGCCTATCCTTTTACCAAGCTAGTTATCTCTTCCCTATACTCATTGTTTCTTAACAACTCATTTAAGGGGATAGAGATCTTCACCTTGGATAGTTCATCTTTTAGACTGAATGTTGAAGCTAGCCTCACTAATTCACTGGCTTCTGGTTGCCTAACTTCTTTAGAATGTTTCCCTTTATCTTCTGAGGTTTTCTGTGCAGCAACCTCGGGCTATTTTTCTTTTAGCTTCTCCATATTTTGCTGAGTCTTAGAGAGCTAGATATGGGTAGAATTCCATTCACTTATTGGTATCTCCCTACTCCTTAACTTCATCTTTCTTTGGATGTCATCTATAGCATTCATGTAACCCATTTGGTACTGCTCATAATCAAATTCAGCAGCTCTACTAGCATTCCCCATGGTGAAAAAGTCATGTTCCCTTTGGGTTAAATGTACTTCGTGGTCTAGGGTGTCAAAGAGATGGATTTGGTCTCCAGCAAGGTCCTCAGGTACTTCTTCATCCACCAAATTTTCAGGGAAGGGAGGCCTTATTTGGTGATCTTCTTGATTCCTTGGATTCCTTGGAGGGGGTGGCCTTCTAAAGTTGGGATTCCTTATTTGATTTTTAGGCTGCTCCCTAGCATGAGGCTTATTTTCCATGGCTAACCTATCCATCAGCTTTTCCATGGTCTTCATCATAGTATCAAACTTGATAGCACTAGAAGAGGAGGAGATAGAGGCTTGGGTTTCTTGCTTCTTTTTATTTGCTTTTGTTTTGCCCTTTATTTTCCCTGAATCCATCATGTTGGCTTCCACCTCCATGGCATCCTTTAGCATAGCAGGCAAGGTGGCAACTTTTCTCTCTCTTAAGGTACATGAGAAATCCCCATCAAAGGCACTAGCGTAATGGAGCTTTGCAGCACCTACTGAGGGTTTTAGGTCATCTGGCATAGAATTATAAGCCTTCATAAACCTAGCAAAAAATTCATGAACAGATTCAAAACCTCCTTTCTTTAGATGGTTGTACTGGGACAAGACTAGGGAAGGAATCCCTATCGTTTCCCACCTCTCTAAGAACAAGGTCTTAAAGGCTACAAAATCATTGATAGAAGCATTCGGCAATTTCCTGAACCATTTCTTGGGCTCTCCAAATAAACTCTGGGCAAACAACCTCATCTTAGCATCATCATGATCTACTTCCTCCAAATCAATAAAATCCTCAAATATGTCTAGATGCTGTCTGGTAGAAAAACCTCCCTCTCCATCATAAGAGATGCTTCTCTGGGCATAGTTCTGAGGGAGGTCATGCAAAATAGCTGGTAGGGCCAATGGTGCAAATCTTGCAGCCATGGGTCTAGGTGGATTTTGAGCTTGGGGATGGATATTCTGAGCGGAGTTTGTGATGTGGGGATGATATATTTGAAAACAAGGCTTAGCACTTTCGGATTTGGTAATATTCTGCAACTTATGCCAGACAAGGTCTAACAAATAGGACTCGGGAGTATTCAGACCTTCTTCTCCTAAGTTGAGATATGATTCGAATCTTGATCTTGGCAAAGTTTCCCAATGTCTATCTCTATATCTAGTTCTTGAAAAATAGATAACTCTTCTTTATATTCAATTCTCCCACCGCTAGAAGTACTAGCTTTATTCGTTCAAGTCCTATGTTTAAGCAAATTTTATGGATTATCAACACTTAGCAGAATTTCAGGAATAGGATTACCTCTGGTATGGATCCTTTGTGAGGCTAGGATGTATTTTTCAAGAGTTCTTTTCAGAAATGGATTTTGGCTCATCGGTCTTCCCAGTGGAGTCTTTTCTTGAATACAAATCTTAATGAGTAGAGTCACCATGGCAAAAAAAATGCATAACCCTCTAAAAGAATGGAAATCTCTGTTTTCCCGCAGGGATTTCTTCTTTCTTTGAATCTTCAGAATCCTTTGTGGTTCTCCCAGGGATAATACAACAATCATGTCCCTGGCAGTGGCGCCAATTTGTTAAAGCCCAAATTGACCCCCAAGGTTGTGAGAGAAGGAAATCCAAGGTAACCACTAACCAATCTTTAGCTTGTGCTACTAACCCAACACAAACAGAGAGGGCTCTCTCTATAAGCTCATGAAAAACTGAAATAATCAAAGGTGTCAAAAATGAAAATATACACCAGTATTCATCATTAAAAATATTCAATTACAACATACGTAGAAGGTCAGATTTCTGCTGGAACAAAAATGATTTAAACGTTGTTTGGCTGAAACATATGAATCTCTTTTTGGGCAATGGAGTCACATTAAACAAACCTTAAAAAATTGTTCACAAAGTTTTTGCGGATGCATTCACACAGGGGAGAGGTAGTAAGTAGTTAGTAGTCAAAGAGATTTTTATTGGTGGAACAGAAGAAAAAAAAGAACAATCCATTGATGTAAGGCATATGATGATGAATCTTACACCAACTTTAGCAGAGAATAAATGGTGAAATACTTAGAATGAGATTAAGCAGAGCATAATTTCTATGAATTCCACTTAACTATTACACTGCACCAAGTATGAAGAAATATCACAAACATGGAATAACGATGAAATAAGCACAATTAACATGGGAAAAAGGAAGATAGACTACCATACCAATTACACAAGAATCCCCGAAAAAACGCAGGCTCGGCTCTACAAACTTTATTAAACAACTCAAATGTCTTACAATTTGATTCTCAAAATTCCAAAAGTTTTCAAATAAGATTTTCAACCCTTTTTAATTCGATTACATCACATATAGATGACTTAAGCCTTATACTTGGTCCATCAAAACCGAAAACCGTTGCAACTGAGTGACACCTCATCAAGATTTATTTGTCACTTATCTCTATAAAAACAGAAACAGGTAGAACCAGTCTAACTGCTTTTCATCTCTACCGGTATTTTTACCACATGATACTTACTTTCAACTACAAAGATAAAACATAACCAAGTAATTTTTCTAGCTGACTATTTTGATAGTCGCTTCAAACAATATTACAAATTGCATTTTAAAAATAAAAGTATCTTAGAAGTATTTGATTCTCAAATAAATAACAACTATTAAAAAGCCAACAACTACTGTGGAGGGTGGAGAGTGTATTTCACTTTTCAGTATCTTTCCACGGTAGTCCATGCCTTAGCAGAAGGAAGGTCATAATCCGTCATCTACTTTGCCATAACTTGGATCTCAATGTGCTCTGCAAGGGAAGCCAGAGGGAGTCTTTCACCAATGGCAACCAAACGGTTCAGGATTTCAAAGTCTTCAGAGATCTTTTCCATTAAAGTTATACCTATAAGCAGCTGGTTTAGATTTTTGAACTTGGTATGATCCATCCTTACGTTCCAGAGCAAGTTTTTATAAGCTATTTGGGAGATTAACTCTTGATTACTATCCCAGAACAATGGCAACCCCATCTCAACCAGCTTATCAAATGATCCTTTGAAATCGGCTACTTGTCTCATCATCTCTGTTAGGATATCTCATCATTCACTTATGTACTTTGCATGCATTTTGCACACATGCATGCATTCTGCATACATTGCATGCACCCGCATGCTACCTAGTCACTAGTATGATGCCTCTAACACCTAGTGCCTAGTCTCCTAGCACTCAAGAGCTACTTTCCACTCAATTTTAGCCCTCCTAGCCAGTCATGTGCCCACTTCTCACCTTCCACTACAGAAGGGCGCCTTTCTCACCTACCATTCCAGTTTACTTCAGTTAGCCACCAGTCTTTCCTTTATTTGAGGCTAGAATGACTCCTCACTGTTGTTATCACTCCGATTGACCTCCGATGAGATATGACTACCTATTCTGAGTGTAGTTAACTCCTCATGCACCCTCCACTGAGCCTCCATCCCTACATTAGTGCCACTTACCATCAGTTACACTTATTACACTCAGTTAGACTCAGTTTGACACCTGTTTGACAGTGACTTGTGCATTGATGACCACCACTAATTGATGATGAGGACTCCTAGTTGGAGCCAAGCTATGCCATGCAGTATATTCGAATGACCTCCTTGGATAATTCGAATTGCTCACTCATTGTGACAGTATTGTATTGTAATTCTACCATTTCTGGATTATAGAGCACTGATGCATCTCTCTTACACAGTTTTTTACTCCAAATTGTTTTACATCTTTGTGATTGATATTCTTGTTCAATAGATCTGTCATGACTAATTTTACATCGTATCAGAGCCATGGCAGGGACAAGAATTCTTTTCTGCAGGTGTTCTTCATGAAGATTGAGTGAAGAGCTCACAAAAATATTTCAGCATTGGCATGCAAAATCTCATGTTGATTCGTTCATGTGCATGCAAGACTAAAATTTCTCTCCAATCCACTCTAGAAACCATGAGTTTTCCACAGAATTCATCGATATAGATCATTGGATCATCAAGCTTGCTTGATATCCTATGCCGGGTGTGATGCAACTCTAAAACGGGTGGATTGTTTGACTTTATGGTTCTTGTTTGCTTGTGATTTGCAGGTTTCTTACTTCCTCCATTTGCATTTGCTATTGCAGAGATGGAATATTCTTATTCACAAAATATTCTTACTCCATTCAAATATGATGAATGGAAACCAAAGATGATAGCATGCTTGAATAGACAATGTCTCTTTGATATGTGTATTGGTATTAGAAGAGATTTTGTTTCCGATGAAGAGGAGAATGATTGGCTTAATGATTGTGACAAAGCTTTTGGGACAATATGTCTTGCTATGTCTCCTTGTATGCGCTACCTCAGTACTACTACTGAAAATCCAAGAGATCTATGGGCCCAGCTCAATAGAGAATTTGGAAAGCAGGAAGAAGAGGATCATGCTATCCTTTTGGAGAACAAGCCCAGTGAGATCTCCTTATGTGCTCTCTCCGATTATGTCTTGGCCTCATCCATTGTTCAAGATGAAGAAGAAACTGTAGATTCAACACTCATTCTCTCAAAGTCTTCTATTTTGAATTCTGAGCAAGATAAACCAGCTCATACTCTAGATTCCGAAGAGGTTCTTGGATCCTCTCTTTCACATGAGTTTGTCAGCATGCAGAATAATGGTCTACTTGATGTTTTGGAGGTAAAATATCATTTTGGAGGTGAAGCATTCGTCCTCCTTGATTGCATGCCTCCTATAAACTTTTGTTCTATCATCTGCACAATTTCTCAAAGTTTTACTGAAGATGAAGAGCACTACCATTCGCTTGAGTTCAATTCTCATGCAATTTTTGTTGATTTTGGTTTTGATCTCACCCCTATTGGTTCATAGGAGATCTTAAGAAACCGTTTGTCAAATATTGGAGCTGATTGAAATTCCACTGATAAGAAGTTCAAGTTTCAACATCTATTTGATCCGAATGGAGCTATTCCTACCTCACTTGGTTCGAATCACAAGTTCCAGGATCATCCTCATATTTTCAGATTTGTTCTCACCATTTTCAGTATGAAGAGCAAGTTCATAAAGTCTTCACATTCGCTTGCATCCACTGATGCAGAATTCAAGAACATGTTTTTGGAGCATGATCCATTTACTCCCAAGAGTAAGATACCTCTAGACATATCTACTTGAGTTTGGAGCAGTTAAATCTTTTGGTGTGTTATAGTTCATTTTGAGGGGGTGTTTTTCCCATGAGGCAATTAAATCTTTTGGTGTGTTACAGTTCATTTTGAGGGGGGGTTTTTCCCGTGAGGTTTTCTCCATTTCCTCAGTTCATGGGCTGTTCTTTTTTTTGGAATACTATATTGGGGTGACCTTTGGTCTTAGTAACCAGGGCCCTACATTTTACTTTTTACATCATAGTATAGCTTGAGGGGGGGTGTTAGGATATCTCATCATTCACTTATGTACTTTGCATGCATTTTTCATTTTGCATGCATTGCATGCACCCGCATGTTTCCCAGTCACCAATATGATGCCTCCAACACCTAGTCCCTAGTGTCCCAGCACTCGGGAGCTACTTTCCACTTAGTTTTAGCCCTCCTAGCCAGTCATGCACCAACTTCTCACCTTCCACTGCAGAAGGGCGCCTTTCTCAGCTACTAGTCCAGTTTACTTCAGTTAGCCACGAGATATCAGAAATAATAGAACAAAATCACTTTTATATTGATCATGGGCCACTTCGAGGGGGAAACCTCCTTTGAGCAAGCTCAATACAATTAACTTCACGGTGCCTTCATAGGCCTCAACACACACTTATATACTAAGTCTAGGCGCCAATACCATGGGTCAATACTATGTGTCAATACAAAGCATGGGCTAAGTCTAGGCGCCAATACTATGAGTCAAAACCATGGGACATATAATACTATGGGATGACTTACAAAGCATATGCATCCAATACTATGGATCAACAAATACTACGGGACGACTTACAAAGCATATGCATCCAACAACAATATACTAACAAAGTAAAGACATGGGTTCCTAACATCCCCTCTCCCTTAGAAAAAGCTTTGTCCTCAAAGCTTTAGATGTGGAAATTGATGCAGAATCTGAAGGAGTGGGTCCCCTGTAGCATCCTCGAGTTGCATTCCGAACCATTGGCACCTTTGGAGTTTCAAGGAGGGTTGCATGGAAGGCTATAGACGAAGAAGAACCATATCAGCGATGTGAAAAGTGTGCTCAGAAAGGTGTTGATTGGCTTGTTGTTTCAGTTGAATTCTTGCCATGTGAAAATTGTCCTGCAGAATGAGAAGAAGCTGATCACGGTTTCGAAGAATTGAGTCAATTGCCTGAACTGGGGAGCTGTTGAAGGTGTATGGAAGAAGAACTGGTGGTGCATGTACAAAGACTACTTCATATGGTGTCCTTTGAGATGTGGTACTATACAACTGGAGTGCTTCTAGGAAATCCATAGAAATAGTTGTCCAAATCTGTGGAGGGATGGGTAAGGGTTCGAGCAGTCCTGAAAGGAGGGTCGTTTCACCCTTGTTGACCTGGAAAGTATCACAGTTAACCACCATCCGTTGAATTGTCATTTTGAGTCCCTGCCAAAAGAAGTTACATTGTTCCTGGTCATATGTTTTGAGGAACCCAGAGTGCCCTACTGATGAAGAAGCATGGAGTTCATAGAAGAGATAGCCCCGTTGAACAGATTGCAACCAATTTGGAAGAAGCAGACAAATAGATGTAAGAGAAACTGGGTCATCAAATGTGCGAGGAGGAGCATCTTCCACCATATTGTCCTTACCATTCTGGTAAGTGGTTGCATAGTCATAACCCATGAGTTGGATAACCCATTTCAGGTGTGCTGGGGAGGAGACCTATTTTTCCAGGAAAGTTTCGAGACTCTGGAGATCAATCTTGATGTAGAAATAATTTCCCAATAGGGATGGTTGCCACTTCTGTATTGTATGCAAAAGAGCCATCATGTCCTGCTGATATGTAGATGCGGCTAAATGCTTACCGGAAAGGTCTCGTGAAGGCGGCAAGCCCACAGGTGCAACAAAGACCCCTGCATATCTATCTAAGGAAGTAGTGGAGACCATTGGTGGGTGCATCTGAAGGGAATGGAGATGAGCAATGACACCATATGAATTCTTCTGAAGGATCTTTTCTAGGTGATGTTAACTGATGATGCGGAGAGACCCTGGTTGTAAGCCCATAATTTTGTGTTGTGTCCCATTGGCTGAAAACTGCATCCAAAGTTCAGCAAAATCCCATAAGATGGGGCCAAGTGTGCGTAACCATTGAATTCCCAAAACCACATCACATCCGCCTAAGGACAAGGCAAACATGTTAGAGCGTAGGTTATAATCTTCCATATACATACGCACATTGTGACACTTCTCCTTGCAAGGTAAGGTGCCCCCATTGGCAACCATGACTTCAAAGTTGGAGCAAGGATGGACAAAACAATCAGCCTGTTTGGCAATCCAAGGGTCAATGAAGTTATGAGTGCTACCAGAATCAATGAGTATGGTAAGAGGGAGCTTCTTGAAGTATCCCCTGACCCGCATTGTTTGTGGTGTGGTGACGCCGGTTAAATCATGGAGAGAGATCTCGGGTGGGTCGTCCTGAGATGGGGTGTCAACAGGCGGGTGTTGAATGTCGACCTGATCATCTACTGTATTTGTAGCGTCTTCACCAAGTTCTAAGGCAGGCAGAGAATCCACATCCAAGAGATAAAGCTTTTGTTGAACACATCTATGTCCCCAAGTGAATTTCTCATCACAATTATAGCAAAGCCCTTTTTCTCGGCGTTCCCAGATTTCTATTTCAGACAAATGCTTGATAGGAGTTGGTTGAGGAGAAAGCGTGATGGGAGATCATTGGGAACACATATTTCTGAAGGGAACAAAGGTGGGTTTAGAGCGTTGTTGAGCTGCGATCTTGTCCTTGGCCAGCTTAGCCAACTCTAGGACTTCCATCATTGTGTTGGGACAAAACATTTTGACCTCTGAGCGGATTTCATCCTTGAGACCATCGATAAAAAAACTCCTGTAGAATTCATCAGACAATCCTTCTGTGTGATTGGCCAATTTCTCAAATTCTGTCTGATACTCTCTCACTGTGCCAATTTGGTGAAGTTTAGTGAGTGCTTCTATGAAATCATCAAAAGCATAGGACCAAATCGTGGCAAAACGAGTTGGCAAAAATCTGTCCAGTTTGGCTCGGGATGAGCTTTGATGTACCAACAGTACCATTGAAGGGATTCTTGTTCCAAATGAAAGGATGCAAGTGGAACCTTCTGGGCATCAGAAGTATTATGCAGACTGAAATATTGTTCTACTCGATATATCCATCCAGTCGAATCAGTACCATTGAAGCGAAGAAAATCAAGCTTCGACCCACAAAAATTGCTGGAAGAAGAGAACTCGGTGGCTGCAAAAGATTCTGGCTGTCTGGTATTGTTTATGGTTGAATGCTAAAGATGGAGGCTGAGAAATTTTTCATCCAGATCTTGGAGTTTGGTTTGGATGGCTGCAAGTGCTTCCACCATGGTGTGTGCTCCTGCACGGGTGACAACCATAACCAGGTTTTTTTTTTTTTTTTGGTGGAATGGGTAGAAAAACACAAACATAAGCTGATCTAGTAAAGGGAAATTTGGATTGGGGAAACAATTTGATGGGTAATTGGGGTTTGACTAGATTTTGGACATTGTCAAAAGGACAAGAAAGCAAAAAGGGGGATTTCAGAAACAGGGTGATAGAATGAGAAAATTTGGCAGAGATGGACAAAGAAGTAGAATTTAAAAAGGAACTCTGTGGTAAAATTTGAAGGTGATTGGGTGAAATCTGAGGAAGTTATGGCAAACCCTAAAAATAGACAAATGTGGGATTTCGGGCTTTGCGAAGGGGAATTGGGGATAGGGTCATCAGGAATGAGAGATGCAGAATGGGATGATAGGGGTTCCCTGAAAATTTCAAGGGAAACATAGTGAAAACAAGGGAGATATAGAGAAAAAACTGAATTTTATAAAATGCTAATCGACAACTGAATTAGCGTTGTTTTTTTTTCCAGGCTTTAGGAAGGGGAATTGGGGATAGGGTCGTCAGGAATGAAAGATGCAGAATGGGATGATAGGGGTTCCTCGAAAATTTCAAGGGAAACATAGTGAAAACAAGAGAGATATAGAGAAAAAACTGAATTTTATAAAACGCTAACCGACAACTGAATTAGCATTTTTTTTTATTTTTTATTTTTTGTTTTTGTTTTGTTTTGTTTTGTTTTTATTTTTTTTTTTTTTTTTTTTTCAGAAATGGATTGGCAACAGCGGCGTGGAAGGGATCCGCAACAGATGGATCTACAACGGCGTGGAAGGGATAAAAAACGGTTAGATCTGAAACGACGACTGGATCTGGAACGACTTTCAGAATAGATCTGAAACGGCTGGATCTGGAGTGGAAGTGATCGGCAACATTTCAACTGAAAATAGATATGGACCCCAGGTATGTATAGCTTCCTAACAGTTCAGGTGTTTCACTCGACCACTAATGCTGTCTGACGGCTTGCGTATTGGGGTAGTACCCCTCACTCCACAGCTCAGGTAAAACTGACAACCGCTTTGCCACAAACGACAGCTCTTGGTTTACCTCATGGGTGGGAACTAGTCAATCAGGTAGGGGTCATTGCCCTTTTCGCCAGCAGGTCCTCTCAATGGGCCAGCTACTTTGGGGTTCCTGTGGTACTCCTCACAATGAGTTTTAGGGCTTATGCCCAAATACTTCCCACAGTTAAGCAGATAGGGATTATTCCCAAATCCGAAGCTGCAACAGATGCAAAAAAAAAAATTGGGAGAAATTCCACCCAACGAGCCCAAGAAAGTGCTCTGATACTAGATTTGATGAACCTGCAATAATTAATTAATGCAAATACACGAGATATCAGAAATAATATAACAGAATCACTTTTATATTGATCACGGGCCACTTCGAGGGGGCAACCTCCTTTGAGCAAGCTCAATACAACTAACTTCACGGTGCCTTCATAGGCCTCAACACACACTTATATACTAAGTCTAGGCGCCAATACCATGGGTCAATACTATGTGTCAATATAAACCATGGGCTAAGTCTAGGAGCCAAAACTATGAGTCAAAACCATGGGACATATAATACTATGGGACGACTTACAAAGCATATGCGTCCAATACTATGGGTCAATACTATGGGCTAATATAAACTATGGATCAACAAATACTACGGGACAACTTACAAAGCATATGTGTCCAACAACAATATACTAACAAACTAAAGACATGGTTTCCTAACACTTCCAACCTTTGAGCTTTTTCCTTCAGCTCCTTGATTTCCAAATCCTTCAAGCTAATATGAGACATAGCCTATATAAGGCTGTCAGTATTACTATTATCTCCATATTGGTTCATATTTGTAGGCCGCATGTCCAATTTGGACAAGTTAATTTTTAAGTCATCAAGCTACTTTTCAAGGCTCATTTTCTCCTTTTTCCAATCATCCTCCTTCCCTGCAAATTTTAGCAACTCTGCTTTACAATCACTTAATTCTTTAGACAAGGTCTCCTTTTGTATTTCAATGTTTGTTTTGTTGGGAGCCTTGACTAGCTGGATATTAGGAACTTTCTCCTTTTTCTACAGTTTCAAAATCATCTTATCTTTCTCAGCCAATAGCTTGTTCATGGTTTTGCCTCCACCATTGCTTATAACTAGGTCAGATTGTATCTTCTTGATCTGTTGTTGAAGAGCTCGGTTTTCACTTTTTTCTTACTTCAATTGGCTCTCTAATTTTCCCACAGTAACCTCCAAGTTGTCAACCTTCAATGCTGCTTTTACAAAATCTTCATATATAAAGTCCCCAATCTACTTGTGGAATTGGATTTTATCCGGCACCGGTATTTTCTCCCAATTGACCCTCATTTCAGTCACTTTGTCCGTTGTCAATACTGCCATGTTCAAAGTGTTATCGTTCATATCTCTGCTAGTCATTAAGGAGGTTTCGACATTAGACAAACTCCTAGCCCTTGGCATCAAATCAAATCTCCTTTGGGCAGAGGCCTGTTTATTTTGTCTATATTGTTCGCATGACCGAAATCTATTGGCTTCATCACCCTCTTCGACATCCTAAAAATTATATTCTTTAATTTGGACTTCAGGAGCTGAAAGCCCCTCATTATCTTCTCTCTCATCATCCGCTGGAACATTCAATCCTTCTTGAGCCCCTGCAACAATCAATTCTTCTTTACTGGGAGAAACAATTGATTCGTCTTGAGTGTCTGCAACAACTAATTCAACGTGTGTCCCCAATTTAGGTCGCTTGTCTCCACTTCCTACTTCAGTATCCATGTCTTGAACTTCCTCTAAGTCACTTTTCTGACCCACTTCCACAATGTTCGGCACCTGATCTACGTCCATTATAAAATTGGATAGCATTAGATCACCTTCCTGTAATTCCGCAACCTCCTCTGCCTCCGGTTCCCTGTGCAACAAATTCTGCCCCTTTAATACCCCTTATGGTTCCTTATGTTAAAAAACACTTAGATTACAAATTTTCCTTCTCTTAGAAATAATGTGCAAGGGGTCATATTCGGCTGCCACATCTTTCTTGAACCCCAAAGGTTTCAATAACTCTTCTACCTCCTGCTAAGATTCCTTGCTTCTTACTATGAAATGACCCACCTTCAAAGGGTATTTTACATCAGTGCCTTTCTTAAATTTTTGGAACTGCTCCTCTTCCAGGATCAATTTCTGTCTGAGAAACTCAAGAGTGAAGATTCTCAATGTCACAAAAGTAGACAAAACATAAGGCTCTTGTACAAAACCGTAGAGCGTAATGACTGTAGCATCCTTCAATAAAAACCAGTCACCGATAGCCAGTTCATCCTTCAACTACATCATTGTTTTCATCTCAGGAAATACCCTAGGCAATTCTTCCCCAAACATGACTTTTAAATAGGCGACAAGACATAGTTAAAATAGTTAAATACATTGTCTATCAAAGCATCTACTTCAAGCAGTGGGGAAAAATGTCATCTTTCTGAGCTGCTAGACATAATCATCTTCATGAGATGTCTCTGGTACTTGAAAAACCTAGTATTTGGGAACTTGCTCAACTGTACATTTATTATGTCTACTTAAAATTCATTGAACTTAAGGGATGGGATGAGCCCATTCTCAAACCTTGCCAGACTAATGTTAATCCTAAAAATTAAACTCAAATGGACTTCAGTTACCCAAAGATCTGTATCTAATCCTAAGAATTGAGCGACTAAAGAAAAAACCAACTGGGAATTGTCATCAAAAAGGCTGACATTCAAGGGGTAAGACTTTTCTGCAATTTTTGAGCCAGGTTTTAGGCATGTGGCTAAAAAAGATTGATGGCTTTCGGGGCTAATTTGGCGAAACAGGGAAACCACAAACTCTTCAAAAAAACCTTTTGGTTCAAGTTTCTTTCACTCGAAGATGAAAAAAGAGTTCCTAACAACCGATGCATCTATAGCACAGACAACTCTAGACTGACGGGAATCCATAATTACCCTCTGGGTTCTGAGTAATTCAAGGAACACCATGATACAAATTCAGGGAAAGATGCTACCTAGTTAAGGAAAAAGGAAACAAAAGATGAGCTAAAACCCCATGTATATCTAGACCTTGTTCATGTAAGGCCCCCAATCTTCTCGTGATCTCTGGGATAGGGAGCCGAATGTATGTGTCAAACACGTTGGCGTCTCTGTCTTCCATGGTGAACTTAACCCTAGAACTGGTAGAAACTTGCTCTTCCCCCATCTTATGACTAGAAAGACTTAAATTTTCAGAGAATGGTAGTTACACGGTCCTACCTGTCACTTTGGAAGCCCTGAATTGCACCCTATCGAAGGTTCTGTCGTCTTCGTTGTCTGCCACACGCCGAGAGACTTTTTGACTTCGACAAGCTTCAAAACAAATGTCAACTTTTACGAGCGTTCTTATATATATAACCGTGTTTCCATAACCTCCGGTTTCCTTGCCCAACTGTCTTTCAGTTTCAACCATCGATCTCCCACGTGGTCACTTCCCGCCATCAGATCTGGCTTCCCTTTACCTACTGATTTGACAACTCATTTATCTCCGCCATCGGATCATCTTTCTAGTTCTCATCTGGGCCGTTCATCTTATCTACACATATTAATGAGGTGACATCGCATATGCCCACTATGGTTTCCTATACTTCCCTTTCTCTGTGCGACAGGTTTTGGAGTTGACACCTGTCCGGCAAAAAACATCCCATTGCATCTGCCTTGCCTCTATTCAACATGCTATTTTTTGTTGCAACTATCTATAAGAACCGTTCATCTCTCCTCTAATGTGCATCCACGGTGAGGCTTTATGCTCCCTTTCACTCTTAAATCATTCGTCTGCTAGTGGGGTCTTTCCTATTATCTTCTATGCGTTTCCAACCTCAACTAGCCATTGATGTGGCTCTCCTTGTCATCTGAACCGTCGATATGGGGAGACCCATATATTGGCAAACCACATATGTCACACATAGTCCGATTGGGGGTGCAGGATTCTCCACCGTAGATATTTAATGTCCCGTCCCACCATCGCGGCATTGCATGGACTTGGAATAGCCCTCTTTACTGCTTTGCCTTGTCGTGATGCTTTCCTGCGTTGACATCTATTTGGCAGGAAAATCCCATCGCATTTGCTTAATCCTTTTCTTCCTTGCAACTCAACCATGCGATCATCAACAGGAGCTGTCGATCTCGCACCTGTGTCCGATCGACGATGCGTACCTGCATGACACTTAACCTCCCCATTATTTATATGCAGACTATAGGATTTAGGGTCTTTTTTCATCCCATTACTCGATTTCACTTGCATATTAATACCCATACTTCAAAATTATTCCATTTTTATTGCATTGGGTCCTCCTAGACCTCTTCCTTTCATGTCTTAGCACCTGGCCATCAAGGATGGAGAGTACTTCAAGCTTCCATCAGGTAATTGTTTAACCCTCCACCTTTCACATTCATTTTTTATGCTGCAAAAATAAATAGGTACTAACAATTGCCATATAGGTATTATATCTGCATGACATATTTTCAATTTGAATGCAACATATATCATATTTACTTGTCTTATTAGTTTGTAACGAGGATATCTACTTTCAAATTGCATCCATCTTTATATGTGTGTGGATAGTCTTCAATGCTAGTTGTAGTTGCAAAAATGACATGGATTCTGTAGTCAAAGCCAACAACTCGTTTCTGCCATAGT
The DNA here is from genome assembly GCA_027924585.1 of Larix kaempferi. Taxonomy (NCBI): domain Eukaryota; kingdom Viridiplantae; phylum Streptophyta; class Pinopsida; order Pinales; family Pinaceae; genus Larix; species Larix kaempferi. The sequence continues at coordinate 3,485,782 of BSBM01000110.1, forward strand.
CTACAAAGGTATACCATGACCTATACCCACCCATGCTTGATATCCAAATTTAGCATGTTGCACAATCCATGTCCATACCCAAGTCTAAAGGTTGAAGCCAGTTAATTGTCAAAAATTTGAAGCTGCATTACATGTGAAAACTCGGTTTTGATTATGTAAAGTTTAAACTATACATGCTAGTGCAACATTTATGATCCAAAGAAAAAGAAGCTGTAGTGATAAATTAGACCTAAAAAGAAACACTAGTGTTGTTGAAATGTACATGTACACTCATTTTCCATTTATATATAAAAAGTGGTTAAAATTCCATGTGCCTTAAGTAACAACATAACAACTTGCTCATTAAAATATAAAAGAAGAAACCCTACAAACTATCACCTACAATCCATATGTTCAATGATTAAACTCCATATGCCTTGGGGCATATCAAACATTTATTCAAAATATCACTTCTTGTACAAGTATGGCATAGATCAGGTAGTGAGAGAAAACTAACAACTTCTATCATCCTCACTCTAAATTGATTGGAGCTCTGCAGATTTCTTGATTGAAATCCTAGCAAGACATACTTGAACTACCTACCTACCACCCCATGAAAAACATCTCTTCCTACAAAACAAGGGATGCTCTCTCCTTGTCGTTGTTCACCAATTTCAATTACAAAACCATTAAAATATACAATTCGAAATAACCCCTTGGGAAGTGAGGTAATCAATTAAATAATATTAAAAAAATCTAACAACCCATGTGATCTCCTTAATAAAACACCTGACATCTTCAAATGGTAAAACCGACATGCTGAAGTAGAAAACTAATAATTAGGCATGATGCAATGTTATAAATATAACGCCTACCACTAATGAAAATCCAAACCTTGATCCTCACTCTAAATTGATTGGAGCTCTGTAGATTTCTTGATTGAAAGCTTAGCCAGTCATACTTGAACTACCTACCTACCACCCCATGCAAAACATCTCTTCCTACAAAGGAAGGGAGGCTCTCGCCTTGTCGTTTTTCACTAATTTCAATTACAAAACCACTAAAATATAAAATTCAAAATAACCCCTTGGTAAGTTAGGTAAGCAATTAAATAATATTAAAAAAATCTAGTTGTGTGGCCTTCAACAAGCCCAAGAAGGGGGTTAACCCTATGTATAAACATTATCACAATATAGTTTTCCTAACAATCTTTGAGCAACTGGTTGTCATGGGATGTAGGAAGATATTTTTCCTTAAAATTGTTTGAAGTTGAATATCATACTTTCCACAAAGTTAATTTTGATATTGTAAATGTGCCAAGTTATTAGGGAATGCATAGGAGATAGACACTAGGTTTAGACATTTTTGATACAATGTGGCTAGAAGCACCTTATATACAAATAGACACTAAATTTTCTATCAGATTCAGTGGAGATGAAAACCTGTCAAATAACCCTATTTAACCCATGAAAAGGTGTTTTGATGCTTGAACCTTTATAGATCCCATATAGATCCATGTTGTAACCCTTTATGGATATGGATCCATAAAGTGTTGAATATGTATCCGAGAAGGATTGCATTCTGATATTTATCTGGGCATATCAATGAAGGGGGGAGGATCTAGTAACATCCCATTTGCAAGTATAAGATATTAAAGTTCTAAGAAAATATTTTGGCACTGAAAACTGACTGAAGTTTGCATTAAAAAAATCAATGAAGTTGAAGGATTTTGAATTTATTGAAGGTTACTTAGGAGAATGGAAAAACATGGATTTTAGCCAAACCTAGTTTGATGTAATTGTATCATAATGGAATTGATTGAAGAAATCCTATGTGAATAGGCAAGAAATGAAATAAAAATTATCTTAATTCAACAAGTACTGCATAATGGCTCTTTCTCTAGGATATTATAGTTTAATGAATATGTTGTTTTATTATTATATGTGGTTTATACATTATTGAAAAATTCGTTAAGTCTTGATAATGTTTTATAATTTAATAAAAGATTCGCCAAGACTTTACAAGGTTTTATAATTTAGTGAAACATTATCCAAGTTTTTACAAGATTTTATAATTCAATGAAAGATTCACTTAGATTTTACAAGATTATATAATTTGGTGTGACATTCGCCAAAAAATTATATGTATGTATTATTTAATTGATAAAATAGCCTTCATGTTTTCCAATGTATCATGGGGATTAGCCCAATTATTATAAATAGAAATTTAGGGGGGGTTCTTAAAATTTTCCCTGCACGTATCAATTGAAATTTGGCATAAGATTAGATAGGTTTACATAATAAAACATGTGAATAACAGTCAAATCTCAAATTTTTTATCATCAAAGCAATCATTAGATCAAATATTTCATGTCTGATCAAGCATAACGCAGACGAAAAAATGGATTAACACTTGAAAATGACAAACCAAGAACAAAAAATAAAAAATTTAAATCATTCTTCCAGATGCAATCAGGGCCATCATATCATCATAAATCAATGGTTGGGATGTGAGATGCGGGATGCCAAGTGCGGGCATTCGTTATTTGAAAATATATACACCCTTCTACAATCTGCATCCCGTAATTTGCGGGTTGCATGTTGTGGAACATAAAACACAACCTGTGGTCAAACCATTCCCGCATCCTGCAATACTCAATTCCAGGTTGTGGGTTGCGGAAAGAAAAACTTTTTCGTGCAATTTTCTACAACCTCTTTTCGTATCCTGCAATCCGATATTGCGGGTTGCGGAAAGAAAAACTACAGGTGGAAATAAGGAGTCCGCAACCCGCAATTGCGGGTTGCAGATTGCAGGTTGCGAGATGGTCGAAATTTTTCAACCGAAAACTTATTTCCGTAGTTTCATAAAAACATACTAAAAATACAAAAATTTTAAGAAGGAAAATATACTAACTTAATCAAATCAATTCAGAGGCAACAAAATGAAAGGAAAACAGGCTGAACAACCCAAAAAATTGATTAAGCTATTCTTTGATGTGGAATTGGGGCTCCCATATTTTTGGATAAAACATGGGATCTGTTATGCCTACAATAAGGACATAATGAAGAACTAATAGCTGAATATGGATTTCCAATGTGAACTTTACCTGTTGGTTTGCCCAATTTTCAAGCAAGTTCATGTTCAATTGCGCTAGTAAACTAGTTATCAAAACTGAACTTATTTTTATATTTACTATTGTATTCATTTATTTACATTATTTACACTATCCTACTTTAATTGAAAAAAAAGTCTCTTTCAAGTGTAGGAATACTTCGAGTGAAACCATGTTTGTAATAGGATTATAAATGTGCTCATTTTCAAATTTGAAAAATATGCCTTAATATATACCAAAACATGAGAGACCAGTTTCTTTGATGTAGATGGTCCCAAGAAATGTTGAAGAATGGGGTGATAAGGCCTAATGATTGCTTGCAACCATGTCTCGATGTAACCTTAGTCTTCTTCTTTAGGTTTCATGCCATTGATTTCTTTAGAAGTTGTCTCATCGAACTCTTGAATGCATAATGGATATAGTTCTGGTGACAAAAATGATAAGAACTCTTCAATTCATGGTTCCAACCTTTTCTCTTCAGTAGTTGATATCCATGATTCTTGGGCTTCCTCCACAAATTTACAAGGATGAATAAGAATTTATTTTAGATCTTCTTTCTAGATTTGGTCATGGATTTTCTCATCTTCTTGAAAAGCAAATTCATCTCTAGTTATAGCTCTTACATTTGAAAAAGGACCTTTTCTTTTTGTTGGTTAAGATTTATTGTCTCACACATGGATTAAACACCAATTTCATTAAACCTGGACTTATTCTAGTCCAATTCACTTTGAAGACGAGTAAAAAAAACCTTTATAAACCCCAAAAATCAAGCAAAATCTGGTTCCAAAAGTGCTAAATCTAGGTTCCAAGAGTGCCAAAACGGGTTCCAAAAGTGCCAAATCCAATTCCAAAAGTGCCAAAACCTATTCCAAAAGTGCCCAAACCGGTTCCGAAATTGCCAAATCTATTTCAAAAAGTGCCAAATCCAGGTTCCAAAAGTGACAAAACTAGTTCCAAAAGTGCCAAAACCGGTTCCAAAAGTGCCAAATCTGGTTCCAAAACTGCCCAAAACCGGTTCCGAAACTACCAAATCCGTTTCCAAAAGTCCCAAATCCAGGTTCCAAAAGCATACCTTTTTTTTATATTGCCACTTTTGAAATTGTTTTTTTTCACTTTTCCGATATGAAAAATATGATAATGGCACTTTTAGAACCTGATTTTTCCCTTTTGGAAGGCCTCTTTTGACACTTCCAATACTTAATTTTGAATTTTAAAACCGATTTTAGCACTTTAAAACTCTCATTTTTCATTTTCTAAAACAAAACTCGAAACTTTACAAGAGTTATAATCATAGTGAAATTGAACATACTAGAAAAAACAAACATTCAAGTGTATTATTCACAATTGGCTTCACATCACTCATGCCATTCAGGTGCAACAAGCAAGGCCATAATCGATGTAACAGTAATGTGTTATTGACATCTTTGCAAGTATAAGTTTTTTTTATAATACAGTTCCCTTCCTCATTACAAACATCATGTTTTTCTTTCGAGTCATCTACAATCACTGTATTTGTAGCATTCCAACCATGGATCAAAATGTCCCAAACTTTGTAGATTAAATATCTTTTCATTTCTCTTTTAAATGAAGGGTTGACCGACCCTTCTTGTGCTTAGTATTTTTCTAGTCTTCACCATTCATGATATACATGAATTGACAGCTTATCCTTCGAAGGTTTAATATTTTCACAATTCCCTTATAAATGAAGGGGCGACCGACCCTTCTTCTGCCCAACATTATTTTCATACTAGTTCTAGACTACAAGATGGGTCATCCGATCCTTCTCGTGTTCACCATTATGGGTACAGGTGAATTGTTGGATATTGGTGTTCAAAATCATGTACTAAACAAAGGGTCGTTCAACCCTTCTTGTGCTTAGTATTTTTTCAGTCTTGACCATTATGGTTATACATTAATTGACGGCCTAGCCATTGTAGGTTGAATATTTTCACAATTTCCTCATAAATGAAGGAGCGACCGACCCTTCTTTTTCCCAGTATTATTCTCATAATAGTTCTATACTGCAAGAAGGGTCGGTCTATCCTTCTTGTGTTCACCATTTTGGATACAGGTGAATTGATGGATATTAGTGTTCACAACTATCTACTAAACGAAGGGGCAGCCAATCCTTCTTGTCGAAAGTTGGAAGTCGAGATAAATATTGTTTTTACGTTTATATGTTATAAATTGGGTAACATTCCTCAAAGAGAAATCAAAATATTTTGAGAAGTTTAAAATTTTAAATCAATGGTTGAAAATGATACAAACCTGAAAATCAAATGTTTAAGGTCATATAATGGAGGAGAGTTTACCTCAAATGAATTCAATGAGTATTGTGAAACCTGTTGACACACTATTTTTCAATTTTGAATGGGAAAAATATTGATAAAAATAAGTCTTGATATAATGTAAAAATGGTGAGAATAGCCCCAAGTCTTGAAAAAAATGGTTCATATGACCATTGCCTATACCAAAAAGGAGCTAAAGAACCAAGAGAAGTGCTTTAGAAGTCATGTGAACTGATCAATGGTCATGATTGCATTGGACAAGATCGACGGTGGAAGATGAGTTTCGCCGGAAAAGAGAGAGATGAATAGTGGAATCGAAATCCCCCAAAAAATTAAAGAGTGACTCTAAAGGATAGAAATGATCAACAATTGTTGGTGGGGAAATGGATAGATCGATGACAGGGGAAAGGTTTCGTTGTGGAAGAATCGAGAAGGATAACGATGATAAATTGTGCCGAAAAGTCAAGTCAGGCGGTGTTAAAGGCACACCAAGATCAATGGCTATTCGATAAAGGGAGGTTAGATCGATGACCCATAATCTTTTCGCGTCCCGAACATCCACAATGAAATGGAGGTTATAGCGGTTGCAAAATACCATATCGTTGTACAAGTGTCGTCTCCACATCATTTCCCAATCAGAGAAAGTGGTAAGGAAAACCACCCTCCCACGTTGCGAAACCACCTTCGGGGGTGTATAAAAGAGAAGGGCATGTCAAAAGTTGACTTTTGTATTTTGAATGGTGGAGGATTGGAACATGTCCATGCTATGGGAAAGCAGAAGAGCATAGTTTATTCAACCTATCCATCCCAGGTAGGTCCTCCAAAACTTGTGAAAGTAACTAGAACTGTTTACATAATGGAAGGAAGTAGTGAAACAGTCCCTCGGAATGTTGAAACTATGCAGATAGAAGAAACCCTAGTGGACATAGATATTGACATTAGTGATTCCATAATGGTCAAATTCTCATTTTCAGAAATCAAAATCAAGTTGGAGGGTTTATATAAACAAAATTTGGATGTGCATAATGTTTATAAGTCTCATTTTATCCATTTCTGTTCAGAATAAGCTTTAGGGTTTCTGGAATTCGTTTCATGGTGTGTAGTCAACTATTCTCAATGTGGAAGAGTCATTATGAATTCATCAAGAACAAAAATTCTTTTCCCTAAAAATGCGTCTACCATTAGGAAAGCTCTAGCAGTACCCTTGTTTTCCTCCCACGACTAGTTGTAATGTCCCCACCCATCCATCCAAGGCAAGGGCGGTAACACAATTCCAATCATTGGGGTAACTCATAAAAACTCAGCCCATTCATTAGATTCATACAATCAAAAACCATTGTGTGCAGATGCAACTCAATTGAATATGCACAGCAGAAATAAACAAATCATCCACACACATTTTATATGCATACAACATATCAATATCATCATCGAATTAAACATTGCAAAAGTAAAATACAGAGACAGAGAACACTTATCCTCGTTGTGCAATTGTCCCAAACAACTAGCTATATCGCTGCAACATACATCCCAACTATAGGTCTCTATCCAGCTTGTATTATTTCAGCTCTTAGAGACCACCCCCAAGCTGGGTATGATATCTACAAAGAAAAGGGGATTTCAAGCTCATACACAGCCAAATAATCATTTGCATTTAATCCAAGCCAGTCCATAGCTGGATTTATCAGGCTAAATCTGAACCCTCTTCATTTGTGGATGCTTCCACTCAAGCTCAAGCCAAAACAATGGAAACCCATTTCAACCCCAACAATCCCCTACACAGAGAAAACTCATAAATTGGGCGTGGATACACATAACAACAAAATCACAACTTCTGGGCATGAAGAAAAAAAATGCTTTTACAGTGGGATGCCCAAATGGGGTTTTCGTTAGTTTCAGAAAAACATGGGAAACCCAAATTGATAATGGAAGATGGGGAACAACCATGGGAGAGCAAGTCGTTCTCAGAAAAACGATTATGGGCATTCAAGGGCCAAAAACAGCCTTCACATAGTCATTATCTGGCAGCAAGGAACCAAAACAAAATTTGGGCAAAACTGTGACAGGTTGGCACCCGAAATTGACATATACCCAATCACATAGTTGATGGAAACATTCAGAAACAATTTATGAGGTAGGAGATAACTGATGGGTTCACAAAAATGATTTTTCCATAAATGAAAACCAAATCTGGAAATTCAAAAACGTTTTTACAACAATAATGGAAACAACAAGCTATCAACTTATCTATTGAGCTTCCCAATGGATTCTCTTCCTTCCCCACAGTCCAACCATCACAAAAATGAGACTCTCAGCATGAAAACCAGTGAATTTACAGCATACCTCATGAGAGAAATGCCAGCAAGCTTCCAAAACGTGAGAGAGTGAAGTCTGATCCCGAATAATGGCTTGGGAAGGCAATTCGTGGGTGTTTTCTTGCCCAAGAAGGAGAAACACGATTTTCCATGAGGGTGGCTTGCCCATACTCGAATCTACACAGCCATATCTCCGCAATCCCCAAGGCATTAACTATTTCACCCAACTCTTGGGAGAAATGAATGATTGAGCACCAAAGTAAACATGGGTAGTTGATGGTTGATGGGTTTTCTCACTAACACTTGGCTTGACTTCATTGGCTCAAGGGTTTGAATATTTCCCTCCCAATTTCCTTATAACATCATGCCCCCATCTCTTGTTGCATTGCATAGCTAGTTGTGGGCTTCTATATTAAAATGCATATTTACAATTCCTATGGTTCACTAGCACATGGGCAGCATAATATCAAATACTTGCCTCTTCTAGATTGAGCATTCACTAGCGGGGCCTTGGCCTTGAGCTCCATGCTAGGAATCATACATAATATGCATACATTATTTACATTATAGCCCAAAATATTACAAGGGTCAAAGTGGGGGACATTACATTCCCCTCCCCTTGGAATAACACCGTCCTCAGTGTTCAAATACCTAGGAATACATACACGCTATATACATGTCCAAAATTCACAAAATATGGCATGTCTGTCCAACATTTCATCTCTTTACTCTGAACCTTTAGGATCAAGTCTTTTGGCTTCCTCAAGCTGCTCCTACTAGATTTGATCTTTCAGCTTTACAGGTGGGCATTGCTCCACAACAATCCCTTCCTTTTATTCACCTTCTAGCTGATCTACAAGTTTGGAATTTTCATGGCTGCCATCTTTCTTGTTGTCCTGACAACTATTGAGGAAGATTTTCAACCAAATCAAAAAGCTTTTGGTTTGCTTCCATGATCATGGTGCACGACAAGATCTCGCTTTTCTCACTAGCAACACTTCGCTAGTAATAGCTGCAATCAATGGCTTTCAATTTTCTCCCTGTGAAATTTTTCATGGAAACTCTTTGTTAGGACAAGCATAATATAAACATTAAAATTAGTCAATTATTTCCCAATTGACATGGAATGTCCATACTTCACTCATGCGACTTTCAATTTCTTTTTCATGCTTTCCCAACATACACATGACCTCTTTCATGTTCATCCTTTCACAGTGAAATAACTATTTTAGCATTCATAATTTAATTCAATCAAATAAACACATTCTTCTTCTAGTCATGACATGCATTCAACAATTCTTTGTTTTATAAATGCATCAATAAAAAGGAAAGAGAAGAGTAAGAGTTTCTCCCTCTTAGTCTTGTTTCATTACGGAGCTATGCCATCACTGTGGTTTCATGCTCCTTAGTCTCTTTCACTTCAATGTGAATGCTTTGACTTTCCTTTCTTTGCTATGACACTTAGTGTCTAAGGTCTATCTAAGGATTTTCAACTAAGAACCCTTCTCCATAGTTTCCTATAGAACCTTTGGCTGCTATGACCCACTCATGTCCACTAGCACCATCTTTCATTACTGCTCATACTGAGCTCTTTAGGATGGTCACATGTCCATCTGCATCCCTATGATTCCTTCATAGTCCTTTCTTCCAACAATACCTACACTCAAACATTGAATCAATTCACATGTTTAGTTTATTTTCATAGGGTTTATCTCTAAACAAGAGTTTAGGAAATCATAACCAAATCATATACACACACATATATATAAGCAAGAAGCTGCAAGGTATTCAAATACTTATTTGTATTGGATTTCTTCACTTTATTCCACGGGATCTTTCTTTGCTTTACGATCCTTGGATTTCCCGTGGATACAATTATGAATGTTGGGCCAGTGAGTAGGCTGCTCCACAATCATTCGAATAGGAAATGCCAAGCCAGTACGCTGACTCGGTTTATCGATCATTTCCTTTAGCAATATGCTAGGCCAGTGCTCCGACTGGTTTTATTATTAATTAAGGAATTTTGGACCAGCATACACGTTGCTTTACAATATCAAGTAGTTAATGTCCAACTAGTCACTCTCTGGACTTATCAAGAACTTTATAGCGTTCAACCAGTTACTCCCTGGATTTCTCCATAATTTATATCACCCACTCATTTACTCTCTGGATTTTACCAGTAACTTATAGTTCTTTCAGGGTCTTGCTTTCCTACAATGACCAAGGTTTCCAACAAATAAACAATAGTGTATCAGCTTAGCTATTAGAAGACTTATACCTGGAATCTTCATTATTCCAAACAAGACATAAATGAAAATGAATACTTATTTCTATTGTGCATTTCCCCTCTGGTCCACAAGATCCTACTTCACTTTGCAAGCCTTGGGATCGCCTATGGACTTGGATGTAGTTAATTCTTCACCAGTATACCTTCATACCAACTGGATTTACTAAGCATTTGGTGGTGCCCAACCAGTCCCATACCTGGTGGTGCCCAACCAGTCCCATCTCTTGCATTTCAACATTCCTATGCCATAATTTATATGCACGACCACTTCAAAATTATAAATACAATATCAAGAGGGTAGTGGAGGAATTCTCCCTTCTAGTTCCTCATTGTAGCATGGAATTTCCTCTTCCACATCATAGCTGATCCAATTTCATGGGCTCTCTACCATGCACACAAGAAATTATTAGCTATGATCTTCTCACAAAGTATAAATTCAATATATGTATTCACGTGTATAACATTCATTCATGATATTTTCCAAGCATACAATTATTATCTTATAAACATAAATGGTTTAAGGTCAGAGATTTCCCTTTCATTAGTGTTTCCTTATTGCTCCCATTGCTTTTCCCCGTTAGGCACAAATATTAAGGCTAAAATGGCTGCCATTGTCGTGGAATTTTAGCTTAAAAAGTGCCACCTGCATTGTGGAATTTTAAGCTAAAATTTGCCACCGTTGTCATAGATGTTAAGGTTATTTTTGCCACTGTGCACGTCATAGATTTTATCCTTAAAATTTTCACGGGTGGCGCGACTCCTATCGCTAAGTTGCCGCCACGTGCGTCGCAGATATTAACGCTAACTCTGCCGCCGCGCATGCAAAATTTAACGTTAATTCTACCACCATGCACGCAGAAGTTAACGTTAATTCTGTCGCCATGCATGTAGATGTTTAACCTTAGCTTCACCAACACAGCCTTTAGGCAAAAATTTCGAAACACTTACAAAAAAATTTAGAATTTTCTCTTCCCTTTTGGCACAGAATTTAACAACTATTTCGCCAACGATTGCGGTGCTTTTGGGCTTATTTTTGCTGACAGAGTCGCAAGAGTTAGCCCAATTCTCACCACCGCGCGCGCAGAAAGTTAGCCTAACTTTCGCAGCTGCGTGCATAGAAAGTTGGCTTAACTTTCGCCGCTGCCACAGCCCTTAGGCAAAAAAAAAAATTGAAATTTTTTTTCTATCTTTCGGCGTCGAATTAACAACTATTTCGTTGACTGCGTCGCAAAAGATAACCTTAACTTCTGTGCTCGCAAGCCTTCATCAATGTGACCGCGTCGCAAGTTTTAGGGCTAAAATCGTCGCCGCGCGCAAGCCTCCATCGCAACTGTTAAGCCTAAAATTGTCGCCACACGCAAATTTTAAGCTTAGATCTGCTACCAATGTCGTAGAATTTAACATTACTTTCGCCACGCGCACTATGTGCATCGCAAATTTTGAAGGTAAAATTGTCGCTGCCATGCGCAAAACTTATCGTTAATTCCTCTTCCATCGTGCGCAAAACTTATTGTTAATTCCGTTGCCGCAGCCTTAGCAGCATACACTTAGAAAACTTTCAAATTTTCGAAAACAGTTAGCAAAATTTAGAATTTTTCCTTTTTCTTTCTGTGATGATCATTGCTCAACATGAAGCATAATTAGAGATCAAACTTCGCATATAACATAACAATAAAAAGATGTAGTAAATTGCCTCTCTTCATGTCAAAATAAAACAACAGAATAATATATAGATAGCAAGGGGTTGTGCCTCCTTTCTCTCCTCCATGGAGGCAAACAACAAATACAAAAACAAATTGCTAATGCATTAGAAACAAAGTAAAGTAAGCATTCAACCTAAGAAGGGATTTTCTCCCTCCTTCCTCACTTTCATAAGAGGAAATCAATGCAAGTAGTTTTGCAAAAATCCCCAAAACAATCATGGAAATGATTTCCCATTCTAATCAATAGAATCCATGACATCTTCAGGTTTCTCTAATTCATTTTAATTCCAAATACTAAATATATATGCACACAATTATTTATATCTCTATGAAGAGAAAAACAACCATAATGTTGAACCATAAGCTCTAATACCAACTGTAATATCCCCACCCATCCATCGAAGGCAAGGGGGGGAACATAATGCCAATCTATGGGTTAACTCATAAAAACTCAGCCCAATCATTAGATTCATATAATTGAAAACCATTGCGTGTAGATGCAACTCAATTGAATATGCATAGCAGAAATAAACAAATCATCCACACACATTTTATATGCATACAACATATCAATATCATCATCAAATTAAACATTGCATAAGTAAAATACAAAGATAGAGAACACTAATCTTCATTGTGCAATTGTCCCAAACAACTAGCTATGTCGCTGCAACGTTCCTCCCAACCATAGGTCTCTGCCCAGACTGTATTATTTCAACACTCAGAGACCACCCCCGAGCTAGGCATGATATCTACAAGCAAAAGGGGATTTCAAGCTCATATACAACCAAATAATCATTTGCATTTAAGCCAAGCCAGTCCACAACTGGGTTTATCAGGTTAAATCTGAACCCTCTTTATTTGTGGATGTTTCCACTCAAGCTCAAGCCAAAACAATGGAAACCCATTTCAACCCCAATAATCCCCTACACACAGAAAAATCCTAAACTAGGCATGGATACACATAACAGCAAAATCACAACTTTTAGGCATGAAGAAAAAAAATGCTTTTACAGTGGGATGCCCAAACGGGGTTTTCATTAGTTTCAGAAAAACGTGGGAAATCCAAAATGAAAATGGAAGATAGGGAACAACCTTGGCAGAGCAATTCGTTCTTAGAAAAATGATTATGGGCATTCAAGGGCCAAAAACGGTCTTCACACAGTCATTATCTGGAAGCAAGGAACCAAAATGAATTTTGGGCAAAACTGTGGCAGGTTGGCACCTGAAATTGACATATACCCAGTCACACAGTTGATGAAAACATTCAGAAATGATTTTTGAGGTAGGAGATAGCTACTGGGTTCACAAAAATGATTTTTCCATAAATGAAAACCAAATCTGGAAATTCAAAAACATTTTTACAACAATAATGGAAATAGCAAGCTATCAACTTATCTACTGAGCTTCCCAATGGATTCTCTTCCTTCTCCACAATCCAGCCATCACAACAATGAGACTCTCAACATGAAAACAAGTGAATTTACAACATACTTCATGAGATAAATGCTCAGCAAGCTTCCAAAACGTGAGAGAGTGTAGTCTGATCCTGAATAATGGCTTGGGAAGAAAATTCGTGGGTGTTTTCTTGCCCAAGAAGGAGAAACACGATTTTCCATGAGGGTGGCTTGCCCATACTTGAATTTGGACAGCCATACCTCCCCAATCCCCAAGGCATTAACTATTTCACCCAACTCTTGGGAGAAATGAATGATTGGGAACCAAGGTCAACATGGGTAGTTGATGGTTGATGGGTTTTCTCATTGACACTTGGCTTGACTTCATTGGCTCAAGGGTTTGAATATTTCCCTCCCAATTTCCTTGTAACATCATGCCCCCATCTCTTGTTGCATTGCATAGCTAGTTGTGGGCTGCTATATTAAAATGCGTATTTACAATTCCCATGGTTCACTAGCACATGGGTAGCATAATATCAAATACTTGTCTCTTCTAGATCGAGCATTCACTAGCGGGGCCTTGGCCTTGAACTCCATGATAGGAATCATACATAATATGCATACATTATTTACATTATAGCCCAAAATATTAGAAGGGTCAAAATGGGGGACATTACACTAGTAATATTTTTCCGAAAAAGCCCTAGTTAGCCAATATAGAGAGTCATCCCCTGAAACCAAACAAGCATTCATGACCAGTTGTTTGTAACCTGACCTTTCCATTGATAACACCCCTATCCACTTGACATTAATTTCTTTGATGAAAATTCACAGTTAGCTTTGTCACTCATTTCACAGTTCTTAGGGTTTGAGGATGATCCCATGGTCACATAGGTCTAGTTAATTTTTCTTTTTAGATTAAGTGTTGGCAAATCAGAAATGGATTACAGTCAAGTACCCTACCTTAAATTTGATGAATTATTAGTTGGGAACATCCACTCTTAGTTAGTGAATTTCCACACTTCCATACATTTCAAATTCTAGACACACCTGATGAAAATGCTAATATTTAGCAATGAAAAAGATTTACATTTCCCACAGTCAGTGTTTTTGGAAAATGTGGAAGACAATATGTTTAATTTTATGAATTTTATTTTATTAGAAGTGTACAGATTGATGTTTGGTGAAAATGTTCCTAGAGTATTATCAGAGATGAAGACCCTGATGCAATTAAGCCCATGAAAAGCAATTAGAGATTACTTTTTATTGAAGCAGGATACATTAATAAAATTTTATGGATTTGTTAAGGAGCCCTATATTCTACCATCCTTTTTGACTCCGAGTTTTTGCTTTGGATTTTCTCAGACAAAAATTGACAGTAGAAAATGACCTTTTTCTAGCTTTCAGGAAAGCCTCAGATATAAAGTTCCCTTTAAAAATTGGTCATTTTATCATCAAGAACAAGAATGCTCTCCCTTTTGTAGAAAAACATTTAGAAGCACTGAGTTTTAGGAAAGAGACAACTATTAATTATGATCCTTGTCATGTTATTTCTGAAAGAAGGCAACATAACAAAAATAAATCCTTTGATCACCAAGAGGTTGAAGGATTGGCAAAGATGGAAAATTTACTACAACATGAATCAAACACAAAAGTTTCGAGAATTTCACATGCTAATCCTTCTACCTTGGATAAATTTTCAGCTGAGTTAGTACCTACCCCAGGAAAGATTGAAGTAACAAGTAAAATATTTTTCTATGAAAATATTGATATGCAGATGGAGGAAGAAAGAAAAGCCAAAATATTAAAATCAAGCCAGCAAGAGGAAGTAGTTGTATCTAACAACGGAAAGGGAAAGAAGAAAGAAAAATAACAAGGGCCATAAATTCAAGTACAAGAATACAAATTTGATGAGGCAAGAGCTGCAGGTGACTTTAGAAAATTTAATTCAAGAGCTGAAATATATGTAAAATATGGGAAAGACAAACAAAAAACAACAGAAGCAATGCATAAATTGTTTCCAAAAGTCAGGAATGTTGTTGATTCAGAAATTACTATGATGACTAGCAGAGATCCAGAAAAAAATACTTTGAATTTGGTCGTATCGTCTGATGATAAGTTCACAGAAATGAAATTGAATTTGCAGAAGATAACAGTCTTTGATAAAATTCACCTACACAAACATACTGGAGAGGTGATTTATACTGATTTGATGAAAGCTACTTTAAAAGTGGAAAAACTATAGAATACAATGAACATGATGGAAATCCAGTTGAGGCAAGAGAAAACAGAGAACAAAGCTCATCTACAACAAATAAAAAGATCGCAAGATGACCTAGTGGAGAGTAATGATGAACCAAATAGAGGGGAGGCAAGGAAAAATCTTTTAGCTGAGAAAGAAAACTTATCCAATTACTTAAGAAAAAGGTTAAACTTTCAACAACTCAATTAATTCAAGCCTCTGAATTAACTTTGTTAGAACAATAAAAAGAAACTTTATCTCAATAATTGGATGACTGTAGAGCTAAATTGCTCAAGTTTGAGGAAAAAGAGGTAAGTTGGGAGAAAGATAGATTGAGTCTTAAGACTCAAATTGAAAATCTAAAGGGAAAATTGGCAAATACAACACAAGAGAAGCAAGGAACATATCAAGGCAACAAAGAAGAAATTAAAGATGATATAATTCAAGCTATGTCCCAGGTTAGCTTGAAATAGGTGGAGATCAAAGAACTAAAAGAAGAAAAACAAAGACTAGAAGAGGAAAAACAAGAAAAAGAAAAATGAAATGAAAGAGTTGACAAATAACAATAAAGAATTGGTAGGAAGAAATCAAAGGATGTTAGGTCAAGTGACGGGACAACTAGCATTGAAAGGTCCCAAGCATTCGATTTGGGATTCAATCATCAATGAGGCTGCAAAATTTAGGCCTTATTTACATTTTATGGAGACAAAGGAAGCCTTAGAAAATGATAGCTTACAAAGTTGTACAACAACAAGAGAATTTTTAGATAAGATACCAAAAGATATAGCTCAAGATACCATAAGTTTCTTAAATACTCTGACAGAAGATGATCCAGATGCAATGGCTATTGAAAACAATGTAATAGTCATAACTTGGGCTAGGAGAGTCCTTGGAAAACATTCTCACACTAAGAATGTTCAGGCTAGAGCAAAATAGATGAAGAAACAGGTTAAAGCCTTCAAAAAGGGATTTGAAAAGCTAATACAAAAGGGATTACCTTCTTTTTGGGATGAAAATAATGAGTTAATTTAACATCCGAAGGAACCATGAGAAAATTGAAGGTTTGACTCATGTTCTAATAGGGAAAATGCTACTGAAGAAAATATTAGATGATTTTGAAATTCTAAAGCAACTGGCCATGATAGGTGAAAATATTCCTCCAACTTCCTTTGCAGAGCACATAGAGATGAAATTTCTAGTCGAGGAGATTACTAGTTATGAGGTACCTTCTACAGAGCAATAGAAGACAGTGGAGAGATATGGGAAAATGAAGTACACCTTGCAAACTTGAAGACTACTGTTCGAGAAAGAAGCCCTGTCAGTAGCTACAACCAATAAAAAGACATCAAATGTTATATTCTGAGAAATTTTGGAAATTGTATAATTTTTGACCAAAATGGAATGTAATAGTTAGCTTATAATTTTCTATTTTTAGTTATGAAGCAGTTAGGCTTTTATCTCTAGAGGTTTTACAATGTATAAAATACAATTTTTGGCAATGTAGTAAGTGTTGGAACTCGTGAAGAGATACTCGTTTTGTATTGAGCCCTTCAATTTTGAATAAAGATGGCCGATCAGAGTTGATGCATATTTTGAAGAGTAAAGATTCCCATGTTATTAATTTATAGTCTGTATTTTCCCTTTCCTTGTGTGATTTGCTATTTCTAGTAATTATCTTTCCATTATGTTTTCTTTCATGCTTTGATGAGAGTTTGTTTTAAATCAGAATTCATGTAACTATGCTCTGGTTTAATCGGATCAAAGTATTCACATATTTTCCTCTAAAGTCAATGTTAGATTCATACTTGATTGATGCTTGATGTTGATGGACTTTCATTCTATTGGAATATCAAGCAATACTGAGAGTGGGGGAGAATCAGTATTACACTATTTTCTAATTTTATCACAATTAAAAAACTGAATCAACAGGAAAGATAACTGCAAAATTACACTATTTTCTAATTTTACATTACTGCAAATTACGTTTACAATTAATTTACAAGCTCCAACTTGTTGGATGCACCAACACCCAAATTATCAGCTACAACTGAAGGATGCACCAACACCCTATTTTGTCAGCTACAACTGACAGGATGCACCAACACCCTTTTAGCAGGCTACAACCTGCCCCAACTCCACACTTCCACCCTTGTCTGTCTTCTTCAGATTTTCCAGAACCTTTTCTTCAATTCTGGATCTTCACTAGTCTCTTCATATACTTGTTTCTTCTTCAATTTGGTCCTGAGAGACATCTTTATTCCACATCGATCTTCTGCTTATATATTCTTAACCTTGCATCTTTCCAGAACAGGCTCACGGCCTTTCACCTTCGTGCCTATTCAAATCTATGATATTTAATCTTTAGTTTGTAATTCTATTTATTGCATATTTTTAATTAATTAATTAACTAAAACATCTTTGGTCATCTCAGGCCTGCGGGCTTCATCCATCTCAAGACTGTCGTTGTAACACCACTTGGCCCAAGTTAGAGTTGTTATTGTAATTTGAACATTGTGGCTATGAGTATGTACATAGCATCATAATATTTTAATAAAAAACACCAGTTGGTTGCATGAGGAGCAATATGCTAAAGAGGAGATCCAGATACTAACCAAGGGCTGTGAGGGGGTAAGGTTGACTTATGTACCTTGTTCCCTAAACCCTTGTTCTATAAACCTTATGATAAACCCAAAACCCATACCCCTCAGACATATTCTTAGTGGGGGATTAATTATTAATTAATTATTATTAATTTTAATTAATATGGAGATCTAGTGGCTAATCATGATTATGGATGGAGGAACATGTTGCTTTGGGATAGCCACGTGGGATCCCAAAGGAGGACATGGGGTTTCCTTAGTGATCCAAGTGGAAGTGGGGAAGGTTGATGTACGCATGGCCAAGGTGGTTGGATGTTAGTCCAGGGGGATGCACGCAGAGCACAGGGGGTGTGTCTGCTGAGTGAAATGAAGTGCAAGAATATGGGAAGGAATTTCAGATACAAACAATGAAGAGGATAACTATGTGTTTGGAGTTCTCAGAGAGTGAAGAAATATTGGGGAAGAATCCTTGTGATGAACCTGAACCCGAAATGTTAAGTTAAACCATTTTGGCCATGATTTCCTTGGTTGTATACACCAGTAAATTGGAAATTAAGCGTGAGACCCAGAGGGAATACCGATGTTTGCAGCGAAGTGTGTCGCTGTGTATTTTGGGAAGGAACTTAGGTGTGTCAATTGCGGAATTGAAAAGGAATTGGTTACCAAACTGTTGTTTGTTGATCCCTATGTATATCTTTTATCTCTGTTAATTACACCTTAGACTTTGAGAGTGAGTTGGGGAAAATTGGTGAGATATATATGGTTAATGTTTGGATCTCATATCGGGGGTGAACTTGGGAGTTGAAATAGTACAAGATGGACAAGTTCTAAGGTTGGGTGGAGCATGGCTCACATGCAGCCAGTTGCCACATTCATGTGAAATTCAGATAAGTGTATCTATGTATGAATTATAATGTTCATGTAGTTAATTATGCTTGATATGTTCAATCTGTGGAATGAATGTGTAAATAAATGTAAGCCATGAATATGTTATGTTAATCATGTTAGAAGGTTGTATTCATCATTGAGGTTTCTTTCAATTGCATAAGCTATCTGCTATATTAATTTTGTATGTGAATGATGAATGGCTAAACTCCATTTATGTAATACATGTATGCTTATGCTGTCGCAACCTAATTGATGAATGGATGCTTGCTGGATGTTCTTAGAATGATTGGCATAACCCTAGTTATGAATCTGTTAATTAGATCATTAATAACTTAACTTAACAAATTAACTTATTATGATGATAATGACTATTATGTAATTGCAAAATGTGAAACAATATGAACCAAGTAAAGAAATTTCTGATGTATAACTTGCATATAAATCATATGAATGATAAATCAAGCACAAACATTTATATGTTTTCTAATTTAACAATACAAAATAGAGTTATTAGATGTATGTATGAAAAACCAAAATGAATCAAGGAAACTTTATACACATAACAAAATAAAGGAAAACAGAAACTAACTGAAATTCTTTTAAGATTGTAAAACATTACAATTCTCCAAGAACAGAGTGTCTCCAGTTCTCTCCTTCGACGGTTCCCCCCCATTCATGCAATTTTCCAAGGGCAGATTTCCACTTTCCCTTTTGGAAGGTTACTTTTTACACTTCCAGTACTTAATTTTGAAATTTTAAAACATATTTTAGCAATTTCAAACAATGATTTTGCATTTCGAAAACCAAACTCAACACTTTACAAGAATTATAATCACAGTGAAATTGAACATACTGGTACAAACAAACATTCAAGTATATTATTTAACAAAATACTTTCATTTTCATTTTATTCACAATTGGCCTCACATCACTCACGTCATTCAGGTGCAACAAGCATGGCCATAATCGATCTAACAAGAATGTGTCATTGACATCTTGGAAACATACTAGTACAAACAAACATTCAAGTGTATTATTTAACAAAATACTTTCATTTTCATTTTATTCACAATTGGCCTCACATCGCTCATGCCATTCAAGTGCAGCAAGAAAGGCCATAATCGATCTAACAACAATGTGTCATTGACATCTTCGCAAGTATAAGTTTTTGTTATAATACAACTCCCTTCCTCGTTACAAATATATTTTTCTTTTGAGTCATCTACAATCACTGTATTTGTTGGATCCCAACCATGGATCAAAATGTCCCAAACGTTACCTAAAGGGTTGTGAAATACATAAGGATTTCCATCACCCTGAAAAACCTCTCTGGCTATGGAAGAAAAATCTTCTTGTGTTAAAATTAATCTAATTTTTTCCCTTTTCAATCCTGTTCTTTGTAATAATGTTGGGAAAAAGTCGTCAATGGTTTTTTGTTGTGCCAATGTACATACCCCAAATATACTAAATCATTTTTCAAAAAAATCCCTTAAGCGTAAACGTATAAAATAATACTTTGTTGATGATTTAATATACGGTATTCGTGGCAATCCAAGTTTTTTTTTTTATGAAATGTTAGTAACAAAACACCATTGAAATCGAAAATAATCAATGGTTTACCAGGAACAAATCTTCTGGTACTATCTGCAAACAAAACACACACACACACAACATAGTTAATAAAATATTATGGTTCAATGTTTCTAAGTATATTGCTTTCATGTTCAACAATTTTTGAAACACATTACCAGATACATGGTATGATGTCCATAAATAATATGAGAACTGTGCAGTAAAAATTACATCAATTAAATGTAGAGGTTGTAAAAAATATACAAATCACTAAATGATTTTTTTTTATAATATGACGGTCATTTGAAATTGAATGTATTTAACCAACACCCCATTTTTTAACGAGGCTCAAGATAATTCAACAGAGAACACAACATTGTATTTATAGTTATTTCTCTCTCTTGTGAACCGTAAAATGTCCAACTAATTGGCATTTTCAAGCGGTTTTCCTTGCTATTATTTGCTGATTCATATTTCCTTTCATCTATAAACAACATGCTTGTTTGTTTATATATATCTCCATATTGGATAAGTACATCGTTGAACGACTTTTTGTATATGTTATGTACTTCCCCAACATTATAATATGCAGACATTGAGTAATTATAAATAGTACTAAATTTACATTGCTCTCAACCCCAAATAAATACAAAGTCTTCACTTTTCAACTATTCAAATATAGCAACGAAATTTTTAATTTGAATGTTGTCGAGTGAGGAAAACCATAGAGCAATGTCGAAATGTTCTCTAGAAACACTAATAATTTTGGGGCTGAACATCCGTGCATAATAACAATAGTAATTATCTACAAAATGAGGTTGTTTGGAAGAATCTTCAATGTTGGATAACATCCGAACTCCAAAGAGGAATCCCTCTACTCCCAAAACCAATAGTTTCTTTTGTGGTGATATCCGGACTGCATATAAGAACTGTGACTATATATATAACAACAACAACAACACTTTGTTCATGAATTTAATGATAAAAAACATGCAACTATACATGAAGATGCTATTTTCCAAAGATTAATACAAAAATCACCCAAAATTTCACAGATTCAAATGATTTAATAAAATAATCACACTGAACTAAAAATATGTTACATTCAGATCTTCGAAAATAATAGAAAACACATTGAATGATTAAAATAGGCAATGATAAGTTACATCTAGAAATAGGCAATGATAGGTTACACTTGATGGTTGTCACTCAACTAGGATTCAACTAAGAGAAGGAATTGAAGGTTTTGATATTAGACGATTCATGCATTTTACTAAAACCCTACCAAATTCGATGTACCAATTAAGTATCTGTCCTAATAGATGATGCAATAAAGGGATTACTCAAAATACAGTTTTTGTATGCATGTGCTCTCACACCATCACCCTCCAAAACAATCAGATGTATTACTTTCTGAAGTTTTTGTTGGGAACTCCTCCCATGCACTCTCCATATTTTTTGTGCATTTCCTTCTTTGTCGTAGTTACATATCTCTCGAAACCTCAAAAAAATAAAAATTGCTCATATGATTTATCTCCATCGCCTGCCATCAAAAAATTTGTAAACAATAACTTCCCCTCATTGACACCACATTTAGATGACCAAATCCCAACATTGAATTTGAAAAGAAGTAATTCCAAAAATTTAATGGCATGTGTTCATGACTCATCTAAAGCTTTTTTGTGTTTAAATTCAAATTCACCATTAGTAATATCTTCCCCCTTTTTTACTCTTTCCCCTTCAACAATATTTTTTTGATTTTTTTTTCTCTTTTGGAATCTTTTTCTGTGACTTTCTTGTGAAATAGAAAACCTTCCATTTCTAATATCAATAAAAATGTTGTATGGGGAGCTTCACAGAAATATTGCTTGTCATTATATATTTCGAAATAAATTTATTTTATCAATTTAAGTAGAAAATATTCTTTGCCTTTTACCTGTCAATGGAAGGAAAACATTTGAGTGGTGAGTAACATCGCTGGAGACACTATGTTTTTACACCAAGCCTTCTCTAGGTTCAATATTTCCCAAGCCCTCTTCTGGTTCTTTAATGTCCAAGCTCTCTTTTTGTTCATTATTGTCCAAGCTCCCTCCCGGTCCATTGTTCTCCAATATGATTTGCTGGCTAATATCCACGGGCATCGTCGATGCCAACTTTGGCTGTGGATGATCGACATGTTGAATATAAATACAATCATTTTGACCTGGAAATTTGTAGGTATACATTTTATATAAGTTTTTGCAAGTATTCAAGGTCACTATCCCCTTTCATAATTTAGTTAATTTAACCACGATCTTTGAAAAATAATTTTTTATCTTCTTGTCCATCTTGTTCTACAGTTTGGTAGTTCTTTGTGGATTCTCTATCACATTCAATTTCGGCATCGGATAGTATAATTTGATTGGATGATACCTGAGTGTGCTCTTTATTTGAAGTTGTAGTAGAATAGGAATTTGAAGAAGTTATTGAACATAACCAACCAAGAAAAGTAAAATAAAATCAAAGAAGACATCTGAAAATGTTAATAGAAATACCTTGTTTTATACCCAATTCATGATAGAAACTGTTCATAAACAGTTGTTGTTGTATTGTCTCCATGATAGAAATAACTATTCTTTTTGGTGACTTGATCAACAAATGAAGAAGTCTACCTCCTACATACAACGAAAGAACTATTCCTCGAGAAGAGACCATTTGGAAACTATGTGATCCCATAATTCCTCTGTCCTTTCTTTTGCAAAAACATGGCTTCTCGAACTATCGTTGTTAACCTTGGGAAAAGGTAAATAAATCATTGGTAGGCCCTCATCCTTCCAATCCATATCAATTTGAGAAGTAGAAAAAATATCCTTATCCCTTCCAATGCTCCAACATTGTATAATAGAGAATCCTATAAAAAAGTTCTTGGAGAATTCTCTATAAACTCCCTTGGTAGGATTCCTTGTTACATTTTTTTTTATTTCTTGCTGAAAATTGTGAAAGCTTTAGAAATCATACAAGAGTTTTCCATATAAGCTAAAAAAATACAAGTACATGCCGTTTCATTTGATTCTAAGTAGTAATAAAACACAATCATATATTCTTCTATCCAGGGACTATCACAATTACATATATCAACAACAACAAATTCACATCTAACTGGCATACCAGAAAATGCAATGAATCTGAGTGTGTTGACCAAAGATGCATGATAATAACATTGACAAGCAAACTGTGAACTATTTTTGACGTCGTCGATGGACATACCCATCCCCTATTTATTGATATATAGATTCAATATTTTTTGAGCATCATTTGGTATTTTGGTACCATTATCCACTTCAGATTCTTTCTTTCTCTTTTTACTCGGAGATTTTGCCTTCTTTGCGGAGCATAAAATACTGCATAGTTGTTGGATATGGTTTGGTGCAATTTTATAGATTTCAATGATGCTATGGTTAGTGAAAATCTGTAATCGATCAGTTTGAACATCATGAACTTTGAAATATTCAACGATCAAATTCCTGGTTGACCTCTCGTCCTTGATTCGTTTGCAATATTGATATAAAGTCTCTGCGCAAATGTTTTTTTCGACTGATGTCACCATCCAAACCGATCCATTGATTATATTGTCCTCCATAGCGGTCAATTCATCTTCATCAAGATCATGCAATGGTCTTAAAAAATTAGAGCGATGATTCTTTATTTTATTTTGAACAAAATCATCCTGAGTGATGCTCTTGGGTGAGCATGGAAAGGAACCACTTTTTTAAAGCTCGAATACAGAAATCCATTTTCTCCACAGTCGATCCGATGTCAAAACAAGAGTTAACTTGTCTTTAAGGCTAACCTTTGTTTGAACAACAAAGATATCCATACATTCAGCTTGGAAATACTACAAACATATAAAATTGAAGATAATATTTAATTTGCTAATTTCATAACATAGGCAACAATCTAAAGACTTCGATTGATAAGAAAAAACATTATATACCTGCGAAGCATCACTGGAAACGTTCCCTTTTCCCGGGTGGGATAGCATACCAGAGGATATCCATTTCTCCCTTGATTTTAAAACTTGAGAAATGAATGGAGTGTCTGCAAATTCTTTGTTTGATAAATTTTGTTGTTTGCATAATTTGTTGATAATGTGCTGAGGAACATATTTATGTAGAAGACCAGTTATTCGATGCACATACCTTGAATGGACCTGTTTATATTGATCATCTTCAATGATTCTTTTCTTTGCAGAAATAGTATGATGCGCATCCAATATATAAAAATTTACTAATGGAAAATTAATTTTGTCTTCATTTTCAGGAAGAAATCCCAATGTGGTCTCCTTATCGAAAGGCAATAGAATAGCATCTTTCAATGTTGTCGTAAATGTATGGAGAAGAGATAGAAACATATTTTGCACGTTGACCTCATCAACTTTTTGATATTGTAACTGCGGAGGCGCAACAACACATCTTGTTACATCAATAGAAAAAACTTGCTCATTGAACAAAAAGTATTTGACCTTCTCTTGTTGAAATTCTTTTGAGCTTTCGAAGCTCTTAGTTTCGTTCCGCATCATCGCTTTAGAAGGACTTGATTTGAGTGGTTTGAAGGAATATTTGTCCACATCGTTTACAATATAATAGAGAAATGTTATTCTCAGGTAGATGAGAATCCTTTAATGGCTTACATTTATCAACTTCTTTTCAAAATTCACGTAATGCAATACAGACGAAGTTTTCGCAACCATGATTCTTTTATTCCATACCGAAAAATTCATTTTGTCAAAGATGACATGGTATTAATTCTGAAATGATTAGAAACATCATATGAGGGAAAAACCCACCCTTTCTTCGCACAAGAAACCGGATCTGGATAGGGATCACTTTTCATTAGATCTGGTTGATAATTACAAACTAGAATATCAACCTAAAGGGAGAACTTGAACTCACAATAATTCATCACAAATGGGATCCGCAGATGTCAATATTCCACCTCTACTTTGTGCTCCATCCTCATGCGAAAATCCTCACAGCAGATTTGAGAGATGATGTATACCTCCCAATGAAAGAATTTAGGAATAAGATTAAGAGTGAATAATGTAGTAAGAGAGCAATAGAATAATACAGTAGAACTCGGATAGAAGCAAAATGACTTCACACATAATAATTCATTAATCACAAATGGACAAATAAATAATACAATGCATGAGGATTCAAATGCCAAGGTGGCAATTCGAATTACCCGTCATGGAGAGATCAAAAGATCATTGGAGTGTCATTAGAGCACAACTAGAAGTCTTCAACATCATCATTGGAGTCATCAATGCTCAAGTAACTGTCAACCATTAGTCAAGCTGAGTCTAACTGAGTGCCGTAGATGTAGCTAAGTCTAACTAGCACTAACTAAATAAAGGAGGCTCAGTGGAGGGGCACATGAGGAGCTAACTAGAGTTAGAATGGGCAGTCTAGTCTCAGTGGAGGTCCATCGGAGTGATACAATCAGTTGAGAATCAGTCTTTCCTTAAAACAAGGAAAGAACTAAAGATAACTGAAGTGCAACTGAGTGGTAGGTGAGAGAGGATGAGTGGCTTCCTAAAATCAAGGAAGAAGGGTGCACTGAGATCTAGGAGGGATAAAACTGATCAGTAAGAAGCTCCGGGGGATAGCTAATTGAGATCTAGGTGCTTGGACTGATGAATGGGATGCATGCAGAATGCATGCTGCATGTAGAAATGCATGGAAGACTAAAAATGAAAATAATGAAAACGCTAATAGGACTAGGATGGAGAATAGGAATATCCTAACAGCCTCCCTTAATCCATCTTGGGCCCTGGTAACTGAGACCCAAGGCCACCCAATACAATGAATGATAATATCAATCAATAAAATGAGGAAATGGGAGAAACCTCATAAGAAAAATACCCCCCCTCAAAATAGACTGTAGGGCACACACAAAAATAAATGCTCCAAATTCAAGCAGGCGTGATGCTTGGTCATATGTTTGGAGGTATCTTCTTCTTGGGAAGAAGTGGATCATGCTCAAAAAGCATGTGCTTGTACTTGCTCTTTAGATCAAAAGTGATGAGAAGAAATCCAAAAGTATAAGGATGATCCTTGAACCTGTGATTTGAATTAGCTGAGGTAGGATGAAATCTATGAATGTGCAGATAGTCTTTTGTCTTCTCCTTTGAACCATCATGCGTGAGATTGTGCCCAAAGAAAACATCAAATGTCAATAATCGCTTGGAATCCAAATCATATCGAAGACTTGAATCATGGTTGCTTAATATCTCCTTTGAACCATTTGAGGTGAGATCTAAACCAGTAAATGCATGAGAAATTATTCCAAGCGAATTTCAATGGCCATCATCTTCAATAACCTTCTGAAAGCATGAAATAATGATCATATAATAGGACATAAGAGGTGAGTGATCAAGGAGAGCGAATGCATTACCTCCAATGGCTGATTTGACCTCCAAAACATTCATGATATCATGATGCAAACCAACAGACTCTAGTGCAAGAGAGGATTTAGGAACCTCTGCAATATCTAGAGTGTGAGCTGGCACAGAATTCGAACTAGAAGAAATTTGGAGCATGAGTGTAGAATCTACAAGTTCTTCTTCTTTGTGGCTAACTTCAATGTGAGATATGTTTGATACTGATTCATGGTCTCAGAGACCATCTGTAAAATTAGTCACAGCAGATCTAATGAACAAGTAAATCAATCACAACAGATGAACATAGAAAATATGGTGCAAAACTGTGCAAAACATGCAGCAGTGCTCTCTATCCCAGAAAGGGTGAATGAATTACAATACAAACTGTCACAATGACTGAGCAATTCGAATTGCCTAAGGAGGTCATTCAAATCACTGAATAGAGTAGCTTGACTCTATCTAGGAGTCCTCATCAATCATCGGTGGTGCTCATCAATCACAATAACCAGTCATCCAGGTGTCAAACTGAGTCTAACTGAGTGTAATAAATGTAACTGAAGTGTGTAGCACTGATATAGGATCTGGAGGCTCAGTGGGGGCGCATGGGAGGCTAAATGAAGTCAGAACAAGTCACCTAATCAAACTGGAGGTCAAACGGAAGTGATACAGTCAGTCGGGAGTGAAACTAGCCTCAAATCAGGGAGAATCGGAGCTAACTGAATGTAACTGGAGTGAATCTGCAGTGGTAGGTGAACAAGTGCGCCCTTCTCTGGCAGTAGGTGAGAAGAGGGCGCCTTTCAGCTTAGGAGGGCTAAAAATCTGTGGTAAGTGGCTCCCGGGTGCTAGAAGAAGGTGGATAAGGTGCTGGAGGCATCAAACTGGTGACTGGGATGCATGCCTGTGCATGCAAGATCCTGAAATAGATCATATCCTGAAATAGATCATGCAAGATCCTGAAATAGATGATGTATCCCGAAATAGATGATGTGGATATCCGAACACCCCCCCTCAAGCTAGACTATGATGTGCCAACAAAAATAATGTGGGGCCCTGGTAACTAAGACCAAAGGTCACCCCAATACAATAATCCAAAAAATGCTGAAAATAAACTAAGTGAGGAAAGAGGGAAAACCCAGTGGGAAGAAAGCCCCCCCTCAAGCTAAAGCATAATAATGAATCAATCTGTCTCCACCATGATGGAAATCACCCCCAACAATGAACGGAGGTAAGAGAACTTCTTCTCAGTGAAGCTCTTGGTGAAGATGTCTGCAATTTGCTCATCAGTAGGGCAATATTGCAGAATGATAGTGCGGTCGTGCACCAACTGTCGAATGTAATGCATATGAATCTCAATGTGTTTGGTCCTCTGCCGCTGAACTGGATCTGTGGAGATCTTGATAGCACTTTGATTGTTCCAAAATAGGACAGTCGAAGTAGTGCCACCAAAACCAAACTCGGAAAGAATACCCTGCAACCAAACTGCCTGAATGCAGGCATTGACTGCCCCTCGATACTCTGCCTATGTTGAAGAAAGTGCAATGGCTGCTTGCTTTTTGCTGGACCAGCAAATAGCACCATGACCAATCATGAAAACATAACCGGAAGTGGACTTCCGATCAGTGCTATCACCTTCCCAATCTGAATCAGTAAAACCAATGAAATCTAGCTCAGAATCTATAGCATAGTGTATGCCAAACTGTCTCGTACCTTGCACATACTGCAAGATCCGCTTGGCTGCTCTCCAATGAAGCTCATGTGGCTGCTGCATATATCTTGACACGGCACTCATGGCATATGAGATATCAGGCCGTGAATGTGTCAAATAAAGTAGTGAACCAATCAACTGTCGATACATACTGCAATCTGCAAGCGATGTGGAATCTCCCTCCTCAAGACTGATTCCTGAGAGGAATGGGAATGGGGCTGCCTTACATTCAGCCATATTAAACTTCAATAACAGGTCGGAAGCATATTTTTGCTGAGATATAGTGATCCCATCGAAATTTTGAGCTATCTCCAAGCCCAAAAAGTGACTCAGCAAGCCCAAATCGCTCATGTCAAAAGCTAGATTTAAGGCAGATTTTAGCTTGTTTATTGAAGCAAGTGTGCTACCAGTAATAAGCAGATCATCAACATAAAGTACAATAACCAACAAATTACCTTTAACTCGCTGAAGATAGACATTCGGATCAGATTTGCATCTTTGGAAATTCTGAGAAAGAAGGAAGGAGTCCATCTTTGCGTACCAAGCTCTTGGGGCCTGTTTTAACCCGTACAAAGATTTCTTCAATCTACAAACCAATGATGGATCTGATGTATAACCCTCTGGCTGCTGCATATAGACCTCTTCAGCAAGGTCTCCATGTAAAAATGCACTCTTCACATCCATGTGATGCACTTCCCAGTGCTTGGATGCGGCAATAGCTAAAACAAGGCGGATGGAATCCATCTTTGCAACCGGTGCAAAGGTCTCTGTGTAGTCCACTCCTTGGACTTGGGAAAAGCCTTCTGCCACCAACCTTGCTTTATATTTGCTGATAGTGCCATCAGCAGCAACTTTAGTACGGTAGACCCATTTACACTTCACTAATTTTCTTCCAGGTGGAAGAGAAACTAGCTCCCATGTATTGTTCTTTTGAAGAGAACTGTACTCTTCATCCATGGCACTTTTCCATCTCGGATCTCGATGGGCTGAATAGTATGATTGGGGATCTGAACCAGCCATCAAATAACAAATCTCAGGAAGAAATGGATCAGCAATAGAAAGAGCCATACCTGCCCTTTGAAAGTCTCCTCTTGTTCGTCTCGGATCAGCAGGATTTCCAAGACTAGAACCAGCAGATTGTAGAGTGTTTTGGGCCCACTTTGGTAACTGAGGGGGATCTGAATGGTCGGATTCCGAACCTGATATGTCATGATCATCATATGCTGCTACAATATCAGAAATATCAGAACTCATACCTTCATTATCGCTGCTCGAATCTTCTTCTGGTGAAGGCGGTGAATCGGCAGTTTTCTCCTCAACTAGTTGCAATTCTTGAAGCGGTTCTTCAAACTGCACACTGCGCTCTATGAATATCTTTTTAGATCTGATATCCATGAGTTTATATGATTTTGATTCTTCCCCATATCCTATCAATATGCACTCGATACTTTGTGGATCCAAAGCTCGTCTCTTCTCAGAAGGAATTCTAGCCCATGCAGTAGAGCCAAAAACTCTCAAATTTGACACATCCGGTTTGTGACCAAAGAATGCTTCGAAATGAGTCATACCTTTCACGGATGAATGTGGAACACGGTTCTGTATATATGCAGCAACATTGATTGCTTCAGCCCAAAGATTTGCAGCCAAACCTTTCGATTCAATCATGCATGTAGCCATCTCTTTCAGTGACCGGTTTTTCCTTTCCGCTACACCGTTCTGCTGGGGTGTGTAGGGAACTGTATGTTGGATCTTGATTCCGCTTTGGGCACAAAGTTGCAGCAAATTGGACTTGATATATTCCCCACCATTATCAGATCTAAGAGCTTTGATCTTTCTCTCAGTGGTGGTCTCAACAGAAGCCTTAAAATCCTTGAATTTTCCAAGCACTTCTGACTTGTTTTTGAGAAAGAATACCCATGTAAAGCGGGAAAAATCGTCAATAAATGTCAAAACATACCTTGAACCATTTAATGACATATGGGGAAGCGTACCACTGATATCAGAATGGATCAATCCCAAAATAGTAGAGGCTCTGCTAGCCTTGCCGCGGTCGAATCTGTGCTCGGGGTGCTTCCCAATAATGCAACCGGTGCATATTCCCTTCGAGGAACGGAGTTGTGGAAGCCCATCTACCATGGATTTATTTGATAGCAGCAGCAAATACTTATAATTTAGATGTCCAAATCTTTCATGCCAAAGCCTACTAACCTCATTACCATGTGTGCGAAGAGCGGTGGGCTTTGCAAGCGGTATAAAGTGCGAAAACTCATAACATTTTGCAGTGTGGTTTGCCTTCCCAACCGCAACTAGTCTTCCACTTTTGATATCAGAAATTTCAACTGTATTAGGGCTGAATGTGACTTTCTTTGGATCACCAGTATGTGTCATTTGATACACAGAAAGGAGATTCGAAGCTAAGGAAGGCACATAGAGAACATTCTGAAAGCATCCATGTTCTACATGAATCGTACCTTTGCCCTTTGAAGAAATTTTTGATTCATCTCCCAAATGGATGGGGATGGAGCTGTTTGGATCGAATGAGGAAAAGGAATCAATATTTGCAGCCATATGATTTGATGCACCCGAATCTATCAAGAGAGTGGGCTTCGAAACTGTTGCCATGAGTGCTTGTCCTCTTTCATGATCGTCATTCCGATCCTTCTTCCTTGCACCGTCAGGAAGGGTTATGTTGTTCTTTTCCAAAAGGAGGGCCATTTGATCTATAGTCTTCTTCATACATGAACTTTCGGGATGAAAGCCACGGTTACAATAAGTACATTTAGATTTTTGGTTACCTTCTTTGCCCTTTTGCTTGGATTTTGAACTGGATGGTGCATCCGTTTGCTTGCCTTTGTCTTTTTGCTTGTGAGGCTCGAATTTGGGCTTCTCCTTCTTTAGCTTTCCTTTACCATTCGAGATCTTGGGTCCTTGAACAAATAGGGCTGAATCTTTGGAGCTTATGGACCCCATTTGAATCAACTTGTCATGTTCTTTCGTAACGGACTCAATGAAGGCATTCAAGGTAGGCATCTTCCAATTCGAGGTAGTTAGCCGACCGGAATTGAAAGTGGAGACAAATACCGAATAATCTTTCCCAAGCTTGCTTAGAATGGAGAGGATCAACTGTTTATCCTCTTTGATAACACCACTGTTCTTCAATTGCAAGTTCAAGTTCTTGAATTTTGTGAAGAATTCATTGATGGTCTCGAAATTCTCAGGATTAAGGCCAATCAATTCATTCTCTAATTGAAAATCCCTAAGCTCATCCTGCTTGCCGAATAGTGTTTCAAGTTGCTCCGATATGGCTTTTGGAGTCTTCAATCCGCTGAGATGGAAGTGAATATCCTTGGAGATGGAGAGACAAAGAAGACCGTAAGCTTCATCAAGCTTGTTGTAGTGTTTGGTTCTTTCTGCTACATTGTTTGGCTCCAATTCAAGACCAAGGGTGACTCGGTAGTAACCTTTTGAACGTAATATGATCTCCATATCATCTTTCCAATCAAAATAATTGAATGGGGTGAGGATAGGCTTTGAAGAAGACTATTCCATTGCAAAGATTGAGTCAACTGATGAAGAGGAAGCTTGCATGCAGACTATAGCGAATGCAATTGCTGTAGAAAGGCTTGCATGCAGAAGGTAGCGAGTGCAATTGGAGGAGACAATAAACCTGCAAATCACATCAAAAAAACCACAATAAGGTCGAACAATCCACCCTTTGAGAGTTGCATCACACCTGGGATTGGATTTCAAGCAATGTTGAATAGGTCCAATGTATCAGATCCAGGAATTATGTGGTAACTCAAGCTTCTGGAGTGGTATTGGAATATTTTTTTTTTTCAAGCTTTGCATGCACAGGAGCGAATGCCCTTGAGATATCTCATGCCAAACTTTTTTTTGCAATTTTTAGCAATTCAGTTAAATCTTCTTGTATAAACACCTGTAGAAAAGAGATCTTGTCCTTGCAATGGCTCTGATACCATGTAAAATTAGTCACAGCAGATCTAATGAACAAGTAAATCAATCACAACAGATGAACATAGAAAATATGGTGCAAAACTGTGCAAAACATGCAGCAGTGCTCTCTATCCCAGAAAGGGTGAATGAATTACAATACAAACTGTCACAATGACTGAGCAATTCGAATTGCCTAAGGAGGTCATTCAAATCACTGAATAGAGTAGCTTGACTCTATCTAGGAGTCCTCATCAATCATCGGTGGTGCTCATCAATCACAATAACCAGTCATCCAGGTGTCAAACTGAGTCTAACTGAGTGTAATAAATGTAACTGAAGTGTGTAGCACTGATATAGGATCTGGAGGCTCAGTGGGGGCGCATGGGAGGCTAACTGAAGTCAGAACAAGTCACCTAATCAAACTGGAGGTCAAATGAAAGTGATACAGTCAGTCGGGAGTGAAACTAGCCTCAAATCAGGGAGAATCGGAGCTAACTGAATGTAAGTGGAGTGAATCTGCAGTGGTAGGTGAACAAGTGCGCCCTTCTCTGGCAGTAGGTGAGAAGAGGGCGCCTTTCAGCTTAGGAGGGCTAAAACTCTGTGGTAAGTGGCTCCCGGGTGCTAGAAGAAGGTGGATAAGGTGCTGGAGGCATCAAACTGGTGACTGGGATGCATGCCTGTGCATGCAAGATCCTGAAATAGATCATATCCTGAAATAGATCATATCCTGAAATAGATCATGCAAGATCCTGAAATAGATGATGTATCCCGAAATAGATGATGTGGATATCCGAACACCATCAAGGGGAGCGAATGCATCACTGGGATTTCTCTCGAAAGGGTTTGGACCAATTCCGTCATTCTGTTTGCCAAATTTTTCATCGAGTTGGGCCCATAGCTCTATTAGAGATTCAACAGAATTAATGAAGTGGTTCATCATGTAACGAGACATAGCATACAACACTGTTGCATAGACACTGTCACCATTATTTAACCAGTCATTATCTTCTTCATAGGATTCGAACTCTCTTTCAAAACAATAATCAAAGAGATCATGGCTCTTCAAATATGCTATTATTTTTGGTTTCCATTCATCATAGTTGAATGGAGAAAAGGGAGGGTTTTCTTTTGAATTCATGAAGCTGTAGAAGACCTGCAAAACAAATAGAAAAGTTTGCAACTACTACTACTCCAAAAAAAAATGCAGAAACTGCTGCACTCGAAATCTTGATAATAACCTGCAAAAAACTCTCAGCAATGGAGATACACAATATTCTCAACATGCTCTGATACCATGTGAAAATCCTCACAGCAGATCTAAGAGTTGATGTATACCTCCCAATGAAAGAATTTAGGAATAAGATTAAGAGTGAATAATGTTGTAAGAGAGCAACAAAATAATACAGTAGAAATTGGATAGAAGCAAAATAACTTCACACACACTAATTCATTAATCACAAATGGACAAATAAATAATACAATGCATGAGGATTCGAATGCCAAGGTGCAAATTCAAATTAGCCTTCACGGAGAGATCAAAAGATCATTGGAGTGTCATCGGAGCACAACTAGAAGTCTTCATCATCATCAGTGGAGTCATCAATGCTCAAGTAACTGTCAACCATTAATCAAACTGAGTCTAACTGAGTGTGGTAGGTGTAACTAAGTGTAGCTGACACTAACTGAATGAAGGAGGCTCAGTGGAGGGAGCATCAGGAGCTAACTAGAGTCAGAATGGGCAATCTAGTCTTAGTGGAGGTCCATCGGAGTGATACAGTTAGTTGAGAGACAGTCTTTCCTTAAATCAAGGAAAGAACTAAAGATAACAGAAGTGCAACTGAGTGGTAGGTGAGAGAGGACGAGTGGTTTCCTAAAATCAAGGAAGAAGGGTGCACTAAGCTCTAGGAGGGCTAAAACTGATTAGTAAGAAGCTCTTGGGGATAGCTAACTGAGGGCTAGGTGCTGGGACTGATGACTGGGATGAATGCAATTGCATGTTGCATGCAAGACTGAAAATGCAAATAATGAAAATGTTGGTAGGACTAGGACGGAGTATAGGAATATGCTAACACCTCATCCAAGGAAAATAGATATAAATCCGAGTACAGATTATCTAGTTCATCCATCTCAACATACCATCCATTCTTGAATGAACCAAGGTTGTGATCTTTTAACAATTGAAGGAATGGGATTTCCTCTTATTTACTAAGGCTCAACAACGCAGACATGCTTTATCTGCAAAACAATATATATTAAATAGTTAATATAAGAATGCATACAATGTTTATAATTATAAATTAGTGTTTTAATATTAGATGTATAATTGCAAATGTTAATGCTAATGATCGATGGTTAAGGAAGAACCCCTAATTTTCAAAATAAATTGTCGATTGATTAAGAACAAATATGCTAGCATTATCCATGAGAGATCGAATGCACATATTATAGAGTCATTTGAGATGGGATCGATCATAGAAGGAGCGATCATTATAGAAGGGGCGGTTGACCATTCTTTTCGGAAGTCAGAATTCGGGAGTCGAGATAAATATTATTTCTATGTTATAACTTAGCCAATGTCCCAATCCCTACTATTTACCTCTGATGTCAAAAGTCAAGAATTGTTGTCCTAGCCTTCGTAGATAAAATATTTTTACATTTCTCTCGAAACTGAAGGTGCGATCATTCCTTCTTTTGCCCAGTATTATTTACATAATAGTTCTAGACTACAAGAAGGGGCGACCGACTCTTCTCTTATTATAGAGAAGAGTTTGCAACTGATTGTGTAGACTAGTGGGTGAAAACATGAAGCTGGGAAAAAATTCCATGACAATGGAGTGAAAAAAAGGAGGGTGCATGGATGAAAAGGGGAAAAAAATTCAACCTCAAACTCTAGGCCGAGAGTTTAAAAAAATATAGGTCGAAAGTTTTGAGAGTTCAAAATCTTGGCTGAGAGTTTGAACCAATCACCGCATTGTATTTTTACACAAACTCTTGGATGAGAGTTTGAACTAAACTCTCGGCTGAGAGTTTGGAAGATATTTTTTCAGCCGAGAGTTGATGGTCAACAAAACATGCTAAAATATCTGGCATCTTTTTGGAACCTGCGACTTCAGCAAACCCAAACCCCTACAAATTTGAAATATTATTTGTCAGACTTGGTAGCAATGGATTCATCTATGAATCTAGTTTCCAATGATATAATAATTCTTTCATTTCAATTTGAATTTCTATTTATTAATATTTTTTTCTCTAAACCTTATCCCTTAAGAATTTTATTACTATGAAAAATCACCCGAAATGAAAATTCAATATCATAACAAAGACAACACCAAAAAATTTCAAATCTTCACAGAGATCATAATTGGCTCGTCCTCTTCAAAATGGTACTTTTAGTTTTTCCAATAAGAGTCACACTAAAAATAAAATTGAAGCTCACCAACGTGTGTCGATAATGCACCATTTTCTGAACATATGTTGTTTCGATAAATAATAAAAAATGGGTCCAAAGTCTTAAAAAACTCAAAATATAGTCCATGCACAAGTGGAGTGTGTGTATATTATGAGAATACAATGTTTTTTCGTAAAATGAATAGCCATCTATCAAAAAACCAGTGTCCACACAGGTCACTCATTATCCATACCTAAAATTTTCAAGTATATTCCGTTGGTGTGCACCAAACTTGTCCCTCGATATGTCGATAAAAAAAATAAAAAAATATGAGTAGAAAGATAATTCAATTCTCTAAGACCTTTGTGTTTACTTCAAGTTGAAATTCCTAAGGGAGATATGGGTTTGAAGTGGTCAAAGTTGGAAACATAAAATTTAGCAGTTTTGTTTGTAAAAAACAAGCCAAAAGTGTTACCCAACTTTGTGTTTTCACCCTGATACTATTACCCTTCCGAGATAATAAAAGAACAGTTCCTGTGGACGTTGCTCCTGCATGGGGTGAACCACGTAAATCAATGTGTTTATGTGTATGAGTTTATGACATGTTTTGTATTCGAGTTTATGTGATTTTATGTACTTACTGTCATATGTATGTGAATGGTAATTGCACATTAATTAATTGGAATACAAATGCGTGATTGTGAAGAAGAAACACATAGTTTGATGAGTTTGTAGCTAACTGGTGAATACAATAGAGATTCAATGTAGTTTTGTATACTGCAATAACTATGAAGTGCGAAGTCATCTGTTATTCTATCCCATTAGTAGATGTTAAATAGAACATTAAGCGAAAATCTTAGCCACATCTGTGCATCACCATGGTTACAAAAGCTTTATTTTGCAACCCCCCATATTCACTTCGGGTAAGACTTCAACCTGTTTACAAAGTGATGCTAAAGGGGCCAGTGAAAGGGGTTTTGTTGTGTATACATTTATCTCATGAATGAAGGGTCGGCCGATCCTTATTGTGCTCAGTATTCTTTCAGTATTCACCATTCTTCATATACATGAATTGACTTCCTAGCCTTCAGAGGTTAAATATTTTTACAAGTCCCTGATAAATGAAGGGTAGGCTGACACTTCTTGTGCCCAAGATTCTTTTCATGATAGTTCTATACAGCAATAAGGGTCGGTCGATCCTTCTTCTGTTCACCATTCTGGATACTGGTGAATTCGCAATTCTCTACTAAACGAAGGGGTGAGCGATTCTTCTTGCCAGATGTTAGAAGTTGGGATAATTTTTTTTATATGTTGTAACTTAGCCAATGTCCCTATCTCTACGGTTACAGGACCTTGATTCTCTAACCCTCCATATTCTCTTCGGATGAGACTTCAACTTGTTTATTGGGAGATGCCGGAAGGGCCAATGAAATATTTCGCTCATAAATTCGATCTTCCCGCAATCCTCATTGCGGGTTGGGGGATAGTGGAATTGCTGGAACGTTTTAAGAAATTTAGGTATCCGCGATATATTTGCAGGTTTGGAAAAGGCAATGAAATTTATTTATTTTTAAGTTTTGTTTCCACATTCCGCAATCCGCATTGTGGAATGCATAACCAAAAATATTTGTTTTTTATTAATCAAACGCTTTCCGGATTCCGCAATCTGCATGCAGGTTGCCGAAATGCAGAAGCAATAAATTCATTCTCATAAACAATTATATTCCCGAGATACCAGAAACGATGTATTTTCATGAAAAGCAAGGCCTCCCACAAATCATGAAAATTCATAAAAACAAGCTTTATTTAAAAGTTTTTATTGGAATCAAAGCATGCAAAGGTGATAATGAAAAACCTCAATCATAAAACCCCGCTTCGAGTTATTTTCACAATTCGCTCATAAATGAAGGGGCGACCAACCCTTATTCTACCCATTATTCTTTTCATAATAGTTCTAGACTACAAAAAGGGTCAGTCGATCCTTCTTGTGTTCACCATTATGGATACAGGTGAATTGTAACATATAGGTGTTTACACTTCTCTACTAAACAAAGGGGCGGCCGATCCTTCTTGTCACTAGTTGGGATAAATATTTTTGATATGTTATAACTTATCCAATGTATTGATCCCAAGTATTTATTGCGAAAGTAAGAAGTCTGGAATTGTCGTCCCAGCCTTCGTAGGTTGAATATTTTTACAATTCACTCATAAATGAAGGGTTGGCCGACCTTTTTTATGTCGAGTATTCGGTTCAAAATAGTTCTAAATTGTAATAAGGGTCAGTCGATCCTTCTCGTGTTCACCATTCTGGATACAGGTGAATTGTAATATATAGGTGTTTACACTTCTCTACTAAACGAAGGGGCAACGGATCCTCCTTGTCACAAGTTAGGATATATATTGTTGATATGTTATAACTTAGCCAATGTACCGATCCCAAATATTTATTGCGGAAGTCGGAAGTCTGGAATTATTGTCCCAACCTTTGTAGGTTGATTATTTTTACAATTCACTCATAAATGAAGGGTCGACCGAC
The DNA here is from genome assembly GCA_027924585.1 of Larix kaempferi. Lineage (NCBI taxonomy): Eukaryota > Viridiplantae > Streptophyta > Pinopsida > Pinales > Pinaceae > Larix > Larix kaempferi. Next base: position 3,524,169 of record BSBM01000110.1, read on the forward strand.
CTTTCTTGTGCCCAATCTTCTGTTCAAAATAGTTCTAAACTACAAGAAGGGTCAGTCAATCCTTCTTGTGTTCATCATTCTAGATACAGGTGAATGGTTGGATATAGGTGTTCACAATTTTCTACTAAACGAAGGGGCGACCGATCCTTCTTGATGGAAGTCAGAAGTTGGGATAAATATTGTTGATATGTTATAACTTAGCCAATATCTTGGTCCCTACTATTTACTGTAGAAGTTGCGAGTCTGGAATTTTCGTCACATCCTTCGTAGATTAAATATTTTTACATTTATCTCTTAAATGAAGTTTCGTCTAACCCTTCTTGTGCTCAATATTTTTCTAGTGTTCACCATTCGGGATATAAATGAATTGAAGGCCCATCCTTTGTGATGAGTCCAAGTTACAGGTATCTGATAGCCTTTTTCTCCACAGTAAATCACAAGAAAGGGTAAATAAATACACTTGTTTTGTGGGAGAAATGATTTACCTTGATTATTTAATGAAGTTGTTTTAAAACATTATTATTGTATATTTGAAAGCATGTTCAATAACTAATTATATGAAAATCGAGTATGATTGAGCAGGTCTAGGTACACTAAGGGACAAACACGCATATCAAGCAAAGGACTGAAGATCATACAAAGCTTAGCACCTTTTTCCCTGATTTCTAGAGAGGAATCCTGTTCAAAATAGAATCGGTAATTAGACATATAGTTAGGTTAAGCATTAGAGGAATATATACATGGGACTCTTGGATAGTGAGAGGGTCTTGTTGCCATTTTTTAGAACCATTGTTTTACGTTTTTATACTATCGAGATACTTTGAGTTACAAACTTTTGTTAAACCATGAAGTTGCTATTTTGAATGAAGATTTGATGTTGCTTTCAATTCGGTGTCTATATATTTCCTTCACTCCTAAGTACGGGTTGGAGAGGGCCCTTCCAACACCTAAGTCAGGAGATTTTACTGTTTAGGTATTTTTCATTATGTGCTCTGTATTGACTTAAATCTATATCGCATGTGAAAGTATTTTTTATAGCATTTAAACAACACGATTTAATTTCTGTAGTAAAGAGACCATAATGGTTATGTAGTTAGTTATAGCGCATTCTGCAGTTCGTTAACATTGTTTCCGTAGTCCTGTAGCAGCATTCCGCCATGATAGATTTCAACAGTTTATTTTCGTATGTGTTTGCATTACTTATGAAACAGTGATCCAGATCTTAAACGCTTATGCATACTTCCATTGTTATGGTTTCTCATAAAGATTGCTTACTTTCAATGTTGTGGTCAATTAATGATATTCACTTCTTAAAGTTTTGATTAATTCATAGCATTAGATAATGGCTTTCTGAACTTGGTTTTGGCAATTGAATAGGGTAGACCAGACTTCTATTTTTATGCATTCGATTTACAGTAATTGCTTCTTAGACTAAATATCTAGCTTTCATTATTTTAGAATAGATCTGCTACGCTTTCAGCATTTAATTTCATAGTATAAATTCACTTCTTTCAACAAGTCAATTCTTAGAAACATATTTACTGTTTTCAACATTTAAATTGGTTAATATAGATTTACTATTTTCAGCATTTGAACTTCTTAGCATAGGTATTTTCAATCCATAGGTTAGGCAATCCTTTCCCAGCTTATTTGATTTCTTTTAGGCAAACCCTTAAACATTGATACCAACACCCAACCTCGACAAAGACTATCCTATAGGAGCACATATAGTGTCTGCACCTCTGAAGTTTGTACGTCCCCTAGGTTGATAATTAAAGTAGGCTCCTAGTCCAAATGCCCTCATTAGGCATCCATTCTACGAGCTCACCACTTTTTGGCGTCGTTGCTAGGGAGGTGCTCAATATTTTAGGAGACATATTCAAAAACAAAACAAAAAGAAAAGAAAAATCACATAAAAAAAACATAAATATTTTACCAATGAATGCCTCATCGACAAAGGGATAGGTTTGGACGCTTTCTTCCTAAGCATCCCATGAGAAACAATGGTAACAACAGTTCTAACCACTCTCAATTTGAATTACTAAACTCTGAAAACAAAATTGATTCCACATACGATCCAAATAGAGACAACTTCTCTACTAGTTCTAGCTCAAACACCACCATGTAAGACAAAGAAGAGGAACTTAGAGAGTTGTTCACCTTTCCCATTAGCATACCTCTTGGAGATGCCAGGATAAAGAATATCAACCATAACAATCTGCCAAGCTTCCATGGATTGACTTCAAAAGATCCTGACACATTCCTGTTTGAGTTTGAGGTAGTTTGCAGATCCTTTGATTACACTACGGATGCACAAAAGCTAATACTTTTTCCCTCCACACTGAAAGATTTATCACTTAGGTGGTTCATGAGTTTAGAAGGAAATAGTATTTTCAGCTGGGACCAAATGAAATGGGCATTCCTAGAAAGATATAGGGACTACTGCAAAGGAAAGAGTACAAGGGATGAAATATTTAGGATGCAGCAGGGAGACTGTGAATCCTTAGAAGACTATGCCCAGCATTTTCAGCTCAACTACAAACGAGCTAACCATTGCACCCTAGACCCTGAATCGTTGAAACTTGTCCTTCATAGAGGGATCAAAGAAGATAATTTTGAGATATTAAACCTCTTGGGAGATGGAGACATATTTCAGAAAACTTATGACCAAATACTGCAGATCTTCAAAAACCATTCTAGGTCTAGGAAAAGCAAAAATGGGACAAGAGATAAACATCTATCCATATGATCATCATCAATTGCAGGATCGAATCTTACAAAATCTGATTTAGGAAACCTGTTGGATGACATGAAAACTGACATCCTACAATCCTTGGCCATGCAACTTGATGCACTCCAAATAAAGAAGAAGCAGGATGAAATTAACCAAGCATTGGCAGTATTATGTCCTAGTTGTAGAAAGAAACATGAGAAGGGGCAGTGCACATTAAAAACCATAGAAATATGTGATCTCTGCATTGATGATCACTCCACTAATAAATGTCCCCTCTTACCCTCATGCAAGCCTACTATTCAAGATCCTGTAGTTGAAGGAGCAATAGAACAACTCTGTTTTATAAATCAAATGAGGAGTAATTTTGTCAGACCTTACCAATGTAGCAATCAAGCCTACTATAATCAGGGCCATCAAAATTGGAACTCTACACCAACTCCATGGCAAGGACAATCAAATCCAAACCAGTGGTAGCAAAATCAGCAGACTTATCAACAGAATCAACAAACTTGTCAATCAGCCTATCAACAATCTTATTACCCACTGTCTTACTCTCCATACCCCCCACCTTTTCCTCCATCAACCACGAATTATGCAAATCAATACCCCCATCCATCAAATTGGAGAGCCCCATTACAACAACCACTAATTATGCCACCCCCACAAACTCAACCACCCCCCAGACCCCCACCAATTCCATCCCAACCCCTCCCAAACCCTAATAATAATAGACCTGTACAATAGCAACAGACTTATAACATTGAAATCACACAATTCCCTACCTATGTAATAGATACCATGGAATTAAATGAAATAAACCTTAGGTCTGGGAAAATGTTACAAAATACAACCACACAAAATATCCAAGAGCCTGAAGCTCAAGAACAAACAACACAACCCTATATTCAACATCCGAAGGAACCAAACCCTCAGGAGGAAGAAACTCAACCACTCCCAAGGAACAAAAACCCTCCATTTGTAGATAAACTTACACGAAGTACGAAAGAGGAAGAAGAAAATGCAATTTTAAACGAATTGAAGCACTTAAACATCCGGATTCTAATTTTGCAAGCCATAAGGGATGTGCCCATCTCTAAAAAATTTATTAGAGAAACTTGTATGAAGAAACTTGGGAGAAGGAAGTGTGACCCTCCAACCATAAACATAGTGGGACAATTGGCTGATTTAATGTTGGGTATTATTATTAACCCTAAATATCTTGATCCTGGCAGTCTTGTAGTAAACATCACCATCAATAATAGACAAATAAATATAAGCTTAATCGATTTAGGAGCTGCTATCAATGTGATGACTAAGGAAACCATGATATACCTAGGACTCCAATCAATGGTCAAACCAACAACTACAGTACTCCAGCTAGATGACACATCCACTGTGAAACCTGAAGGGATGCTTGAGGACATTATGATCAATATTGAATCCCAGGAATACCCAGCTGACTTCATAGTCATTGAAGTAAAAAGTAAACTTAGTGGTTATCCAATCATACTAGGCATACCTTGGTTGGCAACTGCAGACGCTTACATAGGTTGCAAATCAAGAAAGATGACTATCACTAGTGGACATGCCAAGAAGAAAATCACGATTTTTCCCACCAGCAAGGAAAACCTCAGACTTAGAATATCAAAATTGGACTGATGATTATAACGAGACACCAAATCAAAACCTATGACCTGTCCTAACAATTGATGCCGCACTATCATTAAAAGCAAGAGATGAAGATGTTCATATAGATAGGTTAATACAAACTACATATTCTAACAATGATGGTCTTGAAATATTTTTTGACACAGACCAACAACAAGAAGGCGAAAGTTCAAACCAGCACTTAAATAAAATGTGGACAAAAGTCCTATCTCTAGAAGAACAATCAGAAAAAGCAAAGACAGTGGAAATTATGCCTGGAAAGACAATCAACATTAATTCCAATCTCAAGCCAGAGTAAGAAACGCAGTTAATGAAAGTGCTATCAGAACAAAATAAAGCTTTTGTGTGGGCATACATGAAAGGCATACATCTTGATATATGCAAACATTACATTTACATCAAAGAAGGTTCTATCCCTATCAGGAAACCACAAAGAAGGTTGAACCCAGCCTTAAAGGACATTTTCAAGGTGGAACTACAGAAGTTATTAGATGCTGTGTTCATATATCCCATATCTGATAGAGAATGGGTCTCCCCACTGGTTATAGTCCCTAAAAAAGGAAGCAAATGGAGAATTTGTGTGGACTAAAGAGAGCTAAATAAAGCAACCAAGAAAGATCACTTTCCACTACCATTTATAGATCAGGTGCTAGACACATTAGCTGGGAACAAGTATTTTTCATTCTTGTATGGCTTCAGTGGGTACAACCAAATTTTAATACACCCAATTGATCAAGATAAGACAACATTTACATGCCCTTGGGGTACTTATGCATATAGAGTACTACCCTTTGGGCTATGTAATGCTCCAAGAACATTCCAAAGGGCCATACTAAGTATATTATTTGATTTCATAAATGATCAAATGGAAGTCTTCATGGATGAATTCACACCCTATGGACAAAACTTTGATCATGCATTGAACCATCTTGAATTGGTATTGAAAAAATGTATTGAGATGAGCCTATGTCTAAGCAATGACAAATGTAGAATGTTAATGGAAGAAGGAACCATTCTAGGGAATCATATATCACAGAAGGGAATAGAGGTTGATCAAGCGAAAGTTTCAGTAATCAAAATGCCACCACCACCTATTAAGCAAAGGGATGTGAGAAGTTTCCTTGGAGAAACAGGGTAATATAGGAGATTTATTGAAAATTATTGCAGGATTGCTGCACCAATGTTTTCCCTTCTCACAAAAGACATTGAGTTCATATGGAAAAACCATTGCATGATAGCATTTGATAACCTTAAGGAGAAAACAATTACAGCTCTAGTACTCCAAGGACCAAACTGGGCACTTCCATTCCACATCCACTCAGATGCATCAGATAAGGCAATCGGGTCTGTCCTTGGACAAGAACAAGAGAAAAAGCCCTATGCAATATATTATATCAGTAAGAATTTGGCAGGGGCAGAATTAAATTATACTGTGACAGAGAAGGAATTTTTGGTTTTCATCCATGCCGTTAACAAGTTCAGGCACTACATAACAGGTTACCAAGTTTTTGTTCATATAGACCATTCATCCATAAGGTATCCCATGAACAAACCCAACACAAGTGCTCGAGTGAGGTAGGGCCTATAATACTGAGTGAGGTAGTTTGGGCCTATAATACCACATGGAAGACAACAACATGATTCACACCTTATGAACTAGTATATGGAAAGAAAGTCATGCTGCCAATCGAATTTGAAATAAAGACATTAAGAATCGTTGTTGAATTAAATATGAAACTAATAGAGATATAACAAGAATGCATGCTACAATTGAATCAACTGGGTGAGCAACACCAGCAAGCACTTGCCCATATTGAAATCATCCAACAACAAAGGAATAAGTGGCATGACAAACACCTAAAGGATAAAAAGTTCAAGGAAGGTGACTAGGCACTACTCTATGACTCCAAGTTTCACACATTCAAGGGAAAGCTAACAAACAGATGGATGGGACCTTACATAATTCAAAATATCTATGAAAATGGAGCTGTAAGGATCATTACAATTGATGAAGAGGAGTTCCCCATGATAGTAAATGGACATCGGCTCAAACTCTGCAAGAAGCCATAGTCAAAGGAGGAATTTACACAAGTACTCTACTAGCAACAACTGATGCTGATAGAGAACATAGAAGACCATTGAAATCCAATTCATTGAAAAAATGAAAAAAATAGAAAAAATGAAACAAAAATGAAAAATGATGAACCAAAAAAAAACTTGAAAAAAAAAGAGAAAAGATATGAAAAAAGAGAGCAAAAAGAAAGAAAAAGAAAAAGAAACATTATTGAAATAAAGATAAAACATGATGCATTTAGTTAAAACGGGTCAAATTATAGGGCATCATACAGTCCCACGCAGGTGAATCAAAACAAAAGAGCCAGACATCAAGCAATTTTATTTCAACTCAACCAACAGAAATATCAATCACTACATAATTATATCAGCGAGCCTGCCATCAGAATACAACCGAGCCAACAATCTCATCAAGAGAGCTAGAAAATTATCAGCATTACAACAACCAAGTGAGCCAAGCCATGTATTCAAGGAAGACATCAAATCTATTAGCTACGACAGAATTCATTTCCAGCAAACAAGCTATTCAATCACATCTACAATATTATCACGCGAGCTTGCCATATATTCAAGAGAGCCAGCCTAGATTACAACAATACAAGGAAGAATCAACAACCCAATGCAAAGCATCATCACAAATCAAATCAAAAAATGGAACAAAGTACAAAAGCAGCCAATACAACAAATTCAAATGAACCCAAGGAAAAAGTAGCAAGCACACGTAACTACTGACATGCCAAAATTCACTACAGACACTGCCAAATCTACTACAGAATCCGCCACGCATAAAAATCGATCCATTTCATCAACTCAGGTACGCTAAAACATAACGAGGTAATCTCTAAACATCTTTGTTTTATTTTTAAGGCCAAATTATTATCCTGCAAGACATTTGTATCTGAAGCTGAAGACGACTCACATCTTCATTCAGTGGCATGGTGCAACTCAGAATGACCTCAATAAATCATGATTGCTACCCAAGTCATATAAACCTCAATGAATCATGATTATTACCTTTGTCATGTCAACAAATGATACACCTGCATCTAGCCGCCATACTTCCAAATAATCAGAGTGCATGGGGCAAGATACAATGATGGAACGAAATGTAGGGCTCGATTAAGCAGCAAGTACAACAAACATTGATGAGGATAAGTGCAGAAAGGCAGTTAAGTAAGGCTGCATAATCTTCCAAAAATCCAGTTTTGCATATACGAAACCTCTCAGAACTCTCCAGAAGCAAGGAAATGGAAGTTAGTGTGGTCACACAGCCAACAATCCAACCCTTGAACCTGTAATCAACTTCGACCATTGAGGTAAGATAGCCATGCTCCAAGTGTTGGTTTATTGTTATAGTAAAGGATTTCAGGATGAGAAAAGGTGTCAAGAAAAGTGAACTAGAGGAACACAACACTATTTATCAGAGCCCACGAATCCTGCCAATCATTCGCAATGCAGTCTAGATGCCTTTCATCTTAGGATTGAAAGGATACAATACAGAGGTGGCTCTGGAGTTTGCAAGAAATTTAAAGCATATCAATAATGAGCAGTTCGTCACCCGAGTGAAGGGGTTACATATAAAGTTGGATGTTGAAGTGATTTCCAAATACATTGGTCTACCAAGGGGTCTGCATTGGGGTAGAGACGGCCGGGAGGAAAACAATGAAGCAAAGGAAACATTTTTCGAACGAGGAGAGGCCTATGACGAAGATAAAACTGGAGTCAAAAGACTCTCGATGCCGACACCATGGGAGGAAATGGATGCAATTGTACAAAAATACATTACATGCACTTGTAGGCTAAGTTATGTCCCTATTTTTCATTTTTGAATTCTGGAATTACTGAGGCTGTAATGTCCCCCATCTTAACCCCATTGCATTTGAATGTAAATGATGTACTATTGTTGTAAAATCATGGTGAGGAGCTCATGGCCAAGGCCCCGCCATCGATTTATTGATGCATATGGTTCGCGTTCTAGCCAGGAACGGTGGAATTGTGAATACCATGTAAATATGCATTTTAATAAAATTACCCACAACTAGATATATAATGTAACAAGAGATGGGGGCATGATTTTACAAGGAATTGGGAGGGAAAACATTCAAACCCTTGGATCCAATCAAGTCAAGCAAAGTGTCAATGAGAGAACCCATCAAACCCTCAACTACCCATGTTGACTTTTGTACCTGACTTTTGTACCCAAACATTGATTTTTCCCAAGAGTTGGTTGAAGTAGTTAATGCCTTAGGGAATGAGAGGTATGGCTGTACAAATTCTGGTATGGGCAATCCAACCTGCATGGGAAATCACGTTTTGCTTCTTGGGAAATAAAAGAGCCATGAATTGCTCCCCAAGCCATTATCCATGAGCCAGGTTTCCTCCCTCACGAGTTTGGAGCTACCTAGGCGTTTTCCTCCATGATTTTGCTATGTTCTCCTTCATTCTCCAAGTTGGGAAGGGCGTTTTTGTGTTGTATACCAGTGGGGAAGAAGGGAAATCGAGTTGGGGCTCCATTGAGACTATTTGGGCTGTTGAATGCTTAGATAGTTGGAGGAGAATTCGTTTTCCTCCCTGTGATTGTTTTTCCCATTGTTCGGATATCCACATCATCTATTTCGGGATACATCATCTATTTCAGGATCTTGCATGATCTATTTCAGGATATTATCTATTTCAGGATTCCTATTTCAGGATATGATCTATTTCAGGATTCTGCATGCACAGGCATGCATCCCAGTCACCAGTTTGATGCCTCCAGCACCTTATCCACCTTCTTCTAGCACCCGGGAGCCACCTACCACAGAGTTTTAGCCCTCCTAAGCTGAAAGGCGCCCTCTTCTCACCTACTGCCAGAGAAGGGCGCACTTGTTCACCTACCACTGCAGATTCACTCCAGTTACATTCAGTTAGCTCCGATTCTCCCTGATTTGAGGCTAGTTTCACTCCCGACTGACTGTATCACTTCCGTTTGACCTCCAGTTCGATTAGGTGACTTGTTCTGACTTCAGTTAGCCTCCCATGCGCCCCCACTGAGCCTCCAAATCCTATATCAGTGCTACACACTTCAGTTACATTTATTATGCTCAGTTAGACTCAGATTGACACCTGGATGACTGGTTGTTGTGATTGATGAGTACCACCGATGATTTATGAGGACTCCTAGACAGAGTCAAGCTACTCCATTCAGTGATTCGAATGGCCTACTTAGTCAATTCGAATTGCTCATTGACAGCATTGGATTGTGACAGTTTGTATTGTAATTCATTCACCCTTTCTGGGATAGAGAGCACTGCTGCATGTTTTGCACAGTTTTGCACCATATTTTCTATGTTCATCTGTTGTGATTGATTTACTTGTTCATTAGATCTGCTGTGACTAACTTTACATGGTATCAGAGCCATTGCAGGGACAAGATCTCTTTTCTACAGGTGTTTATACAAGAAGATTTGACTGAATTGCTAAAAATTGCAATAAGTTTGGCATGAGATATCTCAAGGGCATTCGCTCCTGTGCATGCAAAGCTTGAAAAATATTCCAATACCACTCCAGAAGCTTGAGTTACCACATAATTCCTGGATCTGATACATTGGACCTATTCAACATTGCTTGAAATCCAATCCCAGGTGTGATGCAACTCTCAAAGGGTGGATTGTTCGACCTTATTGTGGTTGTTTTTATGTGATTTGCAGGTTTCTTACTTCCTCCATGTGCATTCGCTAATGCAAAGATGGAGACTTCTTCTTCACAAAATATTCTTACTCCATTCAACTATGATGAATGGAAACCAAAGATGATTGCATTCTTGAAGAGACAATGTCTTTTTGATATGTGCATTGGTAATACAAGAGATTTTGATTGCGATGAAGAGGAGAATGATTGGCTCAATGATTGTGATAGAGCTTTTGGAGCAATATGTCTTGCTATGTCTCCTTGTATGCGCTACCTCATTAAGACTGCTGAAAATCCAAGTGATCTATGGGTCCAACTTGACAGAGAATTTGGAAAGCAGGAAGAAGAGGATCATGCTAGCCTTTTGGAGAACAAGCCCAGTGAGATCTCCTTATGTGTTCTTTCCGATCATGTGTTGGCCTCAACAATTGTTCACGATGAAGAAGAAACTGTAGATTCAACACTCATTCTCTCAAATTCTTCTATTTTGAATTCTGAGCAAGATAAACAAGCTCATACTCTAGATTCCGAAGAGGTTCTTGAATCCTCTCTTTCACATGAGTTTGTCGGCATGTGGAATAATGATCTACTTGATGTTTTGGAGGTAAAATCTGATTTTGGAGGTGAAGCATTCGCCCTCCTTGATTGCATGCCTTCTATAAACTTATGTTCTATCATTTGCAAAGTTTCTCAGAGTTTTAATAAAGATGAAGAGCACTACCATTCGCTTGAGTTTAATTCTCATGCACTTTTTGCTGATTTTGGTTTTGATCTCACCCTTGTTGGTTCAAAGGAGATCTCAAGAAACCATTCATCTATTTTTGGAGCTGATTTAACTTCTATTGATAAGAAGTTCAAGTTTCAATATCTATTTGATCCGATTAGAGCTATTCCTACCTCACTTGGTTCGAATCACAGGTTCCAGGATCATCCTCATATTTTCAGATTTGTTCTCACCATTTTTGGTATGAAGAGCAAGTTCATAAAGTCTCCACATTCGCTTGCATCCACTGATGGAGAATTCAAGCACATGTTTTTGGAGCATAATCCATTTACTCCCAAGAGTAAGATACCTCCAGACATATCTATTTGAGTTTGGAGTAGTTAAAACTTTTGGTGTGTTACAGTTCATTTTGAGGGGGGGTATTTTTCCCATGAGGTTTTCCCCATTTCCTCGGTTTATTGACTGTTATTAGTTTTTTTGGATTATTGTATTGGGGTGACCTTTGGTCTTAGTTACCAGGGCCCCACATTATTTTAGTTGGCACATCATAGTCTAGCTTGAGGGGGGGTGTTCGGATATCCACATCATCTATTTCGGGATACATCATCTATTTCAGGATCTTGCATGATCTATTTCAGGATATTATCTATTTCAGGATTCCTATTTCAGGATATGATCTATTTCAGGATTCTGCATGCACAGGCATGCATCCCAGTCACCAGTTTGATGCCTCTAGCACCTTATCCACCTTCTTCTAGCACCCGGGAGCCACCTACCACAGAGTTTTATCCCTCCTAAGCTGAAAGGCGCCCTCTTCTCACCTACTGCCAGAGAAGGGCGCACTTGTTCACCTACCACTGCAGATTCACTCCAGTTACATTCAGTTAGCTCCGATTCTCCCTGATTTGAGGCTAGTTTCACTCCCGACTGACTGTATCACTTCCGTTTGACCTCCAGTTCGATTAGGTGACTTGTTCTGACTTCAGTTAGCCTCCCATGCGCCCCCACTGAGCCTCCAGATCCTATATCAGTGCTACACACTTCAGTTACATTTATTATGCTCAGTTAGACTCAGATTGACACCTGGATGACTGGTTGTTGTGATTGATGAGTACCACCGATGATTTATGAGGACTCCTAGACAGAGTCAAGCTACTCCATTCAGTGATTCGAATGGCCTACTTAGTCAATTCGAATTGCTCATTGACAGCATTGGATTGTGACAGTTTGTATTGTAATTCATTCACCCTTTCTGGGATAGAGAGCACTGCTGCATGTTTTGCACAGTTTTGCACCATATTTTCTATGTTCATCTGTTGTGATTGATTTACTTGTTCATTAGATCTGCTGTGACTAACTTTACACCCATCCCACAATCCATTTTTGGTTGGAAACGATTTGGGGAAAACCTATGGCCATCCTGTTGGTAAATCCATTTTTTTGTCTTGAGCTTGAGTGCAAGCATCCAGGGTTCTGATTAGCCTGATAAACCCAGCTATGGACTAGCTTGGCTTAGATGAACTGATTAATTGAATGTGCATGAGCTTGAATGTCCCCTTTTCCTTGTAGAAATCATGCTCAGCTTGGGGGTGGTCTCTGAGTGTTGAAATAATACATGCTAGGAAGAGACCTATGGTTGGGTGGAACATTGAAGCAACATAGCTAGTTGTTTGGGACAAATTGCACAATGGAGATAAGTGTTTTTTTTCTATGTATTTACTTCTACAATGCATTAATTTGATGATTGTTTTGATATGATGTATGCATATGATATGTGTGGATGAGTTTCAATTCTGCTGTGCATATTTCTTAATTGTATCTGCACACCAGTGTTTTATTCATATGATTCTAATGAGTGGGATGAGTTTTATGAAAAGCCCAGAGAATGGCATCATGTTCCCTTCTCAGAATTGGGTCCACGGGTGGGTACATTATAGAGGCACAGGGTCCATCTTCCACAGAACAACAACATTTGCATTCCATACTATCTTCTCCTATCTATGGGAGAAATGAGTAGGAAAGTGATTAAAGGAAAAGAGCATGCTCTAGCCCACCATGGGATGATCAAATTGATCACTTGTGAGGAACTAAAAGTGCAGATCCCAAAGCTTTCTTAGGAAGAATTCATCTTGGTATCTACTGAGGATGTTCAAAGAATGATGGGTACACCCACAGTTAGCATACCCATACATCCTGGATCAAAGAGAAAGATTGCCTCTACATCAAGGAATAAGAGGAAAATTGATCTAGACAACGTGGTTGACACCCTAGTAAAGATAAAGCACTCATGAGATGACTCCACCAAGACGAAACCAGGGATTTCCACCAGTAACCCAATGCCGAAGAGACGCAATAAAAGATTCACACAAGCATCCAAAATCCGAATTACCAAGGAAGAGAAAAGGGAACCCAGTCCCCTAGTTCAAAATATGTTTGATGAGGATGATGATCAATGGGTAGATTAGGAAGATCCCACTACACCAGAAGAGGAGCAGGAAGAACCAGGATGAACCAAAAGGACAGGATGAAGAAGAGGAATTGAAAGCACAAGAAGAGCACGATGACTTCCAGGGGAACCCTCCTGAGAACAATGAAAACCTTGGGGTCGCTGACCAACTCGTTGAGGCAAGGGAAGAACTAGAAAAGCTTAGAGAGGAGCTGGAAACATTGAAAGTTGAATCTAGAATGCAAAAATGCGAGCCAACGTCTCCACTATTTTCACCTGAAAAAACATAAATTCTTAAAATGCATCATGCAAGGGAGCTAAAACGGGATGAGTAGAAAAATTCAGTTGTTAAAGATAAATTAGCTGAGGCACATGAGGAGTTAGCCAAAAAGGACTAGGAGATTGTTCAATTGAGGTATGTTTTGGCCACTACCACTAAAATATATGATAAAATATTGGAACTTAGGCTACCATCAACAATTTATGCAGTTTATCTATAAGAAAAGTGGGGTAAATTCCAGCTTCAAAGGTTAAAACGGGGGCTCTCAATATAGATAAAATCCCCTAGGGAATTTGTGGATACATCTCTAGACTCCATAGAGTTGGAGAAGGACCAGCTAAGTGAATTTTTCTTGCACAATTTTGTAGTTTCTAGCTCACCCAATTGGTCGCCAAACCCTTACATGGGAAATTTCCAGTTGAGGGCACTATGTTCATGGATGAATCACGAAATTGAACGAGCTCACGACTACCACATTTATGTTGTAGCAAAATGGAAAAATCCATTATGGGTCAGAGCAGAGGCGACTCACCCCAAAAGAATAATTTACCACCATAGGAACATCACCCAGAACGATGAGCTGATCCCCATTCTCCTTGTGAAGCAGCAGTAGGTTGTGGCACACTTTGATGTTACTCTCCAAAGCACACACAAAGAGGTTCATGAGTCTATTAATGAAAGATGGCACAGAGTAGCAAGTGATCTAAAAAAGAAGAGAGTTCCACTCCCCTCTCAGACTTGAAGCTGCTCTTTTCAAAGCAAAACTCTATAGGGAATCCTTGATAAAGAATCAACTCAGATGGATTGGAATGAGGATAAATCCCCCATTTTTCCTTCCCATGGTTATTAAGGGACAGATTAATGAGGAAGAAGAGAGGAGAGCATGGGTCAAGGAGGATCAGAGCATGGGCTAATACAGACAGGCAGGGACCCCCAGGGTGGTAGCATAGGACATCGGAGAAGTCATCAAAGAGCTGAATATGTCACCCAAGGATGGGTGAATCCTTCAAGTATGGGGGAGAATGATGAGTCCAAGTTACAGGTATCTGATAGCCTTTTTCTCCACAGTAAATCACAAGAAAGGGTGAATAAATACACTTGTTTTGTGGGAGAAATGATTTACCTTGATTATTTAATGAAGTTGTTTTAAAATATTATTCTTGTATGTTTGAAAGCGTGTTCAATAACTAATTATATGAAAATTGAGTATGATTGAGCAGGTCTAGGTACACTAAGGGACAAACATGCACATCAAGCAAACGATTTAAGATCATACAAAGCTCAACGCCTTTTTTTAATTTCTAGGGAGGACTCCTGTTCAAAATAGAATCCACAATTATACATATGGTTAGGTTAAGCATTAGAGGCATATATATATGGGCCTCTTGGCTAGCGAGAGGGTCCTGTTGCCATTTTTGAGAGCCATTGTTTTACATTTTTTTACTGTCGAGATACTTTGAGTTACAGACTTTTGTTAAACCATGAAGTTATTATTTTGAATGAAGATTTGATCTTGCTTTCAATTCGGTGTCTATACGTTTCCTTCACTCCTGAGTACAGGTTGAAGAGGGCCCCTCCAACACGTAAGTCAGGAGATTTTAATGTTCAGGTATTTTTCATTATGTGCTATGTATTGATTTAAATCTATATCGCATGTGAAAGTATTTTTGATAGAATTTAAACGGCATGATTTAATTTTTGTAGTAAAGCGACCATTCTGGTTCTGTAGTTAGTTATAGCGCATTTTGTAGTTCATTAACATTATTTCCGTAGTCCTGTAGCAACATTCCGCTACGAAAGATTTCAATAGTTTATTTTCCTGTGTGTTTTCATTACTTATGAAACAGTGATCTAGATGTTAAATGCTTATGCATTCTTTCATTATTATGGTTGCTCATAAATATTGCTTACTTTCAATGCTATGGTCAATTGATGATATTCACTTCTTAAAGTTTTGATTAATTCATAGCATTAGATAATGGCATTCTAAACTTGGTTTTGGAAATTGAATAGGGTAGACCAGACTTCTAGTTTTATGCATTTGATTTACAGTAATTGCTTCTTAGACTAAAAATCCATCTTTCATTATTTTAGAATAGATCTGCTATGCTTTCAGCATTCAATTTCATAGTATAAATTCACTGCTTTCAGCAAGTTAATTCTTAGAAACATATTTACTATTTTCATCATTTAAATTCCTTAATATAGATTTATTATTTTCAGTATTTGAACTTCTTAGCATAGGTATTTTCCATCCAAAGGTTAGGCAATCCTTTCCTAGCTTATTCAATTTATTTTAGGAAAACCCTTAAACATTGATACCAACACCCAACTTTGACAAAGACTATCCTATAAGAGCACATATAGTGCCTGCACCTCTGAAGTTTGAACGTCCCCCAGGTTGATAATTAAAGTAGGCTCCTAGTCCAAGTGCCCTCATTAGGAATCCATTCTACGAGCTCACCACTTTGTAGGTTGAATATTTATACAATTCCCTCATAAATGAAGGGTCGACTAACCTTTATTGTGCCCAGTATTCTGTTCAAAATAGTGCTAGACTGCAAGAAGGCTCGGTCGATCCTTCTTGTGTTCACCATTCTGGATACAGGTGAATGGTTGGATATAGGTGTACACAATTTTATACTAAATGAAGGGGCAGTCGATCCTTCTTGTTGGAGGTCAAAAGTCGGGATAAATATTGTTTATATGTTTAACTTAGCCAATCTCCATTCCTTACTATTTACTGTAGAAGTTGAGAGTCGGGAATTGTTGTCCCATCCTTCGTAGATTAAATATTTTTACATTTATCTGTTAAATGAAGGGTCGATCAACCCTCTTGTGCTCAGTATATTTCGAGTGTTCACCATTCTATATATACATGAATTGATGACCTATCCTTCATACGTTGAATATTTTTACAATTCCCTCATAAATGAAGGGGCGACCGACCCTTCTTCTGCCCAGTATTATTTTTCATAATAGTTCTAGACTGCGAGAAAGCTCAGATGATCATTCTTGTGTTTACCACTCTAGATACACGTGAATTGCTAAATATAGTTGTTCACAAATATCTACTGAATGAAGGGGCAACTGATCCTTCTTGTCGGAAGCTGGACATCGAGAAAGATTACTCGATAATAGTGGCCATTTGGGAGACAATTATGGTTCACATGTAACAAATGATTGTCATGATCAATGACATTTTTGGACAAGAATATCTGTAGTTTCCTTGATTCATAATATGAATAGCAAGAGGCTCTTTTTCTTCTAGGAAAACAAAAAGAGCATCTAACTAGAATGAATTTTGCATTAATTTGGAAGAAAGAACATTGGCAATATTTAAAAGTGTGGATGAGAGCATATAAAATGAATTCTAACTCACATATTATAGTCAAATATGAGGCAAAGTGATAAGATGGTGTAACACGAAATACATTCACAAAAGAAAAATTAAAATACTGAAGAAAGTGACAACATATGAATCTTTGTTTCTGATAGACTTGTACTTTTACTCTTCATTAAAGTCTTCAAAAAATATTACATCTGTTGGCACAACGACTATCAACAGGGGTTCACTGCACATTGTCATCAAGAAACACTGACCCAAACTCCCTTATGCACTGGCCACGAAGGGTGTTAACCCTTCCAACAACACCCGCTGAGTGAATGAAGTCTCACCCGAGATGCACAAGCAGGCTGCAGGAACCAATTTTTATAGTGGATTTGAGGACATGCATCAAACATACATTGCATTCGTAGAAACCATATATTATGCCATTTGAACTATGCTAACATTTCACTATTCGTAGATTCATCAACCGCGGCATCAACACATTATAGATATTCGCATTAACATGATCTGATTAATTAATAGCATAAACAATGATTACTAAACCCATAAAGCATTAAACATTCCATCAGACATTTGCATCCATGATTCACCAGAAACAAAGACAGAGATAAAACCATAATCGAACATCTACATGCTTTCATTTAAAACTATGGAATGACCTTTGCAGAAACAATCAATACATGATATTACAGATACAAAACAAACCAAAACTCATAGAATCGATAGCTCTATCCATCAATAGATCTTGAATTACATGTCATTCGATTCCCTTAGGATTACAGTCATTATCCTATTTATACAAAACTACATGGTTATAAAATAGTCCACATGACCCTTATCTAACTAATTAACTACTTCCGCGCTTCCGTGTTATCCACGAATGACCCTTTCTTCCGCAATTTGTCCCCTTCGCAGCTTGCTGGCTTCCACACTTGCTGCAGACTAATCCTGTGCCAACAGGACCCCAACACAAACTTGTGGCTCTCTCTAGAGCCACCTTAGATAGACACTACTGGTATTGTTCTCCTTCGTCGCTGTGGAAAACTTCTGAAGCTGTTCTTAGTGTCTAGAGCTCGCTTTCATGTACTTCTCGAACTCTTCATCGAGTCTCTTGCAACCTTGGTCATCTACCTCGAACTCATCCTCCATTCGCTTGAAACCTTGATCATCTACCTCATCTACGCTTGCTCATGCACTTCAGGCTTGCTGCGACCTGGGGACAAGTTCGTCGTCGTTTCAAAATTGTGAAATAGGCTAGCTGGTCTCGCACATATGTTTCACACATTTGACAGTCCACTGCTAGAGCAAGCGATCCTCCACCCCGGTATTCTGGTGGTCGGGGAAACCCCAACGCTTCTAACTACTACCACACTCTTAGAAATCTCGGATGAGACCTCCTCTCTATTCCTCTCGAGTGTCCGCATTTCCTCCTTCACTGTTTGTTCCTGCACTGTCATCGTTCTTGCTCTTAGAGCACCTAGGGTGCTTCCGCTCGAAATGAAGTGCACCATTGCAACTATCTCACTACCCTTTTCCACAGCATCCTTAGGATTTCCTTCCTAACATTCCACATCTAACTTGCAGACTCGCATTGGACAAGACACTATTTCCCTTCTTGGATTTCCTATACTTCGACTTGTGTTTTTTCAACCCTGACGCCAATATTTATGCTTTCCTCTTGATACTTGCTCATCATTTGCAAAATATTATCCACAACCTAGTCGAATCTTTCATCATTCCCTTCCGTCGTCTTCAAGTGATGTCGATCCATAGTAATCATACTCGGATTTGACTCTCGCATGCTAAACCATGTAAGCGACCTAGATGGCCATGCTTCTTGCATGCTTCCAACTTTTTTTCATCATTGTTTTTTTTTTGTTTCCATTTTTCAACCACTATGTGCCTGACCATGGCAATAGGGTTTCAACCAATTCCCATTTACCAGCTTAGGCAACAGCGTGCCATCTAAGCTCTTTAGTTGTACCGCACCTCCGTTAATAACAAAATTGATAACATAGGGACCTAACTAATGCATCTGTAACTTACCTGGATGCTTGGTGAACTTATTTTCATATAGAAGAACTGTATCCCCACTTTGAAAATGATTTTGTTTAATATGGTGATCATGCCAAGAATTATGTCGATCCTTTTCCACCTTCTGATGAAAGCTTGCGATGAACCTGTCCTCATCAAGCTGTACCAATTGGGACAATCGTTCCTCTAGGGATCCATCGTCGCTCATGCCAGTGACAACTGCAATCCACAGACTGTGGACAATGTACTCCATCAGCATTATGGCTTCCTTCCCGTAGACGAGTTTGAACGGTGTCTGGCCAGTTATACGTTTACAAGTTGTGCGATACACCCATATTATCACAGGGATCTTCAAATCCCAATCATCTCGATTCATGTTGCATACCTTTGTGAGCGCATGTTCCAGGATTTTTTTTAAATGCTTCCACTGTTTCATTTTCTTGCGGATGGTAATGGGTTCTCTTTCTGTGTTGTATCTGAAATTCCTCTGTCATTGCTGCGATTGTCTGATTAACAAAATGGGTCCCTTGGTCACTCATCAGTATTTTGGCGCACCCAAACTTGGTGACTACATTGTCGAAGAGGAATCTGGTTGTTTTCATAGTGTAACAATCCTTTATTGGTGCTGCTTCGTCCCATCGCGTCAAGTAGTTCATTGCTATAATTATGTAGCGCGACCCTATTCTTTTTCCGAGTGGGTTGATGGGTCCCACAAATTCAACAGCCCATTTATTGAAATCTTGCAATGTCAATTGAGGTACTAGTGGCATTTCTTCCCTTCTCGATGAATTCCCAATCTGTTGGCATACGTCGTAGATTTCAGCATAGCCCACAACATCCCCATGCATTTTCGGCCACCATAGTCCTGCTCGTAAAATATTTCTCACAGTGGCGCATCCTCCATAGTGGCCCCCATCAATCTCGTCAAGAGCTTTGGCAAGAATTCACTCTTGTTCATGCGAAAGGACATATCGTCGCAGTATCTTGTTTGGCCCCATTTTATACAATTCTCCTGCAATCAACTGAAAATCTGTAGGCCTTACGACTAGCTGCTTCTTTTGGTTGGTCATGAAGCCTGCCGGTGCCTCCCCGGTTGCCAAAACTGAATGACATGTTCATAATGGTGATCAACCATGCTAACCCTGAATAACTGAGCATCTGATAGTCCTTCATCAATTCTCCTTGGCTCTTTCCTTGACTCAATTCGTGACAAGTGATCGGATCCTACATTCAGTCATCCCGGCTTTACAATTATTTGAAAATCAAATTCCTGGAATAGCACCAACCAGCGATAGATCTTCCCCCCTAGCACAGGCTTATTCACTAGGTATTTCAATGTTGAGTGATCGGTGAACATTTTAAAGTGGCCCCCAAGTAGGCAGTGTTAGAATTTCTGTAGGGTGTAGACCACCGCCAACCCTTCTCGCTCTGTGGTGGTATAATTATTCTCTACAGTAGACAACTTCCTACTTGCGAAGGCTATTGGGTGGTCGATTTCACCTTCTCCCGGTTGGGCCAAGATAATTCCTAATGCAACTGATTATGCATCGATCTGGACGTGGAAATTCTTCCTCTAATCTGGAAATTCCAAGTTAGGTTCGACAACCATTTTCGCTTTTAATATGTCCAGACTCTTATGGAACTCGTCGTTCCATTCCAACTTGGCATCTTTCTTCAATAAATTCTACATGGGTGTTGTGATTGCTGCATATCCTTTGATAACCTTTTGGTAGTAGCCTGTGTGGCCCAGTGTGGCTCTCAATTGTTTGATTGTCGTCGGTGGTGGGAGGTCGAAAATAATGGCAATCTTCACCGTGTCTACCAGCATTCCTTCCTCACAGATAATATGCCCTAGTAAAATCTCGAACGGAGCACAGAAGATGCACTTTTTCAAGTTCAAGGAGATCTGTTACTGTCGACATCATTCCAACATTAGCCTTGGGTTTGTGACGTCATCCTTGACCAACCCATACACTGTCCAATTTTCCATGTAGACGACAAGAAATTTATGAATGTAGTCTTTGAACGCTAACACCACTAATCTTGAAAAAAATGTTGGGGCATTCTTCAATCCAAAAAAGCATTACTGTGTATTGAAAGTAGCCCCATTCTATGACGAATGTAGTCTTATGCCGGTCAACCTTTGCAATCTTGATTTGGTGATAGCCTAAAAAACCATCTGTAAATGAGTAGATCTCTTGACCTCTAACTCCTTTGCGCACCTCATCCGTGAAAGGTGTCGGAAATGGGTCGTGCAAACATGCATTGTTCAATTTCTGCAAATCGACACAGATTCAAACTTTGCCAGTTTTCTTGTCCTGGACCACCATTGGGTTGATATAGTCGAAATCTTCGAATAGCTCTATAATGGTGGCCTCCAACGTCCTTTCAATCTCAGGCTGCACTCTTTCGTTGTTCCTTGGATTCAACCAGTAGGGATGCTACTTGACGGGCTTTGCATCGGGTTTCAGGGAATCTTCATTTCTCCTAAGTTTTTGGAAATTCCTTTCATCTTTGAGGATTTCGTTGGGAACAGATCCTAAAACTCATGTAGCACATCCGTCATCTTCAGAATGGTGGACTCATCCCAATAATCCCCAATTCCTACAAACTTCAGGTTCTCCTCCATCCCAATGTTTACATTCTTAATCTTCAGTGGTTGCTAGAATTTGTCGGAAGGAATTTCTGGTGCCTCTACTCTGTGACTACCTTTTGATTTCAGCATATGAGTAGTCCTCAGATCATCCTCATCATCTGGCTCTCCTATGATATTGTAACACTCCATCATCATTTCCAGCGTCGCATTCCACTGAAGTTCTAATGGTTTCTATGTCGGTACTACTTCGAATATATTCTCGTGGATCACCTATAGCGCACTATGGATGAAGGTGTTCTCATCTAAGAAACAAAAAGTTTGGCTGAAGCCAAGTGTTAGCTTCTCCCGAGAGGTCATTCCATGTCACAGTTCTAGTGTGACATACCAACTCCATGGTACTTCATCCAAAGTGTGAGCGAATGCATGGACCCACTCCTCTTTTGCTCGCAATCCCCATTTTCTTTTGCACTCCTCGAAATGTACCTTCGGGTCGCTTCTACCATCAAACTTCCTTCCCCTACATCCTTCCACATCACTGAACCTAACCGTCATTAGGTGATGACACAGTGGCCAGGTTGTGATCTTAGACTTGTGCGCTGCCCACCAGCCCGCAGGAGTAGCCTTCAAGGCTTCCTCCAAGGCCAATAAACGTTGCGGCTCCACCACTTTCTCTTCAAACTCTGCGAGAAAGGTGCTTAAATTAGGAAATCCCTCATATGTTGGTAGTGCACACTCCTATGTGGCTACCCATCGCAGTGACTATGTGATCCTTGCGCATCTCCTAAAGGACACTTTATGCATCCAGTTCTGCCAATTCTCAAGCACCTCATCTAAATCCGACGACGCTGAATTGACACTATGCCAACCCAATTCACTGTCTGCGATAGGATTTATGTAATCCTTTGATATATTGTATATAGTATGCCATCCCTTTGTAAATTCATCTCTGGTTGGTTCAACGTATCGTTTCCCTTCTGCATGGTCCACAGGTGCGATGACCCTCATCTCATGATTCTCAAATGACATTGTCCGCTTCTTAAAGTTAATAACCATTAGATTATCGATTTTCTAGTCGATCCCTAGCAACGCTGGGTAGGGACTGGTGTTGTCCACAGCTAAAATTACATAAAAATCAACATAAGACTTGAGTTCCTCAATCCCAACAGGAAGTTGGTACACCTGACCAATTGGAGTAACCTTACTCTGGTTTGGTAATTGTAACTGTACTGGTCACCAGGCCAATTACGGTTTCCCCACGGTCTCCCATGTCTGCTTGGTCAGGATGTTGACATCCGACCCCAGGTCCAATATAATTGAGTCGACATCAAAAGCTCCAATTTGTGCCAACATTCTTATCTCTCTCCCTTTCTTCATCTTGTGTATGAGATTAACTCCATGTTCATGGCGTACACCCTCCCATCGAGTCAACAAATTGGATATCTTGCATACATATCCTTTTCCAACTCCAGGCAACTCTTTAAGAAGGATTTTAGGGTATTATCCTTTCCCTGCGACTTTGTCTTGTCGAACATCGGTGGCATATCATAGATAACTTCTTCTTGAAGAGGTAACTACCTCCTTTGTCTCATTGCCTCTTGTGCTTCCAAGAAGATATCCCTTTCAGCCTTTGCATCAAAAGTGACATGTTTCTGTACTGTTGGTCGGATAGTAGTTCGTGACCCATCGGCTCCTATCATCGCTCCTCCTTGTGTCACCACTCCAACATTCGCATGTTTTTTTTGAGCCTTTGTCAATATCATATGCACAACCGGTAGATTCTGGTTCTGGATCTAAGGAGGTGGTGGTGGACTCTTGGTCTACCATTTCGCGATGAGCTACGGACAGTCTTCAACGCCATGATCCACAACATTGCAATATGTGCACTACTGTGGTGCTTATTCAGGAAATCCCTCTGATAGTTCCCTTGCTTCCCACAATTGTAGCATATAATTGGTCCTCGCCCTCGTCCAGTAGCTCCTCCTCATCCTGTGCCAGCACCTTGACCTTCGTGGAATCCTCCTCCAGCCCCTCTATGTGGTGGGCCATATTGTGGGTACTGCGGCTGCCCATACTATGGCCGTTGTGGTGGTCGATATGGTGGGTACTGCGGTGGCGAAGACTGTGCTTTCCCATATTGCCCTTGATCATATTGCTACAGTTGTTGATTATACTGGGTCGATGACTGGTTATACTGCTTCTTTTGCTGACCCGGTTCCTGTTCTTCTCTTGCCATGAAATATGTCACTGCAGTTCTCTCCTAGAGTAGGCCATAAGCTCTGCAGTTGTTGTCATCATGGCCAACCGATTTATAAAACTTGCAATACAAGTTCTATGGTTTCGACACCATCTTCTATAGATAAGCACACTCTTTTGGATGATGGCCTCTTGGTTGGCAGATACGATACCAAGGCAACCCTCCCTAACTGAGGGGATTTGGTGCACGAGATTGCAAATAGTGTCAGAAGTCTGGGAACTGATCCTTGTGGTGTCCTTCTCTCCTACACCTAGTACACCAGATCTCTTCGCGATCTTCTTTCCCTTTCTTCATGTCTTGTAGTTGGATCATCAATGTTTACAGCTATGCTTGTATCTGATCCATACCGAACCCTATTTCGCCGACTGGTGAAGCCTCCAGCTTCATCGCAATCTCTAATGCTTCTGCTTGGGTTGCAACCTTCTATTGCATTAGTGGTCCGCGAATGTGTGGTATCAGTCCTACGATGAACCATAGGCCTTGTGCTACATATCATTTATCCCAAAACTCACCTTCTCTATCAATGTCTTGTATCGTTGATCAAATTCCTAGACCATCTCATTTGGGTATTGCTTGATTTCTTTAAGCTCATTGACATACTGTGATTATGAGTTTGGATTCCTGAATTCATAGATCATGCCTGCTTTGATCTATGCTAACATCTTAGCTGGTGTTCCCACCGGAACCTTTGTAAACTTCATAAACCAATCCAGCGCATGGCCCCTAAGAGTCGTCACTAACTGTCCTTGTTTAATAGCTTCATCCTGGACCTTCTTCACGGTCCATACTACTTCTCATAGAAACCAAAACTGCTTGGGATCCTCCGTCCCGTTTCCCTGGAAAGTGGGCATTTTTGTGTCGTCTGCCATTCTAGCATTCCTACTATTATTGTTTACTGATGCGCTACTTTTACTGCTGCACTTAGGGCAACTCTGCAAATAGCTTGGGTTTCCTCCTGTGAAATTTTGGGTAGTGTGCGGGGTTGCAGGTATGTTGTAACTTACTATCCATGTCTCTTCCACTTATGGGGTAACCTAGTCACCGTCCTCGTTGCAATAGGGTCTCTTTCTCCCTTGTGTTCCTGTTTTGCACCCTTCTATTCCGGTTCTCTTAGGAGACTCTCTCTCAGTCATCCTCTTCTTCTCAAGGTACCACACTCTTCGTCAGCTTGTTGTCACCCGCGGCCATCTACCCCACATCTTTCTATCGGATCCTCACTCATGCGACACCCACAACCTTCGCACACCGATCTTTCTACTCATCGTAAGTCATCCTCATAATTCCCTTTTTGCAAATGAGCATCTTAATCCACATTTTTAGCAACAGCAAGAACCTTTCCCTTGGTCCCCTGAAGAAATTCCTCTCCGCGTCGCTGTATGACTTGATCATGTCTACTGCAAACTCAGTAATATATCCCTCTAGGATACTATCCACCTAGAAATGGACAGCCCTTGATGTTGTGTTGTCGAAATGCTTTAGCTGTTGAATCAATTTTGGCGTCCAATGCTCAGGCTCAGTCTCTTGGAAATGGTGCTTTTGGAATGTTAACTATGCTAACCACTCGTGCAACAGTACTGGGAATTTGCAGAAAAATATTTTGTGGATGTCTAAATAAATGTACTTCTGTAACCAACTGCTTACTGTCTGTCTGGGGTTTTTCTTTTCTCCTTCCGTGAACTCCTCTATTTTCTTGTCAAACCACTCTTGAATCTCCAGTTTCGTCGGGTGCCACAGCATATCCTCTTATTTTCCTCTTCAAGGTCCCGATAATGGAACCATTTGTTGACACAGCGACTATAACCAGGGGTTCATTGCACACTGTCATCAACAAACACCGACCCAAACTCCCTTATGCATTGGCCCAAAAGGGTGTTAACCCTTCTAGCAACACTCGCTGAGCGAATGAAGTCTCACCGAATGTTAGCACCAATTTTGTGCTAAGTAGTTGCGGGGGGCATTGATCAACAATAAGAAGATCAACACATCAGCATTCAAGTCCTGATATTCAAAATTGCAAAGAAAAGAGCGAAATTCAAACTAAACGTAATTTTATGTGAAGGCATGGTGGTTTTGCACCGAAAATGACTGTTTTAGTCATCATCGTCCACTGGCTGTCTCCGCCAAACCAAAAGGAATTTCAAGAAACCGAGAGAATTTTATCTCCACGATGAGCCAATATACAATAACCTCTCTCAGAATTTGCACAAATGTTATGGTTTGGGAGAACCGAAGTGTTTTTCAGAGGGTAGTTTTCCAGAAATTACATTTTCTACGTGAGTCATCAGCTCCTGTTGCAGATCTCGGCCAGCTGGAGGAGAATGGAGGGAAACAAA
Source organism: Larix kaempferi (assembly GCA_027924585.1). Lineage (NCBI taxonomy): Eukaryota > Viridiplantae > Streptophyta > Pinopsida > Pinales > Pinaceae > Larix > Larix kaempferi. The sequence continues at coordinate 3,550,332 of BSBM01000110.1, forward strand.
GACATGGGTTTTGTCAAGAACGAGCCCGTCTACAAAAACCTCTTTCCGTTTTTAAACAGGTGTCCTCATTTGGGTTATACAACCGGGGCACCGAAGGCCATTCTCAGTAGTCTGCAGCCAAAACTAAGCAAAGTTTGTTGGAACCGACTCCCTGGTTGTTGAATCTCTTTGTGTAGGTGTCAAATGTTGTTGTAACCATCTTCCATGGAAGTAGCTCAACCCTAGGGCCAAATAGAACTATAAAATCAATGTAATAGAAGTATAACAGGTTGGAAAATCAAGTGGCTGAGGCTTTGGGAGAGCTCTGCTCTGTATTGAAGCATTTTCTTAATAGAACAATAGTGTTTGAAGTTGGTTTTAATGGCATAGATTCCTGTGTCATTTAGCTTACAGTCTGTGTCTTCTTCTTGTCATGTGCATGTGCTTCTTGTGATTTACTTCCATTATGTTTGTTGATTCATGCTTGAATAAGAGTAGCATTGGAATAGGATTCATAGAAATTATGCCATGTTCTTTTCATTTCAAGCATCCACCACCAATTTCTGCTAAAGTTGACATTGAATTCATCCCTGTTAGATGCTCATGTCAATGGACTGTTCATCTCTTCTTCTTTTATCATCAGACAACAACATTTTGACTGTGAATGGGTGGCTACCTTGCCTCTGTTTTGACATTCCTAGTAGCAGCACTGTTATTTGATTTATGTTTTTTGTTTTGACTCTATTGCCCATGTTTCTCTCATGATTTTCTCTCCAAACAATTTAAACAATCTATTCCATCAGAAGTCTGACCTTCTGAGCTTGCTTTGATTGAATATCCTAGAGGAAGAGGCTGTGTGTTTAACATTAATTATTTTCAGTCTTCTACCTAATTTGAGTATTTCCTCATGGATACAAGTTTGAAGAATATTTTCAATATTTCAATCATTTCTTAAGAGAGAGCCCTCTCTGACTATGCTGGGTCAGTAGCACAGATCTAAAGTGGTTAGTGGCTACCCTGACTTACCCTCTCCCACATCCTAGGGGTACGATTTGGGTGTTAAGACCCGAGATGCAAAAGGGGGTTGCAAGAACCAAGTTTCTACACTGGAGTCGAGTACATGCATCAAACATACATTGCATTCGCAGAAACTAGAGATTATTCCATTCGTACTATGTTAACATTTCACTATTCGCAGATTCATCAACTGCAGCATCAACACATTACAGATATTCGCATTAACATGATGTGATTACTTAATAGCATAAACAATGATTACTAAACCCATAAAGCATTAAACATTCAATTAGACATTCACATCCATCATTCACCAGAAACAAAGACATAGATAAAACCATAATCAAACATCTTCATGCATTCATTAAAACCTGTAGAATGACCTTCGCATAAATAGTCAATACATCATATTGCGGATACAAAACAGACCAAAACTCACAGATTCGATAGCTCTATCCATTAATAGATCTTCAATTACATGCCATGCGATGCCCTTAGGCTTACAATCATTCTCCTATTTATACAAAACTACATGGTTACAAAATGGTCCACATGACCCTTATCTAACTAATTAACTACTTCCGTGCTTCCGCGTTATCCGCGAATGACCCTTTTTTCCGTGGATTGTCCCTTTCGCAGCTTGTTGGCTTCTGTACTTCCTACGGACTAATCTTGTGCCAACAACATCACTGTATTTTTTTCTCTCGGATCAAACCCCTATTAGTTTGTAAAATCAAAATTTATACAAAACGTTCTTTGAATTCTTCACTAAAAAAAGAAATTTCAAACAAATCTCTTTGCTGTAACACTTGGACAGTTAACAAAGGAACCGCAATGTCATTTAAAAATAAGACACCTAAATATTCATTCTTGATATAACCTGTATTTTTTTTTCCCAATTTTTTCAACAATTCTCCATTGCTCTTGTGTTTGGATTTCATAATTTGCCATTTCTTTCACCATCACCTCCAATTCTATGCATTATGTGTAACATACATATGGGAGATCCTTCTTAATCATTATAAATTGTTGTAGCTAGGGTTTTACCCCTAGCTTGTGCCAATGAGCACCTACTAAGGAGAATGGACTCCTTAGTAGCAGTTCAATAATGATTAAATGATTAAGCTAAAAAAACAATTAACAAACTACTTTAAACATTGCATGAGACATAAATGAAAGATGTAAAAAATGGTTTTATATTAATGTTACCTTGAGTGTCAAGGTTGATGAAGCCCTTTGCAGTGTCCAAGAGGATGCTCCAAGCTTCAGAACGCTCCTTTCTCCTTCTCCAATGTTGGGGATGGGCCAAAGGTGGCTCTCAAGGTGAAAATAGTTCAAAGGTGAACTAGGGTTTCGAGAGAGATTTTGGCAGAGTAAGGGTGCTTGTGATTGTGGATATGGAATAAGGGATCTCCATCACCTATTTATAGTTTTTTGGTGGTGGAGTGCTAACCCATGGTTTTGGGAAACACATGGTTTTAGGCAGCTGTATAGGGTTTTTTTCTCCTTTTCCTCATTATTTTATATTTTTTATTCCCTTTTTAGGGGATTTTGTTATTTTTGGAGGAAAAGGGGGTTTTTTAGCCTTTTTTAGGCTATTTTGAGGGTTTTTTTGGCCTTTTGGAGGCATTTTAATGGGTTTTTTAGGATTTTTAATGGAAATATGGTAGGAAAATGGACAAATGAGCCATATAATGTGGTAATGAGGTAGTGAACACTTTTTGGGTGTTAACAGATTGCCCCCTGATGTGCGAGGTCAGGAGCTAATCGTATGGCCGATGGACATCATAAGTCATGAATGGTTTTCCTGGGATGTGGAGAGAAGAAAAGAAACAAACTGAAGCCCGGAACAACGATCCCGAACAACTGCAAGAACTAAAAGTACATAACCTCAATAATGGATGAGGAATCATCTGATCATATGGACGAGGCGGGCATTCCCATGCTCGTATCAGGATACAACATAACAGTAACAATGGGGTCCAAAAAATGGGGACCTGAAATATACATGACCTCAAATACTGACTGAGGTATAATCTCAATATATGGACGAGGCGGGCATACCCATGCTCGTATCAAGATACATAAACATAACTGTGAGGCCCGGAAAAAAAGGGGACCTGAAAGATACATAGCCACTGTGTACATCATAAGGGTCCAGAGGGGACACAAAATCTGGGGCATACTGCTGAGCTGACCATGTCTGTGCTGAAAAATTGATACACTGGAATAATCAACAGTGCGACTGAATGTGGTACCGAAGGAGCGAATGAGCTGCTGGATCAGAGTGACAAGGGGTACACTCGCAATGGTACACTGGACTGGAACTGAAATGGGTACTCAAGGAAGCAGAGAACTGGATGGCTTCCGAATACAATCGCCAATGCAGCCCGGACATCCACGGGAACATACAACTGGGCGTTCCTGAAGTGACTCACCAATGTGCTAGAGTCAAGGGAAATCCGGGGTCTTCGACTAAAAACTGATGGGATATAATCCTACGCGATCCTCAACGATGCGATCAAGGTGCTGAAGTCGAGCATGTGAGGAACAACCACTCAGAGAGGCAATGATGACTCCTCTCAGAATGATCCGTAGGCACTTACCACAGATGGTGATAAGTCCAAGGCGTAGGGACCTCTGGGCCTATCCTCTGGAATAGAGGAGCTGTCGTCGACAGAGGGAGACCTGCAACTATCAAGGCAATGATGTTTCCTTGACAGGAGCGCGAGGTACAAGACCGAAATGTGATAGTGCTGATGGCAGGACTGATAAACTGTGGGGGGACAACTGGGCAAGTAGAGTGGGTGGACTCAAAATTCCTTTGTTCAGAGTATGATAATGGGAATGATCTGGCAGCATATGAAACTGACTAAGGGAAAGGGATCATAGCTGTATGGGATCGGGGAAGGTGATTGGTCTGAGGGAGACTCAAGCTATGGTAAAATGGCAGGAGACTGCAGAATACTCTGAACAAAGGCGACCTGATTGGGGGTGCTGCCGAGATGATCGATCGTAGTGCCAGGAGGCACGGGAGGGTACTTCTTCATGGGTTAAGGAACTAGAAGAAGTTTGTGTAAAAAATGATACTGTCGTGTGGATTTTACGAGCCCAGGACAGTTCATGCTTGTGGTTGCTTTCAATTTTAAGGAGTCTGAAAGCGATAAGAAGACTCTGAAATGATGGAATGGTACTGTCGTGTGGATTTTACGAGCCCAGGACAGTTCATGCTCGTGTGTGCTTTCAATTTTAGAGAGTCTGAAAGCAAATAAGAAGACTCCAGGGGGTTGCTTTTTCGTAGATTTAGTCTCCAAGGCCCAAAGAAGCATAAAAGGATGCAATGAAGAACTCTTCTAGCCGGTGTGACTAGAGTATTCCTTTTTCGTAATTAGTCTACCAGGTCCGGAAAAGGGTTAAACTTATACCAGATAGACGCCCTTTCAGGTACTTTAGCGAGCATGAAGGAAGCAAGATTGCTCGGCGATCTTTTCATTCTTTTAGGAGTCAGAAAAGAGCTTAACGGAAACTCCCTAAGTGCCTTTTTCGTAAAGGACTTGTCCGGCCCGAAAAAGGGATAAAATTATACCGAACAAAGGAAATGGCCAAGCAAGGAGGAAGTGTTCAATCAAGTATCAATAATGGTGACCAAGAACGAGGGTAGGTGGGAACACTGGTGGACCTCCTTGCGGGGTAGATGAAATGGTGGCAAAATAACGAGACATTTGCAGTATGACAGGAGTGAATGGCTCATGTAAAAAATGTGGAACAATCCGATGGCGGCCGATGTGGCACGCAAACCGAGGCAGCAAGGTGTTGGGACACAATGTTGAAATTGTACCAAGTGAGAGCGAGAAATGATCTCAAGCATCATCACAAGCTCGGAAAAATGAATCCGGCGATATAAAGGATGTCAAAAACGGGTAACGGTCGATGTGGCACGCAAACCGAGGTGACGGGGGCACTTTGAAAGATGCCCAGAGAATCTGAAGGTGAGGGCGAGAAATGATCTCAAGCATCATCACCAGCTCGGAAAAATGAATCCGATGATATAAAACACGTGAAAAACGGAGAACGGCCGATGTGGCACGCAAACCGAGGCGACTAGTGGCGTCTGAAAAATGGGTAAAAAATGACAGGGTAAAAATAATGCAACGAGGTGACCATCATGACGGTCGCGTCGTGCTGGTTCCAGTGGTGGAAACGGTACGGAAAACGGACGCCGTATGGGGCCAGAATGACCAAAACAAGAAAAAGTCAACTGACTATAAATAGTGGTGGGTCCAACATGACATGTGTCATTTGTACTTGTTGACTTTGACTTGTGAGTTGAGTGGACCAGAGCTTAGGTGGCATTTCTGGACGATCCGTCTGGCTGTTTGCTGATCCGCGAGATACAGGTATTTCATGAAACTCATACCTGCATATTTTTTCGGGTTGGGGGTTGGGTAGTGGGTCCCAGGGTTGATTTGTACGGTCCACGTGGGGTGGACCGCGGGTTAGGGGGTCGAAACCGCGGTTGAAGACCGCGAGTTTTGGGCCGAACCACCCGGTTGGAGACCGCGTGTTTCGGGCCGAACCACGCGGTTGGAGACCGCGTGATTCCTGGATGGAACCACGGTCGAGTGCCGCGAGTTCCAAAGAGGAACACGCGGTTCCCAACCGCGGGTTTTGGGATGACAGGCGCGGTTGGGAACCGCGGCTATATGCCTGACAGCTGCGGTCGGAAACCGCGGCAGGAAGCCCGAAAGCCGTGGTTTTGGGCCGAGCTATTAGGGCTTTTGGGAGGGGGAAAAGTATTTTTCTTAAGTTGTTATGAGTCTGATGAGTTCACTTTGTGTGATTGGCAGGATGCCTCAGGTTCTCTAAAGAGAGCGGGAGATCCCTGATGAGACCATGGGTTTCATCCGAGAGAATCGCCATGTGCGATCTGTGCTGGGATTGTGCGGACTTTTGAAGTTCGCACAGATACCTATGATACGGACAACAACATTGTTGCTGAACCGTCTGATCAGCTTCTGGGAGCCGGACATACAGGCATTCCGGGTACAGGGTGAGAGGGTAGACCTTACCCTCACTGATGTATACTTCCTGACGGGGTTTCCCTGCTTGGGCAGGGTAGCAGACACACAGCCGCGGGTTTCCGCGGACGTCGACATGGAGGACATGCTGGAGAGGTACTGCGGTCAGGACGCGAGGGTGCATAGGAATGCACTCTTGGTGAGGGACCTACAGGAGCCGGCAGTGCAGGCCATGGCGGCGTGTGTGGTGCGGGTATTGGGTTCCCAGTCACCGGAGAAGGTGTCTGGGGGGCAGATGCAGATGGTAGAGCGAGTACTTGATGGGGTGTACTACGCGTGGGGGCAGATGTTCCTGACCTGCGTTCAGCGACAGCTGACGGCAGCGAAGGAAGATGGCAAGGGCTTTTGCTTTGGGTCCTTCCTATGTGCCTTCTTCATGGAGAGGGTACCCACACTGCGGCCACGAGTGTCGATTAGGGCAGGAGGGATGAGGGAGCCGAGGATGGTCCGTTGGGGTGAGATGATGCGCCGCCGTGGTGGTGGCGACGTGGGCAGGTACTTTACGCAGGAGTTGTACCTGCAGTGGCTCCAGATACCACTGACGCTGGACGACTTCCCGTATCGGGATATGGACTTCACAGGAGATCCGGAGGCGCCACGAGCGCCAGGACAGGCATGGGGTCCCGACGGTACGTATGTGTTTTTATTGCATGTTATGTATGTCGAATGTTATGTATATGATAGTAGATAGATATACTGTGACTGACATGTGGTTGATCTTGCAGATGTGGGCCCGAGGCCACCTCTAGGGCATGTGGCTCGGCGGGGTATTGTGGCCGTGCCAGCTCTGCCTGGGCGAGGAGAGGTGCGACGCCGGGATCCAGAGGTGACCCTAGAGTCTGTACGGGAGCTACTAGATCGGTTATTGATAGGGGTGACCGACGAGGGATGGTGAGATGTCGATCCTGATGTGGTGCGGGATTGCATGGGGGCACCCCATGAGTTTAGATCCATCGCGATCCGGGTGGAGATTTTGGTGGACCGGGCCCGGGCACAGGAGGCCGGAGGAGAGGAGGATTTGCCGGAGGAGGAGCGAGGGGAGGATTCAGAGGCAGCCGATGCCGGCAGTGATGCAGGATACGACTCCCATTAGGGGGATGCAGGGGACTCCCCCCCGAGTTTTGTAGCTACGGCATGTATGTAGATGAGGATTTAGGCATGTATAGCCATTTTTTGTATAGCTGGGTACAGGGGTACTCAGGACATGTATAGCACTGAACATGTATATTTTTTGATATATATATATGCATGTGGATGCACCTTTCTGTATGATGTTGTTCTATTTGTACGCACGTGGATGCGCTTTATGTGTTATGATATGTTTACATTGCACGTGGATGCAAGTAGGTTAGGATGTTAGGCACATGGATGCCCCTTGTGTATTTGATGTGATGTGACATGATATATAGATGTTTAGGCACGTGGATGCCCCTATGGTTATGCATGTGGTTTATGTACATGGATGCAAATGTGGATGTGATGCAATCTTTTTGGGTTTTTATATATATTTTTTATGAGATGTTATGGGATGATGATGCATGATGTTACATGGTGTGATTGATATGCCAGTCTAGGATGTTGTTGGCCATTTGATCTGCGACACGATTTTGAGCTCTGGGGACATGTGTGAATGTGATGGATTCAAATTGTCGACTGATTTGTTTTGTGCGCAAGAATTTTCTAAAAAGGCAGGGATCACGCACCTGGTAGCAGTTGTTGAGCTGGGAGACAAGTAGCTGGGAGTCAAGGAACACATGAAGGTGACTTATGCCCATTTGGAGGGCGGCAGTCAGGAGACCGGTCACAACATCATACTCCGCCTGGTTATTGGTAGCAGCGCCTATACATATCCCGTCAAGGTGAATCATCTCGTTGGAAGGGGAGTACAAGACCCATGCTGCAGAAGCCAGGTTGGGAGACCAGCGGCTTGCGCCGTCAGCGAAGCCAGTGTAACGAGGTGGAAGATGGTCCATCTGTAATCATGCAGAAAGGATGGATGTAAGATGATGGTAAAAAAGTGAAAAACAAAAAGAGAGCAAACTGTACAATGCGGACCAAAATGGGGCCGCGAGTTATTCTATGGATAGGGATTCCGTAGGATGCAACCCATCATGGGGGTTGCGTAAAGGGAGGCCTTCAGAGATGGTTTCGGTATGAACATGGAGTTCCTCTGGCCGTGTGTCCATGTGATGTTCGAGAATGACGGGATTGAACCTAGGCATTCCGGGAGAGGGCCAAGCAAAGACATCACGGTACTCGTGGAAAAGTTGTGTATAATCCTCAATCTCCCGCTCGCTGCAGGAGGCTCCTAAAGTGATGAGTTCAGGGGCATATCCTGGGGACTTTGAGGGAGGAAGAGGATGTTGTTTCTGACGAACGGTGGTTACATCAGGCCATGTGTCAATGTGGTGCTCTATAATGGCAGGGTGAAGACCAAGCATTTCGGTATAGGACCAGGCAAAGACATCACGGAATTCTTTGAAAAGGTTTATGTAGTCCTCAATCTCTTGTTTACTGCAGAATGCTCCTAAAGTAATGAGTTCAGGGGCACAACCTGGAGCAGCAATATCAATTTGGAGTCGCCAGGATATGGTGGGATAGGGGGCTGTTCAGATGCAGAAAATATTGCAGCAAAAGGGGCTGGGCTCAAAACAGAAAAAGAGCAGAACTCAGACCGCGGGTCTGTGGCGAATTGGAACAGGCCGACCGCGGGTTTAAGGGAAACAGCGGCGGTCAGGTCGCGGCTATCGGGCCAACAGAGGCAGTTGGGACGCAGGAAAATAGGGAAAAAGACGCAGTCGGGTCGCGGCAAAAGGGCTAACAGACACAGTCGGGACGCGCGAAAGAGGCAGAAAGCCGCAGTCGCGACGCAGGAAAAAGGCCGACAGGCGCAGTCAGATCGCGGCAAACAGGCTGATTAGCCACGGTCGGATCGCAGGTAACAGACTTGAATCCGCCGGCAGGGCATCGGAAGCAGTCTGAGAGCCGCGGTCGGATCGTAGGTAAAGGCCTGAAAGGCGCGGTCGGGACGTGACTGCAGAGGGAAAAAACGCGGTATGCGGCGGCCGAAAGGGACAGCCGAAAGGAAAAAATTTAAAAAACGGAAACCAGAAATTCGAAAACTAGGGGAGTCGCCAAAACTGTAGCTAGGGTTTTACCCCTAGCTTGTGCCAATGAGCACCTACTAAGGAGAATGGACTCCTTAGTAGCAGTTCAATAATGATTAAATGATTAAGCTAAAACAACAATTAACAAACTACTTTAAGCATTGCATAAGACATAAATGAAAGATGTAAAAAATGGTTTTATATTAATGTTACCTTGAGTGTCAAGGTTGATGAAGCCCTTTGCAGTGTCCAAGAGGATGCTCCAAGCTTCAAGAATGCTCCTTCTCCTTCTCCAATGATGGGAATGGGCCAAAGGTGGCTCTCAAGGTGAAAATAGTTCAAAGGTGAACTAGGGTTTCGAGAGAGATTTTGGCAGAGTAAGGGTGCTTGTGATTGTGGATATGGAATAAGGGATCTCCATCACCTATTTATAGTTTTTTGGTGGTGGAGTGCTGACCCATGGTTTTGGGAAACACATGGTTTTAGGCAGCTGTATAGGGTTTTTTTCTCCTTTTCCTCATTATTTTATATTTTTTATTCCCTTTTTAGGGGATTTTGCTATTTTTGGAGGAAAAGGGGGTTTTTTAGCCTTTTTTAGGCTATTTTGAGGGTTTTTTTGGCCTTTTGGAGGCATTTTAATGGGGTTTTTAGGATTTTTAATGGAAATATGGTAGGAAAATGGACAAATGAGCCATATAATGTGGTAATGAGGTAGTGAACACTTTTTGGGTGTTAACAATTGTTCAAGTATTTCAAAATCATCGATTAATTTATCAATTATTGTCTTTCTAGTCAATCCTTTGACCAAACCTTCAAATTTCAAGTGATCCATATGAGCCTATACTATCAATCTGTGATAATTTTCTTGAGTCATTAATTTTCCATCATCACTCCAAAATTAAGGTAGACGACATTCAAAAGGCTCAAGAAACAATTCCTTAAAATTTTTAACTTCAAGGACCATCTGTTGCGCCATGTCTTCTACTTCTCTAACAAGATCATGCTTTCCAATAATTCTTCTTTCCCAAATGATGATTGATGGTTTGTCTTTGATTCCAAAACTCTGCATGTCTAATTGGGTTAGAGTGTATGAAAATCCGGCTATATTTTGAGCTGTTTCTAAAGGCCTTTTGCATAAAGTCTCATTTTCCAGTTTACAACTCTGCAGAGCTATGTTTTCTATAGCATATTAATTTGCTATAAAATTCAAATAAGACCATAATTTGGTGACTTCCACTGATATCGCATCCCATATAAGGTGTTTAGATCCTTGTAATTGAAGTCGACTTGTCAATCTATCTTTTAATTCATCAACTTTCTTTTGCAATTGATTTTTATCACTCAAAGCCTTTTTCTTTTCTCCAGAATTTTGAATTACTTCCTATTTCAACTTATGGTTTTCAGCTTTCAACTCTTCTATCTCTACATATTTTAGACTAATTTGTGACATAGCACTGGTCAGTTCCTCAGTGGAGGAATTTTCCATTTGTCCTTCATCCATACATAGAGATTGATCCCTTGGCTTCTCTGGCACTTGCACAGTTTCAATTTGAATGGTATTCAACACTGAAATTTGTGACAACAATTCAATCCTTTATTTTTCCCAAGCATGCTTTTCATCTTGTAACTTTAACATTTTACCTCTGTGCTCCATCATTTCTTGATATATGGATTCCTTTTCTTGTTGTAATTTTGTCAACTTTGGAGATTGCACATGTTGATTATTTGGCACCTTCAATTTTTTCTTGAGCATTTGAATGGTATTTTCTTTTTCATCAAGGAGCCTTTTGGTACACTGGATGTTCCCTGGCTTGTCTCCCACGGTCACAAGGTCCATTTGTAGTCTTTTAATCTGCATCGAATTTGCTTTTTTTCTTCCTTCTCTTGCCTTGATTGACACTCCAGCTTTCCTATCACAGACTCCAATTTATAAATTTTTAAAGAGGATTGTAATAAATTAGAATATATGACCTCTCCTATTTGTTTATGCAATTGAATCTTATCGGGTATATTAATCGCATCAAGATTAACTTCCATTTCAAAAAATTTCTCATCGTTCACCACTGCAAACCTTATAGTGTTTCTTCCTAGATCCACAACTGTAGGAAGGGAAACTTCTTGTTCTGCCAACTTTCTAACTTGAGGGTACAATTTTTGAGTTTCTTCCAAATACTGCTTGTTCTTTTCTATATATTGTGAAAGGGCATCAAATATGGACCTATACTGAGAGTTACTTCTAGATTCCATTATTTTTGAAAAAGAATATTGTTGCATATTTGTAGGTGGCTGCGAAATCAAAGTAGTTTTTCCTGTAACAATTAAATCTCATTCCTCCATACTAATAATTTCCTTCTGTCGTTCCACTTTTGATTTCTTGCTTTAAACTTCTTCATCGACTTCCATACTATCAACTTCTGAAATACTTCTCTTATTGGTGATATCAGATTTAGTTGGTGTCTAAAGCAGCGTTGCCAAATTGCCTATTTGTTCCATATTCACTTATTTCTTATCTTGTTCAAATTTGAAAAAAAATTCCATTTCTTTTAATCCTTCTACTTTTTGATGATCAAAAGCCTTGTTTCTATTTTGATGTCTCATTTGCGATATAATTTGATGAGGATCATAATTAATCCTATTAGCCTCTTGGAAATCCATGATCTTCAATAATATTTCTACTACAGATAGGTATTCCTTAGTCTTCGTGATGAATGGACCAACTTTAAGAGGGAATTTCACATCTGATGATTTTTTGAAAGCACTGAAATGTTCTTCTTCTGAATGAAACCTTTGTCTAATAAATTCTAAGGAAAAAACACTTGGTGTTAAAAAGGCTAGAAACATATATGGTGCTCCAGTAAAACCATATACTCTTATTATAGTATGTTCTTTATACATGAACCAGTCACCTGTTCGACCTTCTGGTGTAGGATGCAAAGTTTCTCTCATTTCTTCCAACACTCGTGGCAATTCAACATTTAAAATAATTTTGTAAAATTCTGCCATGATTGTATTGATGAACTCAAACATATTGACCTGTTTAGGAAGGTCATGAGAAAAGATCATACCAACAAACTTAGATTCTGAAATGTTTGAATGAAAGAACAAGTTCAAGAGATATGACTGATATCTGAAATGCTTCAACTTGTGGAAATTTACCACATGGACATGAATCGCTTTAGCTAGGAATTCATCAAAATTAAAACAACACACTGGACTCGATTGTGACTCGGGTGAAATTACTTGCGGAAGGAAAACATAGCTTCCGTGATTGACTTATCACTATCTAGACCCAAAATTTGACTCAACAAGGACAAAAATAATTGGGTATCTCGCTGAAAGACATCAATACTTAAAGGGAATGATAGGTTTTCATTCAACTGACCATGTTTCAAGATTTGTAATAAAAACTTGTCTTTTTCTGCCGGACTGCAGTTTCTATAAAAATTTACCAATTTTTCTTCATTAAACAACTTATGGTTTTTGAGAAATGTTTCAGGTAAACATAGAACCTCACGGAAAGTCTGCGCATTTACTCGACATAGAATTTTGGTTGTATTTACATTAATGATTACCCTTTCATCCTGTGAATAATTCATCGCACAACAACCAACAAATTCGGGGAAGTGTAGGGTTTGTTTAACACAAAAATAATACAGAAATGAACCAAATACATTAAATACATCCTTTCCATGAAACTTAAACTCCATTAATTTTTTTTTAGACCATGAAATGCTACACATAGAAAAAACAGGGCCAAAAATATCCCTTTCCCTATGAGCTACAAGCTCCTCGTTTTCAGGTGAACTTTCATCGAAGGGAATAAGGTCTTGGGTCTTCTCCATTTGGGAAACAAAATATAAACACTCAGGGTTTCGAGCTACCTATGAATTGAGCTTGATGAATTTTGTTCTAGTTGATGAAGACAACGACGTGTTTCTAGCGGCTTCTTTTCCTCCAGGAAATAAGCGACAAAAGCATTGTTTAAAACTTCGAAAAAAACTTGTATATAACATATGCTTAGGTGGTTTCAGAATTTGCGATGAGTGGTTTAAATTTAACCACTTTTCATTGCGGACTCCACCAACTCTTACCACATGGTAAGCAATTTAATTTTTTCTCTGCCTTCCCAATTTTAACCACCATGAACTTTCTAGCGCTAAACCCATTTCCACCGTTGATTTTCTTCTGGATGGGTCTGCATCATTATTCCACCACGTTTTTACATGTTTGCAACTTTTGGTGTGAGTCGTTCAATTGTTTAGCTCCTTTTCTGTCTTCTCCCTTGGTCATTTGAATCCCCTCCATGCATTAGAAGACCCTGTATGCAATCATGAAGGCCATGAAGTTGACTTGCAAAGAAGACTGTCAGTCTCGTAGGAATCAAATACAATGGATCACACGCATTTCATTGGTTTAACATGCAGGAATGTCACGCGTAGGATAAAAGACAACCAAAATGCCTCGATATGGTGACAATATGAGTCGGAGACCTTATTTAGAGACCTTAATATAGTGGCAATATTTTTATTGTACCTCTTTATAATCTTTAATAAGAAATTTTATATTAATACGTGCTAGTTAAATAACCCAATAATCCATGTAGAATAAATTTAAAAAACAAAAAGACAAAAAGGCTAACAATATGAAGAAATCACTTGTTTGATCAATTATACCAATTCTAGACATTTTTTGTAGATGGGTTTGTAGAAGATCTTGTGTAGCATGGTAAAAATTCAATGAAGAAGAGGGAGATATGGCCATAAGAGATAAGAGAAGTCTAAACAACAAGATCAATCTTCCAAGATGGCATTGAGATGAAACATTAAATTAGGAAAATAAGGAGAGATCACATGTTGTAGCAATAACATCTAAGACTCTCCACAAAGCAATAAAATAATAGAGATTGACTAAGATAAATAGAAAATAAGAAACTTCAAGCTTTCACAACAAGATATAGGGGAAAATGGAACCATTCATACATAGTTTAGCATTTTTACACAATTTCACTTGGAATTTCGACCCGAGGTTCTTCTGAGATGAAAATACAGAGTAAATACATCAAATTACAAATAAATTGGGCCACAAGAGCTTCCCCAAAGAGATCAGCATCTCACCAAGTGCGCCCTTCCTCCAAGAGCCAAAATATGAAGAGAAACGTGAGAAAAGTGTGGGAACAAGTTGAAGAAGAGAATATCATGAGAAACCTTGTAGCTTCAACCTAAAACAAATGAATCCATTGTAAATCCAAATTAAAGTTCTGAATGGCCTCTCCAATTTCCTATTAGTATGGGAATCTTGCACCCTCAAAATTGGTACTAAGGCAAGTAGACTAAACACTCCACTAGCATGGACAAGCTATGCTCTCCAATATGCACAATGAGAAATGATCAAAAGCTCTTCTCCTTCTTTGTTCTTTTCTTTTATAAACTTCCCAAGCCTTCCATGGTTCAAATGCCTTCCAAAATCCTAATGTCAACTCGACTTGGGAAGAGATTCCAAGGTGTGCCACTTGTCCAATAATTTTTAGTCTTAATCTTCCATTAATTCGAATGAGGAGGGTATTTGGCTTCCCTAACTCCGTTGTGCACCTTCTTGGAGGCTATTTTTTTCCTTGACACATCATATTGGTCATATGTCAGAAATCAGGTCTCATTTCCTTATAAGTGTCATAGCAAATTCATCATTGTTGTCATAGAAGCTAGGGAATCTAGCCCAAGTGTCTCAATATCTCTAAAATGCCTCTTCCACTCCAATTCGACCTTCATCTAGTCATGCCAATTATAATGACATTCTAACTCCCCTAAGAACATTAAAATCCACCTTATATTAAAATGGGTGAGAATAGGATGTCATGTGGCATGAGGAATCTAGCTTTATATGGATCCAAAGGAGCCAAGATAACCACTTCAATGTTGGGGTTGTGGAGGAGACCACATGCTTAGGAACTGTCCACATCGGAATGGGAATCCAAATCAAGTTCACAACATCGAAGGAGATGAAACTTTGGGTCAAGTGGTGAGGACAATCCCTAGAATCTATGCAGCACTAGATGACTACCAGGCCGACCATCAATCAACTGTGGTTGAAGTTGAAGGTAAGATTGCTAAGAGATCTGTTTCTATTTTGATTGATCCTAGATCTACTCATAGCTACATCACTCCTAAAATTGTTGAGATCTATGCTTTTAAGAAATTAAATCATAGTAAATCATGGTTAGTTCAACTAGCCACCGGAACAAAGAGAAAAGTTAGTGAAATTGTAGAGAAGTGCCCATTAGAGATGGATGGGCTACTCACTTACGCAAATCTGAATATTTTACCACTGGGTTCCTATGATATTCTCATTGGAATGGATTGGTTAGAAGCACACAAGGTTAAACTTGAATGCTACAATAAGATATTTGAATTCATGGATGAATAAGAAAACCCAAGGGTTGTAAAAGGAATTCCAAAGGTGACTTCTATTAGGTAGGTTTCAGCCATGCAGCTGAAAAAGTTGTGTAGAAAGGGTTGTCAATTGTATGCAACCCATGTTTTAGAGGAAGAAGAGAATGAAAATCTTAAATTGGAGGACTATCATGTATTGCAAGAATTCAAAGATGTTATTTTTTATGAGATTCCAGGACTTCCTCCAAAGAGAGACATTGATTTTACAATTGAACTTGTGCCAAGAACTGCACCAATGTCTAAGACACCCTACAGGATGAGTACACCAGAATTGCTAGAATTGAAAATGCAATTACAAGAGTTGTTAGAAAATAAATATTCCAAGCCAAGTGTGTCCCCATGGGGAGCACCTGTTCTATTTGTGAAAAAGAAAGATGGAACACTCAGGTTATGTATTGACTATAGCAAGTTGAACAAAGTCACTGTGAAGAACAAATACCCATTGCCCGAATTGATGACCTTTTTGATAAAATGAGAGGAGCAAAGGTATTTTCAAAGATTGACTTGAGGTTTGGTTACCATCAGGTAAGAATCAAAGAGGAAGATATTCATAAAGAAGCCTTTAGAAAAAGGTATGGGTACTATGAGTTTGTGGTGGTACCATTTGGTCTCACAAATGCACCAACTACATTCATGTGTCTCATGAATAGTGTTTTTAGCAAGTATTTGGACAAGTTTGCTCTTGTATTTCTAGACGACATTCTCATCTATTATAAGAATGAAGAAGAGCATGAAGAACATTTGAGAATGAAATTGCAATTACTAAGGGAGCATAAGATGTATGCAAAGTTGAGAAAATGTGACTTTTATAAAGATAGAACTCATTATTTGGGTCACATCATCTCCGATGAAGGAATATCTATAGACCTTGAGAAGATTGAAGCCATCATGAATTGGCCAACTCCAAGAAATGTGACAGATGTGAGATCTTTTATGGGCCTTGCTGGTTACTACAGGAGGTTTATCGAAGGATTCTCCAAGGTCGCAAACCCAATCACTTCTTTTAAAAAGAAGGGGATAAAGTTTGAATGGTCACCAAGATGTGAGGAAAGTTTCCAATGGTTGAAGAATATTCTTACGAGTGCACCAATTTTGAAAATTGCAGACCCAAAAAAAGACTTTGTGGTGTGTACCGATGCATGCAATCAAGGACTTGGAGGATTTCTTATGCAAGACAACCACGTGATAAGCTATGAGTCAAGAAAGTTGAAGGAGCATGAGAAGAACTACGCTACTCATGATATAAATATTGTAAATGTAAATGATGTAAGTACCGTTACTAAATCATGGTGAGGATATTAAGGCCAAGGCCCTGCCATTGATTTATCATTTTATGTATTGGAAATTAAAAATAGATTCCTATGGTTCTTCTGCTGGACATGCACAATGTAAATACGAATTTTAATGAAATACCCACAACTAGCTATGCAATGTAACAAGAGATGGGGGCATGATTCTACAAGGAATAGGGAGGGAAATTATTCAAACCCTTGAGCCAATGGTGTTAATCCAAATGTCAAGGAATGAACCCATAAACCCTCAACTACGCATTTTGACTTATGCACCCAATCATTTAATTCTTCCAAGAGTTGGTTGAGGTAGTTAGTGCCTTGGGAATGATAAGGTATGGAAGCCAATTTCGTGCATGGGAAAGCCATCAACCTAGGAAAATGTACTTTTTCTTCTGGGGCAAGAAAACACCCACGAAATTGTGCCCAAAGCCATTCTTCACCCATTGCCTTTTCTCTCTCACATAGTCTGAGCTAGCTGGGTCTTTCTCCTTCATGTTTTCTACCATTTTCCTGCATTTTCCATAGCTGGGATATCGTTTTTGTATTGCACAATGGCTGGGAGAAAGGGAGTCACGTTTTGGGAGTTTATAGAGGTCATTTCTGCCCCTAGAATTCCCATGAATGTTTTCAGGAAACTATTTTTCTCTCCCATGGTTGATTCCCAATCTACCACTTCGTTTTGGGTTGCCCATGTTTTTCTTCATACCCAGCACTTGTGATTTTGCTATTGTGTGCATCCCTGTTTTGGTTGGAATTTGTGAGCAAGAATTAAGAGTGGAAGTGGACCAGAATTGGCTTGATAAACCTAGTGAGGAGGTAACCTCTCAAGAAGATCAAAAGGGTTGGTTTCTCTTCTATGCACACCTTGAAGAACATTAGAATGGAAGGTATGGCCTGAGCGATTGTGTAGTAATGAAGGGAATACTTCCTGGTGTCAGGTGTGTAGGTATTGTGGGGACCAAGTGTTAAGACCCAAAAAGTGCTCACTAACTCATTCCCTTATTCACATGAGTCATTTGTCCACTTTTCCACCATTTGAGTCTCTAAAACCATCAAAAGGTCACCAAAATACCACAATACACCTTTCTTCCCCTCAAAATATATATTTTTCCTCAAAAAACACAAAAAACCCTCAAAAAGGGTCCAAAATTCCCAACAAATATTAAAAGGGAATAAAAATATAAAAAATATTCAAAAAAGGAAAAAGAGGGAAAAAGAGACCTAAACCATGTTGGTTAATACCATTGGTTTCCTCAAAACCATAATGGTATTCCCCATCACCAAAAGCTATAAAAAGGTGATAGGGGATCCTCACTTTCCATCACATTTCATCCCATCCTTATGCTTCCAAATTCCCTTTGAGAGCCATTGCCTACCATTTCGAGTTTGAAGACCCCCATTTCAGCATCTTGGAGAAGAGACCATTGGAGCTTGGAGCACCTCAAAATTGGAGCTACTCAACACCAAACATCCTCACCTTTGAGGTAATACAAAAAACAAATTCTTTTGAATCTCTTGTTTTATTTGCTTATTGTTATCAATCTAGTTCTTTATTTCCCTTGCATACGTTAATGTTAGAGTAGATTAAGTTTATTGTTATTTGCTTTTCATTTGAGACTGCTATTACAAGTTAATAGATGCATCCTTGCACATGCTTGGTTGAAAAACCAAGCAATAGTTTTTGGTGACTCGGATGGTTCGACATATTCATAGGTTGTACCAGTTGTTGGACAACAATTGGATTCAGTGGGGGAGTTGGGGCAGGTAAGTACCATACATGTATTCTTAACATTAAACCTGGAAGGTTAAGTGTAGCCATTACTGGCGTGCTGACAACTCCTGAAAATGGGAACAAGAATGGGATTGTGTGAATCGGTGTTGTTCCGATATGACTAGGCACAATGGCTGCTTGTGGTGGTGGTTGAGGTTACAGAGAAAGTTGTTGTTATCTGCCATCGATGCCATAGATCCTAATGACTCTAACATGATGGCTTTCGACTTAGAACAAGCTGAACCTCGCCTGCCTTCATCTCTAGCTTTTCAGGTTTCCATCTCCATTCGCAACCTCGTCATTCATCGATGCATAATTGATGAAGGGGCCTCTACCTGCATTATGTCGGCTTTCATATGGAAGAAACTTGGATCCCCAACACTACAACCGTCAACTACTGCATTATGATCTTACGATGGCCGTGTAGCTCAACCTCAAGGTTTGTTAGTAAATGCACCCATACAACTTGGGGGCAAACTGGTTCTCATTGATATAGAGGTCATTAACACCCAACTTGATTATAATCTCCTCCTCGGATGAAGCTACATGTATAAAATGAAAGTTGTCACTTCTTTAGTTTTTCGCATCATGATGTTCCCCCATGAAGGATGCATAGTCAAAATCGACCAGATTACATGCTATTATCCCAATGCCCCCGCAACACCAGAAATTGTTCTTCCCATGATCGAAAAACCCGTTCTTAGTGCATCGACATCATTCATATCATCAGTCAGCCTCGGGATATATTCGGATACTCCCATGACCAGCACTTTCCCGTCAATCCCACATCCTCTCTAGGTAACTAAAGTATCCGATTTGTGCACCTTATCGCACAATGAACAACAACATCCTCAACAACCTCAACCACCACCACAAGCACCCATTGTGCCTAGTCATATCGGAACAACACCGATTCACACAGTCCCGTTCTTGTTCCCGTTTTCAAGAGTTGTCAGCATACCAGTAATGGCTACACTTAACCTTCCAAGTTTAACATTAGGAATACCTGTATGGTATTTACCTGCCCCAACTCCCCCACCGACTCAAACCATTGTCCTACACTGGTACAAACTATGAATATGTCAAACCATCCACCACTTGGAATACCAAACCCCCACAATCGCCCACCACCTGGTGGTTCGAACCCCCAAAACTGATCAACTCCAACAGGGGGCACTACATCGACATCTAGTTATGTCCCCCCTCAATCCTGCAACACTGGGGGCAGAGGTCCACCAACCTACAACACTGTACCCACAACTTGCACCCCGCTAGTGGCACCCAAATTAGCTAAGAATCCCCCAACAATCCGTGCTCCCCCTAGTGCTCCTTGTGCGACGATATAGGCCATGCTACCCATCAATGTCCACAATTACCAGCACTTCAAGAGCATATGCAAATGTTGGATGATGACACTAACATTCCAGTTGTCAAACTCGAGTTGCCCCCTCAGCCTTGTGATAAATATTTGCGTACCAACCACCCTTGTGCGATATGCGACATCTACGGCCATTACTCACATCACTGCCATGATCTCCTAGATTATAGAGCAGCTCTATATGAACTGAATAATGTCGATCTAGAAACATCCGCTCCTACCATTGAGGAAATTCATCCCCCACCATCTTCCTCCTCGAATGAAATTAACACCATTTACACAGTTTCCACTAGATACCCCTCTGTCCGGTCAGCCCCTTCCATTGATCCCTTTGACACACATGTTCAACCCTTTCATATCAAAGAGGAAACCACATGTCCATAGCATGGGGTCAGGCCCGAAACCTTTCCTACTCATCATCATCGTCATTCTCATCGGCAATACTGGGGGAATCCACCTCGCAAGGGGAATCCCCCATCATCATATCATTACTTCAGTATGCCACCATGGCCCACAGCCTCATGGTACACCCCCCCTCTATTATTTGGTCAGTGCCCTATTGACCCCTCTCTGAGACAACATCTGCACCACATTGAAACCTAGGAGTTGGGGGGCATAATACATTACCTCGACCTTGGGATAGTGGGCATGATCAATCATTTTGAACCTTCCCCATCACATATATCTCATTATTTCAATGACCCCATTGTTCAAACTGACACATATGTGATCCACAATCATAAGCCCCATGCACATAGCATTAGGGCAAGTCATTAACCCTGCTCACTTTTTCACATGCATGATCTTAACCATTTTTGAGGTCACATGTCACTTGTATATTTGATTTGATTTGATACACCTAGTATTCTTCCCCCGTGGGTCATCATTTCTCCCCACCATTGCATCCTTGGCTTGGTGGGCTCACATTTATTTGTAGCCATTTTTTAACCTAGTTATTTCCTTTGACCATTCCAGAGTCCTTACGACCTCCATTTTTCGCACCATTTGCACCGTCGGATTCATATTTTCATGCCCGTGATGATGCTTGAGATCATTTCTCACTCTGACCAAAAACTTTTGAGCATTCTTTCCATGCCCCATGGCACCTCGATTTGCATGGCACATCGGCTATTGTGAGTTTATTGGCAATTTTTATACCATCAGATTTCGTTTTCCGAACTTGAGATGATGCTTGAGATAATTTCTCGCTCTCACCACCAGATTTTTTGGGCATTTTTTCCATGCCCCTCATCGCCTCAATTTATGTGCCACATCGGTCGTGTTCCATTTTTGACGAGTTTTATATTGACGGATTCAGTTTTCTGCGCTCGTGATGATGCTTGAGATCATTTCTCGCTCTCACCCCCATAGTTTTTGGGCATTTCTCCATAATGCCCCTCATCACCTCGATTTGCATGCCACATCGATCGTGGTCCATTTTCTGACAAGTCTTATATCATCGGATTCAGTTTTCCACGCTCATGACGATGCTTGAGATCATTCCTCGCTCTCTCCAATACCTTCTTGTTCGGTATAATTTTATCCCTTTTTCAGGCTGAGCAATTCTTTTACGAAAAAGGCACTTAGGGAGTTTTTGCTAAGCTTTTTTCTGACTCCTAAAACAATGAAAAGATTTCCTAGAAACCTTACTTCCTTTCATGCTCGCTAAAATTATTTGAAAGGATGTCTACCTGGTATAAGTTTACCCCTTTTCTAGACCTTGTAGACTAATTAAGAAAAAGGAATACTCTAGCCACATCGGCTAGAAGAGTTCTCCATTTGCATCATTTTATGCTTTTTCGGGCCTCCGAGACTAACTTATGAAAAAGAACACCAATGGAGTCTACTTACTGCTTTCAGACTCTCAAAAAATGAAAGCAACCATGAGAAATCACCGTCTTGGGCTTGTATAAAATCCATAGGACAGTACTCCACCACCACTGCAAAGTCTTCTTATCGTTTTCAGACTCCCTAAAAATGAAAACACTTACAAGCATGAACAGTCCTGGGCTCACATAAATACACAGGATAGTACCATTTCAGAGCACACTTTTATCCCTTCTTGGAGCTCATTAAAACTACGAAGAAGGACCCAATGGTGCTTTTCGGCACCACAACAGATCATGTCTACTCATATGGAAGCTTCCCCATTTTGGTCGCCTTTGTTTAGAGTATTCTGCAATATGTCACCCTGAGAGTCCCTCTACAACGTCCATCAGCTCATCCCCCCTATAGTCACTCCAATATACATTACATACCCTTGATCCCTCAAAGCTATGATCCCCACACCTACAAGTCAGTTTCCTACGCTGCCAGGTCAACCATGTCATCATGCTTTGAATAAAGGAAGTTTGCGTCCACCCACTCTATGACCCCAGTTATTTCCCATCCCCACAATATGACATCACTACCATCAATACTATCACATATCAGTTGTGCACCTCGCGATCCTATCAAGGAAACACCATTTCCTTGGTAGTTGCTAGTCTCTCTCTGTTGACACCAACCAAATATATTCCAGAGGATAGACCCATAGGTCCCTGTGCCTTGAACTCATCACCATTTATGATGAGTGCCTACAGATCATTTCGAAAGGAGTCCTCAGTGCCTCTCCAAATGATTGTTTATTACATGCTCAACGTCAACACCTTGATCACATCGTTGAGACTCGTACAAGGTATCGGTCCTTTCAATTATTTGTTGAAGACCTCGGATATCATCTGACTCTACCACATATGTGAGTTTAATTAAGGATACAACCAGTTACATTTTCCTATGGATATTTGGGTTGCGTTTACCGACAGTTTTCAGATGTACCCTGCTTTTGTACTCTCTTGAGTATACAGTTACATATAACTCCTCAGAGTTGACTCACATTTATTGAGTCCCTACAGATGTTGGACACCTTCAGTCTTAGCAGTTCATCAACCCTTCTGATACCTTATTCAGAACGGTTGTTTCCTTTTTTCAAGTGTATCAATTATTCAGATTAGTCATGATATGACCATGAGTATGTCCCGGCATCGTGTCCCCTCCGCTTTGGACCTTTATGATGTACCGGCAGATTTTTATTTATTTTTTCAGGTCCCCCTTCGTGGGGCTAATTGTTATGTATATGTCTTGATACAAGCATGGGTATGACCATGAGTATGTCCCAGCATCGTGTCCCCTCCCCTCTGGACCTTTATGATGTACCGACGGATTTTTATTTATTTTTTCAGGTCCCCCTTCGTGGGCCTAATTGTTATGTATATGTCTTGATACAAGCATGGGTATGCCCACCTCGTCAATCATCAGAGATTATTCCCCATTCATTTTGAGGCCATGTAATATTTTTTGTTTTTTGCAGCTTTTAAGGGGCTGCAGTTCCAATCTCCAAATGGTCTCTTCTCTTCTCCAAACCCCAGGAAAAAGACAAAATAACTATGATGTCTATCGGCCATACGATGAGATCCTACCCTCACACATCAGGGGGCAATCTGTTAACACCCAAAAAGTGCTGACTATCTCATTCCCTTATTCACATGACCCATTTGTCCACTTTTCCACCATTTGAGCCTCTAAAACCATCAAAAGGTCACCACAAGAACACAATACACCTTTTTTCCCCTCAAAATATATATTTTTCTTCAAAAAACACAAAAAAATCTCAAAAAGTGTTGATGTATATGTAATTTCGGAATGTATTTCATCTATGTATTTCATATATATTTATTGTACCCTTATAAGAGATGTGTTATTCCTCTACAAGGAAGTGTCGTCATGTGGATTGACAAGTGTCACAAGTGTGTGTACTTGCCGATGGGTTATTAGACCACCATGTGTGGGGTCAGCCCTAAAATATATATTATATTGTGGATGTATGTAGATAGACAAGTCGGCCCCATAAGGTCACTGGGCAAACAGGTTAAGTATAAATAGAGATCAGGAGATCTCTATTTGGATCATTCGGAAAGACACACTTCTCTCACTTTGAAAGTGGCGCACTAGTGAGGAGGAGGATCATCTGCTCTAGGAGACTGTCTCAAGTGTATTTTGGTTGTACTTTCGTTGAGCCATTGCTCTCTCTATCTCTGAAGAAGTTGTGGGGTTTTTCACCTTAGGGTTTTCCCCACAGAAACTCTGTGTCTCTTGTCTCTCATGCTTTTGATTCTTGTGATGCTTGTCATGATTATTGTGATTGTTATGCATTGATATACTGTATATGTTATTCTCTCAATAAAGATCCAAGAGTATTATGAAGTAATGCTCAATATTTAACATGGTATCAGAGCTAACCTGAGAAGAAGACATTTTGTAGTGACGAAAACTTGAGATTCTTGTTTATTGGGTTTCTCTTCACAGATTTTGGAAAATCAATATAGTATATTGACTCTACTCATCAAGGAGAATCTACCTGTCCAATCAGAATTCAATTCTGAGCATTTTCAGATTTGGACCTAAAAAATAGGGTTTCCACAAAAATAGGAATTTTTGAAATCTGAAGACATAGCTAGAAGCTCCTTGCAAAAATCGAAGTTTAGAGCTTTGGATCGAGATTTTTGGCTGAGTAGATCTCCGGGAAACTCAAACCCTAATTCAAGGCTCTCCCTAGTGAACCTAGGAGAAAAAAAAGGAAAATCTGAAGGGTAAAGCTTTCTTGATCTCAAATTCTGAATACAACAGGGTGATTAGCTCATCAAGGAGCATCTTTCTATCCTTTCAGAAAGTTATAATTCAAATTTTGAATTTTTAGGGTTTTTTCGACAAACCCTAATCCAGGACCAGATCGAGTTTTCAGCATTTCAAGTGGTAAGACCTAAATCTTTTCTATATCCATTTGAAGTACTCTTTAAGATGTCTCACCACACCAAGCTTGAGGATAATCTTGAAGGAGTTGATAACTTCCAAGCTTGGAAGTATAGGATTGGGTTAATCCTGGAAGAGAATGAGTTCGACTCATATGTAAAAGAAGACATCCCTATCCCAGAGGATGAAGAGGCTAAAGTATTACATAAGAAGAACTTGGTCAAGGAAAAGAGAATCATTGCTGATTCTATCAAAGACCATCTCATACCCCATGTGTCTTCTCTAAAGACACCCAAGGAGATGTTTGACTCTTTGACCAAGCTATTTGAAGGGAAGAACATAAATTGGAAGATGACCCTGCGGAACCAATTGAAAGGAGTAAAGTTTTAGAATGGAGAAACCATTCAATCTTATTTTTCAAGGGTCTCCCAAATCAAGGAACAACTAAAAGCAGTGGGTGAAATGGTGGAGAATGGTGAAGTGGTGATGACCACTCTAAATGGCCTACCCAGGTCATGGGATTCCTTTATTCAAGGAATTTGTGCAAGGAAGAAGTTGATCTCCTTCAATAGATTGCGGGAAGAATGCTCTCAAGAAGAAGCTAGGCTTGTGGCCCGAGAAGAAAAGATGGGAAATGAAGATCAAGCTCTCACAGCACAGGCCAGGAAAGGCAAGTCCAAGAAGGAATCATCTCATAATAGGAAATTCTCACACCACCATTATCATAAACATAAGAAAGATCTCAGATGCTTCAATTGCAATGAGAAGGGACACTTTGCTTCAGATTGTCCCAAGAAGAAGAAAGACAACAACAACTTCAACATGAAGAAGAAGAATAACAAAAGAAGATATCATGCTCATGCTACCGACGATGATGAACCCCCAAAGAAGAAGGCTAGGGCAGAAAGTGATAGCGATGATGACTCATCAAGTGAAGAAGACTATGTTCTAATTTATGCTCTCATAGGTACTATCTCCCATGGTTGTAATGATTGGTTGATTGACAGTGGGGCTTCCAAACACATGACTGGGTTTAAAGAATCTTTTGTAAATCTGTCTGAACATGAATCACCCCATAAAGTGAAACTTGGGGATGATTATCAATACCCAAACAAAGGAAGTGGTGAAGCCTCCTACAACCTAGATTCTGGAAAATATTTGAAGATGAAAGAAGCCCTTTGTGTACCTAGGCCCAAGAAGAACTTACTCTCCATCTCTGCATTGGATGCAAAAGGTATTAGGGTTGCATTTGTGGATGACCAAGTCCTAATGTGGCCAAAGGGAAAGACCATAGATGATGCAGTAGTGATTGGAGAGCAAGAGGGAGGTTTGTATAAATTAAAAGGACAACTTGAACATTGCATGGTGCATAAATCCATGGAGCCATGTGAACTTTGGCATAGAAGACTTGCTCATATGCACTCTAGGGCACTTCCAATTGTAAGCAAGGTTGTAGAGGGTCTTCCTGGAATCAAGACCAAACATGAAGGTGTTTGTAAAGGATGTGCAAAAGGTAAGAACATTAAGAAGGCTTTCCCAAGCAGTGAAAGCATGGCAAAAGACATCTTAGAAATCATCCACTCAGATGTATGTGGTCCTATGTCATCCAGTTCTCTGAGTGGGTATGTTTACTATGTCTCATTTATTGATGACTTCTCTAGGAAGACTTGGGTATACTTCTTGAAGAACAAAGATGAGGTGTTTGGTAAGTTCAAGGAATTGAAAACCTTGATGGAGAATCAAACTGACAAGAAGATCAAAACATTCAGATCCGACAATGGTGGAGAATTCACCTCAGGTGACTTCAAGAAGCTTTGCAGTGATTCAGGGATTAAGAGGGAGTTGACTACTCCTTATAATCCTCAACAGAATGGAGTTGCAGAAAGGAAGAATAGAACAATCATGGAAGTAGCAAGGGCAATGCTGCATGACCAGGATCTACCTATGCATCTATGGGCAAAAGCAGCTAGAACAACTGTATATGTGCATAACAGAACACCCCACAAGATATTGGACAAAACACCAGAAGAGGCCTTTTCTGGTAAGAAACCTGAAGTCAGCCATCTCAGAATATTCGGTTGTCCGATATACACATATGTCCCAAAGGAAAAGAGGACCAAACTAGATCCTTCAGGAAAGAAGGGTATCTTTGTGGGTTACAGTGAAAGCTCGAAGGCTTACAGAATATACTTTCTAGGGTTCAAGAAGATTGATGTCAGTAGGGATGTAACATTTGATGAAAACTTGGCATTCATCAAATCAAGGAAGGCACCTATCGAAGTTTATGAAGAACCTAAGGAAACTAGATTTCAAGACACTATCATGACTGAAGCAATTCCAAAAGTTGTTCATGAGTTTGAAGATCCACATGAACCTGTAGATCCACCCCGTGAGGATAACTCTCACAAGAGGAAACCTGCATGGGCGAGAGAGCTCATTCAAGATGCAGAAAGATTTGGTATTCCAGAAGAAGAACACAGAGCAAAGAAGAGAACTAGATAACATACAAGCTATGTTGCTTTACTCTGTGACATTATGAACAAAGAACCTTCCAGTTATGAAGAAGCAGCAAAAAAGAAAGAATGGAAGGATTCCATGGTTGAGGAATACCAATCAATAATGAAGAATGATGTTTTGTATGTTGTACCAAGACCTAAAGAGAAGTCTGTTGTGACTTCTAAATGGATCTACAAAATCACGCATACTGCAGATGGAAGTGTAGAGAAATACAAAGCAAGATTCGTAGCTCGTGGCTTCTCTCAGAAAGAGGGAATAGATTATGAAGCAACTTTTGCACCTGTAGCCAGGTATACTTCGATCAGAACAATACTTTCCCTGGCTGCAGCAATGAAATGGAAAATACACCAGATGGATGTCAAGACTGCCTTCTTGAATGGTGTAGTTGAAGAGGAAGTATATGTGGAGCGGCCACTCGGTTTTGAAATACATGACAAGGAGTCATATGTGTGCAGATGGAAGAAAGCCTTGTATGGCTTGAAGCAAGCTCCCAGAACTTGGTATGGTAGGATGGACAGTTTCCTATCTAGTTTGGGCTTTACCAAGAGTAAAGCAGATTCCAACCCTTACTACAAGGTTGAGGAAGGGAATCCTATGATTCTACTCCTGTATGTGGATGACTTATTTGTAACAGGAGATGACAGATTGATTGCAGATACTAAGAGGAAGCTTGCTGCCGAGTTCGATATGAAAGATTTGGGAATGATGCATTATTTCCTAGGTATGGAGGTGTGGCAGAATACAGGTGGGATCTTCCTTGGCCAAGGGAAGTAC
Organism: Larix kaempferi; assembly: GCA_027924585.1. Classification (NCBI taxonomy): domain Eukaryota; kingdom Viridiplantae; phylum Streptophyta; class Pinopsida; order Pinales; family Pinaceae; genus Larix; species Larix kaempferi. The sequence continues at coordinate 3,578,479 of BSBM01000110.1, forward strand.
ACAGTTGATATCCTGAAGAGATTCGGGATGATGGATTGCAAGGCCATGGCCACACTTATGGCATCGAATCTAAAGCTTCTATGTGATGCTTCATCTGAGCCAGTGGATGTCTCTATGTATCGTCAGATGATTGGGTCCTTGATGTACCTGACGAACACAAGACCAGATATTTGCTTTGCGGTGAACACATTGAGCCAGTTCCTGACAGATCTGAGGTGTGTTCACTTGGTTGCTGTAAAGCATGTTCTAAGGTACCTAAAGGGTACAGTGGATTATGGGCTCAAGTATGAAGCAAATCAAAAGTTTAACCTGCAGGGTTATGTTGATTCAGATTGGGCTGGCAGTGTTGCAGATAGGAAGAGCACATCTGAGTGTTGTTTTAGTATGGGATCAGGTGTGATCGCTTGGTTTAGCAGGAAGCAGTCCTACGTAGCACTGAGTACAGCTGAGGCAAAGTATGTTGCAGCCTGTTTAGCTAGTTGTGAGGAAGTATGGCTACGGAAGCTACTATCTGAGTTATTTGATCTCACATTGGATGCTACTGGTATCTTTTGTGATAACCAGAGTTGTGTGAAGCTGTCCGAGAACCCACTGTTTCATGACAGGTCGAAACAGATAGAGATCAAATATCACTATATCAGGGATATGCTGCAGAGAGGAGCTGTGAAGCTCCTGTATATTGCAGTGGACGAGTAGATTGTAGATGTGCTGAGGAAGCCACTAGCCAGGGTGAAGTTCGAGTACTTCAAGGAGAGGCTTGGTGTTCTTTAGATTGATGACACTTCGAGGAAGAAGTGATGGTCACATTTGTTGAAGCCATTCCAAGCACATTGGAAGGAGGATCCTTCACATGGCTGTGGATGTAAGCGCTGGATGATGAGCATCAGGATGATGTTCTGGTTTCTGTTTTGTATGATCAGTTGGATCATTTTTATATGTGTGTATGCGTCATGTTGGATGCTGGATATGATCAGTTGGATCATTTATATGTATATATATGTATGCATCATGTTGGATGCTGGATATGATCAGTTGGATCATTTATATGTATGTACGCATCATGTTGGATGTTGGATATGATCAGTGGGATCATTTATATGTATGTACACATCATGTTGGATGCTAGATATGATCGGTTGGATCATGTGTATGTATTTTGTATAAGCATCATGTTGGATGCTTGGACCATGTATCTGTATATGTATCAACTGGATACATTGTATGATCAGGTAGATCATGTATGATGATATGTATCAGGTAGATACTTGGTATGCATCAGGTAGATGCATTGTATGATCAGGATGATCATGGATGACGAGCTTCAGGATGTTGCTCCAAATGACATGCAGCAGGATGTTGCAGTGATGATGATCAGGATGATCATGTGTTCATTAGGATGATGTATGGTGAGTATCAGGTTGATACTCTATGGCCGTGGAACATGTTGTGCAGATAAGCATGTAATTTGTGCCTTGGGATATTTGCAGATAGTCTTTCGAGGTTTTTCCTATGGCATGTAATTTGTACCCTGGGATATCTGCCAAATGCTCTTTCGATGTTTTGCTTGGGAGGACATATAATTTGTGCCCTAGGATATTTATAGATAGTCTTTCGAGGTTTTTCCTATGGCATGTAATTTGTGCCCTGGGATATCTGGCAGATGCTCTTTCGAGGTTTTGTCCTATGGCATGTAATTTGTGCCCTAGGAGATCTGATACGTTGAGCCGTGTGCTTGTAATCAGTCCTGGGATGCCCTTTTGAGGTTTTTCCATGACCACATGTAATTTGTGCCCTGGGATATCTAATAGGTTGAGCCGTGTGCTCGTAATCAGTCCTAGGATGCTCTTTCGAGGTTTTTCCATGACCACATGTAATTTGTGCCCTAATATATACGATAGGTTGAGCCTTGTGCTTGTAATCAATCCTGGGATGCTCTTTCGAGGTTTTGTGGTGACCACATGTAATTTGTGCCCTGGGAGATCCAATAGGTTGAGCCTTGTGCTCGTAACCAGTCCTGGGATTCTCTTTTGAGGTTTTGTGGTGGGGTCACATGTAATAAGTCCTAGAGATCTGGACATGATGAAAAAGGCCTCAGATGCTCTTTAGAGTTCTTTCTAGTCAAGAGACTCTTTTAAGGTTTTGTGATGCATGTAATAAGTCCTGATATTTCCACAGTATGGCCAGTGATGACAAAGACTTGCAGGTGGTGGGCCTACATCCAATATGAAAAATGACTGGCTCTGTAGAACTTCCTATGACGAGTAGAGTTAGAGATTGGTTGAGATAGCACCAGCAGTGATGATGATGATGATGATGCATCGATGACGATGATCCTAAGAAGAAAACATGTCTAGCAGAACTGTGTCGAGAAATACCTTCCTAGTTAAGAGGGAGTGTTGATGCATATGTATCTTCGGAATGTATTTCATCTATGTATTTCATATATATTTATTGTACCCTTATAAGAGATGTGTTATTCCTCTATAAGGAAGTGTCGTCATGTGGATTGACAAGTGTTGCAAGTGTTTGTACTTGCCGATGGGTTATTAGACCACCATGTGTGGGGTCGGCCCTACATATATATTATATTGTGGATGTGTCTAGATAGACAAGTCGGCCCCATAAGGTCACTGGGAAAACAGGTTAAGTATAAATAGAGATCAAGAAATCTCTATTTGGATCATTCGAAAAGACACACTTCTCTCACTCAAAAAGTGGCGCACTAGTGAGGAGGAGGATCATCTACTCTAGGAGACTATCTCAAGTGTATTTTGGTTGTACTTTTGTTGAGCCATTGCTCTCTCTATCTCTGAGGAAGTTGTGGGGTTTTACACCTTAGGGTTTTCCCCACGGAAACTCTGTGTCTCTTGTCTCTCATGCTTTTGATTCTTGTGATGCTTGTCATGCTTATTGTGATTGTTATGCATTGATATACTGTATATGTTATTCTCTCAGTAAAGATCCAAGAGTATTGTGAATTCATGCTCAAAATTTAACAAAAAGGGTCCAAAGTTCCCAAAAAATATTAAAAGGGAATAAAAAAAGGAAAAAGAGACCTAAACCATGTTGGTTAATACCATTGATTTCCTCAAAACCATAATGGTATTCCCCATAAACAAAAACTATAAAAGGGTGATAGGGGCTCCTCACTTTCCATCTACATTTCATCCTATCCTTATGCTGCCAAATTCCCTTTGAGAGCCATTGCCTCCCATTTCGAGTTTGAAGACCCCGATTTCAGCATCATGGAGAGGAGACCATTGGAGCTTGGAGCACCTCAACCTTGGATTTGCTCAACACCAAAAATCCTCACCTTTGAGGTAATATAAAAAACAAATTCTTTTGAATCTCTTGTCTTATTTGCTTATTGTTATCAATCTAGTTCTTTATTTCCCTTGCATACGTTAATGTTAGATTAGATTAAGTTTATTGTTATTTGCTTTTCATTTGAGACTGCTATTACAAGTTAATAGGTGCATCCTTGCACATGCGTGGTTGAAAAACCAAGCAACACCAAGCTAGATAGATCTTGTAGAGGGTGTCCATATCTCTGTGGTGGAGCTCACTAGATTAGCAATTATCCCTTTCCATTGCCTTAGCAGCCTGATAAACCCAACTGTAGATTGGCTTGGATGATTTTGGTGTATCTTTGGGCTATGTGTGAGTCTGTTATTCCCTTTTTCCTTCTAGAGATCATGCCTAGCTCGGGGGTGGCAGTTGTGTTGAGAAATTGATGACCACAACTGGCCTATGGTTGGGTGTAACGTTGCAGTTGCATAGCTAGTTGCTCGAGAATACTTTGTTATAAGATATGTACTCTCTTGTGTTAACTCTGCAATGTATTTATTTGATGAATATCAGAAATATCCTGAATGTATGATCAATGTGTAATTGAATTTATTTCCACTTTGTTTCTTGCATTTATACATCTGCATATGCCTTTTTATATTATGTGAATCTTTATTTAGTTCACATTGGGCCAGATGCCCGGTTTTAGCATCACGTTCTCTCCATCGCACTGGTATGATGGGAGGGAACGTTACAATTTGATATTCGAATTCCACCTACAACAGATCCCCAACTGGTTAGAAAGTGGATTTCAAAGGAGTGGGCACCTACTGCATGCAATATGACTTACCAGTTCATAACAATAGAATCAGGATAACATAAATGAAATATTGTCTAAATTTTCTTTTAGAAATCATATCATCACTTTCCAGACGTTTGTAGTACTTTGGGTTTCTACTAGTTTTCAATATGTGTATATCAGCTATATACCATATTCAAATTTCACATTGAGAGATGTTTTTTCTTTGAAAATCCTCTCAATTATTTCAAAACTAGAATAAGGTAAAGATCTTTTGGCTCACTTTGGGGATAAAGTTTTTTTACATGTCTGTGTTCAAGGACAAAAATATGAGGATATATGTTGTTACCAAGATGTCTTATTATATGTCTGACTCAGCTGTTGACATAGCCTCTCTGATTTTGGTATTATTTACTGTTTTTTTGTTGTTCACATCCTATTCTCTTGGGGAAGGTTAGAAGTATGTTGTTAGGAAGGTGTCACCTTATCCCTCTCAGCTAGATCAAAAGAGTATTGTTTAGTCTGTTCTAATCAACTGATATTCCACTATTTGCATGAATCCTATTCTTGTGGAGAACATCTATTATGTTTACCAAGATGTCATCTTGTCCATCTGGTTTAGCTGTTGAACTAGTGTTGAATTTTTTATTGTTTACCAACCTTCCACCATTAGCATTCTATACAATGATCTTGGCTTTTTGTAATGCACATATAAACATTTTACTTGTAAACTATCGTTTTCTTCTCTTCACTATTTCGAAAAGCAAGTGTTCTAATAGGCATCTTAGCCTCTGTGTTGTTGCATTAAAAGATAGTTAATTATGTTCATTAAATTGTTTATGGTTCTTATATTCGTTGACTAACACAATGAGTGATCCAACGTTTCTGGTTAGATACTAGAAAAGGGGCCTATGAGAGACACTCAAGGGAATCCCCTTCTGACAATATCCAATGAATCGAATCCGTGGTGGTTATAGTTTGAGAAAGCTATCTTGGAAACTGGAGGCAAACTTGGGAAACTTGAAATATTGGCATCGACCACTGATGCTCGCTTTGTGAGGGAGCAAGGAATTCCTTCTTTTTTATTCTCGCCAATGGAAAATACTCCAATATTACTACACGATCATAATGAGGTTTTGTGAACATTTTTGAGTGCTTTGCATTCTCCTACACTTGCATGCAAATGATTAAAAAAGGCACACACACACACACAAACACTTTCATCCATTCCCTACACATTGTTCATGATTTTTTAGTATATTTAGTGCCAACTTCTTCTTGTAGTTCTTGAATGAAGGAGAGTATTTAAAGGGGATTACAGTTTATGCGGCACTTATTGAGTCCTTAAGTTCCTTTATTGAATCTGGCGACAACATAGCTTCTAAAGACGAGTTGTAAGGTTATAGCAAGTTGATGGTACAATGCATGTCATCCTGATCAATGGTATGATTATCACCTGAGTCATTTAATTTGTAACCTGAAGAGGGCTATTTTCATGTAGAGCTTACTGAAACAGGTTAAGGGAGATAGTATTGTTTTGCAAAATATTGAAGTGATCTTCTCTACTTGATATGTATCTGATGCTACAATGAAATGCTCGTGATGTAATTGCAGCTCATATGCATGGATGCATCTGTGTATTCTACTAGGAGAATCAATGGAAACAGTGAAGATGTTTTTTAGAGATTACCACATTGATAGGTAAGAGTTTTTCATTGCAGGCTTAAAATGTTAAAACTGTAAATACTTTTGAAGCAAGGTGTGCTTTCATTTTAGCAGTGTGCAAGTGTGCTTCCCTTTCAAGCAATCGAAGTTTCCTTTTAGTAAGGAATGTTTTTCAACAAATTTGTCAGAATTGAGGTAGTTCTTTTCAAATAATGTGTTCAGTAGAATGTTTCTTCATTTAGTAGTGCAAGATTACTTTTAATATTCAATAGTGTGGAGGATTTCCTTCATCCATTTATAATTTCAATTTAGTAGTATGGTTGTGATGGCATTCAGCTTTGTGAAAGGTTATTTCAGTTTCAGTTGTGGGAATTAAGTTCTCAAAGGTTTGGTTTTCTTTGATTTTAATTTTCAAAACAAGAAGAACCCCTCTATTTTTGAGGCAGTAACAACATCATCCAAAAAAATAATTACATGAAGTCCAAGGAATTGTTGAGATAAAAAGATGTTATTGCAGGACTTCTTGGAAGAAATTGAAGTTGAGTTCTATGAAAGTCATGACCAGCCTGCAGAAAACAATGAGCAATTAGAAACTTCTTTGCAAGAAGAGAGAACATATGAAAAAGTTTTTGATTTTGCTTATGAAGGGAAAATGCAAAACTGTTGAAAACCATATCTATTAATGTAAACCAAAGGAATATTTTATTCACTTTTGTCCCCGAAAACCACGCCAAAAGATTTTTGTACTGGATTTTGTCCTAGACTACGAAGGTACAAAGTCCAGGCATCATAAAATTTACAACTGATAAGGGTTTGATTCTCTTTCTCTATTTGGTTTGAAATAACTTGAAAGTATAGAAAGAAGTAGGAGAAATGACTAGCAATCATAAACAAATTAAATTCTGATAAGTGTAATTAAAGAGAAGGTAAGGATGGCATATGTGTAAAAGTTTTACCAATAGTGACAACAAACATATAATCCACAAACAATAGAAATACATCAATAATCATATCACTCTAAACAGAAAAAACATTTGATTAAAGTGATATATAAATACATCAAACTGAAAGTGAGAAACAATCAATAGAAACACTATCAAATTGTAAAAATCACAACAGAATTAAGTCAAAAACATTGACATGTATTTATATTTAATCATAAGTCAACTTGGCTCAAAGCTTTATATCCATCCACAAAAAATATTTAAAACATGCTACAGATTCAAAGAGATCTTTCACTCTGGTACATGTAAAATTCCTCTTCTTCGACAATCAGTTACCAACCCTAGTATCATCTTCGGACTTTACATTTATAATAAGAGTTTGTTTCAAAACAGTTTAAGGATCCCAAAACTGTAGGAAAAAGGTCTCAAAATATAATCCTTTAATTACATTCAATTTTATCAAATCCTAATAGACTCATGTGACTGACTAGAAGATAATGCAAAACATAATTGACTTTAAACATTGCTGTGAGGAACTGTAACATCTCGTAAATTACCAAAAATTTAAAAAATTTTAATATAGCAATAATTACTGAATTTGCTTATGCGGAACATATAATAAAAGTTAAATGTATAAACTAGAATAATTAATAATGACGACACATCGAGTTTCTCAAAAAAAAATATGATGCTAGTTGTATTTGCTAATGCAAACTAAATGGATGCTAATATCTTTGACAAAAGACATTTTATGATCATAACACAAGAATACATCTTCAGATCTGCTTAAGTTTTAAATGTAACTACATGTTGTACATAGGTTTGTATTATTATAATTTTCTTGGTAATGTCCTGATGGTTTGTTTTGAGTGATGACGAAGGGGTCCTAAGAGGTACCCTAAGGTTTACTTAGCTACGTTTAGCTAAGGCATTTGAATCCTGTTTCCATGTGCAGAACGTAGGTAAGAAAGTTTACGACAAACATGAGTTAAGAGTACATGTGTCTTTCAATTCATCGTCAATGTAATATGAAAAATACTAAGTACATCCTTGCAAAACAAGTTATTGGAGGTATGGATATTTTGGTTCCAATTCTCGTTTATGTGTTAGCTTACAAACTTTTAAGTGTTATTAAAATCACGTTGCCATTGTGCTTCTACATTGCTATATTTATTATCTACGAAAAATCATCCTAATATGACTATTATCATTAACATCAAGGCAGTGATACCAATGTCCATTTGTAACTTTATTTAAATCTTGTGAATATAGTGCTTATGCTATTTCAAAATGAACTAGCATTATATTGTGCATCAATAGAACTTAAACTATACCTAAAGTCTCACATTTATCAATTGATTTAGCAATACATGGATAATGCATGAAAATATATAAACTTCACCCTAAATGAATATACATATACTATAGGAATGAAATATATACAATCTATATTGACTATGCATTCATGCACATACATTAGCAGGTATTACTATTATCACAATTCCTAAAATAAACTTTAGGAACTATTATGAAATGTGAACTATGAATCTAAACATTGCAATGAATATGATTGTGACAGAGTATTAAAGTTTCAGTACTTGGCATGCTTTCAATCTGTTGATTTCAGGTCTCAGCATTAATGTCACCTATCTGTTCTTTGAAGTGGAAGCTTAGGGGGATGGTCTTCATGTGATTAAGTTTACAACAATGCATCATACGATGTTGAGTTGTGCTATACACTAGCCCTTGGTTTGCTGATTTGGCGACCTGGTAGATGCAATAATCAATGTGGTATTGATTGCAATGATCTCCCGAATCTCAACGTGCTTGACCGACAGCTATTCCACCGTTGATCTGTACAACATCTAGGGCTCGAAAAGAAACCCTAGTCTTTCATTGGTAAGTAACAATGAATTGTTTTCCTGGTCTTCATTTCACGTTTAGTGGTAAGGTTGAAGGGATTATAGTGTCACTGCAATGTAGGGTCTGGAGTTTACTGTTAGGAGGAATCCTTCCTCGGTTTCGAACCTTGGACCTGTGAGAGAAAGTTTATATGTTACAGGCTTATAATCCTTGTGAAATAGAGCCAGAACTCAACCATTGAAAATGTGGAGAGGTTTGTCTGTCATCTTATGATCCAGATCTTGGGAGCTGAGAACCGGAAGGATTGAATTCCGAGAGAGGAGGAGATTAAGCATGCAAATCTGTTATAAAATTCACATGAAAAAGCTAATATTGCATAAGAATAAGCATGAACAAAAACATATGAAGTGAATGGGAGGTCAGGCTCAAAGAGGAGCCCCACCTCTGAAACTAATTACCAATAAGTCACTCAATTCTAATTAATCTCACAATGAACAATAGAAAATAGGAGAGAAACCAAATGAGTAACTTGTTATTATGAGAAGGCTTGCTAGGCCTGTATATAGCATTATTACAATGTGTCTTGAGGCCATACCATGGGCCAAAACTATGTGCTACCAAATACCATGGATGGGAGAGGGTGGCCTCTCCATTTAATGCTTTTATGATTAAATGGGAGAGGGTGGCCTCTCCATTTAATGCTTTTATGACTTATACATCCGAATTTAGACCATATGCCCCCTAAAATTTGGATCATCTTATTTGAGTGTAATTCAAACTGGAGTTCGATTCTCCAAGTCCTAAATAGGTTCTATGAATTCGAACTCGTATTTGCTGTAATTGCTATCAGGCTTCATCGTTTTTGTTGTTGTGGGGTGTCTCAATCCAAGAACTTCGTTGCTAAGGTAAGTTTTCAATGACAGTGGTAGTAATACTGTATTATTCAAGTTATACCTATGTTTTCCTTGTTTTTAACCTTTTCAAACTGTAACTGGCAAGTGATACTTCGTTGGAGGATTTCTATGACCAAAACTCAAAATGAGGATACTGCAACAACCTCCTGGTAATCCTCGGTGGTTCTTGGAACCTCGCAGGGACCTTTGGCATGGTTTAGCCAGTGAATATAGTATGACGAGAGTTGGACACAGGACCCTGTTTGGAATAATGGCCGAGTTTATGTTTTATTTTGAACAATACTGTAAAGAGGATAAACCCACAGTTTTTAAGTTGATATTCGACTCAGTAATGATTTGCTGCCTTGTTTAAAATGACCTTGAACTTGTTTTTGTGCTACTAGTTGTTAAGGGAATGAACCTAAGAGATTTTGGAACCTTGAAAAGTCTTCAATGTAAACACTGTCAGATTTTGACTATACTGTTGAACATAAAATTCTAAAGCCGAGGGTTCACTTGCTTCTGTAAAAAAATGGCGCATCTTGTTATAATGATTTGAGAATTTGTTTGTATAAACTGTTGATTTGGGTTAGAACAACAAAAGTTGTCTCAAGTCGAGAGTGGTAGGTTGCATGTCTGTTGGTAGATAGACCCTGTACTTCGTATCATTTTTCAAATTTATGTTTGAAAGAATGATGTTGTAAAACTTAATCTGTCGTATGTTTTAAAATGGATATATGCCACAGGGTTCAATCTTGTTTCAACGAATGAAACCCTACCCTATATGTTTCATTGGTAACCCTGATTATACTGAGAATTCAAACCCGAGAACTGGGCCTTAACTTGTGCATCTAAAGGTTTTGACACTATTTATGTTTCTTGTTAGGGTTTGATAGATAACGATACAAAAATCATGTCTTCCGTTAAGTGATGTTAAGTTCCTTGTTAGTATTCTCAACACGAAAATAGATAGTAAGGTTAAATAAAACATTGTTTTAGGGTTTGGAACCCATGTCTACTATAACTTTAGAAATCTTATATGTTGTTGCCATGAATGGCTTGATCTGAAAATTATTGAATTGTATACTAAAAGAATGTTTAGAATCTAGGGTCTGTAAAATCTTAGTGTTTTTGTTTTATAGCGAAAGTAATTATTTTTAATGATTGAAATCTATACTAAATCAAAATGTGATAATTAGTAATGAAAAATAATAAGTGTTTACTTATCGTTTGTAAATAACACTCTGTATAGAAGAGACCTATTCACTGAACCACCAGGAAGAAGAAGAGTCTGTAGAAGCCTTAGTTCATCAACTTGCAATAAAATATAGATAATCTAGTCATAAGGACTCAGCAGTCAAAGAGACCTACACCAGCACCTCTGGTTTCCTTCTCGGAATAATGAGCAAACTTAGAATGCACTCCCACTTAGCCTCCCTATTCGAATCTCTCAGTGATCACCTGATACACTTGAGGAAATATTTATGCAGAAAATATTATGGAGTTTCCTGCTCAATTCGAATTTCCTTATCTAGGATGCCTAGGCCTTTTAGTGGTTAACCTGGTCATTAATGAGCTAACAACTCTCTTCCACCCACCTGGGGAATAATGCCACAAATTTAGGGGTAGTTGTCCCATAACCAATAGCTAGTGGTGGAGTGCAAATGCTGCCATCCTTCCGATGCCTTCTAACAACTTTCATTCCCCTTGGTGGGTCAGTGAACACTCATTTAACAGTTCCCTTCAGTGTTTGTCTCCTGTTTAATTTATTAAATAATAATAATAAGTCATTACAATCATCCTTGACCATATTTGGTCATAATTACAAAACTTTGTAATTAAAATTTAACATAATGTATTTTGCAAATTAGATAATTAGTCTTCAAAATTTGGGTAGGTGACATACACCCCCCCCTTAAATCTCAACATCGTCCTCGATGTTGTTTAAACACTCTCTGAGTGTTCCTGAAACAGAGTTCGGTATGCTTCCTACATACTACTCTCCAACTCCCAGGTTGCCTCTTCTGGGATAAGGTGCTTCCATTGCATCTTTACCTATCCAATGGTGCAATTCCGGAGTAGAGTTTCCCTCCTTTCGAGGATACAATCCGGTTCGACCTGAAAATCGTCGTCTTGTCCCACCTGTACATCATTCATATTTACAACATGAGTAGCATCGTGTACATATTTCTTTAAAAATGATATATGAAAAACATTATGTATCTTTAGATTTGGTGGCAAAGCGAGTTGGTATTCCACGGGTCCAACCCTTAACAAAATTTTGAAATGACCACAATACCTGGGTGCCAACTTGGCACAATTTCCGAATTTCAATGAACTCTTTTTCAGTCTTACCTTAAGAAAAACATGCTCACCAACCTGGAACTCTTTATGAGTCCTTCTAAGATCTGCTTGACTCTTTTTCCTATCTTGGGCAGCTTTAAGATTTCTTTGTTCCTGTTTCACAATTAGTTCTAATTCCTGCAACAATTCAGGTCCTAAAATAACTCTATTTACTGGGTCATTCCAAGAAACTGGTGTATCACATTTCCTACCATAAAGAATTTCAAAAGGGCTACGCTTGGCTGATGCATGATAATGGTTGTTATATGCAAATTCTACTAAATGCAAGTAGTCCTCCCACTTACTAGGCTAGTCCTTAACATACATCCTTAACATGTCTTCCAATACTTGATTCACCCTTTCTATCTGTCCATCCATTTGTGGATGAAATATTGTGTTGATGTTTATGGTTGTATTCAACCCTTTAAACAAAGACCTCCAAAAGTTTCCAGTAAACTTAGAATCACGGTCTGAAACTATAACTTTTGGTATTCCATGTAATCAAAAAATCTGTTTCATGAAGATTTCTGCAATATCTGGAGCCTTATGAGTAGTCTTTACAGATATAAAATGTGCTGCCTTGATGAGTTGATCCACTACCACCATGATGGAGTCATTTTGTTTCTGATTTTTGGGTAGTCTGGTAATAAAATCTATGCTTATGATCTCCCATTTCCAGCTAGGTATAAGCACGGGCTGTAACAATCCCATCGGATGCTGATGTTCAACTTTTACTTTTTGACAGTCAAGGCACTTAATGATATATTCTCCTACTTCATCCTTCATTCTGGGCCAATAATATTCTTTTCGTAACATAGTGATGGTTTTTTGATAACCTGGATGACCAGAATAATGACTTTTGTGCATCTCGTCTAAAATGAGAATTTTTACTTTTGGTATGTTGGGTATATACAATCTGTTTTTGTACAACAACAATCCATTTTCTTTTAAACTGTAATCTGCCATAGAATTTCCAGAATTGTTTTATGCTGTCTTTTGATGTAATTTTATGTATTCTTCATCAGTTTCGATCCCTTCAAAAATTTGATTTTCTAAATCTGTTGAGTATGTACTGATGGCTGAAATAAAATTCAACTTTGCTTTACGACTTAATGCATCGGCAACCTTGTTCTCTTTTCCTTTTATGTGCTGAATTTCAAAATCATATTCACTTAGAAAAGTTAGCCATCTAGCTTGTCTAGCATTCAAATTTGTCTGGTCTAGTAAATACTTCAGCCCCATGTTATCTGTCAACAAGGTAAATTTTTTGCCAATAAGATGGTGATGCCACATTTTTAAAGCTTGAATTACTGCTAAGAACTCCAGATCATAAGTAGAGTAATTTTTCTCATGTATTTTCAGCTTTCTAGACTCGTATGCAACAACATGTCCCTCTTTTGTTAGGACTCTACCGAGTCCGTCATTACATGTTGATGTATATGTAACTTCGGAATGTATTTCACCCATGTATTTCATATATGTATTTTGTACTCCTATAGAGATGGTATTATTCCTCTATACGGAAGTGTTTGTATTCCTATAGAGATGTTATTATTCCTCTATATGGAAGTGTCGTCATTTATATTGTAAGTGTCGTAACTTATACTTGATGGGTTATTAGACCACTTTGGTGGGGTCAGCCCTGTATAAGTCATGTGGGTCGAAGGGTTATTAGACCACCCTATTGGGGGTCATCCATGTGGGTCAAAGGGTTATTAGACCACCAAGTGTGGGGTCGGCCTGGATTAAGTTAACCATGTGTTAAGCTAGACATGTAGGCCCTATTAGTTTATTGGGAAGGATAGAACAAGTATAAATAGAGATCAGGAGATCTCTATTTGGTCATTCATTCACACACTTCTCTCATTCGGAAAGTGGTGCACTTGTGAGGAGGAGGCTCTGTTGCAAGAAGAAGACTATCTCTTGTATTCTAGTTGCATCATTGCTCTATCTATCTCCGAGGAAGTTATTGGGGTTTTTAACCTTTATGGTTTTCCCCAAGTAAACTCTATGTCTCTTGTGTGCTTTAATTATTGTTTCCATGATTGATGTGTTGTAGATTTGCTATACATGTTGTTCTCTCAGTTAAGATCCTAGATCAGATTGAAGTAAATTCTGAAAATTTAACATTACATGCATCGGTGCATACTATAAAATCCTTTTTAGGATCTACAATCCTTAGAATAGGCGATGTAGTTAGTAATTCCTTTAACTTCTTAAAACTGTTTGAACATTTCTAATCCCATACAAACTTCTTCCCCTTCTTTTGTAAGGAGGTTATGGGGTTTGCAATCTTTGAAAAACTTTCTATGAATTTTCTATAATATCAAGTGATACCCATAAATGATCGTACATCCGACACATATTTAGGAACAGACCATTCATTAATGGCTTTTATCTTATTGGGGTCAACCGAGATTCCTTCTTTAGAAATTATGTGTCCTAAATACTGAATCTTATCCTTGTGAAAGTCACACTTACTAAACTTAGCATATAACTCACGATCTCTCAGAACTTGTAAAATAATACGCAGATGTTCGTCATGTTCTTCTTTTCTTTTAGAATATACTACAATGTCATCTATGAACACAATAGCGAACTTATCCAAGTATTTGCACAGAATATTGTTCATTAAACACATAAATACTACTAGGGCATTAGTCAATCCAACTGGCATGACTACGAACTCATAATGTCCATATCGAGTTCTAAAGACTGTTTTAAAAATATCCTCATCCTTCACACGAACTTGATGATATCTTGACCTTAAATCAATCTTTGAAAATATCGTTGCCCTACGCAGCTGATCAAATAAATCGTCCATGCGGGGCAATGGATATCGATTCTTGATTGTCATCTTATTCAACTAATGATAATCTATGCAGAGTCTTAAAGTTCCATCTTCTTCTTAAGAAAAATAACAAGTGCTCCCCAAGGAGACATGATGGGTCTTATATAATTTTTATCAATGAGTTACTTCAACTGTGATTTCAACTCATTTAATTCTAGTATATTCATCCTATATGGAGCTTTAGAATTTGGTACCACACCCAGTATTAATTCAATGGTAAAATATAGATCTCTCTTAGGGGGTAATCCTGGGATCTGTTAAGGAAAAACATCCTAGAATTCTTTTAGGATAGGTATATCTTCTAGTTTCAGTTTGTCCTCTTTAGTAATTAATTCCTCATTTACTACATTGACAGCAAACATTTGACATCCTTTTCTAACTGCTCTCTTTACTTGCATAGCTGAAATCTATCTAAGTGATGTCTTTCTTGGAATACCTTTTACTTCTACTGTTTCTCCTTCATCATTTAAATAAGTAAAACTTTTCTCATAACAGTTCAGAATGACATGATGGGATTCTAACCAGTCTATTCCAATTAAGATGTCGTAGGATCCTAAAGGTAAAACATTCAACATGGTTTGTGCTTTTAACTGATTCATAGATAAAACACAACTTTCAATCAAATCAGATACTTTTCTTTTTGTCCATGTTGCTAGCCTAACTAACCAGGATTTATTGAATTTTCTATTTTCAAATTAAAAATTTGTACAATATTTGGTGATATATAAATCAGGGTAGCACTTGGATCAATCAAAATGGTAACAGGGTGGTTTTGTAGCATACCTTCAATCTCTACCATAGAGACATTAATTCTGGGCATCTCCCTTGCCAAGTCTCCCACAATAGGTTTAGTTTGTATGGAATGAATATTATTAGTTGTTTGCTTCCTCCTAGGGCATTCTGAAGCATAATGAGGACCTTGACACTCAAAACATTTTATAGGTGCCTTTTGGTCATTAGTCCTGGTAGCATTGGGAGTATTTCTAGGAGCTGTAAAATTCTACTACTGATTATTTCTGGAATTGTTTCCTTGGAAATTCCGATTTGGAAAGTTTTTTTTTTGGAAGCCAGAATTTCCATTAAACCTGAAATTTCTTTTTCAGCTCAAAGTTGCTGGGTTTATGATTTTTTCAGTTAGATATCCCTTCTCTTTTATGGTTAGTGTCATAACAGAAAGTTGCTTTCCTCATGTCCTCTTCTAAGGTCATTGGATTGTCATACTCTATTATGTCCTTGATGTTGAAAGGTAGAAAAGTCAGGTATCTTTGAATCTTCGGTTTCTCTTCCATGAGGTATGGCACATACCTCAGTAAATTTAGAATTTACTATTCATCTCTTTCATGTTCATAGCTCCCAACTTTAAATCATAAAATTCCTTGGATTTTTCTTCATAGTATTGTTCAGATAAGAACTTCTTCTTGAAGTACCTTTTAAAAGTGCTCCAATTCACATCCTTGTGTTTGATGCCCTTCACTCTTTTGATGTCCTGCCACCAAATATATTCCTTCCCAATCAAGTTGTTTATTGCCATCTTTGCCCTCATTGATTCTGAATAATCATAAATTGGGAAGTACTTCTTCATGCCGGACAGCCATGCTTCTGCTGTCTCTCCTTTCTCAGTTTCACCATTGAAGGTTGGGGGTTTGATTTTCTTGATCTCCCCATAAATCTATTCATACTGTTTGTGACTTTTTCTTTTGGGTTTGTAATCTCCTTCGCTGCTATCACTTGAATAATTACGTTTCTTTTTGCATTTTTCATTGGCAGCTTCTGATGATGTTGAAATGTTGTTTGCATCATCAGTTTTAATTTTCTTACCCCTGTCTCGATGAGGTAAGTCTTCAATTTTGGAAATATTTTCAATCCCTCTATCATGTTCATCAGTTGGGCACTGATCGAACAGTACTTGGTTAAGTTCCTCTTATGCTTTCAGAATTCTTTCATTGTCCTGTTTTACAAATCTGATTTCTGCTTTTCACTCTTGAAATGAACATAACAATTCTAATGAATTGTCATTCAATTCGCCATGGATTTCTCCTTCATAATTTTGTCCCATGCTATGACTATTGAGTCAAAATATGTCCTCCATATGTTCAGCTGATCCTTCCATACCTATAGCTTAAAAACAATTTATGTATAACACTAATAGTTTAATTTTGAATTAGTAAGATTTATATTGCAATAAAATTTTCTATGGCGTGTTCTTTGGAGCTTTTTAGGACTAGAGTTCGAATGTGAGCTCTGATACCACATGTAACATCTCCTAAATTACCAAAAATTTAAAATATTTTAATATAGCAAGAATTACTGAATTTGCTAATGTGGAACATATAATAATAGTTAAATCTCTTAACTGGAATAATTAATAATGACGACACATCGAATTTCTCAAAACAAAATATGATGCTAGTTGTATTTGCTAACGCAGACTAAATGGATGCTAATCTCTTTGACAAAAGACATTTTATGATCATAACACAAGAATACATCTTCATATCTACTTAAGTTTTAAATGTAACTACATGATGTACATAGGTTTGTATTATTCTAATTTTCTTGGTAATGTGTTCACGGTTTGTTTTGAATGATGACGAAGGGGTCCTACGAGGTACCCTGAGGTTTACTTAGCTACGTTTAGCTAAGGCGATTTAATCTGGTTTCCATGTGTAGAACACAGGTAAGAAATTTTACGACAAACATGAGTTATGAGTACATGTGTCTTTCAATTCATCGTCAATGTAATATGAAAAATACTAAGTACTTCCTTGCAAAACAAGTTATTGGAGGTATGGATATTTTGGTTTCAATTCTTGTTTACGTGTTAGCTTACAAACTTTTCAGTGTTATTAAAATCACGTCGTCATTGTGCTTTTACATTGCTATATTTATTATCTACGAAAAATCATCCTAATATGACTATTATCATTAACATCAAGGCAGTGATACCAATGTCCATTTGTAACTTTATTTTAAATCTTGTGAATATAGTGCTTATGCTATTTAAAAATGAACTAGCATTATATTTCGCATCAACAGAACTTAAACTATACCTAAAGTCTCACATTTATCAATTGATTTAGCAATACATGGATAATGCATGAAAATATATAAACGTTACCCTAAATGACTATACATATACTATAGGAATTAAATATATACAATCTATAGTGACTATGAATTCATGCACATACATTAGTAGATATTACTATTATCATGATGCCTAAAATAAACTTTAGGAACTATTATGAAATGTGAACTATGAATCTGAACATTGCAATGAATATGATTGTGACATTGTATTAAAGTTTCGGTACTTGGCATGCTTTCAATCTGTCGATTTCAGGTCTCAGCATTAATGTCACCTATCTGTTATGTGAAGTGGAAGCTTAGGTGGATGGTCTTCACATGATTGATTTTACAACAATGCATCATATGATGCTGAGCTGTGCAATACACTAGCCCTTGGTCTGCTGATTTGGTGACCTAGTAGATGCAATAATTAATGTGGTATTGATTGTAATGATCTTTCGAATCTCAACGTGCCCGACTGACAGCTATTCCATCATTGATCTTTACAAGATCAAGGGCTTGGAAAGACACCCTAGTCTTTCCTTGGTAATTAACAATGAATTTTTTTCCTGGTCTTCATTTCACGTTTAGTGGTAAGGTTGAAGGGCCGATAGTGTCACTGTAATGCAAGGTTTGGAGTTTACTGTTAGGAGGACTCCTTCCTCGGTTTCGAACCTTAGACCTGTGAGAGAAAGTTTATATGTTGCAGGCTTATAATCGTTGTGAAATAGAGCCATGACTTAGCCATTGAAAATGTGGGGAGGTTTCTCTGTCAGTTTATTCGAGTGTAATTCGAGCTGGAGTTCGATTCTCCAAGTCCTAAAATGGTTCTATGAATTAGAACTCATATTTGCTACAATTGCTATCAGGCTTCCTCATTTTTGTTGGTGTGGGGTGTCTCAATCCAGGAACTTCATTGCTAAGGTAAGTTTTCAATGACAGTTGTAGTAATACTGTAATATTTAAGTTATACCTACGTTTTTCTTATTTTTAACCTTTTCAAACTGTAACTGGCAGGTGATACTTTGTCAGAGGATTTCTATGAGCAAAACTCGGAATGAGGATGCTGCAACAACCTCCTGGTAAGCCTCGGTGGTTCTTGAAACCTCGTAGGTACCTTTGGCATGGTTTAGCTTTTGAATATAGTATGATGAGAGTTGGACACACGACCTTGTTCGAAATAATGACCGAGTTTAAGTTTTATTTTGAACAATACTGTAAGGAGGATAAACCCTCAGTTTTAAAGTTGTTATTCAGCTCAGTAATGATTTGCTACATCATTTAAAATGACCTTGAACTTGGTTTTGTGCTACTGGTTGTTAAGGGAATGAACCTAGGATATTTTGGCACCTTGAAAGGTCTTCAATGTAAACTCTGTTAAATTTTGACTATACTGTTGAACATAAAATTCTAAAGCTCTAAAGCTAAGGGTTCACTTGCTTCTGTAAAACAATGGCGCGTCTTGTTATAATGATTTGAGAATTTGTTTGTATAAACTGTTGATTTGGTTAAGAACAACGAAAGTTGTCTCAATTTGAGAGTGGTAGGTTGCATGTCTGTTGGTAGATAGACCCTGTACTTCGTATCATTTTTCAAATTTAAGTTTGAAAGAATGATGTTGTAAAACTTGATCTGTCATATGTTTTAAAATGACTATATTCCACAGGGTTCGATCTTGTTTCAACGAACGAAACCCTACCCTATAGGTTTCATTGGTAACCCTGATTGTACTGAGAATTTAAACCCGAGAACTGGGCCTTAACTTGTGCATCTAAAGGTCTCGACACAATTTATGTTTCTTGTTAAGGTTTGATAGATAACAATACAAAAATCGTGTCTTCCGTTAAGTGATGTTAAGTGCCTTGTTAATATTCTCAACATGAAAATAGATAGTAAGGTTAAATAAAATATTGTTTTAGGGTTTGGAACCCATGTCTACTATAACTTTAGAAATCTTATTTGTTGTTGCCATGAATGGCTTGATCTGAAAATTATTGAACTGTATACTAAAAGAATGTTTAGAATCTAGGGTCTGTAAAATCTTAGGGTTTTGGTTTTATAGCGAAAGTAATTATTTTTAATGATTGAAATCTATACTAAATCAAAATGTGATAATTAGTAATGAAAAATAATAAGTGTTTACTTATCGTTTGTAAATAACACTCTGTATAGAGAATAATTGTAGCTGCTATATTTCTAGAATATAAAATGCTTGAAAACGTTGGATTTATAATATTGGAATGCATATTATTACCATCCGAAAATAGATGGAGTTGAATTGGAAAATCTAGATCTGTGCAGAAATAAAAGTGTTTTTCTTTTATTATGAAGTAGAGGAAATGCTATACATACTATTTCTGGAGTTTTAGACATATGATTGAAATGGCAGAATTTAAAAGAAATACTACAGTTTTTATCTAATCATTCAAATGGAATTCTACCTATTACTCATCTCTATTAATTTTACTTTTTTGTACTATAGTACTATATAGATAACAGTAGGCAAAAAATACAGAAAAGAATTTAATCATTCATCTAATTTACTTAATCGTCTTTAATTCATATCATCTTTAAGTCAGAAAATAAAATAGTTTCTTCTGTATAACTGTAAATAATAGTTCTACCATGCAGAAAATCATTTAACTGTAAACAATAAGTCAAATTAGTAGAACTTGATTGAATTTAGGAGAAACAAATAGCCCAAGGAACTTGTTCCACCCAACCTATTCCTAAATACATCCAAATTACTTTCCTTAGGACCCCCGAGCATGTTCACTGAACCACCAGGAAGAAGAAGAGTCTCTAGAATCCTTAGTTCATCAACTTGCAGTAAAATATAGATCATCTAGTCATAAAGACTCAGCAGTCAAAGAGACCTGCACCAGCACCTCTGGTTTCCTTCTTAGAATAACTAGCAGACTCACAATGCACTCCCACTTAGCCTCCCTATTCGAATCTCTCAGTGATCACCTAATACACTTGGGGAAATATTTCTGTAGAAAATATTGTGGAGCTTCCTACTCAATTTGAATTGCCTTATCTAGGTTGCCTAGTGTTGGTTGTGGAGCCAGATCTTCCAGTCTCATAGATGATATTGTCTTAGCCATGCACCCCAGAGGACTGTACACCCATTCTACATTTTTGGGGGCTATTTTCGCTAGTTGTTTCATGGGCCCATGGTTTTGGGTATCCCATGGTATTTTTCCCATTGTATTTTACCTATAAAAGAAAGACATTGTAATACGGCTAGGGTTGATGTATTAGGTTTTATGCATTGTAAAGATCTCTAAGATCAAGAGAGAGGCTGTGAGATAGTGAAGAGGAAGTGCAGTGGTTGTGCTGCAGGTGGTATCCCTTCACCTTGTTGGACGGTAATAATAATAAGGACTGGTAAATTTAGTGTGGACGTAGCCCAAGTTAGGGTGAACCACGATATATGTGTGTCTCTCTTGTAATGTGTGTGATTATATTTGCATTTTTGTTTATTGTTATTGCTCTATGATCCTGTTTTTATAACAATTGGTATCAGAGCCAAAGGTCTATTTGGTGTTAGATTTTCAGAATTTACTTCAATATGATCTAGGATCTTAACTGAGAGAACAACATGTACAGCACATCTACAGCATATCAATCATGGAGACAATAATGCAAGCACACAAGAGACACAAAGATTTACTTGGGGAAAACCATAAAGGTGAAAAACCCCAATAACTTCCTCAGAGATAGATAGAGCAATGATACAACCAACCAAGAGAGATAGCCATAACCTAGCAGCAGATCCTCCTCCTCCATAAGTGTGCCACTCCTCCTTGAGTGCATGAGTGAGAAGTGAGTAAGCAAATAGAGTGCCTCCCGCACTCTATTTATACTTGACTTGACTTTCCTTTTTACCTAACTCATGTAGGCTCGAACTTAACCACATAACATAATGCTGACTGGGCCGACCCCCAATAGGGTGGTCTAATAACCCTTTGACCCACATGGCCGACCCCCAATAGGTTGGTCTAATAACCCTTTGACCCACATGACTTATATAGGGCCGACCCCAAACAAGGTGGTCTAATAACCCATCAAGTATAAGTTACGACACTTACAATATAAATGACGACACTTCCGTATAGAGGAATAATAACATCTCTATAGGAATACAATATACATATATGTGAAATACATTCCGAAGTTACATATACATCAACACTCCCTCTTAACTAGGAAGGTATTTCTCAGCACAGTTCTTCTAACACAAGTCATCTTCTCTGGATCATGGTCATCGATGCATCGTCATCATCATCACTGCTGCTACTATCTCAATCAATCTCTGAATCTACTCGTCATAGGAAGTTCTACAGAGCCAGTCCTTTTTCATACTGGATGTAGGCCCACCACCTGCAGGTCTTCATCATCACTGGCCATACTATGGAATCCTCAGGACTTATTACGTGCGTCACAAAACCTCGAAAGAGCATCCCAGGCTGTTACGAGCACACAGCTCTACCTATAGGATCTCCCAGGGCACCGAATTACATGTGACCTCACCACAAAAGCTCGCAAGAGCATCCCAGGCTATTACGAGCACACAACTCTACCTATAGGATCTCCCAGGGCAACGAATTACATGTGGTCATGGCAAAACCTCGCAAGAGCATCCTAGGACTGATTACGGGCACACAGCCCAACCTATCGGATCTCCCAGGGAACCGAATTACATGCCATAGGACAAAACCTCGAAAGAGCATCTGCCAGATATCCCAGGGAACTGAATTACATGCCATAGGAAAAACCTCGAAAGACTATCTGCAGATCTCCCAGGGCACCGAATTACATGTCCTCCCAGAGCAAAACCTCGAAAGAGCATTTGCCAGATGTCCCAGGACACCGAATTACATGCCATAGGCAAAACCTCGAAAGACCATCTACAAATCTCCCAGGGCACCGGATTACATGCTCATCTGCACAACCTGATCCACGGCCACAGAGTATCAACCCGATACTCACCATACATCATCCTGATGTATCCATGATCATCCTGATCATCATCACTGCAACGTCCTGCTGCATGTCATCTGGAGCAACATCCTGAAGCTCGTCATCTATGATCATCCTGATCATCACTGCAACATCCTGCTGCATGTCATCTGGAGCAACATCCTGAAGCTCGTCATCTATGATCATCCTGATCATCACTGCAACATCCTGCTGCATGATCCACCTGATCATCAATGCATCTACCTGATGCATACCAAGTATCTACCTGATACATATCATCATACATGATCCTCCTGATCATCAATGTATCCACCTGATACAAATACATGATACATATCATCATACATGATCCTCCTGATCATCAATGTATCCACCTGATACAAATACATGATACATATCATCATACATGATCCTCCCGATCATCGATGTATCCACCTGATACAAATACATGATACATATCATCATACATGATCCTCCTGATCATCAATGCATCTACCTGATGCATACCAAGTATCTACCTGATACATATCATCATACATGATCCTCCTGATCATCAATGTATCCACCTGATACAAATACAAATACATGATACATATCACCATACATGATCCACCTGATCATACAATGTATCCACCTGATACATATACAGATACATGGTCCAAGCATCCAACATGATGCATATACAAAATACGTACACATGATCCAACTGATCATATCCAGCATCCAACATGATGCATACATACATAAATGATCCAACTGATCATAACCAGCATCCAACATGATGCATACATACATAAATGATCCAACTGATCATATCCAGCATCCAACATGATGCGTACATACATACATAAAAATGATCCAACTGATCATATCAAGCAGAAACCAGAACATCATCCTGATGCTCATCATCCAGCGCTTACATCCACAGCCATGTGAAGGATCCTCCTTCCAACATGCTTGGAATGGCTTCAGCAAATGTGTCCATCACTTCTTCCTCGAAGTGTCCTCGATCTAAAGAATGCCAAGCCTCTCTCTGAAGTACTCAAACTTCACTCTGGCTAGTGGCTTCGTCAGCACATCTGCAATCTGCTCGTCCGTCGCAACATACAGGAGCTTCACAGCTCCTCTCTGCACCATATCCCTGATATAGTGATATTTGATCTCTATGTGTTTCGACCTGTCATGAAACACTGGGTTCTCGGACAGCTTCACACAACTCTAGTTATCACAAAAGATACCAGTAGCCTCCAACGGGAGATCAAATAACTCAGACAGTAGCTTCCGTAGCCATACTGCCTCGCAACTAGCTGAGCAGGATGCAACATACTCTGCCTCAGCTGTACTCAGTGCTACGCAGGACTGCTTCCTGCTAAACCAAGAGATCACACCTGATCCCATATTGAAGCAACACCCAGATGTGCTCTTCCTATCTGCAGCACTGCCAACCCAATCTGAATCAACATAACCCTGTAGGTTAAACTTTTGATCCGCCTCATACCTGAGTCCATAATCCACTGTACCCTTCATGTACCTCAGAACATGCTTTACAACAACCAGGTGAACACTCCTCGGATCCGTCAAGAACTAGCTCAATGTGTTCACAACAAAGCAAATGTCTGGTCTCGTGTTCGTCAGGTATATCAAGGACCCAATCATCTGACGATACAAAGAGACATCAACCGGATCAGATGAAGCATCACATAGAAGCTTTAGATTTGATGCCATAGGTGTGGCCATGGCCTTGCAATCCATCATCCCGAACCTCTTCAGGATCTCTACTGCATACTTCCCTTGTCCAAGGAAGATTCCTTCTGCACTCTGCCACACCTCCATGCCAAAAACAAATAGTGCATCATCCCCAAGTTCTTCATCTCGAACTTGGCACCAAGCTTCCACTGTGTGTCGGTAATCAATCTTTCTTCACCTGTAACAAACAGGTTATCCGCATACAAAAATAGTATCACTGGATTGCCTTCCTCAACCTTGTAGTAAAGGTTGGAATCCGCTTTACTCTTGGTAAAGCCCAAACTGGATAGAAAGCCGTCTATCCTACCATACCAAGTTCTGCACACATATATGACTACACCATGCTGTCTTGAAATCCATCTGGTGTATCTTCTATTTCATCACTTTTATATTTCTTAATGTTGCCATCTGCAACGTGCTTGATCTGAAAGTTCCATTTGGAAGTCATAACAAACTTCCATTCACGTCTTGGGACTACATCCCAAACATCATTCTTCATGATCGACAGATCATGGCATTCTTTCCGTATCCTGGGAACTTCAATATCTTCAATAGATAATTTTGTTGCTGAAAAAATGTTGTAGTTCTTCCTTTGTAGGTGAAGATATGCGGTCTTTCCTACAAAACAGGTTAAATTGCATGATTAGAAACATCTCATAGTTTTCAGAACAAATTCTTACACATAAAGAAGTATGTCATACAGTCATGCAATTATCTTTGCCAATGCTTCAATACAACATTTATCCATATCCCGTAATTTTCTAGATGCCTTCCAATCTCTACCAGAACATTGTTAAGAGTGTGCACAACTCCCAACATGTCAGCAAAGAGGTTTCATTCTAGATAGGTAGCAATGGAATGTTGTACAGTGCCATAGGCCACTTACCCATGTATATTAGTAGTATATTGTTCATCAATGCAACGATTCTAATATGCATAATACACAACCTAATTCTAGGAACATCAGTTTATACATTATTGAACAATATTATTTAAACAAACAAATATGCAAGAAATGATGATTAAAATACTTATCTTTCTTTGTTCGTTGGGTGGACTCCCTCTGAGTCTTTGCTTCCTTGCAGGAGCTGTTGGAGTCCTAATCTAAAGTAGCTTCTTCTACACCTTTTTGTTGTGGAATGTAGAAAGATGGTCAACTCCCTCTGAATATCTGCATCCTTGCAGAAACTACTGAAGTGTGCTCCTTTTCTTTCTTGCAGGAATAACTGGAGTGTGCTCCTTTGCTTTCTTGCAGGAACAACTGGAGTGTGCTCCTTTGCTTTCTTGCAGGAGCAACTGGAGTGTGCTCCCTCTTGATCTTTGCTTCCTGAATTACCTGTTCTTGAACTCATATTCATCCTTGGTCCCTATGCATGCTTATTAGTATTGAGTTATCCTTGTGATCTCATATAAAATCATACATTCATTAGTATACTATTAAAACACAATAATCTCAAGCATGTATAGTCATGATCATTTCAAATAGAAATAATAAGCATTAGCATTCAAGGTTTATGTAGGATTCTTATGGTTAGTCAAATCATAAGAAACATAACATGTCTAAACCTGTAATTAATCAAACCTATGACTCTTTAGGTTAGTTAAATCATCAATTAAGATAAGAACAATAATATACATCCAACCATGATTATTCAAACCTATGACTTCATGAATAATCATTATCAACAACAGTATAAGATCCTAACACAAGGTAGGATTCTAGCTTGATATAGGAAAAACATACCTGGATTAGCATGCTAGCTATTTATGTCTAGCATACCCGCATAATGTATTCTGGTTCTCTTTAGTGACTTGTGCTAGTAACCTGCATGTCTCATAAGTTAACCATTTATAGAACCAAGTTATACATACCTCGTGAATGGGTCTTCTATGAGATCCATGGCAATGGCTGAATCTATGTCCTCATGTTATCATGATCATATGTTCTTGGACCAGAACATGATTTGTCTTTCTTGGTGTACCTTTCATGTTAGTAGACAACATAGACCTCATACAACACCATAATGCATTAGTACAATCATAAGTGTCAACACCCTAACCAATGAATATCTTCTATCATGCATTCATAATTTTGTTAAGGTGATACGACAAATCTAAAATCAAGATTAACCGTAATAACATGAAGACAAACATACCATAAACTTAATCATGAACGAATCTCAAAACATACCTCGATGAGTCATACCTATCGAGATCGCTTGTAATCTTGTTATGTAAGGCCTTAGCCTCATCTCCCTCTGAAACAGGAACTTCCTCACTTATGTAGGTGACCAATCCATCTTCTTCTAGGATTTACCCAATCCACTTGAATTGTAAGAACTGGACCTGGAGCTGGATATGGGTTTGTCAGAGAAACCCCAAAAATTCAAACTTTGAATTTCAAACTTCCGAAAGGATAGAAATATGCGCCTTGATGAGCTGATCAAGTTGGTATATTCAGAATTTGAAAACTGCAAAGTTTCACTCCTCAATTTTGCCTTTGAAACTTTCGGATTCACTGGACGTGACCCTGAAATGGGGTTTGATAAAGCCCACTCTTTTGCCTCATCAAAAGGTTTGATCCAAAGCTCTAAGCTTCTATTTTTCTGAGGAGCTTCCAGCCGTGGTCACAGATTGCAAAAATTCCCATTTTTACAGAAGCCCTAATTTTCCACTTTTCTGATCAAAGTCCCGAACTAGGGTCTAATCAAGCCCGGCCTTCTACCCAACCAAAAATTCTGGTCTTGGTCTCTAAATTTTTATTTTGATGAGTAGCATTCAGCCGTGGTCTCCGATTACAAAAATTCCAACTTTCTTCAAAGCCCTAAATTCCGGAAGCCATGAATGAAGGTACTCAAAAATAATTCTGTTTTGACAGAAATATGTACCTGATTGTTTCTAGTGTAACTCTGAAGTTTTTGATCCAATGGGTCTGAAAAAGTTTCCTGAGATAGCTTGACCTGTTATCTTTCCATCCTGACAGATCTGACCTCAATTGGATTCTCTGAGAGAGAGTTATGCCAAATGTTGCAACGTGACCTGTTTTGGGATAAAACATGAGAGCGAACTTGTACAGCATGCCACGTGTCACTGTTTTAACTTCGGCCTCTGAAAAAGTTTCCTGAGATATCTCGGCCTGTCACCTTTCCATATTGATAGGTCTTACCTCAATTGGACTCTCTGAGAGAGAGTTATTCCAAATGTCACAACATGACCTGTTTATGGGATAATACAGGAGAGCGCACTTGTACGGAGTGCCACGTGTCACTGGTTCAACTTCGGCCTCTGAAAAAGTTTTCTAAGATAGTACAGTCTGTGTACTACCTGTCACTTTTATCGAAATTTCATTTGGAGCTTCCTAGCCCAAGATATGACCTTTTTCCCAAGGTCACCTGATTTTGACTCAGATATGGAAGAGGCAGAAACCCTATATTGTACAGATCATAAATCACAAAGTACAACGAATTAGAGGTTGTCCTTTGGACACAAGATACCTGGAGATTTAATATTCGTCCTGTGACAATTTCAGATCCGAAAAAGTCTCCAAAACGGATTTATAGCGAAAGTGCTACGATGACTGGTTTTTGCTATATCAAGCCCTAGCATCGTAAGTGCAACAAGTGTCATACATGCCATATCATGCCTTCTTTCAGGCTAGCTCTGATACCATGTTAGATTTTCAGAATTTACTTCAATATGATCTAGGATCTTAACTGAGAGAACAACATGTACAGCATATCTACAACATATCAATCATGGAGACAATAATGCAAGCACACAAGAGACACAAAGATTTACTTGGGGAAAACCATAAAGGTGAAAAACCCCAATAACTTCCTCAGAGATAGATAGAGCAATGATACAACCAACCAAGAGAGATAGCCATAACCTAGCAGCATATCCTCCTCCTCCATAAGTGCGCCACTCCTCCTTGAGTGCATGAGTGAGAAGTGAGTAAGCAAATAGAGTGCCTCCCGCACTCTATTTATACTTGACTTGACTTGCCTTTTTACCTAACTCATGTAGGCTCGAACTTAACCACATAACATAATGCTGACTGGGCCGACCCCCAATAGGGTGGTCTAATAACCCTTTGACCCACACGGCCGACCCCCAATAGGGTGGTCTAATAACCCTTTGACCCACATGACTTATACAGGGCCGACCCCAAACAAGGTGGTCTAATAACCCATCAAGTATAAGTTACGACACTTACAATATAAATGACGACACTTCCGTATAGAGGAATAATAACATCTCTATAGGAATACAATATACATATATGTGAAATACATTCCGAAGTTACATATACATCAACATTTGGTAGATAAACCCGCAAGAAGCTAGGGTTTCTGGTTCGAGTGGGAGCAATGGTGGAAGAAGAAAAGTTTAAGGTCGAGAAGTTTAATGGCCAAAACTTCTAGTTATGGAAGATGGAAATGGAGAACTATCTATACCAGAAGGATCTATTCCTACCGTTGGGAGGAAGAGCAAAGCAGCTTCCGCCTATGAAAGATGAAGAATGGGAGATTCTTGACAGAAAGGCTCTGGGAACAATACAGTTGATCCTGGCTTCATCGGTGGCTTTCAATATCTCAAAAGAAACGACAACAGAGGGTTTGATGAGCGCACTGGGTAAGCTGTATGAAAAACCCTCGACCTCCAACAAGGTATTTCTAATGAAGCGTTTATTTAATATGACGATGTCTGAAGGTGGATCTGTTACTAATCATTTAAATGAGTTTCATAGGGTTACAAATCAGCTAAGTTTTGTAAGTGTGAACTTTGATGATGAGGTTAGGGCTCTTCTAATCTTGTGTTCATTGCCAGAAAGCTGGAATAGCTTGGTCATGGCTGTAAGTAACTCTGTCTCTGGTTCAAACACCTTGAAATTTGACGATGTTAATGGTGTTATTCTTAGTGAGGAAATGCAAAGAAAAAGCACAGATGAGACATCAGGTAATGCGTTGACCATGGAGAGCAGGGGAAGACAAAAGGAGAAAGGAAAGAGCCAAGGTAATCATGGCAAGTCTAAAATGGGAATATCCAAGTCCAGACTGGGAAAAATAGAGTGTTGGAACTATGGAAAGAAAGGACATTTGAAGAAAGACTGCAGATCTCTAAAGAAGAAAGGAGAGGCACAGAAGGAAACTACCCAGGAAGCAAATGTAGTAGGTGATGTGTTACAAGATGCTTTGATTCTTGCATTAGATAATACTAATGATTACTAGGTAGTAGATTCAGGAGCTTCATGTCATGCTACACTCCATAGGAAATACTTTCATGAGTATGTTCCTAGCGATTTTGGACATGTTTTATTGGGTGATGATGAGCCATGTAAAATTGTTGGAATGGGTATGGTATGGATAAACGTTAAGAATGGAACTGACTAGATGTTGAAAGATGTTAGGCATATTCCTGCTATGAAAAGAAATCTGATCTCAACAGGGAAGTTGGGAGATGGCGGCTGTCTATCTACATTTGGAGAAAAGTGGTGGAAGATCACTAAAGGATCAATGGTGATAGAAAAAGGAGATAGGATAGGTAAGTTGTATTTATGTCCTCATAATACTGACCATTCTATATCTTTAGCTTCCACAGGAACAGATACAGCATTGTGGCATCATAGGCTTGGCCACATGAGTGAGAAGGGGATGCAAATTCTCCACTCAAGGAAGTTGCTGCCATATTTGAAGCAGGTAAGTTTGGAATTCTATGAAAACTGTGTTTATGGAAAACAAAAGAGAGTCATATTTCTCAGGGTTGGGAAACAAAAGAAGAATGAAAAGTTAGAGCTAGTGCAACAGATGTATGGAGATCGGCTCAAGTACAATCTCTTGGTGGCTCTCATTATTATGTTACATTTATTGATGATGCAACTAGGAAAAATTGGGTTTATTGCATTAGACAGAAATATGATGTGTTTTCTACTTTTAAGAAGTGGAAAGATTTGGTTGAGAATGAGACAGGGAAAATGTTGAAGTGTCTCAGATCTGATAGTGGAGGTGAGTACTACGGCAAGGATTTTGATAGTTACTGTTCATACCATGGGATTCGTAGAGAGAAGACAGTCCCACGAACACCACAAGAAAAAGTTGTGTTAGAAAGGATGAACAGAATGATCATGGAGCATGCAAGGTGTATGAGATTGCATCCAGGGTTGCCCTTACAGTTTTGGGCGGATGTTGTAAATACTGTTGTTTATTTAATAAATAGAGGACCTTCAAGTGCTTTGGATGGTGGTATTCCAGAGGAGGCATGGACAGATAAAAAGGTAAACTACTCATTTTTTAGAATGTTTGGTTGTGAAGCATTTGTCCATATTGATAAAGAAATAGAACAAAGCTTGAAGCTAAATCCAAGAAATGTACCTTTATTGGATATGGGGTTGATGGATTCGGTTATCGCCTATGGGATTATGAAAATAACAAAAGCATCAGGAGTAGAGATGTGATATTCAATCAAAAGGTCATGTATAAAGATCAGTTGCAGGGAAAGAAATAGGAAAAGGAAACCACATAGTACATAGTGCTTGATGAAATTCAAGAAAATGAAGTTCCAAAGCTGCCATAAAATCAAGAACAACAGCAAGTACCTGAAACTCCTGCAACTACAAGGAGATCTACCAGGTTAAGTAGACTCCCTAAACGATACTCTCCTTCAATGTATTATTTGTTGATGACTGATGCTACTGAACCAAAATGTTATGAAGAAGCAATGCAGGTGGAAACTAGAAAGAAGTGGGAGCAAGGCATGAATGAGGATATGGACTCATTGATAGGAAACCAGACTTGGGATCTGGTTTAGTTGCCTATTGGTAAAAGAGCATTGTAGAACAAATGGATTTACAGGTTGAAGGAATAAGAAGGAGGTAATAAGCGGTACAAGGCCAGACTTGTTGTAAAGGGGTTTGCACAGAAGAAAGGTATTGATTTTGATAAAATATTTTCTCCTGTATTTAAGATGACTTCAATTAGGACTATCTTAAGTCTAGTGGCGGTAGAAGATTTGCATCTTGAACAGTTAGATGTAAAAACAACCTTTCTCCATGGGGATTTGGAGGAAGAGATATATATGCAGCAGCCATAAGGGTATGAGGTCAAAGGTAAGGAGAACTTGGTATGCAGGTTGAAAAAAATTTTGTATGGCTTGAAGCAAGCTCCAAGGTAGTGGTATTTAAAATTTGACAGGTTTATGACAGAAGAAGGTTATAGTAGATGTCATTCTAACCACTGTGTTTATTTCAAGAATCTAGACAATGAAATATATATTATCTTGTTATTGTATGTGGATGAAATGCTTGTTGTAGGGTCTAACATGCAGGATATAAATGTACTCAAAAGGAATCTAGCTAATTCATTTGTGATGAAGTATTTGGGTGCTACAAAGCAAATCCTTGGTATGAGAATAACAAGAGACAGGAAAAATCACAAATTGACATTGTCTTAGGGTGAATACATACAAAAGCTGTTGGAGAGGTTCATAATGCAGAATGCAAAACTAGTTAGTACACCTTTGGTCAGCCATTTCAGTCTAAGTAAGGAAATGTGTCCCAAGACACAGGGAGAGATAGATTACGTGTCTAAGATTCCCTATCAGTCAACAGTTGGTAGCTTGATGTATGCCATGGTGTGCACAAGACTAGATATTGCACATACAGTGGGAGTTGTGAACAGATATATGAACAATCCAAGTAAACAACATTGGAGGGCAGTACAGTGGATTCTCAGGTATTTGAGAGGTACCACCACTCAGGCATTATGTTTTGGAGGCTCAAACACTATTCTACAGGGATATGTTGATGCAATATGGGATGTGATAAGGATAGCAGGAGGAGCACCACAGGGTATGTGTTTACTATAGGTGGAACAACAGTAAGTTGGATTTCAAAACTGCAGAAGGTTGTTGCACTTTCAACAATGGAAGCAGAGTATGTTGCTACTACGGAGGCTAGTAAACAGATGATTTGGTTGCAGAGGTTTAAGGAGGAAGTGGGTAAGAAGTAGAAGGATAGTAGGTTGTATAGTGACAGCCAGAGTGCCATTCATCTTGCAAAGAACTCAACATTCCATTCCAGGACGAAACATATACAGCTCAAGTACGATTTCATACCCTCTGTTCTGGAAGATGAACTATTGAAGCTAGAAAAGATACATACTAGCCAGAATCCTGCAGACATGTTCACAAAGGTAGTGACCAGAGAGAAACTGAGTTCTTGCTCTGTTTCAGTTGGCCTTCTAGCATGAAGGTGAAGAGGAGAAATTTGCTAAGTCCAAGTCCAGCAAGTGCAGGAGTGGTGGAGTTGATATGATTAGTCTCCAAGTGGGAGATTGTTGGTTGTGGAGCCAGATCTTCCAGTCTCATAGATGATATTGTCTTGGCCGTGCACCTCGGAGGATTGTACACCCATTTTGCATTTTTTGGGGCTGTTTTCGCCAGTTGTTTTGCGGGCCCATGGTTTTGGGTATCCCGTGGTATTTTTTCCATTGTATTTTCCCTATAAAAGAAAGACCTTGTAATACGGCTAGGGTTGATGTATTAGTTTTTATGCATTGTAAAGATCTCTGAGATCAAGAGAGAGACTGTGAGATAGTGAAGAGGAAGTGCGATGGATGTGCTGCAGGTGGTATCCCTTCACCTTGTTGGATGGTAATAATAATAAGGACTAGGAAATTCAATGTGGACATAGCCCAAGTTGGGATGAACCATGATATATTTGTGTCTCTCTTGTAATCTGTGTGATTATGTTTGCATTTCTGTTATTGTTATTGCTCTATGATCCTATTTTTCTAACACCTAGGCCTTTTAGTGGTTAACCTGGTCATTAATGAGCTAACAACTCTCTTCCACCCACTTGTGGGATAATGCCACAAATTTAGGGGTGGTTGTCCCATAACCAACAACTAGTGGTGGAGTGCAAATGTTGCCATTTGTCCCATGCCTTCTAACAGCTTTCATTCCTCCTAGTGGGTCAGTGAACACAAACTGTAATAGTTCCCTTGGGTGTTTTGTCTTGTGTTTAATTTATTAAATAGTAATAGTAAGTCATTACAATCATCCTTGACCAGATTTCGTCATAATTACAAAACTTTGTAATTAAAATTTAACATAATGTATTTTGCAAATAAGATAATTAGTATTCAGAACTTGGGTAGGTGACAGGAACCTACGACAATTAATTAATGAAAATACACAAGATAGCAGAAATAATAGAACTCATAATCACTTTTATTGATCGCAGGCCACTTCGAGGGGGAAACCTCTTTTGAGCAAGCTCAATACAAATAACTTCATGTTACCTTCATTTGCCTCAACACACACCTATATACTAATTCTATGCCCAATACTATGGGTCAATACCATGGGACATATAATACTACGGGACGAATTACAAAGCATATGCGTCCAATATTATGGGTCAATACCATGGGATAATACAAAATATGGATCAAAAAATACTACGAGATGACTTACAAAGCATATTAGTCCAACAACAATATACTAAAAAAGTAAAGAGAAGGGTTGACATGGGTTCCTAACATCCCCTTTCCCTTAGAAAAAGGTTTGTCCTCAAAGCTTTAGATGTGGAAATTGATGCGGAATCTGAAGGAGTGGTTCCCCTATAGCATCCTTGGGTTGCATTCCGTGCCACTGAATTAATTCCTCTATGATAGAGTGAGAGAGAAGCTGAAGCCTTTTGAGTTTCAGGGAGGATTGCCTGGAAGGCTATAGACGAAGAAGAACCATATCAACTGCTTGAAAATGGCACTCAGAATGGTGCTAATCGGCGTGTTGTTGTAGTCGAATTCTTGCCATGTGAAGATTGTCCTACAGAATGAAAAGAATCTAATTGCGGTTTGGAAGAACTTAGTCAATTTCCTAAACTGGGGAACTACTGAGGGTGTATGGAAGAAGAATTGGCGGTGCCTGTCCATAGAATGCTTCATATGGTGTCATTTTAGAAGTGGTATTGTACCACCAGAGCACTTCAAAGAAATCCATAGAAATAGTTGTCCAAATCTGTGTAGGGATGAGCAAGGGTTCGAGCAGTCCTAAAAGGAGTGTCATTTCACCCTTATTGACCTGGAAAGTATCACAGTCAGCCACCATCTGTTGAATTGTCATTTTTAGTCCCTGCCAAAAGAAGTTACATTATTCCTAGCCATATGTTTTGAGGAACCCATAGTGCCTTGCCGATGGAGAAGCATGGAGTTCATAGAAGGGATAGCCCTATTGATTAGATTGCAACCAATGTGGAACAAGCAGAGAAATAGTTGTAAGAGAAACTGGGTCATCAAGTGTGCGAGAAGGAGCATCTGCCACCATATTTTCCTTACCCTTCTTGTAAGTGATCGCATAGGAATAATCCATGAGTTGGATAACCCATTTAAGGTGTGCTGGGGAGGAGACCCGTTGTTCCAGAAAATTTTCGAGACTCTGGAGATTAGTCTTGATGCATAAATAATTCCCTAATGGGGATGGAGGCCACTTCTGTACTGCATGCAAAATAGCCATCAGTTCCTTCTGAGATGTAGATGCGGCTAAATTCTTACCAGAAAGGTCTCTTGAAGGAGGCAAGCCCATTGGTTCAACAAAGACACCTGCATATCTATCCAAGGAAATAGTCGAGATTGTAGATGGGTGCCTCTGAATGGAATGGAGCTGAGTAATGACACCATGTGAATTCTTCTTAAGGATCTTTTCCAAGCGATGTGAATTGATGATGTGAAGAGACCCTGGTTGTAAGCCCATAAATTTGTGTTGTTTCCCATTGATTGAAAACTGCATCCAAAGTTCAGCAAAATCCCATAAAATGGGGCTAAGAGTGGGTAACCATTGAATGCCCAAAACCACATCACATCCTCCTAAGTACAAGGAAAACATGTCAGAGCATAGGTTATAGTATTCTAGATAGATACGCACATTGTGACACTTCCCCTTGCAAGGTAAGGTGTCCCCATTGGAAACCATGACTTCAAAGTTGGGGTAAGGATGGACAAAAAAATCAGCCTGTTTGGCAATCTGAGGGTCAATGAAGTTATGAGTGCTACCAAAATCAATGAGTATGGTAAGAGGGAGCTTCTTGATGTAACCCATGACCCACATTGTTTGTGGGGTGTTGACATCGGTTACAACATCGAGAGAGATCTCTCGTGGGTCGTCCTGAGATGGGGGGTCAACAGGCAGGTGTTGAATGTCGACCTGATAATCTATTGTATCTGGAGCTTCTTCACCAAGTTCAAAGACAGGCGTAGAATCCACACCTAAGAGATAGAGATGTTTCTCAACACATCTATGTCCCTGAGTGAATTTCGCGTCTCAATTATAACAAATCCCTTTTTCTTGGCGTGCCCACATCTTTGGCTCAGACAAATGCTTGATAAGAGTTGGTCGAGGAGCTGGCATGATGGGAGGTCGTTGGGAACCCATATTTCTAAAGGGAATGAAGGTGGGTTTGGAGCATTTTTGGGCTGCGATCTTGTCCTATTCCAACTTAGCCAACCCTAGGACTTCCATCATTGTGTTGGGACAAAACATTTTGACCTCTCAGCAAATTTCATCCTTGAGATCACTGATAAAACAACTCCTGTATAATTCATCAGACAATCCTTCTGTGTGATTGGCCAGTTTCTCAAATTCTATCTGATCCTCTCTCACTGTGGCAATTTGGCAAAGTTTAGTGAGTGCTCCTATTAAGTCATCAAAATCACTAGGACCAAATCATTGCAAAAGGAATTGGAAAAAATCTATCCAGTTTGGCTTGTGATGAGCTTTGATGTACCAACGGTACCATTGAAGGGATTCATGTTCTAAATGAAAGGATGCAAGTGGAACTTTCTGGACATCAAAAGTATTATGCATACTAAAATATTATTCTTCCCAGTATATCCATCCAGCTGGATCATTACCATTGAAGCGAGGAAAATCAAGCTTCGGCCCACGAAAATTGCTGTAAGAAGAGAACGCAGTGGCTGCAAAATATTCTGGGTGTCAGTTATTGTTCATGACTGAATGTTGAAGATGGAGGCTGAGAAATTTTTCATCCAGATCCTAGAGTTTGGTTTGGATGGCTGCAAGTGCTTCTTCCATGGTTTTTGCTCCTACGCGGGTGACAACCATAAATAGGAGTTTTTTTTTTGAGTGGGTAGATAGACAAAAACAGAAACTATTTTAGTAAAGGAAAATCTGGATTTGCGAAAAAATTTGATGCGTAATTTGGGTTTGACTAGGTTTTGGACACTTTCAAAGGGACAATGAAGCAGAAAAGGGGGATTTCAGAAGCGGGGAGAAAGAATGAAAAAATTGGCAGAGAGGGAAAAAGAAGCGAAAATAGGAAAGGAACTCTCTTGTAAAATTTGAAGGCGATTGGGTGAAAGTCGAAGAAGTTATGGAAAACCATAAAAATAGATAAATGTGGGATTTTTGGCTTTGGGAAGTGGAATTTGGGATAGGATCCTCATGAATGAAATATGCAGAATGCGAGTACAGGGGTGTCGAGGAAGTTTCAAGAGAAACGGAGTGAAAACAAGAGAGATATGGCAAAAAAAGGTTTTATTTTTTATTTTTTATTTTTAAGAATGGATCTGAAATGGTTTTTGGAATGGGTCTGAAACAGATTTCAGAAGGGATCTGAAATAGATTGGAATGGATCGAAAATGGATGGATCTGAAACAACATTCATAATGGATCTGAGACAGCTGGATCTGATATGACGCAGAATGGATCGGCACCAGATGGATCTGAAACAACGCGGAAGTGATCAGCAACAGATGGATCTGCAACTGCGTGGAAGTGATCGCCAATAGTTCAACTGAAAATAGATATGGACACCAAATATGCTCAACTACCTAAAAATTCAGAGGTTTCACTTTGCCACTAATGTTTTCTAACGACTTGAGAATTGTGGCAGTACCGCTCACTCCACGACTCAGGTAAAATTGATAACCACTTTGCCACAAATGACAGCTCTTGGTTTACCTCACAGGTGAGAACTAGTCAAATCGGGTAGGATTCATTTTCCTTTTTACTGGAAGGTCCTCATAATGGGCCAATTACTTTGGGGTTCCTGTGGTACTCCTCACAATGAGTTTTAGGGCTTATGCCCAAGTACTTCCCACAGTTAAGCGGGTAGGGATTATTCCTAGAGCCGAACCTGTAACAGATGCGAAAAAAAAAATTGCCAAAAATTCCACCAAATG
Source organism: Larix kaempferi (assembly GCA_027924585.1). Classification (NCBI taxonomy): domain Eukaryota; kingdom Viridiplantae; phylum Streptophyta; class Pinopsida; order Pinales; family Pinaceae; genus Larix; species Larix kaempferi. Next base: position 3,616,125 of record BSBM01000110.1, read on the forward strand.
AGCCCAAGAAAGTGCTCTAATACTAGATGTGAGGAACGTGCAACAATTAATTAATGAAAATACAGGAGATAGCATAAATAATAGAACCCAGAATCACTTTTATTGATCGTAGGCCACTTCGAGGGGGCAACCTCCTTTAAGCAAGCTCAATACAAATAACTTCACGGTACCTTCATTGGCCTCAACACACACTTATATACTAAGTCTATGCCTAATACTATGGGTCAATACCATGGGACATATAATACTACGGGATGACTTACAAAGCATATGCGTCCAACAACAATATACTAACAAAGTAAAGAGAAGGGTTGACACAGGTTTCTAACAATTGCCATATGGATGTTAAAAGTTACGAGAAGCCTCTGCTAGCATTGTTAAACCATCTAATGACTGGGACCTCTTCTGAAGGTGATTGATTCCTGCTTCCATAGCTGGCCCCCTTCTCCTAGAATTCCTGATTGATTCTGGATAATTCCTCAACCTTTTCCTGAGATATTTTTCTTCTTCTAACTGCTTCATCAACAACTGAAACTAGTTCTTCATAATTCAAATTAGTTTCTTCTAGATCATTCCTTATCATTCTGTTGGCACTGGCAAGCTGATCATTAAGTTGGTTTAAATGCGCATTCTGGGTTTTATAATGTTGCAGAGCTTTCCGTAGATTCACAAGTTTTGTTTCCTCTTCAGTGTGAAATTTCTTGTCTAAGATACCCAACCTTTCCTATGACTTCTCCTTAGTCAAGATTTTCCCTACTGGAACTTGTAAATCTTCTCTAGCACCTGAAAATATCTTACTAGTTCCCTCACCTGATTCTAAGATGATTTTCATATTTTTATCAACAAATTGCTTAACTAGCATGTTAAGAACCGAGTTAATATTTTCTTCAATAGTTTTTAGAGCGTAGGATATCATCCCTTCAATTTTCGTGGACTGCACGTCTTCTTCACTAGATGGTTCTTCGATCTCAATTGTGCCCTCATATTTGAATTTAGGGTTGAGAACCCTCCTTAAACTCAGATGAAACTTGTTTGAGGATATAGCTTTTTGTCGCCATTTAACAACTTCATCTTGGTGTTGAGATTGGGCTTCTTTTCCCTATGAAGATTTAAACTGTGATGTATCTGCTTCCATTTGAATTTGTTTTGTAAGAATGGAGGTTTTAGGGGTTACTGCCACCTGCTCTGCATTTGAACCATTTCCGACATCTGAATTTTTAATCCCCTTCTATGTTTCCAGAATTTTCCTTTTGTAAACCCTCGCTTTCTTTAATTTTTTTGAATCTTCTGGTTTTTCTTATGTTTTTTCAACTTCAAAGCCAGACCAACACAAGAAATGCCCCCAGGTTCGGGCTTCCTTTTCTAATTCCTTTAAAATCAAAAGCTTGATCAGATCATGATGAAAAATACTCTGAGAAGTATGATCTAGATGATTTTTTACCCTCACTGCCATTTTTGACAAACTTTTGAATAGATAGAAAGGTAAATTGATCTTTGAAATACCTGCTACATGAAGAAGAAAGCGTAGATGGTACTTGTATATTGTTGGAAAACGTCCTTCATGGGTGATATAGCACTAAATAATACCCAAAACTGGTCACGATTATGCCCTTAATGCATTAGTAGGAACTACTTTCTTCCAATCTAAAGCATCATGCCCTAGCAGAAGAAATAAATCCATATGAACTTCAAACGGAAAATTTTTGAACCACCTATCAGCAGAAATGGATAACCCTGTATCTTCTGCAATTGAAGTTTTAGAGACCTTGAACATGAGACTAGCAAAGATGGTTGTTTCACCAGTGAAATTCCTAGAAAATTCTCGAGAAAACTCAACATTATATCCAGCCATTTGCTCAAATAATTTGAACCATCCCACGTTCATAAGAATCTGCACACATAGTGGGTGTTCTTCAGCCCATTTGGTATCGGCTAGTTCGAACATGAGCTGCTTGACTCTCATCTTCATTGCAATAATTAGGAACTAAAATCACAGATCAAACTCTAGATATTTGGATAACTATGATTTTGTAGACTTCAACATTGGAGATAAACTTATGTAAGAGAGCTGACTATGCTGACATGTGAATGATTAAAGAAAATGAGGGTGTAAGACTCTGTCAGATTTAATCACCATAATACAAACAGGTCTATCGCATGAAAAATTTGAGCCACATTTCACACACTCTTTAATGATTTCAAATTTTCCGCCAACCTTGAAAACAAAACCTTTTTTGAACATTCTGGTAGTGTTGAAGTATGTATCTCTATGTTAACCCGCTACCAAAATGTTATTTCCAACTACCATGCGCTTCGGTTAATAATCACACGATGTGACATTAGATTATGAAGGAACATTGCATGAAATTTTATAAAACGCGAGCCAAAGTTCAACTTATAATAAAAAAGAATACATTAAAAAGGAATAAAACATAAAAGCAGAACAATAAAACTAATAAATAAAACAAATAATGGATTCTAATAAAAAATAAACTTTCATAAAGAAAAACATAAAAAGCGCAAGGTTCTAAAGAAACAAAGGGTGCAAGATGCTTCATAATTGCCAGATGTTAATGCTTGGCGCATATCTAGAATGAGTGCCTTGTCCTCATGCACTTCATGTCATGACGACAGGGCCTCGAAATCCTCATTATGGTCGGTTGATCCCTCTCTATGTCAATAGTTGTTATACGTAACAATTTTTTAAAACTATTTCCAAAAGGGGGGATATTTTTTTGAAAACTGTTACGAGTCCTGTGCTTTTCAAAAAGGAAGGAAGGGGGGATGATAGAAAACATCAAGCTGATAGATAGTTTCATTTCTGTCGATAGATAGTGTTTATTTTATTTATGTAAACAAAGATGAACTAGAAGTGACTACGCATCATTATATATACATATTTTCAGAATTCAGTTTTATCTGGTCTTCATGTGATGAATTGATTAGATAATCATTGTTGAAGATAGGAATGGCCCCTTTTCTCGACATATGCTTTTGATCCTATAGTTCAAGGTTTTGAAACATTTTGATTATTGCTTACAGTTTCAAATTATGTTGCATTTTAACAATTCAATAGTTTTGAGTAAGGAGTGTTCTGGAAAATTTCAGTTAAGACAAAGTGGATTGATTTAAGATTTGCTTTCAATACTTTTTAATGGATAAGATGAGATCCATAAATTGCATAGTTAGTTTCAAGCATTATATAGGACACTATTACAAAATTAGAGATAAGTGACCAAGCGACCAAAAAAATTGGTCACCACAACTTTTTCAAGGGATAAATGACCAAAATTGAGAAATTTTAAGTGAACTCACTAAAAATGACCAAGATAAATGACCAATTTGGTCATGGGATAAGAACTAAACTAAAAACGACCAAGATAAATGACCAATTTGGTCAGGAGATAAGAACTAAACTAAAATGACCACATAATAATTGGTCATTTTTAGTTGTGTCATTCCGACAATGGAAAATTATAATTTTGATAATGAGTTTGTACAATTTTCTAAATTTTAACACTGCAGATGGATTCAGAGGCCCCCTACTGTAGATGGATTCGGAGACCCCCTTTAGGGGGTCTCCGAATCCATCTGTAGTGTTAAAATTTAGTAAATTGTAACATTAATAGTACACAGCTTGGATTTTTTTTCAATACATGTCTTCTAAGGGATCATTTCTTTGAGGCAATCCCGATACATATTGTGTTAGAATATAGGATAAACATTGAGATGCTCATTTAGAGGTTTATCTACGTCTAATTAGGGCCTTGGGTGTGGTGAGTTGATATCTAGATAATACATCATGTCTTGCACATAGTTTATCAAGTGATAGATGAGTTATTTTACATGTGGTTTAGTCGAGTCTTAGATATTTGCATATGGGGGTCATTTGGTAGGAAATATCATATCACATCCATTCATATTGGGGAATAAATTATGATACATAAATGACAGAATATATTTCCCTGTATTAAGGGGCCAAGGGGGCTTAATTATGTTATATGGCAATGCAAATATTTATGGTATGTTTTATTACATTTTGTGTAGAAGTGATGGGGGTCGGGAGGCGGGCAGGAAATTAGAGAAGACGGGAACGTGGTATTGAGTTTGATGGACAAGGGATACTCAATTAGGATGTAGGATTGTTGATGCTAATGCTCTATTTACTACTAGAAAAATGGGTAATTATTGGCCATCGACAAAAATTTTGGTCACCATGGGTAAATATTAGCCTGCATGCCCGCACTTTTTCTTTATTATTCACCATTCAGATAATTTATATCAATATTTATAACATGTTAGATATTGTTATTGTGATAAAGTTTGTATTTAAGTTTAAATTCAAGACTTTTTGTTGGACGAAGAGGTGAACTCCTCATCAAAGTGATCTCTTTTAATTTTTTTATAGCTTTTACAAATATTTTTTAAAGAGGCTATATGTTCAAATCTAAAGAAGATTAGGGTATGTATAACTCATAAATGTTAACAATCAAATCGTTATATCATCTCACAAGTAAAGGGATCTCATTCACCAATTTAGTATCTTGTTCTTTTGAAAAATAAATTATTATTACTTCTTTACAACTACCTGTTAACACAAGGCTCATAATATATCAAAACTTATATGTTATAAATCCATTGATAACTAATATTATTTTCCTTCTTAATTAAAAGTTTTGAAAAACATTTCCAAAATCCAATTTTTAAATTTAAACACCATGACAAAATAAAAAATAATATTATATCTTAAAAAAATTACTCACTACAACCACATCTTCCCTAAACCCCAACTCATGGCAAGCACTTTAAATTTGTGAAAATTACATTAATAAAACCTTGGTTCACCCCGTTCGAGCCTCATAGTCTTCTCTAAAGATTCATTTATTTGACAAAACTCTCTTTAAACAAATGGAAAGGGAAAAATGATTAGTCAAAAGATAGTTTCATAGTTGAATCGCATCCTCACTACCGATAGTCTCAACAGCATCAAGAACCTAGGGTTCAGTGTTTAGCACAACACAGATGGATTCAATGGAGGTGGACAAGCAAGGACGAGAGGAAGCATTTACAGTTCTGGATACCCAAAGAGTCATTATGGAGAAATGCATCCTCCAATGCAAGGAACTTACAAACCACTATGCCTCGCTGCAGCAATCGTTGCAGAAGAAATTCGAAGAACTGGAGAAGGGAAAACATATGGAGCTCAAAACCAAATAAATGGAGGAATTGCTAGGCAAAATAAAGCAATCGAACATATCCAACAAAAAACATCTATCTCACATTCTTAGAAGATTAGAATTCCTCAGCCCTCGCGACCATTGAAATCGAAGAGTGAAAATTTCCTGAAGTTCCTCTGCGAGAAGATGGATGTAGAGGGTTCTTGGAAATTCATCGTGGAGCACAAAAAATATGTTACAACAGTCAGGGCCAAGCAACCGTGGGTACTGGAGAGTGACATTGATATTTCCTGGCTGGTTTAACAGGACCTCGAGGGTTTTTATGACAAGGGTTCCAAGAAAACAGAGAATAAGGACTCGGAGCAAACAAAGAATAAGGGTTATAACTTGTAAATGTATTTGATACATCATCAATGTTTTTAATAATGGGAATTACTGGTAGGATGCTTTTCTTTATTATTTTTAAATAAACTGGTAATTAAAACTTGGTATTAACTGCAGATTCTTTTATGAATTGGTTGTTTATAAAGTCTAGCATGGTCATGTGCATGGGACTCCAGTGATCGAAACAGAGTTTATGCTGGTTTACAGGTTTGGATAACTACTCCATTATGCTTTTATTGGAAGATGTTTGAATATCAACAAACAATAAATGAATGAAATGATTTAGCTTGGCATTTCTTTCATATTCTGAATTGATCTTTTGACAAAATGCCCACTATGATAATAGATAGCAATTGCTTATCTGATAACATTAATTTTACCAATCCATAGATAGCAATTCAACCATGATTGACAAGGGAGAATCTTCAAAGCTGTAAGTCTCTTTACTTTCATCTTCAAAGGGTTTTTATTTTCAGGTTTTTGTTGAAAGTGTACTTCTTTGGTTGTAAGTTGTTGTGCTAAATTTAGATGGGTTTTGATTACAGGAAGGGAATCAAGAGGGATTACAGCACTGCTATTTTGGAGCAGAAGAAGGCTGCTAATCATCTTGTTGTCGATGGTCCATCAATGATGTTAATTATGTGGTTTGTCTGCATCCAGATACCATGGAAAAATTACAGCCGTTCCGTGGAGATACAATTCTCATCAAGGTATGTAGGTGTACTTTGGTATTGAATATTGTCTTTTTACCCTTCTTTCCTGGATTTGATGGATTCGATCTTTGGTTTACTTGTAATGTTTTGTGTTGATTTGCGCACTTGGGGTTTTTGTTCTTTTAGGGAAAGAAGAGAAAGGACACAATTTGTATTTCTCTCACCGATGAGACATGCGAAGAGCCTAGGATTAGAATGAACAAGGCTGTGCGTTTGAATCTAAGGGTTCGGCTCAGTGATGTTTCGGTTCACTAGTGCCCCGATGTAAAGTATGACAAGCATGTATATATCCTTCCTATTGATGATAGCATTGCGAGCATTACTGGGAATTTATTCGGTGCTTATTTAAAGCATGAGTCTCATTTGTTTTTGGATTTGATCTCCTTTCCTATTTTATCTAGTTAAATGGATGAACATTTTAGTATTCTTGAAATTTTTCTCTAAATTCTTCCTTTCCAATACTTAATTCTTTTCTTAGGTTCTTTCGAAAATGTAAGTCAATGTTTAAGTTTGGATCGATCCATGAATTTTCCATCTGTTATAATGTCATTCATTTTTCCATTTGTTTTAAGGTCGTTTGTACAACCTAGTATCTTAACCTAAAGAGGGTGAACTATCTGATAGATACAACCAAAAGATCTAAAAAGGTTCATTTTTAAATTTTATTTTACCCACCACTAGGAAATTTTCTTAATTGAATTGAATTTGTCTCGATCTTAACTAAATCAAAGCCTACTTAAAACAAATTTCTGTATATCTATGAGGTATTTTGTTCACAAAATAGCAGACCCTATTTGTAATTATACTATATTTATTTTTGTATTTGTCACTTCTTAACACTTTAGCATTTCGAAAATTTAACATCACATACCCTTCCCATCACTTGGATAATAAACTCAGAGCCTACTTTAAACAAATCTCTGTATCTCTATCGAGGTATTTTATTCTCCAAACACCAAACCTAGTTTTTGTTTTTGCTTCTTTCGCTTCTTGAGGCCTTGGCATTTCGATAATTTAACATCACATACTCTTCCCAACACTTGGATAGTCTTCTAAGCTTATTTATATAATGTTTGAACTTTTATTAACCGGGTGGTGTTAGAAAAACAGGATCACAGAGCAATAACAATAAAGAGGATGCAAATATAACATACATAGACACATTACAAGAGAGACACCAATATATCGTAGTTCACCCAAGATGGGCTACGTCCACACTGAAATTGCCAGTCCTTATTATTATACCATCAAACAAATGAAGGGATACAACCTGTAGCACATCCACTGCACTTTCTCTTCATTGTCTCATAGTCTCTCTTCACGATCTCAGAGATATTTACAATGCATAATACCTAATACATCTTAGCCTAACCGTATTATAATGTCTTTCTTTTATAGGGGAAATACAATGGTAAAATACCACGGGATATCCAAAACCATGGTTCTGCAAAACCCCCATTTCTCAGGGGAACTATCCTCGAACCCCCGTTTTTGGGGGTCCTATCCCAAAACCCCTGTATCTCAGGGGTGTTTCCCCCGAACCCCCTTTTTCGGGGCATTTCCCGAACCCCAAGGTTGGGGAATGAGTGTACAATTCTTTTTCATATCATATAAAGATGGGGTACACAGCTGAAACAATATCATCTATGAAATTGGAAGATATGGCTCCAAAACCAACAATCTCCCACTTGGATATTGATCACAACAACTCCACCACTACTGTACTTGCTGGATCTTGGACTTCGAAAATTTATCATCTTCACCTTCATGCTATAATTCCAACTGAAACCGAGAAGGAACTCAGTTTCTCTCTGGTCACTACCTTTGTCAACATGTCTGCAGGATTCTGGATAGTATTTATCTTTTCCAACATCAACAATTCATCTTCCATAGAAGAGCGTATGAAATGGTACTTCAGCTATATACGTTTAGTCCTAGAATGGAATGCCGAGTTCTTTGCAATATGAATGGCACTCTAGCTGTCACTATACAACCTGCTATCCTTCTTCCTCTTACCCAATTCCTCCATAAACCTCTACAACCAAGTCATCTCTTTACTAGCCTCTGTAACAACAACATACCCTGCTTCCATTGTTAAAAGTGCAACAACCTTTTGTAGTTTCTAAATCCAACTTACTATTGTTCCACCTACAACAAAAACATACCATGTGGTGCTCCTCCTGCTATCCTTATCTCCTTCCATATATGCATCAACATATCCCTGTAGAATAGTGTATGAACCTCCAAAACATAATGCATCAGTGGTAGTACCTCTCATATACTTGAGAATCCACTGTATTGCCTTCGAATGTTCTTTACCTGAATTGTTCATGTATCTGCTCACAACTCCCACCGCATGTGCAATATCCAGTGTTGTGCACACCATGGCATACATCATGTTGCCAACCACTGATGAATAGGGAATATTGGACATGTAATCTGTCTCTTCCTTTGTCTTGGGACACATTTCCTTACTTAGATTGAAATGGCTAGCCAAAGGTGTACTAACTGGTTTTCATTCTGCATTCTGAACCTCTCCAGCACCTTTTGTATGTACTCACCCTGAGACAATGTCAATTTGTGATTTTTCCTATCTCTTGTTATTCTCATACCAAGGATTTGCTTTGCAGCACCCAAATCCTTCATCGCAAATGAAATAGCTAGCTTCCTTTTGAGCACATTTATATCCTACATATTTGACCCTGCAACAAGTATGTCATCCACATACAATAAAAAGATAATATATCTTTCATCATATAGCCTCTTGAAATAAACACAGTGGTCAGAATGACATCTCCTATAACCTTGTTCTGTCATAAACCTGTCAAATTTTAAATACCACTTCCTTGGAGCTTGCTTCAAGCCATACAAGCTCTTCTTCTGCTTGCATACTAGATCCTCCTTCCCTTTGACCTCATACCCTTGTGGATTCTACATATATATCTCTTCCTCCAAATCCCCATAGAGAAAGGATTTTTTTACATCTAACTGTTGAAGATGAAAATCTTCTACCGCCACTAGACTTAAAATAGTCCTAATTGAAGTCATCTAAACAACAAGAGAAAATCTTTCATTAAAATCTTACCTTTCTTCTGTGCAAACCCCTTTACAACAAGTCTGTCATTGTACCGCTTCTTGCCTCCTTCTTCTTCCTACAACCTGTAAATCCATTTTTTCTGCAATGCTCTTTTACGAACATAAAGTTGAACCAAATCCCAAGTCTGGTCTCCTACCAATGAGTCCATCTCCTCATTCATGCCTTGCTCCCACTTCTTTCTAGTTTCCACCTGCATTGCTTCTTCATAACATTCTGGTTCACCATCATCAGTCATCGATAAATAATACATTGAAGGAGAGTATTGTTCAAGGAGTCTACTTAACCTGGTAGATCATCTTACACTTGCAGGAGTTTTAGGTACTTGCTGTTGTTCTTGATTTTCTGGCTCCTTTGGAACTTCATGTTCTTCAATTTCATCAAGTACTATGTATTCTGTGTTTTTTTTTTCCTATTTCTTTCCCTACAACTGATCTTTATTCATGACCTTTTCATTGAATATCACATCTCTATTCCTAATGATTTTGTTATTTTCATAATCCCATAAGCGATAACCAAAATCATCAACCTGATATCCAATAAAGGTACATTTCTTGAATTTAGCTTCAAGCTTTGTTCTATTTTCTTTATCAGTATGGACAAATTCTTCACAACCAGACGTTCTCAGAAATGAGTAGTTTACCTTTTTAACTTACCATGACTCCTCTAGAATACCACCATCCAAAGCACTTGAAGGCCCTCCGTTTATTAAATAAACAACAGTATTTACAACATCTTCCCAAAACTGTAAGGGCAACCCTGCATGCAATCTCATACACCTTGCATGCTCCATGATCATTCTATTCATCCTTTCTAACATACCATTTTATTGTGGTGTTCCTAGGACTGTCTTCTCTCTATGAATCCCATGGTATGAAAAATAACTATCAAACTCCTTGCCACAGTACTAACCTCCATTATCAGATCTGAGACACTTCAACCTTTTTCCTGTCTCATTCTGAACCAAATCTTTCCACTTCTTAAAAGTAAAAAACACATCAGGTTGATGTCTAATGCAATAAACCAAAGTTTTTCTAGTTTCATCATCATCAATAAATGTAACATAATAATGAGAGCCACCAAGATATTGTACCTGAGCCGTTCCCCATACATTTGTATGCACAAGCTCTAACTTTTCATTCTTCTTCTGTTTCCCAACCCTGAGAAATCTAACTCCCTTCTGTTTTCCATAAACACAGTTCTCACAGAATTTCAAACTTACCTGCTTGAAATATGGCAGCAACTTCCTTGAGTGGAGAATCTGCATCCCCTTCTCACTCATGTGGCCAATCCTATGATGCCAAAATGCTGTATCTATTCCTGTGGAAGCTAAAGAGATAGAATGGGCAGTATTGTGAGGACATAAATACAACGTACCTACCTTGTCTCCTTTTTCTATCACCATTGATCCTTTAGTGATCTTCCACCATGTTTCTCCAAATGTAGATAGACAGTCACCATCTCCCAACTGCCCTATTGAGATCAAATTTCTTTTCATAGTAGGAATATGCCTTACATCTTTCAACAACCATTCAGTTCCATTCTTAAATTTTATCCATACCTTACCCATTCCAAAAATTTTACATGGCTCATCATCACCCAATAAAACATGTCCAAAATTTCCTGGAACATAATCATGAAAATATTTCCTATGGGGTGGAGCATGACATGAAGCCCCTGAATCTACTACCCAATAATCACTAGTATTATCTAATGCAAGAATCAAAGCATCTTGTAACACATCACCTGCTACATTTGCTTCCTAGGTAGTTTCCTGGTGTCCATCTCCTTTCTTCTTTAGAGATTTGCAGTCTTTCTTCATATGTCCTTTCTTTCCACAGTTCCAACACTCTATTTTTCCCAGTCTGGACTTGGATTTGCCCATTTTAGACTTGTTTTGATTACCTTGCCTCTTTCCTTTCTCCCTTTATCTTCCTCTTCTCTCCATGGTCAACGCATTACTTGATGTCTCACCTATGCTTTTTATTCGCATTTCCTCGCGAAGAATAACACTAAGAACATCATCAAATATCAGAGTGTTTTAACTAGAGACATAGTTACTTATAGCCATGACCAAACCATTCAAGCTTTCTGGCAATGAACACAATATTAGAACCCTAACCTCATCATCAAAGTTCACACTTACAGGACTTAGCTTATTTGTAACCGTATTAAATTCATTTAAATGATTAGCAACAGATCCACCTTCTGACATCTTCATATTAAATAAACGTTTCATTAGAAATACCTTATTGGAGGCCGAGGGTTTTTCATACAGCTTACCCAATGCGCTCATCAGATCCTTCGTTGTCTCTTCTTTTGAGATATTGAAATCCAGGGACACCCATATTGTCCCCAATGCCTTTCTGTCAAGAACCTCCCATCCTTTGTCCTTCATAGTTGCCGATTGCTTTGCTCTTCCTCCCAATGGTAGGAATAGATCCTTCTTGTACAGATAGTCCTCCATTTGCATCTTCCATAACTGGTAGTTTTGGCCATTAAATTTCTCGACCTTAAACTTTTCTTCTTCCGCCATTGCTCCCACTCGACCCAAAAACCCTAGTTTCCTGCGGGTTTATCTGCCAAGTAGACCTTTGGCTCTGATACCAATTGTTAGAAAAATAGGATTGCAGAGCAATAACAATAAAGAGGATGCAAATATAAAATACACAGACACATTACAAGAGAGACACCAATATATCGTGGTTCACCCAAGATGGGCTACGTCCACACTAAAATTGCTAGTCCTTATTATTATACCATCCAACAAATGAAGGGATACAACCTGCAGCACATCCGTTGTACTTCCTCTTCACTGTCTCATAGTATCTCTTCACGGTCTTAGAGATCTTTATAATGCATAATACCTAATACAGCTTACCCTAGCCATATTACAATGTCTTTCTTTTATAGGGGAAATACAATAGGAAAATACCATGGGTCTGAAAAACTATTGGCCAACAAACATATCAAAGGTTGGGAATGGGTGTACAATCCTTTTTCATATCATATAAAGATGGGGTACACGGTTGAGACAATATCATCTATGAGACTGGAAGATCTGGCTCCACAACCAACATGTGGTATATGGCAATCTTAGTTCTTTTGTTACAAATTGCAATTTCTTTGTATCATGCAATTTGCAATGCCATATATTTATTGATGTTGTTGGTTATAAGGCCATTTCTTTTCACATTGTAGGTTAGAAATTTAGGAAAACATTATGTGTAAGTTATTTCTTGGCACTTCATCTCTGTGTGTGATATCCTTTAGGTAATTATGGTTTGTGTAGTTTATTTCCTTGCAATGTTTATTTGGTAAATTTGGTAAGCTAAAGTTTTGATACTTTTTTGGAAGCCTATTTCATGGAGGCCTATCGCCCAGTAAGGGAAGGAGATATTTTCCTTACTAGAGGTGCAATATTATGTTGTTTCTCCTGATACCGATATCTTTTGTGAGGGAGAGCCTGTAAAGAGGCATGATGAAGATAGATTGGATGAAATAGGTTATGACGATGTTGGTGCTGTAAGGAGGTAGATGGCCCAAATGCGTGAATTAGTTGAGCTTCTAGTTAGGCATCCACAACTCTTAAAATCAATTGGTGTGAATCCACCAAAAGGTATTTTTCTCTTTGGACCACCTGGTTCTAGAAAAACCTTAATTGCTAGGGTAGTAGCCAATGAAACTGGTGCTTTCTTTTTCTTAATTAATGTTCCTGAAATTATGTCAAAGTTGGCTGGAGAAAGTGAAATCAATCTTAGGAAGGCGTTCGGGGAGGCTGATAAGAATGCCCCATCTCTTATTTTTATTGATGAAATAGATTCAATAGCACCCAAAAGAGAAAAGACACATGGTGAGGTTGAGAGGCAAATTGTTTCTCAGCTTCTGACAATGACGGATAGGCTAAAATCTCGAGCCCATGTTATTGTGTTGGGAGAAGCAAACCATCCAAATACTATTGACCTAGCTCTTAGAAGGTTTGGAAGGTTTGACAAGGAGCAACAAACCAACCAAATAGTATTGACCCAGTAAATTCCATCAAAGGTTTAGTTCCCCCGCCAATTCATATATTGCACTCAGTTGCATGCTCTAGGGTCCTGAACAATGATTATAGTGGAAGGGAAATTCTGAGTGCATCTTATTCCGGGCCTGCACTCGGGCATGTTGATGATCAACATTGCAGGTATGATTTCACTAATTTTAGATTTGACTTTGTGCAACGATTTTTAAATTCCATCGTTACCGATGATGTGCTTAAATAGGTGCTATGTATTTCTAGCGATGACTTTATTTTGAAAATGAATTTATATGCTAAGTTATGGTAAATATCCAAGCAATCTTCTACCTCTGGAGTCTACTTCTATTACAGATATTTTGTACGGTTGGATTTAAAACAGATCTGCATTACATATTCTTTTTTGAACTCCCATGCAAGTGATTTCGGATTCTTAAGTACTCTTGAGTCTTGAGTTCAATAATAACCTATTTGAGATTTCTCCAGTGCATTTTGGCATTGACACTGAGGCATGAACGAGTGTTTACTTCATTGTCATTATATCTACAGAACATGAAAATAAGTAATAGCATAAATAGACATGCTCACATAAAGATGATGTACAGTTTTGTTCAAGGGTGTTCATTAGTTACATTCAAGATGGTTTTTTCAAATACTTTGAATTTCCACCAGGCAGTTGTTGTTAAACATCCTTGGTTATCATAATTTCACAAATTTTCTTTCTAATTGTTAAACAAACAACCTTCAAACAGTCAACAAATCAACCACCGATTTCTATTTACTAGACTAACTATACCTGGTTTCAATTTTTATGTATGTTATGGTACAATAAATTATTATGATTCACATTGATGGCTATTTACTATATAGTATTTATATGTGAGCTTTGTGGAAATACCTTGGTTAAATTTCCTTCCATTTAGGCACATCCTTCTTGGATTGAGTTTGGAATTGTGTGCAGTGGAGTCACAAAAGGTGGAGATATCTCCACAAGGTTGCTGCAAGGTCAAAGGGCGCATACCCCTCTGACTAGTCAATGCATATAAGTATACCATCACAAAGCTTATTGTAATCATCTTATCAATCATTATTCAATATATTTGCAAAAATATTCCTGTCTATTGGTAATAAACTAGAACTGTTTACTACATGTGGTATCAGAGTCAAAATCTTCACCAATTTCATTAATTAAATCTATACTAGACTGATAAAATTGAAGACCCCATACATAGCCTTCAATAATTGTTGGCCATATCAAGTAATAAGAAGAATAAATAAATGAGGTGAAACATCTTAGCTAAGGGACATGACCTATCAACCATTGTGACTAGTCAATGAATGCAATAAGTACACCATCACATGGCTTTGTATCATCTCTCATGTTACATATTCAATACATTTTTTTAATCTGTATGGATTCTTTTATGCTATCCCATTTATTTTTTATATTTATTTTAGGAACCAAGTTGTTCATCTCATATTCAGAAAATGAACCTTGTTCATTTCAGAGACATTAACATCAATGAAGTTATGGCTGCTACCAGAATCTATGAGTACTATGACGTTACTTTTTTTCACATGTCCTTTCAGTTTTAAGGTCCGAGGTTGTGTAATCCCTGTCATGGCTTTTAAAGATATTCTAGGAACAACTTCTTCTTTGTCTTCAAATCTGATTTGGTATCATAAGTGACTAGTCCTTTGCCTTCTTCACCTGAGTCAATGGTGGAAGCATCTACTTCTTTGCCATTCTCGATACTATAGTCATTTAATTTTTTTGTATTATATTTGTGACCAACTGTCCACTTTTCATCATGATTGGAAATTGTTTTGTCTTGCTTCTTCCAATTCTCTGATTTACAGATTTTATTATCATTGCATTGGTGTGGGGGGACATACTTAGTTGTTTTCTTTCTTGGAGGAAAAAATACAATACTTTCATTCTCGGTAATGGAAGGTTGTTGTTGTCCCATGAGTTTATTTTCTGTGAGTTTGGCCTTGGATCTTTCCTTTTCAATGTATCATATGTCCAATAGCTTGATTGTGTTTCTTATATTTTGTCTTAGACATGATATATAGATTTGCACCAACTAGTCATCTGATATATCTGCTGCATGAGTTGCAAGAACCTCTCACTCATGGATATATTCATCCACTGTCCCAATTTGAAGTAGACAAGTTTGCTTTGTATATATCCCTTTTTTTTCTACCATGTAACACCAATTTCATTAAACTTAGACATATTCTATTCCAAGTCACTTTGAAGATGGGTCAAAAACAACCTTTCTAAACTCGAACATCAAGCAAACTCTGGTTCCAAAAGTGCCAAATCTAGGTTCCAAAAGTGCCAAAACAGGTTCCAAAACTGCCAAAACCAGTTCCAAAAATGCCAAAACCGGTTCTAAAAGTGCCAAAACCAGTTCTGAAAGTGCCAAAACCGATTGCAAAAGTGCCACATCAAGGTTCCAAAAGTGACAAAACTGGTTCCTAAAGAGCCAAAACCGGTTCCAAAGGTGCCAAATCTGATTCCAAAAGTGACCAAACCGGTTCGGAAACTACCAAATCCATTTCCAAAAGTGCCAAATCTAGGTTCCAAAACCATACTTTTTCTTTTGATATTGCCACTTTTGAAATTGATTTTTGTGGTGTTCCGATATAATAAATATGACGGTCATTTGAAGTTGTGAAAAATATACAAATCATCAAATGAATTCGTGTTTGTATAATATGATGGTCATTTGAAGTTGAATTTCATTAACCAACACCCCATTTTGAATGAGGATCGAGATAAATGAATGAAGGGGTGGCCGAACCTTCTTCTGGCCACTATTATTTTCATAATAGTTCTAGACTGCACAAAGGGTGGTTCAAACCTTCTTGTGTTCACCATTCTTGATATAGGTGAATTGTTGGATATTGGTGTTCACAATTATCTACTAAAAGAAGGGGCGACCGATCCTTCTTGTCGGCAGTCCAAAGTTTGGATAAATATTGTTTAGATGTTATAACTTAGGCAATGTCCCGATCCCTACCATATACTGCGGAAGTCGGTAGTGGGGAATTGTCATCCCAACCTTCGTAGATTAAATATTTTCTCATTTCTCTTTTAAATGAAGGGTCGGTTGACCCTTCTTGTGGTTAGTATTTTTGCAGTCTTTCATCATTCAGGCTATACATTAATTGGCATCCTATACTTCATAGGTTGAACATTTGCACAATTCCCTCATAAATGAAGGGGAGGTCGACCCTTCTTCTGCCTAATATTATTTTCATACTAGTTCTAGACTGCAAGAAGGGTTGCCTGATCCTTCTTATGTTCACCAGTCTGGATACAGGTGAATTTCTAGATATTCGTGTTCACAATTATCTACTAAATGAAGGGTCAGCCGACCCTTCTTGTGATTTGTATTTTTCCAGTCTTGACTATTCTGGTTATACATGAATTGATCTCTATTTTGGTAGGCCAAAATCTCACACGTGTGAGCCTCAAAGAGAGAACTGACACCATAGGAAGCGATGAGAAGGAATGTATGATGACATGGAATGTGTGATGAGGCTAGAAGACACATGATGGTGTTCTGGTGCTATCATTAAGTCAGTATCTCAATCTGACATCATTATGGAAAAGTATGACAATTTTGTGAAACTTTGGAAATTGACAAAGTATGGAAAAAGTAGTAAAAACTGCTCTGAGAGAATTCTCGCCATAATTCATGGTATGAGAAAAATGCACGCACCATCATATCATGCTATATCTTGTTGAAGTGGTTATCTATTCATGGTCTCAGTTTTCCTTAATCATTTCTAAGGAGAAAGTTATAAGTCTTCCAAAATAGTGTTTCAAGATCAACCTTGGAGAAATTCTTGGAAATGACTAAGTGTTGGAAAACTGGTTCAGGTGGCCTTGGTAAAATTCCCGTCGTACCTCATGGGGGAATGATAAAATGGCGGTAAGATCAATGGTTATTCGATACAGGTCAGTTAGATCGACGACCCATAATGTTTCCGCACCGCCAATATGCACAACGTAATGGAGGTTGGAGTGGTTGCCAAATACCATACAATTGTATGTGTGTCGTCTCCACATCATTATGAAATCAGAGAAAGTGGTAAGGAAAAACACCATCCCACATCAGGAAACCACCTTTGGTGGTGTATAAAAGAGAAGGGCATGTCAAAATTTGACTTTTATGTTGCGAACGGTAGAGGATTGGAACATGTCTGTGCTGCTCGAAAGCGACAGAGCATAGTTTATTCAACCTGTCTGTGCTAGGTAGGTCGTCTTAACTCGTGAAAGTAACTAGAATTGTTTACATAATGGAAGAAAGTAGTGGAACCGTCTGTCAGAACATTGAAACTATGAGGATAGAAGAAACCCTAGTGGAAAGAGATAGTGACATTTGTGACCCCATAATGGTTAAATTCTCAGTTTCAGAAATCAAAAGCAAGTTGGAGGGTTTATATAAACAAAATTTGGATGTGCATAATGTTTATAAGTCTCGTTTTATCCATTTTTGTCCCAAACAACCTTTAGGGTTTCCATAATTTGTTTCGTGGTGTGCAGTAAATTATTCTCGGAGTGAAAGAGTCATACACCCCCTATCCAATTGACATTAATTTCTTTGATGAAAATTCACAGTTAGTTTTGTCACTCATTTCACAGATTTTAGGGTTTGATGATGATTCCATGGTCACAAAGGTCCAATTAAGTTTGCTTTTTAGATTAAGTGTTGCTAAACCAGAAATGGATTACAGCCAAGTACCCTACCTTAAATTTGATGAATTCTTGGCTAGGAACATCCACTCTCAGTTAGTGAATTTCCACACTTCAAGACATTTCAGATTCCAGACACACCTAATGAAAATGCTCCTGTTTAGCAGTAAAAAATATTTACATTTCCCACAGTCTCTGTTTTCAGAAATCGTGGAAGACAGTATGTTTAATTTTATGAATTTTATTTTATCAGAAGTATACAGATTGATGTTTGGAGAAAATTTGCGTAGAGTATTATCCAAGATGAAGACCTTGATGCAATTAAGCCCCAAAAAACCAATTGGAGACTAGTTTTTAGGGAAACAAGATATAGTAATTATACTTTATGGATTTGTTAAGGAGCCCTATATTCTACCAACCTTTTTGAATCCAAGAGTTTTTGCTTTGTAGTTTATCAAACAAAAATTAACACTAGTGAATGACCATTTTCTACATTTCAAGAAATCTACAGATATAAAGTTCCCTTTAAAAATTGGTCCTTTTATCATCAAGAACAAGAATGCTCTCCCTTTTGTACAAAAAAATTTAGAATCACTGAGTTTTAGGAAAGCGATAGCTATTAATTATGATCCTTGTCATGTTATTTATGAAAGAAGGCAACACAACAAAAATAAATCCTTTGATCACCAAGAGGTTGAAGGATTGGCGAAGATGGAAAATTTACTACATTATGAATCAAACACAGAAGTTTCAGGAAGTTCACATGCTAATACTTCTACCTTGGATAAAGTTTCAGTTGAGTTGGTACCTGAGATGGTACCTACCCCAGGAAAGGTTGAAGCAACAAGTAAAAAAAGTTTTAATGAAAGTACTGGTATGCAGGTAGAGGAAGAAAGAGAAGCCAAAAGATTAAAATCAAGCCAGCAAGATGAAGTATTTGTATCTGACAAAGAAAAAGGAAAGAAGAAAGAAAAATACCAAGGGCCAGGAATTCAAGTACATGAATACGAATTTGATGAGGCAAGAGCTGTAGGTGATTCTAGAAAATTTCATTCAAGAGATTAAAATGTTTAAAATATGGAAAATATAGACAAACAACAATAGAAGCAATGCATAAGTTGTTTCCAGAAGACAAGAATGCTGTTGATTCAGAAATTACTCTGATGACTAGCCGAGATCTAGACAAAAATACTTTGAATTTGGCTATATCGTCTGATGATAAGTTCACAGAAATGAAATTGAATTTGCAGAAGATAATAGTCCTTGATAAAATTCACCTACACAGACAGATTGGAGAGGTGATTTATGTTGATATGATGAAAGATACTTTAACGGTGGAAAAAATACAGAAAACAGTGAACAAGCTACAAATCCAGTTGAGGAAAGTGAAAACAGAGAACAAATCTCATCAGCTGCAAATAAAAAGATTGCAAGATGACCTGGTGAAGCGCAATGATGAACCAAATAGAGGGGAGGAAACTAAAAATCTTTTAGCTGAGAAAGAAAAGAATATCCAATTATTTCAACAAAAGGTTAGAATTCCAACAACTCAAATAATTCAATCCTTTGAATTAACTGTGTTAGAACAAGAAAAAGAAACTTTATCTCTGTAGCGCTTTGTTTTTTTCAACAGATCCCTAAGTCATTTTCTATGTATTAAGCTTACCCTAAGCTAGTTCAGAAAGCCCTAAGTCATTTTCTATGTATTAAGCTTACCCTAAGCTAGTTCAGAAAATTTCCAACGAAATTTTATGTTGTCCAATTGAAATTTAGTATACATTTCTCATAAATTAATTGCTATTCAAATGAAAATTTTCTAACAAGTTCTACTCCAGTATAAGCACTTCCTTGTTTTGGTCATTAACATATATACAAATGTAAAAATAAACTAACATGTTAGGATTTTGTTTCATGTGTATTTCAGCATAAGAGTATAAGAGTATGTTTCAGAATGATAATCAAATAAATAACAAGGAGAATACCTTATGCTATTGATGGTAGATTGTAGTAGGTTCTATATCTACTTTGTTAGCCAACCAAAATTATGTGTCCACCCTACCGAATAGCTATTATCTTGTTGTCCCTTGGAAATTAAAGGATTTCCAAGCCCCTGATCTCACAAACTAATAATCCCGAGAGTAGTACTTCCCCTGATCTCCACTCCTTTCTTCACTTAGATCTCTTTTCTGCTACCTTCAAATTTCCTCCCAATATCATCTCCCGAAAAATCCAACCCCTTCTCCTCCCTTGAACTCTTCCCTATATTGTTTGAATAATTAAGTCTTCCTACCATGTCATTTATTTACATAAGATGCATTAATTAATCATTTTTGGTTCATTCTATGTAATACACTAGGAAATTGCCATTGTGTGGACCATAAGGAAAAATTGGAGGATCAAATACATCCAAGGTGTGGACCACAAGCCACCTAGGAGACTTGGGTGCCTTCCTAGAATATTCTGGATATGATTCTACTAGGAAAGGCGCATTTTATGAGTTTTAGTGCTTTTTACTGCTTTTTACCCTATGGGGAAAAGCTAGTATACGTAGGAAACTTGTTTTTTGCACCCATGATTTTCCTTAATGATTTTTTCTTCCAAAATTCGTAATGGCATTTTTTTCCATCATGCATCACCTTCAGATTACTAATTAGGCAATTCGTGGGATTTTGGAGAGTTTTGGAAAGTCTACTTGTGTAATGTCCCCATTCAAATAAGTGCATAGTAAGACAATCCCATCAATCCTACTAGTTTCCTAGGTTGGATGGGCACATGTGGGATGGTAATAAGGAAGCTAATAAATGATATTTAGACATTAGAGGGGTTCAAGCATTTAATAAATATGGTGAATAAATAAATTCAAGAAAAATTCTAAGTGGCAAGTGGTTTTGGAGACATATGGAGGTGGTGGGACCCACACTAGCTTGATTTTTCATAATACATGGTATCTCTCTTTAGCAAATTCGAATTAATGGGAATGTGAACACTCTTGGGTGAGTTGGTAAGTCATAACACATGTCATTGATTATCTTAGGTCGAATTGGGAAGGATTGGTAACCTCCATGGAAGATAAAGAGTCAAAGTGGAAGTTTGTGGACACTTGGGCTAGATTCCCTAGCCCCTATGACACCAATGATGGAGCATCTATGACAACTATGACAAATTACATACCTGACCTCTGACATCTGACCACTATGACATATCAGCACCAAAAATAGGCTCAAGGAAGGCGAATTTGGGAGTTGGAGAAGCCAAAGAGACTCAAAATCGAATTTGGGAGAAGATGGAAGGTTGGAACTAGGAGACAAGTGGCAAATGTGGAATATTTCCTAAATGGAAATCTATTGAATCTATTGAGAGGATTTAGACCCTTAGAAGGCTAATGTTGGTTATAAAATGTAGAAATGAATAATTAGAATGGCTTTTGATGATTTGAGAAAAATTGCATTTGTGAAGAGAGAGCTAGTGGATGACTAGTTTCTTGCCTTAGCCAATTTCGAGGGTGAAAGATTCCCATCCAAGTTGGTGTTTGGAGAGGCCACTTAGGTCTTTCATGGTTCTTTAATGGAGTTTGTATTTGTAAGTAGAATATATAGGAAGTTTCATGGTTTGGTTTAGTGCACCACTTTCTCTCCACCGTTTCCAGTTTTGAAGGCATATTCATGCTCCTTGAGGGAGGGCGTTTTTGGTGAGCACTTGTGCTTCTTGAGAGAGCTTCTCATTATATATTTTTTATTTTAATAGCTTCATATCCTCTGTTATTAATATTCAGAAAGTATCAGGTCGAAATACCCACTGGTTGTATGCAAAACTATTGATTAATGAGCAAACAATGTCCATTTCCCCAATGCATTGATGTATGACACTATAATGTTGATTATTTTGAATGGATGGATTATTCTCTGATATATTTGTGATCAATATACTGCCATGGATGTATTCCACAAGTTTCATGTACTGTACTTGAGCATTTGAAGCATTTTTACTCAGTTTAGTTGTATTGGGAGGTGAAATAGTGCCATTTCCCCAAGGGTCGAATTGGGGGTTTTTGCTGTTGAATGTGAGAGAGTTAGAACAGTAGTAAAAATCAATTAATGGTGCATATGAGACCTTAATCACATAATTAACACATTATATAACTCTGTTCATAAATTCGTGGGAGTTTGGAGGCATTTGGAAGGCCATTTGCAGTGTTACCTGGGGGGGATTTGATGCACAAATTACTAGTCAAAATTACCTATATTGATTAGAATACAAATCAAGTTTTCAGAAGTATTTGGAGGGCCATAAAACATCCCTGAATCTTATATTCAAGTCTAAATACCATTCATACACTCCTACAGAATATTTGGTAGCATTTGGGTTGATTTGGAAGTCAAAACAGTTAAACTAGTCAAAGGTCGAAATTGGGGAAAAAGTGGAAAAATTGGCATTTTAATAAATTTTTTATAAAGGGTCATTACAAGTGGTATCAGAGCATGGTCTTGGCACCTGATGGTATTAACAAGAATCCAAACAAATAAAACACCACCCTTTGAATCAGTAGTTGAAGAAGTTTTGGTTGAAGAAGAGATAGTAGCAGAAAAAGAGTTTTTTTCTAAAACATTGGGTAGAGAGGAGAAGGAAAAATTAAGACATAAGGAGGAATTTATTGAAGCCTTAAAACCATGTTTTGAAGGAATTACCATGGTTATGCTAGATATGAATAAACAAATGATGAAAGGTTTCGAATTGTTGGGTAGCCAACTTTCAGGCAAAGGGATTATAGGAGATAATAGTGGTTCACACTCAGGGGAAAAGATGAAAGGGAATGAGCATATTTTCTCAAGTACGGGACCTCATAATAGACTTGATGAATTTCAAAGCACACAAAGGCATACTGCACCTAAATTTCTCACACCCAAAGAAGAGCCCAATCTTGAATTGGATTACAAGAAGCTAGTAAATGATTGGAATGATTTGAATGAAGAGTGTAAAAGAGGTGTACCACTTAGTGACTACATTGATGCTATGCAAAATATTAAAATGAAGGGATACAGTAGGAGTCCATTCCAAAACAAAGAATTGAATAGTGCTATTGGAAAAATGTCACTTCCTACTTTTGATGGTTCTTCTCAAAATTTTGCTAACACTTGGGTGCAAAAATTGGATGTATATTTTCAGCTGAATCCTATGTTGGAAGAGGATGCATTAAAAATGGTCATTTTGCATTTGGAAGGAGATGCCAATGAATGGTGGTTTCATGGGATGAAAACCTTGGGTCATAATCAGGTTAAAACATATGGAGAATTTGTTGATAGGGTACTAGAAAGATTTGAACAAAAAGATCCAGAATTGCCTTTCAAAGAACTAGCTCAATTGAAGCAAACTGGGTCCCCTACTGAATATATGTTGGAATTTCAAAAATTATCAGTCAAGGTGGCTGATGTATCTATGGGAAGATTAGTATTGCTATTCATTGAAGGTTTGGTTGAACCCTTAAGAGGTTTGGTCAAATCCCACAAGCCAACTACATTAAAAGATGCAATGAGCTTGACTAGGGATCTCCAAAATGTGCTTCCTAGAACGAGATTTCCTCCTAAGCCTAGCTACAAATTTGAAAAGAAACCTTGGAAAAGGGATGGATACAATAAGAAACCTTGGCAAAGAGAGTCATTTGAGAGGAATAAAAAAGAGGGAGTAAACAGGGATGAACTTAGAAAAAAGAAATTGTGCTTCACATGCTTCCAACCATGGACACCGGGGCACAAATGTACCAAAGGAAAGGCTCAATACATAGAAGTATTTTCTGACAATGAGGGGTATGATGGGGGCATGGATGAATATGGACATATTTCAGATCAAGAAGAGGCATATGAGACAGCAGTAGAACAGTAAACACAAGAAGAAAATCAACCTTCACCGGACAAAGCAAGAATGGCAGTGCTTTCAGCAGTACCTCGCTATCATACTATCCGATGCAAAGGTGTGGTACAAGGACAAAGAATTTTAGTTTTGGTAGATGGAGGAGCCACTCATAACTTCATTGATGCAGAGATGGTAGAGAAAAGAAAGATACCTATTGAACCATTTGATGGCTTCACAGTTGTCATTCCCTGTCACAACACAATGCAATGCAAAACATGGGTTCCCAAGCTGCAAGTCACTGTAGGTAACTATACTTTTGTTGATAGTTTTTATGTGGTTGATGTTGCTGATACTAATGTAGTTTTGAGAGTGCAATGGTTGTATTCAATAGGAGAGCATACAGTAAATTATCAAATTCCTGAAATGAAATTCCAAGATTCAAAAGGAGTACAAAGAATTGTGAGAGGGCAACACACTTATCCAAATCAAGTAGTAACTTGCAATAGAATGAGATCTATATTGAGGCATGGGGATATAGAATGGGCTACTGAATGTCATATTACATATCCCAAGCCAACTATAAATATTTTCAAACACCCAAAGGAGATAGGGAGACTTTTGAAAAAATATGAAAAGGTTTTTAGAGACCTTCCACATGGTAGGCCACCGGATAGGGGGGTTGAGCACAGTATTATTTTGGAGGAGGGCACTTCACCCATTCAAATACCACCTTATAGAAATCTTAAAAATTTCATAGATGAGATTGAAAAAGCTATCCAAGAACTCCTAGAGTTGGGACTCATTAGACCAAGCTCTAGCCCTTATGCTTCTTCAGTAGTGCTAGTGAAGAAAAAAGATGGAACATTGAGAATGTGCATAGATTTTAGAGCCTTGAACAAAAAGACTATCAAGAATAGGTATCCTATTCCTAGGATTGATGAGCTCATGGATGAGCTACATGGGTCCAAATACTTCTCAAAAATTGACCTTAGATCAGGGTATCACCAAATTCGAATGAAAGATGAAGATGTGCAAAAGACCGCTTTTCGATGTCATTTTGGCCACTTTGAATTTCTTGTCATGCCTTTTGGGTTAACTAATGCTCTAGCCACCTTTCAAGCATGTATGAATAGGATATTTTGCAAGAAACTAAGAAGGTTTGTTTTTGTTTTCTTTGATGATATTCTCATTTACAGTAAAACATAGGAAGAGCATTTGCAATAGTTAGAGATTGTGTTGAAAATCTTGCAAGAAGAGTCCTTATTTGTTAAATTATCAAAATGTGAGTTTGGGATGAAAGAAATACTGTATCTTGGGCACATTATTGGGAATGAAGGAGTGAAGGTACACATGGAAAAAATCAGGGCTATCTTGGAATGGCCATCACCAAAACATATTACCGAATTGAGAGGCTTTATTGGCATATGCACCTACTACAGAAAATTTGTGAAAGGGTTCTCCAAGTTGACTTCTCCACTCACTGATTTGACTAAGAAGGATGCTTTCAAGTGGGATGAAGAGGCTGAAAAGGCCTTCCAAAAAATGAAAGAGGTAATGAGTAGTTGTCCCATACTTGCACTTCCTGGTTTTACTAAACCTTTTGTTGTGGAATGTGATGCTTCAGGTGGAGGAATAGGGGCTGTCCTAAAGCAAGGCCAACACCCCATAGCCTTTGAGAGAAGAAATTTGCAGCCTCATGAAAAAATTTACTCCATCTATCATAAAGAAATGCTGGCCATTATGCATGCATTGGCCAAATTCAGACAATACTTGGTGGGCAGCAAGTTTGTGGTGAAAACTGACCACAATAGTCTAAGACACTTTCTCACCCAAAAAGATCTAAATGAAAGGAAACAAAAGTGGGTAAGCAAGATTCAAGCTTATGATTTTGATATTGAATATGTCAAAGGAAAGAATAATATAGTAGCAGATGCTTTGTCAAGAAGGCCTTCTTTTTCTCTCGTGGATATTGTCAAGGATTGGAAAAACATGCTACTAGTTGAATATGCCAAAGACAAATTTGCTTGTGATGTGTTGGATGGAATCAAAGGGGATGATAATTATAGGACTTTGAATGGGCTGATATATTATAAGGGAAGAATTTATTTGGTTCATAAATTCAAGCTCAAGTACCGAATTTTGCAAGAAGCACATGATTCCCCACTAGCAGGCCATCCGGGGATCTTCAAAACTTATAGACAGTTGAGGCAAAGATTTTTTTGGAAGGGGATGAAGGAAGATGTTCAAAAGTATGTGAATGAATGTAAAGCATGTCAACAAAAAAAATCAAAAACTTACATGTCCAGCCGGCCTATTACAACCATTGCCCATTCCAGAGCAAAAATGGGATAGTGTTTCCATGGATTTCATCACCGGATTGCCTAAATCCTTGGGTAAGGATTGCATCTATGTGGTAGTTGATAGGTTGACAAAATTTGCTCATTTATTTGCTGTTACATCATCTTTTAGTGATACACAAGTGGTTGATATTTTTTTCAAAAAAATCTTCAGGTTGCATGGGCTCCCCAAGAGCATTGTCAGTGATAGAGATAATAGATTCATCGGTGCTTTTTGGCAAGAACTTTTTAGATTGGTAGGCACTCAATTGACTCCAAGTACCAGCTATCATCCACAAACTGATGGACAAATAGAGAGGGTAAACCAATGGTTGGAAGGATACCTAAGAAACTATGTGGGAGGGCAGCAAAAAGCATGGGCAAAATGGCTACACTTGGGTGAGTTTTGCTACAACACCACTTATCATATGTCAATAGGAATGTCTCCTTTCAAAGCATTATATGTTTATGATGCACTTACATTTGATGACATTGTATTTGGTGATAGTAGAGCCCCAAAGGCTAAAGATTGGGTGGAAGAGAGCCAAGAAATTTTAAAGCTCTTGAAAGACAATTTGCAGGTTGCTCAAAATCAGCAAAAACAATATGCTGATCGGCATAGAGAAGAAAGAACCTTTCAAGTCAATTATTTATTATATTTAAGGTTTCAGCCTTATAAACAAACATCTATAAAAAATAATGGAGCAGAAAAATTAAAACCAAGGTACCATGGGCCATACAAGGTAGTGCGGAAGGTTGGAGAAGTAACATATGAACTAGAACTTCCGGAAGGGAGTAAAATCCACAATGTATTTCATGTTTCTTGTCTCAAGAAAGCTCTTGGTCAGCAAATCATCACTTCAAAAATACTTCCTCCTTTGGATGATGAAGGTCAGCTCACACTTGTTCTGAAAAAGATTTTGAAGACACGGGAAAGAAGGTTGAGGAGTAGAATCATCAAAGAATATTTAGTGCAATGGAAGGACTTACGAAATGAAGATTCCAAAAGGGAAGAGGTGAATATTTTACAGAATCCAAATCTAAAATTGCTTGAGGACAATCAATCTTGGGTGGGGAGGACTGTAATGTCCCCATTCAAATAAGTGCATAGTAAGACAATCCCATCAATCCTACTAGTTTCCTAGGTTGGATGGGCACATGTGGGATGGTAATAAGGAAGCTAATAAATGATATTTAGACATTAGAGGGGTTCAAGAATTTAATAAATATGGTGAATAAATAAATTCAAGATAAATTCTAAGTGGCAAGTGGTTTTGGAGACATATAGAGGTGGTGGGACCCACACTAGCTTGATTTTTCATAATACATGGTATCTCTCTTTTGCAAATTCGAATTAATGGAATGTGAACACTCTTGGGTGAGTTGGTAAGTCATAACACATTTCATTGAGCATCTTAGGTCGAATTGGGAAGGATTGGTAACCTCCATGGAAGATAAAGAGTCAAAGTGGAAGTTTGTGGACACTTGGGCTAGATTCCCTAGCCCCTATGACACCAATGATGGAGCATCTATGACAACTATGACAAATTGCAGACCTGACCTCTGACATTTGACCACTATGACATGTCAGCACAAAAATAGGCTCAAGGAAGGTGAATTTGGGAGTTGGAGAAGCCAAAGAGACTCAAAATCGAATTTGGGAGAAGATGGAAGGTTGGAACTAGGAGACAAGTGGCAAATGTGGAATATTTCCTAAATGGAAATATATTGAATCTATTGAGAGGATTTCAACCCTTAGAAGGCTAATGTTGGTTATAAAATGTAGAAATGAAGAATGAGGATGGATTTTGATGATTTGAGAAAAATTGCATTTGTGAAGAGAGAGCTAGTGGATGACTAGTTTCTTGCCTTAGCCAATATAGAGGGTGAAAGATTCCCATCCAAGTTGGTGTTTGGAGAGGCCACTCAGGTCTTTCATGGTGCTTTAATGGATTTTGTATTTGTAGGTAGTAGCTACAGGAAGTTTCATGGTTTGGTTTAGTGCAGCACTTTCTCTCCACCGTTTGTAGTTTTGAAGGCATATTCATGCTCCTTGAGGGAGAGCGTTTTTGGTGAGCACTTGTGCTTCTTGAGAGAGATTCTTATTATATATTTCTTATTGTAATAGATTCAAATCATCTATTATTAATATTCATAAAGTATCAGGTCTAAATACCCACGGGTTGTATGCAAAACTATTGATTAATGAGCAAACAATGTCCATTTCCCCAATGCATTGATGTATGACACTATAATGTTGATTATTTCGAATGGATGGATGATTCTCTGATATATTTGTGATCAATATACTGCAATGGATGTCTTCTACAAGTTTCATGTACTGTACTTGAGCATTTGAAGCATTTTTACTCAGTTTAGTTGTATTGGGAGGTGAAATAGTGTCATTTCCCCAAGGGTCGAATTGGTAGTTTTTGCTATTGAATGTGAGAGAGTTAGAACAGTAGTAAAAATCAATTAATGGTGCATATGAGACCTTAATCACATAATTAACACATTATATACATATTTTCATAAATTCGTGGGAGTTTGGAGGCATTTGGAAGGCCATTTGCAGTGTTACCCAGGGGGGATTTGATGCACAAATTACTAGTCAAAATTACCTATATTGATCAGAATACAAATCAAGTTTGCAATAGTATTTGGAGGGCCATAAAACATCCCTGAACCTGATATTCAAGTCTAAATACCATTCATACACTCCTATAGAATATTTGGGAGCATTTGGGTTGATTTGGAGGTCAAAACAGTTAAACTAGTCAAAGGTCGAAATCGGGGAAAAAGTGGAAAAATTGGCATTTTAATAATTTTTTTTATAAAGGGTCATTACAACTTGTCACCTAGGGGGGATGAGCATTTTTAGTAAGTCTGTTGAAGAGATGATTCTTTTGGAATCCTTAGCCATTCGAATTATTGTTTTAAATTTATTTAACAACAGACTATTACTTTCATATGGTTGTCGGATGTATTTCATTCATGAGAAGTTAATACAGAATTCTACTATTGTGCATAATTTTTGTGTCTTTGACTAGTTGTGTGAGATTTTCTTATGAGAGAGTGTAATTTCATGAATAGATCTTGGATGTGAACTGAATTTCACATGGTATTAGATCTATCAATATATTCCTATCATCTTTGATTGTTTTGCAAGATCCAATCAGTCTCAGGAAGGGCGCATTGATCAATTCACCAGGTGAATTCTATTCTATATAGGGTGCATTTTGGCATCCATAATTCCTCTAAAATCAGTCCATAAGTTTATTTCAGAGCAGCAATGGATCATACATAGCGTATCATCCTCACTCCATTCAATTACTTTGATTGGAAGGAACATATGGAGATTCTACTGAGGAGCAAAGGGCTCTACAGGGTGACCATGGCAAATGAAGCTAAGCCAACCTTAGTAGTAGAGAAATCTAAATGGCATAATCGAAGGGATGAATCCTATGGGCTGGTATGTATCACTACATCCAGAGAGCTTCTATTTCATCTTGAAGGCCTCACTTCACCCAATGAAGTATGGCTGAAACTTCAAGAATTGTTCGGGAAAACCGATGAATTGAGAGGACACCAATTGGATAATGAGCTAGTCTCTTTGAGTCCACAAAATTTTTATAATCTATAGGATTTCTTCTCCAAATTTAAATCTCTTGTATTGTAGCTGAAGGAATGTGGTATTGAAAAAAATGATGAGCAATTAGTTTTGGCTATTCTCTCCAAGATTGGCCCCGACTATTCAATCTTTGTCTCGACCTTCCATTCCACTCGGAAAGCAATTAAAAATCGGAAGAGGCCGACACTTTCAGAATTCATGGAGTCTTTGACACAAGAACAAGACAAATTGGTCTTGATGTGAGCCATTAAAAATCCATCCAAATACCACTATTTGAATGTTGGAGATTCAAAGGGTTCGAAAGGAAAGAAGAAGGGCAATTTCAAGAAGCCCACCGGTGAGAGGAAAGACAAGCAGAATTTTAATGGAGAGACATCTAACTTCAAGAAGAATCCGAACAAGAAGAATGAGAGGATAAAGTGAAATTGTTGCAGCAAGGGATTTCATCCTGAAAGCTCTTGCATGAAGAAAACCATTGACCAATTGACTCAACTCTTGGAGAAATCCAACATTCCTCTTCTAGAGAGCGCAATGAGGAAGGATGGAGGACAAAATTCTGATGATAAAGAGAGAGTTCATGCATTGATGTCTAGTGCATCCAAACCTTCTTCATTCATTATTGATTCCGGTGCATCAAGACACATGGTGTCTACAAGTAAGTTTTTCACTTCACTTGACTCTTCCAGTGGTCCAAATATTGTATTGGGAGACAATTATGAAACTTCTAGCAAAGGAAAAGGTAGCATAGATATCAGGTTTGAGTCATTTAATAATGTTTTATATGTACCTGGACTTGCTCGAAATCTACTGTCAGTCTATCAGATGGCCCATACAGGGCTGCCCAAGAGAGTAACCTTTACCCCCAATGATGTTGAGATAGCAGAAATTTCAACAGGAAAAATTATTGCATTTGGTACTGCTGATCACTGTTCTAGAATTTACAAGTTTTCTCATTTTGTGCCAAACCCCTCACCTTATGCTCTGTTAACCCATGCCAATGAGTCCAAAAAACTATGCCATAAAATATTTGGCCACCTAAATTACGAATACCTTTCCCAACTTCATGAGAAAGAGATGGTTATAGGGCTGCCCAATATCAAGTTTTCCAAAGGTGTCTGTCAATCTTGCATCCCAGGAAAACACCTTGAGCATAAGTATGGGAGATCCAATTCTGAGAGAACCACTATACCATTAGACCTTATTCATACTGATATATCAGGTCCATTCCCTCATGAGTCCTTGAATCATGAAAAATACATTCTCACATTCATAGATGACTTCAACAGGTATTGTTGGATTTACTTCGTCAAGTTAAAGTTAGAAGTTTTTGGTTTGTTCAAGTTATTCAAAGCCTCGGTTGAGAACCAGTCTGGTAGGCATATAAATTTTATAATATCTAATAATGGTGGTGAATATGTAAAATCAGATTTCAGCAATTTTGTGCCTCTTTGGGCATTCAGATGCAACATACAATTCCATATACACCTCAGCAGAATGGGGTTGCTGAGAGGAAAAACATGGCTCTGAAGGAGATGGCCACTTGTATGCTCGCGGAAAATTCATTGTCTCCCAAGCTATGGTATGAGGCAATAAATTGTGCCACTTACATTCAGAATATAGTGCCACACAAATCTCTCAAAGGTATCACTCCTTTTGAGGCTTGGACAGGTCACAAACCTGATATCTCTCATTTCAGGATTTTTGGCTCAAAGGCTTGGGCTAGGATTCCACTTGAGAAGAGGAGGGAATTGCAGCCCCAAAGCCAACCATGTTTATTTGTTGGATATTCATAGGATTCCAAAGGTTATAATTTGCTGAAAATGACCACTCATAAAGCATTCATCGAAAGAAGTCTGCAGTTTGAGGAAGAGCCCTCTCAGAGCACTGAAATTGGAGAACCATCTTCACCACTACCTGAAAAAGAAGTAAGTGATGCTCTTGATGTTTTGATTCTGATATATATGATAATGAGGATCATTTTATTGCAGATTCTAAATCACCTACAAGGCCTAAATGGGATGCAAAAACTTTGCAAGCAACAGGTGAACTAGTTGGCAATCCTCAGGACCAAAGGAGGACTAGATCACAATTTGAGACTGCTCTCAATGTGAATGATCCTTACATTTTTGAGAAATGTTTTATGATGATATATTTTGATACTCAGTCATATGATGAAGCCTCACATGACCCAATATGGTAGATTTCTATGGATGAGGAGTTTCATTCATTGTAGAAGAATGAAACTTGGGAGCTAGTCAAGCTCCCCACAAGCAGAAAATTGGTAAGATGCAAGTGGATTTATAAGACCAAATGTGCAGCAGATGGTACAACAGTAAAGTACAAGGAAAGGTTGGTAGAAAAGGGATTTTCTTAGGTCCAAGGACTTGATTATAATGAAACATTTGCACCGGTGGCACATAAAGACTCCATTAGACTAGTTTTGGCAGTTGCAGCTTCCAAGTAGTGGGAAGTACATCACATGGATGTGAAAAGTGCTTTCCTCCATGGAGAGATTAAAGAAGAAATATATATGCAGCAGCCATAGGGGTACACATCAGATCCAAATATT
The DNA here is from genome assembly GCA_027924585.1 of Larix kaempferi. Lineage (NCBI taxonomy): Eukaryota > Viridiplantae > Streptophyta > Pinopsida > Pinales > Pinaceae > Larix > Larix kaempferi. The sequence goes on from BSBM01000110.1 coordinate 3,648,602, forward strand.
GTTTTCAGGTTGAAAAAATATTTGTATTGACTTAAGCAAGCCCCCAAGGCTTGGTATGCAAAGATGGACAGTTTCCTTCTGTCACAAGCTTATGTTTAGTGTAAATCTGACCCAAATGTCTATATGAAGCATGTTGATGGTTTTATAATGATAATAGTGTTGTATGATGATGATTTGATGATTACCTGTAGTAGCAATGACCAAATAACATCATTGAAGACAGCCATGCACCAAGCATTCTCCATGAGTGACTTGGGAATTCTTAAGCAATTTTTGGGGCTTGAGATTTCTCAAATAGAAGATGGAACCAAGGTATGTCAGTCAAAGTATGCTTATGATCTGTTAAAGAAGTTTAAGATGGCTAATTGCAAGCCTTCTAAGACTCCATTCCTTTCTGGAGTTAGACTAGAAGATGCATAATCTACACCATTGTTTGACAACACTTTATATAGACAGTTGATTGGCAGCTTGCTCTACTTGACACACACTCGACTAGATCTTGCTTATGCTGTGAGTGTGGAATCAAGATACATGGAGCAACCACATGAGCTACATTGGCGGGATGCAAAAAGAATTCTTCATTATGTGCAGGGTAGAAAGACCGATGGGATTCACTATGCTACAGATTCGAGCCTAGATCTCTTGGGCTTCATAGATTCAGATTGGGATGGTGATAGCCTTCACAGGAAATCCACATCTGGATATGTGTTCATGCTTGGAAGTGGCCCTATTTGCTGGTCCAGCAAGAAATAGAATGCCATATCTCTATCTTCAGTAGAGGTAGAGTACAGAGGAGCAGTGAATGTTGCTACACAATGTGTTTGGTTGCAGGGGATTTTGTCAGAGTTTGAGATTTCTTTCAGAACTCCTACTGTCATTTTTTGTGACAACTAGAGTGTTATTAGAGTTTCATTTGATCCAATACAAAGGAAGAGGACCAAGCACATAGAGATTCATATGCACTACATCAGAGGCTTAGTGCATGACCAGATCATAGATTTGCAGTATTGCCCCACAGGTGAGCAAACTGCAGATATCTTCACCAAGGATTTTACAGAGAAGACATTCAACTAGCTTAGATCACTGCTTGGGATGGCTGAGCATGTGGTGGAGTGAAGGGTTGGTCAGAAACCTTTCAATTTTGATATGTCCATGTTTTGAGGGGAGGTTTTTCTCATGAGGTTTTCCTTATATCCTTGTTTTTGTGGACCGACAGTATTGTATGGGGTGACCAAGTCTTGTTACTGGGCCCTTAGTATTTCATTTTCTGATATTTAGATCATTTCATTAAGAATTATGAGGGGGTGTTGGAATAATTAAGTCTTCCCACCATGTCATTTATTTACATAAGATGCATTAATTAATCATTTTTGGTTAATTCTATGTAACAGACTAGGAAATTGCCATTGTGTGGACCACGAGGCAACATGGGAGGATCAAATACATCCAAGGTGGGGACCACAATCCAGCTAGGCCACTCTGGCACCTTCCTAAAAGATTATGGACAATATTTTACTAGGAAAGGTGCATTTTCTGAGTTTTAGTGCTTTTTACTACTTTTTACCATATGGGGAAAAGCTAGTCTACCTAGGAAACTTGCTTTTTGCACCCATGAATTTCCTTAATGATTTTTCCTTCCAAACATCATATTTGGCATATTTTTCCATCATACATCACCTTTAGATCACTAATTAGGAAATTCATGAGCTTTTGGAGAGTTTTGGAAAGTCTACTTGCCACCTAGGGGGGATGAGCATTTTTAGTAAGTCTGATGAAGAGAAGATTCTTTTGGAATCCTTAGCCATTCAAATTACAGTTGTAAATTTATTTAATAGTATCGTATTACTTTCATATGGTTTTCTAATGTATTTCATTCATGAGAAGTTAATACAAAATTCTACTCTTGTACATAATTTTTGTGTCTTTGACTAGTTGTGTGAGATTTTCTTATGAGATAGTGTAATTTCTTGAATATATCTTGGATTTGAATTGAATTTCACATATATACCTTCCCTTCCTTGAGAATACTTTGGGCTTACTCCACTGCCCTAAACTCCCTCTCTAGATCCCCTCAATCATTTAATCCCCTCACTTAGTTTATTCATACAAGTTACATTATAAAAATATATTTTCACACTCAATGTACCGAACAATCAATTATACTCACGGTAAATTTATTGGACTTGACTGTTGGTTGTAAGTATTTATTATGGTAGGAATTATTACCCAAAGGTTATCTATTCGAGACATAGTTTATTAACTATTAGTCTATTCACCACCTTTGTATTTAGTGAAAATAATAAAATATTATATATATAGTTGACCTTTTCAATTTGTACAAGGTGTGTCTTAATGGTTTACCTCATCCGTCAAGATAACTTATCTTGTAATTTAAAGTCTAAGACTCATATTGAATAAATAAATAGTATTTAAACCATGTTCCATCACATCACATCCATTCAAGAATTATTATCCTATTATGTCTAACTTAGTAATGGAAATAATCTCATGCTAATAATTTATTAATCAATATTTTAAATTTTACCTATATTGCAATTGTTACCACATGGATATTAATATTATTATAATAGCATTAATTAAGTAATAATATTAATTAAATCACCGTGAAGCAATAATAAATGGTGAATTAATAACAATGTTTATAAATCATTTGTTTGTCACATGAGTACCCTAACATCAACATAGTATCCTCGTTCTTCTAAACAAAGCACCCTTAAGGGCTTAAATAATCTTACTAATTAATTAGATAATACCATTACCTTATTCACAACAATTCTCATATGACAATGTTAACTGACGACACAAGGTCTCAATTGTTTATTACAATGTTTACCTACAATTAATACATAGCTTAACTGGCATGTTTTACACATATTAAATAACTTTATATTCATTATCTGAATTCGATCAATGCATGATTAACACATTTACTTATGACAACTTATAAACTTATTCAATATGTTAAGTGTTTGTATATCGATGCTAGCATACATGTGCAAAGTGTGCATGCGTAGCCAGCGTATGCATAGATTAGAAATCTACTATAGACAAAAAACAATCCCAGCTATGCATACCTACTAACTAAATAATAGTGATCTCCCCCAAGCATGCAAAACAAGCACATATATACTTTTACATCTTGAGTTGTTTAACAATTAATCCTTTAAGATTTCATAGCATTATCTTTATGTTTACATTATTTTAATCAATTAAGTACAAGGAAGGGTTCCTACTACCACTAACTCCGAATCAAGGTAAACCCAACCCTCAATAGTACTAACTAACATATCCTCCCATCATAACCTATGTCTGCATCCTCCCTATCCTTCCTCTGCTGGTACAAAACTTGATCTCAGACTCACTGACCTGACCACATAGAACCTAAGAGCGATAGCGTCGGATGAACAGTGGACTTATCCTCTCCTAGCATACATCCGACCATCGTCATCACAACAACATGGGGAGCGTGTCTCAGCATGGCCCTCCCACGACCTCGGGTATCATGGAAACATAGGGTGGGAAACACATCCATCCCTCTCAACATACTGGGCCTATGCTCTTATCAACTCATACTTTGTTGCTATCAAGATTATCAGTTTATGTCATCGTATGATCATTTTGGCTGCTAAGGTTTTTTTGTATGAACAAGTTCTTATCGCATAAATAAGATCAAGTAACTAGCTATCCCATAGCCTTTGTGTCCTGTAGGTTAGTATTTCGCAAAATACCCATTTTATAGAAACTATTTCCCATCGATCACCAATTGATCCATATTACCAACATCATTTTATTTCTTGTAATAGTTTTAGTTTATCATGGATGCATATGACATATAACACTTCAATAAATCATATCATAAGATGGTATCCATGTACCGCATCATATATTTCACATCTTATTAATGAAAACATATGAAGATATACTGTAATCGTAAAACAATGGAGTCCTATGAAAATCATGACATCATAATTGCATGACGTAATAACATCATAATCATAGTGAAATCATAAAACACAGTAACATCATATAATCGGGTCCATCATGTCGTAATAAAGTTTACTCAGTCGAGATGAGCTCAACGGATAATAAGCAAATAAAGTATAGTGTGTCTAACTGATAAATACACCTAATCAAAATATGGGGCGTTACAATCTCAAGAATTGGATGTCTGTCTTGCTAAATTTCTCAAGTTTGAGGAAAAAGAGGAAAGTTGGGAGAAAGATAGATAAAGTCTTAAGACTGAAATTGAATATCTAAAGGCCAAATTGTCAAATACAACACAAGAGAAGCAAGGAACATATCAAGGCAACAAAGAAGCAAGAACATATGATATAGTTCAAGCTATGTCCCAAGTTAGCTTGAAAGAGGTGGAGATCATAAAACTAAAAGAAGAAAAACAAAGACTAGAAGAGGAAAATCAGAAAAAAGAAAATGAAATAAAAGAGTTGACAAAAAACAATAAAGATTTGGTAGACAGAAATCAGAGGATGATAGGCCAAGTGAAAGGACAACTAGCATTGCAAGGTGCAAAGCATCTGATTTGGGATTCAATCATCGATGAGGATGCAAAATTGAGGCCTTATTTAGATTTTATGAAGACAAGGAAGCCATAGCAAATGATATCTTACAAATTTGTAAAGTAATGAGAAACGTTTAAGATAAGATTCCAAAAGATACAGCCAAGGATACCATAAGTTTCTTAAATACTCTGACAAGAAGGTAATCTGAAAGCAATGGCTATCGAAAACAGGGTAATAGTCATAACTTGGGCTAGGAGAGTCCTTGGAAAACATTCTCACATTGTGAATGTTTAGGCTAGTGCAGAATAGATGAAGGAACAGGTTGAAGCCTTCAAAAAAGGATTTGAAAAGGTAATACAAAAGGGACTTCCTTCTTTTTGGGATGAAAATAATGAGTTAATTTCCCAGGACAATTATAAGGATTTACTATATAACATCGGGAGGAACCATGAGCAATTTCAAGGTTTAACTCATGTTCTAACAGGGAAAATTCTACTTAAGAAACTGTTGATGCCCTGAAGATCGCAGCATCAAGCAGAAAGGGATTCTCCCCGGTAGACTATTCCAATTAGATTGTCCACCATTTGGTATGGGGAATCCGCCCGGTTAGCGGTTCCGGCAACTGTGGGTTTGGAGATTTGCTTCAATTATACCGGTTATAGCCCGATCCACCATTCTTTTTTGATTTTATGGTTTAGAATGATATGCAAGTGCCTAGACTAACTTGATCTAAATGCAGAACTGGAACACAAATCTGTGTCTAAAACTGAAATAAATCTAAACTATCCCTGCAAGGAGCAAATTGTAAGTATGAGTAATGTGTTGGAAGGGTTATCTAAAATTCAACAGACTGCCATTAAATCTTAAAGATAGATCCACAACAAAAAGCAAGAGATATTAGAAGATAGCTTCTAATTCAGATATAACACATTACATTACTCATGAAAGAGAGAATTCATTTGCACAAAGAGAAGTAAGATCATTCAATACAAAGAAATAATTCTAGACAGCAAAGAAAGATCTCACACTAGAATATAGAGGTCACAGGAATAATCCAATATGCATCCAATATCCATTTCCATGCAAAAGCATCCTCTCTAGGATCTTATTAGGTACATTTCATTTTCATGAAACAAGTCCAAGATAGCTCATACAAGTTCAGAAGAAAAAAAATTATTTCCCTGCCAAAAGTCCTGTACACTGCTTCCTAAACTTCTATTTATATTATTACAAAATGCCCTTTGGGCTGCCACCTGGCTCTTTACACTTGTCTCCTACCGAATTTTCCCTTTTAATAAACAAAAATTGTGACCCTTTTCTTAAAACAGAAAACTCCCTAAAAAGAAAAGGACAGTTGTCCAATGGCTTCACGCTTTAAACATAGGGAGACCAAAATAATAATAAAAAAGGAACAACGTTGGGATCAGCGTGTTCATTCTTGGGAGGGTGCTCCTGTTGGGCGAGAAGCACTCGAACTAGCTGATACTGCTGCTGCTGCTGGGAGAAAAGCACTTGGATTGGCTGCTACTGCTGCTTTCTTTTCCTCCTCTGCAATGTAACTGAACCAGATACCAGTGTCTCTAATAACTACATTAGCTAAGGAAGGGAGCAAGATCTTCTGGGAAGTCACATCTTTACCAAGCTCTACACCAATACCCTGAATTTCTGCAACTACTACTTGGTGAATTTCTTGAAGCAAATGACTGTATATTGACGACAGCCCAATATAATGATGGAGATCATCAATGGCTAAGACATCAATCTTCTTTACATATTCCATTTGAATGTCCAGCTCTTCCTTCAAATCAGATAAACGTTGCTCTTTGCTCATGAACTCATAAAGGGACTGAGGGAAACTCAACTTGCACTTGTCATGCACTTCATGGATTCTTTGATAAAGACTGTTACTTTTATCCATTGTCCCTTGGATCTTATCCATTAGCTTAAGGCCACAATTCCTGCAGAATTCCATAAGGGCTATATCTTCATTAAAACCATCTACAGATTTGAGCGGGAGATGCTTGGGGAAATCAACCTTCCCTTCTCTCCATTCCATCTGGTTCAGGATGTTTGCTTTAACCCGAGTATATTTACCCTGAAGCCTATTGGCCTCTGCATTAATTTCTTTCAATATAACCATCATGGCTTTGAGCCTGCACACTTCTTTAGTAATCAACTCTTGTGTGGCGTGTATTTGTCTCAGGATGCTACAGGACAGCTCATGGAAGGGAGACATATCTGTTGCTCTGCTCTCTGCCTGCTCTCATTGCTCAACCAATGCCTGCTTATCTGCTTGCGGACGAGACACTCTAGCTTCCGAATCATTCTTTTCTGCCTCTAAATCTATCATTTGGACTGCCAGGTGCTCCTTCTCTTCTTCTAAATGGTCATACTTATCTGACAATTCCTTATGCTCAACAGATAGGCGATTATACTTATTTACTACAAGATCCCTGTAATCCTGTTCATTTGCCACAGTATGTTGTAGCATGCGACCTCTCCTTTTTGTCGACTCGACTTCTCTAACCATATCAACCACATTGTCTTGCATTGCTTTCGCTGCTTCTACAACGGCGGATGCCATAGCTATGGGAGCATTATTCGTATTTTGCATTACTGTGGTCTCCCGCCGGGTAACAATATCTTCTTGGAAGAGTCTCTTTATCCTCTCTTCCAATTTCAGAACTACTACCTTTCTCTTCTTATCATATACAAATTCATCCCATCGGGACACAGTATGCTCTTCTGATGGAGTGTAAGGGACGATTGGGAGGTCTATTATATTTATTTTTGCTTCTGTGGGTGGGGTCTGGACTACTGGAGAAGTGCCTGCCTCCACATTTTGGGTGTCGGGAACACCTGTTTGAGGTATGCCTACCTCCACATTCTAGGTGTCGGGAACACCTGTTTGAGGTATGTCTGTTTCCATATCCTTGGTGCTGGAGCCACCTGCCTGGGCATCTTCATTGGCCTTAAGTTATTCTTCCACCTTTTGTTCCTCCTAAGCTTTTTGCTTTCTTTCTTCTTCTTCAGATTGCTGCTGATTTTCATTTTCTTCCATCTGCTTTGCATCTTCAGCTTCTTTCTACAGTCTTTCATTTTCTGCTTCTTGCTGCAATCTTGCATCTTCTACTTCTTTCTGCAACTGGGCTTCCTCAGCTTCTTTCTGCAGTCTCTCATCTTCAGCTTCTTTCTGCAGTCTCACATCTTCTTTCAATCTTTGTTCTTCTTGGGCTCGGGCATCAGCTGCTTCTCTCTCTTTCTACAAGCTATCTTTTCGGGCTGGGGTAGAGCTAGAGCTTGCTCCACTGCCTTGACAACAAATATGCAACTCATTCATGTTGCTGATGCCTCTAAATGCCTCTTCCTCGGCATCATAATAATGAGCATATTCAAAATGAGCATAAATTTCTTTGCAATGCTCAGCAACCTTCCCCAGCCTATCATTTGTATGGAATATCATTTCGCCAAAGTGGAAAGCTTTCAGCTCTTGAACAAATTCCTCATCTAAAGCAACCCTAGAGAATTTGTAGGCTCTTATGCAGAAGGGTAAAGGAGGGAAGGAAGCCTTATGTTGCTTGTTAAGCACCCCCCTATTCCATCAAGGAAAATTTGTCTGACTACTTCCTTGATAACTACATAATCAGTGGCGTACTTTGGAAAAATGTATGGCGCTTTGGTCCCTCCAAACATCCTGATGTAGGTGCCCTTCCCTGAGAAATAAAAATCTCCATAGTTTTCCAGGATCTCCATGGCATTTTCTGACAGACAGTTGGGCCCCTCCTTGAATATCTGCTCATATAAAGGCATGATGAACTCTTCGCAGATGAGCTTATAGCTTGCTCTGTAATTCCAAGCCCACATTATTTTATAAGCAATGTAGATCAGGGTGTTGGCTTTATCCCATGTGCAACCTAAGCTAGGGAAAGATAGCTTGGCCAAAATACAGTCAATGAGATAGGAAGACATGTAAAATTCTGACTTTTTTAAGGCCAGACCTTCTCTTACAGCAGCCACTATGGATGCCAAACTGTCTGAAAGGATAGTATCCCAGTCAAACACAGTCCCTTTGAATGCTACGAAGTGGATGATGGGAGCCCACTGTATCCTGTATATAGTGCCATCGGGCATGCCAAAAATTCTGCATAGCATCAGGGCGATTAACCTAAAAGGAGGTCTTAGGTTCTGAACATCGTATTCATCATTACCTCTCTTTCTCAAGTGCTTGCCTACGACCAATAATTTTTTGGCCATCTCAATATTGTTCATCTGGCCCAACCATTCATCACTTAGAGCTTGTTGGGGATGCAAGAATTTGTAGGCTGCAACAATATATGTTGGATGCAATGAAGCGAAAGCTTCTCCCCTGCTTTCATGTAATACTCCTGTCTCTGAATTATCATGTTCCAGTATCCACCCGATCACTTCAGAACATGGGAACAATTCAGTGAGGGTAGAAGCCCTAGCTATGCCTGAAGTTCTGATGTTGAGGTAGATATGTTCTTCTTCCAATAACACACCTGGGATATCCTGGTCCCTGATCATCCTGTAAACATCTCCCCAACGGACCTCGGGAGGAATGCCGGTGGTACACTTAGTATCTTGGAACATAGTTTCAGTCCTTAGTGGCACTGGCTCTAGTTCCATCACTTTAGCTTTCTTTCTACCACCTTTTGGCATCCTGGCTTATCCCTGCTAGCAACCAAATGAAAATCATTATAAAAAATTGCAACATGTTATGAGAGTGTAACAAAGAGAAGGACCAATTCAACATGCTAATGAAAAATATAGACAAATTATGAAGCTGCATGCTGGGGAAGCAAAAATAAATCACTCCAAAAATAAATATGGCTCTGAGACTTGATTATCCTAGGGAGACAAAGTCTAGTCAGGAGCTTTTGGAGTGCTTCCGAAAAGGTAAGCATATGACGTGGAAACAACCTGCTTCCCGCCTATCCCTTGGAGAGAGGGTATCCTTCATCGTTGCACTTCTAATGGTCGATGGCGAGTGAGCTTGGAGTGAAACAATCCTATGATGAAACAAGGGACTTCTTTCCACATTCATCAAAAGGTGAGGGGTTGAGCATCTCAGCCGACCACTACTGCTATTAATAACATTTACGAAACGGTGTGTGGTTGGTACGAAATTTGAAAGAGGGTGACAATGCCTAGAATGTGGCCGGTGAAAAAACTCGGGTGGTTATAGCTATGGATTTTAGCTGGTAGGAATGAGGCACCTAAGGGGCCATGGCAATCTTAAAAAGCAAAAAATGACCTATGCCAAGAATGTTTATCGGCCACGTTATGGACGGGAAAACCCCAAAAGTAACTTGACGTGGAGATGGGACAAAAAATAGCGGTTAAAAACCCTACCTGGCGACAAGATAGTGGCTAAATGAGGTGGACGTGGTCGTGGATGGGCTGAGCTGGAGCGGTCCAACACGGTCTTCTTAACGACATTTTTTTTTGAACAAAAACTAACAATGTGATCAACCAAACCCCCACCATCCTTTTAAAAGGCTAAACATATGTGGCATTAAACTAGTTGGTGGTGTCATTAAAACGGGATTTTAATTTCTTGTGCGGCGCAGTCATTTCAAGGCATCTCATCATTTGTGCGTGACCATCGATTGCAGGGCGGACTTACGAGTTTCATTCGCAATTGCGGAACGTTATGGCAAACTACCTCGGCGTTTCAGAAGAGATTGGTGTATCCTTTCGAAATACAACCTTTTGGAAACTTATCGCGAGCGGTTTCGCCGAGTTGTCTCGTAGTTTCGAGAGAGCTTTGAATTTCTTTCCGCAATTTCGAGAGATATGCCAATTGCTTCCGCAATTGTGAAACAATTTCATGAATGCTCCCTTCGTTTTGGGAGACTTTCTTGAATGGTTCCTTGGAAAAGAACTCGATAGCTTCCGCAATTTTCAGAAGGGAAACCTGAATGGTTCCGCCGTTTTGGAAAGGTTTTGCAAATGGCTCCAAAAAGGTCAAGAAATATACTTAAGTTTTTTCCAAAAGCATTCCGTGCTTTCGAGAGGTAAATGCGAATGCTTCCACAGTTTCGGGAGGGATTCGCCAATTGCTCTGCAGTTTCAGGAGGGCTAGGAAAATAGCTTCCGCAGTTTCGGAAGGGAAATGTGAACGCTTCCGCCATTTTGGAAGAGATTTCTGAATGCTTCCGCCGCTTCCGGAGAGATTTCTGAATGGCTCCTGCAATTTCGAGAGAAAAAAAAAACTAAAGATTTTTTCAAAGACACTAAGTCTTTCGGCGGCTTCGAGAGAGAAATGCAAATGACTCCCACAGTTTCGGAAGGGAAACCTAAATGGTTCCACAATTTTGCGAGGAAAACTTAATGGCTTCCGCAATTTCGAGAGGAAAACTTTCCGCGGTTTCGGGAGACAAACTTGAATGCTTCCGCAGCTTCGAGAGAATTTCATGAATTTAACCTTTAGAAGAAAACTTGAAATTTTCAAAGCAGAAACTTTAGTTGAAAAACAAAACTGAGTAAAAAAAGGAGAATTAACCTCTTAAGGCAGTCTTTCTAGAAAAAATAAAAGGAGGGGCCCCAATATGTAAACATTTTGGGGGAGGATGTTGCTGCAACAACAGAAACTCTCCCTTGCTTTTGAAATTCTAATCCAACTGGCCATGATAGTTGAAAAGATTCCTCCAACTTCCATTGCAGAGCACATAGAGATGAAAGTTTTGGTCGAGGAGATGACTACTTATGAGGTACCTTCTACAGCACTGGAAGATAGTGGAGAGATATGGGAAAATGAAGAACACCTTGCACACTTGAAGACTACTATTCAAGAAAGAAGCCCCGTCAGCAGCTAGAACCAATAGAAAGACATCTGATGTTATATTCTTAGAAATCTTGGAAATTGTATAAATTTTGAACGAAATGGAATGTAATATTTAGTCTATAATTTTCTATTTTTAGTTATGAAGCAGTTAGGGTTTTACCTCAAGAGGTTTTACAATATATAAAAGACAATTTTTGGCAATGTAGTAAGTGTTGCAACCCGTAAAGAGATACTCATTTTGAATTGACACCTTCAATTTTGAATAAAGATGGTCGAGCAGAGTTGATGCAGATTTTCAAGAGTACAGATTCCGATGTTATTTTATTCAAAGGATTAGAGGTTTAATTTTGGCAATGTAGTAAGGGTTGGAACCCATGAAGAGATACTCATTTGGTATTGAGCCCTTCAATTTTGAATAAATATTCCCAAGCAGAGGTGATACATATTTTCAAGAGTAAAGATTCCTGTGTTATTTTATTCAAAGGATTAAAAAGAATGTGACTGTCCTGTCAATGATGAGCTAATTAACAAATTTAATTATGATGATAATGACTGCGCTATGATTGTAGAATGTGAAACAATATGAATCCACTAGAGAAATTGACTGATGCATAACCTGCATATAAGTCATATGAATGATAAATCAAGCACACATATTTATATGTTTTATGATTTAACAATACAAAACAGAGTTATTAGATGTATGTATGAAAAAACAAAATGAATCAAGGAAACTTGATACACATAACAAAAGAAAGTAAAATAGAAACTAACTGAAATTATTTAAAGATTGTAAAACATTACAAGTCTCCAAGTACAAAGTGTCTCCAGTTCTCTCCTTCGATGGTCCCCCCCCATTCATGCGATTTGCCCAATATTATTTCCATACTAGTTTTAGACTGTAAGAAGGGTCGTCTGATCCTTCTTGTGCTCACCATTCTAGATACAGGTGAATTGCTAGATATTAGTGCTCTCAATTATCTACTAAATGAAAGGTCGAACGACCCTTCTTGTGCTTAGTATTTTTCCATTATTCACCATTCTGGTTATACATGAATTGACGGCCTAGACTTAGTATTTTTCCATTATTTACCATTCTGGTTTTTGGTTGTAAATGCTTTCCAATATTCATGGATTTGATGTCCGCAACCCGCAATTGTGGATTGTGGGAAGAGTATTGTACATGTTTGCGTTCTTCATTTTCGCAACCCACAACCCGCAATGCAGATTGCGGATTGCGAAAACTGTTTGAATAATGGATTTGCAACATGCGTTTCCGCAACCCACAACGTCCAATGCTGATTGTGGATTGCGGAAACTTTGGTTTGTTTTTATTTCGAGTTGTGATCCCGCAGCCTGCAATTGTGGATTGCGGGAATGTTGTATATATTTCCAAAAACTTAAACTCCCACAACTCGTCTTCCCCATTCCCCATATTAGATTTGAGATGTCGATTTGTCTTAATCTTACGACCCAAATTTAACTCGACGAAATTAATAAATATGTTGTTTTTTTTATTTTCTTTTATCATTTATCATTTTTGAAAATTGCATGCTGTGTGGATTTTACTGCGAGTTTTTACCATGGGTCATTTTTGCCATTTTTTCAGCTTGCACAGGTTGGTTTCATGCCACTTTCTTATTCAATTGTTCACGGTTTTTTGCACAAGTTGGTTTCTTGTGACTTTTTTTGGTTTTTAAAAAATTATTTGGAACTATCATGCTCTAGCTTGTCAAAGAGCCTATCTTTCCATGGTCTTAGTTTTCACAAAAATGTGTTTGATTACAAAGTTAACAACCTGCCAAAACAAGGTTTCAGGTTGCTTTTACACTAGAGTAGCAAAACTACCTAAGTGGCCTCAAGGAAATGCCCGCCATAGTTTGTGGGTTCAAGAAAATGCCCGCACCATATGGTCATCTTGTATGTTGTTGTTCTATATGCATAACCATGTTCTCATATTGACTTGAAAGTTCCCGAGGAAGAAGTTATGGATCTTCCAAAACAGTGTTTAAGGCAGATTCGACCAAGTCTAGGAAAGTGCAAAATTTGTCCGAGTGTAAAATCACTGGAAATGCCTCACGTGACCTCAGTTAAATTCCCGTCATGTATTGTATTTGATGTATTAAATCATTTTAAGAGTATGTATTTCTAGAATGTTGTTTGGTGCATCCAACCATGGTCTCAAATTGTCCAAAGAGTCTATGATGAGGAAGATATTAATCTGCCAAAAGTGGCTCTGAGCTTGATTTGCACTACTCTAGTAAAATGCCCGCCGAGGAGAGAAAGAGTCTTCAAGAGGTGAAATTTCTTTAGATGAACTAAAATGCCCAGTAACCCTTCTTATGCCTATTATTATTTCCATACTAGTTCTAGACTGCAAGAAGGGTTGTCCGATGCTTCTTGTGCTCACCATTCTAGATACAGGTGAATTGCTAGATATCCGTGTTCTCAATTATCTACTAAACGAAGGGTTGACCAACCCTTCTTGCGCTTAGTATTTTTCCATTATTGACCATTCTGGTTATACATGAATTGACAGCCTAGCCTTAGTATTTTTCCATTATTGACATTTCTGGTTTTCGGTTGTAAATGTTTTTCAATAATCGCTGATTTGATGCCTACAACCCGCAACCCGCAATTGCAGATTACAGAAAGAGTATTGTAAATGTTTTCGTTCTGCGGTTCTGCAACCCGCAATGTGGTTTGCGGATTGGGGAAACTGTTTGAATAATGGATTTGCGACATGCATTTCCGCAACCCGCAACCCACAATGCAGATTGCAGAATATTTGGTTTGTTTTTATTTCGAGTTGTGATTGCGCAACCCGCAACCCGCAATTGTGGATTGCAGGAACGTTGTATATATTTCTAAAAAATTAAACTCCCGCAACTCGTCTTCCGCATTCCCCAGATTAGATCTTAGCTGTCTATTTGTCTTAATATTATGACCCAGATTTAACCCGATAGAATTAATAAATATGTTGTTTTTTCTTCTATTTTCTTTTATCATTTATCATTTTCAAAAATTGCCTATTGTGTGTATTTTACTGCAAGTTTTTACCAGGGGTCGTTTTCCCCATATTTTTCATCTTGCATAGTCTAGTTTCGTGTCACTTTCTTATTCAATTGTTCATGATTTTTTGCACTGGTTGGTTTCGTGTCACTTTTTTTGGTTTTTTAAAAATTATCTGGAACTATCATGCTCTAGCTTGTCAAAGAGCCTATCTTTCCATGGTATTAGTTTTCACAAAAATGTGTTTGATGAAAAAGTTAACAACCTGCCAAAACAGGGTTTCAGGTTACTTTTACACAAGAGTAGCAAAACTACCTAAGTAGCCTCAGGGAAATGCCTGCCATAGTTTGTAGGTTGAAGAAAATGCCCACACCATATGGTCATCTTGTAGGTCGTTGTTTTGTTTATGTAACCATGTTCTCATATTGACTTTAAAGTTCTTGAGGAAGAAGTTATGGATATGCCAAAACAGTGTTTGAGGCAGATTGGACCAAGTCTAGGAAAGTGCAAAAATTGTCCAAGTGTAAAATCACTGGTAATGCCTGAAGTGACCTCAGTAAAATGCCTGCCATGTCTTGTATTTGATGTCTTAAATCATTTTGAGAGTATGGATCTCTAGAATGTTGTTTGGTGCATCCAATCATGGTCTCAAATTGTCCAAAGCATCACTAAGGAGGAAGATATTAATCTGCCAAAAGTGGCTCTCAGCTTGATTTGCACTACTTCAGTAAAACACCCACTGAGGAGAGAAAGAGTCTTCAAGAGGTGAAATTGGTTTAGGTGAAGTAAAATGCTCGCCGATGCTTCTTCTTCCTAGTATTATTTCCATACTAGTTCTAGACTATAATAAGGGTCGTCCAATCCTTCTTGTGCTCACCATTCTGGATACAGGTGAATTGTTGGATATCGATGTTCTCAATTATCTACTAAATGAAGGGTTGACCGACCCTTCTTGTGCTTAGTATTTTTCCATTATTGACCATTCTGGTTTTCGGTTGTAAATGTTTTCCAATAATCGCGGATTTGATATCCACAACCCGCAAATGCGGATTGTGGGAAGAGTATTGTAAATGTTTGCGTTCCACATTTCCACAACACACAATGCAAATTATGGATTGCAAGAACTGTTTGAATAATGGATTTGCGACATGTGTTTCCGCAACCCATAACCCACAATGCGGATTGTGGATTGCAAAGATTTTGGTTTGTTTTTACTTCGAGTTGTGATCCAGCAACCCTAAATTGCAGATTGCAGGAATGTTGTATATATTTCCAAAAAATTAAACTCTTGCAACTCATCTTTCATGTGAAATTAAGCACAACAAATCTAATTGAACAAGTAAATCAATTACAAAGATGAAACTCAGAAAATAAGTGTAAACTATGCAAAAGGCTTGCAGTAGTGCTCTATTGAACTCAAAATGGTAGAATACAATACAATATAGTCACAATGACTGAGCAATTTGAATTAACCAATGAGGTCATTCGAATATACTGCATGGAATAGCTTTGCTCCAACTAGGAGTCCTCATCATCAGATCAGTGGAGTCATCAATGCACATGTAACAATCAACCAGCTGTCAAACTGCATCTAACTAAGTGTGGTAGGTGTAACTAGCACATTTAGGAACTAACTGAATGAAGGAGGCTCACTGGAGGGCGCATGAGGAGCTAACTGGAGTCAAAATAGGCAGTCTAGTCTCACTAGAGGTCCAACGGAGTGATACAATCAGTTAGGAGTCAATCTAGCCTTAAATCAAGGAAACACAACTAATTAACTGAAGTGAACTGAGTGGTAGGTGAAGAAGGGCACCTTTCTGAAGTCATAGGTGAGAAGTGGGTTCCTTCCTTACTAGGAGAGCTAAAGCTGCAAGGAAAGAAGCTCCTGGGTGCTGGAAAACTGGGGATAAGGTGCTAGAGGCATCAAACTAGTGACTAGGATGCATGCAAATACCTGGGATGCATGCATGCAAAAATGCATGGAAAGTACAAAACTAAATGATGAAATATCCTAACACCCCCCCTCAAGCTATACTATGATGTAAAAAATAATAACTGAATAGTGCCCTAGCTACTGAGACCAAAGGTCACCCCAATACAATAATAAAAAAATGCTAGAAATAAATCTAAGTGAGGAAAGAGGGAAAACCCAATGGGAAGAAATACCCCCCTAAAGTTGAACATAAAAGGATGTAATCTGTCTCTAGCATGATGGAACTCACCCCCAACAATGAACAGAGGTAGGAGAGCTTCTTCTCAGTGAAGATCTTGGTGAATATGTCTGCAATTTGCTCATCGGTAGGGCAATATTGCAAAACAATGGTTCTGTCATGCACAAGCTCTCAGATGTAGTGCATGTGGATCTCGATGTGCTTGGTCCTCTGTTTATGAACTAGATCTGTCAAGATCTTCATAGAACTTTGATTGTGACAAAAAATGACAGTCGAAGTAGTACTACCAATATCAAACTTTGACAAAATACCCTGCAACCAAACTGCCTAAATGCAAGCATTGACTGCTCCTCAATACTCTACCTCTACTGAAGATAATGCAATGGCTGCCTGCTTTTTTCTTGACCAAAAAATAGGCCCATTTCCAATCATGAAAACATAATCGGAAGTGGACTTCTAATCAATACTATCACCTGCCCAATCTGAATCAGTATACGCAATCAAATCTAGCTCACAATCTGTAGCATAGTGTATGCCAAAGTGTCCAGTACCCTGCACATAGTGTAAGATCCTCTTGGCTTCCCGCCAATGGATCTCATGGGGCTGCTGCATATATCTTGATACATCACTCATGGCATAAGATATGTCAATCCTTGAGTGTGTCAAGTATAGTAGAGAACCGATCATATGTCGATACAATGTAGAATCTTTAAGCGATATAGAATCTCCCTCCTGAAGATTGATTCCTGAGAGGAATGGGAAAGGGGTTGTCTTACATTCTGACATGTTGAACTTGTTTAACAAGTATGAAATGTATTTTTGCTGAGATATGGTTATTCCATCAAATTTTTTTGCAATCTCAAGCCCCAAAAATTGTTTTAGCAAGCCCAAATCGCTCATATCAAAAGCTAGATTCAAAGCGTTTTTTAACTTGTCAATTGAATTGAGAGTGCTACCAGTTATTAAGAGATAATCAACATAAAGAACTATAATCATAAAATTACCTTCAGTTTTCTATAGGTACACATTTGGATCTGATTTGCACCCTCTGAATTTTTGCGAGAGAAGGAATGAGTCCATCTTAGCATACCAAGCTCTTGGGGCCTATTTTAAGCCATACAATGACTTCTTCAATCTGCATACTAACTTTGGATCTGATATATATCCTTCTGGATGCTTCATATATATTTCTTATTTCTGATCTCCATGGATAAATGCACTCTTCACATCCATATGGTGCACTTCCCAGTGCTTGTATGCGGCAATATCTAAAACAAGACGGATCGAATTCATCTTTGCAACCGGTGCAAAGGTCTCAGTGTAGTCCACTCCTTGGACTTGGGAGAAAGATTTTGAAACCAACCCAGCTTTGTATTTATAGGTTGAGCCATCAGCAGCAACCTTTGTGCGGTAGACCCATTTACATTGGACTAATTTCCTCCCAGGTGGAAGAGAAACTAGCTCCCATGTAGCATTCTTTTGAAGATAATTGTACACTTCATCCATGGCGGTTTGCCATCTCGGATCTCAGTGGGAATGATAATATGATTTAGGATCTGAACTTATCATCAAAAATAATTTCACAGATAGAAAAGAATCATAGAAAGAAAGAGCCATACCTGCTCTCTGAAAGTCTGCTTGAGTCCTCCTTGGATCAACAGGATTTCCAATGTTTTGACCAAAAGAATTGAGTGTATTTTGGGCCCATTTTGGCAAGTGCTGGGGCACAACTAAATCAGCCTCTGAGCCTGATATATCATGCTCATCAAATTTTGATAAAATATCATAAATATCAGAACCAATACTTTCATCATATTCTTCAAATTCTTCATCTGGTGGAGGCGGTAAATCAAGAGTTTCTTCCTCGACTAGTTCTAGATTTTGAAGTGGTTCTTCAAATCTGACACTTCGCTCAATGAATATCTTTTTGAATTTGGTATCAATTATTTTGTATCCTTTTGATTCTTCATCATATCCCAATAGGATGCATTCAACACTTTGCGGATCCAAATATTTTCTCTTTTTAGTCAGAATTCTAGCCCAAGTAGTTGAGCCAAAAACACGGAAATTTGACACATCAGGTTTGTGACCTGTGTAAGCTTCAAAAGGTGTAATATCAGTCAAAGATGAATGTGGAACCCTGTTTGAATGTATGTAGCAACATTCATGGCCTCATCCCAAAGGTTTTCATCCAAACCTTTTGATTCAATCATACAGGTTTCCATCTCTTTCAGTGATCTATTCTTCCTTTCCGCTACACCGTTCATCTGTGGTGTGTAGGGAACTGTGTGTTGGATCTCAATGCCACTTTCAGCAAAAAATTGCAGCAGCTATGATTTGATATATTCGCCTCTATTATCAGATCTAAGAGCCTTTATCTTCCTATCAGTGGTAGTCTCAACAGAAGCCTTAAAAAACTTTAATTTTTCTAGTACTTCTTATTTGTTTTTTAGAAAGAAAACCCATGTAAATTTGGAGAAGTCATCGATGAATGTCAAAACATAACTTGAGCCATTCATGGAGGTATGTGGCAGCTGACCATTGATATCAGAATGTATCAAACCCAAAATAGTAGAAGCTCTACTAGCTTTGTCTCGGTCAAATTTGTGCTCGGGGTGCTTCCCAATGATGCAACCTTTGCATATTCCCTTCAAGGATTTGATCATAGGAAGGCCATCAACCATGAAATTTTTCTGTAGCAGCTGCAAATATTTATAATTTAGGTGTCCAAACCTCTCATTCCATAGCCTACTAACCTCATTTCCATGAGTTAGAACAACGGTGGGTTTGTCATGTGGTAAAAAGTGTGAAAATTCATATGCTTTTGAAGCATGATTTGCTTTTCCAACCGCAATAATTTTTCCACTTTGAATATCATAAATTTCAACTTTGTTAGGAATAATACAACTTTCTTTGGTGAACTAGTGTGTCTCATCTGATAAACAGAAAGAAGATTCAAAGCTAAGGATGGAACATAGAGCACATTGTGAAAATTGCCATGCTCTAAATGAATAGTACCTTTGCCCTTTGAAAAGATCTGAGAGTCATCTCGCATGTGGATGGAGATTGTGCTGTTGGGATCAAATGATGATAGATAATGTTTATTTGCAGCCATGTGTTTCAAATCTCTAGAATCAATGACTAGAGTTGGACAAGTCGAAACAGTTGCCATGAGTGCATGACCTCTCTTGATATGATCATTATTCTCCTTCTTCCTTGCACCATCAGGAAGGGTTATATTGTTTTTCTCTAAAATAAGTGCCATATGATCTATGGTTTTCTTCATGCATGAGATTTCATGATGATAGCCATTGCTGCAATAAGAACAATTAGATCTCTCTTTTCCCTCTTTCCCTTTTTGCTTGATTCTTGAACCGAATGGCTCATCCGCTTACTTGTTTTTCTCTCTTTGCTTGGACGTGCCAAACCTTGGCTTCTCTTTCTTTTTCTTCCCTTTTCCATTCATAGCCTTGGATCCTACAACAAATAATTCTTGGTCTTTGGAGCATATGGTCCCCATTTGAATGCGTTTATCATGCTCCTTCGTCACGGATTCAATGACAACACTTAAGGTAGGCATTTTCCAATTTGGGATTGCGAGCTTCCCGGAATTGAATGTAGAGACAAATACCGAATAGTCTTTTCAAATTTTTGAGAGAATACAAAGAATCAACTGTTAATCTTCCTTTACAACTCTACTTTTCTTCAATTTCAATACCAAGTGCTTTAATTTTGTGAAAAAATCATTTATGGTTTCAAAATTCTCAGGATTCAAAGCAATCAATTCATTTTCCAATTGAAAACACCGCATTGCGTCTTTCTTTCCAAAGAGCTTTTCAAGTTGCTTGCATATTGATTTTGGAGTATGTTAAAATTTAATATGCTAAGACAGAAAATAGCAGCATTACATTCCATTTCATAATAATAGCATATACGGGATCACTGAAGAAACAACAAGCATAGCATAAACACAAGAGACACAGATTTATCCTGGGAAACCCTCATGGGGTAGAAAACCCAGTAAAGCTTCCTCAATATAGATGACCAGCAATATACAAAGATGCAAACCAATGACATGATCTCCTCCTCCACCATAGCAGACCTCTCCTCCACAAGTGCGCCTCTCTCAAGTGAGTGAGTGTCTCAAATGAGGAACACACCTCCTCTATTTATACATTATTCTGACATATCTTTTACACAAGTACATGTAGGCTCGTATTTAACCATTAGGTTAAATACCCTATTATGACTGACTGGGCCGATCCCTCTAGGATGGTCTAATAACCCTTTGACCCACATAACACATACAAGGCCGACCCCCACTAGGGAAGTCTAATAACCCATGTTACCAAATTCCGACGGAGGAATAAACATCTCCGGATATACAATAATATCTTCAAGGAGGAATGAAACATCTCCAGAATAATAAAGTACAAATATAATATTCTTTGAAGTTACAATATCTCAACACTCCCCCTTAACGAGAAGGATATTATAACAGCATCTGCATGAGCAAGGAGTCATCAACATCATACATGATACATCTATAAATCATTGGAAGCTTTCTCAACATCATCAGTAACTCAACCAGTTACTGGAACATCTTCAATACTGGAACATCAACATCTTTAGTACCGAGTCTTTATCTTCTGCAGCACTCAAACAGCTACATCAATATCTGAATCCTCATGATCGTCAGCATCGTCATCACACGATCATCAGCATCATCATCACACGATCATCAGCATCGTCATCACACGATCATCAGCATCGTCATCACACGATCATCAGCATCGTCATCACACGATCATCAACATCATCATCACACGATCATCAGCATTGTCACATCATCCTCAGCAGCATCATCATTACATGATCAACAGCATCGTCATCACATGATCAATCCAGTTCTCTTTAGGACCTATGTCCAAGGATGATGCAATCCTGTCATGTACCTTTTGAACCGAAGTCCAGGGACGATCCAGTCCTATCATGTACCTTTTGAACCGAAGTCCAGGGACGATCCAGTCCTGTCATGTACCTTTTGAACCAAAGTCCAGGGATGATCCAGTCCTATCAATTCTTGGAGACCTCATGTCTACGGCTCAGTTCACAGGACCAAAGTCCAAGGATGATCCAATCCTTACCATACATTTAGGACCATGTCCAAGGATGACTTAATCCTCAACCGTACATTTAGGACTACATCCAAGGATGACTTAATCCTCCACTGTACATTTAAGACTATGTCCAAGGATGACTTAATCCTCCACCATACATTTAGGACCACATCCAAGGATGACTTAATCCTCCACCGTACATTTAGGACCACGTCCAAGGATGACTTAATCCTCCACCGTACATTTAGGTCTACGTCCAAGGATGAATTAATCCTCAACCGTACATTTAGGACCATGTCCAAGGATGACTTAATCCTCAACCGTACATTTAGGACTACGTCCAAGGATGACTTAATCCTCAACCGTACATTTAGGACTACATCCAAGGATGACTTAATCCTCCACCGTACATTTAGGACTACGTCTAAGGATGACTTAATCCTCCACCGTACATATAGGACCACGTCCAAGGATGACTTAATCCTCCACCGTACATTTAGGACTACGTCTAAGGATGACTTAATCCTCAAACGTACATTTAGGACCACGTCCAAGGATGACTTAATCCTCCACCGTACATTTAGGACCATGTCCAAGGATGACTTAATCCTCCACCGTACAGTTAGGACCACGTCCAAGGATGACTTAATCCTCCACCGTACAGTTAGGACCACGTCCAAGGATGACTTAATCCTCCATCGTACATTTAGGACCACGTCCAAGGATGACTTAATCCTCCACCGTACATTTAGGACTACGTCCAAGGATGACTTAATCCTCAACCGTACATTTAGGACTACGTCCAAGGATGACTTAATCCTCCACTGTAAATTTAGGACTGCGTCCAAGGATGAATTAATCCTCAACTGTCCACCAAGGACTTCATTCTTGAAGACATACGTCTACGGCTCTTCTTTCAGACTGAAGTCCAGGGATGATCCAATCCCCTCACATGTTCACCAAGAACTTCATTCTCGAAGACATATGTCTACGGCTCTTCTTTCGGACTGAAGTCCAGGGATGATCCAATCCCCTCACATGTTCACCAAGAACTTCATTCTTGAAGACATACGTCTACGGCTCTTCTTTCGGACTGAAGTCCAGGAATGATCCAATCCCCTCACATGTTCACCAAGAACTTCATTCTCAAAGACATACGTCTACGGTTCTTCTTTCGGACTGAAGTCCAGGGATGATCCAATCCCCTCACATGTTCACCAAAAACTTCATTCTCGAAGACATACGTCTACGACTCTTCTTTCGGACTGAAGTCTAGGGATGATCCAATCCCCTCACATGTTCACCAAGAACTTCATCAAAACATGTGTCAATCATGTATCCTCATCATCAAAACATGTATCCTCATCATCAAAACATGTATAACAAAACATGTATCCTTATCATCAAAACATGTATAACAAAACATGTATCCTCATCATAACATCTATCATCAAAAGCATGTATATCTATAATCAGCATGTATGCATCTATCATCAAAAGAAAAATATAAGATTCCTAAATCTAAATAATTCTAAGCAACTAGGTGCAGTAAATAGGTAACCTCATCATTGATGAGATAGACTTGTTATCAGATACTATGCTACTCCCCCTTTCGAGGAGGGTCCTTTTGAACTATATCAAGCTTGTATCAAAAGTATTCAAACTTTACTCGAGACAGAGGTTTAGTCAAGATATCAGCAATCTGATCCTCAGTGCTTATATATTTGAGCTTGATAGCTCCTCTTTGCACCATATCTCGTATATAGAAGTATCGGATCTCTATGTGTTTTGACTTATCGTGGAACACAGGATTTTCAGTCATCTTAATGCAGCGTTGATTGTCACACATAATCACAGTGGGATCCATTTCTAAGTCAAACACTCCATATAATAGCTTTTGAAGCCACACTGCTTTACAGCTAGCAAAGCAGACAACCATATATTCTGCTTCAGTAGTACTGAGAGCCACACTAGATTGTTTCTTGATGAACCATGAGATCATGGCAGATTCAAGACTATAACATCCACCTGATGTACTCTTTCTGTCTGAGACACTTCCTGCCCAATCAGAATCTGAGTAACCATGTAAACGGAGTTCATGACCTCCAAGATAATATAGACCAAAAATCTAATGTACCTTTTAGGTACCTCACTACATGCTTTGTAGCTATTAAGTGCACCTTTCTAGGTTCTACTAGATACTGACTTAGGGTATTTACAACAAAGCATATATCTGGCCTAGTATTTGTTAAATACATCAATGACCCAACGATTTGTCTATATAGGGTTAGGTCCACAAAATACGATGATTCATTAACTAATAACTTCAAGTTGGAGTCCATGGGAGTGGCCATGGCTTTATACTCCAACATATCAAATCTTTTTAGAAACTTCACAGCATACTTACCTTGATTTAAAAGATACCTTTTGGATCTTGCCATACTTCTAGACCTAAGAAGTAGTGCATTAATCTGAGATCTTTCATTTTCATTTCTGCAGCCATTTTCATGACCTATTTCTCATTCCTTGTCAGAAAGAGATCATCGTCATACAATAATGGTATGATAGGTTCATCATCCACAACCTTAAGGTAAAGGTTAGGAATAGCTTTAATTCTGGTAAAGCCCAAGCTTTTTCATGAAGCTGTCAATTGTCCATTATTCACACTCGGCATTGAGTGATCTTCTGCATATCTATCTATGCCATCTCTCGTCAGATGGGTCTACTAATATGAGCCTCAAAATCATTCGAACTCTGTGGTGAGTTCCTTCTTGCATCCATGTCATATGTGTATAGAAGCCATATTCAACATTGTAGCAAAGGTTGAGACCCACATCACCCATGATGATCATTAAGCTCATCAATTGACTACCGATCCTGGGTACCCATACAGAACCTGATTACATTATTAAGAGAATGGTCTTATCTAGTCCCTTGGAGCAAAACATCTCATCATGATTCTCTTCCTCTTTCTAAGAGAATCTCTTAACCACAAGCTTTCTATAGTGTGTTTTATTTGTAAATCTTTTGTTGAACATCCATCGCTTGTTCAGAGTTCATCATTCATCATGATCTTTCCTACAAATCAAAATTAAGTACATGATTAGTAATACTTCATAATCATCAAATCATATTGACATGATAACCTATTATGCATACAGATATCATTTACATAGTTATGCAACTATTTTGACCAATACCTTGGCACAACACTTTCCCATATCCTGTATGCATACAGTGGCTATCTAGATGCCTTCCATCTCTACCAGAACATACTATCGAGAGTGTGCACAGCTCTCAACATGTCAGCAAAGAGGTTTCATTCTAGACAAGCAACAATGGAATGTTTGTCCAACTTACCAATCATATGCATATTAGTAGTATACTGTTCAATGCTTTATGAATGTTTACACTTAGCATGATATATTCTAGGAATAAAAAAATGCATACAAGAAATATCATTTACTATTTCTAATAACAACTCAAATACTTATCTTTTATGTTTGTGTGGTTGCCTCCCGCTTGATCTTCTGTATGTCTTCTAAACTTCTATTCATTCTGTACCACTGTGCATGCTCAAGTGTACACTAGTGTCATCCTCATGATCTCATACACAAACATACATTCATTAGTATATTCTCAATATTATCAAAACATTCTAATTCTAAATAATCTTGAATATGTACAGTCATGATCATTAGTATTCAGGGTTTCAAGGAAGTCTTCTTTTACTCATGCATATTCTTGTTTGATCTAGTTAGTTAAATAATCAACCAAGATAAGAGACATAATATGCATAAAACCTTGATTACTAACCAATCATACCAAGTATACTTACACAAGGTAAGATTCTAACATGACATAGGAAAACATACCTGGATTAGTATACCTGCTTAGTTATGTACAACATACCTAAACAATCTCTTCAATGATTTAGAGATCCTGAGCTAGAACCTGCATGTCTCATAGGTTAAACATAATATAACAAAGTCATACATACCTCGTGAGTCTTTGTCTTCATGTTGTCATGGTCATGGAACTTGATTTGTCTTTTGTGATGTACCTGTATCTTGTTAGCAGACAACATCAACCTCACACAACACCATAATGCATAAGTATAATCATATAGCCCTAATCAATGAATGTCTTCGATCATTCACATGCATTCATATTGTTACTAGGGTGATAAGACAATTAATAACATTAATCAATATTGTACTAATAAATAACATGAAGACAAACACATTATGAACTTAATCAAGAATCAAATTTCAAGGCATACCTGAACCTCCTTAAGTCATACATGTCGAGACTTTTTGTAGTCTTCTTATGTAAGGCCTTAGCCTCAACTCCCCCTGAAACTTGATCTGGAGCTTGATTAGGGTTTGCTAGAGAAACCTTAAAAATTCAATCTTTGACTTTCACACTTCTGAATGGATGGAAGAATGTGTCTTGCTAAGCTGATCAAACTAGCATTCTTCAATTTTGAAATCTCCAAACTTTGACCCGTCAAAATTGCCTTCGAAACTTCTGGATCTTCTAGACAGGAACCCGAACTAGGGTTTGATGAAGCCCGGTCTTCTACCCAACCAAAAATTCGATCTTGGTCTCTAAATTTCAATTTTCCTGAGTAGCATTCAGCCATCGACTCCGATTCCAAAAATTCTAACTTTCTCCGAAACCCTAAATTTCGGAAGCCATGAATAAAGGTGCTCCAAAAATAATTCTGTTTTGACATAAATATGTACCTGATTGTTTCTGCTGTAACTCTGAAATTTTCACTCCACAGGGTCTGAAAACTTTTTATTCAGTATCCTGACCTGTCATCTTTCCATCCTGACAGGTGTGACCTCAATTGGATTTTCTGAGAGAGAGTTATGCCAAGTGTCGCAACGTGACCTGTTTATGGGATAATACAGGAGAGCAAACTTGTATGGCGTGCCATGTGTCACTGTTTGAACTTTGGCCTCTGAAAAATTTTCCTGAGATAGATCAGTCTATTATATTTCCATCCTAATAGGTCTGACATCAATTGGACTCTCTGAGAGAGAGTTATGCCAAGCGTCGTAACGTGACCTGTTTATGGGATAAAACAGGAGAGCAAAATTGTACTCCATGCCACGTGTCACTAGTTCAGTTTAGGCCTCTGAAAAAGTTTCTTGAGATAGTACAGTCTGTGTACTAGCTGTCACTTTTTACTAAATTTCATTTGGAGCTCCCTAGTCCAAGTTATGACCTTTTTTCCTAGGTCACCTGATTTTGACTGAGATCTGGAAGAGGCAGAAACCCTAACTTGTACTGATCATAACTTACAATGTACAATGAATATGAGGGTGCCCTTTGGACAAAAGATACCTAGAGATGTTATCGACGGCCTGTAAAGGTTTCATATCCTGAACCTTTTCCAAAATGGATTTATAGCGAAAGTTCCACGATGACTGGTTTTTTCTATATAAAACCCTAACCTTCAAATTGTCGTAAGTAAAGCAAGTGTCGTAAGTGCCATACCTTGCCTTCCTTCAGTTTAGCTCTGATACCATGTTTAGAATTTAATATGCTAAGACAGAAAATAGCAGCATTACATTCCATTTCACAATAATAGCATATACAGGATCACTGAAGAAACAACAAGCATAGCATAAACACAAGAGACACAGATTTATCCTGGGAAACCCTCATGGGGTAGAAAACCCAGTAAAGCTTCCTCAATATAGATGACCAACAATATACAAAGATGCAAACCAAAGACATGATCTCCTCCTCCACCATAGTAGACCTCTCCTCCGCAAGTGCACCTCTCTCAAGTGAGTGAGTGTCTCAAATGAGGAACACACCTCCTCTATTTATACACTACTCTGACATATCTTTTACACAAGTACATGTAGGCTCGTATTTAACCATTAGGTTAAATACCCTATTATAACTGACTGGGCCGACCCCTCTAGGGTGGTCTAATAACCCTTTGACCCACATAACACATACAAGGCCGACCCCCACTAGGGAAGTCTAATAACCCATGTTACCACATTCCGACGGAGGAATAAACATCTCAGGATATACAATAAGATCTTCAAGGAGGAATGAAACATCTCCAAAATAATAAAGTACAAATATAATATTCTTTGAAGTTACAATATCTCAACAGAGTAGACAATCCACTAAGGTGGAAATGAAGATCCTTGGAAATATTGAGGCAAATAAGACCATATGCTTTATCCAATTTGTTGAAGTGCTTGGATTTCTCATTGAGAGTATTTGGCTCAACTTCGTGGCCCATGGTTACTCTGTAGTACCCTTTTGAGCGCAACACAATCTCCATGTTATTCTTCCATTCAAAATAATTGAAGGGAGTGATAAGCTTTGAAGAAGAAGAATCCATCTCAATGATAGCGAATGCTAATGGAGGTGTGATAAAACCTACAAATCACAATAAAACAAGAACAATAAGGTCGAAAAATTCACCCTTTTAGAGTTGCATCACACCCGGCATAGGAGATCAAGCAAGCTTGAAGATCCAATGATCTATATCCAGGAATTCTGTGGAAAGCTCACGGCTTCTGGAGTGGATTGGAGAGAAATTTCAGTCTTGCATGCACATGAGTGAATGCACATGAGATTTTGCATGCCCCTGCTGAAATATTTTTGTGAGCAATTCACTCAATCTTCATGTAGAACACCTGCAGAAAAGAAATAGTGTTCCTGCCATGGATCTGATACCATGTGAAATTAAGCACAACAGATCTAATTGAACAACTAAATCAATTACAAAGATGAAACTAAGAAAATAAGTGTAAACTGTGCAAAAGGATTGCAATAGTGCTCTATTGAACTCAGAATGGTAGAATACAATACAATACAGTCACAATGACTGAGCAATTCGAATTAACCAAGGAAGTCATTCAAATATACTGCATGGAATAGCTTGGCTCCAACTAGGAGTCCTCATCATCATATCAGTGGAGTCATCAATGCACAAGTAACGGTCAACCCAGTGTCAAATTGTGTCCAACTAAGTGTGGTGGGTGTAACTGGAACATGTAGGCACTAACTGAATGGAGGCTCAATGGAGGGTGCATGAGGAGCTAATTGGAGTAAGAATAGGAAGTCTAGTCTCACTGGAGGTCCAACGGAGTGATACAATCAATTAGGAATCAATATAGCCTTGAATCAAGAAAATAAAACTAGATAACTGAAGTGAACTGAGTGGTAGGTGAAGAAGGGTTCCTTTCTCAAGTGGTAGGTGAGAAGTGGGCACCTTCCTGACTAGGAGGGCTAAAACTGCAAGGAAATAAGCTCCCGGGTGCTGCCAAACTGGGGATAAGGTGTTGGAGGCATCAAACTGGTGACTGGGATGCATGCATATAACTGGGATGCATGCATGCAAAGTACAAAACTGAATCGTGAGATATCCTAACATTCCACACTCCCTAGATTATATCTCGGTCATCGATTTGTCTTAATCTTATGACCCAGATTTAACCCGACGGAATTAATAAATATGTTGATTTTTTTCTGTTTTCTTTTATCATTTTTCATTTTCGAAAATTTCTTACTGTCTGTCTTTTATTGCGATTTTTTACCAGGTTTTGTTTTCACCATTTTTTTTTTTAGCTTGCACAGGTTTGTTTCATGTCACTTTCTTATTCAATTGTTCAAGTTTTTTTGCATAGGTTGGTTTTGTGTCACCCTTTTTGGTTTTTTAAAAATTATCTAGAACTATCATGCTCTAGCTTGTCAAAGAGCCTACCTTTCCATGGTCTTAGTTTTCACAAAAATGTGTTTGATGACAAATTTAACAACCTGCCAAAATAGGGTTTCAAGTTGCTTTTACATTGGAGTAGCAAAACTGCCTAACTGGCCTTAGGGAAATGCCCGCCATAGTTTGTGGGTGGAAGAAAATGCTCACCATTGTTTGTGGGTGGAAGAAAATGCCCGCACCATATGGTCATCTTGTAGGTTGTTGTTTTGTCTACATAACCATGTTCTCATATTGACTTGAAAGTTCCTGAGGAAGAAGTTATGGATCTGCCAAAACAGTGTTTGAGGTAGATTGGACCAAGTCTAGGAAAGTGCAAAAATTGTCTAAGTGTAAAACCATTGGTAATGGCTCAGTAAAATGCCCGCCATGTCTTGTATTTTATGTCTTAAATCATTTTGAGAGTATGGATCTTTAGAATGTTGTTTGGTGCATCCAACCATTGTCTGAAATTGTCCAAAGAGTCTCTGAGGAGGAAGATATTAATTTGCCAAAAGTGGCTCTAAGATTGATTTGCACTACTCTAGTAAAATGCCCATCGAGGAGAGAAAGAGTCTTCAAGAGGTGAAATTGATTTAGATGAAGTAAAATTCCCACCGACCCTTCTTTTGCCTAGTATTACTTTCACACTAGTTCTAGACTTCAAGAAGGGTCGTCCAATCCTTCTTGCGCTCACCATTCTGGATACAGGTGAATTGTTGGATATAGGTGTTCTCAATTATCTACTAAACGAAGGGTCGGCTGACCCTTCTTGTGCTTAGTATTTTTCCATTATTCACGATTCTGGTTATACATGAACTGATGGCCTAGCCTTAGTATTTTTCCATTATTGACCATTCTGGTTTTCGGTTGTAAATGTTTTCTTTTCGCAACGCGCAACCCGCAATTGCGGATTGTGGGAATGTTGTATATATTTCCAAAACTTTAAACCCCCGTAACTCGTCTTCCGCATTCCCCAGATTAGATCTCAGTCGTCGATTTGTCTTAATATTACGGCCTAGATTTAACCTGACAGAATTAATAAATATGCTGATTTTGTTTCTGTTTTCTTTTATCATTTTTTATTTTTGAAAATTGCCTCTTGTGTGGATTTTACTGCAAGTTTTTACCAGGGGTCGTTTTCGCCATTTGTGTGGATTTTTCTGCGAGTTTTTATCATGGGTCATTTTTGCGAGTTTTTACCAGGGGTCGTTTTTGTGACTTTTTACCAGGGGTTGTTTTCGCAACTTTTTACCAGGGGTCGTTTTCGCCATTTTTTCAGCTTGCACAGGTTGGTTTCGTGTCACTTTCTTATTCAATTGTTCACGGTTTTTTCCTATTTTGAGTTTTTTTTTTATTTGTGTTTATTTATTCATCAGATTTATCCAGTTTTTCAAGCATGTCTCACAACACTCACTGCAAAAATTCCTCAAAAAGATCTTTTGAACAAGACTCAAACTTTGGCATCCTTGCCGACACCAGCGATAAGGTTTCTAAGACACCAAATCGATTGGTCCAAAATTTACTCCATCTTTGACAATGACAACCTAACTGATATACAGAGTGATCACCTCTCCTATGAAAATATTAGGGATTCACAACTCCATGCTATAGCTGCCAGAACTCCTATCCTTCCCTACACTGATGCAGTTAAGTGGATTATAGACCATGCTAACCCTAAAGATTGCTCTTTCAATGATAGTGTAGGGTCTCAATTGGCTACTTTTGACCCTGAGGTTTTTACCAGAGCTTAAACCCTAAAACCAGTTGTTCAACCCCTCAATGTTGCATTCCTTGAGTCATCAAAGAGTAGGTACAATTTCAATGAAATGCTGAAGTCTTGGATGCACAGACTGACAAATTTCATGCTCAGGGATGATAAATTATACCCAATTTCCTAGTTCAAAGAGGCTTATTTTCTTCTGGAAGCCATGCTATGCAGACTTTATGGTCTCCCTAACTGTTCTGTATTCAAAGCTGAATGGGATCCTATCGCCCATCATGTCCTAACAACGGGGCAGTCATTCCCTTGGGCTTCAATTTTATCAGCAGAGTTAAAGAAAACCATTGAGAAATATCAAAAAACAACAGCTACGAGGAAGCCATACTTCTTATTCTCTGCATTTGTAATTGATGTTTTCTATATAGATTTTCAGTATCCCACCATGGGGTGAAGTTGGGCTAATTCCTCACCCCCTGTTCATATTTATTGTTCTACCTTATGTAAATAAATTTTGCTCCCTTTCTCTATGACATCTGCCACCATTTCTTTAGTGCAATTTACGAGCAGATTTTCAAGGTAGATACCCCTACCTTTTCTCCCTATGCCAGAACTCTCATCCCTACATTGGGTGACTAGTATGTGGGAGAAGCCTTTTATTACATTAGAGTATGGGGAAACAGTACTGTACATTTGCTACCAAGAGTTGTCCCTTATAGACTGTTACTTGAGGAGATATCTTATCAGACTGTTACAGATTATGTCTACGTTAAGCTCACTGGTCGCAAAAGGAAGGGATGGCCTAAGTTCCCTTTAAACCTTGGGCCTTTGGTTATCCCAACTTCAGCATGGGTTGCAACACTGGGAGATAGGATTGTTTCTTTGAAATTGGGATTTGCTCCCAAAAGAACTCATGACCCCAAAGGATTTCTAGAGGCTCACTTAAAACATTAGCATATGAAGAAAGGTTATACACATCAAGACATCCCTAATGACTCTATTTATCAGGGAGTTAATCTTTTCTTTGAAGTCTCACTGAGGGCAAAGAGAAAAGAAGAACATAGCCATATCTTTCAGTATCAGTGCGAGCTTAAAACCAAGGTTTTGAGCTATAGAAGCATGGAACTCAAGCTTGATGAGAAAAAAAGAAAATATAGGGAAGAACAGGAGGCTCACAAATCCAGTGCTCCTTTGATGCTGACCTACCCAGATGGAGACAAAGGAAAAGGACTTATGGAGGATACTCTGAAGTTGAAAATTGCTGCAGAATTAAAGATGTGGATGCATGCATCTCAACAATTGAAGCAAAAATTAGCACAGATGGCCTCGGTGTTGGATACCCAAGTGGTTGCAGTACCCAAACCCACTACTGATATTCAAGTGGCTGCTATAGCCAACCTGATTAGTGATGTTCAAGTGATTGATGTGAGTAAACCATCTAATTGACAAAAATTCAAACTTTTTCCTTTGAAGTTCCTACTCTTAATATTAAAGACAGTGATGTGGAAGATGGAACACTTCCTTCTATGACTGTGGTGCAGGAGGAAACGGAAAGTTCTCAGGAAATCACAGATTTGTTGGATGCCATATTCATGGATGATCTTGTCCCAGATCAACAGTCTCTTGAAACCACTACTGCTGTTGATACCACAACTTTAGCACTCTTACTTTCATCCATTCAAGCTCTTTCCACATTATCTTTTGGGGTAACACCACCATCCACCATATCCCAGTTATTTGATGGAATAACTTCCATTATGTTCCATCTCCAACCGTGTTAGTTCCACTTTCCATTCCACCATCAATTGTTGTAGAGATCCAGTGTTCAACAGTCTCTCTGCAATCACCACCATCTATTTCATCACCACCAGCCAATGATGTCAAAATATCAGTTGTTCCTTCTTCACCATTAGTTGATGGTGCATCCTTTTCACTTACTGAATTTTTTACTTCAATCCCTACTCCAAACTCTCTACCCTCAGTACCTGAAGTTATCCCTTCTCCACTAACCACCTCTCAGATTACTATGACAATACCTAATACCATTGTTACTCAGACAACCCCAATAATTGCAACAGATGTGGCTACATTTTCCACTGAATTAGTATCTACTTATGAGGAAGATATTGTAACCTCCCTTGGAGATTATTTCTGTAGAAAAAAGGCTAAGGCAGTGGTGAAGAAGAGTAACAAAAGAGGTAGAGATCAGGATGTGTTGCAGGGCCCCTTTACTAACAAATCATTTGGGCCAAGCAATTAGATGACATACAACAAGAAGCATTGTATACTACTACTGCCATGGGTGCTTTTGCAGGTGCCAATTTTGATTCAGTAATCACACTGAATAAGGAAATTGATGTCAAGAAGGAGGAGCTCAAGAAACTTCAAGAGCAGCTGGTTAAGGCCAATGAAGAACATGAAGCTGACAATCATGAACTGAGAAAATCATTTGAAAATAAGGTTGAAGACCTTAAAGAACAAAATCCTTCTCTTCAAGTCCAATTGCAAGATGTTGAAGCTTTGGACACTGCCAATGTTGAAAAGATAGTTGTGCTTGAACAAGAGCTAAAGGATGCAACTGCAAGTGAAGCCTCCTCTTCCTTTTATAAGTTCACTCAGCAGGAATTTAAAGATTTGTCCAATTAGGTGAATGAGGAGCATCACGAACTCCTAACTGAACTGTTTAATGCATTGAATGAAATTCAGGAGACCCATAATGATTTTGAAAAGGTGCATGTTATCTTTAACCAACAAGTGGATAGGAGAGAAAAAGCTTCCAAAGCCATTGATGACATAGTTGATTGGCAGAGTTACATTAAGGATAAACTAGATTATATTCCAACGCTAGATAGCTTCAAGTTCAAGAAATTTAGAACTTCCATGAATGCCTGGTAGAATGTTCTTGACATGGTAGATGAAACAATAACTAAGGAAAAAGCTATTTGTGGTAGGAGATGGTATGTTGTGGATGGAATCATGGAAACATTGAAATTTCCTATGATGGATCTCATAGAGGAGGCTTGTCCTGCTAAATTGATGATTGAATAAGTGGAAAGTAGATGTGAGGAGGTCAAAGAAAAGATCCGATAGCTTGAGCATATTCAGATTGAGGATGTGGACAAGTTCATCAAGCAGCCGATCAGTTTGGAAGTCAAGGTCCACATCTATCTGCGCACTTGGAATAAGCTTGATAAAAACGAGTTGGGGCTTGAATCACACAACTATCCCGATGTTGATGAATTGTTAGAAATTAGGACCAAGTGGCAAGCAACCCTTGGTTATCCTTAGTTTAGTTGATTTTGTAATCCCTATTTTCATGGGATGGCTATCCTTTGTAATCAATTTATAAATATCATTTAAAGGATATAAGTCTCATGGGGAAGGGGGGGAGATAATTTCCAGAGAAGGACTAGAGAAATGATGTTTCACTTGTGATCTTGTGATTTTTTGTAGGCCAATGAATCAAAGTTAGTTTCTTTTTGGCATCTTCTTTGTTTATGCTATGAAACTATATTGTTTTCATTTTGCAATCAATAATTAAATACACTAATCTACAATCTGGATTTGTCTTAATTGATGATCTGTGTGTTTTTTAATGTTTTAAGTGAATTTATTTTATTAAAACATTTATTTATTTCTGCAAATGATTAACAGACATTAGTAAATTAATGTTAATTTTTCAATTAGCATTTATCCACCTTGTTACCTAAGGTTGACTTATCCACCTTACCATCTTGTGAGGGGGTAAGGTTGACTTATGTACCTTATTCCCTAAACCCTTGTTCTATAAACCTTATGATAAACCCAAAACGCATACCCCTAAGCCATATTCTTAGTGGGCAATTAATTATTATTAATTTTAATTAATCTAGAGATTTAGTGGCTAATCGTGATTATGGATGGAGAAATGTGTTCCTCCGGGATAGCCACGTGAGATCCCAAAGGAGGACACGGGGTTTCCTCGGTGATCTAGAAGGAAGTGGGGCAGGCTGTTGTACGCACTACTGGGGTGTTTGGACATCAGTCGAAGGGGATGCACATAGAGCATGGGGGGTGTGACAGCTGAGGGAGAAGAAGTGCGAGAATCTTGGAAAAATTGAGTGAGATATCTTTGGTTAATGTCTGGATCTCAGGTCGAGGGTGAACTTGGGAGATGAAATAGTCCAGGCTAGACAAGTTCCAAGGTTGGGTGGAGTGTGGCTCACATGCAGCTAGCTAGTTTCCACATTCATGTGAAATTAAGATAAGTGTATCTATGTATGAATTATAATGTTCATGTATTTAATTATGCTTGATGTGTTCAATCTGTGGAATGAATGTATAAATAAATGTATGCCATGAATATGCTATGTTAAGCCTATTAGAATGTTATATTCATGAATGAGGTTTCTTTCAATTGCATAAGCTATCTGTTGTATTAATTGTGTAGGTGAATGATGAATGGCTAAACTCCATTTATGTAATACATGTATTCTTATGCTGTCACAACCTCATTGATGGATGGATGCCTCCAGTATGTTCTTAGAATGATAGGCATAAGCCTAGTTATGAAGTTGTTAATTACATGCTTAATAACTTAACTTAGAAAATTAACTTAATATGATGATAATGACTGTTATGTAATTGCAGAATGTGAAACAATATGAATCAAGTCAAGAAATTTACTGATGCATAACCTGCATATAAATCATATGAATTATAAATCAAGCACATAGATTTATATGTTTTATTATTTAACAATAAAATTTAAATAGATTTACTAGATATATGTATAAAAACCAAAATGAATCAAGGAAACTTTATACACATAACAAAAGAAAGGAAAAGAGAAACTAACTTAAATTCTTTTAAGATTGTAAAACATTACAATTCTCGAAGTACAGAGTTTCTCCAGTTCTCTCCTTCGATGGTTCCCCCCCATTCATGCAATTTTCGAAGGGAAGATTGCCACTATCCCTTTTGCAAGGCTACTTTTTACATTTCCAATACTTAATCTTGAAATTTTAAAATAGATTTTAGCAAATTCAGACTTTGATTTTGCATTTTTGGAAACCAAACTCGACACTTTACAAGAATTAAAATCACAGTGAAATTGAACATACTACTACAAACAAACATTCAGGTGTATTATTTAACAAAATACTTTCTTTTTCATTTTATTCACTATTGGCCTCACATCGCTCATGCCATTCAGGTGCAGCAAGCAAGGCCATAATCGATCTAACAAGAATGTGTCATTGACATCTTCACAAGTATAATTTTTTGTTATAATACAGTTCCATTCCTCATTAGAAACATGTTTTTCTTCTGAGTCATTAACAATCACTGTATCTTTCCGATCCCAACCATGGATCAAAGTGTGCCAAACTATACTTAAAGGATTGCGAAATACATAAGTATTTCCATCACCCTGAAAACCCTCTCTGGCTACGGAAGAACAATCTTCTTGTGTTAAAATTAATCTAAATTGTTCCCTTTTCGATCTTGTTATTTGTAATAATCTACGCAAAAATTCGTCAACATTTTTTCATTGAGAAGATGTCCATACCCTAACCTCAAAAATACTAAAGCATTTTTCAAAAACTTCCCTTAAGCCTGGACGTATAAAACAAGACTTTGTTGATGTTTCGATGTACGGTGGTCATCGCAATCTAGGTTTCTATTTTCTATGTAATGCGTGTAAAAAAATGCCATTGAAATAAAAAATGATCAATGGTTTACTAGAAACAAATCTTCTAGTACTATCTGCAAACAAAAAACACACACACAACCCAGTCAATAAAATATTATGGTTCAATGTTTCTAAGTATATTGCTTTCATGTTCAACAATTTTTGAAACACATTACCAGATACATGGTACGATGTCCACAAATAAGATGAGAACTGTGCAATAAAACTTACATCAATTGAATGTAGGAGTTGTAGAAAATATACAAATCACTAAATGAATTTTTTTTGTATAATATGACGGTTATTTGAAATTGAATGTGTTTAACCAATGCCTCATTTTTGAACGAGGCCCGAGATAGTTCAATAGAGAGCACAACATTGTTTTTATAGTTATATCTCTCTCTTGTGAACCGTCAAATTTCCAACTAGTTGGCATTTTCAAGCAATTTTCCTTGCTATTATTTGCTTATTGATATTGCCTTTCATCTATAAACAACATGTCTGTTTGTTTATATATATCTCCATATTGGATAAGTACATCCTTGAACCAGTTTTTGTATATGTTCTGTACTTCACCAACATTATAGTATGCAGACATTGAGTGATTATAAATAGTACTAAGTTTACATTGCTCTCGACAGCAAATAAATACAAATTCTTCATTTTTCAACCATTCAAATATACCAAGGAAATTTTTAATTTCCATGTTGTCGAGCGAGGAAAACCACAGATCAACGTTGAAATGTTCTCTGGAAACACTGATAATTTTGGGGATGAACATGCGTGTATAATAACGATAGAAATTATGGAAAATGAGGTTGTTTGGAAGAATCTTCAATCTTGGATAACATCCGAACTCCAAAGAGAAATCCCTCTACTCCCAGGACAAATAGTTTCTTTTGTGATGATATCCTGACTGCATACAAGAACAGTGACTATATATATAGCAACAACAACAACACTTTGTTCATGAATTTAATGATTACAACCATGCAACTATACATGAAGATGTTGATTTCCAAAGATTGATACAAAAATAACCCAAAATTTCACAGATTCAATCGATTTTATAAAAGCATCACACTGAACTAATAATATGTTACATTTAGATGAAAATAGCAACATCTCTAGAAAAAAAAAACACATTGAATGAATTAAAATAGGCAATGATAGGCTACATTTGATGGCTATTACTCAACCAGGATTCAACTAGGAGAAGGAATTGAAGGTTCTGATATCAGTTGATTCATGTATTTTACTAAAATGCTTCCAAAGTCGATGTACCAATTTAGTATCTGTCCTAGCAAACTATTCAATAAAGGGATTACTCAAAATATAGCTTTCAAATGGAAATGCTTGCTCACCATCACCCTCCAAAACAATCATTGATGTATTACTTTCCAAACTTTTCACTGGAAAATCCATCCACACACTCTCCATATTTTTTTTGTGTATTTCCTTATTGATCGTTGGTACATCTCTCTCGAAACCAAATAAATAAAAAAAATTGCTCATATAATTTATCTTTACCGCCTAACATAAAAAATTTGTAAGCAGTGGCTTCCCCTCATTGACACTACATTTAGATGACCAAATCCGAACATTGAATTTGGAAACAAGTAATTCCAAAAAATGAATGGCATGTGTTCGTGACTCATATGAAGTTCTTCTATGTTTAAATTCAAAATCACAATTTTAATTCTCTTCCCCCTTTTTTAGTCTTTCCCCTCCAACAATATTTTTTTGATTTCCTTTTTTCTCTTTTAGAGTCATTTTCTGTGACTTTCTTGCGACATAGAAAACCTTCTATTTCTAATATCAATAGCATGTTTGTATGGGCAGCTGCACATAAATATTGCTTGTCATTATATATTTCATAATAAATTTGTTTTATCAATTTAAGTAGAAAATGATCATTGTCTTTTACCTGTCAATGGCAGGCCAACATTTAACTGGTGAGTAACACCACTGGAGACACCGCATTTTGACACCAAGCCCTCTCCGGGTTCAATATTGTCCAAGCTCTCACCGTGTTCATTATTTTTCGAGCTCTCACCTTTTTCAATATTGTCCAAGCTTCCGCCTGGTCCATTATTCTCCAATATGATTTGCTGGCCAATCTCTAGGGACATCATTGATGCCAGCTCTGGTTGTGGATGATCCATATGTTGACTTGGAAATTTGCAGGTATACATTTTATATAATTTTTTGCAAGTATTCAAGGCCACTATCCCCTTTCATATTTATTTAATTTAACCATGATCTTTGAAAAATAAATTTTTACCTTCTTGTCCTATTTGTGCTCCTGTTTGGTAGTTCTTTGTGGATTCTCTATCACATTCACTTTCGTCATCGGATAGTATAATTTGATTGGACGATACCTGGGTTTGCTCTTTAGTTGAAGTTGTAGTAGAATAGGAATTTGAATAAGCTATTGAACATAACCAACCGAGAAAAGTAAAATAAAATCAAGACATCTGAAAATGTTAATAGAAATACCTTGCTTTATACCCAATTCATGATAGAAACTGTTCATAAATAGCTCTTGTTGTACTGTCTCCACAATAGAAATAACTATTATGTCTGGAGACCTGATCAAGAAACGAAGAAGCCTACCTCCTATGTACAATGAAATAAATGTGCCTTGAAAAGAGACCTGTCTAGAAACTATGTGATTCCAGAATTCCTGTGTCCTTTCTTTTGCAAACACATGGCTTCTTACACTATCATTGTTAACCTTGGTCCAAGGTAAATCAATCATCGGTAGGCCATCGTCCTTCCAATCCATATCAATTTGAGAAGTAGACAAAATATCTTATCCCTTCCAATGCTCCAACATTGTATCATAAAGAATCCTATAAACAAGTCCTTGGAGAATTCTCTATAAACTCCCTTTGTAGTATTCTGGGTAACATGTTTTTTTTATTTCTTGCTGAAAATTGTGAAATCTTTAGAAATCATACAAGAGTTTTCGATATCAACTAAAAAAATACAAGTACATGATTCTTCATTTGTTTCTAAGTAGTACAAAAACACAAGCATGTCTTGTTCTGTCCATTAACTATCACAATTACACATCTCCACAGCAACAAATTCATAGCTGATTGCTGCACCAAAAAATGCAATGGACCTGAGTGTGTTGACCAAAGATGTAGGATAAAAACATTGAAAAGAAAACTGTGAACTATTTTCGACGTCGTCAATGGACATACCCATCCTCTCTTTATTGATATATAGATTCAATATTTTCTGAGCATCATTTGGTATTTTGGTACCATTATCCACTTTAGATTTGTTCTTTCTCTTTTTACTCGAAGATTTTGCTTGCTTTCTGGACCATAAAATACTGCACAGTTGCTGGAGATGGTTTGGTGCAATTTTATATATTTCAATGACATTATGGTCAGTGACAATCTGTGATCGATCAATTTGATCATCACGATCTTTGAAATATTCAATAATCAAATGCTTGGTTGACCTCTCATCCTTGATTCATTTGCAATATTGATATAAAGTTTTTGTGCAAACGTTTTTCTCGACTGATGTGCTCATCCAAACCGATCCATTGATTATATTGTCCACCACAGTAGTTAATTCATCTTTATCAAGATCACAGAATGGTCTAAACAAGTTAGAGCCATGATTCATTATTTTATTTTGAACAAAATCATCTTGAGTGATGCTCTTGGGCGAGCATGGCAAGGAACCACTTTTGTAAAGCTCGAATACAGACATCCATTTTCTTCACAATCGATCTGATGTCAAAACAAGAGTTAGCTTGTGTTTAAGGTTGTCCTTTGTTTGAACAAGAAATATATCCATACATTCAGCTTGGAAAGACTGCAAACATATAAAATTGAATATCCCAGTTAATTTGCTAATTTCATAACATAAGCAGCAATCTAAAGACTTTGATTGATAAGAAGAAAAATTCTATACCTGCCAAGCATCACTGGAAATGTTTCCCTTTCCTGGGCAGGATGGAGTACCTTAGGATATGCTTTTCTCCCTTGCTTTTACATCTTCAGAAATGAATGGAGTGTCTGCAAATTCCTTGTTTGACAAATTTTGTTGTTTGCATAATTTGCTGATGATGTGATGAGGAACGTCTCTATGTAGAAGACGAGTTGTTTGATGCCGATACCTTGAATCGAGCTGTATATATTGATCATCTACAATTCTATGCAAAAATAGTATGTTGCCCATCCAATATATAAAAATTTACTGATGGCAAATTAATTTCTTCTTCATTTCCAGGAAGGAATCCCAATGTGGTCTCCTTATCAAAAGGTAGTATAATAACATCTCTCAATGTTGTTGTAAATGTATGGAGAAGAGATACAACCATATTTTGCACGACCTCCTCATCAACCTTTCGATATTGTAAGTGCGGAGGCACAACAACACATCTTGTTACGTCAATGGAAAAAAATTTCTCATTCAAAAAAAAGAATTTGATCTGCTCTTGTTGGACTTCTTTTGAACTTTCAAATCTCTTAGTCGCTTTCCGCATCATTGCTTTAGAAGGACTTGCTTTGATTTGTTTGGAGGAATATTTATCCACGTCTTTTACAATAAATTGGAGAAATGCTCTTCTATGGTACATAAGAATCCTTTCATGGCTTACCTTTATCGACCTCTTATTAATATTCATGTAATGCAATAGAGAGGAAGTTTTTGTAGCCAACATTCTTTTCCTCCATACCGACAAAATTCCTTTCTTCAAGGATGACGTGGTGTCAATTCTGGAATGATTAGAAACATCATACGAGGGAAAAACCCACCCTTGCTTCTCATAGGAAATTGGATCTGGATTGGGACCACTTTTCATTAGATCTGGCCGATAATTACAAACCATAAGATCAAGCTGTAGAAGGTAACACATTTTACCATCGACCACTTCAACTTGAACTCGTAATTTTTCATTAGAAACAGGATCTGCATATGTCAATATTACAGCTCTAGATTGATCTCCCTCGTCATCCAAGCAGAATAGATATAAATCCGGGTACAAATTATCTGGTTCATCCATCTCAACATACCATCCATTTGTGAATGGCTAAAGGTAGTGATATTTTTTCAATTCAAAGAACGAGATTTCGTGGTGTTTACTAAGGCTCAAAAACGCAGCCATGCTTTATCTGCAAAACAGTAAATATTAAGTAGTCAATATAAGAATGCATACAATGTCATTAATTATAAATTAGTATTTTAATATTAGATGTATACTTGCAAATGTCCATGCTAATGATCGATGGTTAAGGAACGACCCCTCATTTTCAAAATCAATTGATTGATTAAGAACAAATCTACTAGCATTATCCATAAGAGATCAAATGCACATTTTATAGAGTCTTTTGAGATAAGGATTAATCATAGAATGAGCGATCATCATAGAAGGGGTAGCCGATCCTTCTTGTTTATGTGTATGATTTTATGACATGTTTTGCATTCAAGTTTATGTGAGTTTTTGTACTTACTTTATATGTATTTAAATGGTAATTGCACATTGATTAATTGGAATACAAGTGCGTGATTGTGAAGAAGAAACACATAGTTTGAAGAATTCGTAGCTAACTGGTGAATACAGTAGAGATTCAGCGTAGTTCTGTATACTGCGATAGATACCAAGTGCAAAGTCATCTAGTGTTCTATCCCATTAGTTAGTAGATCTTAAATAGAATGTTATACGAAGATCGTAACCACATATGTGCATTGCCATGGTTAAGAGAATCTTGATTATGCAACCCCCATATTAACTTCAGGTGAGACTTCAACCTGTTTACAAGGTGATGCCGAAGGGGCCATTGAAAGGGGTTTTGTTGTGTATACACTTATCTCGTGAATCGAGGGTCGGCCGACCCTTATTGTGATCAGTCTTCTTTTGGTGTTCACCATTCTTCATATACATGAATTGACACCCTCTCCTTCAGAGGTTGAATATTTTTACAATTCCATCATAAATGAAGTGTAGGCCGATACTTCTTGTGCCTAGGATTCGCTTCATAAAATTTCTATACAACAAGAAGGGTTGGTCAATCCTTCTTCTGTTCCCCATTTTGGATACAGGTGAATTCACAATTCTCTACTAAAGGAGGGCCGTTTGATCCTTCTTGCCAGATGTCGGGAGTCGGGATAATTTTTTTTGTATGTTGTAACTTAGCTAATGTCCCTATCACCACAATTACCGAAGCTTGATGGATATCGACGACCACAAGTGTTGTTCACAAAAGTAAGATAGGATGGTTTGAGCATGGGAAGAGTGTCTCTAGCCCGCGAACAAGTTGGAAATTAGATCAACAGGTAGAAGGACAGATCTACGGACGATAGTTACTTTGGTGATTTGAGATGCACAGGGAAATGGACATTTTTAGATTTGCGAAGTTTTGGTAGAGACCACATGTTTTGATGGTGCAGATCTAGTGGGGAAAGGCATCAGTGACAGAGGTTTAGTTTGAATATTGAACATGCACGGAGTATCGGCATGTTACAAATTCATGAACCTCAGTAAAGGCCACACCTTTGGATGGTCAGGATGCGGATAAGGGCCATATTGATAGTTGATAATAACTATGCAGATCTAAGGTGCAAGAAACGGGGCATTTGAGAGATTGAAGACTGCAGAAGGCCATGGGGCTAAGCATGGAAGGATATCAATGGTACCAGATTGATCATGCAAGATGGATGACTCAGAGAAATTCCTTTATCACTAGAGGTGCAAGAATGATAGGAAAGGATAGATAATATAAAAAATGGAATGCACGGGGATCTGAGTACTATTTGATTTAGTTTCCCCCTTTCCCCCTTGGTCGAGGTCAAGGGTTCAAGCTAATTTAGATAGAATCAAATAGACTCTAGCACCTTGGTGACTGCACATCCTATCTGGGACCAAGTCCAACAAAACTGATGCAATAACTAAAGAACTAGCTCAAAGAAAACTTCAAATAATCAGGTAAGAGAGCTACAATGGAAATTCATGTTGGTCACCCTATATGTCAATTAATTAAAGCTAACATACATGATGGTCTATATAAATTTTCAAACCCAGGAAGGTCTTTTATTTCAAAGGCAATAAGCACAATCGATGCATAAACAGATCAAGCAGTTGATTTACTCATTGTAACTAATGACCCTACCTATATGCTTAGCCAACTCATTCCATAAGAAAACTAATCTAATTCATACATCTAAGAATCCAAAGTGCAACAACCTTCCTACAAAAATCAACCCAGCAAGTTAATCATCTAATAATGAAATGGAACTAGACTGCTTTTGCAAGAAGTTAAATCCTATAATTATCAAACTACAGTATTCAATCTTTACCAAAATTATCTATCCAGTGGCTACTGTAACTCTACCATCATCTGTCTAATCTATGCATGCAATTGAAGATACAACAGCATCCAGAATTAAAATACAAGTTTTGAATCCTAAACTGATAATTACTGGAAATCCTAGAAAGCATAAACAATTGAAAGATATTGGAATTGAGCTTGGTTGTCACAACTAATTAAAACACACATGCAATTAAATAAATTATCCTACACAGTCGACTGTCACACCAATCTGCTACAGCTATTCGAGATGCAATTATGAACTACCAAAAGGAAAGCTAATTATTTGTTGCATATACCAATAACATCTGCAATAATTCCACACCACACAACGGAAGTAAAACTAAACTATTCTACCTACTTAAACCATCTATCTCTGTGAGAAGGTGGGCCCTGGCCTTCTAACATAGACGCCAAGAGTCACAACAAATTAAGACACAGAAATGAAGAACTCTTCTCTCATATTAATAATGGAAAATCATATTGCTCTGTTACAGCTTATGTAAAATGGTAATTGTCCAACCCCAGGCTACGAGAGCCTTCTGAAATTTATACAAGGAAAATATAGTTTCAGATCCACTAAAATCGTGCAGTAATGAAGATCTATGATCTTTATGTTGTGGAGTTACAGCTAACTGATACAGCCATATTAAACAAGGCATTTAATTGTGAACGATGTTGTTTCTTTGATAATTAATGGATCAACAGACTAAGCAACTAGAATGCAACCTGTCTGTCATAGCTAGGCTCTGATCTAGTGGAATCTATTACAATGAGGATCTGTTACAGC
Source organism: Larix kaempferi (assembly GCA_027924585.1). Taxonomy (NCBI): domain Eukaryota; kingdom Viridiplantae; phylum Streptophyta; class Pinopsida; order Pinales; family Pinaceae; genus Larix; species Larix kaempferi. Next base: position 3,693,504 of record BSBM01000110.1, read on the forward strand.
TTGCATGGAGGATGTGCTATTCCTTGGGGTATGAGGAGCTGGTGCTTTGAAGAGTAACAGCTGACACCACTTGGCTGATACACCTGCGCTTTATACCTTGGCTAAATGAAATCACACAGATGAGTATAAACCAAGGACTAAGATCCATAATCTTTAACAATCTTAGGCATAAAATAAATAAAGAAATAACAAATTATACTTGTCAATATTATTGATTGGTCTGGAAAAATACATGGATATAGCTTATAAAAGTAGGATGAAATAAGGTCAAAATGACGTATTAAGGATGGCCAAAAAGGGACATTTCCTAGACCCAACAAGTCACATGACACATATGGAACAAAGTTATAATCATTTTGAATCTTTCATATATAAGCAAATCTAGGGGTTTAAGATTGCTCCCATGCATGCAAGAAAAATTCCCACTTCCAAAGGTATATTCTTCCTCTATGAGATCAAATGAGCTAAGACAGAAAATTGGACAAAAGTATATGCACGTGACCCGATCATTTGAAACAATTTCTTGTATTAAAAATGGAATTTACATGCATTGAATATATGGCAACCTTAATTAAGTTTCGACAATTATTGGACAACAATCTCTACAAATCATACATAGATAACAAATAAAACTTATTAAAGAGTATTTATTGGATTGTTTCTTATCTCTTCTTTTCCACCATACCAAACCGTTTTGATTGTAACTAAATGGCTAACTTGCCTTTGTTAAAAATTCCCATGCAATGAAGGGGCGACCGACCCTTCTTCTACCAAATATTCTCTTCATAATTGTTCTAGACTGCAAGAAGGGTTGGCCAATCTTTCTTTTGTTCAACATTATGGATATGGTTGAACTCCTAGATATAGGTGTTCACAATTTATACTAAACAAAGAGGCAGTCGATCCTTCTTGTTAGAGGTCGGATGTCGGGATAAATATTCTTAATATGTTATAACTTATCCAATCTCCTTTCCCCACTATTTACTGTGGAATTCGGGAGTCGGGAATTGTTGATGTATTTGTAACTTTGGAAGATATTCACTTGTATATTTTATGTATTACATTTGTACTTTATTGTATCCCCAACGGAGATGTGTTATTCCTCCAATTGGAAGTGTCGTCATTTGTATTTGCAAGTGTCGCAAGTTACATTGTAAGTGTCGTAACTTATATTTGATAGGTTATTAGACCACCTTAGAGGGGTCATCCCAGTATGGGTTAAAGGGTTATTAGACCACCCTAGTGGGGTCGACCCAGTGACATGTGGTAATGGTTTATTAGACTCTCCTAAGGGAGGTTGGCCTAGTTAGAGTAAAAGTAAATTCAAAGTAAAGTATAAATAGAGAATGTGACTTTCTCATTCTATTCATTCATTCACTCACTCACTTCACATTAGTGAGAGAGAGGAGGAGTGCGCACAAGTGGAGGAGGAGTAGCTACTGCAGACATCTATCTTTTGGGGATTCATCTTTGTGATCTTTGTATTGGTGCGTATTCTATCTCTGAGGAAGTTGCGGGGTTTTTCACCTTCTTGGTTTTCCCCGGTGAAATGCTTTTTGTTTCTTGTCTCTCGTGTTTGATATGTTGTACATGTTCTCTCAGTTAAGATCCTAGATCATAGTGAATTAAATGATGAAGAACTAACATGGTATCATAGCTAGCATGAAGAAAGTGTTGTGCAGGAAAAATACCTTATAGTGGGGAGACGACACTACCAACTTGGGTGGGGTGATAGGTATATACATTCATTATCTTGCATTAGTTACTACAAATGGAAAGAGATCGAGATATTGAAAGTTGTACCTTTTTAACGATGGTCGGTCCTAGCTTTCACTTGATCTTGCGCTATGATAAAATTGCAAAACAAAGTTAACCTTCCTCGACATATATTGACTGTAATAGATATGATGAAATCAAAAACAACTTCACATCAAGTACAATCAGATATTTAACCAAATGAACATTCAATCCAATAGACATTCAATTTGGGAAGGGAAGGGTAATTCCACCTTTTATTGTCAAAGAAATGTAGAAAAGTATAGATATACCTGATCCGTCCAGACACTTCTACAACCGAGTCCTGAGCTCTTGCTCTTCACAATGAATTGGGAATTCCTCAAGCATAACAATTGTTAAAGAATTCCTTCTAGTTCCTTCTCTCATGGCTCCCCCATGTATTTATGGGATAAGGTAGGCAGTTGAAATCGAGAGCTGGTTAAATTGGGAGGTTGGGGAAGTTGCAGAACGAACTTCAACTAATCCCAATTCATAATCTTAATATATTTTTTCATTTCATCTTAATATGTGCACAGGTTTTATACAACCAGACCAGCGCACAGTAAGCAACATTTACACTTTGCAACCGGCATTTGCAATATTTTAAGGGTGTGCGCTGGTTGTCTTTAAGCAGAGTAATGTTTAGAACGCTGGATCACTGTGGCAATAGTAGCGCACATGTCATGAAAACTGTAGGAAAAATAATTTTTCCAACTGAAGAGTGTAGTTTCAACAATAACTCATCCAAGTCAATCTAGCTCTTCCATCCATAGTGTTCATTTGTGTGATCGAGAGAGAAATGTGATCACACATGGAGAAGTGCAGATTTGACCTATAATAGATGCCCCCTAATGTGCTAGGTCAGAGGGAAATGATGGCCAAAATACATTATAATTCCAAGTCAGAGGAGGAGCAAGAAACCGTAGAACCAAGTCACAAAAGTACCTGAAAACAACGATCAAGGTCAATGAGCAATTACAGTCTTGACATCATATAGATGTTTGGTGTGATACAATATGATCTCCAATACATAAATGGGAGATGTATATATAACATGGCCACTGAAATACATGTGTGGATCCATGTCAAAATGAGAGATCATAGCCATAAAAACAAACTGGATCTATGTCTCATGAAGATCCAAAATGCGTGAGGCTCAGTCTTGTGCATCTTGGGTGATAACATAAATATGGTGATGCTATCAGAGTCCCAAGGTCTTCATCCAAACAACCCAAGGTACACACCCTAACCATGTGAATAAATGAGCTGGAGTCGAACATGGGGGGTATCGTTTGATTACCAGTCATTAATGTATACCGTTAACAAACGTGAGGACTTCCATCAATAATGATAATGGGGTCCAACGGACATAGTACATTCCAACAAGTGTGAATAAGGACTTCCATCAATAATGATAATGAGGTCCAAGGTACATAGTACATTCCAACAATTGTGAATAAGTGGTCTTGAAGTCGAACACTTGAGGAACATGTCAAATAAGAGACATTGATGTATTCTCATTATTCAACAGTGAGGGAAACTGCCACTTATGGTTGCAATCCCCAAGGTACTAACCGAAACTCTAAACTTCATTCCTAGAGCATAATGAGTTGAATTCGATGGGAAGAAGTCTGCTAGAAGGGAGGTCTTAAGGCATCCTCCATCATCCAACACGAGGAACACTCAAAAGTATGAGCTGATTTGGAGTAGGACAAGTAACAAGATGAAACAACTGACACTAGGATGGCCGACACATGAAGTCAAGGTAAACTGTAGAATGGCCAACACAGGTTGTATCCTTGAATAGTGAGCACGACACAAAAGTGACTTAGGCAGTTCTTAACATGAGGGGGAAGTGATATAAGTTTGCAATGTACGAGACATTAACAGACCCTCCTTATGATTGGAAGAATAACCAATCAAGGGAGTTGAAAACATGAAAATCAGGTTCACCCTAAGGTCAAAATCTAAACCCTACTGAATGATGGACTCAAATAGGTGTTGTGTTCAAGGACATGACTGACTTAACTGCCTTTGAAACTGAAAATATGTGATATACCCTTCTCTTCCCTAATTCTTTTTGGTAAAAGAATGTCGTTCTTGTGGTTTTAATGAGTCCAAGAAAGAAAACTCAATAAGCACAACCTTGTAAAAGTTTAATGAGCCCATGGGAGCAAGACTCAGGACCTTCTTCATTTTTTAAGGAGTTCGAAGAAGAGATAGAAGAATACTCCATAATACTGATCTCTAGATTTTAATATCGAGCTGAGATCTATTCTTGCTCACCGGTGTTTTCAATTTTAAGGAGTTTGGAAAACTTAAACAATAACTCCAAACACCTACCCGTGGATTTTAATATCGAGCCCGGGTTGGTATATGCTCGCTAGTGTTTTCCTGTTTGAAGAGTCTGAAAAACTTAAACAATCCTCTATATACCCTTTCGTGGATTTCACATTGAGCCCGAGTAGGTGAATGCTCGCTTGGTGTTTTCATGTTTCGAGAGTCTGAAAACCCTAAAGAGGGATCCAAAAGTCCCTTTTCATATAGTTAGTCTCCTCCCCTGAAAAAGTGTAAAACGATGAGAGAAGAACTCTTCTAGCCATGTATGACTAGAGTATTCATTTTTCGTAAGTAATCGACAAAAGTACGGAAAAGGGTTAAACTTATAGTTAAGCGGATGTTCCTTAAATTCCTTTAACGAGTCTGAAGAGAACAAGTAAACTCATCAATCTTGTTTGTTTTTTAGAAGTAAAAACAAGGGCTTAAAATGACTTAAAATAGCTTCAAGGATCGTAAGTTCATGACCTGCCCAGTAAGGAAATATCGACAACCAAGTTAGTAACTAGGACAAATTTTCCAAAATGACAAAATATTGAAACAATATGGTACCTATACTGATCCTGTCAATGAAGAAAATAATCTCGAATAGTTTGATGTTTGAAGTCACAGTGAGAATTTGAAATATATGGTTAGTCTAATTCATCAAAATTTGAAAGATATTAATGAATTAAAATAATAAAAAATGAAACTATACCAATTTTGGAAAAGCGGGTAAAAATTAAAAGGTAATTTCTATAAATAGTTCCAATTTTGAAAATCAAATATCACAATTTGACAAATAGGGAAAAAGTGGAGAAACAATGTCAAGCTAGCTTTGCTCGTTGCGGGCGAACCGGGTCACCAATCCACAATCGGCTTTCACTAAGTAAGTAGTCTCATCCTAAGCTTGCATTTACAAACAAAGTTTTTCAATTTTGGTGGTCAATTTTATTTTTTATCCAACTTTTAAAACCGTTTCTGCACAAGTGCTGGTTTGCTTGCAAGAAAGTAGCACACTTGGAAAAAGTGCACCACTATGCCTCTAAGACAATCACGTTCAGGACACTACTGTCCATAATGAATAGTAGCGTTCACCGCAAAAACTAGGGCAAAAAACAAAGATGATCAATGTTTAATGGTTTTAATGGCAGGACGGTTCTCATATGGCATGAAAGGGAACATGAGGAGATGGATCGAGAAGCGTTACAAGATCCATTAACCTTGCATGCACTATGAAGATGTGGTTTGTTTAAATTTTATATAACAGTCAATATGCGGGCACAAATCCGCTTATTTGAGAGGCTTGTACAATACAGGGATGCACAAGCATTGGTTTTCAATATCCGAGGAGAAATATTGGAATTAACAGTTGATGATATTTATTTCATCACAGGTCTCTCCCGAAGAGGAGACATAGTGAATCTCAAAGGGTCCTCTCGCAATGTGGGTGCCCTATCCGTGCAGGATTACGTCAATACATATTGTGTACCGGGTACATAGAAGAGCGGCAGCCAAGTCCTCATCTCTACTATTGCAAGCTTTCCACTCAAGGTAATATTGAGTATTCTCAACCAGATGGTCGGAAGTGCTATGCAACATCTAGCTTCGAGGAACTTTATGCACATGGGTACTGAATGCCTATGGGGAATAGTATTTGATGTTGCTCAAGTCTATTGGCCAACATGAAGCTTCAACTTTCCGGGTGTAAGACCGGGAGGTTGAAGAATTTTGGGTACAGAAGCGTACTGTGCACCCTTTTCTTTGAAAGGGTGCCTGCCATGAGTCTGGGGATGGCTTTGCCCCACTTAACCCCCGTGATCCACTGATGGGTCATTTGGGAGAGATCTTCCTCCACCAGGGTGGTGGCAAGAGCAACTTTTGCTACAATGAGGATGATTTTTGGGCGTGGTGGGACCAGCAGGTTCCATCTCTTGAGCAATTTCCATATGCGAGCATAGAATTCCACAACGATCCTGAGTTGGCTCTCCCTCCAGGCTCAGCCTGGGGAGAGATTGGTAAGTTTTACTTTTTGAAAAAATATTTAATTTTTTCAATTTTATATATATTATTTTTATGACGAGTTTGAAGTACTGAAACAAAATGTCATATGCAGATGTTGGACCAGTGCATCCTGAGGGACACCCTTGTACCTTCGTGAGACCAGTGATAGTGGGTGCAACTGATGCGATGCTGGAAAACATAGAGGGGAAGATGAGTCGGTTGACTCATGACATTCAAACATATAGGATCAAGCGAATGTCGCTCAACATGCAGGAGGATGTGGTCGGTGTGCCCCCAACACCCAACATGGATTAGTCTCCTGAGAAAAGTAGCTAGGCTAGTCATTTTCTATCGAGAGGAAGCACAGGAAGATGAGGCCCCTCCTTCTCCACAGGGAAAGGATATATCTATGTATATTTTTGAGGCCATCGAGCCCAATTTTGTATATTATGACATGACTCTGTGATAGACTTATGACCTGAACTCATATTATGTTTTTGATATGGATTATATATATATACAGTATCGGTATTATTTACATGTGTGTTATTGTCTTTTATACATGAATTCTTACGTATGTGAATGATGCAAATGCCAATCTAAAACGTAGTTTACAAATGAATCAGCTAATGCCTTCAAATTTATTGGAATATGTTGATATATGATGTAATAAAACTCTCTCAAGTAACTTAACGCGCAAAAATTGACGTAGCAAAGTAGGATCTCTAACTTGATAAGCACCCATTAACTGAAAAACAACTAGCTGCGAGTCGAGCCATACCTCGCAATGTGAAATTCCATGGAATAGAGCATCTCGAAGTAGCTCTATGACTGCATTGTATTCAACCACATTGTTCATTGTGGGACCTAAACAAGCCCCTCACGAAGAAACCAGTTGGCCAGTTGGTGAGTAATAAACCCAAGCAATTGCAGCCAACTGACGGGTGTGGCGGATAACGCCATCAACAAACCCTATAAAGGGTTCAGTCGACATCCGAAACAAAAAGAAAAATATGCATAAGACATAACTACAACCGTAAACAAAGCTAACTCGACAAAATGTACAACTATATAACATGAAAAAGCATAGATGCCTAAGCGTAGTACTTCTTCAGGTAGAGCCCATTTCTAGGCTCCGACAACTTATTACCTTCATAGTCTGTTAATTCATATGAACCCTTCTTCAGCACCTTAGAAACTATGTAGAGACCGAGCCACATGGACCTGAACTTGCGAGCTCCTAAAGGTTCCTTGTCCTGATCCCAGAGTAGAACAAGGTCTCCTTCAAGAAAGACCCTAGGTATGACCGACTTATTGTACTGTCCCTTAACTCAGTAGACATTCTTCCAAGACTGAAGTGTCAGGTAGTTGGACAAGCAACTTTAATGAAGGAATCTCGTACTCAACCAGAATGACTGCTTCTATCCCATGCACAAGTTGGAAGGCAGAGAATCTGGTATCAGTCTTTACATTGGCTCGGTAGGCCCAAAGAGTAGGATACAACATAATGTGCTAGTTAGTTCTACTGGCATTAACGGTCCTTTGTAAGATGGTCTTCAAAGTGAGAACATATTGAAATGGGTTGAATTCCACAACCAATGTGGTAGTTCACAATAATATATAGTGACGTAGCCTATGGACCACATAGACAACAGCTAGTGCCAACTTCTCTACGTGATAATACTTGATCTTGGGAGCTATCAAGGTGTGTGACAGATAATAAATGACATGCTCTTGGAGCTTGCCATCCTCCTGAACAAGTATTATGCCTATTGTGTATATACTGATGCAGCCAGATATAAGAGGAAATCCTTCATATAGTCTGGCAGGATTAACAAGGGGTCTGAAAATAATGCCTTTTTCAAGGCCTCAAATGATGCTTGAGCGGCCTCATCCCACAAAAAGTAGGTGTCTTGTTTAAGTAGTCTCATGAAACCTTTTGTAATTTTGGCATAGTTAATGATAAAGCCTCTCAAGAAGTTGGACATGCCCTGCAGACTTTGAAGTTGTCTCAGCGTTCGAGGAGGAGGCAGATTTACAATCGCCTCAACTTCAATGGATCCACCATTATGCCACGATTGGATACTATGAAACCCAATAATCACCCAGATTCGACGCAGAATACACATTTGTTGGGATTCAATCTAATCTTGTAGTATCTACACCTTTCAAACACAAGTATTAAATGATCAGGATGCTCCCGTCTCTTAGGAGATCGCACTGGGAGATCATCAAGGTAAGGTTCGACTACATGCTTGATGTCATGAAAAGAAAAATTCATTGCTCGCTCAAAGGTACCTCCAACATTCTTCAATCCAAATGGCATCTTCCAATAGGCAAAGGTACCCCAAGGATAGATAAAAGTTGTCTTGTGTTGGTCTTCAGGTTTCATCTGTATTTGATTATATCCTGAAAACCTGTCCATGAAGGAGAACATTTGATGGCCTACACATGCATCAATGATCTGACCTATGAATGGTGTGCGGTAATTATCTTTCCAAAAAGCTTTATTTAGGTCCCGAAATTCAATGCAGACTCTAATGGTACCTTGCTTTTTGTCTACCGGAACAGGATTTGACACCCATTCTGTCATAGCTATCAGATAGATAAATCGAGCTTTGAGCAACTTCTCTACTTTTGCCTTGATGGCAACTGCTTTTCGAGGGTTAAATGGATGGAGCTTCTATCTCATAGGTTTAGCATTAGGATATGTTGTGATGACATGCTCAACAATGGTGGGGTTACTGCCTGGCATCTCCTCGTAAGACCAGGAAAAGACGTCGCGAAATTCTTTAAAGAGATTGGTATACAAAATGATCTCCTTGGGAGAACAATCTGCTCCAATGAAAATATTTTCCACGACCCGAGGTTTGATGGAAATGTTGATCGGAATGGTTCTCGATATATTTTCCATATTCCCTTCGGCATAAATAGCTTTTGAAGTAGAAGGGATAGCAGACAAATCAACATTTCCACCGAGTCTCATAGAAAACTCACCTTTCACAATCCTGTCCAGATCAGGAAGAAAATAAGACCTATGGTGCATGTGTTCCCAAGGATGGTCCAGGCCAATCATTGCTTCCAAGATCGCCTCATCAGAGGGAAAAACAGTGTCTAGATAGTCAAAAGAGTTGATAGAGTCCACTGACCATGCAGGAGCATAGTCCATATCTGACTCAGTAGAGACCAACGGAGTCATGATATGTTCTATTTCAGCATGTTGTGAATCTAAGTAAGCCACCTATGCAATAGATAAAGGCACAACTGGTTCTGATTCAGTTGGGACAATCCATGGATCTGTCGTTGGAATGATCGTGAAGGTATCAGACAAAGAACATTCTTCAGAACCAATAAAATGAATAGGAGAAGGTATGTGAAAAGTGCCTATGAATGACCCATAGAGACCTACTCCTAAACTCTCAGTAACTGGGAAAGACTGATCAACCAACAAAATTGATGAATCCGATGAAGTCTGGTTGTTCTTCCAAGTAAGCGAAAGTTATCAACTATAATGATCTTGCCTTCGTGAGGGAACATTAAGACATGGAAAACGCCCGATGGAACAGCCTGCATGGCATACATCCAGCTCCGACCCAACAACAAGTTGTAGTCAAGTGGAGCATCCAGAATGTAAACCTCTACAGATACTAGTTTTCCCACAAGTTCAACATCAAATGATGGTAAGACTCCGTGTGGATGGAAAGATCTTCCATCAAAGGTAGTAAGTACTGTGTTCGAGGGGGCTAACTCAGGTTCACCTAAGTCCTTCCAGCATCCGAATTCGCCATAGGGTCGAACCTATTGGATATTGGTGTGTTAGCCATCTCTTTATGCATTGTGCACCAGTCTGACAGCAGAGCCTACCTAACATGGGTCACCCTAGTCAGCACCCTTATGCCATTCTGGTGCCCATGTTGAGTTTTTCTCATAGGTCCGGGAGCCTTTTTAGATTTACCATGACTTTGAGAAGAAACCTCATATCTTTCTTCCTCATATATTTCTGTCCATCCCTGATAAGGCTCCCATCTTTGTGTTCAAATTGCATATGCATCTGTTATGATCCCGCTTGCACTAATGAGCCTGAAGCCGGCTTCCACACTTTTAGCTCGTTATATAATCCTCCATCTCTGATCTCATTTCCGCTAAGCCCTGTATCATTTTGCCTTCACAGTTTGACACCTTTTACCTGGAGGAGACACACCCTGAGTGTCCTTATCTTTCTCATGTTCCTTGCATTAGGCATAGCTTTGTTCCATGCGCTTGGAGCTAGTTTTGCATGTCCCTAACACTCGTCTCCTACCATTGCGAGCATTCTTCTTTTACTTCGAGCTCGTTAAAAACAGAAAGTAGGTTACGAGCAGTCTTCCACCTTTCCTTCGAGCTCGTTAAAAACAGTAAGGAGGCTATGGGCATTTCTTTCATCTTCCCTTCGATCTCATTAAAAACAGTAAGGAGGCTATGAGCATTTCTTTCATCTTCCCTTCGAGCTCGTTAAAAACAGTAAGGAAGTTATGAGCATTTTCCCATCTCCTTTGAGCTCATTAAAAACAGTAAGGAGGTTATGAGTTTACTTTTCCAGACTCGTTAAACCTTTATGGAAAAGATCCCTATGGAGTTCTTTTAATCCCTTTTCAGACTCCTTAAATAGGAAAAGTTTGCCGAGCATAGTTGTCTTTTCGGGCTCGTTAAAATAACTGAACCGACATCCACTTAGGTATAGAATTACCTCTTTTCTGGGCCTTGGTGGATAAAATTATGGAAAAGGTATACTCTAGGTATACCCTTGTATGCGCTAGAAGAGTTCTTCTTCCATCCTTTTACACTTTTTTGGGGAAGGAGACTAACTTTACGAAAAAGGACCTTTGGAGTCGTCTTTAGGGTTTTCAGACTCTCGAAATGTGAAAACACCAAGCGAGCATTCACCTACTCGGGCTCGATGTGAAATCCACGAGGTGGTTGGAAGAGGACTGTTTAAGTTTTTCAACTCTATAAGCAAGAAAACACCACCGAGCACAGACCAATCCGGGCTCGATATAAAATCCACGGATAGGTGTATGGAGTTTTCTTCTAGGTTTTTCAGACTCCTTAAATATGAAAATACCGTCAGGCATGCTTTAGTTCTTTGTCAAGCTCGTTAAAAAATGAAAAAGGAAAGGGAAGGGAAGAATGTTAAAATATCTTTCAATATGATGGCAGCAAGTCAACTATCTCCTTGAACAAAGCACCTGTTTTGAGTCTATCAAACAAGTTGGGTTCTAGTGTTGGCCTTAGGGAAAACTTGATCTTAGAGTTCTTACTCCTCCATTTGGTTAGTCTTCCAATCATTTGGAGAAACTGTTAATGTCTCCTACATTGCAGATTTGTATCGTGGTCCCTTTGTGTTCAAAGCTTCCTAAGTCACTCTTGTGTCGTGCTCACTATTCAAGGATACAACCTGTGTTGGCCATTCTGCAGTTGCCTTGACCTCATGTGTCGGCCATTCCTTGGTGTCAGTATGTTTCATCATGTGTTTAGTCCTACTCCAAATCAGCTCATACCTGTTGAGGGTCCCTCGTGTTGGATGATGGAGGATGCATTAAGGCCTCCCTTCCAACGGACTTCTTCCCATCGACTTCAACTCATTGTGCTCTGGGAATGAAGTTTAGAGTTTCGGTTAGTACCTTGGGGATTGCAGTCATTAGTGGCAGTTTCCCTCGCTATTGGATAGATGGGAATACATCAATGTCTCCTATCCAATGGATTCTTCAAGTGTTCGATGGCAAGACCATCTATTCGCACTTGCTTGAATGTACTAGGTACCTTGGGTTCCATTTTCATTATTGGTGGACACCCTCGCGTTTGTTAACGGTATACATCAATGATTGGTAATCAAACGATACCTCCCATGTTTGACAACAACTCATTTATTCGCATGGATAGGTTTGTACCTTGGGTTGTTTTTGGATGAAGACCTTGGGATCCTCGATAACATCACCTCATTTATGTTATCGCCCAATTTGCGCAAGACTGAGCCACACTCTTTTTGGCTCTTGATGAGACATAGATCCAGCTTGTTCTCTATGGCTATGTTCTCCAGTTTTGACATAGATCCACCTTGTATTTATGTGGCTATGTTTACACTTATGTTCCTCATGGATCGACGCTTGTATTTTAGTGGCCATGATATATGCATCAGTATTTTGGATCATTATTGTATCCTCTTGGAGGTCATGTTCCACCATTTGAACATGGATAGTTACCACAAGGATGCGTTTTTCTAACATTGCCTTTTCTTGCATGTACTTCATTTGAGCCTATGATTCTTGGTTTCTCCGTTCCTCCACGACTCAACCTTTTTTTATTTATAATGTATTTCGGCCATCGTTTCCCACACTCCCTCTGACCTCATACATTAGGGGGCATCTGTTATAACTTGAAATGACACCTCTCCGTCTGTGACGACACTTGCTTCCCTTGGTCGCATGACGACACTTCTTGAGATCAAGTTCAGTCACACAACAGGACATTTGTGGATGGAGGAGTCATTTGGGACACTAAAAATGGTTGAAATTACCTCATTCTTCACCCATTTGATGTATATGACCCTTAGGAACATTTTTCCAGACCAAATCATCTCCTGAAAATGAGCAAAAAAGCCTGTTTTTGGCCATTTTTCAACATGAGCGCGACTCCAATGTTATAATAGTAGCATGTGTACGCGACTTTGCCTCATTTAAAGCAGCACCCATTGCCATGTGTACGTGACTTTGTCTACTATAGAGTAGAGTACACCCCTGTTTTGGTCAAAATCTCGAAATTCGAGTAAGTTAAGTTGGTTGGGAAACCTCTTGAGTGGTTATAACTTCTTTTCCTCTTCCTCATTGACTATATAAGGAGGGTAGAAGGGTCATGTGGGGACCAAGCCCAATTGCAAATTTATGCTGGAGGAATGGAGACCCTCATCCTTCTCTCTTGTGCTTCAGTTTTGGTAAACCCTAGTACAATTGCTTAGAGGCTGGGATCCTTGGAGAACGGAAGAAGGAGACCTTGAATCTAGGTTTCGTGAAGTGCCAAGCTTGAAAGAAGGTATAATTGTATGTACTTGCTTTCATTCATTAATAAAGATCAGACATTCTTCTCTTTCCAGATGTGACCTATTAATGTGTCTCAGATTTGATTACAGTTTGTTTATAATCTGATGTCTTCTTCTATTGTGAATATCAGTCTTATATATGTAGTCAAATGTGTTTGAGAAAGGTATCAAGTTGTTTTGCAGGTTTGGGCATTGCGATATTGGGTAAACATTGAAGAGTGAGGGAGGCAAAGCTAGGATCAACCTTCTGAATAAGGTGCCTACATCTCTAAACCCTAATCTCTTCATTTATTTGTTGTATCTATAGAATGCTTGAAAGTCTATCTTTATCACCGTAAGTTGGTAGTTTCTCCCGTAAACTATAGGTGCATTTTCCCCACAACAATAAGAGGACTTGAAGTTGAACACTTGAGGAACCTGTTGAATAAGAGACATTGATGTATTCCCATTTATTCAAAAGCGAGGGAAACTGCCACTGATGACTGCAATCCCCAAGGTACTAACCAAAAATATAAACTTCATTCCTAGAGCATAATGAGCTCAATTCGATGGGAAGAATTCCAATGGAAGGCATCCTCCATCATCCAACATGAGGAACACTCACAAGTATGAGCTGATGTGGAGTAGGACGAGTAACAAGATGAAACAAACTGACACAAGGATGGCTGACACATGAAGTCAAGGTAAACTACTAAAAGGATGACAAAGGCTATATCCTTGAACAGTGAGCACGGCACAAAGTGACTTAGGCAGTTTTCAGCATGATGGGAAAAATGATATAAGTCTGTGATGTAGGAGACAAAACAGACCCTCCATATGGTTGGAAGAATAACCAATAGGGGAAGTAAAAACTCGGAGATCAGATTCACCTTAAGGTCAAAAACTAAAACCCAACTAACATGAAAGACTCAAGTAGGTGCTGTGTTCAGGGATATGACTGACATAAATTCCTTTGAAACTGAAAGAGATGCGATATACCCTTCTTATCCCTTATTCTTTTTGGTAAAATAATGTTCTTCTTGTTGTTTTAAAGAGTCCAATAAAAATAGAAAACTGAATAATTCCAACCATGAAATAAGTTTAACGAGCCCATGGTAGGAAGACTCAGGACCTTCTTCAGTTTTTACAGAGTTCGAAGAAGAGATAGATGAATACTCTATAATATTGATCTATGGATTTTAATATCGAGCCAAGATCTGTTCTTGCTCGCCGATGTTTTCAATTTTAAGGAGTCTGGAAAACTTAAACAATAAATTCATACACCTACTCGTGGATTTTAATATCAATCCCAAGTAGGTTAATGCTCTCCTGGTGTTTCCATTTTTAGAGAGTTTGAAAACCCTAAAGAGAGACCCCAAAAGTCCTTTTTCATATAGTTAGTCCTCTCCCCTAAAAAAGTGTAAAACAATGAAAGGAGAACTCTTCTAGCCACAAATGCCTAGAGTATTCATTTTTCGTAATTAATCCGCAAAGGTCCAGAAAAGGGTTAAACATATACCTAAGCGGATGTCGCTTCAAATCCTTTCACGAGTCTTAAATGACAACTATACTCAGCAATCTTGCCATATTTAAAGAGTCAAACAAGAGCGTGAAAGAACTCTATAAAGATCTTTTTCGTAAAGTTTTAACGAGCCCGAAAAAGTAAACTCGCGACCTCCTTATTGTTTTTAACAAGCTCAAAGGAGATAGAAAAATGCTCACAACTTGCTTACTATTTTTAACGATCTTGAAGTGAAGGTGAGAGAAATGCTCGTAACCTCCGTACTATTTTTAACGAGCTCGAAGAAAAGGTGGAAGAATGCTTGTATATTCCTTACTGTTTTTAACGAGCTCGAAGGAAAGGTGGAAGTGTGCTCGTTGTTGGATCAGTATCCAAATGAATGGTAGACTGCATTATATACTCTAGGAAAACTTCATCAGAAGGAAGTATATCATCCCATATAGAACACATATCTAAACATTCAGATGGAGTCATAACCTGGTCAATTGTCGGGACCTAGTCTCGAGAAGGTAAGCATAAATTCAGAGGCTTCTTCTCAGTAGCAATTGGAATCAAGGAACAATATGCCACAATATTTGATTGTGACATGGTAGTGCCTACTGGTGAGCGATATACTTGGTCTATAGTTGGGTAATAAGAGGGATCAACAAATGTAAGTTGATCGATAGTGACAATGCTTTCGTTGTAAGGAAAATGCATCACACCAAAGAGCATAAACACCATAGCTTGCATAGCATATACGTAATCATACCTGAGGATCATATCAAATTCCATAGGGTCCTTTAAAACCATAAAATCAACTAAGACTATTTTTCCACCCAAAGTAATAGGTACCTGAGGGAGGAATCCCAATGGTTCACTAGGTCTTTTGTTGAAGGTCAACGGCCAATTAACAGCTATAACAAGGCTAGGGAAACCTAAATCTCACCAAGCATAAGGGGATAAGATACTAACAGAGGCTCCTTCATCTACAATACATCAGTGAACCACATGGTTGCCGATATCAAACTTTATCTAGAAAGGTGAAGAAGAAGGAAGGCGAGGCCCAGTTAGACTATTCCAATCAAAGGAAATGATCCCAGATCTTGGTAGGGGTTTACTCAGCATAGATGAAGTGCCCCCCATTTCAGAAACATCCGAACTAGTAATGTAGAAGACTTCAAGGACATGTGCATCAGTCTCTGAAAGACTGATGGGATCAATCGAAGATTGCATCGATTCGATCACTTCACTCTCCGAAGAAAGAGTGGGGTTGACCAAAGATTGTATTGGTTCAACCACTTCATCAACCAAAGGTTGATCAGGCTATTGGGAATCTATAGACAATTCAAGAGTAGAGGATCCTTCAGACATGGACCACACTCTCCGCACCTCTAGAATAGCAGGGCACAGGTGAGTAAGGTGATCTCCCTTACAAATTTTACAAGGGAACTTTGGCTTCCGTCCTATAAGCTTAGACTCCTTTACAACAACAATACTCTCATCATGAATAGCATTGGCTGAAAGGTTTCCCCCAGCATGACTTGCAATGGCTGGTTACTCAGAAGCAGAAGACTTTTGAACTATGGACCACACGCTTTGCGCTTCTGGAAGTACAATGCATATATAGGTCAGGTGGTCTCCCTCATAAAACTTACAAGGGAACTTAAGCTTCTGTTTATTAGGTTTGTCGACAATGTCAACTTTCTCAGCATGACTTGTAGTGGCTGATTCAGTGTCTCCAGTATGACTCACAGGAACTGGTGAATTGTCATTAATATGACCAACAGTGATCAATGACGTGTCCTCAACATGAGAAACAGTGGTTGAAGACATACTTTCAGTATGATTTGCAGTGACTGAAAGTTTCCTCCCAGCGTGACCTCTAGCGGCTGGGTAGGTGCCCCTAGCATGACCTTCATAGGCTGGGTGGTGAGTTTCAGTATGATTTCCAGTGACTGAACAAGTTCTCCCAACATAACCACTAGAGGTTCGGTAGGTGTCCCCAACATGACCTTCAGAGGCTGGGTGGCCAGGTTCACTATGATTTCCAGTGACTGAATGAGTTCTCCCAAACATGACCACCAAGGGTTGGGTAGGTGCCCTCAGCATGACTTCCAGAGGCTGGGTACCTGCCCTCTTGCTTTGGTATCTTCTTCATATTCTTCCTTCGTCTATTCCTTTTAGACTGTTGGTTACTAGTATTACTACTTTCAACACATGAGGTAGAAGGAGGAGGAGAAGATGTTACTGGAAAAGCAGGCATCGAGTTTTGATGCTCTTGATGTGAGGTGCTTACTTGAGAACCATAAGGAGCATGCAAGGCGTTTAGAGTGGAAAAAAACCAAACCAGTAGCCCTATAGTGAAGCCTGAAAGATTCAAGGTAGCCATTAAGGGAGAACCAATGTTCCCAATGAATGGAAAAGCACAAGGATCCCCTTGAACAGGGGTCCCTTGAATGGCTCTCACTAGGATACTATCCATATTTTTTGACTGAACAAGCTAGAAATATCTAAGGCCAACTAGAAAGAAACGACACAAAGAGCACACCACTAAAAAGGTCCTAGGTAATCAAACCAGGAAAACAATGACAAATACTCTCGAAAGCAAGTCTGGGATGTTTAGGACCTAGAACAGACTAACAAAGCATCGACGGTCAGTTACGTGGCATCCTCCTGAGGTCCACTGGGTGCAAGCGCTTGAATCACCAAACTGCTTTCCCAAGATTACTGCCAGAGGGTTACCTTCAACGTCTGTCCAAGGTGAAGTGGGAATAACTGCCCACTCTACCTGTGTAGAATCCTAAAGGTCTGATACAAAGGCTACCATCAATACAAAATAATCTGGGGGGACAGTCGTCAACCTAGTCGAAACACATGGGCAGGGTAGCAAAGTCTGAAGTCCAAGAGGACCCCCGTACGTGAATCGACTCTAGTTTATGATCAAAAGGAAAGTGAGGGGATATCCTCAACAATTCTTGTCTCCCATGGCCTCGTGCTTAGCTCTAGTTTAAATAGAGTTTCCCAGGACTATTTGATATAGATGGGCTTACCTAATACAAAGTCATACTACGATTGTTGAGTAATGAAGCCAGTTACAAGAAGTTTAAGGTGATTTAAGCTCAAAACTCTAGCCTAAGCTAGTTGATGTCGTGTATACCTAAAAAGACAAATGTTGCGAATAAATTTTATTAATATTTCTTTTTAAGGGCTAATTGTCACTCAAGGGTTGTAGTGCAGTGTGTGGAATGGTCTATATGAAAGTGAAGTGCATGTAAAGCAAAGCTTTCAAATTCACAAAAACTTTTCTCTTTTCCATTTGTATTATTTCAAAAATTGAAAACTAGGCAATCCTAAAATCAAAATCTTTTTGCATTTTTCTTTTAATATTTCAAAGTAAACTATGCTACCTCAAAATAATGCAAGACCTTACTACTAAGCTATTTGAACAATTTTTTGTCTTTTCTGATAACTGTAAGAGAAAGAGAACTTTGTACAAAATCAAGCAAGATCTACATATAAAGTGTGTGTAAGACAAACATATAAATGGCTCAAAGTAAACGAATCAAGAGACTCGATGAAGACTTGACTTACCAAGTTTTTGCAAAAGAAAACCTTGAGGCTTGGAAACAAAATGAAAAAGAAGCAGGGAAAAGAGACACTTGTGGCAGAAAGGAAGACCTAAACAGGTTGCTTCTAAGCATCAAAACCCCAAGAAAACACTAAGCCAAGCAAAAAGTAAGCAAGCGATCCAAGAATGAATTTAACAATACACGGACTCAACAGAAAGAAAACTTAGAAAGACTCGACTTACTTGAACTGAACTCATAAGACAATCAGCAAGCATCTGAACCAAGCAACCTTTCGGAAGCAACCCTAAGGACTCAAACTTGACATTCAAACCCTAATGGAAAGGATAAGATGAAGTGAAAGCATGCTAACATTGCAACAGACAACAAACATTCAAAATGTAGGTTTGTATGACTGCAACAGCAACTAGGGTGAAGGTATACAACTATGTTCGAAAGAGAATAGTGCACGAACTTCAAAAAGGGCTTGTACACGGCCAAGACACTTAAACAAAGACTCACGCAAGCAAACAAGCTAAAAGATATTGGAGAGGCTTACAAGACTCAACAGAGACATATGAGGTCTCAGGGGTCAATGAAGACAACAAAGAAATAGGATAGAACAACAACCAAAGCTTGGAAAACAAACCCTAACAACAAAACAGGACACTACAGGAACATACACCACTATGCAGTGTTACAACCAGCATACATCAGGACAGGTACGCTACTATGTAGTGCAAGGAGGGGTGTTCATTAGGTGAAAAACGCAGCTGTAAGTAGGGCAGACCAGCGTACATGCCTCAAAAGGGCACAAACAGGCTTTGCAAACCAAAACCTGAGTTGAATCAAGCAGAGAGGAAAGATAACACAGACCTATAGGGCCTCTTATACAATCAAAACTGAAAAATGGGTTGGAAGAAAACCAAAATTAGGTCTCCTAGAGAAGAACAACTAAGTGGTTACTCCCCAGCGGAGTCGCCAGTGTGTTGTTCAGGATTTCTACCCTATAGTGAAGAGATGGACACAACCAACTGAGCGGGGTTGACAGGTAAATACATTACTTGCATTACAACTAGCTCCTACAAATGACGGAGATCAGGATATTGAAAGACATACCTTTAACTGGTGGTTGGTCCTAGCTTTCACTTGATCTCCCACTTGAGGAACTTGTAATACAAGGGATACCTTCCTCAATGTATCTTGACCATATAACATATCATGAAATTATAAAGCAATTTAACATCAACTATAATCAAGAATTAAGTCAAATAGACATGCAATCCAATAGATATCTGATTTGGGACAGGAAGGGTATTTTGACCTTTTTATTGTTAAAGAAACATGAAATCAATACAATATACCTAACGTGTAGAGATGTTTCTGCAAAAGGATCCTGGGCTCCTGCTCTTCACTCTGACTTGGTACTTTCCTCCAACGTGACAATACTTCTAGCCTTCTCCCAAGATTCTTTCTTGTGTATTCTCAGTCTATTGAGTGTAATGAGCAACACCTCTCATGGATCCTCCTTGTATTTATGGGACAAGGTAGGCAGTTAAGATTGAGAGGTGGTTAGATTGGGAAGTTGGGGAAGTTGCAGAACCAACCTCAACTAATCCCAATTCGTCAAATTAATAAATTTTTGATTTCATCTTAAGATGTATGCATGTTTCATACAACAACAGTAGCGTACAGGAAGCAACTTCTAGGCTTTACAACATGCGTTTACAACTTTTTGAGAGATGTACGCTGGTTGTCCTTGAGGAGAGTAGCGTATTTCTCAAGGTGTACGCTGGTATACAGTGCAGAGAGGGGCGTATATGTGGCAAAAGCAGGAGAAAATGCAATCTCTTCAGGTGAGGAGTGTACTTCTAGTAGCAAATCATCTAAGGCAATCTAGCTCTTCCATCCTTTACGTCATTTTGTGTGATCGACAAGGCAAGGTGATCATAGGACAGAGAAGTACAGATTTGACCTATAATAACAACAATCAAGTGAACATGTCTAGGAATTGGCTCAAGGTGCTCACTGCAAAGCAAATATCTTATCTCATGTTAGCCATGTACATCAAGGACCCAATCATCTGACGATACATCATGGCATCAACTGACTCTGATGAAGCATCATTCAATAGATCCAGGTTCGATTCCATAGGTGTGGCCATGGCGTTGCAGTCCATCATCTCGAATTGCTTCAGGATCTCTACTGCATATTTCCCTTGTCCAAGGAAGATTCCATCTATACTCTGCCACACCTCCATACTTAGAAAGTAATACATCATACCCAATTCCTTCATCTCAAACTCGGTAGCAATTCTTCTTCGTATCAGCAATCAATGTAATCTCACCTATCACAAACAGGTCATCTACATACAGTAGGAGTATGACTGGATTTCCTTCCTCAACCTTGTAGTAAAGGTTAGGATCTTCTTTACTCTTGGTAAAGCGCAAACTAGTTAGGAAGTTGTCTATCCAATCGTACCATGTTTTGGGTGCTTGTTTCAAACCATACAAGGCTTTCTTCAATTTACACACATGTGACTCCCTGTCATGTGTCTCAAATCCGAGTGGCTGATCCACATACACTTCCTCTTCGACTACACCATTAAAGAAAGTTGTCTTGACATCCACCTAGTGTATCTTCCACTTCATTATTGCATCCAAAGTAAGTACTATTCTGATGGAAGTGTATCTGGCTATAGGTGAAATAGCCTCTTCATAATCTATCCCTTCTTTCTGGGAGACGCCATGAGCCACAAACCTTGCCTTGTATTTCTCTATGCTGCCATCTACAACATGCTTGATATTGTAGATCTACTTGGAAGTCACGATAGACTTCCCTTCTGGTATTGGGACCACATCCTCAACCTCATTCTTCATGATCGACTAGTACTCCTTGATCATGGCATCCTTCTATTACTGCATCCCAGATCCTGGGAACTTTAGATTCTTCAATATTTTCAATAGGTAGCTTTCTTGAACTTCACTGCTGGAACAAATGTCATTGTTGAGTCTCTGTTGCTTGTTCTTCGAAACAAGTCTCTCTTGTAGGTGAATATGGTACACAGTCTTTCCTACAAGATAAGTTTAATTGCATGATTAGAAACATCTCATAGATTTCAGAACAAATTCTTACACATAAAGACATATGTCATACAGTCATACAATTATCTTAGCCAATGATTTAATACAACATTTATCCATATCCTGTAACTTTCTAGATGCCTTCCATCTCTACCAGAACATTTTTTAAGAGTGTGCACAACTCCCAACATGTCAGCAAAGAGATTTCATTCTAGATAAGTAGCAATGGAATGTTGTACAGTACCCTAAGCCACTTACCCATTACTATATTAGTAGTATTTTCTTCATTAATGCAATCTTTTCTAAAATGCATAATATACATACTAAATCTAGGAACATAAGTATGTACATGACTGAACAAAATCATATATACAATAAATGACAATTTAAATACTTATCTTTGTTTGCTTGTTAGGTGGACTCCCTCTCAATCTTTTTTTCCTTGCAGGAACTATTGGAGTGAGCTCGCTCTCGGTCTTTGCTTCCTTGTAGGAACTACTGGAGTGAGCTCCCTCTTGATCTTTACTCCCTGGATTATCTGTCTTTGAACTTATATCCATCCTAGACCACTATGCATTCTTAAGTGTGCACTAGTGTCATCCTCGAGATCTCAACATAAACATACATTCATTAGTATAATATCAATACTATCAAGATATTATGATTCTAAATAATCTTAAACATCTATGGTCATGGTCATTTCATACACAGGTAATTTGTCACAAGTGTTAGTATTCAAGGTTTCAGGGAGTATTCTTTTACTCATGCATATTCTTATTTGACCATAGGACTCTTCTAGTTTGTCATATCATCAATCAAAGTAAGAAGCATAATATGCATAAACCCATGATTACTCAAACTTATAACTTCCTAAATAATCATTATCAATCTTACAAAAAAGTATACTTATATAAGATCCTAACACAAGGTAGGATTCTAACTCGATAAAGGAAAACATACCTCGATTATCATGTTTGCTAGTTATGTCTAACATACCCAAACAATGTCTTCTTTGTTCTTGTCCATGATTTGTGCTAGTAACCTGCATACATCATACGTTAAGCATTGTAGAACCAAATTATACATACCTCGTAAGTAGAGATTTTGTGTGATCAATGGCTATGGATGAGTCTTTGTCTTCATGTCACCATGGGCATATGTTCTTAATCTAGAACTTGATTTGTCTTTCTTGATGTACCTTTCATGTTAGCAGACAACATCATCCTCATACAACACCATAGTGCATTAGTACAATCATAAGTGTCATAACCTTAATCAATGAACGTCTTCTATCATTCACATGCATTCATACTTTTACTAAGGTGATAAGACAGGTCCAAAATTAATCAATATTGTACTAACCTCAATAATATGAAGACAAACATATCATAAACTTTATCATGTACAGATTTAAAAACATACCTAAATCTCTTCAAGTCATACCTGTCGGGATTGCTTGTAGTATTCTTATGTAAGGCCTTAGCCTTATCTTCCTCTGGAACTAGAATCTCTTCACTTATGTAGGTTTCCAAATCATTCTCTTCTAGTATTAACCCAATCCACTTTGATTTGATGAAGTTGTATCTGAAGCTGGCAAGGGTTTGATAGAGAAACACTAAAAATCAAAACTTTGAATTTCAAACTTATGATTGGATGAAAAGCTGTGCTTTGCTGAGCTGATCAAGTTGGCATACTTCAATTTTGAATCTCCAAAATTTGACCCCTCAAAATTGACTTTGAAAGTTTCAGATCTGCAGCTTCTATCAAATTCTTGTTTTCTGGTTTTCTGGTCAAAATCCTGAACTAGGGTTTGATAGAGCTCGGGGTTCTACCTGTTAAATTTTTAGAATTTACTTCAATCTGATCTAGGATCTTAACTGAGAAAACAACATGTACAACAAATCTATAGCATATCAATCATGGACACAATAATGCAAGCACACAAGAGACACAGGTTTACTTGGGGAAAACCATAAGGTTGAAAAACCCCAATAACTTCCTCAGAGATAGATAGAGCAATGATACAACTAGAATACAAAATATAGTCTTCTCCTACCAGTAGAGCCTCCTACTCATAAGTGTGCCACTTTCTGAATGAGAGAAGTGTGTGAATGAATGATCAAATAGAGATCTCCCAATCTCTATTTATACTTGTTCTGTCCTGCCCAATAAACTAATGGGGCCTACATGTCTAGCTTAAGCCATGGTTAACTTAATCCGGTCTGACCCCACACTTGGTGGTCTAATAACCCTTTGACCCACATGGCCAACCCCAATAGGGTGGTCTAATAACCCTTTGACCCACATGACTTATACAGGGCTAACCCCAACAAGGTGGTCTAATAACCCATCAAGTATAAGTTACGACACTTACAATATAAATGACGACACTTCCGTATATAGGAATAATAACATCTCTATAGGAATACAAACACTTCCATATAGAGGAATAATACAATCTCTATAGGAGTACAATATACATATATGAAATACATTTCGAAGTTATATATACATCAACATTCCCTCTTAACTAGGAAGGTATTGCTCGACACAGGTCTGCTAGCACAAGTCTTCTTCTCTAGATCATCATCAACGAATCATCATCATCATCACTGCTACTGCTATCTCAATCAATCTCTAAATCTACTCATCATAGGAAGTTCTACAGAGCCAGTCCTTTTTCATACTGGATGTAGGCCCACCACTTACAGGTCTTCATCATCTATGTGAACGGTCTGATAGAGGTGGTCTCTCAAGACTAATTTTATGTGCGGATGCAATACCGAAAAAGAACATCCTAGGAACATTTATGTGCCTAAGCACGGCCGACAAGATCTCCCAGGACTGATTACATGCATCTCCTTCACAACACCTTTAAAGAGCATCCTAGGAACATTTATGTGCCGTAGCACGACCAACAAGATCTCTAAAGAGCATCCCAGTACTTATTATGAGCACACAGCTCAACCTCTCGGATCTCCAGGACTGATTACATGTGAATAGACAATACCTTTAAAGAGCATCCTAGGAACATTTATGTGCCCCAGCACGATCGACAAGATCTCTAAGGAGCATCCCAGGACTTATTACGAGCACACAACTCAACCTATTGCATCTTCAGGACTGATTATAGGTTTCCGTAGTAATACCTCATCCCAGGATTGATTACAAGCACACAGCTCAACCTATCAGATATCTAAGGAATGATTACATACTACATAGCAATACCTCATCCCAGGACTGATTACGAGCACACAACTCAACCTATCGAATATCTGAGGACTGATTACATGCTATTTGCACAACCTACCACATATAATCTCTGACCTCCAAGTATCAACCTGATACTCATGATCCAATGGATCATCATTGCACGAAGCATCATCCTGATGCTCATGATCATACTGGTCATCATCACTATACCATCCTAGTACATATCATCTAGAGCAACATCCTGAAGCTCTTCATCATGATCATCATGATCATACAATGCATCCACCTGATGCATACCAAGTATCTACCTGATACATATCATCATACATGATCCACCTGATCATACAATGTATCCACCTGATACATACATAGATACATGATCCACACAATGCATCTAACTGATATATATCAACATACATGATTTACCTTATCATACACAGTATCCACCTGATACATACATACATATATAAATGATCCAACTGATCATATCCAACATCCAACATGATGCGTGCATACATATACATATAAATGATCCAACTGATCATATCCAGCATCATCCTGATGCATATACTGAGTAGTAACTGAAACATCGTCCTGATGCTCATGATCTAGTGTTTACATCCACAACCATGTGAAGGATCCTCCTTCCAACATGCTTGGAATGGCTTCAGCAAATGTATCCATCACTTCTTCCTTGAAGTGTTGTTGATCTGAAGCACACCAAGCCTCTCCCTGAAGTACTCAAACTTCACCCCGGCTAGTGGCTTCGTCAGTACATCTGCAATCTGTTCATCCGTCGCAACATACAAGAGCTTCACTGCTCCTCTCTGCACCATATCCCTGATATAGTGATATTTGATCTCTATGTGTTTCGACCTATCGTGGAACACCGAGTTCCTAGACAGCTTCACACAACTCTGGTTGTCACAAAAGATACCAGTAGCCTCCAACAGGAGATCAAATAACTCAGACAGTAGATTCCGGAGCCAGACTACCTCACAACTAGCCGAACATTCTACAACATATTCTGCTTCGGTTGTACTCAATGCTATGCAGGATTTCTTCCTGCTAAACCAAGAGATCACACCTGATCCCATACTGAAGCAGCACCCAAAAGTGCTCTTCCTATCTGCAGCATTGCCTGCCCAATTTGAATCAACATAACCCTGCAGGTTAAACTTTTGATTCGCTTCATGCTTGAGCCCATAATCAACTGTACCCTTCAAGTACCTCAGAATATGCTTTACAGCAACTAGGTGAACACTCCTTAGATCTGTCAAGAACTGGCTCAATGTGTTCACCGCAAAGCAAATATCTGGTCTCATGTTCATCAAGTACATCAAGGACCCAATCATCTGACAATACATAGAGAATTCAACCAATTCAGATGAAGCATCACATAGAAGCTTCATATTCGATGCCATAGGTGTGGCCATAGCCTTGCAGTCCATCATCCCAAACCTCTTCAGGATCTCTACTACATACTTCCCTTGTCCAAGGAAGATTCCATCTGGACTCTGCCACACCTCCATGCCAAGAACAAATAGTGCATCATCCCCAAGTTCTTCATCTTGAACTCGGCAGCAAGCTTCCCCTACATGTCGGCAATCAATCTATCCTCACCTGTTATAAACAGGTCATCCACATATAATAGTAGTATCACTAGATTTCCTTCCTTAACCTTGTAGTAAAGTTTGGAATCCGCTTTACTCTTTGTAAAGCCCAAACTGGATAGAAAGTTGTCTATCCTACCATACCAAGTTCTACACATATATGACTCCTTGTCATGTGTCTCAGAACCAAGTGGCTTCTCCACATACACTTCTTCTTCAACTACACCATTCAAGAAAGCTGTCTTGAAATCCATCTTGTGTATCTTCCACTTCATCACTGCAGCCAGAGCAAGTACGGATCTAATGGAAGTGTATCTGGCTACAAGAGAAAAAGTCTCTATGCTACCACCTACAACATGCTTGATCTTGTAGGTCCTCTTGGAAGTCACTACAGACTACCCTTTGGGACTGCATCCCAAACATCTTCATGATCGACTGGTACTCCTCGATCATGGCATTCTTCCAAGATCTTGGGAACTTCAATATCTTCAATATTTTCAATAGATAACTTTGTTGCTGAACAAATGTTGTAGTCCTTCTTTTGTAGGTGATGGTATACGATCTTTCCTACACAACAAGTTAAATTGCATGATTAGAAAACATCCCATAGTTTTCAGAACAAATTCTTACACATAAAGAAATATGTCATACAGTCATGCAATTATCTTAGCTAATGCTTCAATACAACATTTATCCATATTCTGTAACTTTCTAGATGCCTTCCAATCTCTACCAAAACATTGTTAAGAGTGTGCACAACTCCTAACATGTCACAAAAGAGGTCTCATTCTAGATAAGTAGCAATGGAATGTTGTACAGTGCCATAGGCCACTTACCCATGTATATTAGTAGTATACTTTTCATCAATGCAACTATTCTAATATGCATAATACACAACCTAATTCTAGGAACATAAGCATATACATCATTGAATAACATTATGTAAGAAATGACAATTCATATACTTATCTTTGTTTGGTTGCTAGGTGGACTCCCTCTGAATCTTTGCAACTCCATTTTGATGTGGATTGTGAGAAGTGGTCAACTCCCTCTGAATATCTGCATCCTTGCAGAAACTACTGAAGTGTGCTCCCTCTTGATCTTTGCTTCCTGGATTACTTGCCCTTGAACTTATATCCATCCTTAATCACTATGCATGCTTATTAGTATCATCATTGTGTTATCCTTGAGGTCTCATACATAATCACACATTTATTAGTATAATCTTAATACTATCAAACCACAATAATCTTAAACATGTATACTCATGATCATTCATAGATAATAAACATTAGTATTCAAGGTTTCAGGGAAGTCTTCTTTTACTCATGCATATTCTTATTTGATCATAGGACTCTTCTGATTAGTTAAATCATTAATGCATAAACCCGTGATTACTCAAACCTATACCTTCATGATTCTTCTGGTTAATCATATCATCAATTATGGTAAGAAACATAATATGCATACAACCATGACTATTCAAACCTATGACTTCATGAATAATCATTATCAACAACACAACAGTATAAGATCCTAACACAAGGTAGGATTCTAGCTTGATATAGGAAAAGCATACTTGGATTAGCATGCTAACTAGTTATGTCTAACATACCTGCATAATGTATTTTGGTTCTCTTCAGTGACCTGTGCTAGTAACCTGCATGTCTCATAAGTTAACCATTGTATAACCAAGTTATACATGCCTTGTAAGTCGATCTTCTATGTGATCCATGACAATGGATGAATCTTTGTCTTCATGTCACCATGATCATATGTTCTTGAAGTAGAACATGATTTGTCTTTCTTGGTGTACCTTTTATGTTAGTGAACAACATAAACCTTATACAACATCACAATGCATTAGTACAATCATAAGTGTCAAAACCATAATCAATGAATATCTTATATTAAAGTGATACGACAAGTCTAGTAATTAATCAAGATTGTAATGATATGAAGACAAACATATCATAAACTTAACCATGAACATAATTCAAAACATACCTGTAAGCCATACCTGTAAGCCATACCTGTGAAGATTGCTTGTAATCTTCTTATGGAAGGCCTTAGCCTCATCTCCCTCTGAGACAGGAACTTCTTCACGTATGAAGGTGACCAATCCATCTTCTTCTACGATTAACCCAATCCACTTGATTTGCAAAAACTGGACCTGGAGTTGGATTTGGGTTTGTCACAGAAACCCCAAAAATTCAAACTTCCCAAATGATAGAAATATGCACCTTGATGAGCTGATCAAGCTGGTATATTCAGAATTTGAAAACCGCAAAGTTTCACTCCTCAATTTTGCCTTTGAAACTTCTGGATTCACTAGACGTGACCCTGAACTAGGGTTTGACCAAGCTTGGTCTTCTGCCCAACCAAAAATTCTGATCTTGGTCTCGAAATTTCTATTTTGATGAGTAGCATTCAGCCATAGTCTCCGATTACAAAAATTCCAACTTTCTCCAAAACCCTAAATTATGGAAGCCATGAATGAAGGTGCTAAAAAATAATTATGTTTTGATAGAAATATGTACCTGATTGTTTCTAGTGTAACTCTGCACTTTTTGATCCACAGGGTCTGACAATTTTTTTTGTGGTAGCTTGACCTGTCATCTTTCCATCCCGATAGGTCCGACCTCAATTAGATTCTCTGAGAAAGAGTTATTCCAAGTGTCGCAACGTGACCTGTTTATCGGATAAAACAGGAGAGTGAACTTGTACGACGTGCCACATGTCACTGGTTCAACTACAACCTCTGAAAATGTTTCCTGACATAGTACAGTCTGTTTACTACCTGTCTCTCCTTACGAAATTTCATTTGGAGCTTCCTAGCCCAAGTTAGGACCTTTTTTCCAAGGTCACCTGTTTATGTCTGAGATCTGGAAGAAGCAGAAACCCTATATTGTACAGATCATAAATCACAAAGTACAACGAATTAGAGGTTTTCCTTTGGATACAATGTACATGGGGATCTTAGCTTCAACCTGTAACAATTTTAGATTCAAAAAATTCACCAAAATGGATTTATAGCGAAAGTTCTATGATGACTGGTTTTTTCTATATCAAGCCCTAGCATCGTAAGTGCAACAAGTGTCATTCATGCCATATCATGCCTTCTTTCAGGCTAGCTTTGATACCATGTTAAATTTTCAGAATTTACTTCAATCTGATCTAGGGTCTTAACTGAGAGAGCAACATGTATAGCAAATCTATAGCGTATCAATCATGGACACAATAATGCAAGCACACAAGAGGCACAGAGTTTACTTGGGGAAAACTATAAAGGTGAAAAACCCCAATAACTTTCTCAAAGATAGATAGAGCAATGATACAACCAGAATACAAGAGATAGTCTTCTCCTAGCAGTAGAGCCTCCTCCTCACAAGTGCACCACTTTCCGAATGAGAGAAGTGTGTGAATGAATGATCAAATGGAGATCTCCCGATCTCTATTTATACTTGTTATGTCCTGTCCATTAAACTAATGGGGCCTACATGTCTAGATTAAGCCATGGTTAACTTAATCTGGGACGACCCCACACTTGGTGGTCTAATAACCCTTTGACCCACATGGCCGACCCCCAATAGGGTGGTCTAATAACCCTTCGACCCACATGACTTATACAGGGCCGACCCCAACAAGGTGGTCTAATAACCCATCAAGTGTAAGTTATGACACTTACAATATAAATGACGACACTTCCGTATAGAGGAATAATAACATCTCTATAGGAATACAAACACTTCCATATAGAGGAATAATACCATCTCTATAGGAGTGCAATATACATATATGAAATACATTCCGAAGTTATATATACATCAACACTACCCAACCAAAAAATTCGATCTTGGTTTCTAAATTTTGATTTTTCTGAGAAGCATCCAGCCATGGTCTCATATTTAAGAAATTACAATTTTCTCTGAAACCCTAATTTCCCACAGTAGTGACAAACCAAAAATGAAAGTGCTCATAATCCAATTTTGTTTGGACCTAAATATATGCCAGATTGTTTCTGTTGTATCTCTAAAATTTTGGATCCTTGAGGTCTGAAACAACGACTTGTGGTAGAATGACCTGTCATCTTTCCAACCCCACAGATCTGATCTCAAATGGATTATCTGAGAGAGAGATATACCAAGTGTCGCAATTTGACCTGTTTGTAGGATGAAATAGTATATCTAACTTGTACGGCATACCACATGTCACTATTTCAACTTAGGCCTCTAAAACCCAAACCTGTAAAACTAAAGTCCGTTCTCTAACTGTCACTTTTTACAGCATTCCATTTGGAGCTTCCTAGCCTGAGATATGACATTTTTTCCTAGGTCACCTGTTTAGGACTGCATTTTGGAAGAGGCATAAATGCTAACTTGTACGGATCATATCCCACAAAGGACAACGAATCTGATGCTTTCCTTTGGACACAAGGTACATGGATATTTCATATTCTACTTGTAAAAGTTTCAGATCCTAAACCTTCGCCAAAATTAAGTTATAGAGAAAGTGTTACGATGACTACTTTTTACTATACCAAGCCCTAACTTCCAATTTGTCACAAGTGCAACAAGTGACATAAATGCCATACCATGCCTTCCTTCAGGCTAGCTCTGGTATCATGTTAGTTTTTCAGCATTTAATTCAATCTGATCTAGGATCTTAATTGACAGTACAACATGTATAGCATATCAAACACAAGAGACAAGATACACAAAGCATTTCACCAGGGAAAACCAAGAAGGTGAAAAACCCTGCAACTTCCTCAGAGATAGAATGAGAACCAATACAAAGATCACAAAGATAAAACCACACAACAAGAGATATTCTCCTAGTAGCTGCTCCTCCTCCACTTGTGCACACTCCTCCTCTCTCTCACTAACGCGAAGTGAGTGAGTTTGTGATAATGAACACATGAGAGAGACACACTCTCTATTTATACAATGAATTGACTTTCCTTTTACTCTAACTAGGCCGACCTCCCTTAGGAGAGTCTAATAACCCATTACCACTTGTTACTGGTCCGACCCCACTAGGGTGGTCTAATAACCCCTTGAGCGACAAAACTCATACAGGGCTAACCCCACCAAGGTGGTCTAATAACCCATCAAATATAAGTTGTGACACTTACAATAATACTTGCGACACTTGCAAATACAAATGATGACACTTCTAATCAGAGGAATGATACATCTCCGTTGGTGATACAATAAAGTACAAATGTAATACATACAATATACAAGTGAATATCTTCCAAAGTTACAAATACATCAACAATATTAATCTTAAATAACCCAAGAATCCATATAGAATAAATTTAAAAACATAAAGACAAAAATGCTAACAATATGAAGAAATCACTTGTTTGATGAATTATACCAATTCTAGACATTGTTTGTAGATGGGTTTGTATAAGATCTAGTGTAACATGGGAAGAAGTCGATGAAGAAGAGGGAGAGATGACCATAAGAGATAAGAGAAGTCTAAACAACAAGATCAATCTTCCAAGATGGCATTGAGATGAAACATGAAATTAGGAAAAGAAGGAGAGATCACATGCCATAGCAATAACATCTAAGGTTGGTGTTGTTTTTTACACATCCCATTTCATATTAGCTGCATAATTCTATTGCTCATGTAGTGTCCCTTTTTAATAATTTTGTTAAAATTGGAAAATTGCAATTTTTGGCCAATTCGACCCTGAGACTATTAATGACTCGAATGCTTCCAAATGGCTCCAAATGCTTTTGATTTGGGTCTGAAGGTGTTTGAAAGGTATTAGGACATAAAATGCGATAAAATTTGCGTTGTTCCTCGCTACAGATTTTAATAAGCAATGTCTAACCGAGATAAACCAAGAACCCATATCAAGGAAATTTTAGAAACATAAAAAATACCTAACAATTTGAAGAAAAAAAATTGAAAAATATTCATAACCGTTGAGGTGTAATATGACACATTTATGCAAATATTATAGGCTTGGAAACTTCCAAAAGACTTTATCCACTTGCATTTACAATTAGAGAATGAAAGGCATAATTATTAGGAAAATCTATGTTGAAGCCCCCATGGGTAGATGGCTCCAAAAGACTCTTTAAAGGATTTTGAATTGCGTCTGAAGGTATACGAAGGGTATTAAGACATAAAAGGAACCTCATCGGTGATTATAGACTAATATCAGAATACTTCTGCAACATCCATTTAACTTTAGAAGAAGTTGGGGAATTTTCGTAGTCAAATCAAGGTTCAAAACCCCCAAGGGTAAGGGACAAAGATGGCTTCCCAAATGTTGTAAGACCTTCCCAAATTTTAGAACAGAGATGTGGTACTGATAAGGACTTCAATGATCTCCCCAATGCATCATCAATTAGTTTCTATAGGATTCTGCAACTACCATAAATCAGATGTTTGTATACATGTCTTCACATACTAAGGGGAATGCTAGTAAACTTCATCATTGGTTATGAAATTCACGATTTAGGTTCCAAGGACTTGTGCAATGTTAATGAAACTTCTTCATAACATTAATGAAACTACATACATCAACAAAATCACAAATATTGACTTATACAATTCGAAATAATGTCTCGACAACAAGATATAGGGAAAATGGCACCATTTATGCATTGTTTGGTATTTCGACCTGAGAGTCTTATGAGCATTAAATACAGAGCATATATATCATAATACAAATAAATGGATATTCTTGGACCATCACAAAAGCTACTCTCCTTCTTTGTTCTTGTGACTTTTATAAACTTCTCAAGTCCTCCATGGGTCAAATTCCTTCCAAAGGATTCATTCCAACTCAACTTGGGAAGAGGTCCCAATGTGTGCCACTTGTCCAACAATTCCTAGTCTCCATACTCCCTCATTTCGAATAGGTGTCTCTTTGGCTTCCCTAACTCCCTTGTGCGCCTTCTTGGAGGCTATTTTGATCCCTAACATGTCATATATTTCAGATGTCGGCATTCAGGTCTGATTTGTCTCATAGGTGTCGTAGCATCTTCATCATTGTTGTCATACTAGAGGCTAGGGAATCTAGCCCAAGTGTAACAATTCTTCTAAGATGCCTCTTCCTCTTCCATGGGACTTATTCTTCCACTCCAATTCGACCTTATATGAGTCATGCCATGAATAATACCTCTTAAACTACCCCAAGTATGTTATCCTTCATCTTGAACTTGAATTGGTGAGAGAATCATGCCAAGTGTAGTGGTGAATCTTGCCACAAATGGGTCCCAAAACCTCTTAATATGTGTCCTCATGGTCCAATGCACAATGGCCTCTCTAATTCCCAATTAGGATGAGAAGCTTTCACCCTCGAAATTGGTACTACGGTGAATAGAGTAGACACTCCACAAGCATGGACAAGCTATGCTCTCCAATATGCAAAATGAGAAATGATCAAAAACCACTCTCCAATGGCATAGATATTATTGGTGATTGTATTATAATATTCCATGGTAATGATATTGGCATGAGAGATCCCTCTAAGCTTTTGGAATGTACTATGAGGTATATGATGTAAGGGTTTGAAGGTGAAAACAAATTACGTCTATTGGTGATTATTTCTAGGATTTGATTATAGTCTTTGGAGGCATCTTTATGGTGTTGTTATACATCTAAAGTATATCTTGGAAGAAGTTGCTTCCATTCTTGGATGATAGATTTGGGGCATGTACAAGTTTGACATTGTGACATTGATATTTTTTGTGGCCTTGTGATAGAGACAATGATTGTGTCCTTGTGACGAACATGGATTGTGATAGTGACATCAATACAATGATACATGGACAATGATACAGGTACAAGGACATAGCTACATGTATAGGTTCATGGAAACCGTGATACAATGGCAGTGGAATATTGTTCTGCTTATTCATATTAGGGTGGCTAGATCGAGCAAGGATAGGAGATTGAAGTCTCCTTTGGGTTGGTGGTTGTGATCTCAGGGAGTTGGGCATTCCATCCAGTTGGTGCTAGTAAAACTATTGAGTTGGACTTTACTGAGGTTTGGAGTTCTATCTATAGGTTGGAAATTATGAAAACCAAGGGGTTGTAGCCTCGTTCTGTTAATTTTTCATCATTTAATTCAATATGATATAGGATCTTAACTAAGAGAACAACATGCATAGCATATCAAACACAACAAACAAGAGACACAAAGCATTTCACTGGGGAAAACCATAAAGGTGAAAAACCCCGCAACTTCCTTAGAGATAGAATAAGCACCAATACAAAGATCACAAAGATGAAACACCAAAAGATAGATGTCTCCAACATCTACTCCTCCTCCACTTGTGTGCACTTGTCTCTCTCAACTATGCGAGTTGGATGTATGAGTGAATGAGCAAATAGAGTGGTGCAACCACTCTATTTATAATTTAACTTGACCTTCCTTTTACTATAACTGGGATGAACCCTTAGGGGAGTCCAATAACCCTTCCACTTAACTCATACTGGGTGTAACATACCGACGCTTGGACCCAATGCAAGGAAAGGAACATGATGCCATTCTATGGGGATTTTCATAAAACTCGACCAATTCATTAGATTCACAGCCATAAAACAGATGTGTGTAGATGTAAATCAAACAAATATTCATAGTGGAAATAAACTGATCCACACACATGTTTTCATATGCACTCAATATATCAATAACAATCATTAATTTAAACACTGCAGAGGTAAAACACATAGATAGAAAACACTTATCTTTCTTGTGCAATTGTCCCAAACAAATAGCTATGTCACTGCAATGTTCCTCCCAACCATAGGTCTCTTCCCAGCCCGTATTCTTTCAGCACTCAGAGACCACCCCCGAGCTGGGCATGATATCTACACGAAAAAGGGAACCCTCAAGCATAGCATAGCCCAAAGAAATGGATACCCAACTCAACCCCAGCATTCTCTTGCACACCAAACTTGGATATGGGCTCTGGATCACACTTTCAGTAGTGGGACTTAGGAACTAGATGGACAGGAATTTTCCCAAAAAATGTAGGCACACCAAAAAAAGATTGTGGGAAGAGGAATCCAACGCCATGGAAGAAAACTGATTTCTCCCACATATGTATGAGCATAGAGTGGGCCAAAACGACCTCTAAAAATCCCAAAATCATTTTTACTCTTTTCTCCACTGTTAGACGCAACAAAAACGCCCTTCCTAGTTAGGAAAATGAAGGTAAACATGGTAAAACTAGTGAGGAAATGCCCAGGTAACTCCAAACTCGTGAGAAGGCAAAGTTGGTTGATGGGTAATGGCTTGGGGAGCAATTCATGGCTCTTTTTCTTGCCCATGAAGCCAAACATGTTTTTCCATGCAGGGTGGCTTTCCCATACTCAAATTTGGACAGCCATACCTCCCATTCCCCAAGGAATTAACTACCTCAACCCACTCTTGGGAGAAATCAATGATTGGGTACAAAAGTCAACATGGGTAGGTGAGGGATCATGGGTTCTCTCATTGACACTTGGCTTGAATCAATTGGCTCAAGGGTTGAATATCCTCCTCCCAATTCCTTGTAATATCATGCCCCCATCTCTTGTTGCATTGCATAGCTAGTTGTGGGCATTTATATTAGAATGGATATTTACAATTCCCATGGTTCACTAGCACATGGGTAGCATAACTTCAATACTTGCCACTTCTAGATCAAGCGTTCACTAGCGGGGCCTTGGCCTTGAGCTCCATGCTAGGAATCATAGATAATATGCATACAATACTTACATTAGAACCCAAAATATTACAAGGGTCAAAGTGGGGACGTGACATTGGGTCGACCCCTCTAAGGAGGTCTAATAACCCATCAAATATAAGTTACGACACTTACAATAAAAATTGCGATACTTGCAAATACAAATAACAACACTTCTGAATGGAGGAATAAGAACATCTCCGTCAGGGATACAATAAAGTACAAATGTAATACATACAATATACAAGTGAATATCTTCTGAATTTACAAATACATTAACAGTCCCTCTTCAGTAGGAAGGCATTCTCTTGACACATGCATCAATACATATAGGCACAAGTCTTCAATACTGGAGTTGGATCATCAACACTAGATCACTAGAGCATCATCGTCACTGTTGCTGTACTCGTCATCTGGATCATTGGTACTATCTCTCAATTCTACTCATCATAGGAAGTTCTACAGAGCCATCCTTTTTTCATGATGGATGTAGGCCTAGCCTCCATGTAGGTCCTCATCATCTTTGCGAGCAATCCATCAAGTAGGTACATCTCAGGACTAATTACACTGTCTCTGCAAAAACTTGTGTCCCCCACTGTCACCCCATCATCTTAAGATCATCTCATCATCTTCAGATCATCTCATTATCAACAGAGCACCATCTGTTGGAACATATTCTGCTGTCAGCAACCTTATCAGCTGGAACACCGTCTACTGGAACATACTCATTAGCAACACCATCACCTGGAACATATTCTGGCGTCAGCAACCTCATCAGCTAGAACACCATCTGCTAGAACATCCTCATCAGCAACACCATCAGCTGGAATATCTTCTGCTGTCAGTAGCCTTGTCAGTTGGAACACCATCTACTGGAACATCCTCATCAACAACACCATCAGCTGGAACACCTACAACAAACATCAGTAACTAAATATTGATACTATCATTTAGCCAATACTGATCTACCCTCACCCTTGGAGAGTCATCCATCCCTACGGACAGGCATCAGCTCGTGAAAGTCGGAACTATCAGTCAGCTAGTACTGATCTACCCTCACCCTTGGAGAGGCATCCATCCCTAAAGATAGGAATCAGCTCATGTGTTATCACTCATATTTTACCCTTTGGTTGTGGAAGGATAAACCCTAAGGAAACTATTTCAAACCAATCTTTAGGAGGGAAATTAGCCTTTTTCCCTACCAGAGAGAGCTCTCTCAAAAATATATAAATGGTTAAGGATATATGAAAAATGATTGAGTTTTTAAAATGAATGCTTGGTTGAAATGTAAACAAGAAACATAGGGCATGGCGTCAAATCTACGAATTAATGTACCAGCAGATAAACAACAATAACGGTTTTCACAGAGGCAAGGTAGCTGTCATATTACGATCAAAGTTTTTTGCAGGTGATTTGGAAAGGAAGAAAGACAGTCCATCAATAATGGGCACCATATTTTAGATGAATCCACTATTAACTTTAGAGAAAGAAAGGGATACACAGATGTGATAAATCAAGGCATAAACATATGAATCTCAATTTATTTCAACGTTCATATGAGCATAGAAGACCTAACATAATGGAAGTATTACAAAGAAGGTAAGCATGCACATATGAGAAAATATAAATACAGATTGTAATAATGATCAACACAGGAATCTCTGATTCTATAAAAGATATGTCATTCACTATATGGCTTCTTTATTGAAACATACATCAACTTTATACAAAATTTCTTGTCCCTCAAAAAGTTTCCAACCCTTTCAAAAATGACTATCATTGTCTTTAGTTTCCTGGAAATTATATTCAAGTATCTGTACTTCTGGGATTGACATCTCTTCTTTTTCACCAACTTCATCATTTGTCAAACAACCAATTTTTGTTGTGTTTCGACCAATTCCTGAGTTTCAACCTTAAACCTCTTTTCTCCTTCTTTCTCTTCATCATGCTCATCTATTATTTCTTGTAAACTTCTTTTTCCTCCAATTTATGCAGCTTTTGTTATAATATCTGCCTCTATTGATGATTTTATCAGAATGAGATCTTGTACCTGTAAATCTGGCACTGTTTCTTCTTCTGGTTCATATTGCAACAAATTTCTTCCCTTTAATGATCCTTCTACTTCTTTGTGTTCATAAACATTAATGTTATTTAGCTTCCTTCTTTCAGAAATAATATGAAGTGGATCATATTCCATTGCTATATCTTTCTTCAACTCCATAACTTCCAAAAATCTCTTTACATCTGAAATGGCATCCTTGCTTTTTGACGGGCTATGCATATGACCCTTTTTGTTCCTCCTTTCTACTTTGTTTTTTATTCCTTTTTGACATACTCCTATATTACTACTAGCTCTTTTGGTTGTATTTTTCACATTCTGGCCTTGGTAAGAATTGATCTTGTCCCTTATGTTATTTGTCAATTTCTTATGATTGATAGGGTTATGTTCCTATTACTGCCTACTAAAGAAGATATGTTTCAGGTTCGGTATCAGTTCATCTACAGGTTGCAGAATGAAGGACTATGGAATCTAGGAGATATGCATTTTAGTCTGGAGCTTGTACACCGAGGTATCCAGCTTGATGTATTTTGCTACGGTATTTTGGTTACGTTTCCAACAATCAGACGATGCTGCAGTCGATCCAAGGAGATGGAGGTTTCATGCTTAATTTGGTATTATGGGTATATGATGACTCATAAGTTGACCATCCCTACATCCCAGGGATCTTCCTCCACTATCCACGATGTATATCCTAGAGATATCTTATTAAGGATCTGTAGATAGGATTTATTGGGGAATTCATTGTAACTATGTGATTCCTCATTTATCCTCTCATAAGCGTTGATATATAAAAGATAGGGGGACTCTTCAGAGGGGTTAGCCTCAATTGCATAAGAATTATTGAACACTATATCAGTTATATATATAAGAAATTCCTGGTTTTATCTGATTTGATGTGTTGATCCATTTCGTGTGATTGAAAGGCTGTTCAGCTCCTGTTGCCGAAGGCAGGGCTCCCTTCTGTGACAGGTGCTTCTATAATTAGGATTTCTTTCCTTTATACATGTGTGTTAAGATTCCTAGCTTAATTATTAACGCAGTGTGGATTGGTTCGATTCATTGATATACATAATTGGCGTGTGATTATAGTTGCATGTGAATCCTTTAATGAGTGGTGAGAATTGATTACAGAGTTATCCTTGTTACCATTTCCAGAGGAGTATATGAACGATGAATGTCAAATTAGCATAAATTCTGCAGTGAATGGATGTAATTAGGTTCTTTCAGAATTCTATTGTGAGTGTTCAAAAGTAGAAGCAGATCGTAGAATTTGATTAGTATTCAACCTTTTCTTTATAGTTGTGATTCAGTGAATTACTTTCATTAGGGATTTCTCAGCTTGTTAACTAGAATTGGACATTTAATTTCTTTCTGTGATTTAACAGATTGTTGTTGGTAATGATTTCTTTTTGTAGTTTAGCTGAATGTTATTGATAGTTAGATGCTTTCATTTGTTTTCAAGATTCTTTTAGTATTCAGCAATTTCTTAGGAGTCCATTCACCAAAAGATTATATCCTAATTTTGATTCAGTAATTCATGAATCTCCTATGTGTTGAGATCTTCCAAGTTGCAGTGTTTGGCATATATTTTGCTTGGTAGCTCGTAAGCTTTTGTAGCCCTGGGTTGATAATTTATGCACAACTTTCTGTTCTTAATTTAATTAAAAAGAGAATTAAAGAGCTTGTCATTTTGGCACCGTTGCCAAGGAGCCGCCAAGGACAATGTAGTTTTATTGACTATTTTGGTTGTAGTTCTGATTTCTTTTCTTATTTCCCTTGAGTGGATTGTGTGTGTGAAAATTATGGAAAACGTATGGTCTGATTTTAGAGGAGGGTCAAGTAAGATGCACCGACATATTCATTTAGAATATTTCCTGCCGCAAGTCCCTGTGATCTTGAAACATGCAAAGTATTCATGTGTAGAGTATAAGATAGTACAGGTAGACTGGTGTATGCATATGATACCCCACCCTTAGGTACTAATTGTGCAGGAAGTTCAATAAAAGGAGGAAGTGTTTAGGGAAAGTCACCATCTCTCGACAATTCCAAGGTCGAATTCGTTCCAGAACAAGAGTTGGTTCAAGAAGAAGGGTTTCCTGAACAATTCAGTATTGATAATCAAGGAGAAGAGGAGCAACTGGTTGCTGAATCCCCGTGGTACACTGGGTCAACTACTCTAGAAGATCTAATGGCAGGTATGGATGGCGAGGGAGAACACATTCCCCGCGGGGAAGAGACAAATCGCGGAAATACAAATGGAGAATCTAGTATGGGAATGGTTACTTTTGAATTCCCAATCAAGAACTCCAGATCGACACTCACAAACTAGATGAAGAACATTCTACATTCAACATTGCCTAACTTCCATGGTATGGCGAGTGAAGACCCAGATACATTCCTTTTTGAATTTGACGTCCTATGCAGGAGCTATGACTATGTTATAGATCACTAGAAACTCAAGCTTTTTCTAGCCACTTTGAAAAGCAAGGATCTGAGATGGTTCATGGGCCTAGGAGGAGATAGTATAACAACTTGGGCTCAAATGAAGAAAGCTTTTCTGGATAAATATCAAGAATACAGCAAGGACAAGGACTGAAAAGAGGCCATTTTTAAGATGTCCCAGAAGGAGGATGAGAATTTAGAAGACTATGTGGAGAGATTTCAATATAATTTGCAAAGATCACGGCAAAACGGGTTGAATGATGACACATTGAAGATTCTGCTCTTACAAGGCATTACAGATGATTGCATTGATCCGCTGAATTTGATGGGTGCAGGGGATTTGTCCCTACTAAAATATGTGGAAATATGCGATCTTTGTAGAAGGTATTCAAGGAATGCCTCCAGATCAGGTAGAGGAATTTGGGATACAGTAAACAAAACCACGAAGACCTCAAGAGAAGGAGTTTCAAGGGTGGAAATTGGGAACCTCTTGGAGGATTTCAAGACTGATATACTTAGTTCCCTGAGTTCTCAGTTAGACACACTCCAGGCAAAGAAAAGGCAAGAAAAGGAGGATTGAGCTGTGGCTGTCTTCTGTCTTAAATGCAGAAAAAGACATCCCCTCAAAAGCTGCCCATTGGACAAAGTGGAGATTTGTCTTCTATGCGAGCTGGAGCACCCTGGAAAAGAATGTCCTTCCCTGCCAGGGCTCAAAGCTATATATGAAGGAGCAAGGATGGATGAAGAACCAGTTTGTTTTATATCTCAAAAACATCCATGGCAACCTCGACCTTCAGGTACAGTACTAGATCCCATGCAATCATTTAATCCTTATTGGAACAATACTCAATTACATCAGTCTCAAGTTCCACAAGCTCCACAAGTCCAAAAAAACTCTCAGCCATGGTACCCACCTTTTCCTCAACAAAATTGGGCATTTTCCTATCCCCAAAGTAACCCTTGGCACTCCAACTGGAGGAATTCAAATTTTGGGAGTAACCAACAGATTCAACATTGAGCCCCACAATTACAGAATCCTCAATTCCCATTTGCACCAGTACAACCATTAATGCAACCCCACCTACAACCTTAGTTAACCTTTCCAGTGAACAATTCAGCTCCAAAACCACTTCTTC
The DNA here is from genome assembly GCA_027924585.1 of Larix kaempferi. Taxonomy (NCBI): domain Eukaryota; kingdom Viridiplantae; phylum Streptophyta; class Pinopsida; order Pinales; family Pinaceae; genus Larix; species Larix kaempferi. The sequence continues at coordinate 3,734,974 of BSBM01000110.1, forward strand.
CTGCACAAACCAATCCTAACCCTAATAATAAGGTTGGACAACCTGTAATGGCTGCTGAAATACCCAATTATCCAGCCTATTCCATCTCCATGGTGGACTGCCACAACATTCAATTACGCTCTGGCAGGAAAATTAGTAAAACCACCTCTCCTATAATTTCAGAGGAGGAGGAGGAAGAAACACCAGAAAATTTACCAGCTCAATCCAAAGAAATACCAGTGCAATCTGAAAACAACTTCCCACCTATCCCACCTAGGGAATCACCTCAAATTGAGCAAAAACAACCACCACCATATCCAAAATGCTTGGCCATAGAAAAGTTGATGCCACAATCAGAATTTGATCTCCTTAGAGAATTACGAAATGTCTGTGTCAAAATTCCACTATTCCAAGCTATCAAAGACATTCCCATTTATTCCAAAGTTGTCAGAGAATTGTGTTTGAAAAAGCCAGGTAGGAAACGAAAAGACCCCCCAACAGTCCATGTGATAGGTGACTTGGATGAATTGATGATGGGTAATACCCTTACTGCTAAGTATTCTGACCCTGGTAGTCCTGTGGTTAAAGTGCAAATCAATGGAATTCCTATCTCTAATACACTAATAGACTTGGGAGCAGCTATTAATGTCATGAATAAAAGAACAATGGACAGATTGGGCATTACAAAACTCAAACAAACTTCTACTATCTTACAGTTGGCTGACCAATCTCCTGTGAAACTAGAAGGCATTATAGAAGATCTTGTTATCTCAGTGGATTCATGGGAGTACCTGGTAGACTTCATGGTTTTACAAACAAAATCAAATTTGGGAGGCTACCCCCTAATTCTGGGGAGACCTTGGTTGGCCACAGCAGACGCTTATATTGGCTGTCAGTCAAGTAATATGTTCATATCTCACGGACAAGCTGTTAAGGAACTTACTTTATATCCTCCTGTGAAGCCTATACTCCAACCCAAACTTCCGGTTTGGTTAGAAGAAGAAGGAATTAAGCATGGAGAAGACACCCTACAACTGTACATGATTGAACAAACAATGACAACAAAACAATTAACTGAGGATGATTTGCTTAGTCAATTTATTTCTTCTAATTCCTCAGGAGACTCCGTGGAGTTGTTTAGTGCAGTTTGTGCCACTCAACAAATTGACAGTACTCCGAGCTCATCTAATAATGCCGCTATCCCTGATGTGGAGTCTGAAATTAGGGAAGTGGAAATTGAACCTGGGAAGCTCCTGAAGATTAGCTGCACATTGTCAGAGCAGGAAACAGAACAACTAACTACAGTGTTAAAGAAACATAAGTCTGCATATTCCTGGGATTATAGTGACATGAAAGGCCTACACCTTGACCTGTGCACACACCATATCTATACTAAGGAGGATTCTAGACCCATCAGACAACCTTAGTGCAGGATGAATCCAACACTCAGAGAGGTAGTCAAAGAGGAATTACAGAAGTTGTTGGCTACAAATTTTATTTATCCCATCTCTAATAGCAAGTGGGTGTCTCCACTGGTGATGGTGCCCAAAAAGAACAAGAAGTGGCGTGTTTGCATTGATTACAGGGAATTAAACAAAGCCATGCATAAGGATCATTTTATGTTACCCTTTATCGATCAGGTGTTGGATACACTAGCAGGGAGAAAGTATTTTTCTTTTCTAGACGGATTCAGTTGATATAATCAGATAAGGATAGCACCAGAGGACCAAGAAAAAATGACATTCACATGCCCATTGGGCACCTTCGGATATAAAGTGCTACCTTTCGGATTATGCAATGCCCCTGCTACATTTCAGTGGGCTGTTCTTAGCATTTTTTCTGATCTGATTCATGACACTATGGAAGTTTTTATAGATGATTTCACCTCCGATGGTGAAGATTTTGCAGCAGCCTTGAATAACTTGGACAAAGTACTTACACGATGCAAAGAGGTGAACCTCTGTCTCAGTAGTGAAAAATACATAATGATGCTTACCCAAGGCATTGTTTTGGGTCATCTTATATATCTGGAGGGCATTCAAGTGGACCTAGCAAAAATCTAGGTAATCAGTAACTTATCAGTCCCATGCACACAAAAAGAGGTACACAGTTTTATTGGATATGCAGGTTATTATAGAAGATTTGTGCAAAAATTTTCAAAGATTGCTAGTCCTTTATTTTTGCTCATGTCTAAAAATAAACAATTTGAATGGACAAAAGATTGCCAAGTAGCCTGGGAAACCTTAAAACAAAAAGTCTCTATTGCACCTATCCTACGAGGTCCAAATTGGTCACTACCCTTCCTAATTTCTACAGATACATCTGATACTACCATAGGAGGAGTCTTGGGATAGCAAGAAAATCAGAATCCCTCTACCATATATTTTATCAGTAAAAATCTGACTGCTGCTGAACTTAATTACATTGTGACTGAGAAAGAGCTCATGGCTGTCATCTATGCCATAAATAAATTTCGCCATTACATTATAGGATACCTAGTAACTATCCATACGAACCACTCTACCATTAAATATCTCATGAATAAATCCATCACAAATGGCAGAGTCACTAGGTGGCTGCTGTTGCTACAAGAATTTGATATTTCAATAATGGACAGACCCAGTAAAACTAATGTGGTTGTTGTTTTCTTTCAAGAATAATTACTGATGAAGAATCTCAACCGGTGGATGATGCTTTTCCAGATGAATATTTTTTTGCTATTTCTACTAATGTTCCTTGGTTTGCAGATGTAGCAAATTATTTGGCTGCAGGAAGACTTCTGGGGCATATGACATCAAAAGAAAAGAAGAGTATTGTGCAACGTAGCAGCAGATTTTCATGGATTGATGGCTATTTGTTTTATACAGGACCAGACTTGGTGATCCATCGATGTGTTCGTGAAGATGAAATTTATCCAATCCTGAGAACCTATCATGACGGTCCATGTGGAGGACACTTTGTTGATAAACGAATAGCCCATAAGATTTTGCAATTGGGATATTACTGGCCTACAATATTCAAAGATACCAGGGAATATGTCCAGAGTTATGATAGTTGTCAAAGGATGGGGAAGCCACTTTAGTCTGATGAAATGCCACTTCAAACTCAGCTGGTGGTGGAACCATTTGAGAAGTGGGCATTAGATTTTGTTGGTCCTATTAAACCTCCATCCAGACAGAATTCCTACATTTTAGTATGCACATATTATGTAACTAAATGGGTGGAGGAAAAGGCACTTCCAAGGGCAACAGAGCAAGCAGTCTCAAACTTTTTATATGTAGAGATCTTCACAAGGTTTGGAGTTCTGAGGGAGATTGTTACTGATGGAGGCTCTCAATTTACATCTAAACTTATCAAATCTCTCACAACGAAATATCATATCAAGCATAGGGTAACCTCACCATATCACCCTCAGGAAAATGGGCAAGTAGAAGGCACAAACAGAATTCTGGAAGCTGTGCTCACAAAGACTGTCCAACTTCATCAAAGAGACTGGGCTGATAAGCTGCTTGAAGCCTTATGGGCCTACAGAACAGCTTGGAGAAGCACAACAGGTTTGAGTCCTTATCAATTAGTCTATGGAAAACAAGTCACCCTACTAATAGAAGTTGAGATTAAGACATTAAGAACTGCATTTCAATTAGGTATGGATTTATCACATGCTCAACATACTCACCTACAGCAGCTTAATGAACTTGATGAATTATGCCTGACTGCCATAGAATGTATAGCCATTATACAACAACAACGAACCAGATGGCATGATGAATTCATCAAAACTAAGCATTTTCAAGAGGGTAACTGGGCTCTTCTCTACGACTCCAGATTCAAAAAGTTCAAAGGGAAACTACATACTCACTGGCTGGGACCATATGAGGTTGAAATAGTTTTTGATTATGGTACAGTAGGACTTAGAACCATTGATGGTGAAGGTATGTTTCTTATGGCCAATGGTCACAGAGTAAGACCTTATAAGAAACCATTGTCCAAAGAGGCGTTTATCTGCAACATTGCTGCCTGTTGGTGCACCAATGATTTCCAGATCACTAGTTCAATCTCCGAAGAATAAAAAAAATAAAAAATAAATAAAAAGAAAAAAGAAAAATGAACTGTGAAAATCCTACTGGGACGCAGCCTAAAAAATGAAATAAAATAAAAAAATTTGGATTCTAATAAGTCTATCTGTTTATTTTCTATACGGACATTCTATCCTAGTTCTGCTTCATTATTCCACCCCTCTCCTGTTCGCTTTTGGATGGCCCTGCTTTTTGGAATAAAACCATATATTACGGAACATGTTCCGCTACATTACAGAACCCTTCCGTTCTATTACGGAACCTGTTCCGCTGTATTACAGAACCTTTCTGTTCCGTCATCAAAACTTTTCCGCTACATTACAGAACCCTTCCGTTCTATTACGGAACCTGTTCCACTGTATTACAAAACCTTTCTGTTTCATCATCAAAACCTTTCCGCTACATTACAAAACCTTTCCGCTTTATTATAGAACCGGTTCTGCTGCATTACAGAACCTTTCAGTTCCGTTACCTGAACACCCTTCCACTCCACTTCAGCACATGTTCCGCCACACCCCAGAACATGTTTCGTTCTATCACCACTACCCTTTCCGTTCCACGCCCAAACCTTTTTCCATCCCGGTACGTAACCCCCATCTAGTTTCCACACTTTTCGAGATACCACGCAATCATTTCTCATAATGCACCAGCTCCTTCCCGATTTTTCCAGCGCTCCAACGGTCATACTTTCAGCCACCTTCCATGCCACATTCATATGGTGGCACCTCATTTCTCTATACGGATCCATCATCACTGGATGTCTCCGACAAATAAAACTGGAACACTCATCAGTTGAACTGCGGCATTACGGATCCTCTTCAGCAGCCAAACTGAAGTCATATCCAATTCTATTTGACAGGACCGCTACCAGAAAGACCATCACAGTTCGTCAGCCTCACAGAAGACCTCAACGCTACAATTGGAGAACCTTCCATCCACCATTCAGTCCAATTACCGCAACCAACCGGATTTGTACGATACTCATCTCTTCTTAGGTAAGGTAGGTACGTACCCATCTTTCATTGGCATTTGATAAGTACAGAAGGATGGGTCATTCTATCATTCTAGTTAGTGCCACACGATGAGATGTGCTGAGTTAGTTGGAGGGGGAGAATTGGGGGTGTCTTTTTAAAAAATCGGTAAAACCAGTTAGTGTCTGATAATTCCACCATTCATGAACTCTTAGACAAACCCATATTAATAATTCACCCCTGTTTAAGCCCAAAATCCAATTTTCTCCCGGAATCGGCAAGGACTAGAGAAACTGTAAGCACTTTGGGGAGGCAATAAGAAGAGGAACGCAATGAAAGGGGCAATCAGGAGCGAACCAGGAAGCCCGGGGATGGTTTATGGGAGCAAAGAGGTAAAAACGATTTTCCAGCAGGCTGAATGGCTGGCATATTTTGACAAGATGAAGAAAGGAAACACTGCAATTACTATGGAGTTTGCACTCACATATGATGGTAGAGTTCCAAAAGTGCGCGGATTGAGAATTCCAGCAGATGAGATGATGGTTGCGAGGGTCTCTGGATTACCACAGATAGGCGAGAAGTGGTTTGAAAAATGGGTGTCGATAAAACCTCTGATTGATGCATTTGTGGAACCTGGTGAATTGCTGCAAGGGACGGAAAAGGGTACAATGCGAACTTCATTACCGGTTCCATGGAGCGAAGTGGAACTCTATGTAATCAAATTTATCACATGTGAAGGTCAGTTCAGCTTAATTTTTGCTTATCACTTTAAAATCTTGAACCACTTAAGGCATCAAAAATACATTGACATGCCATACATTCTGTGGAAGTCCCTAGAATCAATGAGCAAAATTGTCAAAAACAATAATAATCCAGACACAAGCCTGGTTCATCACGGGTTGATCAAGTTATTGGTAGAAGATGCCCTATAGGAACAGGACTAGACCTGGGAATCGTTTGTGGGTACATCCTCGAGTGTGGGTCAGACAAGGAAAAAGAAGAAGAAAGTACTAGAAATTACCCCAGAGATCCAACAGGAGAAACCAGTCCAGGTAGTCCCTATGAGAAGCCTTCAAGCTGAAACCCCAGCTTGCTTAATAGAAGGACCTCATACTCGGACAAGATCTAGAGCTCAAGGAGGGTGACAAAATCAGAAAGAATTGCTGGGCCGGAATAAGAAAATAGACACAGAACAGGAAGTATTCATTTTAACAGGAAGTACCGGTAAAGACCAGGAAGATCAATTAGGGTTGCAGAACATGGAAAAGCGGCAGAAGGGAGAAAAACAATGGTCGGATTTGTTCAGAAAATCCAAAGGTAGCAGGATTAGGAGATTCCAATATTTCCTATTATGCAAGTATCGTAAGGCATATGGAGAATTGAAGAAGGATCACAACACTTTGAAAATCGCCTATCAAAAGAAAATAGAAGAAGTGGTGTCCCTACAAGAGCAAGTTCAGAAAATGGAGAGATATAAGATGGACCCCTTATTGGAGGCTGTAGCATGGGAAAATGAACAAAATGAAAATTACAGAGATGAAGAAATAGAGGACAACATGCAAGCAAGAAATATGGAGCCGAAGGAAGATTCTTAAGCAAAAGAACTAGAAGATTTGGAAATAGGAAGTCCAGGAGGCCAAAAGCTACATGAAGAAAACCCTTCTGACGAAGCCCGGATAAAATATTTAGAGGAAATGGTAGTTCAACTACAGGCGGTAGCAGGGGACCTGGAGAGACAATTAAAATTGGCCCATGATCAGAAAAAAGCAAAAGAACAGGAGACAATTACAGAACAACTGTAGAGACAGAATTACGCCATGGATACAAGAAGTCTTGGTCAAGAAGTGGAAAAATTAAAATTTGAAAAAGAATATATGAATTATCTAGCTCATTCCATGAGGAATCTAAGACCCCCTTCGAATTTTTATTATGTGTTTTTAAAAGAACAACGTATATCTTTTAGGTTGTCAATGGTGACTATGGGTTATAATGATCATATTGAGAGAAAAGCCGAGTTTGTTGATGCCTTTTCCAGGAGTAATGACTAAGAATGAGATTTTCTGTGTGAGGTATATATGCATAACTTGGTAATGACTAATTATGAAGATTGGGATCCAAACCCTCATGTTGGGGAAGTACAAGTGAGAGCATTCATGTCTTTCATGAGAAGTCATTTGAGATGGAACAATGCGGCCACTGGTGTAGAAAATATTGAATGGGAAGATGCCCTTTGGGTGAGAGGTTCCCCCTCAGTTGAAAATTTATTTATGGCCAGAAGCCAGGTTATGCAAGATTCAACATTTGTTACTCTCTTGAATCTGCTCAGTCTAAAGTTGTTCATGAATGTAGGAGTTGGATCCGTTTTCATAGGTTGGAAGTTATGCTCTGTTTACGAAGAAGGATTAATTCTTTGAGCATGGATTTAAGAAGGAAGGATCCTTTCTCTGTTAGGATGTTTGAGCGAGCCTTGGACAGAATACAACTCTACTTTGATTGCCTAAGCACCCAAAGAGCCAGTTGGATTGGGCTCCGATTTCACTTTCCTATACTTTGGTGCCCTGTAGTGGATGGGGAAGATAGTGAGTTTTTCAGAATTATGGGAGAACATAAAGGTTTTTACAACATAACAGAAGGTGGCCATTCCTCCTTTAAATGGAGTGATGAATGCCTAATCAACTCTCCAAGTACCCCTGTTAGTGGATCACAGTCTTAGATTGCATAGGGACATGCAAACCCTTTGGTTGGGGGCAGATGACGGGCTATGCATATGACCCTTTTTGTTCCTCCTTTCTACTTTGTTTTTGACTCCTTTTTGACATACTCCTATATTACTACCCACTCTTTTGGTTGTATTTTTCACATTCTGGCCTTGGTAAGAGTTGATCTTGTCCCTTCTGTTATTTGTCAATTGCTTATGATTGATAGGGCTATGTTGCTATTATTGCCTACTAAAGAAGATATGTTTCAGGTTCGGTATCAGTTCATCTACAGGTTGCAGAATGAAGGACTGTAAAAGCTGGGAGATATGCATTTTAGTCTGGAGCTTGTACACCGAGGTATCCAGCTTGATGTATTTTGCTACAGTATTTTGGTTACATATCCAAGAATCAGACGATGCTGCAGTCGATCCAAGGAGATGGAGGTTTCATGCTTAATTTGGTATTATGGGTCTATGATGACTCATAAGTTGACCATCCCTACATCCCAGGGATCTTCCTTCACTATCCACGATGTATATCCTAGAAATATCTTATTAAGGATCTATAGATAGGATTTATTGGGGAATTCATTGTAACTATGTGATTCCTCATTTATCCTCTCATAAGCATTGATGTATAAAAGACAGGGGGACTCTTAAGAGGGGTTAGCCTCAATTGCATAAGAATTATTGAACACTGTATCAGTTATATATATAAGAAATTCCTGGTTTTATCTGATTCGATGTGTTGATCCATTTTGTGTGATTGAGAGGCTTTTCAGCTCCTATTGCCGAAGGCAGGGCTCCCTTCTATGATAGGTGCTGCTATAATTAGGATTTCTTTCCTTTATACATGTGTGTTAAGATTCCTAGCTTAATTATTAATGCAGTGTGGATTGGTTCGATTCATTGATATACAGAATTGGTGTGTGATTATAGTTGCATGTGAATCCTTTAATGAGTGGTGAGAATTGGTTACAAAGTTATCCTTGTTACCATTTCCAATGGAGTATATGAACAATGAATGTCAAATTAGCATAAATTTTGCAGTGAATGGATGTAATTAGGTTCTTTCAGAATTCCGTTGTGAGTGTTCAAGAGTAGAAGCAAATCATAGAATTTGATTAGTATTCAACCTTTTGATTACAGTTGTGATTCAGTGAATTACTTTCAATAGGGATTTCTCAGCTTTTTAACTAGAATTGGGCATTTAATTGCTTTCTATGATTTAACATATTGTTGTCGGTAGTGATTTCTTTCTATAGTTTAGTTGAATGTTATTGATAGTTAGATGCTTTCATTTGTTTGCAAGATTCCTTCAGTATTCAGCAATTTCTTAGGAGTCCATTCACCAAAAGATTATATCATAATTCTGATTCAGTAATTCATTAATCTTCCCTGTGTTGAGATCTTCCAAGTTGTAGTGTCTGGCATATATTTTGCTTGGTAGCTCGTAAGCTTTTATAGCCCTGGGTTGATAATTTATGCACAGCTTTCTTTTCTTAATTTAATTAAAAAGAGAATTAAAGAGCTCATCACTTTTCACAATAAATGGGCCTATTGTCCATGGATACTTTAAATCGACTCCTTTTAACTTCAAAAAGTGTTCATCTTCTAAAATGAACTTCTGTCTAACAAACTCTAAGGTGAAAATTCTCAGATTTAAAAAGGCGGGTAGTATGTAAGGTTAATGTACAAAACCATACAACCTAATCATTGAAGAATCCTTTAATAAAAACCAGTCTCCTACTGCTACCTCATTTTTCAACTACATCATTGATTTCATTTTGGGTAAAACTCTTGGCAATTCTTCTCCAAAAATCATTCTGTACAACTTAGATAAAATATGATTCATATAATTAAAAAATTTATCCTCTAAAGTACCCTCATAGACTTCTTGTGAAAAATGTAATTCTTCTCGACTACCAAACATAACCATTTTCATCAACTGTGCTTGAAATCTGAAATATCTTATGTTGGAGAAACCTACTAACTGTGAATGAATATTTTTGGCTAAAAATTATTCAAACTTGAGACTCGGTACTAACTCATATTTGACTTCGGGCAAGCTGACACTTATTGATCTCAATAATAAACTCAATTGCAGCTCAGTTACCAACATATCAGTTTCAAGAACTAAAAATTGGGCTATCAATGAAAGGACTAACTAAGTGTTTTAATTGAAGAAATTAATGTCAGGAGGGTATGGAGTATTTTCAATTTTTAGGTCAGGTTTAAGACATGTAATCATAAAATATTGCTGACTTTCAGGAGAAATTTGATGATACAGGGCGACGACTGACTCTTCGGAAAAAATTTTAGACTCAGGAATTTTGGACGCGGGAATTTCAAAGGAAGTATTTACAACAGAGGAATTTATAGAACAAACAATTATGGTTTTTTCAGTGTTCATGATAACTTGCTGAGGTTCAGAATAATTGGAGGCGCACCAAGACACAAATTCGGGAAAGGGAATAATCTGGTCAGGGAAAAATAGGATAAAAGACAACTGAAACATTTTATGCACATCTATGACTTCTGTAAGCAATTTTTTCAATATTCTTCTAATTTCGGAAACAGGGAACCTAATTTCTATATCAAATATATTGAAATCCACATCTTCGAGAGCACTCTTAACCCTAACCATGTTTAAACTTGAATCTTCTTCCATTTTATTATGGAAAACATGTTTATATCACTGATGGAACCAGTTGAAAGGGCGTACCTATCGCTAGCAACCTCAAAAAATGTCGTGTTGCCTACCTTTGTCATCCACTCATCCAGAAGCTTCTGACTCAGACAGGTTTAGGAACAAATGTCAACTTTACATGCCAACTTTTATATATATAACACTCTTTCCTTTATACTTTGGTCTCTTTTGCCAACTGTCCGCTTTTTTCATCCGTTGATTTATCATTCCTCAGTCTTAGCCATCAGATGTGATGCTCTTTTAATTGATTTGACACCCTTCTCCATCTGTTGTCAGATCCTACTTTATGTTATGATCTCTGTCGTCCATCCATTAGCACCGTATATCAACAAAGTGGTGTCGCATCTCTCTAAAGTGGTTTTCATTACTGCTCATCCTCCTTGCGACAAGTCCTGGTGTTGACACCTGTTAGGTGGTATATTTTTCCGCAACCACCTATATTTTCTAACCATCTCACATCTTCTCGATGCGTCGATCATCGTGAACTGTCGATCTACCATGCAATAATCTAGGCCATCACTTATTCCGCTGCACTTGCACCTTTTTGAATTATGACCTTTTAACCACATGATATCCCTTGGCTCATCTTAGCGGTCCACGTTGTCGGCAACCTACCTCTTCTACTTCGGTGGTATCGCATCCTCTCGAGCTCTTTTTGTATACCACCTTTTCCATTTGCGACATTATGTGCATATGACACGTAGCACCCGGGTTTATCTATCGCAACAACTTGTGCCCTTTTCTCCCACACATCTTGGCTATCAAACCATCAATGAGAACCATTGATCTCTCTTGTGCACATAATCAACGGTGAAACTGGCACAGTCTTTAACAATTTCAAATTTTTTCTCTTGGACTATGGTTTTTTGGATTTATTTTTGCTCATTTTTGGTCGAATTTTCACATCTTCTTTTGGAATTTATTTGGGTTTCTTCTTTGGTGTTTTTATCTACCACATTTGACCACCTAACCATAGAACTAGAGATCATTTTAGGTCTTTTCTCACCATATCAACAATTTTTAAAACATTTCCCCATTGTACATTTAGCATTTTCCCTGCAAAAAACATAGTGCTAACAACTGCCTCCAACAGGGGATGCTATCCTCCCTGTGAGGTAGCAAAGAACCTCGTAGATTAGGTGCATGATCCATTGGGAGGCTCCCAAATGTTAAGATTTAATATGCTAAGATAGAAAATAGCAGCATTGCATTCCATTTCACAATAATAGCATATACAGGATCACTAAAGAAACAACAAGCACAGCATAAACACAAGAGACACAGATTTATCCTAGGAAACCCTCATGGGGTAGAAAACCCAACAAAGCTTCCTCAATATAGATGACCAGCAATATACAAAGATGCAAACCAAAGACATGATCTCCTCCTCCACCATAGCAGACCTCTCCTCCACAAGTGCACCTCTCTCAAGTGAGTGAGTGTATCAAATGAGGAATACACCTCCTCTATTTATACACTACTCTGACATATCTTTTACACAAGTACATGTAGGCTCGTATTTAACCAATGGGTTAAATACCCCACTACAACTGACTAGATCGACCCCTCTAGGGTGGTCTAATAACCCTTTGACCCACATAACACATACAGGGCCGACCTCCACTAGGGAAGTCTAATAACCCGAGTTACCACATTTCGATGGAGGAATAAACATCTCCAGATATACAATAAGATCTTTACGGAGGAATGAAACATCTCCGGAATAATAAAGTACAATTATAATATTCTTTGAAGTTACAATATCTCAACACTCCCCCTTAACAAGAGGGATACTATAACAGCATCTGCACGAGCAAGGAGTCATCAACATCATACATGATACATCTATAAATCATTGGAAGCTTTCTCCACATCATCAGTAACTCAACCAGTTACGGGAACATCTTCAATATTGGAACATCAACATCTTCAGTACTGAGTCTTTATCTTCTGCAGTACTCAAACAACTACAGCAACATCAATATCTGAATCCTCACGATCGTCAGCATCGTCATCACACGATCGTCAGCATCGTCATCACACGATCATCAGCATCATCATCATACAAATATCAGCATCGTCATCATACGATCAACAGCATCGTCATCAGCATCGTCATCATACGATTAATCAGTATCGTCATCATACGATCAACAACATCGTCATCATACGATCAACATTTTCCAGGGTGATCAATCCTACTCTCTTTAGGACATACGTCCATGGATGATGCAATCTAGTCATGTACCTTTTGAACCAAAGTCCAGGGATGATCCAGTCCTGTCATGTACCTTTGGAACCGAAGTCCAGGGACGATCTAGTCCTATCAATTCTCGGAGACCTCATGTCTACGGCTCAGTTCACAGGACCAAAGTCCAAGGATGATCCAATCCTTACCGTACATTTAGGACCACGTCCAAGGATGACTTAATCCTCAACCGTACATTTAGGACTACGTCCAAGGATGACTTAATCCTCCACCGTACATTTAGGACTACGTCCAAGGATGACTTAATCCTCCACCGTACATTTAGGACCACGTCCAAGGATGACTTAATCCTCCACCGTACATTTAGGACCACATCCAAGGATGACTTAATCCTCCACCGTACATTTAGGACCACGTCCAAGGATGACTTAATCCTCCACCGTACATTTAGGACCACATCCAAGGATGACTTAATCCTCCACCCTACATTTAGGACCATGTCCAAGGATGACTTAATCCTCCACCGTACATTTAGGACCACGTCCAAGGATGACTTAATCCTCCACCGTACATTTAGGACCACCTCCAAGGATGACTTAATCCTCCACCATACATTTAGGACCATGTCCAAGGATGACTTAATCCTCAACCGTACATTTAGGACTATGTCCAAGGATGACTTAATCCTCAACCGTACATTTAGGACCACATCCAAGGATGACTTAATCCTCAACCGTACATTTAGGACCACATCTAAGGATGACTTAATCCTCAACCGTACATTTAGGACTACATCCAAGGATGACTTAATCCTCCACCGTACATTTAGGACCACGTCCAAGGATGACTTAATCCTCAACCGTACATTTAGGACTACGACCAAGGATGACTTAATCATCCACAGTACATTTAGGACCATGTCCAAGGATGACTTAATCCTCAACCATACATTTAGGACTACGTTCAAGGATGACTTAATCCTCAACCGTCCACCAAGGACTTCATTCTTGAAGACATACGTCTACGGCTGTTCTTTCGGACTGAAGTCCAGGGATGATCCAATCCCCTCACATGTTCACCAAGAACTTCATTCTCAAATACATACATCTATGGCTCTTCTTTCAGACTAAAGTCCAGGGATGATCCAATCCCCTCACATGTTTACCAAGAACTTCATTCTCGAAGACATACGTCTATGGCTCTTCTTTCGGACTGAAGTCCAGGGATGATCCAATCCCCTCACATGTTTACCAAGAACTTCATTCTCGAAGACATACGTCTATGGCTCTTCTTTCGGACCGAAGTCCAGGGATGATCCAATCCCCTCACATGTTCACCAAGAACTTCATTCTCGAAGACATATGTCTACGGCTCTTCTTTCGGACTAAAGTCCAAGGATGATCCAATCCCCTCACATGTTTACCAAGAACTGCATCAAGACATGTGTCAATCATGTATCCTCATCATCAAAACATGTATAGCAAAACATGTATCCTCATCATCAAAACATGTATAGCAAAACATGTATCAAAACATGTATAGCAAAACACGTATCCTCATCATCAAAACTTATATAGAAAAACATGTATCCTCATCATCACATCTATCATCAAAAGCATGTATACATCTATCATCAAAAGAAAAAATATAAGATTCCTAAATATAAATAATTCTAAGTAACTAAGTGCATTAAATAGGTAACCTCATCATTGATGAGACAGACTTGTTATCAGATACTATGCTACTCCCCCTTTCGAGGAGAGTTCTTTTGAACTATACCAAGCTTGTCTCGAAAGTATTCAAACTTCACTCGAGACAGAGGTTTAGTCAAGATATCAGCAATCTGATCCTCAGTGCTTATATATATGAGCTTGATAGCTCCTCTTTGCACCATATCTCATATATAGAAGTATCGGATCTCTATGTGTTTTGACTTATCGTGGAACACGGGATTTTCAGTCATCTTAATGCAGCTTTGATTGTCACACATAATCACAGTGGGATCCATTTCTAAGTCAAACACTCCATATAATAGATTCTGAAGCCACACTGCTTCACAGCTGGCAGAGGAGACAACCATATATTCTCCTTCAGCAGTACTGAGAGCCACACTAGATTGTTTCTTGCTGAACCATGAGATCATGGCAGATTCAAGACTATAACATCCACCTGATGTACTCTTTCTGTCTGAGACACTTCCTGCCCAATCAGAATCTGAGTAACCATGTAAACGGAGTTCATGACCTCCAAGATAATATAGACCAAAAAATATAATGTACCTTTTAGGTACCTTACTACATGCTTTGTAGCTATTAAGTGAACCTTTCTAGGTTCTACTAGATATTGACTTAGCGTATTTGCAGCAAAGCATATATCTGGCCTAGTATGACCCAATGATTTGTCTATATAGGGTTAGGTCCACTAAATACGATGAGTCATTAACTAATAACTTCAAGTTGGAGTCCATGGGTGTGGCCATGGCTTTATACTCCAACATATCAAATCTTTTTAGAAACTTTACAGCATACTTACCTTGATTTAAAAGATTCCTTTTGGATCTTGCCATACTTCTAGACCTAAGAAGTAGTGCATTAATCTGAGATCTTTCATTTTCATTTCTGCAGCCATTTTCATGACCTGTTTCTTATTCCTTGTCAGAAAGAGATCATCGTCATACAATAATGGTATGATAGGTTCATCATCCACAACCTTAAGGTAATGGTTAGGAACAACTTTACTTTTGGTAAAGCCCAAGCTTTGTCATGAAGCTGTCGACTGTCCATTATTTACACTCTGCATTGAGTGATCTTCTGCATATCTATCTGTGCCATCTCTCGTCACATGGGTCTGCTAATATGAGCCTCAAAATCATTCGAACTCTGTGGTGAGTTCTTTCTTGCATCCATGTCATATGTGTATAGAATCCATATTCAACCTTGTAGCAAAGGTTGAGATCCACATCACCCATGATGATCATTAAGCTCATCAATTGACTATTGATCCTGGGTACCCATACAGAACCTG
This sequence comes from Larix kaempferi, assembly GCA_027924585.1. Lineage (NCBI taxonomy): Eukaryota > Viridiplantae > Streptophyta > Pinopsida > Pinales > Pinaceae > Larix > Larix kaempferi. Next base: position 3,750,641 of record BSBM01000110.1, read on the forward strand.
ATTCATACTTCTTCTTTAATTACATCATTAAGAGATTGGTCTTATCTAGTCCCTCGGGAGCAAAACATCTCATCATGATTCTCTTCCTCTTTCTAAGAGAATCTCTTAACCACAAGCTTTCTATAGTGTGTTTGATTTGTAAATCTTTTGTTGAACATCCATCATTTGTTCAGAGTTCATCATTCATCATGATCTTTCCTACAAATCAAAATTAAGTACATGATTAGTAATACTTCATAATCATCAAATCATATTGACATGATAACTTATTATGCATACATATATCATTTACATAGTTATGCAACTATTTTGACCAATACTTTGGCACAACACTTTCCCATATCCTGTATGCATATAGTGGCTATCCAGATGCCTTCCATCTCTACCAGAACATACTATCGAGAGTGTGCATAGCTCTCAGCATGTTAGCAAAAAGGTTTCATTCTAGACAAGCAACAATGGAATGTTTGTCCAACTTACCAATCATATGCATATTAGTAGTATACTGTTCAATGCTTTATGAATGTTTACACTAGGAATACAAATATGCATACAAGCAATATCATTTACTATTTCTAATAACAACTCAAATACTTATCTTTTATGTTTGTGTGGTTGCCTCCCGCTTGATCTTCTGTATGTCTTCTGAACTTCTATTCATTCTGTACCACTGGATTAGTATACCTGCTTAGTTATGTAAAACATACCTCGTGAGTCTTTGTCTTCATGTTGTCATGGTCATGGAACTTGATTTGTCTTTTGTGATGTACCTGTCTCTTGTTAGCAGACAACATCAACCTCGCACAACACCATAATGCATAAGTACAATCATATAGCCCTAATCAATGAATGTCTTCGATCATTCACATGCATTCATATTGTTACTAGGGTGATAAGACAATTAATAACATTAATCAAGATTGTACTAATAAATAACATGAAGACAAACACATTATGAACTTAATCAAGAATCAGATTTCAAGGCATACCTGAACCTCCTTAAGTCATACCTGTCGAGACTTTTTATTTTTTGTAGTCTTCTTATGTAAGGCCTTAGCCTCAACTCCCCTTGAAACTTGATCTAGAGCTTGATTAGGGTTTGCTAGAGAAACCCTAAAAATTCAATCTTTGACTTTCACACTTCTGAATGGATGGAAGAATGTGTCTTGCTGAGCTGATCAAACTAGCATTCTTCAATTTTGAAATCTCCAAAATTTGACCCCTCAAAATTGCCTTTGAAACTTCTGGATCTTCTGGACAGGAACCCGAACTAGGGTTTGATGAATCCCACCCTTCTGTCCAATCAAAAGGTTCGATCCAAGGCTCTAAACTCTTATTTTTCTGAGGAGCTTCCAGCCGAGGTTACAGACTTAAAAAATTCCAACTTTTGCTGAAGTCCTAATTTTCCATCTTTCTGATCACAATCCCGAACTAGGGTTTGATCAACCCAGTCTTCTACCCAACCAAAAGTTCTATCTTGGTCTCTAAATTTTGATTTTCCTGAGTAGCATTCAGCCATGGACTCCGATTCCAAAAATTCTAACTTTCTCCGAAACCCTAAATTCCGGAAGCCATGAATAAAGGTGCTCCGAAAATAATTCTGTTTTGACAGAAATATGTACCTGATTGTTTCTTCCATAACTCTGAAATTTTCACTCCACAGGATCTGAAAAAATTTTCTGCAGTATCCTGACCTATCCTCTTTCGATCCTGACAGGTCTGACCTCAATTGGATTTTCTGAGAGAGAGTTATTCCAAGTGTCGCAACATGACCTGTTTATGGGATAATACAAGAGAGCGAACTTGTATGGCGTGCCATGTGTCACTGTTTGAACTTCGGCCTCTGAAAACTTTTTCTGAGATAGCACGCTTTGTTATATTTCCATGTTGATAGTTCGGACCTCAATTGGACTCTCTGAGAGAGAGTTCTGCCAAGTGTCGTAATGTGACCTGTTTATGGGATAAAATAGGAGAGCGAACTTGTACGGCGTGCCACGTGTCACTGGTTCAGCTTCGGCATCTGAAAAAGATTCCTTAGATAGTACAGTATGTGTACTACTTGTCACTTTTTATGAAATTTCATTTGGAGCTTCCTAGCCCATGTTATGACCTTTTTTCCTAGGTCACCTGATTTTGACTGAGATCTGGAAGAGGCAGAAACCCTAATGTGTACTGATCATAACTTACAAAGTACAATGAATCTAAGGGTTCCCTTTGGACACAAGATACCTAGAGATGTTATCTACGACCTGTAAAGGTTTCAGATCCTGAGCCTTAAGCAAAATGGATTTATAGCGAAAGTTCCACGATGACTAGTTTTTGCTATATAAAACCCTAACCTTCAAATTGTCGTAAGTAAAGCAAGTGTCGTAAGTGCCATACCTTGCCTTCCTTCAGTTTAGCTCTGATACCATGTTAAGATTTAATATTCTAAGACAGAAAATAGAAGCATTACATTCCATTTCACAATAATAGAATATACAGGATCACTGAAGAAACAACAAGCACAGCATAAACACAAGAGACACAGATTTATCCTGGGAAACCCTCATGGGGTAGAAAACCTAGCAAAGCTTCCTCAATATAGATGACCAGCAATAGACAAAGATGCAAACCAAAGACATGATCTCCTCCTCCACCATAGAAGACCTCTCCTCCACAAGTGCGCCTCTCTCAAGTGAGTGAGTGTATCAAATGAAGAATACACCTCCTCTATTTATACACTACTCTGACATATCTTTTACACAAGTACATGTAGGCTCGTATTTAACCAATGGGTTAAATACCCCACTACAACTGACTGGGCCGACCTCTCTAGGGTGGTCTAATAACCCTTTGACCCACATAACACATACAGGGCCGACCTCCACTAGGGAAGTCTAATAACCCGAGTTACCACATTCCGACGGAGGAATAAACATCTCCGAATATACAATAAGATCTTTACGGAGGAATGAAACATCTCTAGAATAATAAAGTACAATTATAATATTCTTTGAAGTTACAATATCTCAACACCAAATTCTCTTGAGATTATACAAGCTACATGTAATATCTAAGCATTTCACCTTCTGTTTTTTTTGTGTGTGTCATACTTCAAAGAAAATTGTATTTACACTGTACATAAGTTCTTTCTTTTTGAACTTCTAAGACAAATAATGCTTTAGATGTCTCCCATTTATTGTTCCTCCTGCAAGAATTTCTCCATTATGGTCTTGAAGAAAGAATGCATTTTCTCCCTGCAATCCTGCTATTATGTATGGACCTTTCCAAAAATGCTCAAACTTACTGTGTTTGTCTTCTCTCATGGCATCCCCTTTTAAAACCAAATCATCCATCTAGAAATCTCTATCTTTGATGTTCCTGTGAAAAATTTTCTTCATTTTTTCCTGATGTACTTGAGTCTTGTTATAGGATTTTTCTCTTAGTTCATGTACTTCTATCATTTGGTTTATCCTTCTTTACATGTGATTAGGATCTTCTTGCAATTTCCTGCAACAATTTCATAACTGGTACCCCCAAAGAAAATAGAAAAATCACTTTTGTGCCATAGACCAATTGAAAAGGAGAAGTACCAATAGCTCTCTTTGTACTAATTCTATCTTCCAACAGAGCATATTTGAGTTTGGTGTGCCACACTCTTTTATTCTCTTCCAACAACTTCTTGATAATTCTTACCAGACTCTTATTGAAGGACTCTACCAGCCCCTTTCCCTAAGGATAGTATGCAGTGGAATGATTTAGATGAATGTGATACTTATGACATAAATTTATCATATTTTTTGAATTAAAGGTTGGAGCATTGTCTGTAACTATTCGTTTTGGACAGCCAAATCTTGATAAAACGTTCTCTTCCACAAAATTCATAATAACTGTTTCATTAGCGTATCTGGTTGGAATTGCTTCGATCCATTTTGTAAAATAATCCGTTGTAGTGAGGATCCACCTGTGTTGTCCCGAATAATTCGGATTGATTTCACAAATGAAATCCAACCCCCATTGTTGGAACGATGCTTGTATTGATATTGGCTTTAAAGGTAAGGGTAAAAGCTCTCTTTTTCCATCAATTATCTGGCATTCATGACATTTGGATATTTCTTTGTATGTATCTGAAAAAATGGTAGGTCAATAAAAACCAGCTCTGATAATTTTGTTTGTTGTATCTTTCCATGAATGGTTTCCTCCACACATTCCCTTGTGAAATTATCCCATAATATGTTGTGCTTCATTTTCCAACAAACAATTCAGTAAAACTCCACCTGGGTCTTCCCAATATAGGTACTCATCCAATATACAAAACTTTGATGCTTTCATCTTCACAAATCTTGATCTAGTTTTGTCCATTCCTGGAGGTGCTTGTAAATTTTGCAGAACATACACAATATCAACATACCATGGTGATAAAGAAAAATCTTCAATTATTGGACATTCAGGAACAGTTTCTGTTGAGATTTCTGAAATGACATTCATATCCAAGGAATCATAATTTGTTTCAGTCATCATCTTAGTTAAGCCTTGACCTTTTATCAGCTTCGTGGGATTTATATTGAAATCATATTCTAATAACACTGCAATCCACTTCGCTCTTTTCCCTTTAGGATTTGTTTGAGTGAGAATATCCTTTACTGTTGTAGATGGAACATATGCAACAGTGTGGGAATGCATAAGTAAACTCTAAAGTCCTTCAGTGCCTTCAGCAATACATAAGCTTTTTTTCCATAATATTGTATTTCAACTCTCCATCTCTCAGAATCTTACTGAAAAATGCAATTGGTTGTTCCAGGGCTTCTTGATTTTTTTGCAACAAAACTCCATCCAAATTATGTTCCGAGGCATAAGAAAATACAATAAAATATTTTGAAAAATTAGGACTTATTAAAACTGGTGCCTCAGTTAAAGCTTTCTTAATATCATTAAAAGATTTCTTAGCTTCATTGGTCCATCTAATTTCATTATTTTTTCTCAACATCTCAGAAATGTGTCTCAAAATTTCTGTAAAACTGGGAACAAATCTTCTCAAAAAATTCACTCTAACAATGAAAGACTGTACCTGTTTTTTGCTGCTGGGTATCCCAATCTTCTGAATAGTTGATACTCTTTCTGGATCAATCTTAATGTCATCTTTCGATACAATATGTCCCAACAATTTTCCCTCTTCCATAGCAAAGTGAGATTTCTTCGGATTCAATGATATGCCAAATTTTCTGCACTTCAAGAAAACTTTCTCCAAATGTTTTATATGGTCTGCAACAAATTTTGAGTATACAGTTATATCTTCCATATAAACCACCACAAACTTGTCCTTGTCTTATGCAAAAGCAATGTCCATAACCCTTTGAAAAGTGGCTCCTGCATTCATTAATCCAAATGGCATTTTGGTGTACATAAACGTTCCCCACAGAGTAGTAAAGGTTGTTTTCTCTCAATATTATGGATGTACTTTGATTTTATTGTAACCTAAAAATCCATCCAACATGGAAATTCTTTCTACTCCAACAACTTTTTGTAAAATGTGATCCATCTTGTGAAGCGGATAGTTATCTTTCAAAGATACTTTATTTAAGTTTCGGAAATCCACACACAGTCTTCTATCTCCATTTTTCTTCCTTACAGGAACAAAATTCTTGACCCACCTAGAAAATCTCAAATAAACAATGATCTTGGCATCAAATAACTTCTTGACCTCTTTTTCAATCAATGGAAGCAACTTGGGATTTATTCTTCCTAGCTTTTGTTTGAAAGGTTTCTCATTCAACTTGATGGGAATAGTGTCTTGAATTATGGAAGTATCATATTCTTTTAGATATTCATAACTCCATGTGAACACATCTATGAATTGTTTCATTTTCTCAACATATTTCCTTTCTTCCTCCTCCGGAAGCTTATTTGAAATTCTCACTATTTTGGGTTTTTTTGTAGTTCAAATATTACAATCCTTAACATCTTCAACCTTCGGTTCAATATTCGGGTTTTTGGCTACATCATTCTTGTCAAATAATTTCTCCAATGGAACAAGCCCTCTTGGGATGACATTATTTCCACTAAATTATATCCTTACCTCCAATTGTTTCTTTGAATCTGTCTGGTTCATCAGAGAATTCATTTATATCAGGGAAATCTCCGGCATCTTCAGTATCAATGGTTTTGTAATTGAATTCATCTGTCATCTCCAAAAACCTTTTGATCTGCTGATCATCTTCAAAGACTTTCCAATGTATTATGTTATCAGGAATAGAGGGTCTATTTACAACCTCAATGTCATACTTCTTCTTAGAAAACTTGGAAACTTTGAAAGCTGCAACAGTAGTAGCCAAAGAATCTGCTATAGAATTATCCACTCTAGGTATTGAAATGACATCATGTTCATCAAAGAAGTTTTCTAATAGGTCCCAAACCTCATTTCTGTGAGATCTCAACCTCGGATGTCTTGCCTGATATATAGATTTTACTTGATTTATCACTAGCTTAGAATCCCCGAACACTTTAATCTTCTTTGCTTTCATATCCTTTAACAAATTCAGCCCCAAAATTAAATATTTATATTCAACAACATTATTTGAACATTCAAATGCTAGTTTGAAAGAAAACATCAAGAGTTCTAGATCAGGAGAACTTATCCACATGCCTGCGCCAATGCCTTCTTTACTCATTGATTCCTCAAAATGCATAATCCAAGTCCCTTCTCTTCTTATTTTTTCTTTCAACAATTTTTCTTCTTCACTTGGTAGACTGTCTTCTTTTGGTTTCACCACATCTATTTTTTCTTCAGATTGAACATCATTGTAAAAAATTGAAGTTCCCAAATATGTGTCTACCGAATATATAGCATGATTGTCAGGTTCATCTTTATCACTCACCATATATTGAAGTCTTTTTTTAGAATACATCCTTCTATGATTTCCAAGAACTGCAATAGTAGAAAATGACATATCCATCTCTAAAGTACCTTTTAGCTTTGACGTCCAAGATCTTGACAATAACATTCCAAATTTTGGTGGAACATCAGCAACCACCACATCCATGACAACACCTTTGACCAGCATTTGAGTAAGATTTACCACCAAATCCTTAATCAATCCTAAACATTTTACTTTCCTTGAATCAAAAGAAAATAAATCTTTGTATGGTCTAGTTATTTCTAAACCCGAACTTTCCACTACAACCTTTGGCATTAGATTAAGCGAAGCTCCTGAATCAAGCATACAATTGTGCACAACCTTATCATGAACATTTAGATTTATATAAAAAGGTGGCACAACATCCGTACTATTGTCTTCCATTCTTGAACCCAGACGAATGGTTGGGGTATCATCATTCAATTCTAAAGTATTTGGTTCTACCTGTGTTTCACCTCCAATCATCTTGGAAATTTGTTCTTTGTACTTAGTGTTTTTCATAATCTCATTAAATGGTATATAAATTTTGATTTTTGATATCTCACTTTGTAGATTGAATGTAACTAAATTTTTATCACCTTAATTACTTCTCTTGTGTTTTTTGGAACCATTTTCACTGCACCTTGTGTTTCTTTATTTTTCTTATTCTGGGGAGTTGATGGATTATCCATTGGACCTTTACCTTTGTCTACTTTCACATCTCTGTTTCTGAGACTAATCTTTCTTTGAAAATCATTTACTGCATTTTGATATCTGACTTGGTATTGTTCACTTTCTAATTCTAAAACATTACATTCTCCTTCTGTAGAAAACATATCATGTTCCATTTTTGTTAAGTACACTTCTAAATCTAAATCTCCGAATAGGTGAATTTCACTTTCCATCAATTCTACTTCATTTTCTTAATCAACATAATTTTCAGGAAATGGTGGTCTTATAGGGTTATCTTCAAGATTTCTTGGATTTCTTTGATCTCTTTGATCTCTTTGTCTGTTTTGTGGGGGTATTGGTCTTCTGAAGTTAGGGTTTCTAATAGGTGATTTTGTTTGTTCTCTGTTTGGAGGTCTATTGTCTAATGCTATCCTATCTATTAACCTTTCCATGGTTTTCATCATAGCATCAAATTTCACATCATTAGAAGAATAAGTTGAAGGTTGATTATCTTCTTTCATATTTTTTCTATCCATGTCATCTTTTTGTTTTATCTTACCAAAAGCCATCAAATTTGCCTCTACTTCCACCGCATCCTTCCTCATGTTTGATAAAGTGGATGACCTTCTTTACCTTAATGTACATAAGAAATCCCCTTCAAATGCATCTGCATAATGTAACTTGGAAGCCCCTACCAATGGTTTGAAATCAACAGGAATTGAATTATAAACCCTCATGAATCTGGGAGAAAATTCTTGAATTGTCTCGAAATCTCCCTTCTTCAAATTATTATACTGAGATATTTGCGAGGGGTTCTTTTTATCTTCCCACCGTTCAATGAAAAGTGTTACAAAACCATTATATGTAGCAATAGATCTTGTCGCTAGGGTTCTGAACCATTTTTTGACATCTCCTACAAGAATTTGAGCTAATACACTCATTTTTGCATCATCATGGTCTACTTCTTCAAGATCAAGAAAATCATTAAACTTATCAACATGTTGTTGTGCAGTATAATCTCCCTCCCCATCAAACAATATAATTCTCTGTGAATACTTGTCAGTAAGGTCATGCAAAGAAGCTGGTAAGACAAGAGGGGAAAACCTAATGGCCATCGGTCTTGGAGGTAGTACTAATGGAGGATTTCAAGTATTTCAAAGACATTGACGAGCATTCTGATTATTTAAGGGTACTCTCTGGGATTTAGGTTTTTTAGATTATTTTCTTTCAGACCTTTGTAAACCTTCCCAAATTGACTGTCAATAATACTTCAGAAAACTATCTTGATCAACCTCAGTTTCTTTTAAATCTAATTCTGATTTAGTTCTAAACTGAGGTCTTTCACTTATATCAACATTTTCATCATTTAACAATCTTTCTTAAAAATTAGGAAAAGAATCTATTGTTTGAGAAGTACATGCTTTGTCTTTTTCTTTGTTCTTCTTCAAGAGTCTTTTGGGACTTTCTACACCAGAAAACAACTGTGAACTTGGATTTCCCCTCGTAGGGATTCTTCTGGAAGCCACAATTTCTTTTCTTGGAGTCGCCTTTTTATAACTGGAAATTCTGCATGTGAAGTCGCCAACGCAAAATACAACCAATTGTGAATATCAAACTTCTTTTCCCACCAAAATTTGAATGCAATGTCATTATTCCCAAGGAAAATGAAGCCTTTGTTCCCCGACAATGGCGCCAAAATGTTATCACTCAGATTTTACCCTTTGGTTGTGGAAGGATAAACCCCAATGAAACTATTTCAAACCAATCTTTAGGAGGGAAATCAACCTTTCCCTACCAAAGAGCGCTCTCTCAAAAATATATAAACAGCTAAGCATATATGAATAATGACTGAGTTTTAAAATGAATGTTTGGTTGAAATGTAAACAAGAAACATAGGGCATGGAGTCAAATCTAGGAAGTAATGTACCAGCAGATAAACAACAATAAATGTTTTCACAGAGGCAAGGTAGCTGTCATATTATGGTCAATGTTTTTTGCAAGTGATTTGGAAAGAAAGAAAGACAGAGCATCAATAATTGGCACCATATTTTAGATGAATCCACTATTAACTTTAGAGAAATAAATGGATACACATATGTGATAAATCAAGGCATAAACATATGAATCTCAATTTATTTCAACGTTCATCTCAACATAGAAAACATAACATAATGGAAGTATTATAACGAAGGTAAGCATGCACATATGAGAAAAGAGAATACAGATTGTAACAATGATCGACACAGGGATCTCTGATTCTGTAAAAGATATGCCATTCACTGTATGGCTTCTTTATTCAAACATACATCAACTCAATACAAAAGTTATTGTCCCTCAAAAAGTTTCCAACCCTTTCAAAAATGACTATCATTGTCTTTAGTTTGCTGGAAATTATGTTCTCGTATCTATACTTCTAGGATTGACATCTCTTCTTTTTCACAAACTTCATCATTTGTCTAAACAACCAATTCTTGTCGTGTTTCGACCAATTCCTGAGTTTCAACCTTAAACCTCTTTTCTCCTTCTTTCTCTTCATCATGCTCACCTATTATTTATTGTAAACTCCTTTTGTCTCCAATTTCTGCAGCTTTTGGTATAATATCATCCTCTATTGTTGATTATGTCAAAATGAGATCTTCTACCTATCAATCTGGCATTGTTTCTTCTTCTGGTTCATATTACAACAAATTTCTTCCCTCTAATGATCCTTCTAATTGTTTGTGTTAAAAAAATTGAATGTTATTTAGCTTCCTTCTTTCAGAAATAATATGAAGTGGATCATATTCCATTGCTATATCTTTCTTGAACTCCACAACTTCCAACAATCTCCTTACATCTGAAATGGCATCCTTGCTTTTCACAATAATGGGTCTATTGTCCATGGATACTTTAAATCGGCTCCTTTTTTGAACTTCAAAAAGTGTTCATCTTCAAAAATCAGCTTATGTCTAACAAACTCTAAGGTGAAAATTCTCAGAGTTAAAAAGGCGGGTAGTATGTAAGGTTCATGTACAAACCGTACAACCTAATCATTGTAGAATCCTTTAATAAAAAACAGTCTCCTACTGGTACCTCCTTTTTCAACTGCATCATGGATTTCATTTCGGGTAAAACTCTTGGAAATGCTTCTCCAAAAATCATTCTATACAACTTAGATAAAATATGATTCACATAATTAAATATGTTATCCTCTAAAGTACCTGCATATACTTCCTATGAAAAATGTAATTCTTCCTAACTACCAAACATAACAATTTTCATCAACTGTGCTTGAAATCTGAAATATCTTGTGTTGGAGAAACCTACTAACTGTGAATGAATATTTTCGGCTAAAAATTATTCAAACTTGAGACTCAGCACTGACTCATATTCAATTCTGAGCAAGGCGACACTTATTTTGAACAATAAACTCAACTGTAGCTTAGTTACCAACATATCAGTATTAAGACCTAAAAATTGGGCTATCAATGAAAGGACTATCTGAGTGTTGTCATTGAAGAAATTAATTTCAAGAGGGCATGGAGTATTTTAAATTTCTAGATGAGGTTTAAGACATGTAATCAGAAAAGCTTTCTGACTTTCAAGAGAAATTTGATGATATAGGGCAACGACTAACTCTTCAGAAAAACATTCACACTCGGGAATTTTGGACGCAGGAATTTCAAAGGAAATATTTACAATAGGGGGATTTATAGAATAGACAATTCTGGGTTTTTCAGTGTTCATTTTAACTTGCTGAGGTTTGGAATAATTGGACGTGCACCAAGATACAAATTTGGGAAAGGGCATAATCTGGTCGGGGAAAAACAGGAAGACGACTGAAACATTCTATGCACATCTATGCCTTCTATAAGAAAAATTTTCAATCTTCTTCTAATTTCAGAAACAGGGAACCTAATTTCTGTATCAAATATATTGAAATCCCTATCTTCCAGGGAACTCTTAACCGTAACCATGTTTAACCGTAACAAAAACGTTGTTATAGGTCAATCCTGCACCTCTTCGTCTATGCTCACCTTGAGCTGTTGATCACACAAAAGGACAACTTGAATGGAGGAGCATGTTGACCTTAGATGAGACTTTGACTTACTCCACCTCCTTGCAAACTGGAAAAACCCTAAAAAATATCATTTTGAGACATGAGCGCTACTCTAATTCAATAGACTAGTGCTTGTACCCTACTCCAATGTGCAATAGTAGCGCTCAAGCCTCATGAGCGCTACTCCTCTTCAATAGAGTAGTGCTCAACATTCAAAAAGTGTTGAACGCTAGTTTAAAAACACTATATTAGTGCCCTGGCACTACCCCACTGAGAAATAGTAGCGTACACCTCAAAAGATGATTAAAAAATAATTAATTTCACGAAGAGGATTAGTTGCAGTTGGTTTCCCAACTTCCTCCATAACCATCTCTAGACCTGAACTGCTTTCCTTGTCCTATAAATACAAGGAAGAATAAAGAGAGGGGTTAGATACATGAATGCTATTGAGAGGATTTTAAAGAGAAGCTTGCATTGGAGGAGGTTATGCTGGAAGACATCCAAGCCAGAGAAGAGCAGGAGCCCAGGATCAGGTTGCAGGAGCATCTTACAAAGTCAAGTATACTTTGTATCATCAATTTGCATTTGATAATAAAAGGTTGAAGTATTTTTCTTGTCCCAAACTAAGTGTTCATTAAGTTATGTACTTGTTTGGATTTGTTTTGGTTAATATTTGATGTTTAAACTGATTTCTCCATTTCATCATTATATATTATCGAAGATACGTTGAGAAATGTACTTGTATTGCAGGTTTATTGAACGGGAGGTTGACCTGAGGATCGAGCGCAAGATCGAATAAGATCTAGGATCAAACTTCATTCAAAAAGGTATGTTCTCAAGGCCTATAACCTATTTCCATTCATAAACATATCTGTAACATAGTTAGTATGCTTACCTGTCATCCCCTTTCAGTTGACAGTATCCGTTTCCTTACTATAGGGTAGTTTTTCCTACCAACAGACTGGCGACTCTGCTGGGGAAAGTTGTTTTTCTGCTCTAGGAAAACTTTCTTGTTTGTCTTCCCAGAACCTTTTTAACTCCTTTGATTTGCTAAGAGACCTGTAGGTACCCCTGCTTGCTTCTCTCTGCTTCACTCAATCTTTTTACATCTTTTCAAAGTCAGTTTTTAACATTTTAAGACCTGAGCGCTACTCTGCTATACATACAGTAGCACCCATACGCTACTCTTCTATACATATAGTAGCACCCATCCCTCCAGGAGCGCTAGTTTCCCTACTGCATAGTAGGGTACTTTCTTGTAGCCTTCTGTTGGTTGTTTGGTTGAGTTTTCTGCCCTTTTGGGTGGTTTTCTAACTTTGTTTTAGGTCTCCTTGACTAGTACTTGAGGTTTATAACTTTTCTTTGAGTCTTAGAACCTTTCTTTGAGTCTTTCTGCCATCTTTAGATCGCTTGCTTACTTGTGGAATGTTTGGACCATTTATAACTCTTTTTGAAGACTAGGCTTTGTTCTTTAGTGAACACTTCTGCTTATTTTTGCCCTAACTGTGTGTTGCTAACCTACAAATGTGTATGCTTTGCATTTACTATTTGCAGCAACATTTGTTTGCTCTTTACCTATCTTATCCTTTGTTTTAGGGTTTGGTCTGTTTTGGAGCCTTTAGGGTGTCTTTCGAACTTGTTGAGTTCCAACTTTCTTTGACTTTTTGTCTTTTCCGGTATCAAGTGTGTTTAAAGTGCTTTAGGTTGATTCATTTCTCAGTCCTTGTGTTAGTAGAGTGGTTGATTAGCTTGCTTTCCTACCGTTTGCTTGGCATAGTGGTCTTGTTAGGATTTGATGCTTTGGGTCAGTCCTCTTGTGTTTGATTCCCAGTTTTGAGTATCTTTCTCCTTTGTTTTCTTCCCACATTGCTTCCAAGTATGAAGTATTTTTCTTTTGCAAAAAACCTGTAGGACAAGTCTTTGTTGAACTAGTGTTTGACAGCTGTAAGCTTAGGAACCATTTTTAGCCATGCTTACACATTGCACATAAGTCTTATTTTCTTTCCATGTTTATAGTTCTTTTTCGTTTATAATAACAGAAAAAGCAAAAATTTGGTAGCTTAGGGTTAGTAAGGCTTATATTTTTTACAAGATAGCATAAGTTATTTTGTTTACAATTTCAAAAGAAAAAGAAAAGAATTTTGATTAGATTTGCTCAGTTTTCAGTTTGGAAAGAACTTTAAATGAAAAAATAAAAAGTTTTGTTGTCAAAAGTTATAATTTATGCACTTAATTTTTTTGTTGCAACCACGCCACACAAATGCACTACCTTTTGAGTAATAACAGCCCTAAAAATCTTTAATAAAATCAAATAGCAACAATATTTCCTTTTTAGGGATACACTACACCAACTAGTCTTGGTTAGGATCTTGGGTTTAAATCACCTTAAACCACCCAAGATCACACATTACACAAAAATTGCAGTTCGACTATCACAGGTAAACCCACTTCATTCAAAGCTTGCATGGGATCTATGCAGTAGGTCTTGTGAGATCAGATTGTTGGGAATACTCCTCCTACTTTTTGTTTCGAGCATATACCAAGATTGGATCGCGTTTGGGGACTCTTTTGAGTTTTGGGCTCGGTTACCCTGCCCACGCCTTCTGATTCAACCAGAGACTATTCCCCTAGGAGTTTTCGGTGTTGTGGTATATTTAGTATCTGACCATAGGTTCATACACAGGTGACAGCAGAGGGTATATCTGCTATACCTAGGACAGACGTGGGAGGAAATCCCTTGCAGTTCTTTGGGAGGGCGGTTGGGTGATTCCAGCGCTTGCACCCTTAGTCATTGTATTGTGGACCTCGGGTAACTATTCTTCATCCTTCGTTGATATGTTATGGGCCCTCATCATCCCAGACTCTTCTCCGAAGGCATCTTGTTTGCTTGGTTTGCATACTCAGGACTTTTTAGTTGGCGTGCTATTTGGCCCCTAGTCTTAGTGGACACTAGGTTTTCTAGTTTTATCTTTATATATAATCATGGAGAACCAAGAAATTCATAGATCGAGAAGGTTTCAAAACCTTCCGCCACTTAGAACAGAACCACTACCGCCAGCTAGATGACAGCGGGTAAACCCTAGTATTCCTTTGGAAACCATTCCTAAAATATAACTTCCTGAGGAACTTTTTACAATGAAAAATCCTGAAATAGAAATTCCTAAGGAACTACCACCTAGAATTGAATTTCCTGAAGAACTACAAACTGCAACAAAAAACCCTAAAATAGAGGTTCCTGAGGAACCACAACTGGGGACTCCAGATCAGTGACATTTTAGTTCAATTGAGATTGAAGATCTCACTTCTGCGGAGTACAGTACTCCCTTTAATCCTCCTCTGACTAATCTTAGAAATCCGCTTTTGTTACCCATTGGTTTCCAGTAGCTCGATTACAGTGCATATAATTTCTCACGTGAACATTTTATGACTAATCCAGGAGGCGAACAGGGAGTTCCACAAACTCCCACAATAGGTATGAACATTAATACTGTAAATCCTCCTCTTACTGCTATGCCAAGTTCGGCACAGACAACCTCTATGTCCACTCCATCCTTCATTTTTAATACTGGTACGTTAGGTATGCCGAGTTCAACAACTATGGCATCTACCTCTACACCTACATTTGCACCTAGAAGTACAGCCAATTTAGTGCCACTTCCTGTGATTCAACTGTCATATCACATACCCAATACTTGGATTTCCACACCTGCTATAGGGCCAAGTGCTTTTGCAACTATGCCTGTCATGAATACCATGACTACACCGTCTACGTAATCTACCACTTGTTTTAATACCTTTGTAGGTCCCAACATGAATCAAGGTAATATACTTGCAAGTAACGTTCCTTTTTCCTTATTTTCAGGAGGAGGGGGTAACATTTTTAACCAGCAATATGGTGGGGCTAACACCCAGCCACAGTGGACGAACCCACAGAGCAGTAACCGACTTTCACATGGGCGGGGGAATTTCAATAATACTTTCGTGCAACAACAGATGGAAGGGGGCAACCCCTACCAACAAGTGGCAAGGGGCAACCCCTATTAGCAGATGGTAGGTGGAAACCCCTATCAGCATATGGTCGGGGGAAACTCCTACCAGCAGATGACTGAGGGCAACCCCTACCAGAAAATGACTAGGGGAAACCCCTACTAGAAGACGGCTGGAGGCAACCCCTACTAGCAGTTCACAGGTCAAACTATGGGTGGTTCCGCCTTTGCGACCCCAGCTTATCAAGTACCATCTTGCCGGCCTTGTTTACCATTTTTGGAAACGTTAAATTTGCTAGGTATTTCAAGTTTACCAACGATCCAGTGTATCATAATGCCACATGGCCACTAGTTTCTACCAAGTTACCTTCAGACATTCCAAAGTTCGAAGGAAAAACTAGCAAGGACCCTGGTGACAATGTCACTACTTTCCATTTATGGTGCTCCTCGAACTCATTAAATGAATATTCCATTAGATTGAGACTGTTCCAAAGGACTTTAATCGATGCTGCAGCCAAATGGTACATTGAGTTACCTGCAGCTACGTTCTTTAATTTTGGGGATCTCGCGACTATCTTTTTGAATCACTTCCAGCATCCTGTTCGGTATGATGCTGGAACATACCTTTTGTCTACATTTAGGAAAAATAAAGCTACTCATTTATCTGATCACATTCAGGAGTGGTGAAGATGGAAGAGGCTCATTAAAGCCGAGATACCTCTAGAATTCCTTCTTGAGTGGTATTTGAAATCACTCCTTCCTTACATTTCTAAGGAAGTAGCTACTTCTAGAGTATCTAACGAGGAAGAAGCCATTCTACGGACCCAGCAATTAGATCTTGTTTATGCACAATCTGGGTTACTGTATGAGATCATACCTAATGCATCGCGATTGAATACTGATCTGAGTAGACCTAAACCTGGACCACATGCTGACGACATAGTGGGTTCAGTTGACTCTACAGCTTTCGAAGCATTGACCAAACAGGTTCATGCCTTATCTGTCAAGCAATCGACTACAGATGTTTATTCCATCACAACCTCTCCTTCTACTTCTAAATCTGTCAACCAGGTTCAGAACAATCAAAAGGGCCCTCAACAACCCAATAACAAAAAGAAGGGCAAGAAAGGAGAGGGGAACCATCAGAAGCCCAAAAAAGAGAATGTCGAGGAGGGTAACAAAGAGAAAAAGAAGGTTAAGTTACCTTGTAAACTTTGCAAGCAGGACCACCTTACTCACCAATGCCCTCTGCTTGAAGAAGCCTAGAAGCTATTACAAGAAAAGAAGCCTGCCATACTGAAAGATCCATTCCCTAAGGGGCAGAGCTCAGCTTCTGGCACCTCCAACACTAGGGGCACTACACATGCTTTGGTTGATCAAACTTTTATTAACATGGTTAATTCAAATGCACTCTTACAAACGAGAGCTAGGAATTATACCCCAGATGCACAGAAAAAGGATAAAGAGATTCCAGAATCCTTCACTCCACTCCACATACCTTTGGACCCAATGCCTAAGATCCCGAAAGGTGTCTTGAAACAGGCGTCGCACAACCCCAAGACTCGGGCCACCTCCAACTACAATGTGGTTGAAGATCTAGCCTAGACCCCTTGTGCCATGTCTACCTTAGAAGTCTTGCAAAGTTTTCCTTTACAACGAAATGCACTTATGGCAGCTATTGGAAGTATGGAATCCGCTAACATGTCTGTGCGATTTGATATGGCTGATATCAAATACTGATTGTCGTACCACGTTACTCTTCAAATTGAAGTCGTCCATGGCCCAATGACCATTAGACGAGCTGTCGTAGATGAGGGCGTGTCGATGTGCGTAATGTCAATTTTCTGTTGGAAAGCTTTGGGTTCCCCCAACTTAGCCCCTTCTAACACACTACTTACTAAATTTGATGGAAGGAATTTCTGTCCACATGGGGTTTTGCCATCATTTGATGTCAGATTGGCCGGTAAGATAGTTGCTGTAGAAGTAGAAGTTCTGGATGCTTCGGTTGATTACAACATGTTATTAGGTAGGAGCTGGACATATGCCATGCGAGCTATTGCATCGGCAATTTTTCAAGTTGTTATGTTCCCATTTGAAGGTAAGGTCATTACAGTCGATCAACTTTCTTTCACTCAGAGAAACAACCAGACTTCTTTAGAGACCACAATTCCCTTAGTTGATCAAACTGCCCCAGTTAGTGAGATTTTAGGAGCGGGACTTTATGGGTCATTAATTGGTAGTTTTGACCTACCAGCTCCTACCTTATTTGTTGGTTCTGAGGGATGTTCATCGTCTAAAATTTCCATGGCCAGTTTAACAAATGATCCTAGGTTTCTCCCAACTAATTCAGAACCCTCCATTCTCACTCCTGTTGCAGAAGTAACCCACTTGGACTCATATCAAACTACAATAGAACATATATTGACTCCATTGGTGTCTATTGAGTCAAATATGGATTTTTCTACTGCTCAGTCACTCGACCCGGCCAACTCTCTTGACAGTTTGGATATTACTTTACCTTCTAAGGAGGAAATTTTGGAAGCCATGACCGACTTGGACCATCCTCGTGAACATATAGATCCCAGGTCCTTGTTGATTACTTTTCTTAACTTGATAGAGAGAGGCGAGTTTTATCCGACACCCAATGGAAATGTTGATTTCACTTCTACTTCACAAGTTGGTTTTGTTGAAGAGAATAGATTGAATACCTTTCTGGTCAACATTTCCACTAAACCTGGGGTCACGGGAAACATTTTTATTGAGATGGGATGTTATCTCAATGAGATCATTCCATATACCAATCTTTTTTGTGATTTCCATGACATCTTTTCCCAACCTCACGAGGAGGATCTAGGCATCGACTCTACCTAAAAAAAGTACTACGCTTAGGCTAACGTGCTTTTTCTTGTAACATAGTTGTATATTTTTTGTAGAGCTAGATTTCATTTATGCTTGTTAATTAGTCTTATGTGTGTTTTCATTTCGTGTACCAGATGTCGACTGAACACTTCTTAGGATTTGTTGATGGCGCCAGTCGCCACACCTGTCAGTTGGCTGCAGCAGCTTGGGTCATTTACTCACCCGCTGGCCAACTCGTCTCTTCGGGGGGGGGGGTTTGTTTGGGTCCCACCACAAATAATGTGGCTGAATACAGTGCAGTTATAGAACTTCTCCAAGATGCTGTCAGTCATGGCATTTCACATTTGGAGGTAAGACTTGACTCACAACTAATGGTATTTCAGTTAATGGGTGTCTACCATATTAGAGATCCTCGATTGTTATGTCAGTTTTTGCGATTTAGACTATTGGAAAGATAGTTTGATTCTATTATATATGAACACATTCCAAGAAATTTAGCACATTAGCTGATTCATTAGCAAACTATGTTCTAGATTGGCATTTGTATCATACATTTTCATAAACAACATTGCACACATAAAATTCAAACACATACACATGTAAATAACCAATACTATATATAACCAATAATGTATCAAAAAATATATGAGTTTTGGATCACAAGTCTATCAAGTCATGTCATAAAAGTACAAAACTGGGAACAGTGGCCTCAAAAATATACATAGAATGTATCCCTCTCTTATGGAGAAGGAGGGGCCTCATCATCATCTATTGCATTGCAATAACATATGACTAGCCTAGCTATCTTCCGCAGCACTCTAAGCCATGCTGGGGGCACCCCAACTACATCTTCCTCCATATCAATAGGTATTTGATCCATACAGCATGCAGGAACATCATGAGTCAACCAACTCACTTTTCTCTCTATGGTCCCCAACATAGCATCTGCTGCAGTAATATCAGCTGGCCTCAGGAAGATGGTAGGATGTCCCTCGAGATGGACAGGCCCAATGTCTACACATGACACTTGTTTAGCACTTCAAAATTCATTCATAAAAATCAAATACTTGACAAATTTGAAAAAATTAAATAATTCTCAAAATTAAACATACCAATAGCTCCCCAGGCTCCACCTGAAGGAAGCGCCAGTTTTGGATCATGGCGGAAATCCAATCCAGCATATGGAAACTACTTGAAGGTGGGAACTTGCCTCTCCCACCACCCTCAGAAATCATCAGTATGATAATAGTAGTGACTTTCCCCACCACCTTGGAGGAGGAATATGTCACCCCAATGGCCTAGTCTGGGCTCACGGGGGTTAACTTGAGGTAGAGGCATCCCCAAGCTAATAGCAGGCATCCTTTCGAAGAAGAAAGTAGACAAAATGCTACCGTACCCAAAATTATTCATTTTACCGAATTTGCAACCCGTTAGTTGAGCTTTCATGCTCGCTAGTAAGCTAGTACACCAATCGTATACATGACCTTGTAAGCATTGTACACCAACATGCATAGAGTTCCTAGAAGCTAGGTGTAGTGAGGCACTACCTGCCACTCGGTTAATCATACTCACAATCACCTTCAAAGGGAGGCCTTCAATGGTAGAAATCAAGCTTTGGCTTCCTCGTTTCTTAGCTCCAGCCACACAATATGTATTCAAATAGTCTTGCACTTACCCTATGCCCACACGTGAAGACCCCTTCAAATTTATTACATCTCCCCTCTATGAGAGACCAGTAATGAATTAAATTTCATCAACTATAAGCTCCAAAGTTTTCCTGTGGATGACAAATGTATTGGTATCCACATCCCAGTACTGAATAAGTCTTCGAAATAATTTGTTTAGGGCCCTCATATTTACGGTTCGGTAGAACTTCAACAAACCGCATCTTCTGAGCGCATGGAGAGTGGTTGGGTCTTGCATGGCCAACCTATCCACATCCTCATGTTCCCTATCCCTCCATTGAAGAACTATCCTGCACAAAAAATGACAATTTTTCAGTCCTCGACGTTTGTTTTTCCATTTTTAGTCTTGAGTGCTACTGTCTACACTACACAGTAACATGTGAGCACTACTTTATGTGAGCATAGTAGCGCTCATCTCCTTCACACACCACTATTCTTGTTACACAGTAGCACCCGCGCACTAAACGATGTGTGCATTGCCTGCCAAGAAGTTTTAGGCTCAAAAATTGAAAACTAAACCATATAAATGCAAGTTGGGAGGATTCTAACTTACTTGGTGGAAGAAGAATGGTGATTGGATGCTCGAATTGATCACCACTGAGATTTGAAAGTGCAAAGTTTGCCCCAAATTTTTTCCCTACAAAAACAAATTAGAAATTGAGTTTTAAAATGAAATTATATATATTGAAATGGACTTTAATCTTTACCCACCATTGTTTAACTCTCTATAGTTTCAAATTTTACCAAAATGACCTAATTAATCAATTAAAACATACAATGGTGCAATACTAATTTTCACTTATCCGGTTCTCATTTTTTCACTGAATTTTTGTAGGATCGATCTCCTAAGATTAAATTTCTCGATGTTAGACCTTGTTAACTAGTTAAATAGTTCAAATTCATATATCATTTGAGATTTTTGTCGTGGTTATTAATATTTTGTTGAAGACCTAGTTTTGGTAGGTTATGAAGCTATGATCTTAGAAGTTGTCCTTTAAGTCATTTTAAGCTCTTGTTTGGACTATTTAAACCTAAACGAGATTGCTGAGCATGCTTGTCCTCTTCGAGCTCGTTAAAGTTATCAAAGGCTCATCCACTCAGGTATAGAATTACCCCTTTTCCGGGCCTAGGTGGATTAACTACGGAAAATGTATACTCTAGGTATACTTCTGTATGCACTAGAAGAGTTCTTCTTCCTTTGTTTTATACTTTTTCGGGGGAGGAGACTAAATACACAAAAAAGGACCTTTTGGAGCCTTTCTTTAGGGTTTTCAAGCTCTCTAAACATGAAAATACCAAGTGAGCATTCACCTACTCAGGCTCTATGTGAAATCCACGAGAGGGTAAGTAGAGGACTGTTTAAGTTTTTCAACTCTATAAACAAGAAAACACTGCTGAGCACAGACCAATCCGGGCTCGATATAAAATCCATGGATAGGTGTAAAGAGAATTGTTTAAGTTTTTCAGACTCTATAAATAGGAAAACACCGGTGAGTATTAATCTGCTTGGGCTCGATACTAAAATCCACGAGCAGATATATGGAGTTAATGTTTAAGTTTTTCAGACTCCTTCAAATTGAAAACACCGGCGAGCAAGAACAGATCTCGGCTCGATATTAAAATATAGAGATCAGTAGTATAGATTAATCTTCTATCTCTTCTTTGAACCCTGTAAACAATGAAGAAGGTCCTGAGTCTTCCTCCCATGGGCTCGTTAAACTCTTACATGGTTGGATCTATTGAGTTTTCATTCTTTCTTTGACTCGTTAAAACAACAAGAAAGGTATTCTTTTATCTAAAAAGAGTAAGGGATGGGAAAAATGTGTCATATCTTCAATGTCAAAGGCAGTTCAATTAGTTCTATCCTTGAACACAACACCTGCTTGAGTCTATCGTGTTGGTTGGGTTTAGTTTTTGACCTTAGGGTGAACCTGATCTCTGAGTTATTTACTCCCCTGGTTGGTTATTCATCCAACCATATGGAGGTTCTGATAATGTCTCCTACATTTCAGGCTTATCATTTACCCCATTATGTCAGAAAATGCCTAAGTCACTTTCTTTCATGCTCACTGTTCAAGGATATACCCCGTGTCAGCCATTTTGCAGTTTACGTTGACCTCATGTGTCGGCCATCCTAGTGTTAGTCTTGTTACATATTACTCCATATCATCTCATACCAGTTGAGTGTTCCTCGATTTGGATGATGGATGATGCCTTAAGGCCTCCCTTCCGACGGACTTCTTCCCATCGACATCAACTCATTTTACTCTAGGAATGAAGTTTAGAGTTTCGATTAGTACCTTGGAGATTGTAGTCACCAGTGGCAATTTTCCTCGCTGTTGAATGTTGAGAATACATCAATGTCTCTTCTTCGACAGGATCCCCAAGTGTTCGAATCCAAGTCCATCTATTCACACTTGACAGATCATACTTAGTACCTTGGGCCCCATCATCATTATCGATGGAAGCCCTCGCATTTGTTAACGGTATACATCAATGACTGGTAATCAAACGATACCCCCCATGTTCGACTATCAGCTCATCTATTCACATGTCTAGGGTTTGTACCTTGGTTTGTTTTGGATGAAGACCTTGGGATTTTTTATGACATTACCTCATTTTGTTATCACCCATGTTGCGTAAGACTGAGCCTCACTTATATTCGGCTCTCCATGAGACATAGATCCATTTTGTTGTTATGGCTTTGATCTCTCAGTTTGACATGGATCCACGCTTGTATTCCAAGTGGCCATGCTATATATACATCTCCTTGTTATGTATTAGAGATCATGTTGTATCACACTGTACATCTATATGATTTCAAAAATGTAATTGCTTCCTGACCTTGATCTTTGTTTCAAGTGTTCTTGTGATTTGTTTCTGCAGTTCCATGCTCTTCCTTTGGCTTTGGATTATAATGTATTTTGGCCATCGTTTCCCTCTGAACTCACACATTAGGGGGCATCTGTTATAGGTCAAACCTGCACCTCTCTTTCCGTGATCACCTTGAGCTATTGATCACACAAAAGGACAACTTGGATGGAGGAGCCTGTTGACCTTAGGTGAGACTTTGACTTACTACACCTCCTTGCAAACTGGAAAAACCTTAAAAAATGTCATTTTGAGACATGGGCGCTACTCTACTTCATAAACTAGCGCCTGTACCCTACTCCAGTGTGCAATAGTAGTGCTCAAGCCTCATGAGCGCTACTCCTCTTCAATAGAGTAGCGCTCAACATTCAAAAAGTGTTGAACACTAGTTTAAAAACACTATAGTAGCACCTTGGGCACTACTCAACTGAAAAATAGTAGTGTACACCTCGAAAGATGACTAAAAAATAATTAATTTCACGAAGAGGATTAGTTGCAGTTGGTTTCTCAACTTCCCCAACTTCCTCCATAACCATCTCTCGACCTGAACTGCTTCCCTTGTCCTATAAATACAAGGAAGAATAAAGAGAGGGGTTAGAGACATGAATGCTATTGAGAGGATTTTAAAGAGAAGCTTGCATTGGAGGAGGTTATGCTGGAAGACATCCAAGTCAGAGAAGAGCAGGAGCCCAGGATCAGGTTGCAGGAGCATCTTACAAAGTTAGGTATACTTTGTATCATCAATTTGCATTTGACAATAAAAGGTTGAAGCATTTTTCTTGTCCCAAACTAAGTGTTCATTAAGTTATGTACTTGTTTGGATCTGTTCTGGTTAATATTTGATGTTTAAACTACTTTGTCTATTTCATCATTATATATTATCCAAGATACGCTGAGAAAGGTACTTGTATTACAGGTTTATCGAACGGGAGGTTGACTTGAGGATCGAACGCAAGATCGAATAAGATCTAGGATCAAACTTCATTCGAAAAGGTATGTTCTTAAGGCATATAACATATTTCCATTCATAAACATATCTGTAACACAGTTATTATGCTTACCTGTCATCCCCTTTCAGTTGATAGTATCTATTTCCTTACTATAGGGTAGTTTTTTCTGCCAACACACGTTTATATCACTGATGGAACTAGTTGAAAGGGCCTATCTGTTGCCTGCAACCTCTGAGAATGTCTTGTCGCCTGCCTTCGTATTCCACTCATCTAGAAGCTTCTAACTTCGATAGGTTTCAGAACAAATTTCAACTTTACATGCTGACTGTTATATATAGAACTTTGTTTCCTTTATACTTCGGTCTCTTTTGCCGGCTATCCACTTTTTCAACCATTGATTTATCGTTCCTCAATCATATCCGTCAGATGTGATGTTATTTCAATTGATTTGACACCCTTCTCTATCCGCCATCGGATCATCCTTTATGTTCTGATATCTATCGTCAATCCATTAGCACTGTATATCAACAAAGTGGTGTCGCATGTCTCTAAAGTGGTTTTCATTACTGCTAATCCTCCTTGCGACAAGTCCTCGTGTTGACACCTATTAGGTGGTATATTTTGCCTCAACCACCTATATTTTCTAAACATCTGGCATCTTCCCGATTTGTCGATCATCATGAAATGTCGATCTACCATGCAATAATCTGGGCCATCACATATCTCACTGCACTTGGACCTTTTTTGAATTATGTTTTTTTAACCACACGATCTCCCTTGGCTCATCTTAGTGGTCTACATAGTCGACAACCTAACTCTTCTACTTTGGTGGTATCGCATCCTCGAGCTATTTTCATATACCACCTTTTCCATTTGCGACATTATGTGCATATGAAACGTAGCACCCGGTTTTATCTATCGAAAAAACCTGGGCCCTTTTCTCCCACGCATCTTGGCTATGCGATGCTCAATGAGAACCATTGATCTCTCTTACGCACATAATCAACGGTGAAACTGGCACGGTCTTTAACAATTTCAATTTTTTTCTCTCGGACTATGGTTTTTTGGCTTTATTTTTGTTCATTTTTTGTCGAATTTTCACATCTTCTATTGGAATTACTTTGGGTTTCTTCTTTAGTATTTTTATCTACCACATTTGGCCACATAATCATAGAACTAGAGATACTTTTAGGGATTTTCTCACCATATCAACAACTTTTAAAACATTTTCCCATTGTACATTTAGCATTTTCCCTGCAAAAAACATAGTGCTAACATCATGAAAGATGGAACTATCAGTCAGTCAGTACTGATCTACCCTCACCCTTGGAGAGGCATCCATCCCTACAAATAGGCATCAACTCGTGAATGCTGGAACTATTAGTCAACCAGTACTGATCTAGCCTCACCCTTGGAGAGGCATCCATCCCTATGAACAAGAATCAGCTCATGAAAGCTGGAACTATCATTCATCCAATACTGATCTAACCTCACCCTTGGAGAGGCATCCATCCCTATGGATAGGTATCAACTCATGAGAGCTGGAATCATCAATTAGCCAGTACTGATCTTTCGTCCCTCCTAGATAGGGATCTATCCTTTTAGATACGATCTCTATCAATCTTTCTTTCTAGAGAGATCCCTCTAGACCACAGCAAGATTCAAACTTCACATGAGCCAGAGGCTTATTCAGCACATCAACAACTTATTCCTCTGTAGGAACGTACTCGAGCTTCACAGCTCCCTTCTACACCATATCCTAGATATAGTGGAACTTAATCTCGATGTGCTTCGATCTATAATGAAACACAGGATTTTCTGTCAACTTGATGCAACTCTGGTTTTCATAGAGTATCTTCATAGCATCAATCTCTGCATTGAACAATCCTGTCAACATATTGCGAAGCCACACTACTTCACCATAAGCTGAACAAGCTACTACATATTCATTTTCCACTATACTGAGTGCAACATAGGGTTGCTTTCTACTGACCCATGAGATCACGCCTGATCCTGAACAAAAGTAACATCATGAGGTACTCTTTCTGTTTTCAGCACTTCCAACGCAATCTGGGTCTGTGTACCCATATAGTCTGAAGTCACTATCTGAGGCATATCTGAGTCGATAATCCAATGTACCCTTCAGATATCTCATCACATGTTCTGCCACAATCATGTGAACTTTCTTGCTTTCCACCATATATTGACTCAATGTGTTTACAGCAAAGAAAATATTTGGTCTCGTATTTGTCAGGTACAGCAAAGACCCAATCATCTGATGATTCATGATGGAATCAATCGAATCTGAGGAAGCATGACTCAATAGCTTCAGGTTTGATTCCATAGGTGTGGCCATGGCCTTGCATTCCATCATCTTGAACCTCTTTAGGATCTCTACTGCATACTTCCTTCTCCAAGGAATATTATATCCGCACTATGCCACACCTCCATGCCTAGAAAATAGTGCATTGTACCCAAGTCCCTTATCTCGAACTCGGCAGTCAGCTTCCTCTTCGTATCAGCAATCAACCCATCCTCACCTGTCACAACCAGGTCATCCACATATAGTAGGAGTATCACTAGATTTCCTTCCTCAACCTTGTAGTGAAGGTTGGAATCCGCTTTACTCTTGGTAAATCCCAAACTAGTCAGGAAGCTATCAATTCTACCCTACCATGTCGTAGGCGCCTATTTCGAATCATACAAGTCTTTCTTCAGTTTGCACACATGAGTCTCCCTGGCATGTGTCTCAAACCCAAGTGGTTGCTCGACATATACTTCATCTTCCACTACACCATTCAAGAATGTTGTCTTGACATCCATCTGGTGTATCTTCCATTTCACGATCTTCATTATCTTCTGGTTTTACTTCATTCATTGTTGTATCTCAATTCCTGAGTACTTCTGGTTCTTCAAAGTCTTCTTCTTGACTTCATAAATATTCTAGTTGAATCATCGTCACTTGTTCTTTGAAACAAGTCTCTCTTGTAGGTGATGGTACAAGGTCTTTCCTACAAGACAAGTTCAATTGCATGATTAGAAACATCTCATAGTTTTCAAAACAAATTCTTACACATAAAGACATATGTCATACAGTCATGCAATTATCTTAGCCAATACTTCAATACAACATTTATCCACATCCCGTAACTTTCTAGATGCCTTCCATCTCTACCAGAACATTGTTAAGAGTGTGCACTACTCCAACATGTCAGAAAAGAGGTTTCATTCTAGATAAGTATCAATGGAATGTTGTACAATACCATAGACCACTTACTGATTACTTGCATATAAGTAGTATCTTGTTCATTAATGCAATTTTTTTCTAACATGCATAATATACATCCTAAATCTAGGAACATAAGTATGTATATGACTGAACAAAATTATTTAAGTAATCACATATACAAGAAATAATAATTCAAATACTTATCCTTGTTTGGTTGTTGGGTGGACTCCCTCTCAATCTTTGCTTCCTTGCAAGAACTACTCGAGTCTCTAACAAAGTGTTATTCTTCTTGTGGTAGATGCTTTTGTTCCTGGGACAATCTCCTTCTTGTGATGAGGATGCTCCCTCTTGTTGTAATTCTTCTTGGTGTGTGTTGCGAGAACTTGGTCTTCACTACCCATGTTTTCTTTTCAAGCTACAATTCGAGCTTATTCTTGTGAGCATTCCTCCCACAACCTACTGAATCTGATGAGCTTCTTCCTAGCACAAATTCCTTGGATGAAGGAATCCCATGACCTAGGAGGACCATTCAAGGTGGTCATCACTATTTCTCCATTCTCTATATCTTCTTCAATGGCTTCAAGTTGTTCTTTTATCTTAGAGACCTTTGTAAAGTGTGACTGCATGGTCTCTGCATTTTGTAACTTGGCATTCTTTAAGTAATTCCTCAAAGTCATCTTCTGATTTATGTTCTTTCCTTCAAACAGCTTGGTCAAGGAGTCAAACATCTCTTTGGGTGTCTTTAGGGATGACACATGTGGTATGAGATGGTCCTTGATAGAACCTACAATGATCCTCTTGGCCTTGACCAAGTTATTCTTATGTAAGGCCTTAGCCTCATCTCCCTCTGGACCTAGAACCTCTTCACTTATGTAGGTATCCAACTCATTCTCTTCTACGATTAACCCAATCCTATACATCCATGTTCGGAAGTTATCATCCCCTTAAAGCTTATCCTCAAGCTTGGTGTGGTGAGACATCTTATTGAGAAACTCAAATGGAAATAAAACATTTAGACCTTACCAGTGGATTTGGAGCTGGCTAGGGTTTGAAAGAGAAACCCTAAAAATCCAAAATTGGAATTTCAAACTTCTAACGGGATAGGGAGATGCAATTGACTGAGGCAAGCAAGCTGGTGTGCTCATATTTTGAAAAATCCAAAAATTTACCCCTCAAAAGTGACCTGCGAATTTCGGATCTGCAATTTCTGTCAAATTTTGGTTTTTCTGGTCCAAAACCCGAACTAGGGTTTGATAGACCTTGGGGTTCTACCCAACCAAAAACTTCGATCTTGGATTCCAAATTTCAATTTTACTGAGGAGATCAATCCTATGTTGAGAGCACTCCAAAATTCCTCTTCGTCAAAAGCCCTAATTTCCCGCAGCAGTGACGGGCCAAAAACTGAAAATGCTTGGAATCAAATTCTGTTTCAACAGAAAGATGAACCTTCATTAGGAGAGTAATCCTAGCTTCCTGCCTTTGATGATCTATGGAAAGAGACCCCAAAATTAAGAATCCCTAGATTCTGCATCTGCATAGTGTCTTCTACTTAGGTTAGCTCCGATACCATGTTAGTTTTTCATCATTTAATTCAATATGATCTAGGATCTTAACTGAGAGAACAACATGTACAGCATATCAAACACAAGAGACAAGAGACACAAAGCATTTCACCAGGGAAAACCATAAAGTTAAAAAACCCCACAACTTCCTCAGAGATAGAATAAGAACCAATACAAAGATCACAAAAATGAAACCCCAAAAGATAGATGTCTCCAGCAGCTACTCATCCTTCACTTGTGTGCACTCCTCTCTCTCAACTATGTGAGTTGGATGTGTGAGTGAATGATCAAATAGAGTGGTGCAACTACTCTATTTATACTTTAACTTGACCTACCTTTTACCCTAACTGGGCCGACCCTTCAAGGGAGTCTAATAACCCTTCCACTCAACTCATACTGGGCCGACCCCTCTATGGAGGTCTAATAACCCATCAAATATAAGTTACGACACTTACAATAAAACTTGTGATACTTGCAAATATAAATGAAGACACTTTCGAATGGAGGAATAAGAACATCTCCTTTGGGGATACAATAAAGTACAATTGTAACACATACAATAAACGAGTGAATATCTTCCGAAGTTACAAATACCTTAACACGTTCTAGATGGAGCTAGTAAACCGAGGTGTTGGAGCTTCCTTAGGTTTGGAGCCTATAAATTAGGGTGTTGGATCCTCCTTCCAATTGGTGCAGTTAAATCGGGGAGTCAATTCCTTTGAGAGAGTCTGATAGCTAGATCGAAGATATCTAGAGCAAATGGACGAACATGAAAGTCTCAACCCCACAGATGGGGTTTGGCTGTTCTATGCATCAAATTCTGATCTGATTGGATTATAAGAATGAGACTCCATTTAAATGCACAAGGTTTTGATATCTGGAAATCTATTCTAAATGCTTACATCGCTCTAAAAAGCCTACAGAAAACTGCATCCATGAAGGAGCTAACAAATAATAATGCAATGGAAATGGATATCGTCTTGCATGGAATACATGATCATGTGAAAGATAAATTTGGAAGGTGTTCATTAGGTGGGACAAGGTACAAAATCTCTGCACAAAGGGACCCCATTATTAACATTATTTTTGTCCCAAGTACCTTAAAAGATCGGGTAAATAGTTCATGATCTTTGGAGTCCAAAGAAGGCTTAAAAAGTATAAGGGAAGTAATCTTACATTAGGGGGCCTACAAAGTTATTCCAATAGGCCCAAGCACTTAAACTATTAAGCAGAGGCGCTAGAGCATCAACTACATAGGACCTTAGGCAATGATGAAGGCATTATGTGGCAGGTGTTGGTTCATCGAACAATACTAAGAGGTGGGGGGGGGGGAATCATTATTTCCATTTTCAACCCTTTTATATAAAATTATTATTACATACAAGTTAAATAATCATTCCCAATGTGAATAAGACACTTAAAAATTTGAACACACCGATTTATCATGGAAATATCAAAGGTAAAACCAAAAAATATTTCCTATTAATGAGGTAATCATATAAAAAATTGTTTTACAACAACCAACTTGATGGAGAACTTAATCCCATGGATTCTTTTGCCACTACAGAAAGGATGCTCCTGCAACCCTAGTTTTCTACCTGCTAAACAGACAAGGATTCCCCACCACCCTAAATCTCTAGCCACTACTGGAAGGAGGCAACAATTCCCTTAGAAGGCCTGAACCTGCCCCAAGAACCACCCAACAACCCTCTAATTTATAATAGTTTTAACTTCGGTTTTTCATATCTTTAGTGGCAGCTTGAACTTTTGTAATGCTTCATCTATCTCACTAGACTCTTTCTTGCTTCTGATATGCAATTACCAAAACTTCAGAGACAACTATGGTCCTCTTCATACATTTGACTTGTATGGTTATATATATTTTCAAAGAACTTTATTCTTTGAGAACTTTATTCTTTGAGAACTTTATTAAGGAAAACCATGCTTCTTCATAAAAAAAATATTGGATCCTTATAATGGCATCTATTCATTTGTTGATCTTCATAGTCTTTCAATCTTGTTTGAATTAGTAAGGAATTACTATTTTGCAGAGTTAACCAATTTTGGCAATTATCCGAAGTTGGCAATTTGGCCAAATTGTTCTCCAAATATACCATTGCAAAACGTCTCTTCAACAGAGTGGCCATCAAATCGGTGGTCAACTAAGATTTACAAATATCTCACGTCTGATCCTTTTAATTAACCCTCCAGCATCTCTCAATAGCTGAATGATTCAAACCCGTTGTATCTTCGTCAATACACATTGACGGTGGAATTCAACATGCGCTTAGCTATATTTCATAAAGAATCTGCATCGTATCATGTGCTTTAAACGCTACACAACTTAACCCAACGTAACTATCATGTAGCATTGGATCACCCCATCAAAGATCAATAGTGGACTTCAAAATTTTATGAGCCCAATTATGAACCCTTGCCGTCAATATATCCCATCAGTTAAATCCAAGGGTAACATCTTTGACCCTTAATGTCCTATAACGCGCTATAACAGTCTTTCAGTTGCTTTGATATTTAATTCCGACGGCTCTGTAGATTTACTGCGATTCGTGTTCTATTTTTTTTTATCATTTTCGATCTGTGTTGTGGATTTAAGTATGATCTGCTCCTGTTTGCTCGAGGTTGTCAAATTTTTTTTCTAAATTAGCTCTGTGTTTGACTCTTTCTCCATCCACTCACGCTCATCAATGTCAGGTTGTTAGAGTCGGAGAAAAGGAAATTCTCTGGATTCTGATCACTACTCTGCTCAGCGACCACTAGATCCTGTACGAGAAGCTTTCTTACAGCAGTTCTTCAGGCCTATCTCCTTGTTTTATAATGGTAGAAGGTAGCAATCATAGAAGGACCAACATCACCGATGCACACACCCGTAGAAAAGTCGAGAAGTTGGACAAGGAAATGGCAGAGGTTCGACAGAGGTTAGACTTGTTGGAGCAAACCATGGAAAATAACAAAACTGAAATCATGGACAAGATGGAGCAATACAAAGCCGAAATGATGGAGCTAATGAGATCCCTCTTCTGTGAATGCGATGAAGCCATTCAAAATCAACCCCAAGGAACTCAAGGTAATGCCGAGGGGACCCCATCTACTTTGGTAGGTTCTAGATAGTCCCATCCATTCCATCCAACTGCTAGAACTCCCTCGACTCCCTCAAAGAATCCCTCAGAGACTCCCTCAGAGGCAAGATCAGCAAGATCATCAGGAGGCGTCAAACCAATGGATATCGACCCCTGAGGGAACCACGTGGCCCACCCACCATGGTCTCTTCTTATTTTAGGTTTAGTTTTATGTTAGTTTAGGGGAGGGATTTTGTCCTCGGCCCTTATGTTTAGTTTGTATTAGCAACTATTTTAGGTTTACTTTTCTGTAAGTTTAGGGGAGGGATTTTGTCCAATTCCCTACATTTTGAAAAATTTAAACTCTATGATGATGTCCCTACTATTGAATAATATATATGCAGTTTTTTGAATATTAATTTTAATTAATTTTCTTAATTCTTTGTTCTTCTCTAAATTCTTAACCTCTCTTCTTTAACGATTATTATTTGTTGATTATGTTTGGATTTACGTATTCTATTTTAGTTTAGATAAATTTTTGAATTTCTTTTGGATGATATTTTAAATAACTGAAAACAAAAAATCAAGGCCATCAACTCGGAATAGTGATTATTTACTGGAGAAAAACTCTTTGAATGTAGAAAAACTCCATGAAACACATTAACGAACCATATTTTATTTCATTTTTCAGATTGAGCGAGGAACCATATTTTTCTTGGGAGTGCATTTTAGCTATTTTGTATAAGATTTGAAAATGGAGTTGTGTTGATTTTCAAAGTACTAATGTTTGTAAATTTCCTTACTTTAGTTTGCATAATATACATGGTTATCTAAATATGGCTTAAACTTCTAGTTTGAAAACAACAATTTTTAATAAAACATTATCAATAGGATTATTATAAAACGAGTATTATCGAAGGTCATGTATTTCTTGGTTTTTCCCTCGATATTTCTACTCTTGAATTGGAATCACTATAACATAAGATGATTCTACTCTTGCATTGGAATTACTATAACTTAAATCCATAGGTTTGTATTTAAATGGTACCTTTCAGATCCGTAATATTCTTTTAAACAATATCAAAACTAATGGAAAAATCAAATATGCCACGTGTCACAATCTGATCGTTCCATGTGTCACCCTGGAAGCGAGATCTCGACAATTTAACAACAAAATTTATAGAAAGATTCCTTGAAAGAGTTTGATGCACTACTACATTTTTGGCCTTTAGGAGTGGTTGTCTTCTACCCCCAAAAGTGACCTATGAGGGGGGGTTTGGCTTTGGGGGCGGTTTTGGAAAAACCGCTCCTAAAGGAACTGATGTTAAAAATTTTTCCCTTTAAGGGAGGTTTTTGAAAAGATTGGAACCCCCCCAAAAAGTGACATTTGGGGGTGGTTTGTGACCCCCCTCGTAGAGGTCTACGGAGGTATTTTTAAACCCACCTCATAGACCGCTTCATAGAGACCTACATGGGTGGTTTTGAACCCCCTTCATAGAGATCTACAAGGGAAGTTGTAAACCTCCCTCATAAGCCCCTTCATACAAGCCTACAGGGGCAGTTTGGAACCACCCTCGTAGCGGACTATAGGGGTGGTTTCAAACCCCCCTCATAGAGGCCTATAGGGGTGGTTGTGAACCCCCCTCGTATAGTCCTATAGGGGCAATTTGGAACCCCCTTGTAGAGGCCTATAGGGGCAGTGTAGAACCCCCGTTGTAAAGGCTTATAGGGGCAGTTTTGAACCCCCCTCGTAGGGGCCTATAGAGGCAATTTGAAACCCCCCTCCTAGAGGCCTATAGGGGCAGTTTGGAACCCTCCCTCATAGATTCCTATAGGGGCAGTTGGTAACCCCCCTCGTACATGCCTATAGGGGCGGTTTGGAACCCCCCTCGTAGAGGCCTATAGAGGTGGTTTGAAACCCCCTCTATAGCCATAATATATCATAATAAAATATATTTTATTAAAAATATTAATATTGCAATATCAATAGCGCATGGAGGAATCAAACCACCAACCTCTTGCTTGTAAGGCAGGCGCTCTTCTATTGAGCTAAAACCCTTTCAGAATTGGGGAGAAGAGAATATGAACACCAATATTGCATCATTTGTAATTCTAAGAAAAGACAATAATATTCAAAGGAAAACATCCTTAAAATCCAATTTATTTTTCAAAAGACATTTATAAGCACAAAAATATACCATAATAAGACTAGAGCTCCTTCTAACTTTTGAAACCGTTTGAAGAGACCCCAAAGATGTCCAACCACAAAAATATACATAAGTAAATTCACATAGGATCTATGTTGGTAAAGAAACTGGGATTTAAGTCCCTCGTTTACAGATAATTAACATTGATCATATACTATATCCACCATATATACTTCAAAATTTCTAAACACCATAACCATAAAAGCATTCCAAGATTATACTAATCCAATGAAAATGAAAGGAAATGCTAGAAATCATAAAATTGTTAATGAACTCACCTTCATTAAGTACTTATACTGGGGTAAAGATGGATCTAAACTAGTTGTTTTTTACTAGTAGTTGTATTTGACCTCTCCATACAGTGCAATATGATTCAATAACATGTTCTGAGAAGCTAGCCATGAACCTGCTGATTCTTGTCTATCAAATCCAAATGTCCTCCAAAGCTGCAGATTCCCTGAATTCAAATCCGTCTATGAACACGCAGTAGCAATTTTGTTTAATTAACTATATGAAATGCTATTATTCCTATTATGTTTGGGAAGTTGCAAAGATATATATAAGAAAATTTATTTTTATAATTTTAAACTGAACATATATATATATATATATATATATCTCCTACTTAACCTAGTGGGTTAGTTCAATTAGTTTGAAAGGACCGTTTCAAGGAAGACTTTGCTGTGAGGTCTCCAGTTCTAAGGTTCGAGTCTGGTTGAGACCTGTTAGGTTACAAGCTACTATTGTGGTTGGCAGTAGAGTTGCCCTCCATCTTGATATTCCAGGACCTGGGGGTGGGGACTGGGGAGATCCATGAGGTTTTCCTTGCAAAATAAATATATATTAAGCTGACTTATGCCACATCATTGTCATATTGCATTACCCATATCCCCATATGGGATGTAATATGCACCCTTCACTACAAAAATGTTTCATAAATTATTCCCAGCTTATGCTCCAAGAAGCATAAGAGTTGTAGAATTGACTCTCTTCCCGTTAATACATACTATACCCATTATGTTGTCTTCCTTTGGTACATACAGATATCACATAACTTGCTGCAATATAGGGATTTGTACCTACCTCATATTAGATTGATCTCCATGATTAGGTGTATAGTTTTTATGGCATTAATAATTATATTGTTTTTCTCCTAGTATTTTTCATTTCTGCACCAGCTCAGATGCAAGTGTTATGCATGGTTGCATCATTGAGGGAGGACCCTATTCTTCTTAAACAACACTGAGGGCGCACTTCTCTTATTTGGATCACTAAAGGTGTATTCATCTGGCTCATTATGGCTCTATCATTCATACTATTCACTAGGCGAACTACTATTGATCCTACTGCTGCTTATTGGGATCCATATTAGCATTTCTAGAGTTGTTTCTATTGATATGACATCGGAGGAGGGCGTGAGCTATTGCATGGGCCACTTCTCTTAGTAGCTGCTTCCATGCACTTGCACCAGACATTTTGCATGACCTGCATGTATTCTATATGGTGTTCCACTACTTCAGTACATCTCATTGGTATGTCCATGCTTTACTTTTGAGCTTATTTGCATTGTAGATCTGATTATTTGATATATCGGGGTCATGCAAAATTATTATTATCCATACAAACATTTTATTGGCTAAACTATACATCAAACATTTGAATAAACTACCGCATATTGCAACAAACCCTACACAACATCAATATACTGGGATTTGTTATATTACAGTTTAGGAGGACATGATGTACCCTACACTCCTGACCGACCTAACTATAACTAATATAATAATAATGAAAGAGGGTTAAGACCCTAACATATGGACTGTTATTTTAGAAACTAATGGAGAATGATGGAAAATTGGAGATGAGACAAAGGAAAGCATTCCTAATTGGGAATGAACAAAGTTGTCGTATGGTGAGATTAATGGTTAGCGAATAATAAGTGATTGAAGTTAATCATCCACGAAAACGAGCAGTAAGACGAACAAGGAAAAATCCATTCTTGGAAAACATAAAGAGCACAAGATAGCAATTATTTGTTGGGTTGCCCTTTGGAAATATAAAAACGCATAAGGAGGAATATAGGTAATTCTTATAAGTTATTTTATTTTCATATTTACATGGCAATGGAAGCTTGTTGTAGGTACAACATATCCCATGCTTCGTTTGATAATGGGAGCCCCAAGTTTTGTAAATATAAAGGTATTTGGGTAAGTTCTTTTTATCAAAACGAGATTCTTAAACCTTGTTTGTATGATCTCATACCTTTTCTTTTGGTTTGTGTAATTATCATTTTCCCCTTTTGAAAAATTTCTAAGTTTTTGGTTGTTTTTTTGACTTGCGGAAAACCTTCAATCCTTTCAAAATGTTATTTTCTTCCCATAAACTCGAAAACCCCAAAACCCGCAATCCCGCAATTGCGGATTGCAAGAATTGACTCTTCTCTCTTTTCAAATTTTGCATCCCACAATCCACAACCTGAAATTGTGGATTACAGGAAGACTTTGTTAATAGTTTGGGAAATTTCGATTTCGCAACCCACAATCACGGCTTTCAAATTATGGAGAGTTGTTATTTTAATAAATCGTGTTGTGTGTTCCTAGAACCTGCAACTTACAATTGCGGATTGCAGGATGCGGAAAATGTTATTTTTGTTTTAAAGGTTGTTTTCGTTTTCGAAACCCGCAACCCGCAATTGCAGATTGTGGGTTGCGGAAACACTTTTGTCCGTTGTTTTTCAATTTTCAATCCCCCAACCCGAAACCCGCAAACTGCGGATGAATCTTGAATGAAGTTTGAAAATAAGATCTATGACTCGATCCCACATCCTGTAGGGGTTAATCTCAACCGCTCATTTCTTATAATCCTACGGTTCATATTTTACTTGACAAAAATCGATAAATATACCATTTTTCCTATTTTTCTTTATCATTTTCACTATCGAAATTTACTCTACTACGTGGATTTTACTGTGGATTTCTTACCAAGGGTCATTCTCACGAATTTTCAGTTATTTTTAGGTTGGTTTGTTTCCATTTTCGCATTTGTTATTAATGGTTTTGCTGTTTGTGGTTTAGTTTTGATTTATTTACCAGAATTTCCAAGCTTTGGCAAAATGTCACGGAACACTTGCTCTAAGACAATTCACAGGGATTTACTGTCTAAAGACCCGAATTTCGATATCTTCTCAGATACTAGTGAGAGGGTTACTAAAACCTATCAAATGGATTGGTCAAAAATTTATTCAATTTTTGATAACGACGACCTTTTAGACATCAAAGAAGACCAACCTGCATTTGAGAAGATTAGGGCTTCTCAATTGCATGCCATTGCTTCCCAACCCACTGTCCTACCTCACATCGGCCCAGTTAAATGGATAAAGTAAAATTACAACCCTAAAGACCAGTCATTTAATGACAGTATGTTAAGTTTAAACCAAATAGACTAGCAAGATCACTGAAAGAAACATAATCACAAGATAGACACAGAATATACCCTGGGAAACCCTCATGGGGTAGAAAACCCAGCAAAGATTTCCTCAATAAGACGATCAACCAAAATACAAGATGTGCTCCTTCCTTCTTTGTCTCCTTAACAGATCTCCCAGACAAGTGCGCACTCTTCCACAAGTGAGTGAGTGATCTAATGAGGAGTTCACCTCCTCTATTTATACTGACTCCTAACTGACTAAAAGAACTAATGGGGCCGACCTCTCCTGGAGAAGTCTAATAACCCCTAAAATATAACTACAGGGCCGACCCCCACATGGTGGGTCTAATAACCCTAGTTAATACAAACCCCTGGAGGAATAAACATCTCCAGATACATGATAGGGTTACCTCGGAGGAATGAAACATCTCCGGAATAATAAAGTACAAATATAATATCCTTTGAAGTTACAATATTCAACACTCCCCCTTAACGAGAAGGATATTATAACAACATCTGCAAGAGCAAGGAGTCATCATATATGATACATCCATAAGTCATCGGAAGCTTTCTTCAATTCATCTTCATCAGTAACTCAACCAGTTACTGGAACATCAATGTCAAAAGTGTCGATATCACTACGATCATCGGCATCATCATCACACGATCATCGGCATCGTCATCAGCATCGTCATCACACGATCATCAGCATCGTCATCACACGATCATCAGCATCGTCAGCATCGTCATCACACGATCATCAGCATCATCATCACACGATCATCAGCATCGTCATCACATGATCATCAGCATCGTCATCACACGATCATCAACATCATCATCACACAATCATCAGCATCATCATCAACATCGTCATTACATGATCATGTTCCAGGATGATCAATCCTGCTCACTTTAGGACATAGGTCCATGGATGATACCATCCGATCTTCAGTTCTCGGAGACATCAGTCTACGGATCAATTCTGGGACCTCAGTCCGGGGATGATGCAATCCCCTGCCTATTGATTTAGGACTTCATTATCGGATACCCAGTCTACGGCTCTATTCTGGGACCTCAGTCCGGGGACGATGCAATCCCCTGCCTATTCATTAAGGACTTCATTATCGGAGACCCAGTCTACGGCTCTATTCTGGGACCTCAGTCCGGGGACAATGCAATCCCGTGCCTATTCATTCAAGACTTCATTATCGGAGACCCAGTCTACGGCTCTATTCTGGGACCTCAGTCCGGGGACGATGCAATCCCCTGCCTGTTCATTCAGGACTTCATTATCGAAGACCCAGTCTACGGCTCTATTCTGGGACCTCAGTCCGGGGATGATGCAATCCCCTGCCTGTTCATTCAGGACTTCATTTATCAGAGACATCATGTCTACGACTCTATTCTGGGACCTCAGTCCAGGGATGATGCAATCCGCTGCCTGTTCATTTAGGACTTCATTTATCGGAGACATCGTGTCTACGGCTCTATTCTGGGACATCAGTCCGAGGACAATGCAATCCCCTACCTGTTAATTCAGGATTTCATTTATCGGAGACATCATGTCTACGGCTCTATTATGGGACATCAGTCTAGGGACGATGCAATCCCCTACATGTTAATTCAGGATTTCATTTATTGGAGACATACATCTACGGCTCTCTTTAGAACAGATGTTCAAGGATGATACAATCCCTCTTCTTTCTTGGAGACTTCTGTCTACAGCTAATTTTAGAAAAAGTGTTCAAGGATGATACAATCCCTCTTCTTTCTCGGAGACTTCTGTCTATGGCTCATTTTAGAACAAGTGTTCAAGGATGATACAATCCCTCTTCTTTCTCGAAGACTTCTGTCTACGGCTCATTTTAGAACAAGTGTTCAAGGATGATACAATCCTCACATGTATTCTCATCAATACAGGTACAAGTATCCACATCCATACAAGTACATTAATCAATACATGTATCATCATCTATTATCAACAGCATGTATACATCATATATCAAAAGCATGTATTCTCACTAATACATCTAACATCAAAAGCATGTATACATCTATCATCAAAAGCATGTATTCTCACTAATACATCTAACATCAAAAGCATGTATACATCTATCATCAAAAGCATGTATTCTCACTAATACATCTAACATCAAAAGCATGTATACATCTATCATCAAAAACATGTATTCTCACTAATACATCTAACATCAAAAGCATGTATACATCTATCATCAAAAGCATGTATTCTCACTAATACATCTAACATCAAAAGCATGTATAAGTAAAACTAAGCATTCTAAATATAGTAGTCCTAAATCTAACTATTTCTAAGTGACTAGGTGAAGTCTCATTATTGATGAGACAAGCTTGTCATCGGGGATTATGTTACTCCCCCTTTCTAGGAGGGTCCTTTTGAACTACACCAAGCTTGTCTCAAAAGTATTCAAATTTCACATGAGACAGAGGTTTGGTCAGGATATCAACAATTTGATCTTCAATGCTCACATACTCGAGCTTGATAGCTCCTCTCTGCACCATATATCAAATATAGAAGTATCAGATCTCGATGTGTTTTGACTTATCATGGAACATAGGATTCTCTATCATCTTGATGCAGCTTTGATTATCACACATAATTACAGTGGGATCCATTTCTAAGTCAAACACTCCAGATAGCAGTTTCTGAAGCCATACTGCTTCACAGCTGGCAGAGCAAGCAGCTATATATTCTGCCTCAGCAGAGCTGAGGGCCACACTAGATTGTTTCTTGCTGAACCATGCGATCATGGCAGATCCAAGACCATAACA
Source organism: Larix kaempferi (assembly GCA_027924585.1). Classification (NCBI taxonomy): domain Eukaryota; kingdom Viridiplantae; phylum Streptophyta; class Pinopsida; order Pinales; family Pinaceae; genus Larix; species Larix kaempferi. Next base: position 3,790,893 of record BSBM01000110.1, read on the forward strand.
TCCACCTGAAGTACTCTTTCTATCTGAGACACTACCTGCCTAGTCAGAGTCTGAGTAACCATGTAACTTGAGTTCATGACTTCCATGATAAAGTAGACCAAAATCTAATGTACCTTTTAGGTACCTCATTACATGCTTTGCAGCTATTAGATGAACCTTTCTAGGTTCTACTAAATACTGACTTAGGGTATTTACAGCAAAGCATATATCTGGCCTAGTATTTGTCAAATACATTAGTGACCCAATGATTTGTCTATATAGAGTTAGGTCCACTAATTTTGATGAGTCATTAACCAAAATCTTCAAGTTGGAGTCCATGGGAGTGGCCATGGGTTTACACTCCAACATGTCAAATCTTTTCAGAATCTCCACAGCATATTTAACTTGATTTAGAAAGATTCCTCTTGGTTCTTTCTATACTTCTAAGCTTAAGAAGTAGTGCATTAATCCGAGATCTTTCATCTCGAATTCTGAAGAAAGCTTCTTCTTGCTTTCAATAATTTGTTTCTCATTTCCAGTTAGAAATAGATCATCTACATATAACAATAGTATAACTGGTTCATCATCCATTACTTTGAGATAAAGGTTTGGGTCAGCTTTACTCTTGGTAAAGCCCATGCTAGTTAAGAAACTGTCAATCCTTCCGTACCAAGCCCTGGGAGCTTGTTTCAACCCATATAATGCCTTTTTCAGTTTGCATACATGAGTCCTTCCGTCATTGACCTCAAACCCTTGATGTTGCTCTATGTATACTTCTTCTTCAATTACACCATTCAGAAAAGATGTCTTTACATCCATTTGGTGTAACTTCCACTTCATCATGGATGCAAGTGCCATGATAGTTCTAATTGAAGTATACCTGGCAATTGGTGCAAATTTTTCTTCATAGTCAATTCCCTCCTTCTGAGAGAATCCTCTAGCTACAAATCTTGCTTTGTATTTTTCAATGCTTCCATCCACAGCATGTTTTATTTTGAAGATCCATTTGGAAGAAAACACACTTTTATCTTTTGGTTTGGGAACTATATCCCAAACATCATTTTTCATTATTGACTGAAATTCTTCGGTCATTGCTTCTACCCATTCTTTCTTCTAAGCTGCCTCTTCATAGCTAGTAGGTAGTTGATCCACAAGATCACACATCAAGGCCATATAGTTGGACACTAGTTTTGGTTTCTTCCTTTCTCTAGTGGAGCCTTCAGGAGCACCATATCTTTCAGCTCCTTGAATAATATCTCTAGCCCATGCTGGTCTTCTTTTCCTAGATAATTTTGCAACAGGGGGTTCTTGTGGTTCCAGCATGTCCTGATCCTCTGGTGCATCTTCTTCAGGGATGTGAACAGTCTCTGAGATTCTGGGAGATGAATCTTCTTCATAAACTTCTTCAAGTTGACACTTTCTGGATTTCTTGAGAGCTTCTTCCTCATCAAAGGTTACATCTCTACTTATTTCTATATGATGGAAACCTGGTATGTAGATTCTGAAGGCTTTGGAAGTTTCACAATAACCAACAAACAATCCCTTCTTGCCTGAGGGATCCAACTTGGTTCTCTTTTCTTTTGGAATGTGGATGTACACAGGACACCCAAATATTTTAAGATGACTTACCCCAGGCTTCTTTCTTGTAAAGACTTCTTCTAGAGTTTTGAAATCAAGAGCACTATGAGATAGTCTATTTTGTACATATAATGTTGTCTTGGCTGCTTCAGCCCATAGATACATGGGAAGATCTTGGTCATGTATCATAGTCTTTATAGCCTCCATGATAGTTCTATTTTTCCTCTCAGCTACCCCATTTTGTTGGGGATTGTAGGGAGTGGTTAGTTCCCTCTTAATTCCAGCTTCTTTACAAAAGTCTTCAAATTCCTTTGAAGTATATTCTCCGCCATTATCTGTTCTGAGAATCTTGATTCTCTTATCTGAGAGATTTTCTATTAGAGCCTTGAACTCTTTGAATTTTCCAAAGACTTCATTCTTACCTTTTAGGAAGTATATCCAAGTTTTCCTTGAATAGTCATCAATGAATGAGAGATAGTATTCAAACCCACTTAGAGAATTGGTGGGCATAGGTCCACATACATCTGAGTGTATTAGCTCTAGAGAGTTCTTAGTCTTTGTTTCACTTTTTGGAAAGGGATTCTTGACATTCTTCCCTTTCTTACATCCTTTACATGAGCCATCATGATCAGCCTTCAATTCTGGTAATCCTATAACCACCTTTCTTACATAGGGTAAGGCTTTATAGTTGATGTGAGCTAGCCTTCTATGCCATAGCTCACTGGGACTAGAAACTTCATGAGCAAGGGTAGTTTCTGGATGACCCTTGAGTTTATAAAGTCCTCCTTCTTCTGCACCAATGACAATTGCATCTTTGATTGATTTTCCTTTGGACCACATGAGTACTTATCCATCTATGAAAGCTACTCTAAAACCTTTCTTGTCTAGTGCTGAGATAGAGAGTAGATTCTTCTTTAAACCTGGGACATATAAAATTTCTTTCATTTTTAAGGGTGTTCCCGAATCAAGATTGTAGCTTGCTTCACCAATTCCCTTGATGGGATATTGATAATCATCTCCTAGAGATACCTTTTGGGGTGAAGACTTTTCTTCGATCCTGGAGAGAGTTTCCTTATGACATGTCATGTGCTTTGAAGCACCACTGTCAATGAGCCATGTGCCTTCACCAGGAGACACAGATCCAGAGAGAGCACAAAATAGTACATATTCTTTTGGATCTTCTTTCTTCACTTTAGATCTTTTCTTTTGAGGCCTTTCCTCTACTTCTTCTTCTTCTTCTTCACTATCATCTTCTGCCATATGTGCATGATGTCTTTTGTGGACAAACCTTTTCTTCTTCTTTTCTGGTAGGGTACAGTCTCTAGCATAGTGTCCTAGCTTAAGACAATTGAAACATTAGACTGTGGAGGTGTCTCCTCCTTTCCTTTTGAATCTATGAGAGGGTTGAGACCTTTTGTAGTTTACTTTCTTGAAGTAGCCTCTCTTTCCTCTTTTGGTGTGGGTGGCCAAAGCTTGGTCATCCTCTTTTAGAAGAGCTTCTCTGTTGGCTACCCTAGCCTCTTCTTGAACACAATCCTCCCATACTACATCAAACTTCATGCTTTCTTTTCTGGCACACATGGTTTGTATGAAAGATTCCCAAGGTCTAGTGAGACCATTTAGGGCAGTCATCACAAGTTCATCTTCATCAAGAGTATCACCAATGGAATCTAATTGCTCCTTGATTAGAGAGATCCTTGAGAAATAGTCTTGAATGGATTCTCCTTTGTGCATCTTGGTACTCTTCAACTGAGTCCTTAGGTTCATCTTCCTATTGATGTTATTTCCTTCATACATTCTTCCTAGGGCATCATACATTTCCTTTGGAGTCTTCTTGGAGGCCACTTGGGGAATCAAGTGGTCTTTAATAGAATTAGCTATGATTCTCTTTGCCCTAATCAAATCCTTCCTGTGCTTTTCTTTGGCTTCATCTCCTTCTGGTTCTGCAACTTCTTCCTTGATATAATGAGCAAGATCATTCTCTTCAAGAATGAGACCAATTCTGTATTTCCAAGCCCGAAAATTTTCTATACCTTCTAGCTTGTCTTCAAGCTTAGTGTTTGGAGCCATCTTCTCCTAGGGGAGTCCAAGAGACAGAGTAGACTTACCTGGAAATGTTACTTTTCACTTTTCCGGAATCTGGAACAGAATTTTATCACACTTTTGGTAGAATTAGGGTTTGACTTTTCTAGAGTGCTATTCAACCAAAAAGTTCGATATAGGGCTCAAAAGAATGGTCTTCAGAAGGGATATCCAGCCATGTAATCAGAATTAAAAAATGCAAACTTTTTTCTGAAACCAAATTCTGACTTATCGCACTTTTGGTAGAATTAGGGTTTGGATTTACCGAAGTTCTACCCAACCAAAAAGTTCGATCTAGGGCTTAAAAGAATGGTATTGAAAAGGGCTATCCATCCATGCAACCAAAATTCAATAATACCAACTTTTTACTGAAACCCTAACTTTCATCAGAGAGAGAGAGAGAGGTATTCTTACCTTGTGAAAGATGTCCTATTCAGTCTAGCTCTGATACCATGTTAAGTTTAAACCAAATAGACTAGCAAGATCACTGAAAGAAACATAATCACAAGACAGACAAAGAATATACCCTGGGAAACCCTCATGGGGTAGAAAACCCAGCAAAGCTTTCCTCAATAAGATGATCAACAAAAATACAAGATGTGCTCCTTCCTTCTTTGTCTCCTTAACAGATCTCCTAGACAAGTGCGCACTCTTCCACAAGTGAGTGAGTGATCTAATGAGGAGTTCACCTCCTCTATTTATACTGACTCCTAACTGACTAAAAGACCTAATGGGGCCGACCTCTCCTAGAGAAGTCTAATAACCCCTAAAATATAACTACAGGGCCGACCCCCACATGGTGGGTCTAATAACCCTAGTTAATACAAACCCCTGGAGGAATAAACATCTCCAGATACATGATAGGGTTACCTCGAAGGAATGAAAGATCTCCGGAATAATAAAGTACAAATATAATATCCTTTGAAGTTACAATATTCAACACAGTACAGGGTCACAATTGACAACCTTCCGCCCTGAAGTCTTCATCATAGCTTTTGCTCTTAAGCCAGTTGTGTAGACCCTTAGCCCTGAATTCATACAATCCTCTAAAACCAGGTACGATTTTGACGAAATGATGAAATCATGGATGATTAAACCTAGCAGCTTTGTGACAAAGGTTGATAACCTCTACATGATTTCCTGGTTTAGGGATCCTTACTCTTTACTGGAAGCTATGCTCATCAGGCTCTTTGGCCTTCATCGGAACTTAAAACAACTATCCAAGACTATCAAAAGGCACCTACCCTAAGGAAGCCACACTTCTTCTTTTCATCCTACATTATTGATTTATTTTTCTCAGAGTTCTAATCTCCTAACTTGCAATGGAATTGGATCCCTACAGATCCCCCAGTTCATATCTATCACTCAGCACTATGGGAGAGCAATTTTGTGCCATTACTTTATGACATTTCTCACCATTTCATGGGTATGATTTATTTCAAGATATTCAAACAAGAGGAACCTACTTGTTCAACCGATGCTAGGACCTTCATCAATACAATTGGTGATTGGTATGTCTATGATTCCTACTCATATATCAGATTCTAGGGAAGTGACACTGTTCATCTTCTATCTAGAATATTGCTTGACCAATTGGTCATTCAAGAAGTCTTTTATCAGACGGTTACTAATGGTCTCGACAGAAAACTCATTGATCCCAAGAAGAAAGATTGGCCCAAATTTTCTTTAAACATTGGGCCACTAGTCATCCCAACCTCAAATTGGGTTGCAGTGCTTGGTGACCAAGTGGCTCCTTTAAAGTTGGGTTTTGCTCCCAAAAGGAAGCATGATCCTAAGAAATTCCTTGATGCACATTTTAAACAATATCATATGAAGATGGACTATGTCCATGAGGAACTTCCAGATGACTCTATCTACCAAGGAGTGAATACATTTTCTGAGGTATTGGCTAGGGCCAAGAGCATAGATGAGCAACATCATATTATGCAATATCATAGAGAAATTAAAGCTAAAGTCTTGAGCTATAGAACAATGGAAATGAATCTGCTTGAGCAAATGAGAAAGGATAGACTAGAAAAGGAGAACCAGTAGGATAATGCCCCTCTAATGCTTACCTATCCAGATGGAAATAAAGGTAAATCCCCCATGGAAAATCCTCCTGGGGTAAAAAACAGCTGAACAGGGCAAAGTCTTGCTGCAAACCTCTCATCATTTGAAGCAGGAATTAGCACAGCTGACTTCAATATTGGAGACTCAAACAATCGAACCTCCTAAGCTTACTATGGATATTCAAGTGACTGCTATAGCTACACAAGTATGTGATGATCTAATAATAGCTTAGGCCAACCCAGCTAAGAGACAGAAAATCCCAACCCCTGCATCACAGATTCCCACTATTGATATCATTGACAATGATGTTGATGATGAAGCACATCACCTAGTATCTGTGACTGTAGAAGTGACTCGAGAAGTGACTGAAGGAGTGACTGAAGATTCACAAGTAGTTCCAGATTTGTTAGATATTATTGAGCTGGATCACTCTTTTTCTGATCAATAGGTATTGGAGGTTACTATTGCCCCTAACATTACAACTTCAGCACTTTTGTTCTCACCCATTCAAGATCTTTCTGATTTGTCTCCAGGGGTGATGTGACAATTTTCCATATCACAACTTTTTCATACTTTGACTTCCAGTGCCACTCCATTTTCAAAGAAATCGGTCCCTTTTTCCATTCCCCCATCTATTATTGCAGAGATCCAGTCTTCCACTATCCCTCAGCAATTACCCATATCTACTTTATCATCATCCACCATTGATGATCCTGCCACAGTTCATTCCTCGTCATCACCTGCTAAGGAGGATCATGTTCCACGTTCTGAAGCCTTCACTTCAATCCCTTCTCCAACCCATGTTCCATCAGTTCCTCAGATTGTCTCTACCCCTCTGACGAATCATCAAGTTACCATGTCTATAGCTAGTCCCATTGTCACTCAAGCACCTTCATTAATTTCAATAGAGAATGTCATTTCAATTTCTTTAGAAATCATAACTGAATATGAAGATGATGTTGTAGTCCCTCTTGGACATTATTTCTACAGTAAAGAAAATAAAGCAGTGATAAAGAGGGGTAATAAGAGGAGCAGGGATCAAGGTGGATTAGAAGTATCTGTTCCTAATCAAATAATATGGGCTCAGCAAACAAATGACCCCCAGACAAGAGCAATTGAGATAGCTACAACCTTAGGGGCATTTGTTGGTGCAAACCTTGATTCAGTCTAGGTATTGAATAGAGAGATTGATCAAAAGAAGGAAGAATTGGAAAGGCTTGAAGAAGAGTTATTAAAGACCAAGGAAGAACATGAGATTTATGTTGTTGATCTTAGGAGGATATGGGGAGATAGGTTAGAGGATTTGGAGTGAAGCAATAACTCCCTTCAGGCTGAACATCATAATGCACAAGATCAGAATTTTGCAAATACACAACGGATAGATAGCCTGGAAAAGCAATATGAGGATGCAATTGCAAGTGCAGACTCTTCTAGTTTCTCTAAGTTCTCACCCAAGGAATTTAAGGATTTGGCCCTTCAAGTCAATGAAGAGCATCATAAATTACTGAAGAAGCTATTTTACACCCTAGATGAGATTATGGAAACTCATATGACTTTTGGTAAAATGTATGGTGCCCTTGAAGAGAAGAAAGCCAAAAGGCTACAAGTTTCTCATGCAAGTCAAAACATTGGTGAGTGGTAGAGGTATATCAAGGACATACCAAAAGACATCCCCATTCTTAACAGTTTTCAGTTCAAGAAAATCAGAGCTGAATTGAACACTTGGCCTTATCTTAATGAATTAGCTGAGGACATTCTTAAGAAGGCATAAGCTATGTGTAGTAAGCGATGGTATGCAACAGATAACATCATGGAATTGCTACAATTATCATGCTTGGAGCTTATTGAAGATGCTTTCCCGCCTAAGTTGATGGTTGAGCAAGTCGAACGTAGGTGCGAGGAATCCAAGTAGATAATTCAGCACCTTGAGGACATTAAGATTGATGATGTGGATCGATTAATGAGGAATCCAGTCACCATGGAAGGAAAAATCAACACTTTCATCCATATTTGGCATAAGTTAGGTAAAAATGAAATGGAAACATTCATATGTAATGGCCCCAGCTGGAGCTTGAGTCAGTTAACTATACGAATGTGGATGAGTTGTTAGATATTTGGGACAAATGGCAAGTTTTTCTAGGCCATTAGTCTTTAGTTTGATTTTGTAATCTCGGTTTGTGGGAATTTACTCTTTGTATTATTTTGTAACTCTTATTTAAAGAGGTAATCCCTCATAGAGAAGGGATGATGGAATTTGTAAGTGAAAATCTGTAAAAGATACTAGAGATGCCCTGTTTTGATAGAAGCTTGTAATTTCTTACAGATTGTCATTGAATATAGTAAAGTTATTTTCAGATCTACTTTTGTCTATTGATCAAGTTTCTTTGATGAATGTTGATTGTAAATCCAAATTTCTTTTTTAATGTTGTTTAAATCATTTTGCAATTTATTAAGCACAGTGATCTATAGTTCTGGTTTATCTTTGCTAATGATCTATGTGTTCATGAGGTTTTAAAAGAGTTTATTCAATTAAAACTTTTATCGATTTTTGCAAATCATTTTCTCAGTGAATTATAATTGATGTTAATTTTTCAATTAACATATTAGTTATAGGTCAAATCCTGAATGCATATAACACTCAATTCGCCATTGGTTAATTTTAATTGATTAATTGTAACTTGAGCAGTTAATTCATTGATCTCTTTCACATTTCTGTTTAATTGATGAATGTGCTTATCTATTTCCATATCAAGGTGACATGCACTTATCTCAAGACACTTTCTTAGACTAGATCTAACTTAGCTTAGATTCTTTAAATTTAAGTAGATTTGTGTGTACGAATTTCACACACTTTGTTTGTCTTTAAAGGAAAACTGATCCCTAGGATCAAAACTCACCAACTCTTAGAGTGCCAGCAGAGGCTGAATATCCGTGGGAGATTACTATACCAAATAGGTTGGGGATATAATTGTCCTTACGTAGGATCTTTTGAAGCCTTTCAGTATGGGTTTTCCCCCTCTGTTGGGAGCCTTGGAACCCATTCCAAAACCTTGCACTTATCCTGCACACTCAATGCCTCAACAAATAGAGCTAGAAGGAGGGCCAGTAGTAAGCTATTCCTAAATAGAATACTTAGAAACCTCCTCCAGCAAGAACATCATCAGTTGTCACTCATAGTCAATCACATGCTTCTACTTCTAAACATCAAATAGTCTCACAATAGATTGTAATACTAGGTACACCTGCAGCTCAGCAGTAAAATAGAAGGGAAATCATTATTATATCACCTACTAGAGGACCCCTTTCACTTGAATAAATATCGAAGAGTTCTAATGACAGTGCTGCTAGAGTACAACAAGAATTACTGACCTATGAGGTAGAGGACTAGCAAAAATTCAACCAAACACTACTTTTGAGATAGGTAATCAAGAAGGTCAACAGATAGCTGACCAAAACACTGAGAATCAGAACACTGAAAATCAACATACACCTAATCATCCAAGATCCCCTAAGTATAACCTCGATTCTCTCTTTCAGGAAGTTCCACAAGATCATCCTAATGTTGGATTTGGTGGACCACCACCTTCTCCTCCTCCATAATCATCCTCCTCATTTGAAAGTGAACATTCTTCTAGTTATTCGTCTGAAGAAGAGGCACAACCACCAATGGCTGGAGAAGGCCAGAACAGACCTTGGCTTGACCAAGATGTTGTGCTTATACTTGGAGATCAACATAGATTTCCTAATTAACACCTTGAGAAGTGGCTTCCTAAGTTCAATCTAGGTGATAAGTCACCTACATTAGATCATATCAAAACCTTCATGCAGGCCATTAGACTTAGGAGTGTTTTCCATGAAGATGTGGTTTGTAGACTATTCCCCTATACATTTGAAGGAAAGGAATCCACATGGTACTTTGCTTTAGAAGCCAGATCCATAACTTCTTGGGATGAGTTTGAAAGTTTTTTTTTCCAGAAGTTTGGGGATGATAAAACTCCACAAGATCTAGTCTTAGAATTGTCTTCAATGAAGATGAGAAGTAAAGAAAGGGTCAAAGATTACAATCGTAGATTCTCTTATCTGAAAAATAGGATCCCAACCACTCTTCTTCCTGCAGAAGAACTGTTGGTTTCCTATTATGAAAAAGGTCTATCTGTTCCTATTGCAATGTGGGTCAAAAAAGCACACAAAGAAAGCGTATTTGAAGCATATGCTGAATCCATTCAGGTTGAAAATGATAATTATTGTCTGAAAGATAATCCATATGCTTTATAAGAACAACCCTCCACATCTAGAAAGAAAACTGATAATGATCCCAAACCCACTACCCAAAACAAAGATGCCTTTGAAATGACAGATATTAAAAAGTTTCTCCAAAAAATGTCAAATGAGATGGTTGATTTAAAAAAGAATAATAATGAGACTCAAAATAATAATAGAGGTTTTGCAAGGCCACCTTTTAGGAGACCTTATCAACCTCCCCAATATCCAACACCTCCTAATCCTAATGAAGGGCTAACATCTGAAGAAATTTATTCTATATTCAAATCTTTGGCCACAGAAACACAAAATGCCCCTGAACCTTCTAAAGATCAAACAAACCAAGATCCATAGTTACCAGAACGAGGAGAAGAAGAAGAGGATCCACAAATTAATAATGTAAGCTATTTTTATGAACTCCCAATGAATGAAGAAGAAGAAGAACCTGAGATAGTGTTCAATGTTCAACATCCTTACAATACTAGATCAAGACCACAACCTACTCAGGAACCTTCAACTTAAACAACACCTCCCAACAAAAGCAAAACTGTTCCTCAAAAAGATACAGTCATTCCTGAACTGGAGTACAGTTTGGATGAAGATTTGAAAAGAGTAAAAGCAAACATTTATTTGTTTGAACATCTAAAAATCCCTTCTATGAGGGATTATTTACCTAAAATCTTGATAATCAAACAACCAAGGGAATCACAAAACAATAACTTAGAGACTATTTTACTAAACTAGAAGATCAGAAATCTGGAAGCAAGAGGACACCTCCTTTCTTGATTACCTTTCAAATATTCAATAGAAATGTACAAAATTGCATGATAGACTCAGGAGCTTCCTCAAATGTGATGCCCCTATCTGTTTGCAGGAAATTAAATGCGACTTGGGAACCTTGTCCTACTCAGATTGCCCAGCTTGATAGATCCAAAGTAAGGGTAGTGGGGAGATTGAGAAATGTGTTGTTGACATTATTTGTTGATCCTCAGATCCACCAGACCATTGATATTGTTGTAGATGACATCCATGAAGCCTATGGGATGTGGTTGAGCAGAGATTGGTCAGATAAGCTTAAGGGATACTTTGCCACTGATTGGTCTCACCTATGGCTACCCTACAATGGACAACCAAACAAGATTAAGATCAATAGGGAACCATTTATGAAGCAAACAGTTAGTGACCTTAATGATTCAAGTGAACCTGCATGTTATTTCAGTTCACATATTGAGAATTTCACATTTGATACCTTCTTTGGGGACTTGCCAGCTGATTCTTAACCATATGATAATGTACAAAATGAATCTCAGATTGCGAATGTTACTACTATACCATTCTTTGGAAATATTGTACATAATGTGTATAATGTTAATACAAATTTTAGAATTGATCTTATTGCATGGACTTTATTCTTTGATGGCTCCAAATCCAACGATGGAACTGATGCATGTTGTGTCCTTATTGATCCTAAAGGGACTAAAACCATGATTGCTTGTAGAATTGAATTTGAATGTACCAATAATGTAGCTAACTATGAGTCTTTGGTGTAGGGACTCAAAAAAGATATTGATATGGGTGCACAAGTGATATAATGTTTTGGAGATTCTGAAATCATAGTTAAACAGTTAAGAAATAAGATACATTGTTTGTATCCATGTTTAACTAATTATCAAAAAATTGTTAGAGATCTCACTAATTATTTCACTTCATTCAAATCAACTCTGTCCCTAGGTCACAAAACTTTGATGCTGACCTCTTAGCAAATACTGCATCTAGGATGATTCCACCAGAAGGCTTGTCACCTAAAACCTTCTCAATAGAACTTATGTACAGGACTTCCATCCCTGATAATGTAATAAGCTGGAAAGTGTTTAATTATGATCAGCAAATCCTAGACTTCCTATCAACTCAAGATACCTTTCAAGACATGGCAATAGATGAGGCTGAGCATGAAAAATCTATGTCCGATCCTTCCAACATTATCCCAAAATCAGTGATCAACCTAGAAAAGTTCTGTGAATTACAAGATAAGCTTAAACACAATACCAACTGTAAGACATAGAGTTCGTCTCTGAACTATGAGTCGGTCAACCTTGGTACTGAACAAAATCCCCGATTCATCAACCTTGGGGTTGACTGCTCTTTCAAAGAAAGAAGAGATTTCATCACATTGTGTAAAGAGTACAAAGATGTTTTTGCATGGACCTATGACGAACTAGAAAACTTTGATATTAGCATTATGCATCATAACATACTAATGAATCTAGAAGTCAAACCTTACCAACAGAAACTGAGAAAGATGCGTCCTAGTTTGGAACCCTATGTGAAGAAATAACTTGAGAAGTTGCTGACAGCTAGAATCATATTCTCTGTCAGACACACACAATGGATAGAAAATTTAGTACCTATTCAGAAAAAGAATGGGGAAATTAGACTTTGTGTCAATTTCAGAAATTTGAACAGAGCTTCCGAAAAGGATAACTACCATGTTCCTCCCATGGAACAGATTCTGCAAAAGGTAGCTGGTTCAGAGATGTTCTCTCTCCTGGATGGTTTTTCAAGATACAATCAAGTCATGGTTTCCCTTGATAACCAATAGAAAACAACTTTCAGGACCCCCTAGGGTACTTTCTCCTATAGGCGAATGCCCTTCGGATTGATTAATGCAGGAGCCACATTTCATAGAGCTATGGATATATCTTTCATAGGTTTGATGCATAATTCTATCGTAGTAAACTTAGATGATATCACTATCTATTCAAAAAAATTACATGAACACTTATCTGCTTTGAAACAGTTTTTTGAACGCTGCAGGAAGTACAGGATTTCCTTGAACCCCAAGAAGTCCATTTTTGTAGTTACAGAAGGTAAGCTCCTAGGTTTCATTGTTTCTAAGGAAGGTATGATTATTAATCCTGAACATACTGAAGCTATTTCAAATATTGGTTTTCCTAGTTCGTGCAAAGCCATGCAATCATTCCTCAGTAAGATAAATTTTGTACGTAGGTTGGTTACAAATTTTGCACAAATTGTTAAGCCATTACACCAGTTAGTTAAAAAAGATGTACATTTTAGCCAGTCTCAAGAACATAAGGATGCATTTGTTAAAATTTGAAGGGCCATTGCAGAATCCCCTACTCTGATATCCCCAAATTTCAAGAAGGACTTTATTCTATATACTTTCGCTACTGATTTTTCTTATGTAGTTGTCTTGATGCAGAAGCATGATAATGATGTTGAGATTTCAATTTCGTTCATGAGCTCAACATTTAAGGGAGCAAAACTTAACTACTCCCAAATTGAAAAGCAGGCTTATGTAGTTTACAAGTCTGTGAAACATTATAGGCCGTACTTATCGAAGTCTCAAACGAAGGTAATTGTGCCATACACAACCATAAAAAATGTGCTAGTCCAGAAAGAACTAGGAGAGAAAAGAGTCCATTGGATGACAGCCTTGCAGGAATATGACCTGGAAATCAGGCCAACGAAGATTGTAAAAGGGCAAGGTTTCTGCTTTCTTACTGCCCAGTCGAATGATCTTATTCAACAACAAACTGAATGGGAGTAGGAGGAAAATGTTCCTAAATGTTTTGTTAATGCCATCTAGATGTTGATGTATTTGTAACTTCGGAAGATATTCACTTGTATATTGTATGTATTACATTTGTACTTTATTGTATCCCAAACGGAGATGTATTATTCCTCTGATTGGAAGTGTCATCATTTGTATTTGCAAGTGTTGCAAGTTATATTGTAAGTGTCGTAACTTATACTTGATAGGTTATTAAACCACCTTGATGGGGTCGGCCCTGTATGAGTCATGTGGGTCAAAGGGTTATTATACCACCCTAGAGGGGTCGGCCCAGTCAACATTATGTTAAGTGGTTAATTTGGGGCTGACCTAGTTGAGTAAAGGTCAAGTGAAAGTAAAAGTATAAATAGAGAGTGTGACTCTCTCATTTGATACATTCTCTCATTCACTCACTTCGCATTAGTGAGAGAGAGGAGGAGTGCGCACAAGTGGAGGAGGAGTAGCTACTATAGTCATCTATCTCTTGGGTTTGATCTTTGTGATCTTTGTATTGGTGCTTATTCTATCTCTGACGAATTTTGCGGGGTTTTTCATGTTCTTGGTTTTCCTCGTGAAATTTTTTTTGTCTCTTGTATCTTGTCTCTTATGCTTGATATGTTGTACATGTTGTTCTTTCAGTTAAGATATTAGATATATTGAGTTAAATTATGAAAAAATAACATGGTATTAGAGCTAGCCTGAAGGAAGGCATGGTATGGCATTTATGACACTTTTTGCACTTGCGATAAATTGGAAGCTAGGGTTTGATATAGGAAAAACCAGTAATTGTGGAGCTTTTGCTATAAATACATTTTGGTGAAGGTTTAGGTTTTGAAAATTCTACAGGTCGAAGATAAAATCCCCATGTACCTTGTGTCCAAATAAATACATCTAATTTGTTGTACTTTATGTTTTATGATCCATACAATCTAGGGTTTCTGCCTCTTCCAGATCCGAGTCATAAACAAGTGACCTAGGAAAAAATATCACAACTAGGGATAGGAAGCTCCAAATGAAATTCTGTAAAAAGTGGTAGTAAGGGCACGGACTTTAGTTTCACAGGTATGTATTTCAGAGGCCGAAGTTAAACCAGTGACACATGGAACTCCGTACAAGTTCACTATCCTATTTTATCCCATAAACAGGTCATGTTGCAACATTTGGAATATCCCTCTCTCAAAGAATCCATTTGAGTTCAGACCTGTGGGGTTGGAATGAAAACAAGTCAGGCTTCCACAGGCCAAAGTTTCATACCTTGTGGATCTGAAATTTCAGATATGAACCAGAAACAATAAGGCACATATTTCTGTGAAATAGAATTGGATTCTAAGCATTCTCATTGTTGGCTTATCACTGCTGCGGAAAATTAGGGCTTTTGACAGAAGTGGAATTTTTGAGTGATCTCAGCATAGGATTTCTCTCCTCAGCAAAATCGAAATTTAGAGACCAAGATCAAAGTTTTTGGTTGGGCAGAACCCTGGGCATCATCAAACCCTAGTTTGGGATTTTTATCAGAAAGGTGGAAAATTAGGGTTTTTGCAAAAGTTGAAATTTTTGGAATCTAAGACCACAGCTGGAAGCTCCTCAGAAAAATCAAATCTTAGGGTACAAGATAAAACTTTTTGGTTGGGAAGAAGAACGAGCTTTATAAAACCCTAGTTCAGGATCCTATCCAGAAGATCCGAAAGTTTCAAAGGCAATTTTGAAGGGTCAAATTTTGCAATTTTCAAAATTGAAGTATACCAGCTTGATTAGCTTAGCAAGGCACATCTTTCCATACATTCAGAAGTTTGAAATTCAAAATTTTAATTTTTAGGGTTTCTCTGACAAACCCTAATCCAGCTCTAGATCCAGTTTCTTTAAATCAAAGTGGATTGGGTTAATCCTAGAAGAGAATGATTTGGACATCTACATAAGTGAAGAAGTTCTAGTTCTAGAGGGATATGAGGCTAAGGCCTTACATAAGAATGCTACAATAAATCTCAACAGGTATGACTTGAGGAGATACAGATGATGTTGTCTATGAACATGAAAGGTACAAATCAAGTTCTAGATCAAGAACATATGACCATGGTGACATGAAGACAAAGACTGATGGATCACATAGAAGCTCTACTTACGAGGTATGTATAATTTGGTTCTACAATGGTTAACTTATGAGTTATGCAGATTAATAAGCACAAGTCTTTGAATAGAACAAAAAGACATTGTTTAGGTATGTTAGACATAACTAGCTAACATGATATTCCAGGTATGTTTTTTCCTATATCAAGTTAGAATCCTACCTTGTGTTAGGATCTTATACTTTTGTATGAATGATAATGATTATTCTTGAAAGTTAGAAGTTTAAGTAATCAAGGGTTTATGCATATTATGTTTCTTACTTTTGATTGATGATATGACTAACCAGAAGAGTCCTATTGTCAAATAAGAATATGCATGAGTAATAGAAGTCTTCCCTGAAACCTTGAATACTAATTCTTATTACCCATGTATGAAATGATCATGACCATACATATTTAAGATTATTTAGAATCATAATGTTTTGATAGTATTGAGATTATACTAATGAATGAATGACTATGTATGAGATGTTGAGGATGACACAATCATGACACTAGTGCACACTTAAGCATGCATAGTTGTCCAGGATGGATATAAGTTCAAAGACAGATAATCCAGGAAGCAAAGATCAAGAGGGAGCTCACTCTAGTAGTTCCTGTAAGGAAGCAAAGATTGAGAGGGAGTCCACCCAAAAACCAAACAAAGATAAGTATTTGAATTGTCATTTCCTGTATATATGATTACTTAAATGATGTTGTTGAGTCATGTACATACTTATGTTCCTAGATTTATGATGTATATTATGTATATTAGAAAATTTGCATTAATGAACAAGATACTACTAATATGCAAGTAATGGGTAAGTGGCCTATGGTACTGTACAACATTCCATTGCTACTTATATAGAATGAAACCTCTTTGCTGACATGTTGGGAGTTGTGCACACTCTTAACAATGTTTTGGTAGAGATGGAAGGCATCTATAAAGTTACGCAATATGGATATATGTTGTATTGAAGCATTGGCTAAAATAATTGCACAACTGTATGACATATATTCTTATGTGTAAGATTATGTTCTGAAAACTATGAGAAGTTTCTAATCATGCAATTGAATTTGACTTGTAGGAAAGATCGTGTACAATCACCTACAAAAGAAGGACTACAACATTTGTTCTAGCAACGAAGCTCAAATAAAATTATCTATTGAAGATATTGAAGAATCTGAAGTTCCCAGAATCCGGGATGTAGTAATGGAAGAATGCCATGATTAGGGAATACCAATCAATCATGAAGAATGATGTTTGGGATGTGGTCCCAAGACCACAAGGGAAGTCTGTTATGAATTCCAAGTGTATCTACAAGATCAAGCATGTTGCAGATGGTATCATAGAGAAATACAAGGCGAGGTTTGTAGCTTGTGGCTTCTCCCAGAAAGAGGGAATAGATTATCAAGAGAGTTTTGTTCCTGTAGCCAAGTACACTTCCATCAGAATAGTACTTGATCTGGCTGTAGTGATGAAGTGGAAGATACACCAAATAGATGTAAAGATAGATTTCTTTAATGGTGTAGTCAAAAAGGAAGTGTATGTGGAGCAGCCACTCGGTTTTGACACACATGACAGGGAATCATATGTGTGCAGGTTGAAGAAAGCCTTGTATGGCTTGAAGGAAGCTCCTAGGACTTGGTATGGTAGGATAGATAGCTTTCTATCTAGTTTGGGATTTACCAAGAGTAAAGAAGATTCCAACCTTTACTGCAAGGTTGAGGAAAGCAATCCTGTGATACTACTACTGTATATGGATGACCTATTTGTTACAGGTGAGGATAGATTGATTGATGACACGAAGAGGAAGCTTGCTGCTGAATTCGAGTTGAAGGACTTGGGCATGATGCATTACTTTCTAGGCATGGAGGTGTGGCAGAGTATAGATGGAATCTTCCTTGGACAAGGGAAGTATGTAGTAGAGATCCTGAAACGGTTCGGGATGATGGACTGCAAGGCCATGGCCACACCTATGGCATTGAACCTAAAGCTTATGTGTGATGCTTCATCAGATTTGGTTGATGCCATGATGTTTCATTAGATGATTGGATCCTTGATGTACTTGACGAACACGAGACCATATATTTGCTTTGCAGTGAACACCTTGAGCCAATTCCTGATGGATCCTAGACATGTTCACCTGATTGCTGTAAAGCATATTCTCAGGTACCTGAAGGGTATGGTTGATTATGGGCTCAAGTATGATGTGAATCAAAAGGTTAACTAGAGGTTTATGTTGATTCAGATTCGGTAGGAAATGCTGCAAATAGGAAGAGCAATTCGGGGTGTTGCTTTCGTATGAGATCATGTGTGATCTCTTGGTTTAGTAGGAAGCAATCCTGTGTAGGACTGAGTACAGCTGAAGCAGAGTATGTTGCAGCTTGTTCGGCCAGTTGTGAGGCAGTATAGCTTAGGAAGCTACTATCTGAGTTATTTGATCTCCCATTGGATGCTACCTGTATTTTCTGTGATAACCAGAGTTGTGTGAAGTTGTCTGAGAACTTGGTGTTCCATGATAGGTCGAAGCACATCGAGACCAAATGGCACTATATCAGGGATATGGTGCAAAGAGGAGCAGTGAAGCTCCTCTATGTTGTGATGGATGAGCAGATTGCAAATCTATTCACCAAACCATTATCCATATGTTAGGAACCCATGTCTTTACTTTGTTAGTATATTGTTGTTGGATGCATATGCTTTGTAAGTCGTCCCGTAGTATTTGTTGATCCATAGTGTATATTAGCCCATAGTATTGACCCATAGTATTGGATGCATATGCTTTGTAAGTCGTCCCATAATATTATATGTCCCATGGTTTTGACTCATAGTATTGGCGCCTAGACTTAGCCCATGGTTTGTATTGACACATAGTATTGACCCATGGTATTGGTGCCTAGACTTAGTATATAAGTGTGTGTTGAGGCCTATGAAGGCACCGTGAAGTTAATTGTATTGATCTTGCTCAAAGGAGGTTGCCCCCTCGAAGTGGCCCGTGATCAATATAAAAGTGATTCTGAGTTCTATTATTTTTGACATCTCATGTATTTGCATTAATTAATTATTGTAGGTTCATCACATCTGGTATCAAAGCACTTTCTTGGGCTCGTTGGGTGGAATTTCTGCCAAATTTTTTTTTGCATCTATTGCAGCTTCGGATTTGGGAATAATCCCTATGCGCTTAACTGTGGGAAGTACTTGGGCATAAGCCCTAAAACTCATTGTGAGGAGTACCATAGGAACCCCAAAGTAGCTGGCCCATTCAGAGGACTTGCCAGCGAAAAGGGAAACGACCCCTACCTGATTGACTAGTTCCCACCCATGAGGTAAACCAAGAGCTATCGTTTGTGGCAAAGCGGTTATCAGTTTTACCTGAGCTGTGGAGTGAGGGGTACTGCCCTAATACGCAAGCCGTCAGATAGCATTGTTGGCCGAGTGAAACACCTGAACTGTTAGGAAGCCATACATACCTAGGGTCCATATCTATTTTTAGTTGAACTGTTGTCAATCACTTCTGCTCCAGATCCAACCGTTTCAGATCTATTCTGAAAGTCATTCTAGATCCAGTCTCCATTTCAGATCCAACCATTTTTGATCCATCTATTGTGGATCCCTTCCGCACCGTTGTTGCCAATCCATTTCTGGAAAAAAAAAAAAAAAAAACCCTGAAAAATTATGCTTTTCGGCCATATTTCCCTTATTTCAACTCTATTTTCCCTAAAAATTCACTGACATCCCTCCAATCCCATTCTGCATATTTCATTCCTAAAGACCCTATCCCAAATTCCACTTCCCAAGACCACAAATCCCACATTTGTCTATTTTTAGGGTTTGCCATAACTTCTTCAATTTTCACCCAATTACCTTCAAATTTTAACATAGATTTTCTGCTTTTGAAATCCCCATTTTTTGCTTCCCTGTCCCTCAGAAAGTGTCGAAAACCTAGTCAAACCCCAATTACCCCTCCGAGTTTTTTCCAAATCCAAATTTCCCCTTACTAAATAAGCTTGTGTTTGTGTTTTTCTATCCATTCCCCCCCCCACAAAAAAAAAAATTACTAGTTATGGTTGTCACTTGCACAAGAGAAAACACCATGGAGGAAGCACTTGCAGCCATCCAAACCAAACTCCAAGATCTGGATGAAAACATTCTCAGCCTCCATCTTCAGCATTCAGCCATGAACAATAACCGACAGCCAGAATCTTTTTCAGCCACCGGGTTCTCTTCTTCCAGCAATTTTCGTGGGCCGAAGCTTGATTTTCCTCGCTTCAATGGTACTGATCCGACTGGATGGATATATCGAGCAGAGCAATATTTTAGTCTGCATAATACTTTTGATGTTCAGAAAGTTCCACTTTCATCCTTTCATTTGGAACAGGAAGCCCTTCAATGGTACCGTTGGTACATCAAAGCTCATCCTGAGCCAAACTGGACAGATTTTTTCCAACTCCTTTTGTTACGATTTGGTCCTAGTTCTTTTGACGACTTCACAGGAGCACTCACTAAAATTCACCAAACTGGCACAGTGAGAGAGTATCAGATGGAATTTGAGAAACTAGCCAATCACACAGAAGGATTGTCCAATGAATTCTACAGGAGTTGTTTTATCAGTGGTCTCAAGGATGAAATTCACTCACAGGTCAAAATGTTTTGTCCCAACACAATGATGGAAGTCCTAGGGTTGGCTAAGCAGGCCGAGGACAAGATCGCAGCTCAACAACGCTCCACATCCACCTTTGTTCCCTTCAAAAATATGGGTTCCCAACGACCTCCCATCACGCCTGCTCCTCAACCAACTCCTATCAAGCAATTGTCTGAAACAGAGATGCAGGCACACTGAGAAAAAAGGCTTTGTTATAATTGTGATGAGAAATTCACTCGAGGACATAGATGTGTTCAACAAAATCTCTATCTCTTGGATGTGGATTCTCCACCTGCCTCAAAACTTGATGAAGAAGCTCCAAATACAGTAGATGATCAGGTCGACATTCAACACCCGCCTATTGACACCCCATCTTAGGACGACCCACCCGAGATCTCTCTCCATGCTATAGCCGGCATCACCACCCCACAAACAATGCGAGTCAGGGGATACTTCAAGAAGCTCCCTCTTACCATACTCATTGATTCTGGTAGCACTCATAACTTCATTGATCCTCAGATTGCCAAACAGGCTAATTGTTTTGTCCATCCTTGCTCCAACTTTGAAGGCATGGTTGCCAATGGGGGCATCTTACCTTGCAAGGGGAAGTGTCACAATGTGTGTATCTCTATGGAAGATTATAACCTACGCTCTCACATGCTTTCCTTGTCCTTAGGCGGATGTGATGTGGTTTTGGGCATTCAATGGTTACGCACACTTGGCCCCATCTTATGGGATTTTGCTGAACTTTGGATGCAATTTTCAGTCAATGGGGCACAACACAAATTTATGGGCTTACAACTAGGGTCTCTCTGCATCATCAGTTCACATCTCCTGGAAAAAATACTTAAGAAGAATTCACACGGTGTCATCGCTAAGCTCCATTCCATTCAGATGCACCCATCAATAGTCTCCACTACTTCCTTGGATAGATATGCAGGTGTCTTTGCTGAACCAATGAGCTTGTTGCCTTCAAGATACCTTTCTGGTAAGAAGTTAGTCGCATCTACCTCTCAGCAGGAAATGATGACTATTTTGCATACAGTCCAGAAGTCGCAGCCATCCCTATTGGGGAATTATTTATGCATCAAGACTGATCTCCAGAGTCTGGAAACATTCCTGGAACAACGGGTCTCCTCCCCAACACATCTGAAATGGGTTATCCAACTCATGGGTTATGACTATGCGACCACTTACCAGAAGGGTAAGGACAATATGGTGGAAGATGCTCCTCCTCGCACATTTGATGACCCAGTTTTTCTTACAGCTATTTCTCTACTTGTTCCAAATTGGTTGCAATCTATTCAATGGGGCTATCTCTTCTATGAACTCCATGATTCTTCATCAGTAGGGCACTCTAGGTTCCTCAAAACGTATGACTAGGAACAATGTAACTTCTTTTGGCAAGGACTCGAAAGGAAAATTCAACGGATGGTGGTTGACTGTGATACTTTCTATGTCAACAAGGGTGAAACGACCCTCCTTTTAGGACTGCTCAAACCCTTACCCATCCCTTCACAGATTTGGACAACTATTTCTATGGATTTCCTAGAAGCGCTCCAGTGGTATAGTACCACATCTCAAAGGACACCATATGAAGCAGTCTTTGTACATGCACCACTAGTTCTTCTTCCATACACCTTCAGCAGATCCCCAGTTCAGGCAATTGACTCAATTCTTCGAAACCGTGATCAGCTTCTTCTCATTCTACAGGACAATTTTCACATGGCAAGAATTTGACTGAAACAACAAGCCTATCAGCACCATTATGAGCGCACTTTTCACATCGCTGATATGGTTCTTCTTCATCTACAGCCTTCCATGCAATCCTCCCTGAAACTCCAAAGGCACTAGTGGCTCAGAATGCAACCCGAGGATGCTACAGGGGACCCACTCCTTCAAATTCTGCATCAATTTCCACATCTAAAGCTTTGAGGAAAAAGCTTTTTCTAAGGGAGAGGGGATGTTAGGAACCCATGTCTTTACTTTTTTAGTATATTGTTGTTGGACGCATATGCTTTGTAAGTCATCCCGTAGTATTTGTTCATCCATAGTTTATATTAGCCCATAGTATTGACCCATAGTATTGGACGCATATGCTTTGTAAGTCGTCCCATAGTATTATATGTCCCATGGTTTTGACTCATAGTATTGGAGCCTAGATTTAGCCCATGGTTTGTATTGACACATAGTATTGACCCATGGTATTGGTGCCTAGACTTAGTATATAAGTGTGTGTTGAGGCCTATGAAGGCACCGTGAAGTTAATTGTATTGAGCTTGCTCAAAGGAGGTTTCCCCCTCGAAGTGGCCCATGATCAATATAAAAGTGATTCTGAGTTCTATTATTTCTGATATCTCGTGTATTTGCATTAATTATTTATTGCAGGTTCATTACACCATAGTGAAGTTTGAGTACTTCAGAGAGAGGCTTGGTGTTCTTCAGATAGAATATGCTTCGAGGAAGAAGTAATGGAACACATTTGTTGGAGCCATTCCAAGCATGGTGGTAGGAGGATCCTTCCCATGGTTGTGCATGTAAGCGTTGTGTGATGAGCATCAGGACGATGCTTTGGTTGATGTTCTACATTATGATCATCAAGAGGATTATACGTGATGATATGCATCAGGTAGATGCTTGGCATGATCAGTCGGATCATGTGTGATGACTCCCGAAGACGCATATGCACATGAGCTTTTCTGACAAAGGTGTAGATGTGTTCTCCCAAGGTCATGACGTAATTGCTGAAGCTTTTTCGAAAAGGTGTAGATGTGTTCTCCCAAGGTCGTGATGTAATTGCTGAGCCATTCTCACATGGTGTAGATGTGTTCTCCCATGGTGCAGATGTAAGGGCTGGAGCCATTCTTCACAAAGGTGTAGATGTGTTCTACCATGGTGAAGATGTAAGGGATTAAGCCATTTTTCACAAAGGTGTAGATGTGTTCTCCCATGGTGAAAAAGTAAGGGCTTGACCCTTCCCCAAATGGTGTAGATGTGTTCTCCCATGTCGGTGGTGTAAGTGTTGTATGATGTGAATTTGGGCTATGCTTCATGGACGATGAGATGATATAATCAATATGATCATGAGTATCAGGATGGTAATCCGTGGTCATGGACAGGTTGTGAAGGTCACATGCAAAAGATATTGTGAGATCCGATAGGTTGAGTTGTGAGCTCGTAAAAGTCCTAGGATGCTCTTTCTAGGTTTTGTTGATGCATGTAATCAGTCCTGAGGATTCCACAGGATGGCCAGACATGATGAAGACCTACATGAGGCTAGGCCTACATCCAACATGAAAAAGGGATAGCTCTGTAGAACTTCCTATGATGAGAAGAATTATGAGATATCCTAGTGATTGAGATGTCGAGTTCAGCAACAGTGATGATGATTATGCTCCGTGATCTAGTGGCGATGATCCAGCTCCAGAATTGAAGACTTGTGCCAATATGTATTGATGAATTTTATCAAGAGAATACCTTTCTTGTTAAGAGGGATTTTTGATGTATTTGTAACATCAGAAGATATTCACTTGTATATTGTATGTATTACATTTGTACTTTATTGTATCCCCAACAGAGATGTATTATTCCTCCGATTGGAAGTGTCGTCATTTGTATTTGCAAGTGTCGCAAATTATATTGTAAGTGTCGTAAGTTATACTTGATGGGTTATTAGAACACCTTGATGGGGTCGTCCCTGTATGAGTCATGTGGGTGAAAGGGTTATTAGACCACCCTAGAGGGGTCGACCCAGTCAACATTATGTTAAGTGGTTAAGTTGGGGCTGACCTAGTTGAGTAAAGGTCAAGTGAAAGTAAAAGTATAAATAGAGAGTGTGACTCTCTCATTTGATACACTCTCTCATCCACTCAGTTCGCATTAGTGAGAGAGAGGAGGAGTGCACACAAGTGGAGGAGGAGTAGCTACTGCAGTCATCTATCTCTTGGGTTTGATCTCTGTGCTCTTTGTATTGGTGCTTATTCTATCTCTGAGGAAGTTGCGGGGTTTCTCACGTTCTTGGTGTTCCCCGGTGAAATGTTTTGAGTCTCTGGTCTCTTGTCTCTTATGCTTGATATGCTGTACATGTTTTTCGTTCAGTTAAGATCCTAGATATATTGAATTAAATGATGAAAAACTAACAATAAATACTCCAACATCTAACTGGTATGATCATATCAAGTTTTTTCTAAACCATGGGTTTTCTCCTAAAACCATTGAATTCAAAAAATGCAGAGCTTTAAGATTAAAGTATGCTCCTTATCAATTTATTAATGGAGTTTTGTTTAGAAAAAATTATGATGGAGTTTTCCTTAGATGTTTTGAGAAAAATGAGATGGATGCAATTCTTTTTCAATTTCTTGCAAGACCTGCTGGAGGCCATTTTTCAGGTGAAACCATAGCACACAATATTCTCAGAGCTGGATATTATTGACCTACTCTATTTAAGGATTCCTATGCTCATGTTAGAAGGTGTGAACCATGTCAAAAGTGTGCAGGGAAATTCAAGAAACCTACTTTTCCTCTGTAGCCAGTAACAATTCAGTTTACACTTTAGCAATGGGGACTAGATTTTGTTGGACCAATTAATCTGGTTTCCTCCTTGCAACAAAGGTATGTCCTTACAACAACTAACTACATTACCAGATGGGTAGAGGTAGTCCCTCTTAGGCAGTGTAACACAAACCAAGTAATCTCTTTCATTGACAGCCAGATAGTTACAAGGTTTGGTGCTCCTGAGTATCTTGTCTTTGACAATCCATCCTACTTTTCCTCAATTGATTTGACACAGTATGCCCTTGAAAAAGGGATCAAACTATAATTTTCTTCCAATTACTATCCTTAGGTTAATGGGCTTGCAGAATCTCCTAACAAGAACCTGATAAATATTTTGAAGAAGACAGTATCCTGTCATCACAAAGATTGGCACACACAGTTTTAAAATGCTCTTTTTGCAGATCGAAACACCCCAAAGGAAGCTATTGGAAACCATCCCTATTGTCTAGTCTATGGAAAGGAAGCCATCCTACCATCTATTCTTACCATTCTCTCATTGCAGCTAGCCCAATTCATTCAAGAAGATGATTCCTCTGCTCTTCAGCAGAGAATTGATACCTTGCTTAAGTTTGAGGAAGACAAGGAAATGGCTAAAAATAAATTATATCATCATCAGCAGATGGTTGAAAGATGGTTCGATGAGAAATCCTCTTTTGACAAGGAATTTTCAGTAGGATATTTGGTATTGAGATGGGATAAGCAACATAAGGATAAAAATTATTATGCCAAGTTTCAGCACCTTTGGATAGGACCTTTCATTGTTACAGAAAATATTGGTCCTAGTACTGTTCGATTACAAATATTGGAAGGGGTTATTGACACCTATCCAATGAATGTTTATCTGCTCATGAAGTATTTTGTATAAGCATTTTGATGCACTCTGTACGTAAGATTGGTGTGTGTTTTCATTTTGTTTGTTTTGATTGGTTTTCTTTGATTGGTTTTCCTTTAATAAACTCTATACATTTGGTAATGGTTGATGGTCAGCTTGTCTCGGGGATAATCTGAACTAAAGTTTTTGAATGCTCTGTCAATCTTGGCTTTTCTCAACCTATGTCAGAATTTTTTTTACAAAGAATAGACAGTCATTAATTGCAGAACTTTGATTGATATCTTTCCACCTTGGTCATTATCTTATACCTGCTTTATTTGCTTAATTGAGGTTGTGGAAAGTAGTTGGTTTCTTGCCCTATGTTTCATTAGTGTAGTACATCATATCTTAATAGCCTGGTCAACCTTTATCTACTAAGGATTCTATCACAGTCACCTTGGAAAAATAATATTACTTAATAATTGTGGATTACAGGATGGGGGGTCTTATTACAAGCTAGCCCATTAGGTTCATAGATGTGAGTGGAATGACATCTTCACACCAAGACACAAAACTTGGGAGATGAATTTGAGTTTACTAAAAGGTGGAAGATCCTATCATAGGTCGGTCCATTCATGATATGCAAAGCATCAGTGAGTAATTCCACTATCATATGGTCACCAAGCCATGGTGGTGTTTTGTAGTTCACACCCTAATAAAATTTATGTTTTACTTTTTCTTTATAAGACAATGTTGTATGTAAGGACAGGGGGGTCTTATCACAAGCCATCCCTTCCATGATCATGGGTTTGATTTTGGACTAAAATTATCTTTATGTGGTCACCTAGCCATGATAATTGCTTTCAGTGTTACAACTGGAAGACAAGGAGTCTAATTACTGAGCTAGCTTGTTCAGTTTCCAGATCAGATCTGTGAGTGGCATTGCCATAATCTGATCACCAACTCGGGGTAGTGGTCTTATATCAACAAGGTCTTATGTACAGCTTTCCCTTTTGTTTCAAAAGAAAATATATTAAAAAAAAGAAAAAAATGTGTATATTTCCAAAAGAACTATTTGTATATCATAAAACAATTAATAAATCAAGGTGATTTATGATTTGGATATCCAGAGTAGTTTTAATCTTGCCCCCAGGTTCATCTAAAAGTTGTCTTCCTATGATTACATATTGGAAAAAGGTTCCTATTATTTATTAAATCTCCTTATCAGATTTGCATTATCTTTAAATTGATCATGGATGGGAGTATATCAATCTTATGTTTAATTATGCTTATTGATTGTCCTTTTATGAGCATTTTCTAAAAATTCAGGTTGAAAATCTGTTGGCTGACATACTTTCTTTAACTGAAGTTTTGTTTGCAACGATAACTGACTCTTCCCAGCTAGTCGCCATTTGTTGTAGGTACAGCAGATCCCATGCTTCATTTGATCATGGGAGCCCCAATTTTTGTAAATAAAAAGGTATTTGGGTAAGTTCTTTTTATCAAAACGAGATTCTTAAACCTTGTTTGTATGATCTCATACCTTTGATTTTGGTTTGTGTAATTATCATTTTCCCCTTTTGAAAAATTTCTAAGTTTTTGGTTGTTTTCTTGACTTGTGGAAAACCTTCAATCCTTTCAAAATGTTATTTTCTTCTCGCAAACCTGAAAACCCAAAACCCCACAATCCCGCAATTGCGGATTGCGGGAGTTGACTCTTCTCTCTTTTCGAATTTTGTCATCCCACAACCTGCAACCCGAAATTGCAGATTGCGGGAAGACTTTGTTAATATTTTGGGAAATTTTGATTATGCAACCCGCAACCCGCAATTGCGGATTGCAAAATGCGGAAAATGTTATCTTTGTTTTACAGGTTGTTTTTGTTTCCGAAACCTGCAACCCGCAATTGTGGATTGCAGGTTGCGGAAACACTTTTGTCCATTGTTTTGCAATTTGCAATCCCACAACCCACAACCCGCAAATTGTAGATTGCAGATTGTGTGAATCTTGAATAAAGTTTGAAAATAAGATCTATGACCCGATCTTCCATCCTACAAGGGTTCATCTCGGCCACTCATTTCTTATAATCCTACGGTTCAGATTTGACCTAAAAAAACGATAAATATACGATTTCTCCTATTTTTCTTTATCATTTTCATTGTCGAAATTTACTTTGCTACGTGGATTTTACTATGGATTTATTACTAGGGGTCATTCTCACGAATTTTCAGTTATTTTCAGGTTGGTTTGTTGTCATTTTCGCATTTTCTATTGATGGTTTTGTTGTTTATGGTTTATTTTTTATTTTGTTTTTATTTATTTACCAGAATTTCCAAGATTTTCCAAAATTTCACGGAACACTCACTCTAAGACAATTCACAGGGATTTGTTGACTAAAGACCCAAATTTCGGTATCTTCTCAAATACCAGTGAGAGGGTTACTGAAACCTATCAAATGGACTGGTCAAACATTTATTCAATCTTTGATAACGACAACCTTTCAGACATCAAAGAAGACCGACCTGCATATGAGAAGATTATGGCTTCTCAATTCCATGCCATTGCTTCCTGGTCCGATGTCCTACCTTACACAGACCCAGTTAAATTGATAGTGTAAAATGCTAACCCTAAAGACTGGTCATTTAATGACAGTATGGGGTCACAATCGACAACCTTCCGCCCTAAAGTCTTTATCAGAGCTTTTGCTCTTAAGCCGGTTGTGCAGACCCTTAGCCATGAATTCATACAATCCTCTAAAACCAGGTACGATTTCAACAAAATGATGGAAACATGGATGATTAAACCTAGCAGCTTTGTGCCAAAGGCTGATAACCTCTACCCAATTTCCTGGTTTAGGGAGCCTTACTCTTTACTCGCAGCTATGCGCTGCAGGATCTTTGGCCTTCCAAATTTTTCAGTCTTCAAATTGGAATGGGCTCCAACAGCCCATCTATGTTAACAATGGGAGAAGCCTTCCCTTGGGCATCTATCCTGTCATCGAAACCTAAAACGGCTATCCAAGACTATCAAAAGGAACCTGCCTTGAGGAAGCCACACTTCTTCTTTTCATCCTACATGATTGATGTCTTTTGCTCAGAGTTCCAAAACCCTAACTTGGGATGGAATTGGACCCCTACAGATCCACCAGTTCATATCTATTGCTCGGCACTATGGGAGAGCAATTTTGTGCCATTACTTTATGACATTTCTGACCATTTCATGGGTACCATTTATTTCAAGATATTCAAACAAGACGCACCTTCCTTTTCAACTGATGGTAGAACCTTCATCAATACAATTGGTGATTGGTATGTCTATGATTCCTACTCATATATAAGAGTCTGGGGAAGTGACATTGCTCATCTTCTGTCTAGAATAGTGCCTGACAGATTGGTCATTCAAGAAGTCTCTTATCAGACTGTTACTGATGGTGTCTACAGAAAAATCACTGGTCCCAAGAAGAAAGGTTGGCCTAAATTTTCTTTAAACCTTGGGCCACTAGTCATCCCAACCTCAAATTGGGCTGCAGTGCTTGGTGACTAGGTGGCTCCTTTAAACTTGGGTTTTGCTCCCAAAAGGAAGCATGATCCTAAGAAATTCATTGATGCACATTTTAAACAATATCATACGAAGATGGACTATGTCCATGAGGAAATTCCAGATGACTCTATCTACATAGGAGTAAATACATTTTCTGAGGCCTTGGCTAGGGCCAAGAGCATAGATGAGTAGCATTAGATTATGCAATATCAGAGAGAAATTAAAGCTAAAGTCTTGAGCTATAGAACGATGGAAATGAATCTGCTTGAGAAAATGAGAAAGGATAGAGAAGAAAAGGAGAACTAGCAATCTAATGCCCCTCTAATGATTACTTATCCAGATGGGAATAAAGGTAAATCCCCCATGGAGAATCCTCCTGAGGTCAAAAATAGTTGAACAGGTCAAAGTCTTGTTGCAAACCTCTCATCATTTGAAGTAGGAGTTAGCAATACTGACTTCAGTATTGGATACTCAAACAACCGAACCTCCTAAGCTTACTATGGATATATGAGTGACTGCTATAGATGCACATGTATGTGACGATCTAATAATAGCTGAGGCCAACCTAACTAAGAGATTGAAAATCCTAGTTCCTACATCATAGGTTCCCACTGTTGATATCATTGACAGTGATGTTGATGATGAAGCACATCACCCAGTATCTGTGACTGTAGATGTGACTCAATAAGTGACTCAAGAAGTGACTAAAGGAGTGACTAAAGATTCACAAGCAGTTACAGATTTGTTAGATACTATTGATATGGATCACTCTTTCTCTGAACAACAGGTATTGGAGGTTACTGCTGCCCCTGACATTACAACTTCAACACTTTTGTTTTCATCCATTCAAGATCTTTCTGCTTTATCTCCAAGGGTGATGCCACCATTTTCCATATCACAACTTTTTCATACTTTGACTTTGAGAGCCACTCCATTTTCAGACAACTCAGTCCCTTTTTCCATTCCTCCATCTATTATTATAGAGGTCCAGTCTTCCACTGTCCCTCAGCAATTACCCATATCTACTTTATCATCATCCACCATTGATGAGCCATCCATAGTTCTTTCCTCATCATCACCTACTAAGGAGGATCATGTTCCACTTTCTAAATCCTTCACTTCAATCCCTTCTCCAACCCATGTTGCATGAGTTCCTCAGATTGTCTCTACCCCTCTGACTACTCCTCAAGTTACCATGTCTATACCTAGTCCCACTGTCACTCAAACACTTTCATTAATTTCAACAGAGAATGTCATTTCAATTTCTTCAGAAATAATAACTGAATATGAAGATGATGATGTAGTCCCTCTTGGACATTATTTCTACAGTAAAGAAAATAAAGTAGTGAGAAAGAGGGGTAAGAAGAGGAGCAGGGATCAAGGTGGATTAGAAGTATCTGTTCCTAATCAAAGAATATGGGCTCAGCAAACAAATGACCCCCAGACAAGAGCAATTGAGATAGCTGCATCCTTAGGGGCATTTTCTGGTGCAAACCTTGATTCAGTCCAGGTATTGAATAAATAGATTGATCGAAAGAAGGAAGAATTGGAAAGGCTTGAAGAAGAGTTAGTAAAGACCAAGGAAGGACATGAGATTTATGTTCCTGATCTCAGGAGGGTATGGGGAGATAGGTTAGAGGATTTGGATTGAAGCAATAACTCCCTTCAGGATGAACTTCATAATGCACAAGCTCAGAATTCTGCAAATACACAAAGGATAGCTATCGTGGAAAAGCAATTTAAGGATTCAACTGCAAGTGCGACCTCTTCTAGTTTCTCTATGTTCTCACCCCGAGAATTTAAGGATTTGGCCCTTCAAGTCAATGAAGAGAATCATAAATTACTGGAGAATCTATTTTACACCCTAGATGAGATTAGGGAAACTCATATGACTTTTGCTAAAATGTATGGTTCCCTTGAAGAGCGAAAATCCAAAAGGCTGCAAGCTTCTCATGCAAGTCAAAACATTGGTGAGTGGCTGAGGTATATCAAGGACATACCAGAAGACATCCCCATTCTTAACAGTTTTCAGTTCAAGAAAATCAGAGCTGCATTAAACACTTGGCTTGATCTTAATGAATCAGTTGAGTACATTCTTAAGAAGGCATAGGCTATGTGTAGTGTTGATGTATATGTAACTTCAAAATGTATTTCATCTGTGTATTTTATATATATTTATTGTACCATTATAAGAGATGTGTCATTCCTCTATAAGGAAGTGTCGTCATGTGGATTGACAAGTGTCGCAAGTGTGTGTACTTGCCGATGGGTTATTAGACCACCATGTGTGGGGTCGGCCCTGAAATATATATTATAATGTGGATGTACCTAGCTAGACAAGTCGGCCCCATAAGGTCACTGGGAAAACAGGTTAGTATAAATAGAGATCAGGTGATCTCTATTTATATCATTCAGAAAAGTACATCTCTCTCACTCAGAAAGTGGTTTACTAGTGAGGAGCAAGATCATCTTCTAGTAGGATACTATCTCAGTGTATTTTGGTTGTACTTTGGTTGAGCCATTGCTCTATCTATCTCTGAGGAAGTTGTGGGGTTTTTCACCTTAGGGTTTTCCCCACAGAAACTCTGTGTCTCTTGTCTCTTATGCTTTTGATTCTTGTGATGCTTGTCATACTTGTTGTGATTGTCATGCATTGATATACTATATATGTTATTCTCTCAGTAAAGATCCTAGAGTATTGTGAATTAATTCTCAAAATTTAACATGGTATCAGAGCTAACCTGAGAAGAAGACATTTTGCAGTGACGAAAAATTGAGTTTCTTGTTTATTGGGTTTCTCTCCACAGATTTTGGAAAAGAAGTATAGTATATTGACTCTACTCATCAAGGTGCATCTATCTGTCCAATCAGAATTCAATTCCGAGCATTTTTAGATTTGGCCCTAAAAATTAGGGTTTCCACAAAAATAGGAATTTCTGAAATCTGAAGACATAGCTGGAAGCTCGTTGCAAAAATCGAAGTTTAGAGCTTTGGATCAAGATTTTGGGCTGGGTAGATCTCCAGGAAACTCAAACCCTAATTCAAGGCTCTCCCTAGTGAACCCGGGAGGACAAAAGGACAAATCTGAAGTGTAAAGCTTTGTTGATCTAAAATTCTGAATGCACCAGGCTGATCATCTCATCAAGGCGCATCTTTTTATCCTTTCAGAAATTTGAAATTCACATTTTGAATTTTTAGGGTTTTTCTGACAAACCCTAATATAGGTTTTTCCGACAAACCCTAATCTAGGACTAGATCCAGTTTTTAGCATTTCAAGTGGTAAGACCTAAATCTTTTCTATTTCCATTTGAAGTACTCTTTAAGATATCTCACCACACCAAGCTTGAGGATAAGCTTGAAGGGGCTGATAACTTATGAGCTTGGAAGTATAGGATTGGGTTAATCCTGGAAGAGAATGAGTTGGACTCATATATAAAGGAAGGCATCCCTATCCCAGAGGATGAAGAGGCTAAAGTATTGCATAAGAAGAACTTGGTCAAGGCAAAGAGAATCATTGCTGATTCTATCAAAGACCATCTCATACCCCATGTGTCTTCTCTAAAGACACCCAAAGAGATGTTTGACTCTTTGACCAAGCTATTTGAAGGGAAGAACATAAATCGGAAGATGACCCTGCGGAACTAATTGAAAGGAGTAAAGTTTCAGAATGGAGAAACCATTCAATCTTATTTTTCAAGAGTCTCCCAGATCAAGGAACAACTAGAAGCAGTGGATGAAATGGTAGAGAATGGTGAAGTTGTCATGACCACTCTGAATGGTTTACCTAGGTCGTGGGACTCCTTCATTCAAGGAATCTATGCAAGGAATAAGTTGATTTCCTTCAGTAGACTATGGGAAGAATGCTCACAAGAAGAAGCAAGGCTTGTGGCACGAGAAGAAAAGATGGGGAATGAATATCAAGCTCTCGCAGCTCACACCAAGAAAGGGAAGTCCAAGAGAGAGTCATCTCACTCCAAGAAATCTTCACATCACTTCAAAGAAAGAAGAATATGCTTCACCTGTAATGAGAAAGGACATATTGCCATAAATTGTCCCAAGAACAAGAAGGACAACAACAACTCCAACCAGAAGAAGAAGGGCAGCAAAAGAAGGTTTCATGCTCATGTTGCCGAGGATGATGAACCACCCAAGAAGAAGGCTAGGGAAGAAAGTGATGATAACTCATCAAGTGAAGAAGAGTATGTTCTGATCTCTGCTCTCACAGGTACCATCTCCCATGGTTGTAATGATTGGTTGATTGATAGTGGGGCTTCCAAACACATGACTGGGTTTAAGTAATCTTTTGTGAATCTATCTAAACATGAATCACCCCATAAGGTGAAACTTTGGGATGATTATCAATACCCAATCAAAGGAAGTGGTGAAGCCTCCTACAACCTAGATTCTGGAAAATCTTTGAAGATGAAAGAAGTTCTTTATGTACCGGGGCTCAAGAAGAACTTACTCTCCATCTCTGCATTGGATGCAAAAGGTATGGGGGTTGCATTTGTGGATGGCCAAGTCCTAATGTGGCCAAAGGGAAAGAACATAGATGATGCAGTAGTGATTGGAGAGCAAGAGGGAGGTTTGTATAAATTGAAGGGACAACCTAAACATGCCATGGTACATGAATCCATGGAGCCAAGTGAACATTGGCATAGAAGACTTGCTCATATGCACTATAGGGAACTTCCAATTGCAAGCAAGGCTGTAGAGGGTCTTCCTGAAATCAAGACCAAACATGAAGGTGTTTGCAAAGGATGTGCAAAAGGTAAGAACATTAAGAAGGCTTTCCCAAGCAGTGAATGCAAGGCAAAAGACACGCTGGAAATCATTTACTCAGATGTATGTGGTCCTATGTCATCCAGTTCTCTAAGTGGGTATGTTTACTATGTCTCATTTATTGATGACTTCTCCAGGAAGACTTGGGTATACTTGTTGAAGAACAAAGATGAGGTGTTTGATAATTTTAAGGAATTCAAAACCTTGATGGAGAATCAAACTGACAAGAAGATCAAAACATTCAGATCCGACAATGGTGGAGAATTCACCTCAGGTGACTTCAAGAAGCTTTCTAGTGATTCAAGGATTAAGAGGGAGTTGACTGCTCCTTACAATCCACAACAAAATGGAGTTCCAGAAAGGAAGAATAGAACAATTATGGAAGCAGCAAGAGCAATGCTCCATGACTAGGATCTACCTATGCATCTATGGGAAGAAGTAGCTAGAACAACTGTATATGTGCAGAACAGAACACCCCACAAGATATTGGACAACAAGACACCAGAAGAGATCTTTTCTGGTAAGAAACCTGAAGTCAGCCATCTCAGAATATTTGGTTGTCTAGTATTCACTCATGTCCCAAAGGAAAATAGGACCAAACTAGATCCTTCAAGAAAGAAGGGTATCTTTGTGGGTTACAGTGAAAGTTCAAAGGCTTACAGAATATACTTTCTAGGGTTCAAGAAGATTGATGTCAGCAGGGATGTGACATTTGATGAGAACTCAACATTCATCAAATCAAGGAAGGCACTAATTGAAGTTTATGAAGAACCTAAGGAAACTAGATTTCAAGACACTACCATGACTGAAGCAGTTCCAAAAGTTGTTCGTGAGTTTCAAGATCCGCAAGAACCTATAGATCCACCCCGTGAGGATAACTCTCACAAGAGGAAACTTGCATGGGCTAGAGAGCTCATTCAAGATGCAAAAAGATTTGGCATTCCAGAAGAGGAACACAGAGCAAAGAAGAGAACCAGATCACATACCGGCTATGTTGCTTTTCTCTATTACATTATGAACAAAGAGCCTTCCAGTTATGAAGAAGCAATGGAAAAGAAAGAATGGAAGGATGCCATGGTTGAGGAATATCAATCAATAATGAAGAATGATGTTTGGGATGTTGTCCCAAGACCTAAAGAGAAGTCTGTTGTGACTTCCAAATGGATTTACAAAATCAAGCATGCTGCAGATGGCAGTGTGGAGAAATACAAGGCAAGATTCGTAGCTCATGGCTTCTCTCAAAAAGAGGGAATAAATTATGAAGAAACTTTTGCACCTGTAGCCAAGTATACTTCCATTAGAACAGTACTTGCCCTGGCTGCAGCGATGAAATGGAAAATACACTAGATGGATGTCAAGACTGCTTTCTTGAATGGTGTAGTT
The DNA here is from genome assembly GCA_027924585.1 of Larix kaempferi. Taxonomy (NCBI): domain Eukaryota; kingdom Viridiplantae; phylum Streptophyta; class Pinopsida; order Pinales; family Pinaceae; genus Larix; species Larix kaempferi. The sequence continues at coordinate 3,826,251 of BSBM01000110.1, forward strand.
GAAGAAGAAGTATATGTGGAACAGCCACTCAGTTTCGAAATACATGATAGGGAGTCATATGTGTGCAGATTAAAGAAAGCCTTGTATGGCTTGAAACAAGCTCCCAGAACCTAGTATGGTAGGATGGATAGTTTCCTATCTATTTGGGCTTTACCAAGAGTAAAGTGGATTCCAACATTTACTACAAGGTTGAAGAAGGGAATCCTGTGGTTCTACTCCTGTATGTGGATGACTTATTTGTAACAAGAGATGAAAGATTGATTGCAGATACTAAGAGGAAGCTTGCTGCTGAGTTCGATATGAAAGATTTGGGAATGATGCATTATTTCCTAGGTATGGAGGTGTGGCAGGGTGCAGGTGGGATCTTCCTTGGTCAAGGGAAGTACATAGTAGATATCCTGAAAAGATTCAGGCTGATGGATTGCAAGGCCATGGCCACACCTATGGCATCGAATCTGAAGCTTCTATGCGATGCTTCATCTGAGCCGGTTGATGTCTCTATGTATCATCAGATGATTGGGTCCTTAATGTACCTGACTGTTAGAACTGTAATCCACACTTAGTACCATAATCCATAAATTTTTATTGCTCATGTGCTTAATTGAACCATAGTTTGGACTAGGTGACTACAGTTGGTCAAAAACCCACTTTTGAGAGTGTTCACACCCACTTCCAAGCAAACCAGTTCACCCAGCCTCCTGTTTTGTCCACAAGTGCGCCCTCATTAATTGCTGGTGCGCCCTCTCTCCTTGTTTTGGGGAATTTTAGTTGACCAAGGGCGCTAGGGTGGATTTTTGCCCATTTTTGGCTAGATTTGGAGCATTTAATGCTCCCTTGGGCCCCCCAACCTCCTCTACTTGCTCACCCACACCTGCCTTGAGCTCATTATTGATCCAGCATGCTTCAGCCACCTCCACACCAGAATTCGTGGCTGTTTCGGGTGATTGGGATTGAGTTGGACCCACCTAGGGGGGATTGAGGCCAATTTGGCATTGATGACTTGTACACTCAGCTTGAGCCACCTAATGCTCTCGAATTTCTCATGGATGTAATAAAAACCTGTTACTAACATTTTCACATGTTAGACAGTCAGTTAATCATTGGTTTCAGCATACATTGTGTGTAAAATTATCTCCTTTTTTCAAGTTTTTCCACTGTTTTTGCAAACTAATTCGATTTTGTGAGGTTCTCCATAGCTCCTAGATCTTATGTGATCAAAATACTCACATGGTATCAGAGCCATCGTGGATTTAGTGAGTTGCAGGTCAATATTGAGCATTGAACTGCATTCTAGAGAGGATTTCCAGACAAAAATTGAGTGTTTTTTGCAGGTGTTTCAGTGGTTTTCTCACCATTAATGCAGTAGTCATGGAAGCAAACCAAATGTTGCTCACACCCTTCAATTTTTTCGATTGGAAGGCTGAGATGGTTATCAAGCTGAGATCTAAGGGTCTCTATAGAGTAACCATGGGCACAGAAGTGGAGCCAAACTCTGCTGTGGAGAAAGCAAAGTACTACAATCGACTTGATGAAGCTTATGGATTGCTATGCCTGAGAATTTCAAGGGAACTCTTGTTTCATACAGACAGTTTGACAACCCCCAATGAAGTATGGGTGAAGCTAGAATCACTCTTTGGGAAAACTGATGAACTGAGAGGCCACCAGCTTGAAAACGAGCTCATTAGCTTGAGCCCAGCGCATTTTGAAACCATCCAGGAGTTCTTCACGAAATTCAAGTCACTGGTGCTTCAACTGCAACAATGTGGAATTGTTAAGAAGGAGGAACAACTGATTCTTCCCATCCTTTCGAAGCTAGGCCCAGAATTCTCTGTATTTGTCAGCACATTTCACTCAGCCAAAATGACCCTTCGAAATTGGCAAATGCCATCACTAGCTACCTTCATGGAGTGTCTCACTCAGGAGCAGGACAAACTAGTTCAGATGGGTACCATAAAATCAAAGGACCAAGCATTGGCAATGGGTGTTTCAAGTGCCAGCAAAGGCAAGCAGAAAGCCAAGAATTCGAAGCAGCAAGAGAAGAGGAAGTCTGACAAGACCAAGTCTGCAGATGGGGGTTCGAATCTGTCAAAGGAGAAGGACAAGAAGGGAAAGGAAAAGACCAAATGCACCTATTGTCATAGGGGATGGCATCCAGAGAGCTCATGCATGAAGAAAACCATTGACTCAATGGCGCAGCTGCTGGAGAAGAACAACATCCCAGTCCCTGAGGACGCAAGGAAGAAAGAGAGCACCTCAAATCCTGACAATAAAGAGAAGTGTCATGCTTTGGTAGCAGGTACTTCGAATCCCTCATCCTTTATCATTGATTCAGGAGCTTCCAGACATATGGTTTCATCCAGAGAGCTCTTCTCCTCTATGCATTCGAATGGTGGCCCAACAATTCGAATGGGAGATGATTCAGAAATCCATACCAAGGGGATTGGTAGGATTGACATGGATCATGGCTATTTCAGTGATGTGCTCTATGTACCTTCATTGGCTGCAAATTTGCTATCAGTCTATCAAATGACCCATACAGGAGAAGCCAAGAGAGTAACATTTACTCCAGATTTGGTAGAAATCTCAGAAATTTCCTCAAATCAAGTTGTGGCTGTAGGGTATGCTGATCATTATGAGAGAATGTACAAATTCTCAAATTTTATTCCAAATTCTAGTGACCATGCTCTTGTCTCTCATGCCAACGAGACCTCCAAGTTGTGGCATGAAATATTTGGCCACATGAACTACAAATATCTCCAGCAATTGCACAAGGACGAGATGGTGGAAGGACTTCCAGAAATCAGATCTTCAAATGGTGCATGCATTGGGTGTGTAGTTGGAAAGCATCCTGAGCGCAGCTATGAGAAGGGAATGGCAAGGAGAGCCACTCAACCACTTGGATTGGTACACTCAGACCTCATTGGTCCTCTTCCCACTCCATCATATGGTGGATCAAGGTATGTACTTACATTCATAGATGACTACTCTCGATTCTGCTGGGTTTACTTCCTTAAATTGAAGTCAGAAGTGTTTGAGAAATTGAAGATTTGGAAAGCCCTAGTGGAGAACCATAGTGGTCATAAGATAAAGATCCTTAGGACTGATAATTGAAAGGAATATGTGAATAATAACATTCAGCACCTTTGTGAGGAATGTGGCATCCAAATGCAACATTCAATCCCCTACACACCTCAGCAAAATGGTGTGGCAGAGAGGAAAAATAGATCTCTCAAGGAGATGGCTACTTGCATGATTGAAGCTAGGGATCTAAGCCCTAAGCTATGGGATGAAGCCATCAATTGTGCTGCTCATATTCAGAACAGATCCTTTCACAAATCCGTCAAAGGAAAAACCCCCTATGAGGCATGGTTTGGCCAAAAACCAAATGTGTCAAATTTCAGGATTTTTGGGTCTAGAGCATGGGCTCGAATTCCATCAGAAAAGAGGAAGCCTTTGGATCCACAGAGCAGGGAATGTATCATGGTTGGATATGGTGAGGACACAAAGGGCTACAAGCTCTTTGACACATCCACACTCAAAACTTTCATTGAGAGAAGTGTGCAATTCGAAGAAGAACCAATTCCATATTTTGAGCTTGCACCGGGGGAAAGCTCCTCTCCTCCACACCTTAATGAAATTAGTGATGATTCCACCTCTGATTTTTCTGATATTGCTGAAGATGACATGGATGAAGATGAAATTGCTGTACATGAGTCACCATCAAGGCCCAAGTGGGCTGAGAAAATCATACAAGCTGCAGGTGAATTGGCAGGCAATCCCCAAGAGCCTAGGAAGACTAGATCTCAAACAATCAATGCTTCCTTTGCAAATGAAAGTGAACTTGCTGATCACTGTTATATGATGATTGGATCTGATCCAACATCATATCAGGAAGCTCATCATGATCCAAGGTGGAGAGCAGCAATGCAAGAAGAATTCCAGTCTCTCCAAGAGAACAAAACATGGGATTTGGTGCCTCTTCCTCCCAAGAGGAAACTTGTGCAATGTAAGTGGATTTTTCGAACCAAACCTGTTGCTGATGGTTCTGATCTGAAGTAAAAGGCTAGGTTAGTGGCTAAGGGATACTCACAAATCCATGGTGTGGATTATACAGAGACCTTTGCACCGGTTGCAAAGATGGACTCAATTAGACTAGCTCTTGCCATGGCAGCTAGTAAAGGTTGGGAAGTTCACCACATGGATGTCAAAAGTGCATTCTTGCATGGTGAGCTACAGGAAGAGATATATATGCAGCAACCTGAAGGATTCCAAGAGGATCCCACACTTGTATGCAGGTTGAAGAAGTCACTCTATGGACTCAAGCAAGCCCCCAGGGCTTGGTATGCCAAAATGGATGCTTTTTTGCTCTCAATTGGTTTCTGTCGATGCAAGTCTGATCCAAATGTTTATTTGCAGCATTGTGATGATAATTTGCAGGTCATTGTACTGTATGTTGATGATCTCTTAATTACAGGGAGCTGCACCAAACAAATTGGCTCAATTAAAGCTTCTTTGCACAGTGAATTTGCCATGAGCGACCTAGGATTGCTAAGACAATTTTTGGGTTTGGAAATTGAGCAATCTGAGAGAGGTATATTGCTGAGTCAACCTAAGTATGCTTCAGACCTGTTACTCAAGTTTAAAATGGCTGAATGTAAGGCAGCCAAGTGCCCATTCCTTTCAGGCATAAAACTAGGTGAATTTGAAGACTCTCCATTGGTGGATTGCACACTCTACAGGCAGCTAGTCGGAAGTTTGTTGTACCTTACACATACAAGACCTGATTTGTCTTATGCTGTAAGTGCTGTAGCAAGGTATATGCAGCAGCCACATGAGATCCATTGGAAGGCAGCCAAAAGGATCCTTCAATATGTCCAAGGAACAAAGAGCTTCGGGGTACACTATGCAGCTGGTTCTTCACTTCAACTAGCCGGATTTTCTGATTCCGATTGGGCGGGAGATCCCATCGATAGAAAGTCCACTTCAGGTTTTGTGTTTATGTTTGCTGAAGGTACCATTTGCTGTTCAAGTAAGAAACATCATACAATTTCTCTTTCATCAGCAGAGGCCGAGTACAGGGCAGCAGTGAACGCAGCCACACAGTGTGTTTGGTTGCAAGGCATTCTTCGGGAGTTTGGTGTTGCTATTGATTCTCCAATCAATATTTGGGTGGATAATCAAAGTGCCATCAAGATATCTACTGATCCAGTACAGAGGCAAAGAAAAAAGCACATTGAGATCCACATGCATTACATTCGGGGCTTGGTGCATGACAGGGTGATTTCACTGCAGTATTGCCCATCCACCGAGCAAACTGCAGATATTTTCACCAAGTGCTTTACTGAGAAGACCTTCACTCACTTGAGAGCTTTGCTTGGAGTGAGTGATGGATGGTGATTGCTGCAATTTAATTGCAGGTTCAGCCCCATGTCCATTTTAGAGGGAAGTTTTTATCCCATGAGGTTTTACTTCTTTTCCTCCGTTCATATGGACAAATAAAATTTCTGTTTGTAATGAGGTGACTTGAGCCTTTGTTGCCAAGGCCTCCCACTTATCTTTCATGAGATGTACTAAGTTATGGTTAAGGGGGGGTGTTATAACTGTAATCCACACTTAGTACCATAATCCATAAATTTTTATTGCTCATGTGCTTAATTGAACCATAGTTTGGACTAGGTGACTACAGTTGGTCAAAAACCCACTTTTGAGAGTGTTCACACCCACTTCCAAGCAAACCAGTTCACCTAGCCTCCTGTTTTGTCCACAAGTGCGCCCTCATTAATTGTTGGTGCACCCTCTCTCCTTGTTTTGGGGAATTTTAGTTGACCAAGGGCGCTAGGGTGGATTTTTGCCCATTTTTGGCTAGATTTGGAGCATTTAATGCTCCCTTGGCCCCCCCAACCTCCTCTACTTGCTCACCCACGCCTGCCTTGAGCTCATTATTGATCCAGCATGCTTCAGCCACCTCCACACCAGAATTCGTGGCTGTTTGGGGTGATTGGGATTGAGTTGGACCCACCTAGGGGGGATTGAGGCCAATTTGGCATTGATGACTTGTACACTCAGCTTGAGCCACCTAATTCTCTCGAATTTCTCATGGATGTAATAAAAACCTGTTACTAACATTTTCACATGTTAGACAGTCAGTTAATCAAAGGTTTCAGCATACATTGTGTGTAAAATTATCTCCTTTTTTCAAGTTTTTCCACTGTTTTTGCAAACTAATTCGATTTTGTGAGGTTCTCCATAGCTCCTAGATCTTATGTGATCAAAATACTCACACTGACGAACATGAGACCGGATATTTGCTTTGCTGTGAACACATTGAACCAGTTCCTGACGGATCCGAGGAGTGTTCACCTGGTTGCAGTAAAGCATGTTCTGAGGTACCTGAAGGGTATAGTGGATTATGGGGTCAAGTATGAAGTGAATCAAAATTTTAACCTACAGGGTTATGTTGATTCAGATTGGGCTGGCAGTGTTGCAGATAGGAAGAGCACATCTGGGTGCTACTTCAGTATGGGATCAGGTGTGATCTCTTGGTTTAGCAGGAAGTAGTCCTGCATAGCACTGAGTACAGTTGAGGCAGAGTATGTTGCAGCCTGTTCAGCTAGTTGTGAGGCAGTATGGCTACGGAAGCTACTGTCTGAGTTATTTGATCTCCCATTGGATGCTACGGGTATCTTCTGTGATAACCAGAGTTGTGTGAAGCTGTCCGAGAATCCAGTGTTTCATGACAGGTCGAAACACATAGAGATCAAATATCACTATATCAGGGATATGGTGCAGAGAGGAGCTGTGAAGCTCCTGTATGTTGCGACGGACGAGCAGATTGCAGATGTGCTGACGAAGCCACTAGCCAGGGTGAAGTTCGAGTACTTCAGGGAGAGGCTTGGTGTTCTTTAGATCGAGGACACTTCGAGGAAGAAGTGATGGACGCATTTGCTGAAGCCATTCCAAGCATGTTTGAAGGAGGATCCTTCACATGGCTGTGGATGTAAGCGCTGGATGATGAGCATCAGGATGATGTTCTAGTTTCTGCTTTGTATGATTAGTTGGATCATTATATGTATATGTATGTATGCATCATGTTGGATGTTGGATATGATCAGTTGGATCATTTATATGTATGTACGCATCATGTTGGATGCTGGATATGATCAGTTGGATCATTTATATGTATGTATGCATCATGTTGGATGCTGGATATGATCAGTTGGATGATTTATATGTATGTACGCATCATGTTGGATGCTTGGACCATGTATCTATATATGTATCAGGTGTATACATTGTATGATCAGGTAGATCATGTATGTTGATGGATACATTGTGTGGATCATGTATCTATGTATCAGATGGATACACTGTGTATGATGATATGTATCAGGTAGATACTTGGTGTGCATCAGATGGATGCATTTCATGATCAGGGTGATCGTGGATGACGAGCTTCTCCAGATGACATGCATCAGGATGTTGCAGTGATGATGATCAGGATGATCATGTGTACATCAGGATGATGTATGATGAGTATCAGATGATACTTTGTGGTCGTGGATCAGGTTGTTCAAATGAGCATGTCTGGGAGATCATATAGGTCAGAGTTGCGTACCCATAACAGCCTGGGATGCTCTTTCGAGACATTGCTCTGGGAGGGCATGTAATTTGTGCCCTGGGAGATCTTCAGGTCGGAGTTGTGTACTCGTAACATCCTGAGATGCTCTTGTGAGGTTTTTTCCTATGGCATGTAATTTACTCCTGGGAGATCTAGACAGGATGAAAAAGGCCTCAGATGCTTCTACCAGGTTTTGCCATGACCACATGTAATTTGCTCCTGGGAGATCTAGAAAGGATGAAAAAAGCCTCAGATGCTTCAGCTAGGTTTTGTGGTCGACCACATGTAATGTGCTCCTGGGAGATCCGACAGGTAGAGATGTGTACTCGTAATAGCCTGGGATGCTTCAGCCAGGTTTTGTGGTGAGATCACATGTAATGTGCTCCTGGGAGATCCGACAGGTAGAGCTGTGTGCTCATAATAGCCTGGGATGCTTCAGCCAGGTTTTTTGATGGGTCACATGTAATGTGCTCCTAGCAGATCCTACAGGTAGAGCTGTGTGCTCGTAATAGCCTGGGATGCTGCAGCCAGGTTTTGTGATGCACATAATAATTCCTAAGAATTCCACAGTATGGCCAGTGATGATGAAGACCTACAGGAGGTGGGCCTACATCCAGTATGAAAAAGGACTGGCTCTGTAGAACTTCCTATGACGAGTAGATTCAGAGATTGGTTGAGATAGCAGCAGTAGTGACGATGATGATGACGATGCATCGATGATGATGATCCCGAGAAGAAGACTTGCCTAGCATATCTGTGTTGAGAAATACCTTCCTAGTTAAGAGGGAGTGTTGATGTATATGTAACTTCGGAATGTATTTCATCTATGTATTTTATATATATTTATTGTACCCTTATAAGAGATGTGTCATTCCTCTATAAGGAAGTGTCGCAAGTGTGTGTACTTGGCGATGGGTTATTAGACCACCATGTGTGGGGTCGGCCTTGAAATATATATTATAATGTGGATGTACCTAGCTAGACAAGTTGGCCCCATAAGGTCACTGGGAAAATAGGTTATTATAAATAGAGATCAGGTGATCTCTATTGAGATCATTCGGAAAAGTACATCTCTCTCACTCAGAAAGTGGCGCACTAGTGAGGAGGAGGATCATCTTCTACTAGGAGACTATCTTAGTGTATTTTGGTTGTACTTTGGTTGAGCCATTGTTCTATCTATCTCTGAGGAAGTTGTGGGGTTTTTCACCTTAGGGTTTTCCCCATGGAAACTATGTGTCTCTTGTCTCTTATGATTTTGATTCTTGTGATGCTTGTCATACTTATTGTGATTGTCATGCATTGATATACTGTATATGTTATTCTCTCAGTAAAGATCCTAGAGTATTGTGAATTAATGCTCAAAATTTAACATGTAGCAGGCGATGGTATGCAACAGATAACATCATGCAATTGATACAGTTCTCAGCCTTGGAGATTATTGAAGATGATTTCTTTCCCAAGTTGATGGTTGAGTAAGTCAAACACAGGTGCGAGGAAGCCAAGCAGATAATTCAACACCTTGAAGAGGTTAAGATTGATGATGTGGATCGATTAATGAGGAATCCAGTCACCATGGAAGGAAAAATCCACATTTTCATCCGTATTTGGCATAAGTTAGCTAAAAATGAAATGGAAACATCCGTATGTAATTCCCAGCTGGGGCTTGAGTCAACTAACTCTCCGAATGTGGATGAGTTGTTAGATATTTGGGATAAATGGCAAGTTTTTCTAGGCCATTAGTTTTTAGTTTGATTTTGTAAGCCCGGTTTGTGGGAATTTAATCTTTGTATTATTTTGTAACTCTTATTTAAAGAGGTGATCCCTCGTAGAGAAGGGATGATGGAATTTGGAGAAGAAAATCTGCAGGAGAGATTGGAGATGCCATGTTTTGATACAAGCTTGTAATTTCTTACAGACTATCATTGAATACAGTAGAGTTATTTTTAGATCTACTTTTGTCTATTGATCAAGTTTCTTTGATGAATGTTGATTGTAACTCCAAATTGCTTATCTAATGTTGTTTAAATATTTTTGCAATTTATTAAGCACAATGATCTATAGTTCTAGTTTATCTTTGCTAATGATCTATGTGTTCATGAGGTTTTAAAATAGTTTATTCAATTAAAACTTTTATCGATTTCTACAAATGGTTTTCTCAGTGAATTATAATTGATGTTAATTTTTCAATTAACATATCAGTTACAGGTCAAATCTTGAATGCATATAACACTCAATTCACCATTGGTTAATTTTAATTGATTAATTGTAACTTGATCAGTTAAGTCATTCATCTCTTTCAAATTTTTGTTTAATTGATGAATGTGCTTATCTATTTCCATATCAAGCTGACCTGCACTTATCTCAAGACACTTTCTTAGAGTAGATCTAACTTAGCTTAGATTCGTTTAAGTAGATTTGTGTTTATAGATTTCACACAATTTGTTTTTCTCTAAAGGAAAACTGATCCCTAGGATCAAAACTCACCAACTCTTAGAGTGGCAGTAGAGGTCGAATATCCGTGGGAGATTACTATACCAAACAGGTTGGGGATAGAATTGTCCTTGCGTAGGATCTTTTGAAGCCTTTTAGTCTAGGTTTTCCCCCTCTGTTGGGAGCCTTGGAACCCATTCCAGTACCTTGAACTTATCCTACACACTTGAGGCCTCAACAGAGCTTTTGTCAGAACTTGTACCATGGAATGAGTTCTCCAATACCCAAGTGCAAAGAGCAGTTCATCAAAAAGGTACAATTGTAGGACACAACAGAGCAAGAGGTACAGAATGTACAGGTACATGTACATGTATAGCATACCAGGGCTCATTCACAGTGGTTATGGTAGTTCATATAGCCATATGAATGGTGCATTCACTTAGTCCATTACTCAGATGTATGGCACAAGAGCTAGAGAAGAATGAGAGTGCTAGTTTGACTGCAAATCAAGATTTAGAATATGCTTTTCCATATCTAGCAGTTGCTTTTATTAAGTATGTTTTCTTTGTTTAAGCAAAGCAGTGATCATATTTAGTAAACGTCAAAATAAGAACTATTCTATTTTAAGTGCGCTTTTCTCTAATTAAGAGTGAAGGCATGAACAAAGACTTGGTCTTTGGATAGGAATAGATCTAGGGTTTCATTTATGTCTAGTGTGGATCTAAGGTTGGATCAAGTCTAAGTTTGGAACTCTAGAGAGACTTCCTTGTGTTATATAAGAAGGCAGGGGTTTAAGTTTTAATCTGTCAATTTTTCAGAGTAGAAGTAGTGGATGAATGGTAAGATTTAAGCTTTCAGTGTTTTTCCTGTTTTCAAGATTAATAAGCAGTGATGTGATTTCAATTTCAGATCTGTGCACTCTTTTCAGTAGGACGTGTTTCAGTATCTAGAAGATTTCAGATTGCAGTTTTGATAGAGATTTTTGTTTCTTTTTTTCCCAAGTAGGTAGGTTAGAAATCAGACTATGACTGTTACCATGTGCTGAGGAATTTTAACAGTTTTTGAGAGTTGCATACAATGCACAGTTAAGCTTGTGGATAGATGAAAGTGCTCCAAAAATACATGGGCCCCGAAATGCTTAGACACCTAATGCTACAATTGCTTTGGGGCAAAGCCATCCAAGGAGAGGGCAATGTTATATAGTGTGTTAGAATATGTATTGTTCTCTACCTAGAAGAAATGACATTTTCATGCTCAATAGTGAAGAATAAGTTTGAATGCCCAAGTTTGTGTTAGAAGGCCTAGGTAGAGGTTCAGGTTTATTTATCCTTAGAATAGGATAGTTGCTAAGGCCACCTACTCCTCAATGGAAAATATTTTTAATAGTTTTTTGGATAAGCTTTGTTTGACCAAGTACATGGCTATGGGCCCCTTGTTAGAGCCAACCATGGAACTTTTTATTAATGGTTTCTTCTCCCTTTGATATATTCTTTAGAATAGGATAGTTGTGTTAGAATTATTAGCAATGTAATTAGGGTCACCTACTTCTTAGTGGCAAATATATATATATATATATATATATATATATATATATTATGACACGTTTTGTTGACCAAGTACATGGTTATGGGCCCCTTGTTTAGAGCCAACCATGGTTATTTTATAAATGGTTCTTATATCCCTTTGTCTACTTATAGGCATGTGCAATGAGAATTGGGGTATGTACAGTTTTATCTCTTTCATGGATTGCTTAGGAGACTAAGCCAAGTCAAGAGTAGCGTCCATAGTATGTATAAACTTGGATAATTCCAGGTATGATCATTCTATACTCTCTTAAGAGAGTATCTCTATCCTGTTGGGACTTACTACTATTTTTGTCGTGTCTAAATTTTATATATGTTGTTAATTGAGGGTTTGCAGATTTACTAGAATGTATATTCATGCTAAATAATTACTGTGAAACTTTCTACTGTGCTAAATTTTACAGTTATTAACTTATTATCTAAAATCTACTTCATTACAATTGTTGAATTTATTGTTGTAGACAAGGCTGAATTTCCATGACAATGCCCAAATCTGCAAGAGTTGTTCCTTGTGGACGAGAATTTGCAGGATATATTTATGACTTTTCCTATTCACCCTTAATCAATTCTCATTGTAGAAGAAGGTAAAGACAATGATCCAATCTACTTCTATATATTATTGTAGTATGAAGTGAGGAGAATGATAATATATTATATCAATAGGTAATGCATACATACAAATAAAGATCGATCGATCAATCAATCATGCAATGGCCACACAGAAGAATATTCATTATTTGGAATCCTAGAAGATATCACCCAACAAGGGTTGAAGCTTTTTATAAGTGTCAGAAAATTTTATATTTCAATTTTTTTGGATATTAGATGACTTATCCATGTTTTGTATTTTATTAGGCATTCCATGATAAATTCGAGGATGAAGATTCATTTTTTCCATTCAGATGACTGATATCTCCAATTTGGTTGTAGGTAAAACAACTCTATGCAATTCCATATTGCAGAGTTTCGCTCAAGCCAAGATTCCGTTAGTAGAAAAAATAAAAACTCTTGTAAATCCAGTTGAACCCATCCTAAGAACTCAGGGTATTAAAATCAACGTCCTGGAAGATGATGATACTAGAATCTCAATTCGGGACCTGGGGGGTCAGCATGAGTTCCATGCTTTTCATGATCTCATGTTCCTTGGCCAAGGGAGCCCATATTTCTTTCTCATAATTTGCAGCCTGTTCAAAAAACCAGAAAATAAAGAACCCAAAAAACTTCAAGAAATTGAAGAAGATCTACTTTATTGGCTAAGATTTATTATATCCAATTCTAGAAGAGAAGAATCATTTCTCACTCATGTCACCATTGTTTTCACTCATATTGATAAAACTTCTGAAAGCTCAGAATTGTATTTATCAGTTGTACAGTGCGTTTACAGGCTTAGGGATTGTTTCATTGGCTTTGTTGAATTACACCCAACCATATATACAGTGGATGCAAGGTCATTTGGTTTAGTGAATAAGGTTGCTCATCATGTGCAACAAACTGCCAAAACAATATTAGAAGGGGTTCCAAATATTTACCAAGTATGTGATGACTTAAGAGTGTTGTTGTTCAATTGGAAATCTGAGCATTCCAGCAAACCAGTTATGAGATGGGAATAGTTTTCTCAACTGTGTCAAATGAAGGTTCTAGCACTGAGAATACATTCTTGCTATGATGACCCCAAAATGGTTGAAGAGAGGTGAAGAGCACTAACATGCTCTTTCCATAAAATTGGAGAGATCATCTATTTTCAAGAGATTGATTTCATCATAGTGAACTATGAGTGGTTCTGTGAGGAATTTCTTGACATCTAGTAAGATTGAACAACAAAAATAAATCTACTTTGGATGTATAGCAAAGGGGCCTTACAACTAGAGAAGAATTGGAGGTCATTTTGAGAGAATCATTACAGGGTTTAGTACCTGGTTTTGCTTTGAGAATTCATGAGAATGTGCACCCAAATGACCTTGTGAGGATGATGTTGAAACCAGAACTCTGTTATGAAAAAGATCAGGGCGAAACTAATTCAAAGCTTTTCATTCCTGCAATACTAGAAGAAGGCTGGTACAAGCCACAAAGATGGTAACTAGGTGGATCAGACTTCATATACACTGGCAGACATTTTGAGTGTGATGATTCAAATCACACTTTGAGTGACAATATGAAATGTACCTATTATAATGTCCCATTATTAAAATGGTTGGGAATCTCTCCTTTCCTGTCAAGAGGCATGTATTGCACCATGATTGGCTTGATTTTAGAGTCCATGTATGACTAGAAGAAGAGGACAAAAAACAAAAAAGTATTTCAGTCACCATACCATACATAAATATAATTTGTAGAAGGTAAGCTCTCTCCTATAGAACAAAAACTACACTACAATTTAACAACTAATGACTTACTCCTAGTCTCTATTTCTATACTACATAAGCTCCAACACCAGTTGCAACCAAACCTGATATTACAATCCATATAGCGGCCCATCCAACCTTTCCAACACCATGTACCCCAAATCTCATGAAGCCCCCAGACATGATGTAAACATTTTTGGAAAAACCCAAAAGCATTGTGTTCCCTGATGGTTTAGCTTGCAAGATGTTTAGGTCCTACTAGAATATTTTGTATCAAGTCCCTATGCAATCTATCATAACGAATTGGATTAGGGAGACAAGCATTGGCTAGATTGCCACTTTAAATTAAGGGAAACAAAAATTTAATACCCCACATTTAGTATATGTTTAAATTCTCATATCTCGATATACTAAAAAATTAAAACCCCACTAGACACCGTAACCATAACATATGTGTCTCTTGTGCATGGTTATCTTTCAGTGATCCTTGTTTTATTTCCATTGCAAATGAATGATATTTTATTTCAAGCATAATTGTGGGATTAAATGAATTATGAAATAAATTTGAAAGAGATAAAAATTATACTACTAAGTTAAAATTCAACATGCATTTCACATGTCAAACATCCTGTAGCAAATCATACTGTAGTCCACATTCCTGTAGTAGATCATGGCATACAGAGCCCAAAATATTGTAGCATATTTCCAAAGATCAATTGTGCCTTATGATGGATCAATCTTTTGTGCATTATGCCACTTTATAGCTAGTGATTATAAGCCTTCAGGCTATGCATTGAAATTCTTATCAAGTCTAAGTGCTGAGACAGTTCAAACACATATAATTTGCTGACTTGGAAGCATGAGGCTAAGATTTTAGATATGAGAAATATAGTAGCACTGAAATCAACATTTACTTGCAGTATCCAAGGAGAACAATAGTAAGGTGGTTAAGGCATTCCTAGACTTTGAACAAGCAAATTAGGAAAAATAGTCATACAGGTGCAAGCACTTATTGAAGATTACCAAAAAGTTCCACAAATCCTTTGATACCAGTTGTTGACCATTAATGATGTCCACAATCAGGTTAAATCCTATTAGCAATTTCATGGGCTCTGCTTCCCACTTTCCAATGAGCCATTTAGATCTCTTCTAGCCCATTAAATCACCAAAATAAAGGGTTGTCCAATCTATGAATGAATGTTTAAATTTAGGGTTTGTATGACCTTAATTTAAATGTGGATACTGCATATACAAGTTTGAGCCGCTCTATAACTATTCATCTGTGGGGCCAACCTGTGTGTATGTATAACATCTAAGGAGTGCCTTTTTCCATGGTAGACCTTAGAATAATTTTTTATCTTTTGTTGTCCTGGATGGTCTTGACTCCTGACAATCCAATTTAGCAGAAATGGCTGTACCTTACTTGGCAACATCATTCAAGCCCTATTTAAGTCTGGTAAGGCCCATTTTTTCTTCTTTAGGTGTCTATACGAATTTGAAAGGTTATGAATATGTTGGTCAACATGCTATATGCATTTTTGAATAGCATTGGAAAGAAGAGTAAAATGCATGAGTTGTTTATTTTGGAGCATTGAAATTCTCTTAACGATCCACGTATGGTCGTGCTCAAAATGTCAACCCAAACATTAGTAGCCAACATAGGATCCAAGGAATTGTTACGAGCATTTAATGTGGTGTGACAGTATTCTACATGGGGAACTACAAAAAGCACCCAAGCCCACATGGCTTACACCACAACCTAAATCTAAGCAACACTATGATTTACCTTGGCCTAATAGATTGTAGTATGCCATGGAAATAAAGATAGATGAAGGAAAATTTTATACAAAACTAAGATTACACTAATGTTGGTAAGTTATCTTTAGCTAAGTTCTGATGAGAAGAAAAGAGTCATGAAAAAATAAAGCAAGAAGAAAATTTTCATCAACTAATTAATGCGAAATTCCATTTCACATAGGACTTACTTTCTAAATAGATTATGAATACCACCCAAATAATAAATATTTATGAGAATTCTATAATAAATTCTAGAAAAACAAGTTTCTCTAACACAAAATCTAACATGGCCTTCCTCAAAGGATAGTCTTCATGCATCCCAATCATGGTGACCTTACACTTGAGTGAATAGAGAATGCCACCTTATGATTCTCTATTTCATTTCATGGTTGATGTTATATACTAGAGTTTGCTGATGGAAAATATTATACATTGAAAATTGAAGGTTGATGTTGTGGTTGATGATTGATCATTTGGTGACAATGTTCTAAGCTATAGCTACTAGATGACTAATGTTATATGTGTACAAATGGATGATGATTTAGTTACCATAATTAATCCAATATTTAGATCTATGTTTTTACCATGAATTACACAGTATGTCGAGTACGTCAAGGGACACAACTAGGTATGTCCCTATCCCATTTATTTGCATCCCCATCAAATAGGGATGTATAAAAGTATTCCACCCAATGGAGTATTTCTGGATGTACCTATTTGCTAGGGCATTCTTTTATTGAATGAAGAAATAAAAACCTGAAATTAAATTGTTTTCCAATTCATATCTAGTGGGCCCAACCAACCTTCCCACACACTACAAGCTGTAAAAGAAACTCTTAATCAAAGCATAACATCATTTTGAAGAGTGATTGATGTTGTTAACCAGTTGTCTGAAAACTTGACAACTGAACTCATAACAAAAAAACAATATTTGGTATTTTTCCATAGGATTCAACACATTGGAGAGCATTCAAAAGTTGGATTTTATCCTTCACATGGGAAAAAAATTGTTTCCTGTAGAATAGTAGCACACAATTATGGATAGAATACTTCTCTTTGGCACTTATAGGAAGCTGAAAATGTTACATTCAGCTTCAAATTAAAGTCTTCACACCCAACAATGACTGGAACTTCCTAGCAACTTGATGAATAATGTCACTGAGTATGTTGATCCATGAATACCCGGTGATGTGCTACTTGTTGAGAAATAAACCATTACTACTGTGTTCAACAAATCACTTAAATTATCGCTCATTGCAACAACTATGTAAAGACAATATGGTGACAGGTATTCCGATGGTATCTTGCAGGGATGGTGTTTGTTCCGGTTGTGTACTCAGAAAACATCATTGGGATAGTTTTGACAAATGTGCCTCTTGGCTTGCCTCGATTCCCTTGGAGCTTGTGGATAGTGACTTGTGTGGTCCCCTTCCATCTGCTTCCTTTTCTAGTTTCAAATATTTCTTAACTTTCATTGATGATTACACTAGACGCACTTGGGTTTATTTCCTAAAACTTAAGAGGGAAGTATTTAACATGTTCTTGGCCTAAAAGGCCCTTATTGAAAAACAATATGCTCATCAAATTATCAAGTTAAGATCCGACAATGGAGGAAAATATGTTAACAAAAAGTTCACTACTTTCTGCACTGAACAAGGAATCCAACAACAACACACTGTTCCATATACACCACAACAAAATGGTGTAGCTAAATGGAAGAACCGCACGTTAAAAGAAATGGCTAATTGTATGACCCAATCTAAGGGACTAAGTCTTCAATTTTGGGTTGAAGCCATTAATTGTGCAAATTACATAGTTAATCACACCCCCACTAAAGATTTACAGGATATCACACTAGAAGAAGCATGGAGTAAAACTAAACCTGATGTAAGTCACTTCTGTGTGTTTGGTAGTGAAGCATGGGCTCATATTCCGGATGAAAAAGTGAAAATTGCAGCCTAAAAGCGAAAATTGCATATTTGTTGGATATTATGAAGATGTAAAAGGTTATAGACTTCTTCAACCACATTCTCATGATGTAATCATTAGAAGAGATGTTAAATTTGATGAAAATCTCTTGGCCTACGAGCCTAACTCGACGATTGTGCCATCCTTGGCCTGCGAGCCTAATTTGGCAATTGTGCCTTCTTCTTCTTCCAACTTCCTTGACGGGTTTCCAACTCCAATTTCTAATGATGACAATGAGGATGAAAATCCACCTCTGCCTTCTCATGTTCCTCCAGCTACACCAGCACAAGTGCTTCCTTGATGGGTGCATTCAACATGTGAAGCAGCTAATGATCTTGCCAGTGATGCTAGAGATCAACGTCGAACACATTCTCAGTTTCAGTGAGCCTCTTCTCTTTTGGCTCAAGTTTCCAAAAATCATGATCCAGAAACATTTGAAGAAGATTCAGGAAATCTAGATTGGGATGCAGATATGGATGAAGAATATCATTCCTTAATGGCGAACGATACTTGGGATCTTGTACCTCTTCCAAAAGGAAGAAAACTTGTCAGATGTAAATGGGTCTACAAAACTAAAGATGCATCAAATGGAAGTGTTGAAAGACTTAAGGCAAGGTTAGTTGCCAAATGTTTTTCCCAAGTTGAAGGGATTGACTACAATGAAACCTTTGCTCCTGTCGCAAAAATGAACTCCATCCGCCTTATTCTTTCCCTTGCAGCCTTACATAACTAGGAAGTCCATCAAATGGATGTCAAGTATGCCTTCTTACATGGTGATTTACAGGAGGAAATTTACATGGAACAGCCTCCTAGATATGTTTAGAATAACTCTAGCCTTGTCTACCACCTTAAGAAATCCTTATATGGCCTTGAGCAAGCTCCTAGAGCTTGGTATGCCATAATGGATAGCTTTCTCCTTGACACTAGTTTTTCTAGATGCCATTCTGACCCCAATGTCTATACTAAGAAAGTACGAAACCATCTCATCATACTTGTTCTATATGTTGACGACCTTATTCTTATTGGTAGTGACCCTAAGCTTATAACCCATGTGAAATCCAGTCTTAAGCAAAATTTTGAAATGTCAGACTTAGGACATTCGCATTATTTTCTTAGTCTCTAAGTCCTGCAAACCAAATAAGGAATCTTTCTCTCTCAGTCTAAGTATGCTTGTGACCTTCTTCGTTACTTTCACATGGAAGATTGTACACTAGCCCCTTCTCCCTTCCAGTCTGGAGTCAAACTTTCTGCCACTTGTACTTCACTTGAAGTAGGTGCCACCTTGTATCGTCAGCTTGTTGGTAGTCTCTTATACTTGACTCATTCCTGTCCTAACCTTTCCTTTGTCGTTGGTCATGTTGCCCGTTATATGCAAACACCTCATGAAAGTCACTGGAAAGCAGCTAAAAGAATACTTCAATATATTTGAGGTACAATTTAGTTTGGGATTCATTACAGTACAGGGGGGGAACCTTTGTTGGTTGGTTTCACTGATTCAGATTGGGTCGGAAATCCTGATGATCGAAAGTCTACAGCAGGTTATGTTTTCAGTCTGAGATCTGGACCTATCACTTGGGCTTGTAATGTAATGTACCCACCCTTGGAATCAGTGCAAGGAAGGGAACCTGATGCCATTCTATGGGGCTTTTCCTAAAACTCAGCCAATTCATTAGATGCATACAGTTAAAAACAAATGTGTGCAAATGTAAATCAAACAAATATGCACAGCATAAATAAACTCATCCACACACATGTTTTCATATGCACTCAATATATCAATAACAGTCATTAACTTAAACATTGCAGAGGAAAAACACATAGGCAGAAAAACACTTATCTTTGTTGTGCAATTGTCCCAAACAACTAGCTATGTCGCTGCAACGTTCCTCTCAACCATAGGTCTCTGTCTAGCCTATATTCTTTCAGCACTCAGAGACCACCCCCGAGCTGGGCATGATATCTACAAGGAAAAGGGAACCCTCAATCACAGCATAGCCCAAAGGAATGGATACCCAACTCAACCCCAACATTCTCTTGCACCCAAAAATCAGATATGGGCTCTGGAACACACTTTCAGCAGTGAGACTTAGAAACTAGATGGACATGGGTTTTCCCAAAAATGTATGCACACCAAAAAAGGATTTGTTGGAAGAGGGAATCAACCCCAGGGAAGAAAACTGATTTCTCCCACAGATGTATGAGCATTCAGTGGGCCAAACGGCCTCAATAAAACCCCAAACCATTTTCCCTTCTTCTCCACTGTTAGCAACAGCAAAAACGCCCTTCCCAGCTAGGAAAATGAAGGTAAACACAGCAAAACCATGGAGAAAAACACCCAGGTAGCTCTCAACTCATGAGGGAGCAAGGCTAATGGTTGAATAATGGCTTGGGGGCAATTTCGTGGCTCCTTTCTTGCCCAAGAAGCCCAACACAAAAGTCTAGGAAGGGTGGCTTGCCCATACTCGAATTTGGACAGCCATACCTCTCCATTCCCCAAGGCATTAACTACCTCAACCAACTCTTCGGAGAGTAAATGATTGGGTACAAAAGTCAGCATGGGTAGTTGAGGGTTTGATGGGTTCTCTCATTGACACTTGGCTTGACTTGATTGGCTCAAGGGTTTGAATATTTCCCTCCCAATTTCCTTGTAACATCATGCCCCCATCTCCTATTGCATTGCATAGTTAGTTGTGGGATTTTATATTAAAATGCATATTTACAATTCCCATGGTTCACTAGCACATGGGTAGCATAATTTCAAATACTTGCCTCTTCTAGATCGAGCATTCACTAGAGGGGCCTTGGCCTTGAGGTCCACGCTAGGAATCATACATAATATGCATACATTATTTATATTATAGCCCAAAATATTACAAGGGTTAAAATGGGGGACATTACATGTAAGAAACAACAAGCTCTTGCTCTTTCTTCAGTAGAGGTGGAATATCAAGCCGCAGTTAATGCCAGTCAGGAAGCTTTATGGCTTTGACAGATCCTTTCATAGTTTGGATTCGAGCAGCAACAAACTACTCCACTTTGGTGCGGCAATCAAAGTGCCATCAAGCTTGCCAAAGATCCAGTCCTACATCAACGCAACAAACACATTGAGCTACATATGCACTTCATCAAATATCTTATTCATGATCGTGTTCTTGAAGTGCTATTTTGTCCTATAGATGATTAAGTTGCAGACATCTTCACCAAGTCTCTTACATAAGCGAAGTTTTCTAAACTTCAATCTACGTTAGGAGTTTAGGAATTTGTCATTAAGGGGAGATAGGCTCTAATGCCTCCTTCCTTCTCCTAATAGTGTCACTTTTGTAAATCCTTCAATCCTATCCCAAGTTGTTCTTAAGGGGGGATGTTAGGATATGTAGACACTTAGCAGTTAGTTAAGATCAACTTGTGTAATATACCCGTTAGGAAAAGTGTGTTTCTTTAGTATGCATTTGTAAATATTTAATCCAATGGTCACGATATGTTGTGATCCGACAGCTCAACTTCTCTTAGATCATACCTAACCTTGATCCATGGATTAACATGCAATTGGTCCGATCTATATTTAAAGAGCATGGACGGTCATTATTTAGTTGATCAATTATGAGAAGCTCATTTGTAACTTTCTTTCTTTGCATAATAAATTGCTCTGTAGAAGCTAATTGGCCGGGGCTGTGGAATGTTTCCCTCTCAAGGGGTTAAACCACGTCAAAACATCGATGTATCAATCTGTGATCTGTTTGTGTGAAGTGGTTGCTCTATGTGTTCGGTCATTTGGGAGTACCCTGTGTACCCAAACAAATATATCTCCAACTCTGCTTCCCATGAGAGGTGAAGTGGGACCTACAGGCTGGTATTTTGAAGTTTTGTTGGATGTTAGAAACCCTTGTCATGTTGGCTTATCTTATCCAATATGAGCAAGATACAATTTCAAAGATAGTCTCCTCCCCACATACATCGCCTGACAAATCTCTCCTGTTGGATTTGAACCCCTGCACTAAATTGCAAGCCTGGTTTCTTGGTATGGAGGTCTGTCTGTGCATTCTCTAGGTTTTCAGGGAGTTGCAATGGACAACATTACTTCTAAAGATTGATCTACATGATAGAGTGTTGATTGTGGAAGTTCTACTATGAGTGTAAACACTTATGGTGATGGCACAAGCTCATAGACATTAAGTTTTGGTATAAGAGAAATGCGTTATGATCATGGTCATGGAGATGGAGATGATATTCTGAGCAGTTCTGTAGAATTGATGCCATTGGTATGGCCTATAGGAAGCAGAAACTCACAAATTGTGAAATACCCACCATATAGAATCAATTGTCACTAAATACATGAATTTTTATGTTATTTCTCCGGATTAGGTTTTTGGCAGGAACTTTCTTTTGAATTTTTTTTACCTTGTTTCCTTGGTGAAATTGTAGGTCTAAATGTCTACGTGTGCATTCTCTAGGTTTTCAAGGAGCTGCAATGGACACTATAGCTTCTAAAGATCGATCTGCATGATAAAGTGTTGATTGTGAAAGTTCTATAGTGAGTATAGACACTTCTTGTGATGGCACAGGGTCATAGACATTAAGTTTTGGTATAGGAGAAATGCATTATGACCATGGTCATCGAGATGATATTCCAAGTAGATTTGCAAGATCATTGCCATTGGGATGACCTATAGGAAGCAAAAAACCAAGAAATTGTGAAATTTGTTGGATATGTACAATCCAATTGTCAACCAGTAGTGAGTGCATTATTTCAATGAGAAAAAGGGTAAGGAAACAACATTATCAAAATTTTGTTTCTACCTCTGTTAGTATCCTAAAAGGATGTGTAGAGGTGGCTTTAACTTGGTTCTTACTCTGCAATAATGATGACCCCTTTTTGGAGGAACCGAGACTCCAAAACAAATGTGAAATCATATAGTGTTTATCAGTTTGAATTCATACAAAAATCATGAAAATCAGTCTACATGATCTAAGAAAGTTCAGTTTCTTTTAAATACAATTTATTAAGCACAAGCATACAAAGACTCCACTCTGAGACCCAATGAAATCTCTTGGAAACTGGAAAACAAAAGAAGATAAAAGGAAAAGGGGGTGAACTCACAAATAATTTTATGATTTTACACAATATGACAACAAGGATAAAAAATGACCATTTAGTATTACAGATTAAGATAAAATGAGAAATCAAAATTTCGTATGGTCTAAAGAAAAATATAAGAAAAGATGAATGAGGATAAAGAAAAACATAAGAAGAGATAAATGAGTACAAGGAAAGATAGATAGGATATTTTATAAATGAAAATAATTGAATGTTTGGCTCTTTAAAAATATGAACAAGAAATGTTGCACATCCCTATTACAATATAAAGAAGTATAGATAAGGTGAAAAAACCTAATTCAGTCTTTGCTTGCACTCATCTAAAAATGTGCAAAGGCATGTGGAAGTGTAGGTTCCACTACCAAGGCCCTTTTGAACCAAGATGTTGTTTCACCAAGTGCCTGCACAAATGAGTTCAACATTTAGAAATAATATTTTTTGATTAATCCATATAACTCTCTTTTATAGAAATAAAATTTTATACTCAATATTAAGTTGAAATATAGTGAGTACAGATGGATGAACTAGTGCACATCAAATTGTAGATGTTTGAAATTTAAAATAAAATATGATAATCAGGTTTAAAAATAGACGACAAGCTTCAAAGCTTCATATTTCCAAGGATATTGCTTGACACTCCCTACAAAGATAAGATGTCAAAACTAATATTAAGAATAATAAGATACTCTCTAGGTAGACTTAGAATATGCTTTCTATGTGATGGTTTCCTTCCAAATGAATTATTGTGGCAGATTTTGCAACATGGAAGTGACCAAGAAAAATCTATAATAATTGTATTGAAGGCCCCATAGATGGTATTACAGATTGCACTAGCTGTCCGTTCACAGAGTTCCCTTTATGCTGAAAAACACTTCACCAATAACAATCAAACAAAATGCAATTCTATATTTAACAACGTTAACAACATGTTGACATTTTCCTTTCTTATTTCAACCATTTGAGGAAGATAAGTTGCTATCCTATGTAAAACTGAAATTCTGGACTTAGGAGCACCAGTCATTTCACTCTAATACTCAAATAAGAAAAAAAAATTAATAATTTACTTCTAATCTAAATATATTTTTATCCTTCTGATAAAAAAAATTGAGCACATCTTAACTTATAGTTATAAACTAGGTAAACACTATTAGGGAAATCAATGAATTTTTTAAGTCAATGAAATCTTATCTTACGTGTGGGTTCTCCTTGATACAAAAGTGTTTCTACACAGTTTCGCTGCTTGAATCTATGTTACCGTGGAATGATAATTGATATTGTAGTAAAATAAATTTAGCCTTCACTTAAACAAATAGGAGTTGTCACAAGAAAATTAAATTTCAAATTCTTGCAATTCTTGCCCAATAGATTTGTAGGAAAGTTATTTATGTCATTCCATACATATGCTACAGCAACAGATTATTCCATGTGCAACCTAGGGCCCACTTAACAATTGATGTATTATTACCACAATACATATGCTACAAGAACAAAATGTTGCATGTACAACCTAGGGCTCACTTAACAATTGATGTATGACTCTATGGACACAATACATATATTACACAACAATAGAAAGTTGCATGTTGGCATATACGATCTAGGGCTCACTTAACAATTGATGTACGACTCTATAGCCACAATACAAATGTACAATGTATGACTAATTGAGATAGTTCAATCTTTATGGCTATGTTGTTCCACATATAATATCTACAAGCTCAACATCTTTATATTCAACATAAGAATACATATTTGCTTTGCTATTTTCCTCTATTATTGTGACATGGGTGGTTCACAAAGTAACTGATTGACTTGTCTAACCATAATCAAGATTTGCAGCCTTATGTTTACTGTCTTGAATCCATCAATGATCACAATTGACTTGGTCTTCACTTTGTTAATTGCTGGTCTCCCAGTGTTATGTGGAGGATGATTGCTCTTAAAATTTAAAAATTAATACAGTTTCTCATTGATGTGCTCTAACCAGTGATCAACTTTGATTGTCAACTTTCTCTCCTAGTTTCACCACATCAACACTACATTGTTCGCAGATCTATCCACCCTGCATGCAAATGTCCTACTCTAAATTTCGATAAAGAAAAAATGTATTTCTCACTAGTTACACTCTGTTGAATAGCCTCTTGTGAGTTCACCTTGCTTTTGGAAAATTAATAGCTTGTATTTCTTTGAATCTTTCAAATGCCCTAAATTATACAAAAGCCAACTATGGTCCTCCTACCTTATTGTGGGTTAAAGAGTTTATGGAAATTCATAACGGATCACTGAGGGAAGTCAAGGTGATAATGTGTCTCACCATGAGACATAATATCACTAAGTTAGAATGTCAAAGCACTAAAAATGGATGTACTGATATCACAACCAAATTAATACCATCAAAGTCTTTTAAATTTCATTACCTTTAATGGCTTTAACAATATCCATTCGATATATAAACTGCTCCTTGTTTAGCAATATCAATTAATGCATGCTCTCTGTACTCTGTGTTTAAGCAACAAATGTCACATTAATCCTTGCAAGGCATTTTTTGCTCACTAAGGAAACCAAAGGGAGGTTATTAAGAGGTTGTTGAGCAATTTATAGGTCATTTTAGAGTGGCACCGAGATCACATCAAGTCATAGGTTGTTGAGCATACATATTTTTTGTTGAGCATGGCTAACTGACGCTATGCCATTTCCTCCACAAGATATGTTTTCCTCATTAGCAATCATGACTTGGAAATGCTTCACTAGGTAAGGAAAACAATAAATTTGTCATGATAGTTTCTTGTGGATGAATTTGCCACTGCTCCCAGATTCTACTAATGCAATGAATTCTAGTGTTTTAATTTGTCTCTTGATCTTTAGTTTTGGAGGCACCGAGATCCCGGTAAAGGAATGCATGGATATATTTGTGATGTCTTCTAGAGCGTGGATGGATTTTCCACTACTTCCAGAGTCTACTAATGAAAAAACTGAAATACCACACAATTTACTAGTTGACCATGATGATCTTTCATGGGTGTTATCTAATAAGACTAAAAGAAAGGCCTTCATTAATTCCCACCTAGATACTATAGTTTGGGAATTGGGGTCTAAACTAGGAAACTACACATTTAAAGCAGTTTCTTTTGTTTTGAAAAATATTATCCTAATCTTTAATAAAGATTAGGATAATGATGAAAGCAAAGGTTGAAAGCTCCTTGTTCTCTGAAGCTGAATTTATTCTTATGGTTGGCTCTTCAAGGGAAGGTGAAAGGATCAATAGTCAGCTCTCGTATGAGGTACCATGTATAGACTTTTGACTTGGGATCCTTTGTTTAAAAAATATGCATGCTCTTTAGTGTAAACATTTCCACAAATGTAGAAGTTGTCAAGCTACCACTAGTAGTATGGGGCAGTAGTGGTCAAGATGATAATGTTGGGTGCAGTTGCAGGATCTATTTGCCGTGGGAAATCATACAACATATACAAAATTTAGATTGGACCATGTTACACCATATTGTGAACATGTATACAATTGATTGCTGGATTCAAGGTTATATCTGTGGAATACATTGGTTTAGCAACTCGTCATACACATACTTGGAATGCACTCTTAGCAAAATTAACGAAAGCCAGTATTCGTATCTAGGAGGAGAAGGATTCCTTAGCTTGGTGTTATAATATGATGGGAGGTGTTTATATGGTACATCTTGGATATGAATCCGTGCTTAGTGAGTCAGGGGTCCAAGGAAATTTGGGGTGGAAAAATGTTTGAAAATCTAGAGCACCGCTAAAAACTCACATCCTGATGTAGTGTGCAATCAATGGGAGAGTGGTAACTTGGATTCAGCTTCTGAGGTGAGGGAAGGAAGGGTCAGGTATTTGTCTGTTATGCAGGAAGGAATAGGAGAATAATGTCCACATGTTTGTTAAGTGATCCTTTATAATACAAGTTTGGTCAGAGATTGAAAAAGCAATTGGACTTCAAAGACTGAGGAAGGATGATACTATTGAGAAATGTTTAAAATCTTGGTATCAAAACAGGGTGCTTCAAAATTGCAAAACACTCCCATATTTAGTCTGCTAGGGAATATGGTTGGCATGCAATTACATTTGAAGATAAATACATCCCCTCTTTTCAAATTTCGATTAAGGTCATGGCACTCTAGAAGCATTTTGTTACCACCGACATCCCAAAAAATCCATGTATTCTGAAGAAATTAACTTGGAAAAAACAAAGCCTCGGGTCTTCTTTGACACTACTTGCATGATACAAGATTCTTTGATGGGGATGACATTCAGTATATATCTCACGAATGCACAAGTTATTCAATTCAAATCAAATGCTGGCATAGGTACTAACAACCTAGGGGAGTTTCTTTCACTATATTTTCTCTTAAAATATGCCATCAACAATTAGATTTTAATGTTACAGGTAAAATGAGACTCTTATTTCTATAAACTGGATGCTTGATAAATTTACAGTGGTAAATTTGAATTGTCAGGGTTGGATGTTGAGTTAAAAATTTAAAAGTTCACTTTCAGATGATCACATTCAACACTTGTACCGCTGGAAAATTTATGAGGCAGATGGACTCTCTAAATTTCGCTTGGTCCTTGAAGAAAGAACGTACACTATAGAGTATTGATGTGGTGATTCCATACTTTCTAGTAGGACAGGCCTGTTAGAGAACTTTTGAGGATTGTAATAATTATTTTGAATTTTTTTTGTTGGAAATGTAAGTGACTAGGAGAGTAGGACCTGGTTGTCTTATAAAGCCAAATTTTCCCGTGGTGCAACTGTGCATGTGATGATTGCGTTTTGTGTTCATCTCGAATATAAAATATGTGTTTTTCCCATAAAAAAATTATCATTTCAACCTTTGAAATATCAAATATCAAGTATTTTTCCATGGAAAAAAGAAACTTGGCATCAACAAACCAAAATTACAAAACGTAGTGAATAAAATAGAATGCAAGGAGTTTGTAAACACACCTATCCATAATGGTAAGGAATTGCTTTCTCACATACTGGGATCTCCTTAAAGAGCGATACTGTAAAAAATTTCAAAACACAAGGGACTTGAGAAGTTTTTTTCCTTCCAAGACTCATACACAGCTAATAAAGTTAAGTGGTCCCCTTCTCGTTGGAAAAACTTTGCCCTTTTTTTCAGATTGAGCTTTCTTATCTTGACGCCTGTAGAGGATGTTCTGGGTCTAAAGCATTGCTACTATGGTCATTATTTTGTCACTATAGCCAAGATATACACTGGAAAGGAGAATCTTTGAGAGTGGAGATTCTAGTGGAAATTCAACCATTTTCCTACCCAGTTTGGTTAAAAGGCCTTCCTCATCCATAGCTCCAAAACTGTATAGTTGCTCTATTGCAGATATAAGTTCTTCTGGAGGAGGGGGGTCCATAAAATCAAATGAGAGAAGGTCATTGACATTAAATTTCATACATTCATAGCATAAAACATAAATGCATTACCAAGATCACTAGAAGTAAGACAAATCACAAAACAACAACACAGAGTTTACCCTAGGAAACCCAAATGGGAGAAAACCCAGCAACCTTTGCAGAGAGATGATAATTCTGAGATCAGAATACAAATGAAGAAACAGAAAGAATGTGAAAGTATCTTTCACAAGTATAAGCCCCAAATTAACCTTCTCCTTCAAGTGATGCGAAAATCTCCTCCTCCAAGTGATGCACACTTCCTAAGTTAGTGAATAAGCTAATGAGATGCACGAGCCTCTTATTTATGCAAGTGAAAACTAGAAATTTCCCTTATGGGGCCGACTTCACCTGGGGGCAATAAATAATTTAATTTTAATTTTTTTATTTGTTTCTTTTGCACCCCAAGGCTTACATTGATTCTTTCATGTGTTTACATAAATAATTACATCCATTTCATCTCCCTTAGGAGATACAATCAAGTACAATAAAAGTACAATAAAATATAAGGAATAATATTTTCCGAAGTTGCACAAAATCCAACACTCCCACTCAACGAGAAAGGTATTCTTCGGTCTTCATCAACATCACGATCATTTGGGTTTCATCTTGTACTCTACTCTGTCTCCATAATCTCTATGCATGCTGAAGGTTGTCCACACACTCTTAGTGTGTCATTTTCACCAATCCTTCGGTGAGTTGAGGAGAATCATTCAATCCGGGATTTCAGGAGAATCTCTCAATCCTGAATATCTGTGACATCCTCACCAGTCCTTCGGTGAGTCCAGGAGAATCACCCGATCCTGGATCCAAGAAAATCACTCAATCCTGGATATCTGAAATAATCAATTGTGCCATCTCTGCTATACCATTTTCTATCCGTCTGTCTCATCTGCCAATGGGTTCCTCCCATACCAGGATAAGATCTCAGATGAGCAAATGGGCACAACCATCTACCGAGGGTACGACTCATCTACCTATGGGATTTATCCCATATTTGGCTAAGTAGTAGGACTGTAGAGGCACCAGTGCAATCACATGGCCAACTGCTGACTGTCCTACTCATCTGCCTATAGGATTTCTCCCATATCTGGCTAAGTAACCAGACTGCAAAGGCACCAGTGTGAACCTGACCAACTGCCGACTATCCTACTCATCTTCCTATGGGATTTCTCCCATATCTAGATGAGTAACTAGACTGCAGAAGGTATCTGGGTGAGCTCGACCAACTACTGACTGTCCTACTCATCTACCTATGGGATTTCTCCCATATCTGGCTGAGTAACTGGACTGCAGAAGGCACCAGGGAAAAGCAGGGAAAGCATCTCAATGTCATCTTTCCCTCTCAAGGAGGGATACGTTCTCTTCGACTCCAAGTCTTTTGCAAAATTATTCAAACTTCAGCTTGGGAAGGTCCTTGGTGAGAACATCTACAGTCTGGTCAACTCTCTGCACGTAATGTAACTCAACCGCACCTTTCTACACCATATCCCGAATAAAGTAATATCGAATCTCGATATGCTTTGACCTGTCATGAAATACAGGATTCACTGACATCTGCACACAACTCTGGTTATCACAATGAATTACGGTCGGCTCTAGAATTTGGTTGAATAATCCTGCCAAGAGTTTACGAAGCCAAACTGCTTCTCGAGTTGCTGTGCTAGCAGCCATGTACTTGGCCTCTGTAGTACTGAGTGGTACCGAGTTTTGCTTCCTCCTGCAGTAGGAAATAAGTGTAGAACCCAAACTGAAGAAACATCCAGAAGTACTCTTCCGATCTGCAACACATCCGGTCCAATCTGAGTCTGTAAACCCATGCAATATCAGGTCACCATCTGAAGCATACTTCAATCCATATCCCACAGTGCCACGTAAGTATCTGAGCACATGTTTTTCATCAATCCTGTGAATCTGCCTCGGTTCGCACATGAATTGACTGAGGGCATTCACAGCAAAACATATATCTGGTCTGGTGTAGGTAAGATACATCAATAACCCAATCAACTGGCAATAAATGGAGGGATCAAACAAATCAGAATCTGAAGTAGAATCTCTCAACTTCTTCCAATTTGCATATATTGGAGTATCCATGGGCTTGCAGTCCAACATTCTGAATCTCTTCAATATATCAATGGTGTTTTTTCCTTGTCCCAAGAAAATCCCTTTCTGCCTCTACCATACTTGTAATCCCAAGAAGTAATGCATCAATCCAAGATCTTTCATTTCAAACTCAGAGGCAAGACTCTTCTTACATCATAGAATGAGTTTCTCATTTCCTGTGAGAAACAAGTCATCAACATATAATACCAAAATCAGTGGCTCATCATCTACAACCTTGTAGTGAAGGTTGGGCTCTATATCATTTTGATGCACCTTCCATCTCATAGCTGAAACAATAGCAATGATCGATCTTATGGAAGTATCTCAAGCCACAAGAGCAAATGTATCATCATAATCGACTCCCTCTTTATGAGAGAATCCTCTAGCTACAAATCTAGCCTTGTATTTCTCAACACTGCCATCTACTCCATGCTAAGTCTGTTGTGCCCATCTAGTTCTTTTCCGACCTACTGCAACATTTCTAGAGATATCAATTGGATCAATGGAATCAATAGGTTCATCCTTTTCTGCTAACTCCCTCTTGAACTAGAGGGGGAGATGATCTCATCTGCTTTGGTTCTATCATTTCATCATCGATATCCATGGCTGATCCTTTGCCTTTCTTGATAGCTAATTCTTCTTCAAAGGTCACATCCATACTGACTTCAATCTGTCTAGACCCTGGGATGTAGATTTTGTAAGTCTTTAAAGACTCATTATATCCCACAAAGGTTCCCTTCTTGCCTGAAGGTTCCAAATTCGGCACATGTATAAAGACTGGACAGCCAAATATCTGAAGGTGTCTTACTTCTGGTTTCACTTCTGTGAAAGCTTCCTCCGAGGTCATCCTTCTAGGCTGAGAGTCATATTCCAGGAAGCTTCTTGCTGAATATCAACGGATTCATATGTCCATCGAAACAAGTCTTCTCTTGTAGGCCAAATCACATGGTATTTTCCCTACAAGTCAAATCCCGACTGATGATCTGTGACATTTTATAATCAAATGGAAAAAAAAATAGTTTACACTGGCATCTTAGCTAGTACTTTATCACAACAATCATGAACATGTCTATCAAACACTTCTGGGAATTATCTAGATGTCCATTATCTCCACTAGACCATGCCATCAAGAGTGTGCACTACCCTAAGCATGAAGGAGGGAGATATCATCTAGACTAACTTCATGAAATGTTGTGTAGCTCATATGCATAATATAACAGGGTAAACTATATCAACTGCTCAATACATTAGATCTGCATATAAAAAAAAACAAAAACAAATCTATGTAAGCAAGAAAACAAAATACTTATCTCTTATTGTTTTAGTGTGTGGGTCCCCACTGCCTTCTTGTGGGATCCATAAGAGATCTATGTTCTTGCATTCTGGATCTTCTAGAAGAGGAACTCTGAATGATCATCATCCCTTTGCTTCTTGCGATGATCATCCTCTTCTACATCAACAGTTGAGGCTTCATGCTTCCTTTTACTTGAACTTCGACAACTATTTGCATAGTGTCCATATTTTCTACACCTATAGCATTGAACTTGAGATATGTCCTTCTTCTCCTTTTGATATGGGAGAGGACTTGGTTTCTGATCTTGGTGCTTGTGTTTATGGAACTTCCTACCTTTTCCCTTACCCTTCGTGGAAGGAGAAACAAAAGCTTGATTCTCCTCAGGTTGATAGTCATGGCCATGGAGTCTTTGACATGCTGCGGTCCTTGTCTCCTCCTGAGAGCAATCTACCCAAAGCTTGTCAAACTTTGGTAGTTTGGATCTACCACTTATGCTTTGGATAAAGGACTCCCATGATGGTGGAAGACCATTTAAAGTGTGGAGGACAAGCTCCTTATCTCCAATAGGATCTCCACTAGTGTTGAGCTTGTCTCTGAGTTCTGCGATCCTCATAAAGTATGAGGCAATGGATTCTGACTTTGTTATCTTCATATTTGAGAGCTGGTTTCTCAAATACATGAATACATTTAGGCTAGTGTGTTCAAACAGCTTCATAATGGTCTTGAACATTTTCCTAGCATTCTTCTTTCCTACGATTTGAGGAACCAAATGGTCTCTCACTGAGTCCACAAGAATCCTTCTTGCTTTAGTATCATTCTTCCTCCATCGAGATTTATCCTCTTTGGCTTCTGATTCAGGGACCTTCTCATTTACATATAGCAGGAGATCATTTTCTTCTAGGAGTAGAAGAACCCTAGACTTTCAAGAGATAAAGTTGGAGGCTCCTCCCAAACGATCTTTAACCTTCATCCCAATCATCTTGATTTCAGATATGGTTCAGAACTCCTAGCAGGAGATAGGTCAAAAATGAAAGTTAATAATTTGAAAAACTAAAACCACAAATAAATTCGCCTTGCCAAGGAGAGTTGAATAGACGGTGGGCTTGTCAAAATCTGTGGAGAGAAATGAGTTAAAACTGAAACCCTAATTCTGCTACAGCCATAGAGTTAGGTCAAAAATTGAAAGTTCTTGGAATTGAATTTCGTCTTCACCAATAGATTTGTCTTACACGAAATTCCTATGGCTCTTTTTCTTCAAAATGGTGGGTGAAGACTTCACAAGATGAAACCCTAATTCCGGCAGCGTTCCCACAATGTTTCAGCAGTGGCTTTTTCTAGAATGGCTCTGATACCATGTTAAATTTCATACATTCGTAGCATAAAACATAAATGCATTACCAAGATCACTAGAAGTAAGACAAAGCACAAAACAACAACACAGAGTTTACCTTGGGAAACCCAAATGGGAGAAAACCCAGCAACCTTTGCAGAGAGATAATAATTTTGAGATCAGAGTACAAATGAAGAAAGAGAAAGAATGTCAAAGTATCTTTCACAAGTAGAAGCCCAAAATAAACCTTCTTCTTCAAGTGATGCAAAAATCTCCTCCTCCAAGTGATGCACACTTCCTAAGTGAGTGAATAAGCTAATGAGGTGCATGAGACTCTTATTTATACAAGTGCAAACTGGAAAATTCCCTTATGGGGATGACTTCACCTGGGGGCAATAAATAAATTAATTTTAATCTTTTTATTTGTTTCTTTTGCACCCCAAGGGTTACATTGATTCTTTCATGTGTTTACATAAATAATTACATCCAGTTCATCTCCATTAGGAGGTACAATCAAGTACAATAAGATATAAGGAATAATATCTTCCGAAGTTGCACAAAATCCAACAATTGATTCCCATGGATTTCATGTTGATTGTTTTGACTCCAATATCAATCCTCTGTATTTATGGAATAGTTGTGGGAAACTTCTCATTGCGATATGCATGTTTTGTGTACATACGATAAAACTTAGAACCTATCAACCTATCAATTTGCTCATATAGAACCTATAGAACCTATCGCAGTATCAATTTATACCTATCCTATTAAGAAAAGAATAACATTGCCTTCTGGTTCTGTCAAGTGAATTTGCATGACAGTGATCAATGCAGCATCCAAATAGTCACTCTCCGCCTGCTTGGTATACAGTATATCTATAGGATAAGTTCTCCCTAGGATAGTGAAAATATTTCAATTAAAGAAATAACTTGAAAATTTCTCAGTATACATACTGGCCGAGGTGACAATTAACCGAAGATGAGGTCTGCGTCTAACCAACTGCTTCAGGAGCCCAAACAACACATTTGTAAGAATTGTCCTCTTGTGGGCCTTGTCGATCATGACTACCAAATACTGAGATAATTCTTCATGAACTAAAATATCTCTAAGAAGCATACCATCAGTCATGTCCTTGATCACAGCGTTTGCCCTAGTGCAATCCTTAAACCAAATGGCATACCCAACCGCCTCCCTAAACAACATTCGAATTCCTCCACTACTTGTATCCACAGACATAGCTACCACTCTACGAGGTTGGATACAACCAATCTTACCTATAGTAGTGTATCCTGACTCTACCAAATACTGGGTCACTTGAGTGGTCTTTCCGGAGCCATTCTCCCTAAGGACAACTAGAACTTGGTTTTCATGCACTGCCTAGATCAATTCCTTATTCAACTTGTAGATAGGAAGGCTCTTCCTTTGTTCGTGAATTGAGAGCTTTGATCGTCATTCGAAATTTAGTTCTTTTCCAAAAGCATCTTTCCTCCAATCAGGCATATCATATGCAGAAATCCCCACATCTCTCAATTCATGTGCAAGATTTCTCTCACTTGTCTTCGGCATTGGATCCTCCCATGGTCGATTTAAATTATTAGGAATGGATTCTAGCATGGTCCTATGTTGCTATTCTTGAAGTTCCCTTCGCTCCTTTGCAAGCACCAACTATGTCATCGCTGCTCTCTGCAATGTACCATCACGACTCTTCACAATCTTCACAGGTGAAACATCAATCGAGTAATGAGTGTGCCCCTGTAGGAAAGCAGGCTCATATTCATTCAACTCAATCTCAATCTCCTCCTCATCATTTTCCTTGTCTTGGTAAAGCATGCCATTTCCATATTCATCATAAATAGGATATTCCCTCACATCCAAGACCCCGAATGCAACCAGTTTCTTTTCCTCCCACTTCTCAAGATAGCTCATTCTCTTTGGGGCATCCACGGAGGCATGTTTTCTTCCTCTTCCACAATGGTGATACCTGAAATACCTATCCCCTTTGTGGGAAGTTGATAGAAATTGAGAGGATTGGCCCTCAGAGTTTCATCATCGGTGCTTTTCTTCATAGGAAACAGGTCCTCACCGGTTTTCTGATCAACATCCCTCAAGGAAAGGTTCATTTTCTATCCTGATATAGAAATGAACTTGACCCAAACCTCCTAATCTCTCTTTACAACTTTCTTTCCATTAACCACCCTCCTCCTTGCAATCTGCAAAATATGGACCAAACCCTCTTTCCCCCGAAAATCATTCAACTGAACAAAGCACCCTATATCCATTACCCTAGAAACCCTATCCCTGTTGTTCTTTTTGTGACTCCACTCTCCTCTACCACGATCGTCTTTCCTATCAAGATCCTTCCTCGTCTCATTTTCAATATCCTTCTCTAATTCCTTAACCCTCAATCTATTATCAAGGACTGAAAGGCATGGGAACTATCAAAATAAACTCTTCCAAGACCTTGTCCGCACATCTGATATGGGCCTCCAGCTCATAAATTGGAAACCAAGGACAAGTATTCCAGTCTCTTCAATCCATCATCATTTTCTTTCTCCCCCATATCTAAAACCATAAACAATCAAAACTATTAGTATATGAATTCAACACCCTTGGCGAGTAGTCCAGAAAGAGTGCAGGAGGGAAGATCCAGACACATAATCTGTCGATCCACAATGGGCAAATGAAAAAATAGTGTGGTTGAGGACAGGTAGAAGTCACCAAGTTTGTCGATCAATTTGCAAAGAAAATTATAGACACTAAATCATTAACCCTTCTTTCGAAGGCTAAACGAATCCGCGATAGAGAGCTATTGAAAATTTTACCTTTGTGTGGTAAAGGATATAAGCTCCCGCCATTCTATTTTGCACGATAGACACTTTTTATTATTAGTATTATTATTATTATTATTATTATTACTTACTGTATGATCTGTAGACACTTTTTATTATTATTATTATTATTATTAATTATTGTATGATCCATGTTAAATTGTTAATGCTTTGGAATATTTTTGTATGCAAAGCTAGTAGAAAGTTGAAATTTTAAGAATTCATAAGTGGTGAATAGCTTTTTAAATAAAAAAACATTGAAAATTAGCTTATATTTTCTAATTTTTTTAGTTAAGTTCTCAAAATAATATTAAATGATTATTTAGATTGAAGTATGAGAATGTTATGATTTTTTAGATTGAAGTATGAGCATATTGAATCATTATTTTATTTAAAGAAAACTATATTGATGAAATGACACACTGGTTTGTAAATATGATTCATTAGTTTGTAAATGGGCATATTTTCACTTTTGGGTCCTTCAACAAGATATACTCATATAACTATGTGTTGGATTTTATTTACCTATGGAATTGTATGTAAAGTTTAGTAATATATTTGGTGTGTTTGTGGGCAGTGGGCTCATGTATATAGTGGTATTCCTTTCATACTTAAACTTTATTCTCCTTAGTTAAAGCCACTAAGGTCTCTCTCTCTCTATATATATCAAACTCTAAATAGTTGTGTGGAATTTTATCCAAAATTTTTTTATAGATATTTTAGAGTTTGAAATCAAATAAACATTTTATGTCCAAAAAGGGACTACTTTGAAAAGAAAAGTGACCCTCTTAGTGCTTGAAAGCACACTCCATATTCTAACATATTCCAATATTCCAATATTCCAAGATCAAATACAAAAAAAAATCTAAGTCTTTCCCATACAAAAAATACTTCATGACCTCCCATGCAACCAAATGAAATGATAAACTTCAACTCTAAATATAAACAAAATTAGTAAAAGTGGGATTTGAAGTTGGTAGGAGAGTCCCTTCCTTTAAGAATCATTTAGTAAAGGTGCCCTCCTACAAGAGAAAATCATCCTTGGATAAGTTATCAGCTTTAGTGTTGAATTCTCAAGATATGTGTGTAAAGGAAATATCATGAAAAATAGATTTTACCTTTGTAATTTGATTCATAATAGGGATCGGGTCTAAATTGCCAGTATTATGATTTTGGTTGGTCCACAATATCAAAAGATTTGAGTCATCCATAACTTGTAAAAAGTTTATAACTTTGTCATGTGATGCCTTCAAACTATTCACATAGCATAAAGTTCTTCCTTGTTGTTCTTTCAATCCTAACATCATATTCTAGACAAAAGTAAGGTGAGGTATCAATACAATGGATTTATCTAGCCCCACAAAACCATAGGCCCCCTTGGCATGTCCCATCAAAATATCCCCATGGTTTCTCTTTTTCTATGCTTGTCATTTGTAGAATCCTTGGGATTTTTGTCTTTAGTGGATTCTTATTTCCTTCATAAGCCATTATGATCTCGTGTGCTACTTGCAAAGTTGTCATAGGTAGATCATTCCTAGCCATCCAAATACCATATATAAGCATACAAGGTAGGGACCTGTGCACATTCATAACTTTGTCTATTGGAGCCGCTGGTCCACCATAGTTGAGTTGCAAATGGTGTCCATAACCCCAATCAAAAGCCTAATATCCCATTGTCCAATTCTATGTGCTAATAAAAAAACTTGATTGATGCACTTCAAGCAATCAAAGATTCCTTTATGGCCAAAGGGTATAGTTTCCTCCTTAAAACATTTCAAGGACTCACAACCCATGTAAATTACTACTAAAAACCTCTTGATAAACCCCATAAACTAACTAGGACACCAAATATCCTCTAAAAAAATATTCTATGGTGGTTTAGACCTTCTTGATGGCCTTCAAGCCCTAGAAAATTTCATTAGGGTCTAAGGCATATCGACCCAAACATCCATTCACAATGTTGAATACCTCCTATTGGAACCCATATACCTAGTGGGAGAGAAAATATTTTTTGTGATGTTTCGAGGCCTCATTCATGGCATCTTAATGCCACCACATCCACGCTTAGAGGATAAATATCTCCTACAAATTTATTTTGTAGAGGTCTAAGATTCCATACAAGGCCTTTGAGCCCTATAAGTTAATTTTATGTCCTAAGTTAATTTGGCCCACAATATCACAAGATTTGAGTCACCCATAACTTGTAAATAGTTTATATCTATTTTGAAGGTGTTAAGAGTTCTACTTAGTTCTCATAACATATTAATGGTTCTCATATTTCCACTGAGAGGAATTCTATTCTAAAGGATCTAGGTGTTGACACCTATAATTAGTCTTAAAATTATACCTATGCCATAAAAGAGCCCACTTAGAGGCCAAATATATGGTGTAAATGTCTATTGTAGTTGTTCAACATGTATTTATTCGCTATATATACCTAGAAGCTTCCTTTAGGTCCTTATAAGGCCCAATTTCCATTCCTTAACCATGTCTAGGGCCCCAAAACCCATACCTAATGCTCAAAAACTTCTTAACAGTTCCCATATTCGGATGATAAGGACAAATATCCCCTCGAGAGGTTAGCTTTGGTGGTTGGAGACATCATTGTTATACCTTTAGGCCTAAAAGTTTCCTATATATCCCAATGCACAAGCTTTCTATACCAACCATGGTTAATACCTCAACACCTAAACCTAGTGCTCAAAAACTCCTAATGGTGCCCATATCTACACTTGGTGGCCATGGATACTGTTAGAAGATCATTTGTGATGTTCCAACATCATGTTGTTGGCCCTACCCACCCATATCCCAACTTAGAGGAAAATTATACTCTCGGGAGATAGAGTGCAATGGTTCAAGGTGTTGTTCTTGAAGTAAGCTACCAAAAATATAATGTTTTTAGATACTAAGGCTTAGGTTCCTCTCTTATCCATGGCTATGGTCCTACGACACATCCTTGGTGCTAGAAACCTTCTAATAGTGCCATATTACAACTTAGAGGCCAAATATCCTACATAGAGGCCTTGTGTGGTAGGTTAAGAGTTTATTTATGGCCCTTGAGTTTCAAAGGCTACATTTTAGGACTAAGGATAATGTTTCATCACTCTATCTTGGCTTAGGCCTCAATACTTACACATATTTTTCAAAATACCATAATGCTTCCAATATGCTCTATTGAAGGTGAAGGATTCCCTTGAGAGGCCATTTGTGTTTGTTCAAGGCATTGTTATTAGCATTGGAATCACAAAATAGACCTTTAGGGTCTAAGTCCTAGGTTTCCTCCATCCACCATGCTCAAGCCCCCGTGAACAATACCTTATGCTCAAAAATTCATAATGGTGTCCACATCACCATTTTGAGGTCAAGTATCCCCTTGAGAGGTCATGTGCTTTATCTCAAGGAATCATTACTTGGACTATATTCCATTAATATGCATTTCATTGTCTACCAGCCATGTCCAAGGCCCTGAGACCAATATCCCTATTCTAAGGCCAATGATCCCCTTGAGAAGTCATGTCTTGTGTTTGGAGGTGTCTACATCTTTATTAGACTCGAATCCCTAAAAGCATCATTTAGTATCACTTAACCACTCAACCATTCAATATAGGCTTGCATGAAGCTAAGAATGGATCAATTATTCATGTTGATATAATTATATGTATCACTGAATCCCATAAACAAGGAGGAATCATCATTAAGCTATGAATATGCATAGGTTGAGTGTTATTTAGTATAGTTCCAAGCATGAAGCTACATGAGAGATCAAACATGCCAAAGACAACACCAAATGAGAATCATATTACTTTCTAAAGTTATTTAATTCATGTAATGGTACTATAAATTTCACACATAATAACGTACTCCACAAAACTGAATTTTACTGCTTGTATCCAAGGCATGATGGTTTGTTGCTTGTTTCCAAGTGCTATCTCTGTAAAACTTGCAAGTATTTATATATTATTTAGAAATTGAACCATGTTTCATCTTAGAAGTGCCTTGGTATTGGACTTGAACCAACTCATGCATGCCCATTGTGACCAACTTTTAACCTTTCTTATTAGTTATCTATGTCCTTTTTAATTATGGTTTTTCTTGAGATGTCAAATCTATGTAGTTTACACCTTTTAAAATTTCAATAAACTAAAAGGATCTAAAAGTCTATTCTAGCTGGTTAGAGTCTTGGCTGTGTCAAATTTTATTCTTATTGCTTAGTAGTAAAAAATTATTATATTTTTTTTTCTTAATAAGTATAAAGAATAAACAACCTTATCCCTACAGATGGATATGAGTTTATTTTTCTTTCATAACACATAGTTGACCAAATCAACCTAAGTCAAAGTCAACTCATTATTGGTAGATTCCCCCATTCAAATAACTCCAACATAGTCTTATACCGATGAATTGAATTAAAGATATCATTCAAACATGAAATTACAATTCACTTTGACATAGTCTCATACCCATGCTCTGACTTGAAAATGTCATTCAAAAATGAAAGTACAAACCCTATTATTTACACATTTTTATAGTTAATACATATGGCCATGACCATAGTATATCATTCAAAAAATTGTAATGCCCCTAGAATGACTGTTGACCTTAAAGGGCACCCGTCGAGTGACCCAGCTAAACAAACTTTGATAAAGTGGTCTTTTGAGTTTGATATATCTTAACCGATTGAGGAAAACCCTAAGATGTGAATGATGACAATTGATAAATGGACTAATGAATTAAATAACATATGTGGAGTTGGATAGTTGGATTAAATGAATAACTGCATGTTGCTTAATGATTAGCTTGATTATGAAAAATGTGTTACATGTGTAGGCAAATGATGCTTAACGATAAGCTGTATGATCAATTATGTGATGAGGACAAAAGAAGTACATATTGACGAAACACCTTGTTAAGTAGAAGAATGTATAATGTTATGAGTAAAACTATAAATGCTTAATGATTAGTGGACTTGTGAATTGAATTATGGTAAATGAGGATAGGACTATTAATATGAATTTTTGAGAAATGTGTGTAGCGACAGGTGAAACGGTTCTCCGACGGACACACAAAGGAATTGAAGGGTCATAGCTCTGGGCATCATGTTGAGAAGGAGCTCGTCAATGGGCCTTAACCGTGAGCAGAGTTTACCTTTGGCTTCAAGCTCATTAAAAAATGAAACCAGTAGTTTGAGAAAAGTTTACCTTTGGCTTCAAGCTCATTAAAAAATGAAACTAGTAGTTTGAGCATAGTTCACGTTCTATGTAAAGCTCGTTAAAAAATGAAATAGGTTCCCACGAGCAGAGTTCTAATCTTATGTCAATCTCATTAAAAAATGAAACATATCCTTTCCCTTTGAGTCAAGTCTCCTTGCAGACTTAGTACCTGAACCTTCTTTTCACCTGCGTATACCCTTAGGCGAATGAAATGAAGCTTGGGGGCATGTCTTCAACCTCTAAAAGTTATGTTGAAGTCAACTCGATCGCCTCTCCACACCATGTTGGATCTAAGTCACTTACTTATAGCAATCATGCTGGGGGCACACACCAACCTCTGGATGCCATGTTGGGAAAAAGTCCACCATTGGGAACATTTTCGAGCATACATTCATTTCTTAGGTTTCGAGCTCATTAAACCATGAAAAATATCCTGAGCATAGTTCATTTTCTGTTACAAGCTCATTAAAAAATGAAGCAGACATCATGAGCATTCTCCCAACCTATCTTTGAGCTCACTAAAAATAGTAAGATGGCATTTGAGCTTACTTTTCACTTTTTTCATGCTCTGGTTAAAACATGAAAAGTGTTTTGAGATTACTTTTTACTTTTTCCGTGCTTTGGTTGAAATGTGAAAAGTGCTTTGGGCTTAGTTTTTACTTTTTTCATGCTCTGGTTCAAACATGAAAAAGATTTCGATTGCTTTTGATACCATTCTCGTGCTCGTTAAAAATTTGAGTTAAAAAGGTGTGTCTAACGAGTATAGGTTTATCACTTTATTCGGCCTCGCTAAGCTATTTATGGAAAATGAATTGTGTCGAGTTTACTTTTTCCTTTGTCGTACTCAGTTATCAACCATGACAAAGTTGTTCATGGAGTCATTTTTAAGCTCTTTTTAGGCTCCCTAAATAGGAAAAGATTGCCAAGCGAAATTGATGCTTTCATGCTTCTAAAAAGCATTTGAATGATCATCTTTCGGGTGATAGTTTACCCCTTTTTTGGACCAGGAAGCACTATTTACGAAAAATGAATACTCCAACCAACCATGGTTGGAAGAGTCCTCTCCCGCGTTTTTTTACCCTTTTTCGGGCAATGAGGCTAACTTTACGAAAAAGGACCATTGGAGTCTCCTTTAGTTCTTTTCAAACACTCTAAACATGAAATGATGCCGAGTTTTCCTTCTCTGGACTCGTTAAATTTTAAACATTGAAGAGCCCGTTATGGGACAAATCCCTCATTTCCTAGGTTTGTGAAACATTTGGGATGGGACTCATCTATGAGATGAGCTATACCGAGCATCTGGTTACCCTCATCAAGCTTATTAAAAACACATGAGGCACTCATCAATCATGATGGGGAAAAATGAAATATTTTGTGTTACATCTTAAATACGACAGTACATAGTCACTCTTGAACATGCCACTCATTTGCATTTGCATTCAATACTTGGGTATTATGTTTGTCCTCGAGTTTTGTCAATTCCATGAGTCACGTTGCTCCTTTGGGTCAGCCAAAGAATGCTTCACCATTAGTCGCATTGGGAGTTAGTATCATTCTCATCATGTTAATACTGCCAAGTCATGCCATGCCCATGTTCAGGAGATGTTTCATTACTCATCATCTGCAGTCAGTATACCTTCGATCATGTTGGTCTACCTTGAGTCAGTCTTGCACATTACTCTACTGTCCGATCTACACCAAACATATGTTATCTAGTTTCATGTTGATGATGGGGGATTCATCATGGCCCTCCTTTGACGTGCTCATCCTCGTCGACTTCAAATCATCATCCGAGGTTTGAACTTAGAAACCAACCAAGTACCTTGGGTCTGCATGCCTCAATGGTAGGCTACCTTGCTTTCAACATGATTTTACATCATTGACTCTTGATTGAAAGATTTCATCTCGCGTTCGACTTCAACTCATTTATTCACGCTTGATGATATGTATTGTGATACCTTGGGAATCATTGACATTAATGGTGATCACCCTCACACTTGTTAACGATATACATTAATGATTAGTAATCAAGTGGTTTCTACCATGTTCGACTCCAAAAAATTGTAATCACATGGATAGATTTGCATCATTGCCGGTTCAGCTTGAAGACCCTGAGGAATTTCTTTCCTACTCAGGTTGCGATGGAGATTGTTTGGGACACAGAGATCCACTTTTGTATTGGTCATGCATGTGTTGTTAGTTCAGAGTTACAAAGGTCCACTTTTGTATTGGTCGTGGCTGTGTTATCATCTCATCATGGATCTACGATTTTTTCTAGTAGCCATGATTGTGTTCAGTCAGTCTTTACTATCATGGATCTACAATGTATTGGTTGGCAGCCATGTTTTCTGTTGTATGAGACTTGTGGATCTCAGGTCATTTCTGCAGCAACTCCTTCCAACCAGCAAGTCCATGCCATTTTTCTTACTACAAAGCATTTCACCTGTCTCATTTCGTCAGCTTCATGCTTTGGGGGGCATTCTGTTACACCAAAATGTCGTCACCCTTGTGCAAGTGTCGCAAGTGTTGCAAGTGTCGTTGTCATGACCTAGTGTCGTCATCATGACCATTGCAAGTACCATTATTATGACCAAGTGTTGTCATCATGACCGTTGTGATAATGTCGTCATCTTGACCATTGTGTAAACTCTTTGCTATTATACCTAAACTCATTTTAGAGTAAAAACGCATCCTTGAAGTTTCCCATGACTAGAGGGCTTAGCTGACCTACTTTTCAAGGTCGTCGCAGTCTGCCTTTGTGCAACATGCGATGTCGCAGGTTGTCCTAATGCAACATGCAATGATGTCAATTATTTGGATAAAAGAGTATCTTCGAGCCCATTCTCGAAGATGAGTGATGTGGAGGCCTATCCCTAGGCTCTAGATGAGGTGGCATTTCGGTTCCTAACCTTATGGAAAGATCCCTTAACCATCTCCCCTTAATCCTCCACCTACCTTATCTCTTTAGCCCTATATAAACACCCACTCTCTCCATGGGAGGGGGGAAGGTCTATGGTATCCTTATGCTGATAGAATCCATATTGGGGATTGGAAAGCTTGTACCATATTGGAGACTTGGCTTGGACATGTTGGGTGGAGGATGCAACGTCGAGGCTTTGGTTGTAGCTTCATCCTTTCTATGTATTCCCACATTTTTATACAGTTAATATAATCTCTTTCCATAAATGTTGTCTCGTTGATGATGTTTAGAACTTTCTTCCTCAACTGTTAGTTTAGATCAGTTATTGTTTAGATATCTTGTACTGCTTGTATCGTTTCCATATTGTCTTGACAGGTCTTGCAATTGGAGATCTGACGATCGCGAGACTTGGAGCAACAATAAGGAGAAGGATCCACGATCCAAAGGCATGATATCTAAGTACTCGATCTGTAACTAGATCT
Source organism: Larix kaempferi (assembly GCA_027924585.1). Taxonomy (NCBI): domain Eukaryota; kingdom Viridiplantae; phylum Streptophyta; class Pinopsida; order Pinales; family Pinaceae; genus Larix; species Larix kaempferi. The sequence goes on from BSBM01000110.1 coordinate 3,870,691, forward strand.
AGGAAATTAGTTTTGTATTCTGTACTATTTGTTCTAGACTCACATTGAGCTAGGGAGATCCTGCTCGCGTCCACTCGAGTGGATTGTCCGATAACATAGAGTACGAATAAATCACACAGGGAAGGACAGCGACGGTGTCGACTTCCAATGAGTCCCATGGTCGAGTTCAAAAGCCCATATCCACTTACTCGGGGTCGCGTGAAGTCGTGTGATGTGGACCACGACGGAGTTGGTCACGTACGAGTTGGAGGGCGTGCAGTAAGAACGGAATTACTCCTCAGCGCCATTAGTCCTCAATGCCGTGTAGACGGAGGATTGAAGGTAACGGATCCTAAATCCTTACATGAAGTTCCCGCAAGTCAAATGAAAAGATATCGGTAGAAGGACCCGATGGTGTGGTACCTTGTCGAGAAATAGAAGGGATGGATGCAAGGACCCGACAATGTGGTACCTTGCCGAGAAATGGATGCGATGGATAAATGGACCTGAAGGAGTGGTGCCATGTCGAAAGATGAGCATAAAGGATAGATGGGCCCAATGGTGTGGCACCTAGGGCCTAGAAGGGATGAATTGGTAAACTCTATGCATAAAAGCCATATAAAATTGCATTTAGAACACTTGCTCATGAAAATAAATCTTAGTATTAAAAATAATAGAAATAATTATATTAGGAGCAAAATGGAATCCTAGGCTCGAGTTATTAGCTAACACCACATGCACCCACAAAATAGAATTTAGAGTGAGCATGTTAAAGACAAACTTGAGTAAATTTAGGAAAGTAGGTGCATTCTTCTAGGAAACTTGACACATGGATTTGTGAGATAAATTACTTTTTGAATATTAAGAAATTGGGTATTTTGCATGAAGCGACATGTGTCGCACGGGAATTTCCTATTTAAGGAAGACTTTGGGGATGGGTAACGGACCCAGTTTTTTGATGGTTATCGTAATCTTGGAAAAGTGAGTGAATTCCTGCTATTGGGGTTTGGCTATAAATTCTTGTGTGGGGGAAACCCACTGAGGAGTTTCTTGAATGGTGTGTGTGAGCTCTACGACCCGAAGCTTGGGGGTGGCCATGGGACTGAAAGCATGAGCCTATGGTTGGGCTGCGAAGCTAATGGTTGCTTCGCCAATGGTTAATCGAGCTTCATTAGAGGGATCCTCTGGAAGACGCGGACGATAATGCACAAGCTGGATTGGATTAACGACAACTTCTCCTTTCACAATGGTCACGACCTATGGTCATCAGGTTATGGTTTTGTCTATATTTGCTAAGTTATTCAGTTAATTTATTTTATTTCTCTAGTGATTATGCTATCTAATCTATTTTGTATTAGTCTGTTAAGTTTCAGGTTAAGCACGGAAGGACCCTATATGAGGGGCCCTACATTTGGTATCAGAGCTGGTCGCACGCCGGTCGAGCCTTGACCGGACCAAGAAAACTTAGGAGTGTTGTTTCCGCAAAACCGAGGTGTTCGTCGGTGATTCATGGAGATCAACAAAGAGGGTCAAAGCTGCGACAAGCTCGGCCATATTCGTCTATACAAGTAGTTTACATCATTATTCATGAATATAAATTTTTGAGATTTATAAATTGGTAGAAAGAAAATTTATTTTTTGATGGTGTAATCTAAGTAAGGTCTTCCAATACGAATGCGACTTAGTGGCATGTGGCACTTGTTGGGTTAAAAATCCACCATCAAGTTAAAATGGTATTCTGAAAACGAATCATTGATCTCTACTCTTTAATTTACATTCATTTTATGAATCTGATTAGGTTACATTCTGACCTATATATGTTCTGTCGCATGATCACGGTTGAGTACTGTTGTATTAGTCCATAAATTGCTGAGTTATAATAGAATCCGATCTACAAATCGTAGTGTTAAGCTCTGTCTACTGAATTATTTGATCTCTGTGCCTCCATTTCATGTGTACGATATAGATCTGTAGTTTATCTCAACTGTGGATATATATATGTAAGTTTCATTTCAAACGCACATTAGATCTCTGCGTTTTCATTTTAAAAGAATGAATAGCCTCTGCGATCGCATTTCAATGCTTAATAAATCTATGCAAATCGTAGTAGACCTCTGTTTTTGTTATCATATCGTACCCAGAACATGTTAGAACCCTGCCGCCCAGATTCTGTCCTAAAGAATTCATTGACCTCTGTTTTGGAAAAACACTAGGCAGCCTGAGCGTAAATCTTCGATTCATCATTCAGGAACTCTGCCTTTTTGTATGGTGATCGATCTCTAATCCAGTTTGTGGATCTGCGAATTTCTCTGCTTGAAGATTTCATTCTGTGAAAGACCTATCTGTATTTTGAGCCGATTTATATTGCTATCGGCGGATGGATATTTAAGTAACCTTCTGTAAGTTAAATTTCTGCGGTATAGATACATATTCCAGGAGAAGTGATCATATTAGGTCTGCTTAATGACCGATCTGTATTATAGTTTATGTTAATGCGGATTTGTATGCATATGCGTGAAATTTATACTCGATTTGTATGCATATGCTTGAAATTTATACTCTGCGGAGGATCTACAAATAGAACGGGACTGAGTCTACATCGTGGCCGGTGTGTGAATGAGTATTGGTTATATGATAATCGATCTGCAACCTGTGCATTGATCTGCTGTGAAGCGGGCATTCAGTCAGATCTTTCTCTACGGACACCGAGCCTTTCACCCAATGACTCGATTTATTTTTCCCTTAAAATGTCAATTCCTTCCGATCATGAGTCTACATTGCCCTTTGCTCTGTGTTTTAAATCTCATTCAATGGTTATGCGATTTCGTATTACCAAAATTAAAACATTGTAATAATTTGCTTATTCTGAATACTGTTGTTTTTACTTAGTAGATATGATTATAGGCACGACTTTTACTATGAACTGGTAGACTGAAATGTTAATCATTATACTGGGTTATATATAATGGCTTACCGTCTATAACTCCGTAGATATTGATCTACTGCATGTGATTTATATTGGTTCAATTTGAAGTGTATAATGTAATGTTACGGCAAAGGCATTTTTTTTCATAAGAGTGTGACTGACCGTAAATAGTTCAACTCCAATATATTTGTTTGATGGGCCATCTATGTAGAAAATTTATACTTGACCCTTTTATTCCCTAGCAATCGAAAATGTTAAATGGTTCGTCTTATACTTGAATAGTATGTGCTAGGAGTTTAAGGTGCCTGTACAACACCGTCTCGTATTCAGAATGTATCCTCATAATTTACTATCGTTGCTTGCCAAGTATTACTACCGACTATTTGTTTTCCACAAATTAAAAGAATATGTTTGTGTCCTATAAAATCATAGTTATGTATAACGAAATGGAAAGGACATAAATTTAATAAGTATTGCATTTTTTTTTATAATTATTATGTTATGCATAAAGTTGGCAAGGAAACTATAGAAAGGTAGGTCATTCTTAAAATATAGCATGCTTTGTTAATTCATAAAGAAATGAGGAAATACAAGGACATAAATTGAATAGGTATTGCATTTCTTTTATAATTATTATGTTATGCATAAAGTTAGCAAGGAAACTATAGAAAGGTAGGTCAGTCTTAAATTATAGAATGCTTTGTTAATTCATAAAGAAATGAGGAAATAAAAGGACATAAATTGAAGAGGTATTGCATTTCTTTTTATAATTATTGTGTTATGCATAAAGTTAGCAAGGAAACTATAGAAAGGTAGGTCATTCCTAAATTATAGAATGCTTTGTTAATTCATAAAGAAATGAGGAAATAATAGGATATGATTTTAAGTTACGTCATTTTTCATGTTTCTTTAATTTTAGAAAGTAGCTTATAGAAATGGTGTAACCCTTCTAGCATTATAATCATATCTTCAAAATATCGATGCTGTGTAGTAAAGAAATCAATGAATAGGATTTATTTATTGTTCGATAATTGTTGTTCTGAGCAGATTCAAATTTAATATAAGTTTCAAATTGAAAGATGGAAATAATTGCGACAACTTGAAATGCATGCCGAGCTACGAACTTGGGTAGTCTTTTAAAAAAAAAAAATTCTTGATTTAGCTAAATAAGAAGAGTGGGTATGTTTCTTGTGGTATAAAACGTGTTATGTATAGTTAAAAAATAAATAGGGGTAGCCTTTTTATATATAGATTTAATATATTCTATATATTTATACTCTTGTGAAGAAACCTCATTAAGGATTGTTTAAACTTGAATGCATAGACCATAAGCTCAACTATATATGTCCATAAATTGGTTTGGAAACACTTTGCTCAATACCTCACTTAATAAGCAATTATAGACTATGAGTGTTTGATGATTTATCCATTGGGTTACATTTATAAGTTTGGTATTGAGTGTAACGTTTAAATATTTGGATTATCTTAAAATGTATTCTTATAAAATGTTTTCTCTTAAAAAGGTGTAATTCAATGTTGGGTAAAGATGTTATATATATAAAAAAGAAATTGGCAATGCGTTTTTTTGGTATATGGGGTTATGGGATCTTGGAATATAATTACATTATATTAAATAGGAAGTGAGGTAGAAATTACTGATGTTCAATTAAATTTTCTTAAGTAGTATTTTGTTTATATATTAACTAGAATGTCTATAAGGCAGAATGATGTCAGTTATGTTATGTGTTGAATTAAGTATTTTAGAAGAAATTTTAAATGGATTATATGTATGAGAGAAGATCACTTATGGCATGCTTATGCAATTGAAAGGTTTATATTGAACATAGAAAAAAAAAATTGTTGTTTTGTTAAAAGATTCATGGTTATTGATGAATGGCAAATTGATTATGTGATCAACGGATGTTTTTGGTAACTCTCATATATATATAAATATATATTTCATAAAATAGGGAAAGGAATCCACAAGTAGATATTGCATGGATTTATATACATTGTTTTATAAAATGTGAAGAAGGTATTGAAATTGTTGTTTTTGTAATATGATATATTTTCCAAATATAAATTTATACAACTACTCAAGTGATTAATAGGGATGGTTAGTGAACGAAGATGACACAGTAATTTTAATTATAATGAGGAAAAATGCTTATACTTACCGTGACTTCGACATATAGTCACGAGGGTGAAACGAACTTAGAAATTGGAAAATGAGATATCAATGTGATCAGTATGATGATCTGAACTCAACGACATGGATTTTGAATTATGACACAACTATTTATGAATAATAAGGACTACAAACTTAAAATATAGCCATGATATCGAAATGATCTAATGAAGACGATTTTAGTAAAACAAAGTATGAAACAAATCAACTCAATGAAATGAATGCAATGAAGCTAACAATAGGACATGGTCAAACCTTGATGAAAATCCCTCGATATAGGACTCAATAAGGAGAAGAAAAACACACATTATATGACTTGATGAGATTGTCGAAGTAACCCTGTGACAACGGAAGCGATGAAATGAAGTAAGGAGGTCATAAGCTCATTAACTTGGATGCAATGATACTGATAAAAGGGCTAAGGGATAAAAATTTAAACTTTTGACTAAGTCACTAAGTCTCGATGCCTCGAATCCTATCAAACTGACAACCAACGTTTAGGGGTTTTTGGAAGTAACATTATGGAAATTGGTTTTGGAATATTTGAGGGTCTCTTTGACTTGTTAAAAACGTGATCATATCTTACCCATCTACGATTGATGGAATATTTATGATGTTTACCTTCTCGACTTGGAGGGAGGTTAACCAAATAGATTTGAATCATTGCTTATATTTGTTATGTTAAATGATGATTTTATAACTATTGGGTGGCTATTGACGCAAAATAGCTTGTAACTAATTTGGATATTGTAAACCTTCGCAAATGACCAGGAGGCATAAGAAATCTAGTTGGGACTGACAATTATTGAATGAATGTATTATCAAATTGATATTATACAAAATTACGATTGAATTCCCGACGATGTATTGGAACCATAATAGATGATCTAGAAAACTAATAATTAGAACCACTAGTGTTTATGATTTATGATTATTGAAAAAAATAGAAGAGAATGCCAAGAAAATGATAATAGGAAATTAAAGTAAAGCCTAGGAACAAAATTACGAGAACAAAAATTAACTTCGGGACAAAGTTCTATATAAGAGGGGGTGCATGTAATGCCCCTAGAATGACTGTGGAACTTAAAGGGCACCTGTCAAAATACCTAGCTGAACAAACTTTGATAAAGTGGTCTTTTGAGTTTGATATATCTTAAACGATTGAGGAAAACCTGAAGATATGAATGACGACAATTGATAAATGGACTTATGAATTAAATAACACATGTGGAGTTGGATAGTTGGATTAAATGAATAATTGCATGTTGCTTAATGATTAGCTTGATTATGAAAAATGTGTTACATGTGTATGCAAATGATGCTTAACGACCATATGTATGATCAATTATGTGATGAGGACAAAAGAAGTACATATTGACGAAACACCTTGTTAATTAGAAGAATGTATGATGTTATGAGTAAAACTATAAATGCTTAACGATTAGCAGACTTGTGAATTGAATTATGGTAAATGAGGAGAGGACTATTAATATGCGTTTTTGAGAAATGTGTGTAGTGACAAGTGAAATGGTTAACCGACAGACACACAAAGGAATTGAAGGGTCGTAGAGTATGAATAAATCACACATGGAAGGACGACGATTGTGTCGACTTCCAACGAGTCCCACGGCCGAGTTTAAAATCCCTTATCTACTTACTCGGGGTCGTGTGAAGTCATGCGATTTGGACCACGATGGAGTTGGTCACGTATGAGTTGGGGGGCGCACAGTAAGAATGGACTTACTCCTCAGCGCCATTAGTCCCCAATGGGGTGTAGACGGAGGATTGAAAGTAACGGATCCTAAATCCCTACATGAAGTTGCAGCAAGTGAAATGGAAAGATATCGTCAGAAGGACCCGATGGTGTGGTACCTTGCCGAGAAACAGAAAGGATGGATGCAAGGAATCGACGATGTGGTACCTTGCCGAGAAATGGATGCTACGGATAAATGGACCCGACAAAGTGGTACCATGTCGAAAGATGAGCATAAAGGAAAGATGGGCCCAACGGTGTGGCACCTAGGTCCTAGAAGGGATGAATTGGTAAACTTTATGCATAAAAACCATCTAAAATTGCATTTAGAACACTTGCTCATAAAAATACATTTTAGTATTAAAAATAATAGAAATAATTATATTAGGAGCAAAATGGAATCATAGGCTTGAGTTATTAGCTAACACCACATGTAACCACAAAATAGAATTTAGAGTGAGCATCTTAGAGACAAACTTGAGTAAATTTAGGAAAGTAGGTGCATTCTTCTAGGAAGCTTGACACATGGATTTGTGAGATAAATTCATAGGGGGTTCACTTAGTGAACTTGTTACATAGCACAATCGTTCACATGATATTAAATAATATCTCTAATTTCACTAAATATTGGAAAATGCCTCCTAAAATTATATTGTTGAACCCCCCTCCTAATATGCCTTTCCAATTAAGAAAACCCCTAGTTTCACCAAATATTGTAGATATCCATTTTTATCAACCCATTTTTAATACCTTCTTTATATCATATTATCAAGTTTTAACCAATAGGAGTCCTGACACATATTAGTATAAGAAAACAAGATGTTAAATAAAATAATAATGTAATGCTAATAATGATCCCACCATGATTGCAGGGGTGATTGATCAATTTGTAGTATTGGATAGTGGAATACTATAATACCCCCAATTTTGACTTGGAATGTATTTAATCAAAATTTCATAAATCATTATGTAAATATGATAGTATGGATTCCTAGTGCGGAGCTCAAGGCCAATGATAGACTAGTGAATGGATATGAATGTATGATGTATATATTTTTATTTGGACCATATGGTTGGATTATCATGCCAATTTGAAAAGTATGTAAATATTATGTTGTAAATTAATAAAATGGTCCAAGATGGTTGTGTAAAGATCACTAGAGGGAATATGAGTCCACAAGAGGGGAAGAGGAAGGGGGCATATGGGAAACTAAATCCTTTGCTGCCATGTGTCAACCTTAGAACTCATCCAAAATTATGTCATGTGCTTTGAATAAGCCAATTATCTCCTTTTTTACTATTCTCCAATCATTGAATGCATATGTGAGGTTGGTGGGAAAAGTCACTTCATGTAGTTGTTGAAACATGGGGGTTGTGAGAGTTATGTTAGCTGTCAGCAATCTTATTTCTTCTATGGAAAGAAGTTATTCTAGTTTTCTTTTAACCCTTACCTCATATATTTGGAGTCAGCACTCTTTTGATCATTCCTTCATGTAGGATTCTACACTATGTAGAGTTTTCATATTGCTATTCATGTACATTACTAGACCGTGTTTAACCTAGAAATTCGAATTTGGAGACATAGCTAAATTTTTTGAAGGGAAAATATATGGTTGTAGGTGAGCATGAAGGTTGGGAAAGCTCAGAACCTTTACCCCTATATTTTTTTTACTTTTGGATTCTTGAGAATCCATGTTTTAATGTTGTAGGAGGTTCTCCAATAGCATACAGTTGGTTGGACTCGTATTGCACACACTAGTAAACACTATAAGGGTTCGATTTCCTGAGGGAACTATGGATTAGTGAAGGGAAATGCCTTCCTTGTGTTGTGTGGGGTAGTCGGAAGGAGTTCCATGGATGTGATGGCTTAGTGAGACCCCTGTAGAGATTTGGTGGAGCTTTTGGCTAAGTTTAGAGAGCAGAGTGGGTTGTGGAATGAGAGAGTGAATCTTGTAGGTGTAGCCTTCGCGTTGGTGGCCTCATAGCCCAGCTTGGGGGTGGCCTCTTAGTAGAAAGAGTATATACTGGACATAGTGCCTATGGATGGGTGGAAAATTGCTCTTGCACAACCAATTGCTTGGATCTTCGTTGTTTAAAGATAACTACTCTTATGTGTTTTCTGTGTAATGATTTTTATTTGTATTCATGTGATAATTATGCCTGTAAATTGCATGTTGTGTGTGTATATTGAGTTTATTCCACTGTGTTTTTTTATTTCCATGTCTGCACATGCATTTTATATGTTATAATTCATAATTATGGATATGGGGCGAAATATTGAGGCCCTAATTTAGTTAATTTTCCCTATGCTGGTCGGATTGGGTGAAGGGAACGTTACAAAGACCCAACGAAATAGTACTGGGGAAGGAAAAATGTGTAAAAGGAAATGTTAGAAAAACAGGATCCCAGAGCAATAACAATAAACAGAAATGAAAATATAATCACACATATACATTACAAGAGAGACAACGATATATTGTGGTTCAGCGAACTTGGTCTATGTCCACACTGAAGTTTCCAGTCCTTATTATTATTCCATCCAGCAAAGTGAAGGGATACAACCTGCAGCTCAGCCGCTGCACTTCCTCTTCACTATCTCACAGTATCTCTTCTTGATCTATGAGATCTTTACAATACATAAAACCTTATACATCAAACCTAGCCGTATTACAATGTCTTTATTTTGTAAGGAAAATACAATGGGAAAATACCACGGGATACCCAAAACCATGGGCCCGAAATCTGTTGGCGAAAAACAACCCCAAAGGTGGGGGAATGAGTGTACAGTTCTCTGGGTGCATGGCTAATACAATATCATTTATGAGACTGGAAGATCTGGCTCCACAACCAACAATCTCCCACTTGGATACTGATCACAACAACTCCACCGATGTTATACTTGTTGGACCTTGGACTTGGCAACTTTCTCATCTTCACCTTCATGCTAGAAGGCCATCTGAAACCGACCAAGAACTCAGTTTCTCTTTGGTCACTACCTTTGTGAACATGTCTGTAGGATTTTGGCTAGTATGTATCTTTTCCAGCTTCAACAATTCATCTTCCATAACAGAGCATATGAAATGGTACTTGAGCTGTATATGTTCAGTCCTGGAATGGAATGCTGAGTTCTTTGCAAGATGAATGGCACTCTGGCTGTCACTGTTAGGATATTTAGACACTTAGGAGTTAGTTAAGATCAACTTATGTAATATATCCATTATGGATAGTGTGTTTCTTTAGTATGCATTAGTATGCATTTGTAAATACTTAATCCGACGGTCACGATATGTTCCCGACATAGAGTGATCCGACGGTCACGATATGTTCCCGACATAGAGTGATCCGATGACTCAACTTCTCTTAGATCAAACCTAACCTTGATCCGTGGCTTAACACCCGATTGGTCCATGATCTCTATTTAAAGAGCATGGAGGGTCATTATTTAGTTGATCGATTATGAGAAGCTCATTTGTAACTTTCTTTCTTTGCATAATAAATTGTCCCGTAGAAGCTATTTGGCTGGGGCCGTGGAGTGTTTCCCTCAAGATGGTTTAAACCACGTCCAAACATCGGTGTGTTGATCTGTGATATGTTTGTGTGAAGTGGTTTCTCTTGGTGTTCGATCCTTTGGTAGTACCCTGTGTACCTGAACATGGTATCAGATCTTTTATGAAGAGCCGCTTCCGGTTATGATCTAGATCTTGAACTATTGTTGCCGAAACTCGAAAGGGTTTCTGATTCTGGTATTTCTATGCATTTCTGGGCTATGGGAGGTGTTCCATTGTGTCCGAAGCATCGTTTCTATTGGGAAATAATTTTTGTTTGATAAAAAACGGTTCCTGGTTGCTCCAGAAACGCGTATTTCATCAGATCTGAATGTATAATGTTACAGTGACGCATTTTTTTATTTTCTGTTTTTAAAAGAAAAAAAATCTCATATAATATCATTTTTTTTTACTGTTAGATTTTTTTGGGTTTGGATTATTGCTTTCCTGTCTACGTATGCTCTTTTTCATGCACCTTGAGCGATATCGGCAAATCAGAAACAGAAAGGGAAATAGTTTTCTCGGCTGCGTATGCTCTTTGCCGTGCACCTTGCACGATCTCGGCAAATCAGAAACAGAGAGAAAGCGTAGACTTTCCGGGCAAGCTAACGAGATCTAACTCCACAAGTGTGGAAAAGTTTTTTTTTGTTTCGATTTGTGGTGTGTTTTGCAGGAAAAAGGGCAAGCACGCAAACCGAGCAAGAAGAGTAAGAAAAAAAAAAAAACCCCTTCCTCATTCCCATATTTTACATACATTTTAATCTAGTTCACTTGGTTCAAAGTTGTTTTATTCCTTAATAGGTCTTGAGTTTAAGTCTTAGGAAGTTACTTTCAAAAGAAAAAGTGCATGCAATTTCTATTTTCAAGTTACTTTATTGTAAAAGTGCATCTCACTTAAATAATAAAAAATAAAAATACAAGTGAGTCACTTAAGTTCTTTTTTATTGTTGCACTATTTAAAAGTAATATCATTGTAAAAGTGAAATCACTTATTTTACAAAAGTGGTTCACTTAGAGCAACTTTCTTGTAAAGTGATTGTCAAAAGGTTCATCTTGGGAAGAGGGGGGTTCTTTTTTTTGCTGGACATTCTTTAGCTGCCACGTCACTATTGGGGACATCTTCAATAGTTTCTTTGTTCAAGCATAACTTCATCATACAGAGTCAGTTTTCAGTGCCGTTTTTTTAAACCGCCTATTTTTTCGAGCTCTTCACATCTAGACTATTGCTTTCTACTTTTACAGACATTAATTTACAAATATGGCCGCCCCTTGTGATATTCTACTTAACAACTCCAACTATTTCTCATGGAAATCTCGTATGGAGGATGTTCCACGAAGTAGGGGACTTTTTAGAATTACTTCAGGGAAAGAAACAGAACCCACTGATGATGATAAGAAAATAAAATGGGAAAATAGATGTGACAAAGCTCGTGGATTGATTGGGATGTCAATCTCTACTGATTTGCGATTCCACATATCTAGAATTGATGAACCTGATGCTGCTTGGGACAAGTTGGAATATGTGTTTGGTAAACACAATGAAATTTGAGGTCACCAACTTGAAAATTAGTTGATTTCTTTAAATCCAAGTGACTTTTCATGCATTCAAGATTATTTATCTAAGTACAAAACTCTTTAACTCTTATGTGCAGAATATAAGATTAAGAGGGAAGACAAATAATGCATTTATCATATTTTTTTCAAACTTGGATCTGCATATTCTGTTTTTGTATCTACATTTTACTCCATGAAAGAATCCTTGAATGCAGCTAGCTATCAAGAGCCTAGTCTTGAATCCTTTTGTGATTCTTTGATTAGAGAGAAAGATAAACTCATTCATCTTGGAATAATCAACAATGCATATAAATCTGGGAAACCCTTATTGTCCCAATAGAAAGAAAAGTCCAAGCCTCCCAAGAAACAAAACTTTTGCAATAATAAGTCAAACAAGGGTCCAAAACCCTCTCAGTCAGCTCCTTCTTTAAAAAATGACAAAGGATCCAAGCCAAAAGGCAAGAAGAGTGAGCATCATTGCAACTATTACGGGAAAGATAATCATGATGAATCTAAGTGTTTCAAGAAGATGGCAGCCTTGGAAGCAGCAATGAAGAAGCACCACATCAGCCCAGATTCACCTTCAGAATCTGCCTCTCATGGACATGCACTTTGTGCTTCTGGTTATTCTTATAATGCATCTTCTTCTTCTACTTCAAATGAATGGCTCATTGATTCTGGAGCATCTTATCATATGGCTAAGGATCAAGCCATATTTTCTACTATGCATGAATGTAACACCAAACAAATATTTGTTGGTGATGATAGATCTCTAAGTGTTGTAGGAGCTGGAACAGTTCCAGTAGATAATGGTCATTTTAGTGATGTACTATGTGTTCCAAGAATTTCCTGCAATTTGTTATTAGTCTATCAGATCACTCATTCTGGTGAAGGTAAAACTGTGACCTTTACACCTCACCAAGTTGTAATCAAGGATTTTAAAGATCCTCAATAGGTCCTAGCTACCGGAATTGTTGATGATATTACCAGGTTGTACAAGTTTAACAACTTTGGGTCATCACCTTTCCCTTCAGTTTTTGTTGCTCATAGTGATAACTTGAACAAACTTTGGCATGAGCGATCTGGTCACTTAAATTATCGCTCATTGCAACAACTATGTAAAGACAATATGGTGATAGGTCTTTTGATAGTATCTTGCAGGGATGGTGTTTGTTTCGGTTGTGTACTCGGAAAACATCATCGGGACAGTTTTGACAAACGTGCCTCTTGGCATGCCTCTGTTTCCTTGGAGCTTGTGCATAGTGACTTGTGTGGTCCTCTTCCATCTGCTTCATTTTCCGGTTTCAAATATTTCTTAACTTTCATTGATGATTACACCAGACGCACTTGGGTTTATTTCCTCAAACTTAAGAGTGAATTATTTAACATGTTCTTAGCCTACAAGGCCCTTGTTGAAAAACAATCTGGTCATCAAATTATTAAGTTAAGATTTGACAATGGAGGAGAATATGTTAACAAAAAGTTCACTACTTTCTGCACTGAACAAGGCATCCAACAACAGCACACTGTTCCATAGACACCACAACAAAATGGTGTAGCTAAGCGGAAGAACTGCACCTTAAAAGAAATGGCTAATTGTATGATCCAATCTAAGGGAATAAGTCTTCAATTTTGGGCTGAAGCCATAAATTGTGCAAATTACATAGTTAATCGCACCCCCACTAAAGAATTACAAGGTATAACACCGGAAGAAGCATGGAGTAAAACTAAACCTGATGTAAGTCACTTCCGTGTGTTTGGTAGTGAAGCATGGGCTCACATTCCGGATTAAAAATGAAAAGCATTGCAGCCTAAAGGTGAAAAGTGCATATTTGTTGGATATTCTGAAGATGTAAAAGGTTATAGACTTCTTCAACCACATTCTCATGATATAATCATTAGAAGAGATGTTAAATTTGATGAAAATCTCTTGGCCTGTGAGCCTAACTTGGCGATTGTGCCATCTTTGTCCTGTGAGCCTGATTCGGCGTTTGTGCCTTCTTCTTCTTCTTCCAACTTCCTTGACAGGTTTCCAACTCCAGTTTCTGATGATGACAGTGAGGATGAAAATCCACCCCCGCCTGCTCATGTTCCTCCATTTGCACTAGCACAAGTGCTTCCTCGATGGGTTCGTTCAACATATGAAGCAGCTGGTGATCTTGCTAGTGATCCTAGAGATTAGCGTCGAACACGTTCTCAGTTTCAGCGAGCCTCTTCTCTTTTGGCTCAAGTTTCCGAGAATCATGATCCAGAAAATTTTGCAAAAGCTTCAGGGAATCCAGATTGGGATGCAGCCAAGGATGAAGAATATCGTTCCTTAATGGCGAACGATACTTGGGATCTTGTAACTCTTCCAAAAGGAAGAAAACTTGTCAGATGTAAATGGGTCTATAGAACTAAGTATGCATCAGATGGAAGTGTTGAAAGAATTAAGGAAAGGTTAGTTGCCAAAGGTTTTTCCCAAGTTGAAGGGATTGACTACAATGAAACCTTTGCTCTCGTCGCAAAAATGAACTCCATCCGCCTTGTTCTTTCCCTTGCAGCCTTACATAACTGGGAAGTCCATCAAATGGATGTCAAGTCTTCCTTCTTACATGGTGATTTACAGGAGGAAATTTACATGGAACAACCTCCTGGATATGTTCAGAATAACTCTAGCCTTGTATGCCACCTTAAGAAATCCTTATATGGCCTTAAGCAAGCTCCTAGAGCTTGGTATTCCAAAATGGATAACTTTCTCCTTGACACTGGTTTTTCTAGATGCCATTCTGACCCCAATGTCTATACCAAGAAAGTAGGAAACCATCTCATCATACTTGTTCTATATGTTGATGACCTTATTCTTATTGGTAGTGACCCTAAGCTTATAACCCATGTGAAATCCAATCTTAAACAAAATTTTTAAATGTCAGACTTAGGAAATTTGCATTATTTTCTTGGTCTCCAAGTCCTGCAAACCAAAGAAGGAAACTTTCTTTCTCAGTCTAAGTATGCTTGTGACCTTCTTCGTCGCTTTCACATAGAAGATTGTACACCAGCCCCTTCTCCCTTCTAGTCTGGAGTCAAACTTTCTACCACTTGTACTTCACTTGAAGTCGATGCCACCTTATATCGTCAGCTTGTTGGTAGTCTCTTATACTTGACTCATTCCCATCTTGACCTTTCCTTTGCCGTTGGTCGTGTTGCCCGTTATATGCAGACACCTCATGAAAGTCACTGGAAAGCAGCTAAAAGAATACTTCGATATATTCAAGGTACAGTTTACTTTGGGATTCATTACAGTACAAGGGGGAAACCTTTGTTGGTTGGTTTCACTAATTCAGATTGGGCCGGCGATCTTGATGATCGAAAGTCTACTGCAGGTTATGTTTTCAGTCTGGGATCTGGACCTATTACTTGGGCTTATAAGAAACAACAAGCTCTTGCTCTTTCTTCAGCAAAGGCAGAATATCGAACAACAGTTAATGCCAGTCAGGAAGCTTTATGGCTTTGACAGATCCTTTCAGAGTTTGGATTCGAGCAGCAGCAACCTACTCCACTTTGGTGCGACAATCAAAATGCCATCAAGCTTGCCAAAGATCCAGTTCTACATCAACGCAGCAAACACATTGAGCTACATATGCACTTCATCAGAAATCTTGTTCATGATCGTGTTCTTGAAGTGCTATTTTTCCCTACAGATGATCAAGTTGCAGACATCTTCACCAAGTCTCTTACAGAAGCGAAGTTTTCTAAACTTCGATCTATGTTAGGAGTTCAAGAAATTGTCATTAAGGGGGGATAGGCTCTAATGCCTCCTTCCTTCTGCTAATAGTGTCACTTTTGTAAATCCTTCAATTCTATCCCAAGTTGTTCTTAAGGGGGGATGTTAGGATATTTAGACACTTAGGAGTTAGTTAAGATCAACTTGTGTAATTTATCCGTTAGGGATAGTGTGTTTCTTTAGTATGCATTAGTATGCATTTGTAAATACTTAATCTGATGGTCACGATATGTTCCCGACATATAGTGATCCGACGGCTCAACTTCTCTTAAATCAAACCTAACCTTGATCCGTGGCTTAACACCTGATTGGTCCATGATCTCTATTTAAAGAGCATGGAGGGTCATTGTTTAGTTGATCGATTATGAGAAGCTCATTTGTAACTTTTTTTCTTTGGAGAATAAATTGTCCCGCAGAAGCTATTTGGCCAGGGCCGTGGAGTGTTTCCCTCAAGAGGGTTTAAACCACGTCAAAACATCGGTGTGTTGATCTATGATCTATTTGTGTGAAGTGGTTCCTCTTGGTGTTTGGTCCTTTGGTAGTACCCTGTGTACCCGAACAATCACTATAAAACCTTCTATCCTTCTGCTTCTTACCCACTTCCTCCATAAACCTCTCCAACCAAATCATCTCTTTACTAGCCTCTGTAACAGCGACATACTCTGCTTCCGTTGTTGAAAGTACAATAACCTTTTGCAATCTTGAAATCCAACTTACTGTTGTTCCACCTACAGTAAACACATACCCTATGGTGCTTCTCCTATTATCCTTATCACCTGCCATATCTGCATCAATATATCCCTGTAGAACAGTGTCCGAACCTCCAAAACATAATGCCTGAGTGGTGGTACCTCTCAAATACCTGAGAATCCACTATACTACCTTCCAATGTTCTTTACCTGGATTGTTCATATATCTGCTCGCAACTCCCACTACTTGTGCAATATCTGGTCTTGTGCACACCATGGCATACATTAAGCTGCCAACTGCTCATTGATAGGGAATTTTGGACATGTAATCTATCTCTTCCTGTGTCTTGGGACACATTTCCTTACTTAGAATGAAATGGCTGGCCAAAGCTGTACTTACTGGTTTTGCATTATGCATTCTGAACCTCTCCAACACCTTTTGTATGTACTCACTCTGAGACAATGTCAATTTGCGATTTTTCCTGTCTCTCGTTATTCTCATACCAAGGATTTGCTTTGCAGCACCCAAATCCTTCATCGCAAATGAATTAGCTAGCTTCCTTTTGAGTACATTTATATCCTGTATGTTAGACCCTGCAACAAGCATGTCATCCACATGCAATAACAAGATAATATATCTTTCATTGTTTAGATTCTTGAAATAAACACAGTGGTTAGAATGACAATCTACTATAACCTTATTCTGTCATAAACCTGTCAAATTTTAAATACCACTACCTTGGAGCTTGCTTCAAGCTATACAATCTCTTCTTCAACTTGCATACCAAATCCTCCTTACCTTTGACCTCATACCTTTGTGGCTGCTGCATATATATCTCTTCCTCCAAATCCCCATGGAGAAAAGCTGTTTTTACATCTAACTGTTCAAGATGCAAATCTTCTACCGCCACTAGACTTAAGATAGTCCTAATTGAAGTCATCTTAACAACAGGAGAAAATATTTCTTCAAAATCTATACCTTTCTTCTGTGCAAACCCCTTTACAACAAGTCTGGCCTTGTACTGCTTCTTGCCTCCTTCTTCTTCCTTCAACTTGTAAATCCATTTGTTCTGCAATGCTATTTTACGAGCAGGTAACTGAACCAAATCCCAAGTCTGGTTTCCAACCAATTAGTCCATCTCCTCATTCATGCCTTGCTACCACTTCTTTCTAGTTTCCACCTGCATTGCTTCTCAATAACATTCTGGTTCACTAGCATCAGTCATTAACAAATAATACATTGAAGGAGAGTATCATTCAGGGAGTCTACTTAACCTGGTAGATCTTCTTGTAGTTGCAGGAGTTTTAGGCACTTGCTGCTGTTCTTGATTTTCTGGCACTTTTGGAACTTCATTTTCTATAATTTCATCAAGTACTATGTACTCTGTGTTTTCCTTTTCTTGTTTGTTTCCCTGCAACTAATCTTTATACATGATTTTTTCATTGAATATGACATCTCTACTTCTAATGATTTTGTGATTTTCATAATCCCATAAACGATAACCAAAATCATCAACTCCATATCCAATAAAGGTACATTTCTTGGATTTAGCTTCAAGCTTTGTTCTATTTTTTTTATCAATATGGACAAATGCTTCACAACCAAATGTTCTCAGAAATGAGTAGTTTACCTTTTTATCTGTCCATGCCTCCTCTAGAATACCACCATCCAAATCACTTGAAGTTCCTCTGTTTATTAAATAAATAGTAGTATTTACAGCATCCTCCCAAAACTGTAAGGGAAACCCTGCATGCAGTCTCATACATGTTGCATGCTCCATGATCATTATGTTCATCCTTTCAGACACACCATTTTCTTATGGTGTTCCTGGGACTATCTTCTCTCTACGAATCCCATGGTATGAACAGTAACTATCAAACTCATTGCTGTAGTACTCACCTCCATTATCATATATGAGACACTTCAACATTTTTCCTTTCTCATTCTCAACCAAAGCTTTCGACTTCTTAAAAGTAGCAAACACATCAGATTTCTGTCTAATGCAATAAACCCAAGTTTTCCTAGTTGCATCATCAATAAATGTAACATAATAATGAGAGACACCAAGAGATTGTACTTGAGCTGGTCACCATACATCTGTATGCACTAGATCTAACTTTTCATTCTTATTCTGTTTCCCAACCCTAAGAAATATGACTCTCTTCTGTTTTCCATAAACACAGTTCTCACAGAATTCCAAACTTACCTGCTTCAAATATGGAAGCAACTTCCTTGAGTGGAGAATCTGCATCCCCTTCTTACTCATGTGGCCAATCCTATGATGCCACAATGTTGTATATGTTCCTGTGGAAGCTAAAGAGATAGAATGGTAAGTATTATGAGGACATAAATACAACGTACCTACCCTGTCTCATTTTGCTATCACCATTGATCCTTTAGTGATCTTCCACCACTTTTCTCCAAATGTAGATAGACAGCCGCCATCTCCCAACTGCCCTGTTGAGATCAGATTTCTTTTCATAGCACGAATATGCCTTACATCTTTCAACAACCAATCAATTCCATTCTTAACTTTTATCCATACCTTACCCATTCCAACAATTTTACATGGCTCATCATCACCCAATAAAACATGTCCAAAATCGCCTGGAACATAATCATGAAAGTATTTCCAATGGGGTGTAGCATGACATGAAGCCCCTGAATCTACTACCCAATAATCACTAGTATTATCTAATGCAAGAATCAAAGCATCTTGTAACACATCACCTGCTACATTTGCTTCCTAGGTAGTTTCCTTCTGTGCATCTCCTTTCTTCTTTAGAGATCTGCAGTCTTTCTTTAGATGTCCTTTCTTTCCACAGTTCCAGCACTCTATCTTTCCCAATCTGGACTTGGATCTTCCCGTTTTGGACTTCCCACGATTACCTTGGCTATTTCCTCTCTCTTTTTGTCTTCCCCTCGTCTCCATTGTCAACGCATTACCTGATGTCTCACCTGTGTTTTTTCTTCGCATTTCCTCGCTAAGAATAATATCATCAAATTTCAAGGTGTTTGAACTAGAGACAGAGTTACTTACAGCCATGACCAAGCTATTCCAGCTTTCTGGCAATGAACACAAGATTAGAAGAGCCCTAACCTCATCATCAAAGTTCGCACTTACAAAACTTAGTTGATTTGTAACCGTATTAAACTCATTTAAATGATCCGTAACAGCTCCACCTTCAGACATCTTTATATTAAATAAACGCTTCATTAGAAATACCTTGTTGGAGGCCGAGGGTTTTTCATACAGCTTACCCAATGTGCTCGTCAAACCCTCCATTGTCGTTTCTTTTGAAATATTGAAAGCCATTGACGAAGCCAGGCTCAGTCGTATTGTTCCCAGTGTTGATGTATATGTAACTTCAGAATGTATTTCACATATATGTATATTGTATTCCTATAGAGATTTTATTATTCCTCTATACGGAAGTGTTTGTATTCCTATAGAGATGTTATTATTCCTCCATATGGAAGTTTCGTCATTTATATTGTAAGTGTCGTAACTTATACTTGATGGGTTATTATACCACCTTGTTGGGGTCGGCTCTGTATAGGCCATGTGGGTCAAAGGGTTATTAGACCACCCTATTGGGTGTTGGCCCAGTCAGCATTATGTTAAGTGGTTAAGTTGAGGCCGACCTAGTTGAGTAAAGGTCAAGTCAAGTTAGTGTATAAAAAGAGAGTGTGTCTCTCTCATTTTACACATTCTATTCTCTCACACACTCTCAGGAGAGTGGTGCACTTATGAGGAGGAGGCTCTGCTGCTAGGAGAAGACTATCTCTTGTATTCTGGTTGTATCATTGCTCTATCTATCTCTGAGGAAGTTATTGGGGTTTTTCACCTTTATGGTTTTCCCCAAGAAAACTTTGTGTCTCTTGTGTGCTTGCATTATTGTGTCCATGATTGATATGCTGTACATTTGCTGTACATGTTGTTCTCTCAGTTAAGATCCTAGATCAGATTGAAGTAAATTATGAAAATTTAACATGGTATCAGAGCTAGCCTGAAAGAATGCATGATATGGCATGTATGACACTTGTTGCACTTACGATGCTCGGGCTTGATATAGCAAACACCAGTCATCGTAGCACTTTCGCTATAAATCCATTTTGATGAAGTTTTTGGATTTGAAACTTTTACAGGTCGAATATCAGATCCCCTTGTACCTTGTGTCCAAAGGACAACCTCTAATTTGTTGTACTTTCTGATTTATGATCTGTACAATATAGGGTTTCTGCCTCTTCCAGCTCTGAGTCAAAATCAGGTGACCTTGGGAAAAAGGTCATAACTTGGGCTAGGAAGCTCCAAATGAAATTTTGTAAAATGTGACAGGTCATACACAGACTTTACTATCGCAAGAAAATTTTTCAGAGGCCAAAGTTGAACAAGTGACGCGTGGAAGGCCGTACAAATTCGCTCTCCTGTATTATCCCATAAACAGGTCACGTTGTGACACTTGGCATAACTCTCTCTCAGAGAATTCAATTGAGTCCAGACCTATCGGGATGGAAATATAACAGGTTGGGATATCTTAAGAAAATTTTTCAGACCTTGTGGATCGAAAAGTTCAGAGTTACACCAGAAACAATCAAGTACATATTTCTGTCAAAACAGAATTATTTTTGAGCACCTTCATTCATGGCTTCCGTAATTTAGGGCTTCGGAGAAAATTGGAATTTTGGAATTCTGTGACCACGGCTGGAAGCTCCTCAGAAAAATTGAAGCTTAGAGCTTTGAATCAAATCTTTTGGGTGGGTGAAGCTCCGGGAAACTCAAACCCTAATTCAGGGTCCTCCCCAGTGAATCCGGAAATCTAAAAGGCAATTTTGAGGGGTTAAACTTTGCAGTTTTCAAATTCTGAATATACCAACTTGATCAGCTCATCAAGGCGCATATTTCTATCCTTTCGGAAGTTTGAAATTCAAAGTTTGAATTTTTGGGGTTTCTTTGACAAACCCTAATCCAGCTCCAAGTCCAGTTCTTGCAAATCAAGTGGATTGGGTTAATCCTAGAAGAAGATGGATTGGTCACCTGCATAAATGAAGAAGTTCCTGTCTCAGAGGGAGATGAGGCTAAGGCCTTCCATAAGAAGATTACAAGCAATCTTGACAGGTATGGCTTACAAGTATGTTTCGAATTCTGTTCATGGTTAATTTTATGATATGTTTGTCTTCATATCATTACAGTACAATCTTGATTAATTACTAGACTTGTCATATGACCTTAATAGAAGATATTCGTTGATTAAGGTTTTGACACTTATGATTGTACTAATGCATTGTGATGTTGTATGAGGTTTATGTTGCTCGCTAACATAAAAGGTGCACCAAGAAAGTCAAATCATATTCTACTTCAAGAACATATGATCATGGTGACATGAAGACAAAGATTCATTCATTGTCATGGATCACATAGAAGATCTACTTTCGAGGTATGTATAACTTGGTTCTACAATGGTTAACTTATGAGACATGCAAGATACTAGCACAAGTCACTAAAGAGAACCAGAATACATTATGCAGGTATGTTAGACATAACTAGCTAGCATGCTAATCCAGGTATGTTTTTCCTATATCAAGCTAGAATCCTACCTTGTGTTAGGATCTTATATTGTTGTGTTGTTAATAATGATCATTCATGAAGTCACAGGTTTGAATAGTCATGGTTGTATGCATATTATGTTTCTTAACATAATTGATGATATGACTAACCAGAAGAATCATGAAGGTATAGGTTTGAGTAATCACAAGTTTATGCATTGATGATTTAACTAATCAGAAGAGTCCTATGATCAAATAAGAATATGCATGAGTAAAAGAAGACTTCCCTGAAACCTTGAATACCAATGTTTATTATCTGTGAATGATCATGACTATACATGTTTAAGATTATTGTGTTTTGATAGTATTAAGATTATACTAATAAATGTGTGATTATGTATGAGACCTCAAGGATAACACAATGATGATACTAATAAGCATGCATAGTGGTTAAGGATGGATACAAGTTCAAGGACAGGTAATCCAGGAAGAAAACATCAAGAGGGAGCACACTCCAGTTGTTCTTGCAAGAAAGCAAAGGAGCACACTTCAATAGTTTTTGCAAGGATGCAGATATTCAGAGGGAGTTGACCACTTCTCAGAATCCACATCAGAATGGAGTTGCAAAGATTCAGAGGGAATCCACCTAGCAACCAAACAAAGATAAGTATTTGAATTGTCATTTCTTACATAATGTTATTCAATGATGTATATGCTTATGTTCCTAGAATTAGGTTGTGTATTATGCATATTAGAATAGTTGCATTGATGAACAATATACTACTAATATACATGGGTAAGTGGCCTATGGCACTGTACAACATTCCATTGCTACTTATCGAGAATGAAACCTCTTTGCTGACATGTTAGGAGTTGTGCACACTCTTAACAATGTTCTGGTATATATTGGAAGGCATCTAGAAAGTTACGGAATATAGATAAATGTTGTATTGAAGCATTGGCTAAGATAATTGCATGACTGCATGACATATTTCTTTATGTGTAAGAATTTGTTTTGAAAACTATGAGATGTTTTCTAATCATGCAATTTAACTTGTTGTGTAGGAAAGATCGTATACCATCACCTACAAAAGAAGGACTACAACATTTGTTCAACAACAAAATTATCTATTGAAAATATTGAAGATATTGAAGTTCCCAGGATCTGGGAAGAATGCCATGATCGAGGAGTACCAGTCGATCATGAAGATGTTTGGGATGTAGTCCCAAAGGGTAGTTTGTAGTGACTTCCAAGAGGATCTACAAGATCAAGCATGCTGCAGGTGGTAGAATAGAGACTTTTGCTCCTGTAGCCAGATACACTTCCATTAGATCCATACTTGCTCTGGCTGGAGTGATGAAGTGGAAGATACACCAGATGGATTTCAAGACATCCTTCTTGAATGGTGTAATTGAAGAAGAAGTGTATGTGGAGAAGCCACTTGGTTCTGAGACACATGACAGGGAGTCATATATGTGCAGAACTTGGTATGGTAGTATACACAACTTTCTATCCAGTTTGGGATTTACCAAGAATAAAGTGGATTCCAACCTTTACTACAAGGTTGAGGAAGGAAATCCAGTGATACTACTATGTGGATGACCTGTTTGTAACATGTGAGGATAGATTGATTGCCGACATTCAGCGGAAGCTTGATGCCGAGTTCGAGTTGAAGAACTTGGGGATGATGCACTATTTTTTTTTGGCATGGAGGTGTGGCAGAGTGCAGATGGAATCTTCCTTGGACAAGAGAAGTATGCAGTAGAGATCCTGAAGAGGTTTGGGATGATGGACTGCAAGGCTATGGCCACACCTATGGCATCGAACCTGAAGCTTCTGTGTGATGCTTCATTTGAGCCGGTTGATATCACTATGTATCGTTAGATGATTGGGTCCTTGATGTACCTGAAGGGTACAGTTGATTATGGGCGCAGGTATGATGCGAATCAAAAGTTTAACCTGTAGGGTTATGTTGATTCAGATTGGGCAGGTAGTGTTGCAGATAGGGATCAGGTGTGATCTCTTGGTTTAGCAGAAAGCAGTCCCGCGTAGCACTAAGTACAACCGAAGCAGAGTATGTTGCGATGGATGAGCAAGTTGTTGATATATTGACCAAGCCATTGGCCAGAGTGCAGTTTGAGTACTTCAGAGAGAGGCTTGGTGCACTTCTGATCGAGGTTCCTTCCAAAGGGAAGTGATGAGTCCGGAAGATGCAGATGCACATGAGATTTTATGACATGGTTGATGTGTTCTCCCTTGGTCGTGATGTAATTGATGAGCTATTTTTCACATGGTGGTAGATGTCTTCTCCCATGGTGAAAAAGTAAGGGCTGGAGCCCTCCCTGAATGGTGGTAGATGTGTTCTCCCATATCGGTGGTGTAAGTGCTGGATGATGTGCATCTGGGATGTGCTTTGTGGATGATGAGATGATCTGAAGAGGATGATGCTTGTTATGATTAGTTGGCTCATTGCATCATGTTGGATACTTGTTATGATCAGTTGGATCATTTATGTATATATGCATCATGTTGGATGCTGGATATGATCAGTTGGATCATTTGTATGTATTTTGTTTATGCATCATGTTGGATGCTTGGACCATGTATCTGTATATGTATCAGGTGGATATATTGTATGATCAGGTATATCATGTATGTTGATATGTATCAGGTGGATACATTGTGTGGATCATGTATCTGTGTATGTATCAGGTGGATACATTGTATGATCAGGTAGATCATGTATGATGATATGTATTAGGTAGATACTTGGTATGCATCAGGTGGATGCAGTGTATGATCAGGATGATCATAGATGACGAGCTTCAGGATGTTGCTCCAGATGACATGCAGCAGGATGTTGCAGTGATGATGATCAGGATGATCATGTGTACATCAGGATGATGTATGATGAGTATCAGGATGATACTTTGTGTCCATGGATTAGGTTGTGTAGATGAGCATGTCTGGGAGATCCTATAGGTCAGAGTTATGTACCCGAAATAGCTTGGGATTCTCTTTCGAGACATTGCTCTGGGAGGACATGTAATTTGTGCCCTGGGAGATCTTCAGGTCGGAGTTGTGTACCCATAACATCCTAAGATGCTCTTGCAAGGTTTTGTCCTATGGCATGTAATTTGCTCCTGGGAGATCTAGACAGGATGAAAAAGGCCTTAGATGCTTCAGCCAGGTTTTTCCATGACCACATGTAATTTGCTCCTGGGAGATCTGGACAGGATGAAAAAGGCCTCAGATGCTTCAGCCAGGTTTTGTGGTGGACCACATGTAATGTTCTCCTGGGAGATCCGACATGTAGAGCTGTGTGCTCATAACAGCCTGGGATGCTTCAGCCAGGTTTTGTGGTGAGATCACATGTACTGTGCTCCTGGGAGATCCGACAGGTAGAGTTGTGTGCTCGTAACAACCTGGGATGGTACCGCCAGGTTTTGTGATGCATGTAATAAGTCTTGAGAATTCCATAGTATGGCCAATGATGATGAAGACCTGCAGGTGGTGGGCCTACATCCAGTATGAAAAAGGACTGGCTCTGTAGAACTTCCTATGACGAGTAGATTCAGAGATTGATTGAGATAGCAACAGCAGTGACGATGATGATCACTTGATGACGATTATCCAGTGACGATGATCCAGAGAAGAAGACTTGTGCTAGAAGACATGTGTCGAGAAATACTTCCTAGTTAAGAGGGAGTGTTGATGTATATGTAACTTCAGAATGTATTTCACATATATGTATATTGTATTCCTATAGAGATCTTATTAGTCCTATATATGGAAGAGTTTGTATTCCTATAGAGATGTTATTATTCCTCTATATGGAAGTGTCGTCATTTATATTGTAAGTGTCATAACTTATACCTGATGGGTTATTAGACCACCTTGTTGGGGTCGGCTCTGTACAGGCCATGTGGGTCAAAGGGTTATTAGACCACCCTATTGGGTGTTGGCCCAGTCAACATTATGTTAAGTGGTTAAGTTGAGGCCGACCTAGTTGAGTAAAGGTCAAGTCAAGTTAGTGTATAAATAGAGAGTGTGTCTCTCTCATTTTACACATTCTATTTTCTCACACACTCTCAGGAGAGTGGCGCACTTATGAGGATGAGGCTCTGCTGCTAGAAGACTATCTCTTGTATTCTGGTTGTATCATTGCTCTATCTATCTCTGAGGAAGTTATTGGGGTTTTTCACCTTTATGGTTTTCCCCAAGTAAAATCTGTGTCTCTTGTGTGCTTGCATTATTGTGTCCATGATTGATATGCTGTAGAATTTTTGTACATGTTGTTCTCTCAGTTAAGGTCCTAGATTAGATTGAAGTAAATTCTGAAAATTTAACACCCAGATCCTTTCTGTCAAGAACCTCCCATTCTTCATCCTTCATAGCCGCCGGCTACTTTTCTCTCCCTCCCAATGGTAGGAATAGATCCTTCTGGTACAGATAGTCCTCCATTTGCATCTTCCATAACTGGAAGTTTTGGCCGTTAGACTTATTGACCTTAAACTTTCCTTCTTCCGCCATTGCTCCCACTCGAACCAGAAACCCTAGCTTCCTGCGGGTTTATCTTCCAAATAGACCTTTGGCTCTGATACCAATTCTTAGAAAAACAGGATCGTAGAGCAATAACAATAAACAGAAATGCAAATATAATCACACATACACATTACAAGAGAGACACAGATATATCGTGGTTCACCCAACTTGGGCTATGTCCACACTGAAGTTTCCAGTTCTTATTATTATTCCATCCAGCAAAGTGAAGGGATACAACCTGTAGCACAGCCACTGCACTTCCTATTCACTATCTCACAGTCTCTCTTCTTGATCTCAGAGATCTTTACAATGCATAAAACCTAATACATCAACTCTAGCCGTATTACAATGTATTTATTTTATAAGGGAAATACAATGGGAAAATACCATGGGATACCCAACACCATGGGCCCAAAATCTGTTGGCAAAAAATAACCCCAAGGTGGGGGAATGAGTGTACAATTCCCTGGGTGCACGGCTAAGACAATATCATCTATGAGACTGGAATATCTGGCTCCACAAGCAATAGGAAACCCAGTCAAGAGATCAACATAACAGAGAAGGTAAAATATTGATAGTCCACTAGTTAGTGCAATGCTTAAAAAATGAGAATTGCAAATGTTTCACACCACAACCTGCAAATTTACCAATTTTATATCATGTAAATCCAAGTATAGACATAGAGAGCTCATTTTTTCTATAATATTAATAAATTAAACTCCATAAAAATGTAAAATCGAAACACTTTTGTGGGTGGACTCCCCTACCTTCCTATCAAAACAAACACCTTGGTTCTAGTGAGCTAAGAAATATTGATATCTTAGGTTTGATTGAATCTCAGTACCCACATAAACTCCAACCTAAAAAATGAAGAGTTAGATCTTTTACTCGAATGCCTACAAAAAATACAATACAATTGTTCAACTCTGGAACTCCTGATTAGCTACATACCTTAACTTAAAGATGAAAAAAATTATATAAAATCAATGCAAACCAAGCCTAAACAAGCTATTAAATTAGGATTGATCAAGGCTAGTAATCCAAAGAGACTTCCATCGATATTATCATTGGTACACTATTATCACATTTAAGAAAAACTTAGGTTCATAATCACTATCAAATAAAAATGGAGGGTCCATAAGTTTTAGGTGGGCGTGATTTGATCCCATGATTTGGAGGTATGAATCCATCCCACGATTTGTAGGTTATTCCTCATCTGACCCAAATAAAATAACCCCCAATATTTATATTACTATTTTAAATTAAAAACTCCCTTGACCCCTTATTATAGTTCAATATATTTTTGAGGTTTTAAAGAGTATTCAAACTCCCAATATGAATGTAAGTGATATGACATTTCCTCGCTAGTGAACCCCCAATGGATAAATTACTTTTTGAATATGAAGAAATTGGGTATTTTGCATGAAGCGACATGTGTCGTGTCACGTCCCCTCCCATTCTACCAGCTAGATGGAGAGGATCGTGAGGTTAAACCGGGAATCTAGCCCCATAAATTTTAAACCACTAAGCATTCACATAATACAACAGAGATATAAGGATGCGTAATTATTTGTTTATACACAGCAGAGGAAATTTCAACTACTCATTCACCATACATTCAAGATATTCATCAATTAAGCAATTGAAAGATAGCACAAGAGAATACTTATCTTAAACCAAGTAGTTCTCGAGCAACCAGCTACGCTTCTGCAACGTTCCACCCAACCGTAGGCCAATGTGCTCCTCAATCTCTCAGCACCATTGCCACCCCCGAGCTGGGCATGATCTCCACAAGGAAAAGGGGAAAACAGGCTCTCACATAGCAAAAGGTATATCAAACTCAGCCAAGCCAATCAGCAATTGGATTTCTCAGGCTGTTAAGAGATGGGTGCATGCATCATCAAAAGCATAAGTGTTGGGCATGAGAAAAAATGCCTATACGGTGAAGTTCCCAACAGTGGGTTTCTACCAGTTCCAGAAAAACGTGGGTAGACTCAAAACAAATTGGCCACTAGGAAAAATCGACTAGGCGAGCAACCCATTTCAGAAAAGCGCCCCAAGGGCAAAAACGACCTCTCCCTCAGTCCAAAATCGCATCCCTCCTTCCCCAGCTGCTCCAAAATACCAAAACGAGTTTCTGGGCATGGAAAAACGCAGGGTTATGGCCAAAAACGTGAGGATAAACTTCAGGGAGCTCCAACTGCGTGAGAGGAAGAATGGCCATGGGTGAAGAATGGCTTTTGGGCCAAATTTGTGGGGGTTTTCTTTCCCAACAAGCAAAAACACGATTTCCCAAGTTGATGGCTTGCCCATGCATGAAAATTGACAGCCATACCTCTCCCATCCCAAGGCATTTATTGTCTCAACCAATTCTTGGAAGAATTAAATGATTGGGTGCATGAGACCAAATGGGTAGTTGAGAGTTCATGGGCTTTCTCATTGACACATGGATTAAAACCATTGGCTCAAGGGTTCGGTTATTTTCCCTCCCTCTTCCTTGTAAAGATCATGCCCCCATCTCTTTTGTTGCATTGCGTAGCTGGTTGTGGGGTTTTCATTAAAATTGCATATTTACATGGTGTCCGATTTTACATTGTGCACTGCTAGCACAAGAACCATATGCATCTATTCTAATTGCCGATACATAAAACGATAAGTCAGTGGCGGGGCCTTGGCCTTGAGCTCCTCGCCATGATTAAATGACAATATTTACATCATTTACAATATTAATGCAATAGGGTTAAGCTGGGGACGTTACATGTCGCATGGGAATTTCCTATTTAAGGAAGGATTTAGGGATGGGTAAAGGACCCAGTTTTTGGATGGTTATCATAATCTTGAAAAATTGAGTGACTTGCTGCTATTAGGGTTTGGCTAGAAATTCTTGTCGGGGGGAAACCCATTGAGGAGTTTCTTGAATGGTGTGTGTGAGCTCCACGACCCGAAGCTTGGGGGTGGCCATGCGACTAAAAGAATGAGCCTATGGTTGGGTGGCAAAGCTAACGGTTGCTTCGCCAATGGTTAATTTAGCTTCGTTGGAGGGATCCTACGGAAGATGTGGATGACATGCACAAGATGGATCGGATTAACAACAAGTTCTCCTTCGACAATGGTCACTAGCTATGGTCAACAAGTTATGGTTTGGTTTTTTCTATATTTGCTAAGTTATCCAGTTAATTTATTTTATTTCTCTAGTGATTATGCTATCTAATCTGTTTTGTATTAGTCTGTTAAGTTTCAGGTTAAGCATGGAAGGACCCTACAGTAGGGCCCTAAAAAAATAATGTGGTCCATGCTTGCAATGGAAACAAACATTGTTGAAGTATATTAATTAACTCTTCCAAAACATCCATCACACACATGCAATGAAGTAGCTTAAAAAGATATTGGAAGAAACATAAGGTGTTGCATTTGTTAACATGAGATAGCCACCAACTAAGGCTCTTCCTCAACCATTACTAAATGGATTATGAGGTTTCCTTCAAATGGAAAATTCCAATGTTAGCAACTTGCAATTTTATATCATAGTGAAAGGTCAATGGTGTTTATGGTCCACCCTTTCACCAATATATTACGGTGTTCATGTTCTATATTTTCATTAACCTATTAGTAAATTTGATGAAGATTTTTATGATCATCATGTTTCAATCATGATAATTGGTTGGATTAAATACTAAGTCGTTTCCTACATATGTTGAAAACACCAGGTGGACCAACCAATGTTGGTAAACATCTCATTTACATCCTAACAAACGGCCAATAATGCCTACATTCACACCTTTCATAAACTTATTAGCTAGCCATCTGAGGAGGCCTGTCATCATCACGTTGCAAACATGATAGTTGGGCGAATGAAAAACAAAGCGTTTCCATACTCATTTTGTACGGGTCCAACAAAATACTCTACTAACTATTGTAGGTGGGGATATAAGGTATTTTCTTTGGATCTACAACAATTGTTTTTGTTTATATAGGCCTCAATTATTGGCCTAAAAAAAGCCACTTGTAGCTATCGATACGCTTGAATTTGGTGTTTGGTCCACCATAATGGTAAGAAAATAATCATCATCATAATCACCATTTCACAATACCACACATAGAGGCATATAAGGGGATTACATTTTATGTGCCCCAACTGGACCTCTGTGTTGCATAATTATAGATAACCGAATGATTCAATCACTATGACATATAGGGTAGGTTTAATGCGAACACTTGCACGATAGATCAAAACAATACACAAGCATAGGCTTCAATAAACAATAATTCCACTTATTCTACGAAGGAGTTGAATGCTACTTATTTTAACATTACTAAAATAAAGGCCCATTCCATTCAAGTATATACCTTCTTAAATTCAATTTGATGAAGATAGCATCCAACCTTGATGTCATGTACACCCAAATTTGAGGTGCATTCAACCATTGGAGTTAGAACATCTTGTTCCACCCTCACACATGAGGCTCAAAGCACTTTACCACTCAAGGTAGCCCTATATGAAGGGAGTTGTCTAATCTTGCAGAAAATTTCTCTCTAGTTGTCAAAATATTGCTAAACATGTGACTAGAAGGAGTACATGTTTATTATAAGAATAACTTACTCTATTGATGAAGCTCAAAGCACTCAACCATTCTATCTAGCCTATCAGGATAAAACTTGTTTGAAACATCTTGTCCCAACCTCATGCTCAAAGCTCAAGCACTCAACCACTCAAGCAAGCCCTACATTAAGTTCAAAGCACTCAAACACTTGAGCTAGCCCATTCAACCAAAAAACATTTGGAAGTTCTTATCCCTCCATCATGAATGAAGCTCAAAGCACTCAACCACTTTAGCTATTTATCCATCAAGTTCAAAGTACTCAATGCATTCTTTATATACAATGAACAAATCATTAATATGTGTTAGTAATTACCGAATAATTTGTTCACTATATAATCTATCAACTAAGTAATTTGTTCACTACATGAAATATCAACGAAGAAATTAACAATGAGGACTTTTGGGGCAGGTTCTAAAAAGACCCGCGGTGATTTAAAAACCCCCCCTAAATATGTTTTTGAAGGCGGTTATTTAAAAACCCCCTAAAAGTCATGAGAATTCTCATGACTTTTGGGGGAGGTTCTAAAACGAACCCCCCTAAAGGTGTTATTGAATGTGGTTATTTAAACCCCCCCGCAAAAGTCATGAGAATTCTCATGACTTTTGGGGGGGGTTTTAAATAACCGCCTTCAAAAAAACCTTTAGGGGGGGTCTTTTTAGAACCGCCCCCAAAAGCCTTGAGAATTGGAATTTTGGGGGGGGGGCTTTTAAACAACCTCCTTCAAAAACACCTTTTGGGGGGGGTCTTTCAAAAACCTCCTCCAAAAGTCATAAGAATTGGACTTTTGGGGGTGGTTTTTTAAAGACGCCCCCCAAAGGTCAAATTATGAAAACTTTTGGAGGCAGTTTTTAAGAGCCACCCCTAAATCCCCAAAAAAACTTTCGGGGCGGTTTTACCAAGACCGCCTCAAGTGAAAACCGGCCCTAAAGGGGTAAATTGTTGTAGTGATGGCAAGTTGAAACTTATGTATAGTGAAAGGGTGTTCGAATTAGATGCTGAGGAGAAAGAGAGTCCAGTCCTTCCTCCAGAGATGTTTTGTAGCAGTGGTGAAAGTAGATATCAACACTCTAAACAAAAATTTCAAACACAAATTTCATACAAACATTGCTTCACACAATTTGATTTCAATTGGAAATATTCCCAGAGAAAGAGCGACCGCTCTTTCTCCAAGTTGTCTATTTTTACTAATCCCTGACCCTTCTTCTACCCATAACTCTATTCATAATAGTATTAAGAATCCAAGAAGGGTCGGTCGATCCTTCTTGTGTTGGCCATTCTAGATATAGGTGAACTGATGGATATGGGTGTTCACAATTATCTACTAATCGAAGGGGCACATCCCTACTATTTACAGCAGAAGTTGAAAGTCTAGAATTCTCAGACTGGCCTTCGTAGATTAATTTTTTTTACACTAATCTCTTAAACGAAGGGTCGGTCGATGTTTGTTGTGGTAAGTATTCTACCAGTTTTTATCGTTATGGATATAAATGAATTGACCATCTATCCTTCTTAGGTTGAATAATTTTACAGTGCTTCTCACAATTTGCGTGCAAGTGGAAATATTCTCAGAGAAAGAGCGACCGCTCTTTCTCCAAGTTGTCTATTATTACAAATCCCTCATAAAGGAAGGGGCGACCGCCCCGTGTTGTGGTAAGTATTCTACCAGTGTTCACCATTATGGATATAAATGAATTTTACATTGCTTCACACAATTTGCTTGCAAGTGGAAATATTCTCAGAGAAAGAGTGGCCGCTCTTTCTCCAAGTTGTCTATTTCTACAAATCCCTCATAAAGGAAGGGGCTACTGGCCTTTCTTTTTCCCATAACTCTATTCATAAAAGTTCTAGGATGCAAGAAGGGTCGGTCGATCCTTCTTGTGTTCACCAATCTGGATATAGCTCAATTGCTGGATATGGGTGTTCACAATTATCTACTAAGCAAATGGGCGGATCCCTACTATTTACAGGGGAAGTTGGAAGTCTAGAATTATCATCCTGGCCTTCGTAGATTAAATATGTTTACACTTCACTCGTAAATGAAGGGTCCGGTGATTATTGTTGTGGTAAGTATTATGCCAGTCCTCACCGTTTTGGATATAAATGAATTGACGGTCTAGCCTTTGTAGGTTGAATAATTTTACATTGATTCGCAAAATTTTCTTGCAAGTGGAAATATTCTCAGAGAAACAACGATCGCTCTTTCTCCAAGTTGTCTATTTTTACAAATCCCTCATAACGGAAGGGGCGACCAACCCTTCTTCTACCCATAACGCTATTAATAATAGTTCTACGATGCAAGAAGGGTCGGTCGATCCTTCCTGTGTTTTCCAATCTGGATATAGGTTAATTGTTGTATAAGGGTGTTAAAAATTATCTACTAAACGAATGGGCAGATCCCTAATATTTACAGCAGAAGCTCAAAGTCTAGAATTCTCATCCTGGCATTCGTAGATTAAAACTTTTTACACTTCACTCGTAAATGAAGGGTCCGCTGACCCTTGTTGTGGTAAGTATTCTTCCAGTGCTCACCGTTTTGGATATAATTTAATTGATGGTCTAGCCTTCGTAGATTGAATAACTTTACATTGCTTCGCACAATTTGCTTGTAAGTGGAAATATTCTCAGAGAAAGAGCGGCTTTGTCTTCTTTCTCCAAGTTGTCTTTTATCCCAATTGCAGATGGAAGAAACATTAAACCGCTCAAGTTTAAATTCTCACTTTCACAATTCCGCAACCGAATTAATAATTTTCCTATCAAAATTAATGGATTTTTGTGTGTTGCGGAAAACATAGATTTTCTCCAAACTTTGTCCTTTTCGAACCCCACAATCGGCTCGCAATGAGGATTGTGGATTCCTTGGTCATTTGGATTTCAAATTATTTCATTCTGCAACCCACAACCCGCAATTACGGATTGTGGGAAATTTTGGTTCGTTTATATTTAAAGTTGCATTTCTGCAAGTAACCGTAATCCGCATTGCGAATTTCGGATTGCGTAAATCATGTACATTGTTGTAAATAATCAGTCCCGCAACTCTTCTTCCCCCTTTTTCATTTTAAATCATGTCTAACCACTTTGTCGAGGAACATATGATGACTACTTATGATCATGATACTGCCCCTCAATTTGTTTTCTGAGGTCCTGATTAGGGATAAATCTAAAGAAGAACATAGTCCAAGGTTTTAAATTACAGGAAATTGGAACTCTAGCTTGAAGAACAAGCTAAAAGGGATGGGGAAAAGAAAGATGCACAAAAGGAAAACACTCCCTTGATGTTAACCTACCAGGATGAAGGAAAATGTAAAAACCTTGTGGAGGATGTCCTGCTGCAGAAATGAAGATTTTAATTCAGTCAGCTGTAGAGATAAAGAAGGAATTGGCACACTTGTCCTCAGTGGTTGATACTCTGGTGGTTGCTGCAAGCACTCCATAAAAAGGATAGAAATTTCAAACCCCCGTGTATCATATACCCATATCAAACATTGAAGATAGTGATGCAGAAGATGAAAGGCTCCCAATCAGATCTCTTTTCCATGTTGTGTCTATAACACAAGGGGTCACTGAAGTCTCTCAGGAAATTGCTGATTTGCTTGATAGCATTGTGATTGATGATCTCACTCCAGAGGTCCATTGATGATCTCTTTGTTATGATTTAGTCCAGCTAATAATTTTCCCTTTAGAAAATTCATTGATTTTTTTGTGCTTTTGTGATTTGCGGAAAGCACAAATTTTCTCCAAAGTTTGTGCTTTCTGCAACCCGCAATCCTGATGTGGATGAGTTGTCAGAAGTTTGGATTAGTTTGATTTCGAAATCCCTGTTTTATGGGAAGTTTACCCTTTGTATCTATTTTGTAATTATTATTTAAGGGAGGGAGAAAATCACGGAAAGAGGACTCGAGATACTTTGATTCATTAAGAGATTGTAATTTTTTGTAGCCTTAAAGAAATACAATTAGTTTTCTCTTGATATATGTTTTGTTAATTTATCAAATTTGTTTGATTGATGTTGAAATACACTGTTTTAGTTTGCAATAACAATTAATACATTGATCTGTAGTTTAGATGTGTCTTTACTTATGATCCATGTTTTCATGTTTTAAATGAATTCGTTTATTTAAATCATTTATCTATTTATGCAAAGGATGAACATATGTTATTAAATTAATGCCAATTTTTCAATTATCATTTTATAACAGGATAATCTTGTATGTGCTTCAATCTTTAAGCTACAATCATACTGTTGGCACCAGTTTTTCCCTAGACGATTTGAGGGGTTCAAGTCCATGAAAGGAGGGGTAAGGCCTCGGTTATTGAATCAGAAGACCCAAGGGGTGTCTAGTGGGATCTATGGATATGAATTTGTAGCACGGGAATGAAATAATCAAATATCCTAAGCTTTAACATTACTTATGAGGGAGAAATTATAAAGTCCCACTCAATGTTATATAGGGGCACAGATGAAGGGTGTAGATATGTGGCGACAAAAATTGACGGTCATAGGTGCCCTTCGCAAATTAATATGGAGTGGTTTTAGCGGGGGCAGAGTGTGCTAGCCCACAAGCAAATTGGGAATCAGATCAACGGGCATAAAGGCAGATCTACGGTCGTCAATTTGTTCGTGATTTCGAAGTGTGCGAAAAAACTAACTTTCCAAATCTGTGAAATTTTGGTAGGCCCCGAGGAAACGGTGTAGATTTGGTGGAGTTAAGATCTACGGTTGAATATTTGTTTGTAGATTGAACGTGCACAGAGCATCGACGTTTTCCAAATCTGCGAACATGGTAGGCGCTGCACCTTTTGACGGTCAAGATGTGGGAGAGAGCGAGATCGATGTTGGACAATGGTTTCATCGATCTAAGGTACATGGAAGGAAACACTTGAAGGATGAATTCTTCAGAAGGCCCTGGAGGTCAAACAGGGACATAGATCCATGGCCGAGAGTAGATCTTACAAATGGACAGCTTGAAAAACCTATTAGGTGCAGAAGATACAAGGATGATAAGGGAACAAAAATAATATTAAAATACATGCTTCACAGGGATCTGGATATTATTCATCTGGTGCATTGGAAAAAAACAAGAGGCGACTGTGCAGAAGTAGCCAACTTAGCTAGATTCCCAGACTAGGTAGGCCTCCTGTCTCCATACTAAACTATTTAAATGGATGAATTGAGTGAGATAGAACCCCCAGGTTTTGAATACCAGAGGATAGGTGATTTGTTTGAGGATAATGATGCTGAGGTTTACGACACAGTGTTGATAAATAGCTCCATTGAGATAGTTGAGTATAGGTTGAAGTTGATTAGGGAGGGGAATATTGATGTACATAAAGTTTACCAGCCGTTTTTTCATTTGTTTGCAATCAACCAAACCCCAAATTGCCTCGAGGTCGTCGACTGGTGCTCCACCAATTACACCTCCTTTGAGAGGGTGATTGTGGGCACATCCAACTCTAGAATCCTGTGCCAAGTCAACCCCCTCACTGTCGGGAAATCCCTGTCTATCCCAGATGATTTCTGCCAGAAATACAAAGAATGCACGAAAGAATCTCTAATTCAATATTTTAGACAGGCCCTAGCTGAGCTTAAGCAAATTTTCTTCCATTCTAGCCTGCTGCCTAATGTCTCCATCCAGGACCAACCTCTCCCTGGTGAAGTCATTCTGTTTAGATAAGATTCCAAATGTGTTATAACCATGTTGGCCCAATTCCTAGGATTACATACAGACCAATATATCTCTGAACCTTTGATAAGCCTGCTTTTTGTCATGAGCACATGTCCTCTTGAGCCTTAGGATCCCATTCAGTCCATCCAATGTTCCTATCTTAGGCTTAATGTGGCCCTAGTTGAGAATATTCATTCTCAGCTAGTGGATTTCTCCATCCAATGAGCACATGTCCTCTTGAGCCTTAGGATCCCATTCAGTCCATCCAATGTTCCTATCTTAGGATTAATGTGGCCCTAGTTGAGAATATTCATTCTCAGCTAGTGGATTTCTCCAAAACTAGAAGCTTTAGATTCTAGTCATACATTTTGAGAATGTTTCTATCCCTTAATGAAGAGAACTTACAGATGCCTGAGCTGATGCTCACTCGGGAGACACTCACAGACTACACTCAATTCATGAACAACATCATGTTTGAAGTCCACAATGTTATCTTTCAAAGGAAGCTGCCATGGGTATTAGCAGAAATGAAAGAGATGATGTAGCCTTCTCCAGAGAAGAAGATAGGCGACTGGTTCCTCTCAGAACACAGCACAACAATTAGAGTTTATGGGTTTTCCCATGCACCTTATGTGCTGTCAGCTTTTCTAACCCCTAGACTATTTACATTAGAATTCATTAGGAAAAAGATGAAGGTGGAAGTTGAGCATTTCCTTGAGGACAAGAAGGCCTCAGATATCACCTTTTCATGGGTTGTAGGCCCACTCATTGTTTAAAAAAAGACTGCCCTTCCAACCATTGAAGGTATGATGCGAGACATGGGGCTTCAAACCAAGGCTGCTATAAACTATGACTGTTGGAACTATGATTTAGTTGTCATTGATGGTTGGAAAGAAAACAAGGCGGGTGACTCAAATAGCTACGACTGAAGTCAGTTTACCGAAGCTGCGACTCAGAAAGATATGAGATGTGACTCAGATAACTATGACTCAGATAGCTGTGACTCAGACAACTGCGACTCAGACAAACTGCGACTTAGACAGCTACGACTCAGATAGCTGCAATGCAGATAGCTGCGACTCAGAAAGCTACGACTCAGACAAGCTGCGACTCAGACAGGCTGTGACTCAGACATGCTGTGACTCAGATAGTTGTGACTCAGACAAGCTACGACTAAGACAAACTGCGACTAAGACAAACTGTGACTAAGACAACTATGACTCAGACAACTGCAACTCAGACAGCGACAACTCAGACAGCTGCGACTCAGACAAGCTGCGACTCAGACAAACTATGACTCAGACACTATGCGACTCACAAACATTTATTTCTTTATTAATTAGTCAATTACAGCATGTGAGTTATGGAATTCAAAGAGACAGTTCAATTTTCAAATTAGAAGGTAAAGAGACAACTTTAGTTTTAGAATTGGAACATCTGGAAGTTAAAGAGACTGAGGCATATAACTTCAACATCTATAAAAACCAATCGAGTAGAACAAAATGGGTGTGAGAATGGAGAGGAAGAAGAGGATCCGTTGCTGGTTGAAGAAGATGAAGTTATGATTCGAAGAAAACAATTCAGAAGAAAAATGTGTGGCTCGATTTAATGAAGAATAGAATGCCCAGAAACCCAAGATGTAGTAGCAGATAACAAAGATGAAAAGGGTATGTACTAATTCTATATCTGAACCAGTGAAATATAATTGACTGAATAATTCTTACATAGGGTGGAACGGAGGTGCTAGGGAGGATTGGTTTCTTCTGTAAATTAGGTTGATGCTTGAATATTGGGAGTGGCTGCTAGAAAAACATGAGAGTTGGCATTCTCAACAAGTTGCAGCTTGTTAAACAGAGGTTGTAGCCTCATCTTGATGTGGTGCTCAAAGATAATTGATGTACAAGAGTTGAAGACTGCTTATCATTCTAAGAAGAAGAGGTTTTTCCCTTTATGGGTTTCCTCATGAACATCTGTGTCTGTGTACATCATATGTGTGAGTGATGATTACTAGTTATTTGCTTATCTTATTCATTATCTTGACAATGATTTTGTGAATGTTAATAAAATTTTAAAAGGAAAGATAAATTGATTATTGTTATAATTACAACTAATTCACCTCCCCCTCAGTTGTAACAACTTGAATTGGTATCAGAGTGAGTTCCTTTTATTTAAAGGTAGACCTGTGAGCTTAAAACATGACTAGTCACGATGGAAATTCAATCAATAAGGCTCCTCTGTTTGATGGGAAAATTTTTCCTTTCTGGAAGGTTAGAATGCGAACCTATCTTATGTCCTTAGGTGCTGATGTATGGGATGTAGTTGAAACTGGATATGTAAAGCCCATTGTACTAGCCACCAAAGATGACAAACTGGAATTTACCTTTAATGAAAAAGCAATGAATGCTATTCTCAGTGGTCTTGCAGAAGCTGAATTTGTAAAAGTTATGCATCTTGAATATGCCAAAGGAATGTGGGACAAACTTATATGCAGTTATGAAGGGAATGATATGTATTAAGATGCAAGGATATGACAGCTATAGCAACTCACAATCAAACTCACAAATATGTTGCAAAGAAGAAGAGAAGGAGACACTCAATGATCACTCATAAACACAGTAGAATAGAATATAATCTCAGTATTATACAATGAATAAAAATGTAAGTGAATGAATACAATAGAAAAATAAGGTGCATAATATAGGATTCGAATAGGCCAAGTAGGGAATTCGAATTCCTAACTCAGAGTGTGGCTTGAATGATAGTGGATTCATCATCCAGTCAATGTATCATTCATCAAAGGTAACAGTCATTCAACTGAGTCTAACTAAGTGATGTAGGAACTAACTGAATGAAGGAGGCTCAGTGGAGGGTCCATGAGGATTCTAACTGAGTGAGGTAGGCATGAACTGAATGAAGGAGGATCAGTGGAGGGTGCATGAGGAGTAAACTAGAGTCAAAATGGGAAAACTAGTCTCACTGGAGGTCTATCGGAGTGAAATAGTCAATGGGGGAGTCAATCTAGCCTCAAATCAAGGAAGAACTGAGTGATAACTGACTGGTACGTGAGAAAGGCACCTAACTGGCTGTGGTAGGTGAGAAAGGCACACTAGCCATGAAAACGGCTGGAGAAGGGTGCATTTGGTAGCTGGGAGCCCCCCTGGGGGCTGTAGACAGGCTGTGGAGACCTAGAACCAAGCTCTAGGAGCTGGGAGGTCCACCATGATGATGACTGGATGCATGTAGTGGCATGCAAATGCATGTAGCATGCAGTTTTGCATGCAGGAAAAGAAGAGCTGGAAGCAAGCCCTAGATGCTGGGGAGACCACCATGATGATGACTGGATGCATGCAATTGCATGCAAGTGCATGCAGCATGTAGTTCTGCATGCAAAATACAAAATGATGGGGAGAATATTCCAACACCCCCCGCAAGCTATACTATGAGGAAATAACTGAAGAATAGGGCCCTGGTAACTAAGAGCAAAGGTCCTCCTGTAAAACAGCAAGATAGGGCCCTGCTTTCTGAGACCAAAGGTCACCCCATACAATCAATCTAAAATCAAATAAGTGAGGAAAGAGGGAAAACCCAGTGGAAAGAAATCCCTCCCTCAAAATAGACTGAAGGTGCTAAAGTAGCATATCATGACTTAACCCTGAAGGAGGCAAGTGCCCTTCTTTTCTAAAGAAGGATCGATCGATCTGCAATGGATTAGTAATGTGAGAAGGATGAAACCTTCCATGCTGAAAATCTGATCTGGTTCTTCTATGATCGTGTGGATCACCAACCAAATCACCGGCAGATCGGAGTGTAGCAGATGCCCATCGAGGAAGAGGAGGAATATCAAGTGAGAGATCTTCAGGTTCTTGTGGATCTGGATCTCCCATTCGCTCATCTTCATTATTGATTGCTAGACCTTCAGGTTCTTGTGGATCTGGATCTAGCATTCTATCATCATCATCCTTAGTTGCTAGACCTTCAGGATCTTGTGGATCTGGGTCTAGCATTCCCTTTGAATCTGGAACAAGTGAAACTGACTCATGCTCACCATGTGCAAAATATGAAACTGAATACTCATGAGCAAGTAAAACTGACCCATGCTCATCATCTCTTGACGAAGGAGAATAATCAAAAATGTTGATGTCTTGAAACTGCTCTAGAATATGTGAGTAGTCCTCCTTGGAACCATCATAACTGTAATCAATGGAAGAACAGGAACTATATGATGATGGATCTTCATTTAGATCAAAGGAGGAGGTCCATTCTGTAATGGGAACTGTTTCATGCATTTTTACTTCTTCAAGATTCCTCTTTTTCTCAATCTCTGTTGGTGTATCAATACCTTTTGAGAGATGAATGAAGTGAGAAAACTCATAGAGTTTGGACTTATGATTTGCAACTCCTTTGGAAATCATTTTGCCTGAAACCATGCTTTGTACCTCGACTTCATATGGAGTAAAGGTCACCCTTTTTGGCTCTCCAGTATGAGTCATCTAATATACTGAGAGGATATTGGGTGCAAAAGAAGGAACATAAAGCACATCCAAAAAATATCCAGAGTCAAGATCAATTCTTCCAATACCTTGAGAAGGGACTTCTAAATTATTGCTCATTCTGATGGCAGGACCACTGAAGCTTTCGAGACTAGAGAAAAGTTCC
The DNA here is from genome assembly GCA_027924585.1 of Larix kaempferi. Classification (NCBI taxonomy): domain Eukaryota; kingdom Viridiplantae; phylum Streptophyta; class Pinopsida; order Pinales; family Pinaceae; genus Larix; species Larix kaempferi. The sequence goes on from BSBM01000110.1 coordinate 3,912,103, forward strand.
TTGGAGGAAACCATCTGACAAGATGCTCCTGAATCTATGATAAGGGAAGGACTAGTTGATGCAGATGCTATGATAGCATTACATCTTTCCTTTCCTTTGGATCTAGGAGATTCAAAATCTTTCTTCCTTGCACATGCTGGTACAGGAAGGTTGTTCTCTTCAGGTAACTTTGCCATCAAATCTATAGTCTTTCGTATGCAAGCACTCTCAGGATGAGGCCTTCTATGAGAGTATGTGCACTCTGTGTTTCCCTTTTTGGAATGTTTGTCCTTCTTAGAGTACGAAACTCTAGATGATTGGTATGTAGGCCTTGTATCACCAGGAATTTCTAGATTTCCTATATTATTCGCTATCTCTACAACTGTAAGGGCTGAATCCAATTTGGGTATGATCATTCCCATTGAAATCAACTTCTCATCCTCTTGGGTGAGAGATTGTGTGAAATCATCAAATGAGGGAAACTTCCATCTTGGAATGGACAACCTAGCTAACTGGAAAGTAGAGACAAAAACTGAGAAATTTGCTCCCAACTTTGAGAGAATGGTAAGTATAAGTTGCTTATCTTCCTTCACTATCTCATATCTTTTCAACTGTGATATCAAGCTTTTGAACTTGGTTAGAAAGGCATTGATAGAATCGAAGGTGCTAGGACTCAAACATATGAGCTCATTCTCCAATTTGTGTGCTACCATATCATCTTTTGGCCCAAAGATATATTCGAGCTTGTTCCACACCTCTTTTAGAGATGTAAGATCAATGACATGAAATTCCAGTTCATTAGAAATTGAGAGAAGGAGGAGACCAATTGCTTCATCAAGCTGATCCAAGTACTTGGACTTTTCAACTACACTGGTGGGTTCTACCATCGTTCCGTTGAGTATTCTCGAGAATCTCTTAGATCTCATGAAGAGAGCCATATTGGATTTCCACTCAACATAGTTGGAAGATGTAAGGTTTAGATCCATCTGAATAGATAAAGTCGAATAGTTGAAGAAGATTCCGAACGGGTGAATAAACCTACAAAACAATAAAAGATGTGCTGATGGAGAATGCTACACTTCGACTAAACACTACCTTAAGGACCCTTGGCACATGGACTAAGTCCTTCACACCTGGAAAGACCTCAATGGATTTCTCCAATGAAATCAAGTAATATCACCAGGATTTGCTGTGGAAACTCAAAGGCTTCTGGTGCACAAATGAAAGATAGCTGCTCAAAGAAATGTTGCAACTACTGCAATTCAAATAGCTGCTTCCTGCTCTGATACCATGTAATAATATGCAAGGATATGACAGTTGTAGCAACTCACAATCAAACTCACAAATATGTTGCAAAGAAGAAGAGAAGGAGACACTCAATGATCACTCATAAACACAGTAAAATAGAATATAATCTCAGTATTATACAATGAATAAGAATGTAAGTGAATGAATACAATAGAACAATAAGGTGCATAATATAGGATTCGAATAGGACAAGTAGGGCATTCGAATTCCTAACTCAGAGTGTGGCTTGAATGATAGTGGAGTCATCATCCAGTCAATGTATCATTCATCAGAGGTAATAGTCAGTCAACTGAGTCTAACTGAGTGAAGTAGGCACTAACTGAATGAAGGAGGCTCAGTGGAGGGCGCATGAGGAGTCTAACTGAGTGAGGTAGGCATGATCTGAATGAAGGAGGATCATTGGAGGGTTCATGAGGAGCTAACTGGAGTTAGAATGGGTAGACTAGTCGCACTGGAGGTCTATTGGAGTGAAACAATGAGTGGGGGAGTCAATCTAGCCTCAAATCAAGGAAGAACTGAGTGATAACTGACTAGTAGGTGAGAAAGGCACCTAACTGGCTGTGGTAGGTGAGAAAGGCACACTATCCATGCAAAATACTGGAGAAGGGTGCCTTTGGTAGCTGGGAGGCCCCCTGGGGGTTCCAGACAGGCTGTGGAGAGATAGAACGAAGCTCTAGGAGTTGGGAGGTCCACCATGATGATGACTAGATGCATACAGTGGCATGCAAATGCATGCAACATGCAGTTTTTCATGTAGGAAAAGAAGAGTTGGAAGCAATATCTTGATGCTAGGGAGACCACCATGATGATGACTGGATGCATGCAATTGCATGCAGCATCCAGATCTGCATGCAAGCATGCAAAATACAAAATGATGGGGAGAATATTCCAACATGAGAAAGTAAAAGATGTCAAATTGCATACATACAGGTTGAAATGTGAACAACTAAAGATGAATGAGGATGAGAATGTTAGTAAATATTTCCTAAGGGTTTAAGAGCCTGTGAATGCTCGGAAGGGCCTCAGTGAAACAATTGAAGAAGAACCCTTACTTCAGAAAATTTTAAGATCTCTGCCTGATAAATTTAACCCCAAAGTTTCAGCAATAGAAGAGTTAAATGATCTTAAAACTCTCGCCATTGATCAACTCCTAGGAACTCTAACTGCTTATGAAATAAGGATTAGTACAGATAAACTCATCACTAGAGAAGCATCCTTTGAAGCAGATAAGAATATTGATTTTGGAGCAGATGAGATTGAGGAAAAAATTCTAAGAAGATTGAAGAAAGGATCAGGTAAATATAGAGACAAGCTACCCTTTAAATGTTTTAATTGTGGTAAGATAGGTCATTTTGCCTCTAAATGTCCTCACAAGAAAAAATATCAGAATTATGATGATGAAGATAAATACAAATTTAAGAAATACAATAAAAAGAAAAGTTTGTGTGCAAATGATGATGACTCCTCAGAGGATATAGATAGCAATTAATCTTGTGAAGATAGAATGAATGATTTTATGCTTATGGCCATAGAAGATCTTAATGATGAAGAAGCTATGATTGACATGGAAGGTGAATTAATCAGTGCTTTAGAAGAGATTGACAGACTCATACTAAAGAAGAGAAAACAAAAACATTTGTTGATATAGCTTGAAAAGAATGGTAAAGGAACAAGTGAAGATTTTGTGATGTTAAAATTAGAATTAGAAGAAGCAAAGAAAATAGAAGACACTATAAAACAACAATTAGCAGAGAAAAATTTGAGATGTGAAGCTCTGGAAGAAGAAGTAGTAAAAGCTAGAAAAGGTTTGGAGAAATTTCAACCTTTGTACTACAAAAATTTGTCAAGTATCAAAGCCTCAGAAGAACTGAATAGCATCCTGAGTAAACAAAGATATCCATTGATAAAGACTGGCCTAGGTTATGAAAGTGGTTCAAGTAGCAGACAGTCAGATGATGATCATACCCTGCTAACCAAAATTAATAAATATAAGTTGAGATCTTATCAGGAACATAGCCAACAAAAGACAAAGCAATCAAGCCCAGAAAGAAGACCAATATTTAGGTACCAAAATTTTTCTATGGTTATTGCTATTATTGTTCTACCTTTGGTCATAAAATTGCAAATTGTGGAATTAAATTTAGAAGTATGCAACTATGAAAGTCAAAGAGTCAGCTGCTACAAAACAGAGTTGGACAGTCAGTAAGGAAACAAGGATATCATGCAATTCAGTCCACAACTAAAAGAAGAACTGATTATCAACATATCAACTCTTTTGATCTATTAAATAATGAGCAAGAATGCTTTGTTTGTCATAATTTTGGACACAAAGCTTCAGACTGTCATTTAAGGAGGTACAAAACAAATCTGAGAATAAATTGTTAATATTCAATATGCTAAGATAAAAAATATCATCATTGTATTTCATTTCACAATAATAGCATATACAGGATCACTGAAAGAACAACAAGCACAACAAAAACACAAGAGACACAAATTTATCCTGGGAAACCCTAATGGCGTAGAAAACCCAACAAATCTTCCTCAATATAGATGACTACCAAATACAAAGATGTAAACCCTAGACATGAGCTCCTTCTCCTCCATAGTAGATCTCTTCCTCACCTCTGCGCTAATCACAAGTGAGTGTAATGTGAGTTAAATGAGGAACACACCTCCTCTATTTATACACAACTCCGACTTGACTTTTACACTAAGTAGGTCGGCCCCAACTTAACTAATTAACATAATTTGATAGGGCCGACCCCAATAGGGTGGTCTAATAACCCTTTAACCCACATGACTCAAACAAGGCCGACCCCCACTAGGGAAGTCTAATAACTTAAGTTGCCACATTATCCACAGAGGAATAAAACATCTCCAAATATACAATAAGGTCTTCACGGAGGAATGAAACATCTCCAAAATAATAAAGTACAAATATTATATTCTTAGAAGTTACAATATTTCAACACTCCCCCTTAATGAGAAGGATATCATAACAACATCTGCAGGAGCAAGGAGTCATCAACTACATGATACATGATACATCTATAAATCATTGGAAGCTTTCTTAATACATCATCATTAATAACTCAAATAGTTACTGGAACATAATCAATACTGGAACATCAGCATCATCAGTATTGAATCTTCATCTTCTGCAGCACTCGATTAGCTACAGCATCATCATCATCTGGATAACCTCGATCTTGATCTACAGCATCTGGATCATCTCGATCTTAGCAGCACAATATGCAATACACATGATCCAATCTAAGATGATCAATCCTTATCAATTTTACACAAGTCTCATGTCTATGGACGATGAAATCTAGATCTACTTCCAGGATGATCAATCCTTATCAATTTTAGAAAAGTCTCATGTCTATGGACGATGCAATCTAGATCTACTTCCATGATGATCAATCCTTATCAATTTTAGACAAATCTCATGTCTATGGACGATGCAATTTAGATCTACTTCCAGGATGATCAATCCTTATCAATTTTAGACAAGTCTCATGTCTATGGAAGATGTAATCCAGATCGACTTCCAGGATGATAAATCCTTATCAATTTTACACAAGTCTCATGTCTATGGACGATGCAATCCAGATCCACTTCCAGGATGATAAATCCTTATCAATTTAAGACAAGTCTCATGTGTATGGATGATGCATTCCAGACACATACATTTTGAACTAAATGTTCAGGGACGATGGAGTCCTATCATCAATTCTCGAAGACAGATGTTTACGGATCAATTCTGGGACCAAAGTCCGGGGATGATACAATCCCCTCTCATCCACTAGGGACCACATTCTCGGAGACATTTGTCTACGGATCAATTTTGGGACCAAAGTTTGGGGATGATACAATCCCCTCTCGTCCACTAGGGACCACATTATCGAAGACATCTATCTACGGATCAATTCTGGGATAGAAGTCCGGGGATGATACAATCCCCTCTCGTCCACTAGGGACCACATTCTCGGAGACATCTGTCTATGGATCAATTCTCGGACCGAAGTTCGGGGATGATACAATCCCCTCTCATCCACTAGGGACCACATTCTCGGAGACATCTGTCTACAGATCAATTCTGGGACCAAAGTCCGGGGATGATACAATCCCCTCTCATCCACTAGGGACCAGATTCTTGGAGACATATATCTACGGATCAATTCTTGGACCGAAGTCTAGGGATGATACAATCCCCTCTCGTCCACTAGGGACCACATTCTTGAAGACATCTGTCTATGGATCAAGTCTGGGACCGAAGTCCGAGGATGATACAATCCCCTCTAGTCCACTAGGGACTTCTTTCTCTGAGACATATGTCTACGGATCTCTTTTAGAACATGTGTCCAAGGATGATACAATCCACTTGTCAGCTTAGACCTAGTGTAAGGACCATTCACTGACCTCATTGTTGATATCACCGATACAGGTATCCACATCATCGACCTCACTGTCAATGCAGGAAATCTCATCATTAGTGACCACATCACTCCCCCTTTCGAGGAGGGTCCTTCTGAACTACACCAAGCTTGTCTCGAAAATACTCAAGCTTTACTCGAGATAGAGGTTTGGTTAATATATCAGCAACTTGTTTGTCAGTGCTTACATACTCGAGCTTTATAGCTCCTTTCTGCACCATATCCCATATATAGAAATATCGGATCTCTATGTGCTTTGACTTATCATGGAACACTGGATTATTTGTCATCTTGATACAACTCTGGTTGTCACACAAGATCACAGTGGGGTCCATCTCTAAGTCAAATAGTTCTGATAATAGTTTCTGAAGCCATACCGCTTCACAACTAGCAGAGTAAGCAGTACTATATTCTGCTTCAGCTATGCTGAGAGCCACACTAGACTGCTTCTTGCTAAACCACGGGATCATGGCATATCCCAGACAATAACATCCTCCCGATGTTCTCTTCCTGTCTGATACACTTCTTGCCCAATCAACATCTGTGTAGCCATACAATATGAAGTCATGATCTCCAAGATAACATAGATCAAAGTCTATTGTACCCTTTTGGTACCTCATCACATGCTTTGCAGATATCAGGTAAACACGCCTAGGTTCCACTAGATACTGACTCAAGTTGTTCACAGCAAAGCATATATCTAGCCTAGTATTCGTCAGATACATCAATGACCCAATAATCTATTTGTATAGAGTCACATCCACTAACTCTGATGAGTCATCAGCTAACAACTTCAATTTGGAATCCATGGAAGTGGCCATGGCTTTGCATTCCAACATGACAATGATTCCTTTTGGCCTTGCTATACTTACATACCTAGGAAGTAATGCATCAATCTGAGATCTTTCATCTCAAATTCTGTAGCTAGCTTCTTCTTGATTTCCATGATTTGTTTCTCATTCCCTTTCAGAAAGAGATCATCCACATACAATAATAGTATCATCCATAACCTTAAGGTAAAGGTTAGGATCAACTTTACTTTTGGTAAAGCCCAAGCTTGTCAAGAAGCTATCAATTCTCCCTCTGTGACTGAACATCATTCACACTCTGCATTGAGTGATCTTCTACATATCTATCTGTTCCATCTCTCGTCAAATGGGTCTACTGATATGAGCCTCAAGATCATTCGAACTCTGTGGTGAGTTCATTCTTGCATCCATCTAAGAGAAGAATGTCATCTGTATATAGACACCATCTTCAACCTTGTAGCAAAGGTTGAAATCCGCATCACCCATGCCGATCACTAAGATCATCAAATGACTATTGATCCTGGGTACCCATACAGATCTTTCTTCAATTACATCACTAAGAGAGTGGTCTCATCTAGCCACTTGGATCAAACATCTCGTCATGATCCTCTTCCTCTTTCTAAGAGAATCTTCTAGCCACGAGCCTTCTATATTACGTTTGATTTGTAAGTCTTCTTGTTGAACATTCATCACTTGTTCAGTGTTCATCATCCTTCTTTTGTACATCATGTCACATGATCTTTCCTACAAATCAAAGTTAATTACATGATTAGTAATACTTCATAATCATCAAATCATGTTGACATGATAACCTATAATGCATATAGATATGATTCACATAGTTATGCAACTATCTTCACCAATACTTTGGCACAACACTTTTCCATATCATATATGCATACAGTGGTTATCTAGATGCCTTCCACCTCTACCATAACATAATATCAAGAGCGAGCACATCTCTCAGCATGTCAGCAAAGAGGTTTCATTCTAGACAAACAACAATGGAATGTTTGTCCAACTTACCCATCATATGCATATTAGTAGTATATTGTTCAATGCTATATGAATGCTCACACTATGCATGATATATTCTAGGAATACAAATATGCATACAAGCAATATCATTTACTATTTAAGAGATTCAAATAACAACTCAAATACTTATCTTTTATGTTGAGTGGTTTCCTCCCGCTTGATCTCTATATGTCTTTGAACTTCTATTCATTATGTACGACTATGCATGCTTAAGCGTGCAAGAGTGTCATCCTCATGATCTCATACGTAATCATGCATTCATTAGTATAATCTCAATACTATCAAAACATTATGTATGGTCATGATCATTTCATACACAGGTATACTTACCTAAGATCCTAACACAAAGTAGGATTCTAACTTGATATAGGAAAACATACCTGGATTATCATGCTTGGTTATGTCTTAACATACCAAACAATATCTTCTTTGTTCTGTTCAATGATTTAGAGACCTCGTGCTAGAACCTGCATATCTCATAGGTTAAGCATAGTAGAACAAAGTCATACATACCTCGTAAGTAGAGCTTCCATGTGATCAAATATTACGGATGAGTCCTTGTCCTTATGTCATCATGGTCATAGAACTTGATTTGTCTTTCGTGATGTACCTGTATCTTGTTAGCAGACAACATCATCCTCGTACAACACCACAAGTGCATTAGTACAATCATAAGTGTCATAACCTTAATCAATGAATGCCTTCTATCATTCACATGCATTCATTATCAAACAATCATAATTGTAATAACCTTAATAACATGAAGACAATCATATCATAAACTTAATCATGAACAGATTTCAACACATACGTGTCGATATTTCTTGTAGTCTTCTTATGTAAGGCCTTAGCCTCACCTCCCCCTGAAACTGCATCTCGAGATGGAATAGGGTTTGTCAGAGAAACCTTAAAAATTCAAATTTTGAATTTCAAACTTCTGAATGGATGGAAAGATGTGGCTTTCTGTGCTGATCAAGCTGGTATACTTAAATTTTGAAAACTGCAAAATTTAACCCCTCAAAATAGCCTTTGAAACTTCTGGATTCACTAGATAGGACCCCGAACTAGGGTTTGATAAAGCCCACCCTTATTCCCAATAAAAAGGTTCGATCCAAAGCTCTAAACTTTTATTTTCCTGAGGAGCTTCCAGCCGTGGTCACAGACTTGAAAAATTCCAACTTTTGTAGAAGCCCTAATTTCCCACCTTTTCGATCAAAATCCCAAACTAGGGTTTGATCAAGCCCGACCTTCTTCCCAACCAAAAAATTCGATCTTGGTCTCTAAATTTCAAATTTGATGAGGAGTATTCAACCTCGGTCTTCGACTCTAAAAATTCCAACTTTCTCTGAAGCCCTAAATTCCTGTAGCAGTGATAAGCCAAGAATGAAGGTGCTCAGAATCCAATTATGTTTTGACAGAAATATGCACTTGATTGTTTCTATTGCATCTTTGAAATTATGAATCCAAGGGGTTTGAAACATTGGCCTGTGGTATTGTGACCTGTCGTCGTTCCAACCCCACAGGCCTAACCTCAATTGGATTCTCTGGGAGATATTTATGCCAAGTGTCACAATGTGACCTGATTATGGGATAAACCAGGAGAGCGAAATTGTACGGCGTTCCACGTGTCACTAGTTAAACTTCGGCCTCTAAAAACCTTACCTGAAAAACTACAGTCCGTTCTCTACCTATCACTTTTGATGAAATTTCATTTTGGAGCTTCCTAGCCCAAATTGTGACCTTTTTTCCTAGGTCACCTGTTTATGACTTAGATTTGGAAGAGGGAGAAACCCTGGCTTGTACTGATCATAAATCACAAAGTATAACGAATTAGAGGCTGTCCTTTGGATAGAAGGTACAGGGGGATGTTATATACGACCTGTAAAGGTTTCAGATCCCAAAACATATCGAAAATGGATTTATAGCGAAATTTCCATGATGACAGGTTTTTGCTATATAAAACCCTAACCTTCAAATTGTCGCAAGTGAAGCAAGTGTCGTAAGTGCCATACATTGCCTTCCTTCAGGATAGCTCTGATACCATGTTAATATTCAATATGATAAGATAGAAAATATCAGCATTGTATTTCATTTCACAATAATAGCATATACAGGATCACTGAAAGAACAACACGCACAACAAAACCACAAGTGACACAGATTTATCCTGGGAAACCCTCATGGGGTAGAAAACCCAACAAAGCTTCCTCAATATAAATGACCAGCAAATACAAAGATGTAAACCCTAGACATGAGCTCCTTCTCCTCCATAGAAGATCTCTCCCTCACCTCTGCACTAATCACAAGTGAGTGTAATGTGAGTTAAATGAGGATCACACCTCCTCTATTTATACACAACTCCAACTTGACTTTTACACTAACTAGGTCGGCCCCAACTTAACTAATTAACATAATGTGACAAGGCCGACCCCACTAGGGTGTTCTAATAACCCTTTAACCCACATGACTCAAACAGGGCCGACCCCCACTAGGGAAGTCTAATAACCCAAGTTGCCACATTATCCACAGATGAATAAACCATCTCCGGATATACACTAAGGTCTTCATGGAGGAATGAAACATCTCCAGAATAATAAAGTACAAATATAATATTCTTAGAAGTTACAATATTTCAACATAAATTATACATTTGAAAAGGATAAGGTTTGGAAAAAGAAAGAAAGTGACAAATGTGGATTAGTACTTTCTGCTCAAAGGCAAAAGGATCTCTGGTATATTGACAGTGGTTGTTCTAAACACATGACGGGTGATAAAAATAATTTTTTGTCTCTAAATGAAAGTAAATCAAGAAATCTGACCTTTCGAAATGATGCTCTAGAAAAAATCAAAGGAAAAGGGATGGTAAGATTGAGTAATGGCAGAGGAAAAGCTCAAGACGTGTTGTTTGTACATGGTTTAAAACATGACCTCCTTAGTGTCAGTCAGGTCTGTGACAAAGGGTGTGAAGTAGTTTTTAATTCAAAAGGTTGCAAGATAAAATATGTACCCTCGGGACAATTGATTGCAAAAGGCATAAGGACAGAAAATAATGTTTATGTTTTGAATGAAGAAAAGGAAGAATGCCATCTAAGCAAGTATGATGAGAGTTGATTGTGGCATAAGATACTTGGACATTTGAATTTTGATCATATAATCAAACTTAGTAACAATAGGGCAGTAAAGGATCTTCCAAATATATCAAAGCCATATGATTTGGTGTGTAAGTCATGTCAAATGGGAAAGCTGACCCGCACTCAGTTTAAATCAAAATGTTTTACATCAACAAATAAGCCCCTTCAGTTAGTACATATAGATTTATGTGGACCATCCAGGAAAGAAGGTACAGGAAAAGAAAACTATTTCATGCTGGTTATTGATGATTATTCTAGACTCATGTGGGTTGCTTTTCTGAGAGAAAAATATGAAGCATTTTAAAAATTCAAAGTGTTTAAGGCTTTGACTGAGAATCAAACAGGAAAAAGATTGAAGGCAATAAGGTCTGATAGAGGAGGAGAATTTAGTTTAGGATATTTTAAAGAATTATGTGATAAACATGGGATCAAAAGGGAATATACTATTCCAGGGACTCCACAACAAAATGGAGCAGTGGAAAGATAGAATAGATCAGTTCAACAAATGGCAAGATCAATGATGAATGAAAAAAACATTTCTCAGATTTGTTGCGTAGAAGCAATTCATACAGTTGTCCATATTCTTAACAAAGCGCATCTAAGACCAAGCAGTGATAAGAATCCTTATGAACTTTGGTTTGGGAGACCTGCTACTATTAAGCATTTCAAAATCTTTGGAAGTAAATGCTATATTAAAAATAATGATGAACATCTTTGCAAGTATGATGATCGAGTTGATGAAGGTATCCTTTTGGGATATGCAACAAATAGCAAAGGATATAGATGTTATAATAAAAGATTGCATAAATTAGTTGATTGTATTGACATTAAAATTGATGAAGAAGTCTGAGTTTAAAATGATCAGATAAGCAGTATTGAATCATATGCAGAGAATACAATTGAAATTGAAGATGAAGAGGTCCAAGAATCAGAAAGGGAAGACTTTGAGTCAGACGCTGGAGATGCAAATATTCAGGCAGTTTCAAATCAACAAATAGAAACAAAATCACCTTCTAGAATTGTTAAAAAGAATCATCCTGAAAGTCAGATAATTGGTGACAAAAATAAAGGGGTTCAGACAAGAAGAAAATTGATTGAAGCTTCAGAGCAATCACAGATTGCTTTTCTATCTAAGGTTGAACCCAAGAACATTGATGAAACTAGTAAAGATTAAGATTGGATTAAAACCATGAATGAAGAGCTTGATCAAATTGAGAAGAATAATACTTGGGAACTTGTTCATAGACCTACAGATAAGAATGTAATAGGCTCTAAATGGGTGTTTAAAAGCAAGATGAATGAACAAGGACACGTTGTGAGGAATAAATCTAGATTGGTCTGTAAAGTGTATGCACAAATTGAGGGTTGGGATTTTGATGAAACCTTTGCACCAGTGGCAAGTTTAGAAGCCATTAGAATGTTTCTTGCATATGCTAGCCACAAAAACTTCAAAGTGTACCAGATGGATGTTAAATCAGCATTTCTTAATGGAAATATGGAAGAAGAAGTATATATGGAGCAACCTGAAGGATTTCAACTGACAGACAATCCTGACTATGTTTGCAAACTGAAGAAGACACTATATGGATTGAAACAAGCACCAAGAGCCTAGTATTATAGATTGCATAAGTATATACTGGACAAAGGTTTCAAGAAAGGTAATCTTGACAGTAATTTGTACATCAAGGTTGAAGGTGTTGATTTATTAATTGTTTTAGTCTATGTGGATAACATTATTTTTGGATGTACTAATGATTCTTATGTTCAGTGGTTTGCTAATGCCATGCAATATGAGTTTGAGATGTCAATGATAGGAGTGTGAAATTTCCCACATAAGATCCAAAGAGATGATGTAAACCTCACAATGAAAGAATTTAGGAATAATAGAAGAAGAAACAAGCAATAGAACTTAGATCCAATGAAACTCTGATTGAGGTAGAATAATTACACATGTTACATTAAACTGAATAGTGAACAGGTAAATATACAGTGATGAGTATGAGGATTTGAATTCACTAGGAGGAATTCGAATTGGCCTTCATGCACAGATCCATAATCAGTGGAGAGTCATCAATGCCTAACTAGGAGTCCACCTTCTCATCAGTGAAGTCATCAATGCACAAGTAATGGTCAACCGGGAGTCAAACTGAGTCTAACTGAATGTGTTTGGTGTAGCTGGCACATGGAAGCACTAATATAGTGAAGGAGGCTCAGCGGAGGGCACCATAGGATTTAACTGGAGTCAGAATGGTCAATCTAGTCTCACTGTAGGTCCAGTAGAGTGATAAACTAAGTAAAGAGTCAGTTAATCCTTAAATCAAGGAAATAACTAAAGATAACTCAATATAATTGAATATAACTGGACTGGTAGGTGAAGAAGGCACCCTTGTTATGCAGTGGATCAAAGGAGGGCGCATTAGTCACTAGGAGGGCTAGAAATGATCTGAAAGAAGCTCCAGGGGCTAGTTTGCTGAGGACTAGGTGTTGCGACTGATGACCTAGAATGCATGCAAACCCTAATTTTGCATGCATGAATGAAAATGAAAATGACTGGAAAGCTAATAGGACTAGGATTGAGTATAGGAATATCCTAACACCCCCCCTTAATCCATCATGGGCCCTGGTAACTAGGACCAAAGGTCACCCATACAATAAATGAAATGATAATAAAATACATAACTGTCCATAAAGTGAGGAAATGGGGAAAACCTCATGGGAAAAATACCCCCCCTCAAAAGAAAAGTAAATAACTCAAAGAACCATCATGCAGAAAAGAAAGAAGCTTTCATCAGTGAAAACTTTTGCAAAAGACTTGGCAAGTTGATCCCATGTAGGAAGGTCTCCCACTGTGTGGAGGATGAAGCAAGTCTTCCAGGAAATTTTTCTGTGTCTGAAGCGAATGGAACATGAGTAGTCTTCCCAAAATATGGAAGAGATAACCCCATCATCATGCTGCATCTCTCATGGAGAGATGGATGTCATAATGCAAGGTTGGCATGATGTTGAAGTCTAGTAGTTCTGTAAGAAAATAAATCATCAACTCTGTTCTCAGTAGTAGCAAGGACTGTGTGAGAACATATTTCCCTTGAATCTGGACTAAGAATAGGTGTTGGTTTTGAATCTTCTTGAACCATGATCTCAACATCAAAATCTTGATCTTCTTCTTCACTAGAAGAGGAGTCACAAGAAGAGGAGTCACTGTGATCTTCATCAGAATTTGAAGGAGTAGTTGGAGAGAAAGGCATGAAGTGTGAGAACTCATATTCCTTTGAGGCATGATTAGCAATCCCATTCGCTATAACCTTTCCAGTGGAGATTTCTGTAATTTCTACTATGTTTGGACCAAAAATTACTTGTTTTGGAGATCCTGTATGAGTCATTTGATATACTGACAACAAATTAGTTGTAAGTGAAGGAACAAATAAGACATTTTTGAACTTACCATACTCCATATGAATTGTACCCAAACCTTTGGCAGAAATCTGAGAGTTGTCTCCCATGTGAATGATAGGCCCATCTTGGAGATCCAAGGAGGAGAAGGATTCTTCTTGTGCAATCATGTGGTTGGAGGATCTAGAATCTATGAGGAGGGCTTTTGTCTTTGAAAAACTAGCCATCAATGCATGGCAATCATCAGATCCACTTCCAGAATCAATCATCTTTGCATCTTTTAGAACAACAATTTGGTTTTGTTCAAGAATATTGGTTAGAAGATCAATCTTCTTGTGCATGAAGGCATGCTCAGGATGGTTTCCTCTCTTGTAGTAAGTACAATTAGGTCTCTTTTGTTTGTCATTCTTGGATCTTGAAGGTTTCTTTCCTTTTCCTTTTTGTCCCCCTTTTGCATTCGCTCCACTTGATTCACCAACTAAAAGAGATAGATCTCTGGAGGTTTTGATGGCACCCATTTGAAACAGTTTGTTTTCTTCTTGAATGAGAGCTTCAATAAAGTCATTTAAAGTCGGAAACTTCCATTCAGGGATGGACATTTGAATAGAATGAAAGGTAGATACAAAGACATAAAATTTACATCCAAGTTTGCTCAATATAGAGAGTATCAATTGCTCATCACTTTTAGTGATGCCACATTGCTTGCAATGCAAAACCAAATTCTGAAATTTGGAGAAGAATTCTTGGATGCTCTCGAAATTGCTAGGTTGAAGGGAAACCAATTCATTCTCAAGAATGTAGCCTCTTAGTTCTTCTTGTTTTCCCAAAATACTCTTCAATTTTATCCATAACTGATTTGGAGACTTCAATCCATCAGTATGAAACAATAGATCATCAGATATATGAAGGCATATGCATCCAAAGGCTTCATCCATTTTGTTTAGGTGTTTGACTGTCTTTTCAACTTGATGTGGTATGGCATCTTTTTCCTCAACTATTCTAGTAAACCCTCTTGACTGCAAGAGTACTATCATCTTCATCTTCCATTCGAAATAATTGAAAGGAGTGAGAGGTATAGGAGAAGAAGGAGAATTCGAATTGCTCATCTTGAATGCTTGAACAAGTGCAAATAGAAAGTTGTTGAATCTGCTGCTGCAACTGCTGGAACATCGAAACACCTGCAAAAAAACTCTCAAGAATGGAGGTAGAATATACTCTCAAAGCTCTGATACCATGTGAAATTTCCCACATAAGATCCAAAGAGATGATGTAAACCTCACAATGAAAGAATTTAGGAATAATAGAAAAAGAGACAAGCAATATAACTTATATCCAAAGAAACTCTGATTGAGGCAGAATAATTACACATGTTACATTGAACGGAATAGTGAACAGGTAAATATACAATGCTGAGTATGAGGATTCGAATTCACTAGAAGGAATTCGAATTGGCCTTCATGCACAGATCCATAATCAGTTGAGAGTCATCAATGCCTAACTAGGAGTCCACCTTCTCATCAGTGAAGTCATCAATGCACAAGTAATGGTCAACCGGGAGTCAAACTGAGTCTAACTAAATGTGGTTGGTGTAACTGGCACATGGAAGGACTAATATAGTGAAGAAGGCTCAGTGGAGGGCACCATAGGAGTTAACCGGAGTTAGATTGGTCAATCTAGTCTCACTGTAGGTCCAACAGAGTGATAAACTCAGTAAAGAGTCAGTTAATCCTTAAATCAAGGAAATAACTGAAGATAACTCAATATAACTGAATATAACTAGACTGGTAGGTGAAGAAGGCGCCCTTGTCATGCAGTGGAGCAAAGGAGGGCGCATTAGTCACTGGGAGGGCTAGAAATGATCTGAAAGAAGCTCCCGGGGCTAGTTTGCTGAGGACTAGGTGCTAGGACTGATGACCTAGAATGCATGCAAAATGCATGCAAACCCTAAATGCATGCAAACCCTAATTTTGCATGCATGACTAAAAATGAAAATGATTGGAAAGCTAGTAGGACTAGAATGGAGTATAGGAATATCCTAACAAGGAGAGTTGTCATTATTTCTTGGTTTTCAAATCAGTCAGCGTTCTGAAGGTTTATTTCTCTCCCAAGAGAAGTACTTGAAGGAGATGTTGAAGAGATTTAATATGGAAGATTATTCACCTATTAGCACACCCATGGTTGTTGGATGCAAGCTCAGCAAGGATGATGTATCACCAGATGTTGATCAAAGAACATATCGGTCAATGGTGGGTAGCCTGTTGTATATCACAGCATCTCATCCTGATAAAATGCAAGTTGTTGGTATGGTAGGTAGATTTCAGTCTGCTCCTAAGAAAATCCATTTAGTAGATGTTAAGAGGATATTCAAATATTTGAAAGGAACAATGACTTATGGTCTTTGGTATCCTAGAAATCAGAACTTTCAGTTAACAGCATATTCAGATGCTGACTGCGAAAACTGTTTGGATGAAAGAAAGAGCACAAGTGGAGGTGCATTCTTCTTAGGTGATTCACTAGTAGCATGGCTAAGTAAGAAGCAAGGCTCTATAGCTTTGTCTACCACAAAATCTGAATACATTGTTGCGGCCACATGTTGTACATAGGTTCTATGTATGATTCAAACTCTTGTAGATCTAAAAGTCACATATGTTTAATCTATTCCTCTTCATTGTGATAACACAAGTGCCATTAGTGTTTCCAAGAACCATGTTCTTCATTCGAAGACGAAACACATTCCAATCAAGTATCATTTTTTAAGGGATCAGGTTACAAATAGAGTTTTCCAATTACATTTCATTCCTTCTAAAGAACAGATTGTTGATATCTTTACTAAACCCTTATCCAAAATCCAGTTTGAATATCTACACCAAAAGTTGGGTGTCATATGATATTCCAACTAACTTTTTCACTTTGGAAGGGGGAGTTTGTGCTTATTGCATATCTGATGTAATTCTGAGATGGTTCCAGAATGTTTTCTTTGTTGGCTTCTGAGTTCATCTTGATAGGGGGAGATGTATTGTCATGTTTTGTTTGACATTGATGTCAAAGGGGGAGAAGTTCAGGTAGTTGCTGTAAAATTAGTCACAGTAGATCTATTGAACAAGAATATCAATCACAAAGATGTAAAACAATTTGGAGTAAAAACTGTGCAAGAGAGATGCATCAGTGCTCTGTCTTCCAGAATGGTAGAATTACAATACAATACTGTCACAATGAGTGAGCCATTCGAATTAGCAAAGGAGGTCATTTGAATATACTACATGGCATAGCTTGGCTCCAACTAGGAGTCCTCATCATCAATTAGTGGTGGTCATCAATGCACAAGTCACTGTCATAAAGGTGTCAAACTGAGTCTAACTGAGTGTAATAAGTGTAACTAATGGTAAGTGGCACTAATGTAGGGATGGAGGTTCAGTGGAGGGTGCATGAGGAGTTAACTGCACTCATAATAGATAGTCATGTCTCATGGGAGGTCAATCGGAGTGATAACAATAGTGAGGAGTCAATCTGGCCTCAAATTAAGGAAAGACCGGTGGCTAATTGAAGTGAATTGGACTGGTAGGTGAGAAAGGTGCCCTTCTGCAGTGGAAGGTGAGAAGTGGGCACATGATAGGCTAGGAGGGCTAAATCTAAGTGGAAAGTAGCTCCCGAGTGCTGGGAGACTAGGGACTAGGTGCTGGAGATACCAAACTGATGACTGGGAAACATGTGGATGCATGCAATGCATGCATGCATGTAGAGTGCATGCAAAAGTACATACTGAATGGTGAGATATCCTAAGAGTTGTAGATGACAAGCAGTCGATGATTACACTTAAGCATCATAAATTTTAGGTTTCCATCAATGCCAAAGGAGGATGTTGTTCACACTATGATTTAGTTGTCATTGATGGTTGGAAATCAGACAAGGTGGGTGACTCAAATAGCTGGGACTGAAGTTAGTTTATTGAAATTGCGAGATGCAAGCTGCGACTCAGATAGCTGCAACTCTGACAAGATGCGACTCAGAGAAACTGTGTCTCAGACAGCTGCGACTCATATAGCTGCAACTCAGATAGCTGCGAATCAGACAGCTGTGACTCAAACAAGCTATGACTCAGATGGGGCGTGACTTAGACAAGCTGCGACTCAGATAGTTGTGACTCAGACAATCTACGACTCAGACAAACTATGACTCAGATAGCTGCAAATCAAACAGCTGCAACTTAGACAGCTGCAACTCAGACAGCTGCGACTCAGACAAGCTGCAACTCAGACAAATTGCGACTCAGATAGGCTATGACTCACAAACATTTATTTATTTATTAATTAGTCAGTTACAGCGTGTGAGTTTTGGAAGTCAAAGAGACAGTTCAATTTTCAAATTAGAAGGTAAAAAGACAGCTTCAGTTTTAGAATTGGAACATCTGGAAGTTAAAGAGACCGAGGCATATAACTTCAGCATCTATAAAACCAATCGAATAGAATAAAATGGGTGTGAGAATGGAAAGGATGAAGAGGAGTGGTTGCTGGATGAAGAAGATGAAGCTATGATTTGAAGAAAACAATTCAGAAGAAAAATGTGTGGCTTGATCTAATGAAGAATAGAATGCCCAAAAATCCATGTTGTAGCAACAAAGAACAAAAATGAAAAGTGTATGTACTGATATATCTGAACCAGTGAAATATAATTGACTGAAAAATTCTTACATAGGGTACAAGGGAGGTGCTAGGGAGGATTTATTTCCTCTGTAAATCAGGTTGATGCATGAATATTGGGAGTGGGTGCTTCCTTCTAGTGGGTGCTAGAAAAACATGAGAGTTGGTGCTCTCAACAAGTTGCATCTTCTTAAACAGAGGTTGTAGCCTCATCTTGACTTGGTGCTCAAAGATAATTGATGTACAGGAGTTAAAGACTGCTTATCATTCTAAGAAGAAGAAGTTTTTCCCTTTATGTGTTTCCTCATGAATATCTGTGTCTGTGTACATCATATGTGTGAGTGATGATTACTAGTTCTTTGCTTATCTTAATTATTATCTTGACAATCATTTTGTGAATGTTAATAAAATTTTAAAAGGAAAGATAATTTGATAATTTGATTATTGTTATAATTACAACTGATTCAACCCCCCCCTCTCAGTTGTAACAACTTCAATGACACCCACCATATCATCTCAGAAAGAAGGAAAGAAAGCAATAGAAAGGGTTTTTAACATTTTGAGCTTGCACGTCTGGCTGAGGCTACAAATTTGTTAGAATATCCTGGAAAAGAGCATATGGAGGTAGATGTACAGGATGATTCCACCTCCATTGTACCAAAAGCCACTTATCCACTACCTAGCTGCTCCTGTTAAATTTTCAGTATTAAATCACAATACTATAGGATCTTTGCTGAGAGAATAACATCTACAGTATATCAATGCATGACAATCATAATATGACAAGCATCACAAGCATCACAAGAATCAAAAGCATAGAGACAAGAGACACAGAGTTTCCGTGGGGAAAACCCTAAGGTGAAAAACCCCACAACTTCCTTAGAGATAGAGAGAGCAATGGCTCAACCAAAATACAACCAAATAATACAGAGATAGTCTCCTAGCAGATGATCCTCCTCCTCCTCACTAGTGCGCCACTTTTCAGAGAGAGAGATAGATACTTTTCCGAGTGAGTAAAATAGAGATCTCCTATCTCTATTTATACTCACCTTTTTGCCCAGTAACCTACTGGGGCCGACTTGTCTACTTGAGTACATCCACATTATATTATATATTAATTAGGGCCGACCCCATAAGGTGGTCTAATAACCCATCGGCAAGTACACACACTTGCGACACTTGTCAATCCACATGACGACACTTCCTTATAGAGGAATAACACATCTCTTATAAGGGTACAATAAATATATATATAATACACAGATGAAATACATTCCGAAGTTACATATACATCAACACTCCCTCTTAACTAGGAAGGTATTTCTCGACACAGATCTGCTAGACAAGTCTTCTTCTCTGGATCATCGTCATCGATGCATCGTCATCATCATCGTCACTGCTGCTGCTATCTCATCCAATCTCTGTCTCTACTCGTCATAGGAAGTTCTACAGAGCCAGTCCTTTTTCATACTGGATGTAGGCCCACCACCTGCAGGTCTTCGTCATCACTAGCCATACTGTGGAATCCTCAGGACTTTTACGTGCGTCACAAAACCTCGCAAGAGCATCCCAGGCTGTTACGAGCACACAGCTCTACCTATAGGATCTCCCAGGGCAACGAATTACATGTGACCTCACCACAAAACCTCGCAAGAGCATCCCAGGCTGTTACGAGCACACAGCTCTACCTATAGGATCTCCCAGGGCAACGAATTACATGTGGTCATGGCAAAACCTCGCAAGAGCATCCCAGGACTGATTACGGGCACACAGCCCAACCTATCGGATCTCCCAGGGAAACGAATTACATGCCATAGGACAAAACCTCGCAAGAGCATCTGCCAGATATCCCAGGGCAACGAATTACATGCCATAGGAAAAACCTCGCAAGACTATCTGCAGATCTCCCAGGGCAACGAATTACATGTCCTCCCAGAGCAAAACCTCGAAAGAGCATTTTCCAGATGTCCCAGGGCAACGAATTACATGCCATAGGCAAAACCTCGCAAGACCATCTGCAAATCTCCCAGGGCAACGAATTACATGCTCATCTGCACAACCTGATCCACGGCCACAGAGTATCAACCCGATACTCACCATACATCATCCTGATGTATCCATGATCATCCTGATGTATCCATGATCATCCTGATCATCATCACTGCAACGTCCTGCTGCATGTCATTTGGAGCAACATCCTGAAGCTCGTCATCTATGATCATCCTGATCATCACTGCAACATCCTGCTGCATGTCATCTGGAGCAACATCCTGAAGCTCGTCATCTATGATCATCCTGATCATCACTGCAACATCCTGCTGCATGTCAAGTATCTACCTGATACATATCATCATACATGATCCTCCTGATCATCAATGCAACATCCTGCTGCATACCAAGTATCTACCTGATACATATCATCATACATGATCCTCCTGATCATCAATGCAACATCCTGCTGCATACCAAGTATCTACCTGATACATATCATCATACATGATCCTCCTGATCATCAATGCAACACCCTGCTGTATACAAAGTATCTACCTGATACATATCATCATACATGATCCTCCTGATCATCAATGCAACACCCTGCTGTATACAAAGTATCTACCTGATACATATCATCATACATGATCCTCCTGATCATCAATGTATCCACCTGATACAAATACAAAACATACAATATATATCACCATACATGATCCACCTGATCATACAATGTATCCACCTGATACATATATAGATACATGGTCCAAGCATCCAACATGATGCATATAAAATACATACACATGATCCAACTGATCATATCCATCATCCAACATGATGCGTACATACATACATAAAATGATCCAACTGATCATATCCAACAGAAACTAGAACATCATCCTGATGTTCATCATCCAGCGCTTACATCCACAGCCATGTGAAGGATCCTCCTTCCAACATGCTTGGAATGGCTTCAGCAAATGTGTCCATCACTTCTTCCTCGAAGTGTCCTCGATCTGAATAACGCCAAGCCTCTCTCTGAAGTACTCGAACTTCACCCTGGCTAGTGGCTTCGTCAGCACATCTGCAATCTGCTCGTCCGTCGCAACACACAGGAGCTTCACAGCTCCTCTCTGCACCATATCCCTGATATAGTGGTATTTGATCTCTATGTGTTTCGACCTGTCATGAAACACTGGGTTCTCGGACAGCTTCACACAACTCTGGTTATCACAGAAGATACCAGTAGCTTCCAACGGGAGATCAAATAACTCAGACAGTAGCTTCCGTAGCCATACTGCCTCACAACTAGCTGAACAGGCTGCAACATACTCTGCTTCAGCTGTACTCAGTGCTACGCAGGATTGCTTCCTGCTAAACCAAGAGATCACACCTGATCCCATACTGAAGCAACACCCAGATGTGCTCTTCCTATCTGCAGCACTGCCAGCCCAATCTGAATCAACATAACCCTGCAGGTTAAACTTTTTATTCGCCTCATATCTGAGCCCATAATCCACTGTACCCTTCAGGTACCTCAGAACATGCTTTACAGCAACCAGGTGAACACTCCTCGGATCCGTCAGGAACTGGCTCAATGTGTTCACAGCAAAGCAAATATCTGGTCTCGTGTTCGTCAGGTACATCAAGGACCCAATAATCTGACGATACATAGAAACATCAACTGGCTCAGATGAAGCATCACAAAGAAGCTTCAGATTCGATGCCATAGGTGTGGCCATGGCTTTGCAATCCATCATCCCAAATCTCTTCAGGATATCTACTGTGTACTTCCCTTGACCAAGGAAGATCCCACCTGCATTCTGCCACACCTCCATACCTAGGAAATAGTGCATCATTCCCAAATCTTTCATATCGAATTCAGCTGCAAGATTCCTCTTGGTATCTGCAATCATTCTGTCATCTCCTGTCACAAATAGGTCATCCACATATAGTAGTAGAATCACAGGATTCCCTTCCTCAACCTTGTAGTAAAGGTTGGAATCTGCTTTACTCTTGGTAAAGCCCAAACTAGATAGGAAACTATCCATCCTACCATACCAGGTTCTGGGGGCTTGCTTCAAGCCATACAAGGCTTTCTTCAATCTGCATACATAAGATTCCCTGTCATGTATTTCAAAGCCGAGTGGCTGTTCCACATATACTTCCTCTTCTACTACACCGTTTAGGAAAGCAGACTTGACATCCATCTGGTGTATCTTCCATTTCATTGCTGCAGCCAGGGCAAGTACTGTTCTGATGGAAGTATATCTGGCTACAGGTGCAAAGGTTTCTTCATAGTCTATTCCTTCCTTCTGAGAGAAACCACGAGCTACGAATCTTGCTTTATATTTTTCCACACTGCCATCTGCAGCATGTTTGATTTTGTAGATCCACTTGGAAGTCACAACAGACTTCTCTTTAGGTATTGGGACAACATCCCAAACATCATTCTTCATAATTGATTGATATTCCTCAACCATAGCATCCTTCCATTCTTTCTTTTCTGTTGCCTCTTCATAACTGGAAGGCTCTTTGTTCATGATGTCACAGAGTAAAGCAACATAACTGGTGTGTGATCTGGTTCTCTTCTTTGCTCTGTGTTCTTCTTCTGGAATGCCAAATCTTTCTGCATCATGAATGAGCTCTCTAGCCCATACAGGTTTCCTTTTGTGAGAGTTATCCTCACGGGGTGGATCTACAGGTTCTTGTGGATCTTCAAACTCACGAGCAGTTTCTGGAACTGCTTCAGTCATGGTAGTGTCCTGAAATCTTGTTTCCTTAGGTTCTTCATAAACTTCGGTAGGTGCCTTTCTTGATTTGATGAATGCTGAATTCTCATCAAATGTTACATCCCTGCTGACATCAATCTTCTTGAACCCTGGAAAATATATTCTGTAAGCTTTTGAGCTTTCACTATAACCCACAAAGATGCCCTTCTTTCCTGAAGGATCTAGTTTAGTGCTCTTCTCCTTTGGGACATGAGTGTATACTGGAAAACCAAATATTCTGAGGTGGCTGACTTCAGGTTTCTTACCAGAAAAGACTTCTTCTGGTGTCTTGTTGTCCAAAATCTTGTGGGGTGTTCTATTCTGCACATATACAGCTGTTCTAGCTGCTTCTGCCCATAGATCCATAGGAAGATCCTGGTCATGCAACATTGCCCTTGCTGCTTCCATGATAGTTCTGTTCTTCCTTTCTGCAACTCCATTCTATTGAGGATTATAAGGAGCAGTCAACTCCCTCTTAATCCCGGAATCACTGCAAAGCTTCTTGAAGTCATTTGAGGTGAATTCTCCACCATTGTCAGATCTGAATGTCTTGATTTTCTTGTCAGTTTGATTCTCCATCAAGGTTTTGAATTCCTTGAATTTATCAAATACCTCATCTTTTCCCTTCAAGAAGTATACCCAAGTCTTCCTGGAGAAGTCATCAATAAATGATACATAGTAAACATACCCACTTAGGGAACTGGATGACATGGGGCCACATACATCTGAGTGGATGATTTCCAGGATGTCTTTTGCCTTGCTTTCACTGCTTGGGAAAGCCTTCTTAATGTTCTTACCTTTTGCATATCCTTTGCAAACACCTTCATGTTTGGTCTTGATTTCAGGAAGACCTTCTACAGCCTTGCTTGCAATTGGAAGTGCTCTATAGTGCATGTGAGCAAGTCTCCTATGCCAAAGTTCACTGGGCTCCATGGATTCATGTACCATGGCATGTTCAGGTTGACCCTTTAATTTATACAAGCCTCCCTCTTGCTCTCCAATCACTACTGCATCATCAATAGTCTTTCCCTTTGGCCACATTAGAACTTGGCCATCAACAAATGCAACCCTCATACCTTTTGCATCTAAAGCAGAGATGGAGAGTAAGTTTTTCTTGAGCCCAGGTACATAGAGGACTTCCTTCATCTTCAGAGATTTTCCAGAATCTAGGTTGTAAGAGGATTCACCACTTCCTTTGATTGGGTATTGATAATCATCCCCAAGTTTCACCTTATGGGGTGATTCATGTTCAGAAAGGTTCACAAAAGATTCCTTGAACCCAGTCATGTGTTTGGAAGCCCCACTATCAATCAACCAATCATTACAACCATGGGAGATGGTACCAGTGAGTGCAGAGATCAGAACATACTCTTCTTCACTTGATGAATCATCATCACTACTACTTTCTACCTTAGCCTTCTTCTTTGGGGGTTCATCATCTTCAACAGCATGAGCATGAAACCTTCTTTTGTTGCCCTTCTTCTTCTTACTAGGATTTTTGTTATTATCCCTTTTGTTCTTAGGACAATCTGAAGCAAAGTGACCCTTCTCATTGCATGTGAAACATCTTAGGTCTTTCCTGTTCTTCTTTTGATGGGACCTATTGAGGCGAGAGGGATCCTTCTTGATTTTGCTTCTTTTGGTGTGAGCTGCAAGAGCTTGATCTTCTCCTCCCATCTTTTCCTCACGAGCTATAAGTCTCGCTTCTTCTTGAGAGCATTCTTCCCGAAGTCTACTGAAGGAGATCAACTTCTTCCTTGCACAAATTCCTTGAATAAAGGAATCCCATGACCTGGGTAGGCCATTTAGAGTAGTCATCACCACCTCACCATTCTCCACCATTTCATCTACTGCTTCTAATTGTTCCTTGATCTGAGAGACCCTTGAAAAGTAAGATTGAATGGTTTCTCCATTCTGAAATTTTACTGCTTTCAATTGGTTCCGCAGGGTCATCTTCTGATTTATGTTCTTTCCTTCAAATAGCTTGGTCAAAGATTCAAACATCTCTTTGGGTTTCTTGAGAGAAGACACATGGGGTATAAGATGGTCTTTGATAGAATCAGCAATGATTCTCTTTGCCTTGACCAAGTTCTTCTTGTGCAATGCCTTGGCCTCTTCATCCTCTGGGATAGGGATGTCTTCTTTCACATATGAGTCCAACTCATTCTCTTCCAGGATTAGCCCAATCCTATACTTCCAGGCTCGGAAGTTATCAGCCCCTTCAAGCTTATCCTCAAGCTTGGTGTGAAGAGACATCTTTAAGAGTACTTCAAATGGAAATAGAAAAGATTTAGAACTTACCACTTGAAGTGCTGAAAACTGGATCTGGTCCCGGATTAGGGTTTGTCAGAGAAACCCTAAAAATTCAAAATGTGAATTTCAAAATTCCGAAAGGATAGAAAGATGCGCCTTGGAGAGCTGATCAGCCTAGTACATTCAGAATTTGAGATCAACAAAGTCTTGCCCTTCAGAATTGCCTTTTTGTCCTCCCGGGTTCACTGGGGAGAGCCCTGAATTAGGGTTTGAGTTTCCCGGAGATCTACCCAGCCAAAAATCTCGATCCAAAGCTCAAACCTTCGATTTTTGCAAGGAGCTTCCAGCTGTACCTTCAGTTTCCAGAAATTCCTATTTTTGTGGAAACCCTAATTTTTAGGGCCAAAACTGAAAATGCTCGGAACTGAAATCTGATTGGACAGGAAGATGCGCCTTGATGAGTAGATCCAATCTACTATACTGAATTTCAAAAATCTGTGGAGAGAAACCCAATAAACAAGGAATACAAGCTTCCGTCACTGCAAAATGTCTTCTTCTCAGTTAAGCTCTGATACCATGTTAAATTTTCAGTATTAAATCACAATACTATAGGATCTTTGCTGAGAGAATAACATCTACAGTATATCAATGCATGACAATCATAATATGACAAGCATCACAAGCATCACAAGAATCAAAAGCATAGAGACAAGAGACACAGAGTTTCCGTGGGGAAAACCCTAAGGTGAAAAACCCCACAACTTCCTTAGAGATAGAGAGAGCAATGGCTCAACCAAAATACAACCAAATAATACAGAGATAGTCTCCTAGCAGATGATCCTCCTCCTCCTCACTAGTGCGCCACTTTTCAGAGAGAGAGATAGATACTTTTCCGAGTGAGTAAAATAGAGATCTCCTATCTCTATTTATACTCACCTTTTTGCCCAGTGACCTATTGGGGCCGACTTGTCTACTTGAGTACATCCACATTATATTTTATATTAATTAGGGCCGACCCCATAAGGTGGTCTAATAACCCATCGGCAAGTACACACACTTGCGACACTTGTCAATCCACATGACGACACTTCCTTATAGAGGAATAACACATCTCTTATAAGGGTACAATAAATATATATATAATACACAGATGAAATACATTCCGAAGTTACATATACATCAACAGCTCCATCCTGGTCCCAGCGGTTGAACAAACTATACCCTTTTCCAGTGGCTCTAGGGAAACCAGCAAGTTGGAAAAAATTGATGTCATGGATATAGATGATGACACATAAAGAGCTCCCAAAAGGCAGGAAGTGGAAAAACCTGAGTAACAGATTGTACAGGTGTCAACGGGTCAAGGAAAAAAGAAACAGGTTAAGATTAAGCTGCCTGCTTTTGAGGTCAAAGAATATGTATTTAGAAAAACATCCATTGAACCTGCTGCACCCGGCAAAAGTAGAGCAGAGCTACTGGGTGAGTACAAAGAGAGCACAGAAGCAGCCTCAAAGTAGTCTAAGCTATATGAAGAGGTGAGGCAGATTTCAAATAAAGACGTGTCTTTGGTAGATAGTAGGAGCTATGCCTAGAACACCTTGGACTTGGCCTTGGCTACCAAAAGAAAAGCCACTGAACTAAAAGTGAACTTGGAAGATATTCATGTTCCTGATATGATCAACTTGAACAAGGAAATCGAGGAGGTTATCTATGAAAAACTACTAAAGGATTCCCTAGAACTGTCAAAATTGCAAGTCAATAAGGGTAAGGTTTAAAATCATCTTAGACTAGAGAGAGTGGAGAACAAAGCCCACAAGACACAAATAAAAAAGGTGCAAAATGCATTGTTGGCTACTGAAAGCCAAGAAGACAAGAAGGATAGTATAGAAAATATGTTGGATGACAAAGATAGAACCATTCAGTCATTAAAAAAGAAGCTAGATATCCCCTCCACACAGCTAGTAGAAGCTTCTGAATTGGTAGAGCTGGTGGAGAAGAGAGAAAAGCTACAAGAGGAACTAATAGACTGCAAAGCTAGGCTATTGAAGTTTGAAGAGAAGGAGAAGTTGTGGCTGAGTGATATTGCTCTCATGGTGGAAAGTGAAAAGAAGTGGAAAGCTAAGTCTGAATACCTTGAAAGGAAACTACAGGAGAAGAGAAAAGAGTTGGAGAACATGGCCACACCCTCCTCCTTAGAATTGGGTGATTTCTCCATTGTGCAGGCTATGGCACAAGGAAAGCCTAAAAGACTTAGAAGTGGAAAGGTTGCAGAAGTAGAACACAGAGTTGAGGAGCAAAGTCTTAGAAGAAGAGCAGGAGGGAAAGGCTTGGGAGGCTAAGTACCTAGGGCTATAGGTGAAATATGATGAATTAATAAAGCAGGTTACATGTCAGATGTCCCTGCACGAAGAAAAGCAAGTCATTTGGGATGAAATTATTGCAGAGGCAGATAAATTGAGTCCATATCTCGATTTCATTCTGGGCAAAGAGGCTGTAATAAAGTTATCTAGGCAAAGCATACCAATAATCAAGGAAAAGTTGAACAAGAAGCCCATGGAGTGTGCAGAAAAGGCCATAGAATTTATGAATGGGCTGACAGAGGATTAGGTGAAAACAACCAGCATAAAGGATAGAGTGTCTACTATTATTTGGGCAAAGAAGGTAGTGAATAAGTATCACCAGATGAACACAATTCAGGAAAGGATAGAAATTTTAGCACGTCAAGTAAAACTCTTCAAAGAAATGTTTGATCCATTATTCAAGAAGGGACTTCCTCTCTTTTGGGAGGAGGATGGAACCATGAGGACACAGGAAGAATATTAGGGCAACTTGTGGGGATGCCGATTGGATCATGAAGGCTTTGCTGACATGAGCCAGCCTCTGACATGAAAAATAGTGGTGGAAAAGTTAACAAAGGAATTCGAGCTACTGTGGGTCTTCAAAGAAGCTTGTGCACACTTCAGGAGCTGTTCATATAGGAATCACACAGAAATGCGAGTGTTGCTGAAGGAGGTATCCATGTTAGAATTGACATCTCTAGAGCATTGGAAGACCATTGAGAAGTTTGGGAAAAAAGATGACTTTGCATGCATGAAGATTCGAGGGTCATGGAGAGTGGCATCCTACAGAGTTAGTTACCAAGAATTTTGCTTATCTACTAGAGTTTATTACTTGCTAGTAAATGCTCGAGAGCACTTGTAAAGGATGTTAAGCCTACTTGTCAGCATTTGTTGACTTTTGTTGTAACTAATTCTCATAGAGGATTAAACTGCTTGTATAGGTGTCACGAATTTTGTAACAACTTTCTGTGAGAGTGCTTCGAGCCTAAGGACTGAAAGATATCTATATATTCAGATGTAATCGAGAGGAAAAAGGGTTGAAACTTGTTGAAACCTGTTGGAACCCATGACGTTTTTGTGCTGTGTATTTTGAGATGTTCCTTTAATAAAATTTGCAAAGATGAGCAAGTATTTTGATGCAGAGACTCTTGTGTTATTTGATTTGCAGTCTGTACCTTCTTTTCTTTATGTGAATGTTTATGTGTTATCTGCTTCATACTGTGCTCTTTCATGTTTGGGTAAGTGTATATTGAGGCAGAATTCATATGATTCTATTCTGTTTCTTTGAGTCCAAGCATCCACAAACCATTTTCTACTAAATTTAATACAAATTCATTTAATAATGGTCTGTGTTGATGGACTGTTCTTATTTTGTTCCTTGTCATCAGACAAACAACTCTTTGATTGTAAATGACTAGCTACCCTACCTTTTTTCTGAATTATTTGAAAAGCATTGCCACTCCTCTATTATGAGTATCTATCTCTTTTGTTTGTTTTATCAAATTTCTTTGATAAATTTCTGATTTCCTTCACTTCGTGTATTGAAACAATTATGTGTTGTCTTTGCAATTTATGAATGCATCTGATTTGTTGGGTCATATTTTTCTTAACTCACTGTTTGGATGTTATTATGTATTAGGTAAATTTATTCTAATGGTTATGAATTGATTCATTGTAATTTTTTGCATAATTAATGAAATTCAGTCGGTTTCTCTTGGCCATTTTTTTTGGATAATTTGTCAAATTTCTATGAACTATGTTTTATGTTTCCAATTTAATGAATGCATCGATCTGTAGGCTGGATTTCTATTAATATACAATTCATGTGTTATTATGTGTTAAATGAATTTCTTCATTTGACTCATTTTATCTATTTCTACAACTGATACAAAACCACACATTTATATTGATGCTAAGTGGAAAAGCACTCTTACATAGCCAGTTGCTTGGATCTGCGTTGGATAAAGATAAGTAATCTTATGCATTTGATTCTGATGCAGTTTTATTTCATTCTTGTATGTTGTGATCGTGTAATTGAAAGGTGTTTTCCACTGTTAATGTGCAGTTTGACGTGGAGAAGCCATGCATGCAGGAAGTATGGAGCAGAGGAGACACGTGGGCAGGAGCCCCGACATGGAGTATTTTCATGGGAAGAAGGTGTCATGTGGACCAGCCACATCATATCCACACATGCAAGAAACCGTGAAGTATGGGGCGAAGGTGGTTTCACAAATGGAGGAAATTGGTTTTCCTTACCGCCCTTCCAACTTGTGCAATCATGTGGTGCTGCCACATTGAGAGCCGTTTCAGAATCCGCAACCACCCATCCCTCCATCCTAGCGCGCATGTTGGGGATGCGGAGCAGACGTGTGACCGTTGATCTTTCGCCGCCCGATCAATGACCGCTGATCTTTTCCTCCATTTAAAATGGTTTGTATGTTGGCATGGCAGTGATCCTGATGGCGCTAATGGTAAATGATGGATTGTATCACTCGTGTGAATACTCTCATCAGGTTTATGATGGATTCAGTCCACATTGTGCTTATGTCTTGTCACGACGTACATATTATATCCTGCCACACTGTGATAATTAATGCCACGAACTTTTTTGCATTGATACTGTGATTATATCCCACCACACTGCCCTAGCCGCCCATTTCCTACATTGCAACTTAAAGTTCAAACTCTCTGTGTTTGCCAGTTTGGAGATTTGTTTTCTCTGAGGATTGAGATTTGCTTTTGCTGAGGTGGAACCGAGAAGAGTGTTGCGAGGCTAGAGCAGTAAGATTGGTTTGAAGAATCGACTGCTAGTTTTTCAATTGGAAAGTATTTATATTATTCAAACAATAAATCTGAATCTGTAACAAAGCATGCTTATTCATCCTCCGGGCTAAAAATCCATATCTTCCATGGTTGTAAAAAATCAATGCAATGACAATTTCAAGTTCACAGCATGTTAAAGTCGCTGAATCTTTTATATTCTCCTTATCCTTAATCTGATCATCTCCTTTGCAGGAGTAATAAAAGACTAAGCTTTTATTGGAGCTTCGACTTGTAGACATAGAAGGACTAGACTCATCCCCTGCAACTGCAAAAATAACCAGTCATTATTCCTCAAACATGTAAGCTTTGTATCGGACTGTTCCATCATTCTGTTGGAATATCAAGCAATACTGAGAGGGGAGGTGAGTCATTATTTTCACTATTCTTAAATTTCATCATAATTAAAACTGAAGGATGCACCAACACCATGTTTTGTTAGCTACACCTAATTGGATGCACCAACACCATTAGCAGGCTGCAACCTTCCCTTGCACCACCCTTCCACGCTTTTCTGTCTTCTTTAGATTTCCAGAATTTATTTCCTTCAATTCTGGGTAGTTATATTCTTATAGTCAAGTTCTTAATTTGCAGGTTGACAATGAAGAAAAGAAAACGGTCCATTAATATTGGGCATTGGTCATAAATGAATCCAAAATCAATTTTAGCAGAAAATTGGTGAATACTTAAATGCGGTAAACCAGAGCATAAACATATGAATTCTGATTTAATATTAATTTCATCCAAGTATGAAGAATAACATAATGGAAAAGATTTACCGGAAATAACAATTAACAGAGAAAGGAAGGAAATTTACAGACTATCATTACTGGAAATAACAATTAACAGAGAAAGGAAGGAAATTTACAGACTGTCATTAATGAATAGTTTTGTCATCGGTGGTACAAATTATATTCAACACATTCCATGTATAATTTCAAAAACAAGAAACTCATGCAGGCCTTCCCAGACACACCATAATGCTAATTAAAATTTAACAGTGACGACAATGCAGATAGTCATGCCACTAGTTGGAATGCTTCTGACTCTAATTAACCAGAAAGAAACATTCTTTCTTTTTTTGGGTCTTCTCTTCCCGAGAATGAGGTGAATGATATAGTAGCTTCTACTTCTCCAAGTGTAGCACATATCAATTCTGGAATAATCAAATCCACGTGGAACAATCTGAGCATTCCACGTGTCACCCTAGAGACTAGATTTCAACATTTTAACCGCAAAATTTATAGACGTTTTGCTACAAAGAGTTTACTGTCATGTCGAAATTTTGTCAGAGAAAGAGAGGTTTCTCTTTCATCAGGTTGTTCCATTTCGAGGTGTTGGAATTAGATGCTGAGGAGAAAGAGCGTCTACTCCTTCCTCCAGGGATGAGTTTTTAGGAGTGACGAAAGTAGATATCGACACTCTAAACACATATTTCATAGGAACATTGCTTTGCACATTTTGCTGGAAAGTGGAAATTTCCACAGAGAAAGGTAGGCTTCTCTTTCTCCAAGTTCTATTTTTACAATTCCCTCGTAAAAGAAGGGGTGGATGACCCTTCTTCTTCCCAATATTTGTTTTGTTATAGTTTGAGACTGCAAGAAGGGTCGGTCAATCCGTCTTGTCGGAAAACAGAAATTAGTGCAAACAATTTTATATGTTATAACTTAGTTCATGTCCAGTTTTTAATCTTCTCTCGTAAATGAAGGGTTGGCCAATTCTTCTTGTGCTCAGTGTTCTTCCGGTGTTCACCATTTTAGATATAGATGAATTAACGTCCTAGCCAACGTAGGTTGAATATTTTTACAATTCCCTCATAAATGAAGGGGTGGATGACCCTTCTTCTGCCTAGTATTGTATTCATAATAGTTATAGAATGCAAGAAGGGTTAGTCGATCCTTCTTTCTTTTGCCATTCTGGATATAGGTTAATTTTTGGATGTAGTTGTTCACAGTTATCTCCTAAATGAAGGGGCAGTCGATCCTTCTCGTCGAAAAATGGAAGTCGGGACAAACATTTTTATATGTTCGCAGAAGATGCAGAAGTTCGCTAAAAGTAAGGAACTTCAAAAACAATTGGAGGCATTAAGAGAAAAGGAAGTTGAAGCCTCCTCAAGGTCGCAGCCCTTACAAGAAGAATCTCTAACACTAATAGATGAAATAAAGCTAAAGTTGCAATACCTGCAGGTGATAGAAGACACTATCAAAGGACAACTTCTGCCACCTATCTCGTAGGAAATGCTCGGAACAATCAAACAATTAAGATTCCATGTACAAATTAGTAGAAATTTGTTTACATATAATTGTGACATTTAGGACTATTGATGGTACATCAATGTATATTGGGTGGTTAATGAATTATGAGCACCCATCAAATTGTATATTATTGCACTCTTGGAAGTATTGCGAACCTAAGAGTATTATGATTGAAGTATGTCCCAAGCAAATCAATGTTATAGATCACCTTATGTATTAAGTAAACGCATTTTTAATTATTGCTTTTTCATATTCCTCTGTGTGATGGTCTTTTTATTTACAAAGGAGAAAGTGTAATATCAGTAATCCTATGTGTTGGAGTTATGATCAGTGAATGTTTTTGCTGGATCTATATCACTTAATGTTGAATAATTATGAAACAGTAATCCTTTTGACAATATTTATATGTTAATTTTTAAATTGACATATCAAGTTGCAGAGCATTTGAATAATTTAAAAGTCCACCAACGAAATGCCCGTTGAATGAACAGAATGTTGATGACTATAAGCTGGTACTAGATACTCCCTTGGATAGAAATTGGTGTATCCGTAAGTAGAAGCTGACAACATGGTCTAGTACAATATAATACAATGTCTTAGTGCCTCCTGTATCCGGCTCTCCAACCTATATATATATTTTACAGATGGTTACATAACGACTCGTAGGTTCACTAACTTATGAGACTAACTGACTAAACATGTGGTGATCGACATGATGGTTCGACATGTTCTTTGAAGTGGTCGAACAGAGGACCTATTCGGGCAGTTGACCTAAGCTCTTCCAACATATCCCCCACGAACAATAACTTTCTTTGTCCCTAAAGCTGGTACCGGATACTCCCTTGGCTGGAAATGGGTTGTCATGTCTATAAAGCACAGTCCTGCCTTCCACTTACCACTAATTCTTCTTACTGCAGCAAGTCAAAGGCATAAGGACTATGCTTTCCATACATGATGACATGGTCTGGTACTAAAACAACATTCGACGACTATTGCAAGCCTAATGTTGACGACCGCAATAGCGCATGTTGTCTTAGAGAAGAAAGCTTCCAAGACTGCTAATCTCGCTATGTCCCCTCCTCATTGCATACCAATAAGTTATTGAAATAAGAGTGATGGAAAGAATATGTACAAAAACATGATTGTTGCTAAGGAACATAATGACAAATCCATGTATTGGGACTTCGAGAGTGCTCGAAATGCCCATATATCATGGTGTACTGAGGATTTTCAAGGGAGCCAATTTTGAAATGCTCATATATCATGAGGAGAACTGGGGAGCGATCACAAGAATCAAGCATTTCTCATAAAACAACAAAGGACAGAGAATAGAGGAAGTAAAGAAAAATTCCATGGCTTCCCTGATGATTTCAGTTTGCTATGATATGGGGCATGGTTAGCCTATATATAGTGACTGGCCAGTGTGTTGATGGATTGAATTTGATGGGAGTCTGGGACGGATGGGGAATGGTAATTATCACAGTATGGCGAGATCATGGTGGTCATAGATATCATCTGTAGCGACTACAGATTTTGCTAGAGTATTTGTACATGTATCACTCCAATCAATTCCTTGAAAATCCAATGACCAACATGCATGTTGCCAATGCTTTAAATGGCCTACAGCAGGCTAAATAATATTCATCATAAATGATGGATTGTATCACTCATGTGAATAAACTCATCATGCTTCAGTCAACATTATGTTTATGTATTATCACCAACAAAGTCTCTGAACATTTTAGATTCTCTTTATCCTTTAATCATATCATCTCCTTTGCAGGAGTAATAAAAGACTAAACTTTTATTGGAGCTTCGACTTGTAGACATAGAAGCAATACACTCATCCCCTGCAACCGCAAAAATAATGAGTCATTATTCCTCAAACATGTAGGCTTTGCATCGGACTGTTCCATCATTCTATTGGAATATCAAGCAATACCAAGTTGGAGCTTGCAAATTAATTGTAAATATAATTTTGCAATATTAGAAAGAGTTGGTGGTTTTCACGGTAAATATAATTTTGCAATATTAGAAAGAGTTGGTGGCTTCCACAATAAAATTGTGTCTTCCATTTTCTTTCCAACTTGTTGGATGCACCAACACCCAATTTTTCAAATTTTTCAGCTACAACTGAAACATTTTTCTTTTTTCTTTTTTTTTAAATAGAAACATTTTACTTTTTAAAGAGAAACATTTTACTTTTTATTGCAATGACGTAGATACAAAATCAGTGACAATTATATTCAAGACATTCCATGTATAATTTCAAAAACAAGCAACACATGCATGCCTTCCTAGACACACCATAATGCTAATTAAAAATTTAAGCAGGATACTGTGTTGGAAAATGAACTTAATAGTTGTTGGCTTGGTTTTGCAACCAAGCTTAGTGCTATGGGCACCTGCTAACTAGTAGCAGCAGTCTCAATACTAAGCAAAAACATTAAACTAAATCTAAACTAAACTAAACTAGCATGTGCCTTTTTGAATTAAAAAACAAGAACAAGAAACATAAAAAATAATTTTGGTATTGAAAATGGGGGCAAGCAAGTGCTTGCAATAAGAATACCTTTGATTGATGAAGATAGTTGAGAAGCTCCAAGGGTGAGCAGCTCCAAACTCCAATGGGTCCTTTCTCCAAGGTTGCTACAATGGCCAAAACTCAAGGGAGATTTTGGCAGCATGAGGATAGGAATATGGATGGATGTGAAATGAGGAGCCCCTACCACCTTTTTATAGGTTTTGGTGGTGGGGAATACCATTTGTGGTTTTGTGGAAACCAATGGTATTGACCAACATGGTTTAGGTACTTTTCCCTCCTTTTTCCTTTTTTGAATAAAATTAATATTTTTATTCCCTTTTTAATACTTTTGGGAATTTTGGACCCTTTTTGAGGGTTTTTTATGCTTTTTTAGGAAAAATAATCTTTTTGAGTGGGAAAAGGGGTGTACTAAGGTCTTTTGGTGACCTTTTGTTGGTTTCAGAGGCTCAGATGGTGGAAAAGTGGACAAATGGGTCATGTGAATAAGGAAATGAGCTAGTGAGCACTTTTTGGGTGTTAACAGATTGCCCCCTGATCTGTGAGGGCAGGAGCTCATCGTATGGCCGATAGACATCATAGTTCTTTTGTTTTTTTTCTGGGGTTTTGGGGAGGAGAAGAGACCGATTGGAGACTGGATCCGCGGCGCTTGGAAGCTGCAAAAAATAAACAAATATTACATGGCCTCAATATGAATGAGGAATGATCTTTGATAATGGACGAGGCGGGCATACCCATGCTCGTATCAAGACATATACATAACAATTAGTCCCAAGAAGGGGGATCTAATACATAAAAAATTTATCGGTACATCATAATGTTCTAGAGGGTACATTATTGTGGGATGTACTCATGATCATGACATGACTGGTCTCAATATCTGATACACTGGAATAACTGATGAACTACTGGAACTGAAGGTGTCCAACATATGTAGGGACATAATGACTGTGAGCCATCTCTGGGAAGTATATGTAACTGTATACTCGAGGGAGTATAAAACTGGGGTACATCTGATTATTGTCGCCATGCGCAACCCGGATATCTATAGAAAAATTGTAACTGGTTGTTTCCATAAGTAGACTCTCGAATGTGGAAGAGTCAGGTGGTATCCGGGGTCTTCAACTAATAATTGAACGGACCGATACCCTGTGCGAGTCTCAACGATGCGATGAAGGTGTTGAAGTCGAGCATGTGAGAAACGACCATTTGGAGAAGCACTGAGGACTCTTCTCGAAATGATTCGTAGGCACTCATCATAAATGGTGATGAGTCCAAGACACAGGGACCTCTAGGTCTATCCTCTGGAATAAATTTGGTTGTCGTCGACAGAGGGAGACCAACAAATAACAAGGAAATGATGTTTCCTTGATAGGAGTGTGAGGTGTAGAACTGAAGTGTGGTAGTACTGATGGTAGGATTGACATACTTGTGGGGATGGGAAGTAACTGGGGTCATATAGTGGGTAGACTCAAACTTCCTTTGTTCGGAGCATGATGACATGGTTGACCTGGTAGCATAGGGAACTGACTTGTAGGTGTGGGTATCATTGCTTTTAAGTACTGAAGGGTATGTATTGACTCTCGGGGGAAATTAAGCTGATGGGTGCTGTCGAGGGATTCTTAGGGTGACATTCTGTAGAATACTCTGAACAAAGGTGACCAAAATGGGGAAGCTGCAATATGAGTAGATGTGATCTGTCATGGCACCGAGAAGCACCGTTGGTTCCTTCTTCGTAGTTTTAATGAGCTCCAAGAAGGTATAAAAGTGTGCTCTAAAATGGTATTGTCCCGTGGATTTGTGAGCCCAGGACTGTTCGTGCTCATTGGTGCTTTCATTTTTAAGGAGTCTAAAAGCGATAAGAAGACTCTGTAGTGGTTATGACTACTGTCCTGTTGGTTTTTTACGAGCCCAGGATGGTGATTGCTCGTGGTCACTTTCATTTTTAGAGAGTTTGAAAGCAATAAGTGGACTCCATTGGTGTTCTTTTTCGTGAGTTAGTCTCCAAGGCCCGAAAAAGCATAAAATGATGCAGATGGAGAAATCTTCTAGCCGATGTGACTAGAGTATTCCTTTTTCGTAATTAGTCTACAAGGTCCGGAAAATGGGTAAACTTATACTAGGTAGACACCCTTTCAGATACATTTAGTGAGCATGAAAGGAAGAAAGGTTGCTCGGCGATCTTTTCATTGTTTTAGGACTCAGAAAAGAGCTTAACAGAAACTCCCTAAGTGCCTTTTTCGTAAAAAGGCATTGCTTGGCCCGAAAAAGGGATAAAATTATACCGAACAAAAATGGATTGATGGGAGCGATAAAAGGTCTCAAGCATCATCATGAGTGCGGAAAACTAGATCCGGTGACATAAAGATTGTCAAAAAGGGGAAACAACCAATGTGGCACGCAAACCGAGGTGACAAGGGGTCATGGGAAAAATGCCCAAAAAATATGGAGGTGAGAGCGAGAAATGATCTCAAGCATCATCACAAGCGTTGAAAACTGGATCCGGCGATATAAGGTTCGTAAAAAACGGACGACGGCTGATGTGGCATGCAAACCGAGGCGACGAGGGGGCATGGAAAAAATGCCCTAAAAATCTAGATGTGAGAGCGAGAAATGATCTCAAGCATCATCACGAGCGTGGAAAACTAAATCCAACGATATAAGGTTCATCAAAAATGGATGACGGTCGATGTGGCACACAAACCGAGGCGACGAGGGGGCATGGAAAAATGCCCTAAAAATCTGGGCGTGAGAGCGAGAAATGATCTCAAGCATCATCACGAGCGTGAAAAACTGAATCCTGCGATATAAGGCTCATCGAAAACAGGCGACGACCGATGTGGCACGCATACTGAGGCGACGAGAGGGCGTGGAAAAAATGCCCGACAAATCTGGACATGAGAGCGAGAAATGATCTCAAGCATCATCATGAGCATGGAAAACTGAATCCGACGATATAAGACTCGTAAAAAACGGACGACGGCGGATGTGGCATGCAAACCAAGGTGACGAGGGCATGAAAAAATGGTCAAAAAATGGACCGGATGAAAACAGGAAAAGGAAAGAACTGTCATGAAGTTCTTGCTTTTCTGATTCCAATGGTACCAATGGTTTGAGAAATGGATGTCGTATGACACCGGAATGGTTGTTGGAAAAATGGTGGAATCTCTATAAATAGGGCGTGGGGTCCATATGACATGTCATTATTACGTGTGAGTTTGGCAGAGCAGTCAGAGCTCTTTCTTGATTTC
The DNA here is from genome assembly GCA_027924585.1 of Larix kaempferi. NCBI lineage: Eukaryota > Viridiplantae > Streptophyta > Pinopsida > Pinales > Pinaceae > Larix > Larix kaempferi. The sequence continues at coordinate 3,951,057 of BSBM01000110.1, forward strand.
CGGGAGATTTCACCGTTGGTTTTCGATTCCGCGAGTTTCAGGTTACTCTATTCGCCTTAGCCTTTTCAATTATGTCATTTTTGGTTAGCGGTGGGCCCCCGAAAGCCTTGAAATTCCACGTTGACCTTCCAACGTGGAATATCGCGGGTTTCGGGTCTCTTCCCGCGATGAACCTCGCGGGTTTTAGGCTGACAGTCGCGATGTTGATCGCGACTGTGAGGTGGGAACCCGCGATGTTCATCGCAAGTTCATGGGAGATAGTCGCGATGTTCATCGCGACTGTCTGGCCAATACCCGCGATGTTCATCGCGGGTTCTTGTATGGAAGCTGCGATGATCATCGTAGCTTTTGATGAAAAAGCCGCGATGGTATTTTTTGCAAAAAGAAAAATTTTTGTTGGAGCTAAAAATTTCTTCTGTTTTTTGGCAGGATGTTGAGGAGACCGTTGACTTCATGGCGAGAGTGAGAGATAGATGGAGAAGATTCAGACTGATCCGGGGGTTCGGCAGACTCTGGCGGTGAGTGGACTTCTGAAGTTCGCTCAGATCCCACCAATGCGTTCAGTGAGATGGCTCCTGAACAAGTTGGTGAGTTAGTGGGTGCCAGCAGAGGGTGCTTTTGTGATTGGGGGACAGAGGTTGGAGATCACTGTCACAGACGTATATTTTCTCACTGGGTTGCCTCATTTAGGGGAGGTGGGAGATCTTCTGCTGAGGATCCCGCCAGGTGTTGATATGGAGGATTTGCTGTAGACCTTTTGTGTTGATGGGGCCATTTTGCAGAACAACGCGTTGAGTCTGCGATCACTACGGGAGTGGGACATGAGGGTTGTTGGGGCATGTGTTCTGCGAGTATTGGGTGTTGCAGCGCCACATCGTTTGTCAGGGGGACAAATGATGATGGTGGACTCTGTGCTTCGGGGGACCTATTATGCCTGGGCTCAGATGTTTCTAGCAGGTGTCCAAAGAGATCTGGACAAGTGCTGTCGAGAGGGAGGAGAGTTTTGTTATGCCTCCTTTCTATGCTGCTTTTTCTTCGAGCGGGTGCCAACCTTGCGACCACGGGTGCCCATTCGTGATGGGCTGGTGAGTGAGCCACACATGGTGCGGTGGGGGCATATGATGCCTCGTGGTGGTGGTGGTGTCCGTGGGTTTTTTACGGAGGAGATATATGAGCAGTGGGAGCAGATTCCCCTTGTGATTGAGGATTACCCATATCCTGGCATGGACTACCGAGGCAACCCAGAGATGCCTCGAGCCCAGGGACAGGCCTGGGCTTTAGACGGTATGTTTGGTGGTTTGCTTGCTACTATATCATGTGATTTGTTTATGATGATAGCTAGATATGTATATGATGGTTTACTTGCATTGTGCAGATGTTGGGCCTGTACCACCGGCTGACTACGTGGCTCATCGGGGGCGGGCGATGATGGTTGCTCAACCTCCTGCAGCAATACCACCTCCATGTGGTGGAGGATTTGCGGCTCGTGGGCGAGGGGTTGGCCCTCGAGATGATGCCATAGAGGGTGTCAGATAGACATTTGACATGATTCTAGCTGGAATCCCCGAGGATGGCTGGAGAGACTTGGATTGGGACATCGTGGAGCGTTGCTTCGGTGCACCGCGTGAGTGGCGGTCGCTCTTGTTGAGGACAACGGTTTTGTGTCAGAGCACAGGGATGGTGCTCGGGATGACCCGGTAGGGCCAGCTGAGAGGAGGATCCATCTACGGGATGATCCAGTGGGGCCAGCAGAGTGGAGAGTTCGGGCTCGCCATGATCCGGCGGGGCCCGCGGAGGAGGCGCCAGAGGAGCCCAGGGATCCTGATGACTAGATGATATTGTATCTGCCCCCAAATGCTGATGAGCATATGGGGAAGCACTTTTTTGTATGGCTGATGTATTTTTTGTATATTGGGTGTTGAGGGCACCTATGACATGTTGACTATCATGGTTTATATATATATGTATATATATGTTTGGATTTTATGGTCATGTATGCACGTGGATGCACTTGTTGTCTTTATGTTCGCCCGTGGAGGCATGTTTGATTTTCTGTATGCCCGTGGAGGCACATGTTATGCACGTGGATGCACATTTTGTTTTTGGTATATGCCTGTGGAGGCACATGGTATGCACATGGATGCACATTTTGTTTTTTGGTATATTCCCATGGAGGCACATGTTATGCATGTGGATGCATATTTTGTTTTGGTATGATGTGATTAGTGTGCCATTCTAGAATGTTGTTGGCCATATGGTCTGCGACACTATTAAGGTTTCTTGGAACATGTGTGAATGAAATGGATTCAAACTGTCAAATTATTTGTTTAGTGCACAAAAATTTTCTGAACAGACAGGGATCGCGTACCTAGTAATCATTGTTGAGTTGGGAAACAAGGAGTTCTGAGTCTAGGAAAACGTTAAGGGGATGTATGCTCATTTGGAGAGCTGTGGCCAAGAGAGCGGTCACGGCATCATATTCATCCTGGTTGTTGGTAGCGGCATCCAAACACACTCCGTCGATGTGGATCAACTCATGTGAAGGGGAATATATTATCCAAGCCGCGGAGGCCAGATTGGGGGACCAACGGCTTGCCCCATCAGCGAAACCGACGTAGCAGAATGGATCATGTGTACGAACGGGATCAATGGAAGGGGCCGACTGGACAGAGGGGTATCCAGTGGAGATCGTATAAATGGCAGGGTCTAGGCCAGGCATTTCGGTATCTAACCAAGTAAAGACATCAGTGAATTCTTGGAATAGTTTTTGGTATTCTCCAATCTCATGTTCACTGTGGGAGGCTCTTAATGTAATGGTATGAAGGGCACCAGGTGGGTCATAGATGTCGATGTGGATGACAGGAGAAATATTGGCCATGTTATTTACCTAAGAAGCATCAGGAGTAGGAATAGGATCCTTCAACCAGTCAACTTTAGTAGGAAGGAAATCTTTGGACTCAACCGCGAATTGGGTAGCGGTGGTGGATGAGGTCTCTTATGGGAGGAAGTATGAACGATGGTGCATGTCTTCCCAGGAATAATCCGGGGAAGTAGTAGCCTCTAGAATCTCTTTATCACTGCGGGAACTGTGAGTGGTCAAGTCAGTTGATAAGGTTTGGGTGGTCGAAGAGATCATATAAATGGTTTTAATCTCTCCGGATGAGGATGATGCGGGAGGGTAGATCTCCTTGATAGTAGGGGGCGCCATCTCAAGATCCAAATTATTCATCTCGTAGAGAGCTGCTCTATAATCTGGGATGTCAGGACAGTGATGTGAGTAGTGGCCGTAAATACCGCATATCGCACATGGGTGGTTGGTACGCAGTGATTTATCACGAGGCATGGGGTTTGGATCGAGTTTGACCACCGGGATGTTGGGGTCATCATCCAGCATTTGCATGTGTTCCTGTTATGCAGGTAACTACGGACACTGATGGGTTGGATGGCGTAACTCATCACACAACGAGCATTTTGGAGGAGCACGGAATACGGGGGGAGGTTTAACTGCCTTGGGTGGGGGTACCGCAGTGTATGGTTGTGGGCCTCTGCCCCCAGTGGGCCTGATGAGTGGAGGGGGATGCGTCGATGACGAAGGAGTAGTGATACCGGGAGGTGGTTGAGTGGAAGTAACAATGGGTTGCACCGGTTGCAGGATTACATTTGGTGTCGGCGGCAGAACGGGAGGAGAAATATACCACACGGGTATTCCCAATGTTAACCCAGGTAGACTAAGGGTAGCCATAACCGGAGCTCTTACTACACCTGAGGGAGGGAATAGAAAGGGGATTGTGTGGATGGGTGTAACACCGATGTGACTAGGGACCAATGGTGGTTTAGGGAACAAGGGTGGTTGATTACCGTGTGTTTGTGTATTCTGTGAAAGAGTACAGAGGTCAGCGACGTGGGTCTCCGGTGACGGTGGTGGAATAGATTGGAATGTAGAAGTCATCGGCACCTCGGAGTAAAGTCCGGGTCCTACTAAGGAAACGAACGAGGTAGTTGCACAACAAACAGGTTATTCAACCATTGGGAGAACATTTTCAGGTGTGGCGGGGGCCTTAGGATCGTAGTAGGTGAGTTGGTCGACCTTGACCACACGTCCCTCATGGGGGAACTGCATCGTACGAAAAATGGATGAGGCAACATCCCGCATGGCATACATGTAGCTGCGGCCAAGTAAAAGGTTATAATCGAGTTGTGCATTGATGACGTCAATGTCAATGAGCACGGTTTTACCTGCCAGTTGGACGGGGACATTGTCTAAAAGACCTTGGGGTTGAGCCGAACGACCGTCGTAGGATCGCAATGCAGTGGTGGATTGCTAGAGAGTAGGGGATCCCAACTTCTGCTAAATGAATGTAGACATGACGCATGTAGAGGCCCCTTTATCGATAATGCATCGATGGATGACAAGATTCCGAATGGAAACGGAAACTTGGAACACTAAAGTAGATGGTAAGCGTGGTTGGGACTGGTCTGAATCGAAGGCGATCAACTGTGAGTCATTGGGGTCAATGGTGCCAATGGCAGAGAGCAAAGTCTTGCGCTGTGAAGGACAGTTTTTCAGGACTTCTAAAGCAGACATGGCTGCAGGAGACTGGTCTAAGTCATCTACAATGTTGTAATTCGATGCAGCACGAGCATTGGGATTATTGTTGATGCGACGAAGTGGGAAGCGAGGGGCTTTAGAAGCGCCATTGAGTGGGGCCAGAGGTATACGTAACGTCTGATCGGTGGGATGAACGTTAGTGTTCTTGTCGACAGGAGGGGATTTAGAGGTGGAGCCATATTGGTTCCGACGGGTTTGGAGGTTGGCATCGGCGGTTGACATCATCAACAAGTGGTGAGTACCTGAATCGAACATGGCTTGATCAGGAGCGGCATAAGTGATCTGTTGTGGTGACACGTTGCCCTGAGGGGGAGCTAATGGCTGAGTGTTCACTACACCTTGGTTTGGAAAGGGGTTTTGCAGCACCAAAGGTTGATGTTGAGTTGGTGGAGGGTTAGGTGGCGGCTGAGGAGCCGCTTTCCCTTGACGATGGGCATCGTCGGTCCAGAGTTGCCGAGCTCACTCCAAATGTGGGCAAGAATGTGTGTAATGACCATAGACCCTGCATATAGAACAAGGGTGGTTTGTTCTGAGGTTATTATTTTTAGGCTGCTTAGGATTACGATCCGGATTGTGATTGGGAGGAGCAACATTGTTATTTTGTGGAGGATTGGGAGGTGGAGGACCTTGCTGATGTTGTTGGTTATTACCGCGGTTACGTCCTCTTCCACGGTTCTGTTGCGCACCTTGGTTGCACTGGTTGTTCTGGTGCTGGGGATGGTTGTGCTGTGTGTACACTTTCCCTTGAGTAGTGGGAGGATTTTGGTTCGCCGTAGGTGCGGGAGCAGGTTGTGGTGCATAATAAGCAGGCGGGACTGGAGGTGGTCCAGTTACCTGCTGGGGTTGTTGGTAACCCCGAGCTATTGGAGGTGTTGAGTTAGCTGTCGCAGCTTGCTGCGGGTAATCCATTGGTTGAGGTGTAGATGGGGGGGCGTATGCAGGTGGTGCATGACCGAAGCACTGAGGTGGACATGAAGGTCCGTGGGTATGGTGGTGATGTGCCATGGGAGCATATGAACTAGTTGCTCCAGATTGAGATGTAGCCCGTGAAAGGTCGGGACCATGGCTAGGATGTGCAATGGAAAAGGGTTGGGGATGCGAGGCCATACGACCAATGATGCTATCAGCGGCATGGGATGCCCCTGGTGCATCATGTTGGGATGACTCACCCCAAGGGGCGTCTGGTATAATGGTATACAGATAACCCAACTGGGCGTAAATGAGGTCAAACTGTTGGGCTTTAAGGATGGCCTCTTCTTTATACTGGGGTCGTTCGGATGCCACATCCTTCGCAATGAGAGGGAGGAGGGATTTGAGAAACCAATCTAAGAAGATACGGTCGTCTAACTTGATTTTGCAGAGGCTTCGGTGTCAACGCCACTTATGAATGTGGTCAATGATGTGGGTGGCCTTCTTCTGTCTGCAAGACAGTAGGATCTCAACTCCCGCATCATAGCGGATAGGTAACTGAAAGAACTGTAGGAAGGTCGAGGCAAGGGAGGTAAAGGTGGCATGTGTCCCATGGGGTTGCTCGATATACCACTTAGCTGCAGAGCCAGTGAAGGTGCGCTGTAACAGGTGGAGGCGGATAGAGTCGTCCACTATGGAGTTGGAGGAACAACATAGATGGAAGGACATGATATGGTTCTGGGGGTCCTCACCTGCCTTGCCCTCAAACTTAGGGATGTTAGAGGGGAGTTTGGTGGGCATGTGAGTCCACGCAGGATCGTGTCTGATAGGATCATTGGTGAGCCTGGCTAAGTCTGGTAAGTTCAGACTCGCCATGTACGGTAAGCTAGCAGATGTAGTGACTGGGACTGGGACATGACTAGTCATGGTGGTATGATGTAGGGGTCCAGTATTTCCTATGCAACATGGGTTACACCAGGGTTAGGAATAGCAGTGGTGATTCCTGGAATCTGGTTTGTGGAACTGAGAGGAGGTGTGACCCCTATATTCGGCATACCCATAACAGGTGGTGGCCCTGTGTTGGGAATTCCTATAACAGGGGGTGGCCCTGTGTTGGGCATTCCTGAATGTGGAGTGTCCGCCATATTAGGCATACCTAGGGGGGTGGTGGTTGCCATGGATGGCACCGTAGTAGAAGGGTCTGTGGATGTATCACCTATGGTGCTGGTAAAAAGTGGGTCGAATTGTGTCCCAGCCATGAGGTTGGTTGGGAATAACTCTATGGGGTTTTCAGATTCTGCCTCAGAATCAGATGTGAAGTGAGGCGTGTCAGAATCGGATGACTGTCTAGTTGACCGACGATGTGTCGAGTCAAGGGATAAGGCTCGGCGTCGGTGACGTGGCGAGCCAAGTAGACTGAACTCTGGGAGTTCGCCCTGAAGACGACGAGAATGTCTAAAATTCTCAATGGTGAGAAATACGTTTTTTGTGGAAAAATCTTATGTGAAAAATGGTAATGTATAAAAAATTCAAAACGCTAATGCAACCAAGGGTGCAAGAAAGAGAGTGAAAATGAAGGCTCTCAGGCCAAAAAATCAACCTCAAAAAGGCACTTATTATAGCAGCTATGCTATAATAAGTGGAGGGATGCAAAAAATGGTCAGAGTACCAACATGAAAATAGCTTCTAGATAAAATAGGTGTAACTAGACGAAAGGTGGATTGTATCATGCAAACACCTAACTAAAAGTATTGTGAACCAACAAATTATATTCTCTGCAAGGTGATGAAATCCGAGTCAGACAATATTGAGTGTTGAGTCAACGGCTAGATATCCCCCTGCCGGGAGGGACACCGGGTAATCAATCCTAAAGAATGGCTACTAGGATACTCCATTCATGACACATCGAGAAAAGGTAAATCTGCCATTTGGTCCTTTTACCGCAATACCCCCATACAGGGATATCCCGAGAACTGTGAATGGTAGCCCTTCGGTTACTGAATGGATTTCGGTATTCCACTTAGCCTTCCGAAACCATCCTCGCGACTTCAACCCTCCTAGGGGAGAGGCCTTCCCATAAATCGGTTGTGACTATGCCAATAAATACTATGAGATTTTGGTTCCCTAATGGACAACAGCTATGTCTCAGATGTAATAACTGAGGGGTGTTATTGGAACAACTATCCCCTCAATACTACCTAGCTATAAAGTTCTTTTAGTGCTCCCCAAGTGGGGTTAAAAGTGGGTTGAAATTAGGGTAAGTTTTAAGGCTCAGTTTAAATTATGTGTTTGAGTGGGTGCACGTGTGATATTTTAAACTGAAATTGAAAAAATAAATGCTAAGTATTCAAAAAACAAAGGATTTTTTGAAAATAGAAAAGCAAATAATGTGACTTTTTCAATAAATGGAAATTAAATGCTTTGCAAAGACTATTCAAAAAACAAAGGATCTTTTGAAATAGGAAAGCAAATAGTATAACTTCTTTACGAAATAAATGGATTTCTTTTAAAATTCTGCTATGGGCAAAAATATCAAAGAAGTAAACAATAAAATTTTTAATCTAGATAAAATGCAAAATAAATCCTTCTTTCAATTTCTGAAAATTTTTAAAAAGACTTTTTCCATGTGCATTCTAAATAGTAAAAAGATTAAATGGTTGTAATAATGCAGGAATTTTTTGATGCTGTAAAATAGCTATGTGGGCAGAAAATACAGTAAAAAATTAATTTTTTAAACGGATTGGCCGAATGAAAAAATTGGCATCGCGGGTTTGGACAGAAAAGCCATGATGGACCACGCAGGTTTCTGTCGCACAGTCGCGATGGGTAGCGCGGGTTTCGGCTGCGAACCCACGATAGACCGCGCGGGATTTCATCACACAGTCGCGATGTGCAGCACAGAAAATGTCTGCGAAGCCGCGATGTGCAGCGCGCTAAATGGCCGCGAAGCCGTGGTGAACCGTACGGAAAAGGGCCGCGCAGTCGCGATGAGCCGCGCGACTGTTGGGAAAAAATCTGTGAGGCGAAAGCTGTACGCGAATGCTGAAAAACGAACCCAAAAATTGAGAATTTCGGGCTGTTAATGGCTAAAAAATGGGCCAAGATCTAGAACAGCAATGGATCTACTGTCTAGGGTGGCAGATCTATGAATTAAACTACCTAATACTATCAAAAACTAAGATCTAAAGCAAAAGTGAGATCTAAAGATTCAAAAGCAGCGGAGTCGCCAAAAACTGTTGGCTTGGTTTTGCAACCAAGCTTAGTGCTATAGGCACCTGCTAACTAGTAGCAGCAGTCTCAATATTAAGCAAAAACAATAAACTAAATCTAAACTAAACTAAACTAGCATGTGCATTTCTGAATTAAAAAACAAGAACAAGAAACATAAAAAATAATTTTTGTATTGAAAATGGGGGCAAGCAAGTGCTTGCAATAAGAATACCTTCGATTGATGAAGATAGTTGAGAAGCTCCAAGGGTGAGCAGCTTCAAACTCCAATGGGTCCTTTCTCCAAGGTTGCTACAATGGCCAAAAACTCAAGGGAGATTTTGGCAGCATGAGGATAGGAATATGGATGGATGTGAAATGAGGAGCCCATACCACCTTTTTATAGGTTTTGGTGGTGGGGAATACCATTTGTAGTTTTGTGGAAACCAATGGTATTGACCGACATGATTTAGGTACTTTTCCCTCCTTTTTCCTTTTTTGAATAAAATTAATATTTTTATTCCCTTTTTAATACTTTTGGAAATTTTGGACCCTTTTTGAGGGTTTTTTATGCTTTTTTAGGAAAAATAATCTTTTTGAGTGGGAAAAGGGGTGTACGAAGGTCTTTTGGTGACCTTTTGTTGGTTTCAGAGGCTCAGATGGTGGAAAAGTGGACAAATGGGTCATGTGAATAACGAAATGAGCTAGTGAGCACTTTTTGGGTGTTAACAACAGTGACGACAATGCAGATAGTGATGCCATTAGTTGGAATAATTCTGACTGCGATTAACCAAGCATAAACATTCTTTCTTTTTTCTTTTTCTTTTTTAAATAGAAACAATATACTTTTGGGTCTGCTCTTCCTAAGAATGAGGTGAATGATATAGCAACTTCTACTTCACCGAGTGTAGCACATATTAATTCTGGAATAATCAAAGACATGTGGCACAATCTGAGCATTCCACGTGTCACCCTAGAGACTAGATTTTGACATTTTAATCGCAAAATTTACAGACGTTTTGCTATAAAGAGTTTTCTCTCAAGTCAAAATTTTGTCAGAGAAAGCGAGGTCGCTCTTTCGTTAGGTTGTTCCATTTCGAGGTGTTGCAAGTAGATGCTGCGATGAAAGAGTGTCTGCTCCTTCCTTCAGGGATGAGTTTTTAGGAGTGGTGAGAGTACATATTGGCACTCTAAACACATATTTCATTGGAACATTACTTTGCACATTTTGCTGGAAAGTGGAAATATCCACAGAGAAATATTAGCCGTTCTTTCTCCAAGTTCTATTTTTACAATTCCCTCATAAAAGAAGGGGTGGAAGACCCTTCTTCTTTGCAAGATTCTTTTCATTATAGTTTGAGACTGTACGAAGGGTTGGTCGATCCTTCTTTTCAGAAAATAGAAGTCAGTGCAAACAATTTTATAAGTTATAACTTAGCTGATGTCCGGTTTTTAATTTTCTCTCGTGAATGAAGGGTCGGCCCACCCTTCTTGTGCTCAATGTTCTTCCGGTGTTCACCATTTTAGATATAGATGAATTGATGTCCTAGCCAACATATGTTGAATATTTTTACAATTCCCTCATAAATGAAGGGGCGGCCGACCCTTCTTCTACCCAGTATTGTATTCATAATAGTTATAGAATGCAAGAAGGGTCGGTCGATCCTTCTTTCTTTCACCATTCTGGATATAGGTGAATTGCTGGATATAATTGTTCACAGTTATCTCCTAAATGAAGGGGAGGCCGATCCTTCTCGTCGGAAAATGGAAGTCAAGAAATTTTTTTTTATATGTTAGAACATAGATGATGTCCGGGGCCCTACTATTTATAGCGGAAGTCAGAAGTCGGGAATTGTCGACATAGCCTTCATAGATTAAAAATATTTAAATTTATATTGTAAATGAAGGGTCGACCGACCCTTGTTCTGCTCAGCATTCTTCCCTTGTTCAAAATTTTAGAAATACATGAATTGATGGCCAAACATTCATAGGTTGAACATTTTTAATATTTCGTCATAAATGAACAGGCGGGAGACACTTCTTCTACCCAGTATTATTTTCGTAATTTTTCTAGACTGCAAGAAGGGTCGTTCGATCCTTCTTGTGTTCTCCTTTCTAGATATATATAAATGCTGGATATAGTTGTTCACAATTATCCACTAAATGAAGGGTCGACCGATCCTTCCATTATGAAAATTTGATGTCCGAACAAACATTTTTTATATATTATAACTTATGTTATATCTTTGTTTAAAAAAAATATGATTTTTAATGTGTTCCTGTTATTTTATATTTCATAAATCGCTTCTGAACTGGATTTGGGTTCTGAACACTGTGTCCTATAATTTTATATTTCAGATATCATTTATGAAATGGATTTTGGTACTCAACAATGTGTGGACCTTCTTTTGAATGCATTGAAAGTTGCTAAAGGAATCTCTTTTCCAGAAAGAATTTTTTGCATAATATCATCATTCGTGATGGATGTATCATTGTAAATGTTATCAACACTTTAAATGCAAGTCTTCCATTTCCCTATCCATCAGATGGTGTAGATGCATTGTCAGAGGCTGTTGGTGGTTATATTCAATGGCATGTATCTGAGATCGTTAACCTACTTGGGTATGCTCTTTGCGAGAATGAGGTGAATGATATTGTAGCTTCTACTTCATCGAGTGTAGCACATATCATAACAACTGAGAATAAATCTTCTTTTATTATGAGAAAAGTTAAGTTGTTACATAAGTGTTCTGAAAGAAAGGATTGCATTTCCATAGGTTTTGTAACAAATGTGAGTGGGACTGATTTTGTTGGGTGAGCATTTTTGGGTGACTTCTCCTTTGGTATTCTAGTGGATGAAGTGGTGTTTTCTTGTATGGCATGTTGTCTAGGGTTGATCGGTGGAGGTTTTGTTGTATGGTCAATTAAAAGAATCATAGATTTTAATACAAAAACATTGCTTTCTATTACAAGCAATTTCAACAATAATCAATCTGAATCTACTTTGAAAGTATTAAGAGAAAATCATAATCTCAGTTTTGTGGAAGAGAAATTTAATTTGATACATCAATGTTCTTTAAAGCCACAGTATGTTGCTCGGGGAATAGTGTCAACTGTTTTTCAGGGAGACATTGTACAATTCAAAGCACTAGATGCTGGTGAGTTTGGTATTTTAGTTCATAAAGTCTTCAGCAATTGCAAGGATTGTGGTGTATTTGAAGGCTCTCTTGTAAGATGGCCTACAAACAATTTGCTTGACCTCGATGATGTTCCTTTGGATGTTATACTAAAAAGGAAAACAAAAGAAGATATGGTCAACTTTTGGAATATTTTTGAAGAATTTCCTTTACAGATGGTCCTTCCAGGTACTCCCCATTGTGAATATACAGATGTTAAAGGTAATTGAACAAGGCCATACAATTCCGTAAAGTGGCAAGCTGGAACTAAAATTTCCGAAAGAAATTATAGATCGGTACCTTATAGGCCTGCAATAGATCAAGCTGCATTCCTTTCAAACATTGCCACCGAACATTGTTGCTCAAATTTTTGTATATAAAAAATTTCACTTCAATCGCTAGTTGAATGTGTGAATAAATTTCATAGTATGGATGGAAATTCAAGAAGACAATATGTTATAAATTATATGGGATCAAATGCTCATGTGGCCAAAGAAAGAGATGGCAGAAAAAGAAGCTTGTTTGCAATGATATTAGACACAATAGACGTATGTTGAAATGCATGGTATAAATGCCATGCGATAAAAAAGAGCACTTTCTTCAATTATAAAAGAACGTTCTTGAATGGTGATGTGAGAGTTGTGCATGGTAATAGTGGCTTGGAAAAATCTAGGGCGAACACTACTGCATTGGTAGCTACTATGAATAAAATTGTAGAAGAGAATTCATACAAATCTCCAGATATTACATGATTAATTAGTGGAGATGGAACAAGGACAACCTTGAAATTATTTCCATCTAATATGTCCCATGGTTTGCTACGAAAAATGGCTAATGATGAAATTGAAAGAATCGATTTGCCTCCAGTATCACAATCCTCCTTTAGCAAGGTCATGAGAGAATATTTTCAAAATGTTAAAATTTCTAAATCAAACTCCTTTGCAAGGTGTAATGAGTGCCTTAGAATACAGGATAGGCTTAAGTGGACCACTGATCCAGCTAAGGTGGAAAAGTTGCAAGCAAATCAAGAAGCTCATAATAAATACATCGCAAGTTGTCAGAAGGTATATTATTCTCAGAGATTAGTTTCACAGAAAAATCCGAAGACATATCTTAGTATTGTTCATGACAAAATGGATAAGTCAAAGACTTCCATTGCAAGGATGGGTAAGAATGTTGGTTGTGGAGAGATCTTCCAGTGTCATAGATGATATTTTCTCAGCCGCGTACCCCAGATTTATATGACATGCAAAGGAATGTACACTCATTCCCCAAACTTGGGGTTTGGGCGCTAAGCCCTCGAGAAATGTTTTGGGGGATGTTATTGGCCAACTGTTTTGCGGACCCATGGTTTTGGGTATCTCGTGGTATTTTCCCATTGTATTTTCCCTATAAAAGAAAGACATTGTAATACGGCTAGGGTAAGATGTATTAGGTATTTTGCATTGTAAATATATCTGAGATAAGGAAGAGAGAGTGTGAGACAGTGAAGAGGAAGTGCAGCGGATGTGCTGCAGGTTGTATCCCTTCATTTACTGGATGGTATAATAATAATTACTGGCAATTTCAGTGTGGACATAGCCCATATTGGGTGAACCACGATATATTGGTGTCTCTCATGTAATGTGTTTGCGTGATTATATTTCCCTTTTTGTTTATTGTTATTGATCTGCAATCATGTTTTTCTAACAATTGGTATCAGAGCCAAAGGCCTATTTGGGAGATAAACCCGCAGGAAACTAGGGTTTCGGGTTCGAGTGGGAGCAATGGCAGAAGACAGAAAGTTTAAGGTTGAGAAATTTAATGGCCAAAACTACCAGTTATGGAAGATGCAAATGCAGAACTATCTATACCAGTAGGATCTATTCCTACCATTGGGAGGAAGAGCAAAGAAGCCAACGACTATGAAGGATGAAGAATGGGAGGTTCTTGATAGAAAGGAACTGGGAACAATATGGTTATCCCTCGCTTCATCGGTGGATTTCAATATCTCAAAAGAAAATACAACGGAGGGTGTGATGAGCACATTGGGTAAGCTATATGAAAAACCCTTGGCCTCCAACAAGCTATTTCAATGGAAGCGTTTATTTAATATGAAGATGTGTGAAGGTGGATCTGTTGCTGATCATTTAAATCAATTTAATACGGTTACAAATCAGCTATGTTCTATAAGTGTGAACTTTGATGATGAGGTTAGGGCTCTTCTAATCTTATGTTCATTGCCGAAAAGATGGAATAGCTTGGTCATGGATGTAAGTAACTCTGTCTCTGGTTCAAACACCTTGGAATTTGATGATGTTATTGGTGTTATTCTTAGCGACGAAATGCGAAGGAAAAGCATAGATGGGACATCAGGTAATGTGTTGACCATGGAGAGCAGGGAAAGACAAAGGGAGAAAGGAAAGAGCCAAGGTAATCGCAGCAAGTCTAAAACGGAAATATTCAAGTCCAGACTGGGAAAGACAGAGTGTTGGAACTATGGAAAGAAAGGAAATCTGAAGAAAGGCTGTAGATCTTTAAAGAACAAAGGAGATGGACAGCAGGAAACTACCCATGAAGCAAATGTAGTAGGTGATGTGTTACAAGATGCTTTGATTCTTGCATTAGATAATACTAGTGATTATTGGGTAGTAGATTCAGGGGCTTCATGTGATGCTACACCCCATATGCAATATTTTCATGATTATGTTCCAGGTGATTTTGCACATGTCTTATTGGGTGATGATGAGCCATTTAAAATTGTTGGAATGGGTAAGGTATGGATAAAATTTAAGAATGGAACTGAATGGATGCTAAAATATGTTAGGCATATTCTTGCTATGAAAAGAAATCTGATCTCAATGGGGCATTTGGGAGATGGCGGCTGTCTATCTACGTTTGGAGAAACATGGTAGACTATCACTAAAGGATCAATGGTGATAGCAAAAGGAGATAGGGTAGGTACGTTGTATTTATGTCCTCATAATACTAACCATTATATCTCTTTAGCTTCCACAGGAATATATACAACATTATGGCATCATAGGCTTGGCCACATGAGTGAGAAGGGGATCCAGATTCTCCACTCAAGGAAGTCGTTTCCAGATTTGAAGCAGATAAGTTTGGAATTCTATGAGAACTGTGTTTATGGAAAACATAAGAGAGTCAAATTTCTCAGGGTTGGGAAACAAAAGAAGAATGAAAAGTTAGAGTTTGTGCATACCGATGTATGGGGATCGGCTCAGGTACAATCTCTTGGTGGCTCTCATTATTATCTTACATTTATTGATGATGCAACTAGAAAAACTTGGGTTTATTGCATTAGACATAAATCTGATGTGTTTGCTACATTTAAGAAGTGGAAAGCTTTGGTTGAGAATGAGATAGGAAAAGCATTGAAGTGTCTTAGATCTGATAATGGAAGTGAGTACTATGACAAAGAGTTTGATAGTTACTGTTCATACCATAGTATTCGTAGAGAGAAGACAATCCCAGGAACACCGCAAGAAAATGGTGTGTCAGAAAGGATGAATAGAATGATCATGGAGCGTGCAAGGTGTATGAGATTGCATGTAGGGTTTCCCTTACAGTTTTGGGTAAATGTTGTAAATATTGTTGTTTATTTAATAAACAGAGGGCCTTCTAGCGCTTTGGATCATGGTATTCCAGAGGAGGCATGGACATGTAAAAAGTTAAACTACTCATTTCTGAGAACATTTGGTTGTGAAGCATTTGTCCATATTGATAAACAAAATAGAAAAAATCTTGAAGCTAAATCCAAGAAATGTACCTTTATTAGATATGGGGTTGATGATTTTGGTTATCGCTTATGGGATTATGAAAATAACAAAATCATTAGGAGTACAGATGTGATATTCAATGAAAAGGTCATGTATAAAGATCAATTGCAGGGAAATAAACAGGAAAAGGAAAACACAGAGTACATATTACTTGATGAAATTGAAGAAAATGAAGTTCCAAAGGTGCCAGAAAATCAAGAACAACAACAAGTACCTGAAACTCCTACAAGTGTAAGAAGATCTACGAGGTTAAGTAGACTCCCTGAACGATACTCTCCTTCAATGTATTATTTATTGATGACTGATACTAGTGAACCAGAATGTTATGAAGAAGCAATGCAGGTAGAAACTAGAAAGAAGTGGGAGCAAGGCATGAATGAGGAGATCGAATCATTGGTAGGAAACCAGACTTGGGATTTGGTTCAGTTTCCTACTGGTAAAAGAGCATTGCAGAACAAATGAATTTACAGGTTGAAGGAATAAGAAGGAGGTAAGAAACGGTACAAGGCCAGGCTTTTTGTAAAGGGGTTTGCATAGAAGAAAGGTATATATTTTGATAAAATATTTTCTCCTGTTGTTAAGATGACTTCAATTGTGACTATTTTAAGACTAGTGGCGGTAGAAGATTTGCATATTGAATAGTTAGATGTAAAAGCAGCTTTTCTCCATGGGGATTTGGAGGAAGAGATATATATGCAGAAGACACAAGGGTATGAGTTCAAAGGGAAGGAGGATTTTGTATGTAGGTTGAAGAAGACCTTCTATGGCTTGAAGCAAGCTCCAAGGCAGTGGTATTTAAAATTTGAGAGGTTTATGACAGCACAATATTATAGTAGATGCCATTCTAACCAGTGTGTTTATTTCAAGAGGCTAGACAATGAAAGATATATTATCTTGTTATTGTATGTGGATGACATGCTTGTTGCGGGGTCTGACATGGACGATATAAATATACTCAAAAGGAAGCTAGCTAATTCATTTGCGATGAAGGATTTGGGTGTTGCAAAGAAAATCCTTGATATGAGAATAACAAGAGACAAGAAAAATCGCAAATTGACATTGTCTTAGGGTGAGTACATACAAAAGGTGTTGGAGAGGTTCAAAATGAAAAATTCAAAACCTGTTAGTACACCTTTGGCGTGCCATTTCAATCTAAGTAAGGAAATGTGTCCCAAGACATAGGAAGAGACAGATTACATGTCCAAGATTCTCTATTCATAAGCAGTTGGAAGCTTGATGTATGCCATGGTGTGCACAAGACCATATATTTCATATGCAGTGGGAGTTGTGAGCAGATATATGAACAATCTAGGTAAAGAACATTGGAAGGCAGTATAGTGGATTCTCAGGTATTTGAGTGTTAAATTTTGAGCATTAATTCACAATACTCTAGGATCTTCACTAAGAGAATAACATATGCATTATATCAATGCATAACAATCACAATAAGCATGACAAGCATCACAAGAATCAAAAGCATGATAGACAAGAGACATAGAGTTTCCGTGGGGAAAACCCCACAACTTCCTCAGAGATAGAGAGAGCAATGGCTCAACCAAAGTACAACCAAAATACACTTGAGATAGTCTCCTAGAAGCAGATGATCCTCCTCCTCACTAGTGCGCCACTTTCTGAGTGAGAGAGATGTGTCTTTCCGAATGATCTAAATAGAGATCTTCTGATCTCTATTTATACGAACCTGTTTTCCCAGTGACCTTATGGGGCTGACTTGTCTAGCTACGTATATCCACAATATAATATATATTTCAGGGCCGACCCCACACATGGTGGTCTAATAACCCATCGGAAAGTACACACACTTGTGACACCTGTCAATCCACATGACGACACTTCCTTATAGAGGAATAACACATATCTAATAAGGGCACAATAAATATATATGAAATACATAAATGAAATACATTCCGAAGTTACATATACATCAACACTCCCTCTTAACTAGGAAGGTATTTCTCGACACAGATCTGCTAGACAAGTCTTCTTCTCAGGATCATCGTCATCGATGCATCGTCATCATCATCGTCACTGCTGCTGCTATCTCGAGCAATATCTGACTCTACTCATCATAGAAAGTTCTACAGAGCCAGTCGTTTTTCATACTGGATGGAGGCCCACCACTTGCAGGTCTTCATCATCACTGGCCATACTGTGGAAATCTCAGGACTTATTACGTGCGTCACAAAACCTTAAAAGAGTCTCTTGACTAGCAAGAACCCTAAAGAGCATCTGAGGCCTTTTTCATCCTGTCCAGATCTCCAGGACTTATTACATGTGGCCCCACCACAAAACCTCGAAAGAGATTCCCAGGACTGATTACGAGCACAAGGCTCAACCTATCGGATCTCCCAGGGCACAAATTACATGTGGTCACCAAAAAACCTCGAAAGAGCATCCCAGGACTGATTATGAGCACAAGGATCAACCTATCGGATCTCCCAGGGCACAAATTACATGTGGTCATGGAAAAACCTCAAAAGAGCATCCCAGGACTTATTATGAGCACACAACTCAACCTATCGGATCTCCCAGGGCACAAATTACATGCCATAGGACAAAACCTCAAAAGAGCATATACCAGATATCCCAGAGCACAAATTACATGCCATAGGAAAAACCTCGAAAGACTATCTGCAGAT
The DNA here is from genome assembly GCA_027924585.1 of Larix kaempferi. Classification (NCBI taxonomy): domain Eukaryota; kingdom Viridiplantae; phylum Streptophyta; class Pinopsida; order Pinales; family Pinaceae; genus Larix; species Larix kaempferi. The sequence goes on from BSBM01000110.1 coordinate 3,969,394, forward strand.
CTTCCAAGGCACAAATTATATGTCCTCCCAAGCAAAACCTTGAAAGAGCATTTGCCAGATATCCCAGGGTACAAATTACATGCCATAGAAAAAACCTCGAAAGACTATCTGCAAATCTCCCAGGGCACAAATTACATGCTTATCTGCACAACCTATTCCACGGCCACAGAGTATCAACCTGATACTCACCATACATCATCCTGATGTACACATGATCATCCTGATCATCATCACTGCAACATCCTGCTGCATGTCATCTGGAGCAACATCCTGAAGCTCGTCATCCATGATCATCCTGATCATACAATGCATCTACCTAATGCATACCAAGTATCTACCTGATACATATCATCATACATGATCCACCTGATCACACAGTGTATCCACCTGATACAAATATAAATACATGATACATATCAACATACATGATCTACCTGATCATGCAATGTATCCACCTGATACATATACAAATACATGGTCCAAGCATCCAACATGATGCTTATACAAAATACATACACATGATCCAACCGATCATATCCAACATCCAACATGATGCATACATACATATAAATGATCCAACTGATCATATCTAGCATCCAACATGATGCGTACATACATATACATATAAATGATCCAACTGATCATATCCAACATCCAACATGATGCATACATACATACATACATATAAAAATGATCCAACTGATCATACAAAGCAGAAAACAGAACATCATCCTGATGCTCATCATCCAGCGCTTACATCCACAGCCATGTGAAGGACCCTCCTTCCATCATGCTTGGAATGGCTTCAACAAATGTGTCCATCACTTCTTCCTCGAAGTGTCATCAATCCGAAGAACACCAAGCCTCTTTCTGAAGTACTCGAACTTCACCCTAGCTAGTGGCTTCGTCAGCACATCTGCAATCTGCTCGTCCGTCGCAACATACAGGAGCTTCGCAGCTCCTCTCTGCAACATATCCCTGATATAGTGATATTTGATCTCTATGTGTTTCCACCTGTCATGAAACACTGGGTTCTTAGATAGCTTCACACAACTTTGGTTATCACAGAAGATACCAGTAGCATCCAACGGGAGATCAAATAATTCATACAGTAGCTTCCGTAGCCATACTGCCTCATAACTAGCTGAACAGGCTGCAACATACTCTGCCTCGGTTGTACTCAGTGCTACACAGGACTGCTTCCTGCTAAACCAAGAGATCACACCTGATCCCATACTGAAGCAGCACCCATATGTGCTCTTCATCTCTACAGCACTCCCAGCCCAATCTGAATCAACATAACCCTACAGGTTAAACTTTTGATTCGCCTCATACTTGAGCCCGTAATCCACTATACCCCTCAGGTACCTCAGAACATGCTTTACAGCAACTAGATGAACACTCCTCGGATCTGTCAGGAACTGACTCAATGTGTTCACTGCAAAGAAAATATATGGTCTCATGTTCGTCAGGTACATCAAGGACCCAATCATCTGGCGATACATAGAGACATCAACCGGCTCAGATGAAGCATCACATAGAAGCTTCAAATTCGATGCCATAGGTGTGGCCATGGCCTTGCAATCCATCATCCCAAATCTCTTCAGGATATCTACTGTGTACTTCCCTTGACCAAGGAAGATCCCACCTGTACTCTGCCACACCTCCATACCTAGGAAATAATGCATCATTCCCAAATCTTTCATATCGAACTTGGCATCAAGCTTTCTCTTAGTATCTGCAATCAATCTGTCATCTCCTGTTACAAATAAGTCATCCACATACAGGAGTAGAATCACAGGATTCCCTTCCTCAACCTTGTAATAAAGGTTGGAATCCGCTTTACTCTTTGTAAAGCCCAAACTAGATAGGAAACTATCCATCCTACCATACCAAGTTCTGGGAGCTTGTTTCAAGCCATACAAGGCTTTCTTCAATCTGCACACATATTACTCCTTGTCATGTATTTCGAAACCGAGTGGCTGCTCCACATATACTTCCTCTTCAACTACACCATTCAAGAAAGCAATCTTAACATCGATCTAATGTATTTTCCATTTCATCGCTGCAGCCAGGGCAAGTACTGTTCTGATGGAAGTATACCTGGCTACAGGTGCAAAAGTTTCTTCATAATCTATTCCCTCTTTCTGAGAGAAGCCACGAGCTATGAATCTTGCTTTGTATTTCTCAACACTGCCATCTGCAGCATGCTTGATTTTGTAGATCCATTTAGAAGTCACAACATACTTCTCTTTAGGTCTTGGTACAACATCCAAAACATCATTCTTCATTATTGATTGGTATTCCTCAACGATGGCATCCTTCCATTCTTTCTTTTCCCCTGCTTCTTCGTAACTAGAAGGCTCTTTGTTCATAATGTCATAGAGTAAAGCAACATAGCTGGTATGTGATCTGGTTCTCTTCTTTGCTTTGTGTTTTTCTTCTGGAATGTCAAATCTTTCTGCATCTTGAATGAGCTCTCTAGCCCATGCAGGTTTCCTCTTGTGAGAGTTATCCTCACGGGGTGGATCTACAGGTTCTTGTGGATCTTCAAACTCACGAACAACTTCTGTAACTACTTCAGTCATGATAGTGTCTTGAAATCTAGTTTCCTTAGGTTCTTCATAAACTTCGATAGGTGCCTTCCTTGATTTGATGAATGCTGAGTTTTCATCAAATGTTACATCCCTGCTGACATCAATCTTCTTGAACCCTGGAAAGTATATTCTGTAAGCCTTCGAGCTTTCACTGTAACCCACAAAGATACCCTTCTTTCCTGAAGGATCTAGTTTAGTCCTCTTTTCCTTTGGGACATGAGTGTATACTGGACAACCAAATATTCTGAGATGGTTGACTTCAGGTTTCTTACCAGAAAAGACCTCTTCTGGTGTCTTGTTGTCCAATATCTTGTGGGGTGTTCTGTTCTGCACATATACAGTTGTTCTAGCTGCTTCTTCCCATAGATGCATAGGTAGATCCTGGTCATGCAGCATTGCCCTTGCTCCTTCCATGATTGTTCTGTTCTTCCTTTCTGCAAATCAATTCTGTTGAGGATTATAAGGAGCAGTCAACTCCCTGTTAATCCCTAAATCACTACAAAGCTTCTTGAAGTCACCTGAGGTGAATTCTCCACCATTGTCGGATCTGAATGTTTTGATCTTTTTGTCAGTTTGATTCTCCATCAAGGTTTTGAATTCCTTGAATTTATCAAACACCTCATCTTTGTTCTTCAAGAAGTATACCCAACTCTTCCTGTAGAAGTCATCAATAAATGAGACATAGTAAACATACCCACTCAGAGAACTAGATGACATAGGATCACATGCATCTGAGTGGATGATTTCCAGGATGTCTTTTGCCTTGCTTTCACTGCTTGGGAAAGCCTTCTTAATGTTCTTACCTTTTGCACATCCTTTGCAAACACCTTCATGTTTGGTCTTGATTTCAGGAAGACCCTCTACAACCTTGCTTGCAATTGGAAGTGCCCTATAGTGCATATGAGCAAGTCTTCTATGGAAAAGTTCACTTGGCTCCATGGATTCATGTACCATGGCATGTTCAGGTTGTCCCTTCAATTTATACAAACCTCCCTCTTTCTCTTGAATCACTATTGCATCATCTATGTTCTTTCCCTTTGGCCACATTAGGACTTGGCCATCCACAAATGCAACCCTCATACCTTTTGCATCCAATGCAGAGATGAAGAGTAAGTTCTTCTTGAGCCCAGGTACATAAAGGACTTCTTTCATCTTCAAAGATTTTTCAGAATCTAGGTTGTAGGAGGCTTCACCACTTCCTTCGATTGGGTATTGATAATCATCCCCAAGTTTCACCTTATGGGGTGATTCATGTTCAGATAGATTCACAAAAGATTCCTTAAACCCAGTCATGTGATTGGAAGCCCCACTATCAATCAACCAATCATTACAACCATGGGAGATAGTACCTGTGAGAGTAGAAATTAGAACATATTCTTCTTCACTTGATGAGTACCTTAGCCTCTTCATCCTCTGGGATAGGGATGTCTTCTTTTACATATGAGTCCAACTCATTCTCTTCCAGGATTAACCCAATCCTATACTTCCAAGCTCAGAATTTATCAGCTCCTTCAAGCTTATCCTCAAGCTTGGTGTGGTGAGACATCTTAAAGAGTACTTCAAATGGAAATAGAAAAGATTTAGGTCTTACCACTTGAAATGCTGAAAACTGGATCTGGTCTTGGATTAGGGTTTGTCGAAAAAACCTTAAAAATTCAAAATGTGAATTTCAATTTTCTGAAAGGATAGAAAGATGCGCCTTGATGAGCTGATCAGCTTGGTGTATTCAGAATATGAGATCAACAAAGCTTTACCCTTTAGATTTGCCTTTTTGTCCTCCTGGGTTCACTAGGCAGAGCCCTGAATTAGGGTTTGAGTTTCCCGGGGATCTACCCAGCCAAAAAATCTCGATCCAAAGCTCTAAACTTCGATTTTTGCAAGGAGATTCTAGCTATGTCTTCAGATTTCAGAAATTCCTATTTTTGTGGAAACCCTAATTTTTAGGGCCAAATCTGAAAATGCTCAGAATTGAATTCTGATTGAACAGATAGATTCTCCTTGATGAGTAGAGTCAATCTACTATACTTCTTTTCCAAAATATGTGGAGATAAACCCAATAAATAAGAAACGCAAGTTTCCATCACTGCAACATGTCTTCTTCTCAGGTTAGCTCTGATGCCATGTTAAATTTTGAGCATTAATTCACAATACTCTAGGATCTTCACTGAGAGAATAACATATACAGTATATCAATGCATAACAATCACAATAAGCATGACAAGTATCACAAGAATCAAAAGCATGAGAGACAAGAGACACAGAGTTTCCACGGGGAAAACCCTAAGGTGAAAAACCCCACAACTTCCTCAGAGATAGAGAGAGCAATGGCTCAACCAAAGTACAACCAAAATACACTTGAGATAGTCTCCTAGAAGCAGATGATCCTCCTCCTCACTAGTGTGCCACTTTCTGAGTGAGCTTGATGTGTCTTTCCGAATGATCTAAATAGAGATCTCCTGATATCTATTTATACTAACCTGTTTGCCCAGTGACCTTATGGGGGTGACTTGTCTAGCTAGGTACATCCACAATATAATATATATTTCAGGGCCGACCCCACACATGGTGGTCTAATAACCCATCAGCAAGTACACACACTTGCGACACTTGTCAATCCACATGACGACACGTCCTTATAGAGGAATAACACATCTCTAGTAAGGGTACAATAAATATATATGAAATACATAGATGAAATACATTCCGAAGATACATATACATCAACATTGAGAGATACTACCAGTCAGGAATTATGTTTTGGAGGTTCAGACACTGTTCTATAGGGACATGTTGATGCAGATATGGCAGATGATAAGGATAGTAGGAGGAGCACCACAGGGTATGTGTTTACTCTAGGTGGAACAATAGTAAGTTGGATTTTGAAACTGCAAAAGGTTGTTGCACTTTCAACAATGGAAGCATAGTATGTAGTTTGTAAAGAGGCTAGTAAAGAGATGATTTGGTTGCAGAGGTTTATAGAGGAATTGGGTAAGAAGCAGAAGGATAGCAGGTTTTATACTGACATCCAAACTGCCATTCATCTTGCAAAGAACTCAGCATTCCATTCCAGGACTAAACATATACAACTCAAGTACGATTTCATACGCTTTGTTCTGGAAGATCAACTGTTGAAGCTGAAAAAGATACATACTAGCCAGAATCCTGCAGACATGTTTACAAAGGTAGTGACCAAAGAGAAACTGAGTTCTTGCTTGGTTTCAGTTGGCCTTCTAGAGTGAAGGTGAAGATAAAAAATTTTCCAAGTCCAAGATCCAGCAAGTATAGCAGCAGTGGAGTTGTTGTGATCAGTCTCCAAGTGGGAGATTGTTGGCTGTGGAGCCAGATCTTCCAGTCTCATAGATGAAATTGTCTTAGCCGTGTACCCCAGCTTTATATGATATTCAAAAGGACTGTACACTCATTCCCCAGCCTTGGGGTTCAGGGGCAAAGGCCCCGAGAAATTTTTTTTGGGATGTTTGTTGGCCAACAATTTTGCAGACCCATGGTTTTGGGTATCCCGTGGTATTTTCCCACTGTATTTCCCCTATAAAATAAATACATTGTAATACAAATAGGGTAAGATATATCAGGTATTATGCATTGTAAATATCTCTAAGATCAAGAAGAGAGACTGTGAGACAGTGAAGAGGAAGTGCAACGAATGTGCTCCAGGTTGTATCCCTTCATTTGTTGGATGGTATAATAATAAGGACTGGCAATTTTAGTGTGGACATATTCAATCATGGGTGAACCGCGATATATTGGTGCCTCTCTTGTAATGTGTCTGTGTGATTATATTTGCATTTATGTTTATTGTTATTGCTCTACGATCTTATTTTTCTAACAAAGAAGGCAAAATATTTTAGTAATGTTATGAATCTTCCCATATCATTGACTGAAATGTTGACCCATGGGCACAAGACTGGGGGGTTTGGTCATTTTAGCCTATAATATTTAGAGATGGGATCGAATTTCACTGTGACATCCCTGGCTAAATGCTTGAAGTGTCTTGAAGAACCAGTGGTTGATAAATATGGTGATTTTCTCTACAAAGGCGGAACATCTAAGCACCAATAGCATGATGCTCTATTGCAATCAGACTCATATCAAAAGTTTTTGATATACAGACAAGATGTAATGCAAGATGATGTAATGTGTGTTGATGGTACTAATAAATGCATGCCAAATAGAAAACTACCACCCATATTGTCGTTGCAAATGGATAATTGTTTAGGCGATAACAAAAACTGCTTTGTATTTGCAATTTTATCTCTTTTAACAGTAAGGAGAGTGTTCGAGATAGTTGAAGCAAGATTCCTCCCGGTCGGACACACCCATGAAGACATAGATGGAACTTATGGCACGTTATCAGCAAAGCTAATGCGCAAGGATATATTTTCACTCTCGGAAATTATGGATACGTATACAACATGTGAAGATCAAAATTTCTTTGTCCCTTATCTAATTGATGAACTTTACAATTTTAATAGTTTTGTGGAACCCCACCTTTTGGATGGAAATGCTAGGATCATCGGTATCAAAAAATGCCAGTTTTTTAAATTTCAGCTCATAGATGACATTCCAGTCATGCAATGGAAGGCATCAGTTCGGGATGATACTTGGTCGTCTCCTATTCATCTCTGGAAGTCATTTCCAGATGGTAGCACAAACTGGCTGGTGGGACAGCCTAGGCTATTAAATCTGCAATCAAAAAGACCTTCAGACATTGACGAAATGAAAAAGGGACTAGAAACATTTATTTAATTCTGGAATGGAGGGATTGAGAAGGGAGGTGAACAATTTTGGCATCCCAAGTTAAATTATTGGGAATTTGTATATAAAGCTTTGGACAGTCCCTTCAAGAGTGTTGATCAGTCATCAACTAACTTTGGCCATCGACAAGCCATGATATTCATAGTAGTGAACCTACAAGATCTGAACATGAAATTATGGATGCCTATTTGAAGGAAAATGTTCCTGCTTTGCAGGATTGCTATGTTGGACCAGTATGCAACAAGCCTAGAAATGAATTCATTCCAAGAGTTGATGTTGTAAAGAGCCAAATGGTAATTGTGCAATCACCAGAGCCAGATTGTGCAATCTGGTTGGGTATGGCAATTGGTGATATTTATCGGGATTCCGATGCTAGTACTATTGGGACTTACAAAGTAGAGGTGCAATGGTGGAAGCCAACAGGAGCATCGAAGGATCTGAAGGTCTTGTACAAAAACTGCTTAGATAGAAAGCAACAATGGGTTGTTGGTGCAGAAGAAAATACGAAGATCGATGTAAATAGCATCATATGGGCATGGTCACCAAGGCAAGGATGGGGCATAGTGTTCAGAGTGTGATGGATGTTCTCAAGGGTTGATAGTAGACAAAATTGGTTTCTAAATTTCTCTATATGGCAGTTTACAACAACAAAATTGTTGTGTTTCTAAATTTCCACTTGGTCAACAAAAAGTTGTATTTTTTCATTTTCATTAAAGTTTCAACAAAATTGTTGTGTTTCTAAATTTCCACTTGGTCAATAAAAAGTTGTATTTTTTCATTTTCATTAAATTTTTATAAAAGGAAAGATATAACTTATAACCAACCCTCTTAATAGCCATTGGGATTGATAATGGATGGTTATTTGTTACAAAATTGGATTTGTGATAAGTGTCGTCATTTGCGCACTAACTATCATTAAGTGTTATAATTAACACCTTAATTACAAGTTAATTGTGCTTAAGAATAATTAGCCTTTATAAGTGGTTATCATGTTTGATAGGATGATCACGAATTGTGATACTACCATGGAACAACACGGACAAAATTGGTGGCAAAACACAAGGTATGTTGTAGACATTTTGTAGAACTTTTAAACTATAAAATTCATTAATAAAGAAAATATAACTTTCAGCCTATGTGAATCAAGTATACCATATATTAAATTGTGCAATTACTTCCCATGATTGTTTTTAAGAAACAAAATTGTTTATGTGAATCAAGTATACCATATATTAACCTCGGATGCAGGTGTCACCATGATACAAGGGGCCACGTTCCGGACACAAGGAGGGCACGTGGGGGAGGAACCTCGACCCAGGCGACCGTAACATGGCATGCGTGCGCCATGCAATATAGCACGTACCTCGCTTCCACTTTCTTGCCCTAACACATGTGGCTTTATGGCTCCTTCTTGATCCTTCACTCGCAAGTCCCTTCACTGGCTAGCTGGCTGCAACTCTAGTACCTCTCGACCTCACCTAGGCCCTCTGTGCATTCAAAGCAGCCATCACCTCGGCTTTCTGAACCATCATTTTATCTCCCTGCAATTTAATATGCCTTGTGTGAACCCGGATCTTTGCTCCTTAAATGGGCCTGCGAGCACCCATTACTGCATTCTGTCTGCTTATCCTCGATGCTGGATTTGTTCTGTGCACCCTCATGCTCAGCTGTGTATATGGTTGTGGACTCTCTCTGCACTCTCCGATATGACCAAGTCATGTGGCCTTTCTCGTCCTGGTGATGGCTTCGAAATTGGCATCTCCTTCGCTAGTCGTAATTTGATTGATAAGTGGGAAGGGTAGCTTGTAGTGGATCACCTCGCCTCTGGCAACGATGGGGGAAATATCAATCACTATTGGATCATCAAAAACATGCTCGCCAAGCTTCTGGATGACATGCGGAGTAACTGGGGCTCTTCCAGAAATCAAATGTTGGCCACCAGGGCCAAAATCATCGAGTTGGATGATTTCCTGGCTAACCTTAATACCACTTTCTCTCGGATCTGGGGCATCGCCGACTCTGGTGGTAGGGGTTATGGTGGTGGTGTCTCCAACGTCCTGATTGTCAGTGTTTTTCCCTCAGAAGGGTCTACAGTTGTTGGAGCTACTGCTATTCCGGACCCTTTCCTGGCCATTCATGCTCCTGTATCCCCGGCGGCCCCTCCAACAAAATTCCCAGTCCCTTCCAAGATTGGCTCTCCGCCTTGCTAAAGGATATGCATGATCTCCAGCCATGAGGAACCTGACTTTCTTGTTGCTTGAAAAATGGATCCGCTCCCTGTGAAGCTGCCTGAGGAGGACTGTCTGGGGAGCTGCCTCATTCTTGAGGAATAATTCCATGTCTACTCGGGAGTTCGACGAGAATACCGGGTCTCTCTGCTCTGTCTGGCTTTTTTGTAATATCTATCTAACGTGTTTTTTGTATGATCTCTCTCACACTATTTTTTGGTCTTGGCCTCGCCGTTGGAGGTAGGTTTTTTGTATAACCCACAAGTTGTTCCATAATACTCTTGTTAGTTCTAGTTTTTTCTCTTATGTCAGGATGGCTCCATTATCCCAGGAAGCCTTTGAGGTCTCCTCCCTATGTAACTTTATCTTTTACTCTTAATTAACGTACTGTTTAGACATATAAAAAAAAGTATACCATATATGAAATTGTGCATTTACTTCCCATAATTCTTTTTAAGCAACAAAATTGTTGTGTTTCTACATTTCCACTAGGAAGCAAAATGTATTAAAGGCTAAGTGAATCAAGTATACCATATATTAAATTGTGCATTTACTTGCAATAATTATGTTTAAGCAACAAAACTATTGTGTTTCTAAATTTCCACTTGGTTAACAAAAAGTTGTATTTTTTCATTTTCATTAAATTTTTATAAAAGGAAAGATACATCTTATAACCAACCTCTTAATAGCCATTGGGATTGATAATGGATGGTTATTTGTTACAAAATTGGATTTGTGATAAGTGTCGTCATTTGCGCACTAACTGTCATTAAGTGTTGTAATTAACACCTTAATTACTAGTTAATTGTGCTTAAGAATAATTAGCCTTTAGAAGTGGTTATCATCTTTGATATGTCTTCGAATAAATTTTTTATGATGTTAAATGATGTTAAGAATCCTTTCCGGTCCTTAGATCAGATGTTGGGTTTGTTAATGAATTTATATTAAATTATTATTAATTATTGGTGTTGTGTTGCAAATATTTTTGGAAAAATAGAAATTAAATTCTTATGGTTTATCCGTTGCACTTAAAATCAAGTAATTATCCTCAGAGTTACTACCTAAATACTAAAATATGATCTTCTATACTCAATGCCAAATCAAATATGCCATGTGTCACCCTGGGATACTAGATATCAGCATTTTAACAACAAAATTTGTAGACGTTTTGCTTCAAAGGCTTTGCTGGAAAGTGGAAATATTCTCAAAGAAAGAGCGGCCACTCTTTCTCCAAGGTGTTATATTGTTACAATTCCCTCGTAAATGAAGGGTCGGACGACCCTTCGTGTTCCCAACATTCTTTTCATAATAGTTCGACATTACAAGAAGGGTCGGTCGATCCTTCTTGTGTTCTCTATTATGGCTATAGCTGAATTGTTGGATTAAAGTTTTCACAATTAACTACGAAAATAAGGGGCGGCCGATCCTTCTTGTCGTAAAATGGAAGTTGGGACAAACCATTTTTATATGTTATAACTTAGCCGATTGACTTGTTATTCAAACAATGAGTGACTATTTTAGACATTGAACTTTTCACCTTAAAATTTTGAACATTTACAAATGAAAATTGCAATTTTCAAATAAAAAATTGCATTTTCTTTATTTGAAATTCACACTTTTCAAATCAGAAATTGCATTTTTTAATTTTAAATTCACACTTTTCAAATGAAAATTTTCATTTTTTGATTTGAAATTCACACTTTTCAAATCAAAATTTTCATTTTTTGATTTGAAATTTGCACTTTTTGAATTGAAATTCATAGTTTTATAACAAAAAAATGCAATTTTAAGGTTTATAAGTAGTCAAATAACACACTATTCAAATAGAAAAACAGACTTTTCAAAGCCAATATTGCCACTTTCAGAACCTGTTTTTTTTTAATAAACTCGTATCATCTTGAATGTTCCCGGTATTTTTAACTTTGTTAGAATTTCCGTGCAACAACTACTAATACAGCTATATTTTTCTACTATGATATAAACCAAAAAAACACAACAACCACATGGGAGAAACAAGCCCCAATCACTAGAGATCATAATATCATTATAGTAAAATATAAGGCAAGTCTAGGAAACGGCCTTGAGAATTTTCTTGGTGCAGTTGTGGTAGCAACAGGAATACGGATGCCCATGGATTGCAACAAGAAGTCCATATTACATTTCAAATCCCTAGTTTCTTCTTGAAGTGAGTTTTGCACTGGATCCTCTTTTTGCATATAGTCCGTAAGAGCATACCCCACCAAGTTTTCCATTACCCATTAAAGGGCAATAGCTCACTCGTACAGGGTTAAACAGCTAGCAGTGTTCCCTGGGTCCATGGTCGAATTTTCCAGCTCCCATCTTTCCTCCTGCTGAGTATCTTTACCAAGATTTTCCTTTGGAGCAGTCGTGGTACCATCAGGAATATGGAAGCCCATGTATTGCAGCAAGAATTCCATCTTTTAGTTCATCTCCCTGGTTTCGTCTTGAAGCTTGTTCTGCATTAGATCCTGTTCTTGCATACGGTCTGTAAGAGCATAACCGAATAATTTTTTCATTACCCAGTAACGGGAAACAATTTGCTCGTACTGGGTTAAATGGCTAGTGGTGCTCTCAGGGTCCTCGACCCAATTTTCCAGCTTCTGATTTTCCTTCTGCAGGGTATCTTTACCAAGATTTATCCAGAGCTCCCGATCCACACCGCGGATTTCCTTCTACACTTCAAATGATAGGTCCAGTTTAAAAATCATACATTGCCTCCAAACTATCTTCCAAAAGGATCTGTTCCCTGTTGAGCCTCTTCCTCTTCACCTCTTCCTCCTGATGATGGTCATCCATAATGCTTGTCGAAGTGAAGTGTACTTGTACAATTACGTTCCACTTCCTCGTCAATGTTAAGAAAATGCCTGGAATTTCAAATTTTATGTACCTATCAATTAAAAATTTGATGACGGTAACATGTTTTTAGTGCCTGTCATTTTACATTTTATGTAACAATACTCAAACAATTCGTGTATGCAAATGATCATTCCAGGAAATGCTGAATCTTTAATATCATGATAATGGCACAACAGTCAAATAATTTGGGGCTTGGGATGGAACCATGGTGGGATCGCCAAGCTCCTTGACATCATAATAAATATGTAGCAACAAGGCATGGAATTAATAGGAAGGTCGCTCGATCATCCCCTTTTCCCAACAAATAGGAAAATACAATAACTTAAGCATCCGTTGGCAGAGATCTCTTCTTTCTAAAGGAAATGAAATTACTTAAGTTAATGTATGGAGAATTCTCATGAAAAAAAGCCTTTCTTTCAAAAATCAATGAAGGCACAATAATTAATAAACAATATGAAAAATAGAGTTCATCCTATCCCTATTGAATGCAACATGCAAATTCATAGAATATTGCAGCAGTTAAACACAAAGGTGTTATAGTTTGAAATGATACGTCTCCGTCCGTGACGACACTTGTTTCCCTTGGTCGCATGACGACACTTCTTGAGATCAAGTTCAATCACACAACAGGACATTTGTGGATGGAGGAGTCATTTGGGACACTAAAAATGGTTCAAATTACCTCATTCTTGACCCATTTTATGTATATGACCCTTAGGAACATTTTTTCACACCAAACCATCTCCTGAAAATGAGCAGAAAAGCCTATTTTTGGCCATTTTTCAATATGAACGCTGGTACACAGGCATGCTAGTAGCGTGTCTACGCGACTCCACTGTGAAATAGTAGCGCTCAATTACATGTGTACGCGACTTTGTCTATTGTAGAGTAGCGTACACCCCTGTTTTGGTCAAAATCTCGAAATTCGAGTAAGTTAAGTTGGTTGGGAAACCTCTTGAGCGGTTATAATTTCTTTTCCTCTTCCTCATTAACTATATAAGGAGGGTAGAAGGATCATGTGAGGGGACTAAGCCTAATTACAAAGTTATGCTGGAGGAATGGAGACCCTCATCCCCCTCTCTTGTGCTTAGTTTTTGGTAAACCCTAGCACAGTTGATTAGAGGTTGGAATCCTTGGAGAACAGAAGCAGGAGACCTTGAATCTAGGTTTCGTGAAGTGCCAAGCTTGAAAGAAGGTATAACTGTATGTACTTGCTTTCATTCATTAATAAAGATCAGACATTCTTCTCTTTCCAAATAAGACCCATTAATGTGTCTTAGATTTGATTACTATTTGATTATAGTTTGATGTCTCTTTATATTATGGATATCAGTATTATATATATAGTCAAATGTATTTGAGAAAGGTATCAAGTTGTTTTACAGGTCTGGGCATTGCAACACTGGATAAGCATTGAAGAGCGAGGGAAGCAAAGCTAGGATCAACCTTCTGAATAAGGTGGCTACGTCTCTAAACCCTAATCTCTTCATTTATTTGTTGTACTTGCAGAATGCTTGTAAGTCTATCTTTATCACCGTAAGTTGGTAGTTTCTCCCCTGAACTATAGGTGCATTTTCCCCACAACAGAATGGCGACTCCGCTAGGGAAAGCCTAACTGCTTAGGGGTATCCAACGTCATTTCTTCAGTCTTGTTTGATGGTCTTTGTTCATTTTATTGATTAGGATCAGTTAGTAGGCTCTGTTTGACCCTCCTTGGCTCTTACAAACCCTTCCCAGCCCTTGCAAACCCTTGTGGACCCAGGTGTGGTGGTTTTAACCCCATTTTTCCAACTTTTTCCACCTGTACGCTACTGTTTGTACAACATAGTAGCGCCCATATGCTAATTTTCCTTTGCACAGTAGCGCCCATCCTGCTATGGGTGCTAGTTTCCTTCATACACAGTAGCACTCAAAATCTGGGTTTGACTTTTTTGAGTTTTTGGGTTGTGGACCCAAATCTAGGGGTTGTGGCTGCATTTTTGGGGTCCCTGATGACCCTAGCTCTGAGTTAAACCATTGTAAGTGGTCTCCCATCCTTGTACTGATCCTACATTCATGATTTGAACCTCTTTTGATAAATTTGGGCTTGTTTGGAAAGTTTTGGGGTTTGTTGACCCAAGTTGGGGGGTTGTGGACCTGTTTGGTGTTTTGTACCCTAATTTGAGTCTGACTAAACTTGCTTGCCCCATTTCCACTGGATTTGAAACCTCTTGAGTCTTTTTGACCCTATTTGTATCTTTTTGAGTGAAATTTCTCTTTTAGATTGGTTTTTTATCCTCCCTTATGCTTTTAAGTTTTCTTTTGTAGTGAAAGCTCAAGTGTTTTGGCTGTTGTTCAAGACCTTGTTTGCATTGTTTATGTGCAAACCTGACTTTACCAAACCATACTTCTTCGTAGGTCATTTGCTTCGTTTGGGTCTAAAAGTAGTTTTTGTACTCTTTTCCCAATGGTTGGCATGCTTACATCAATAAGAATTTGAAAGTCATATTTGGTAGCTTTTACTCTTTCATAAAGAGAACCTGAAAGTTTCTTTGCTTTGCTTTGATAGTAGGTTAGTTTCAGTTTTGTTTCTTACCTTTGGAAAGCATAAAGAATTTTGATTTATCTTCTAAATAGAGTACCTTGCAAGTGGCTTAAAATATTTTAGAGTGTTTTGCATCAAAAAGAACAAGTTTTCTTTTGCATACCTAGTTGCTTGAATAGCTGCATTCTTAGGTTTTGAGTTTATTTTTGTACATTTAGACTTTATTTTTACCCTTTTTGCATTCAAAAGATTAAAAAATTACATTTGCACATGCATTCTAGATCAGAATTTCAAGACTTGCATTGAAAAGAAAAAGATTTGTTGGGTGGTAAATATTTCATTTTCAGTACTCTATCTCTATTATAACCACTCTCACACACCCACTACCTTTTTGAGTAAGCAAGTAACCTTTAAAATGAACTCTAATAAAATGTACTAGTAACATTTTCTTTTCTAGGTTACACTACACCAACTAGTCTTGGTTAGGATCTTGAGTTTAAATCACCTTAAACCACTCAAGATCACACATTACGCAAAAATCGTAGTTCGACTATCACAGGTAAATCCATTTCACTCAAAGCTTGCCTGGGATCTATGCAGTAGTCATTGCGAGATCAGATTGTTGGGAATACTCCTCCTACTTTCTGTTTCGAGCATATGCCAGGATTGGATCGCGTTTGGGGACTCTTTCGAGTTTCGGGCTCAGTTACCCTGCCCACGCCTTCTGATTCGACCGGTGACTGTTCCCCCAGGAGTTTTCGGTGTTGTGGTATCCTTAGTATCTGACCATAGGTTCATACAAAGGTGACAGCAGAGGGTATATCTGCTGTACCTAGGACAGATGGGGGAGGAAATCCCTTGCAGGTCTTTGGGAGGGCGGTTGGGTGATTCCAGTGCTTGCACCCTTAGTCATTGTATTGCGGACCCCGGGTAACTGTTCTTCATCCTTCGTTGATCTGTTCTAGGCCCTCATCATCCCAGACTCTTCTCCGGAAGGCATTTGTTTGCCTAGTTTGATTTACCTAGGACCTTTTTTAGTGGTGTGCTCTTTGTGCTACTTTTTTTTTAGTTTTCCTTAGAGAACTTCTTGTTCATTTGAGCAGGAAACTATGTCTAGCATTCCGGCGAGTGCCAATCAAGGTACCCCTATTCCGGGGGATCCTTGTGCTGTTCCATTCATTGGAAACATTGGTGCTCCCTTAATGGCCACTCTGAATCTTCCTGGATTCACTATTGGGCTGCCGGTTTGGTTGTTTTCCACTCTGAATGCCTTGCATGCTCCTGGCGCTTCTTTTGTGAGCACCTCAAATCAAGAGCATCAGAACCCTGGGCCTTCTTTGCCAATAACATCTTCTCCTCCTCCTTTTACCTCATGTGGCGAAAGTAGCAATACTAGTAACCAGCAGTCTAAAAGGAATAGACGGAGGAAGAATAGGAAGAAGATGCCAAAACAAGAGGGAAAGCACCCTGCCTCTGCAAGTCATGCAGGGGGCACCTTCCTAGCCTCCGGAGGTCATGCTGGGAGAAAAATTTTAGTCACTGAAAATCATACTGAAATTTTGTCTTCAACCACTCCCAGTCATGTTGAGGACACGTCATTGATCACTGCTAGTCATATATAATGACAAGTCACACTGGAGACACCAGATCAGCCACTGCAAGTCATGCTGAGGGAGTTGACATTGTCGACAAACCCAACAAATAGAAGCTTAATTTCCCTTGTAATTTTTGCGAGAGAGATCACCTTACTTACTTGTGCCTTGTACTTCCAGAAGTGCAAAAAGTGTGGTCCTTAGTTCAAAATTATGATGCTTCTAAGAAACCAGCCTCTGTGAGTCATGCTGGGGGCAAGTTGTCAGCCAATGCTAGTCATGCTGAGAGTACTGACATTCTAAAGGTGTCTAAACCTATAGGACGAAAACCAAATTTTCCTTGTAAACTTTGTAAGGGAGATCACCTTACTCACCGATGCCCTGCCATTCCAGAGGCACGAAGAGTATGGTCCATGTCTAAAGGAACCTCTATTCTTGAGTTGTCTATAGATTCCCTGCAGTTAGATCAACCTTTGGTTGATAAAGTGGTTGAACCAATGCAATCTTTGGTCGACCCCACTCTTCTTTCGGAGAGTGAAGTGATCGAATCGATGCAATCTTTGATCGATCCCATCAGTCCTTCGTAGATTGATGCACCTACTGCTAAAGTCTTCTGCATTACCAGTTTGGATATTCCTGAAAAAGGGGGCACTTCATCTGTGCCATGTGAACCCCTACCAAGCCCTAGGATTGTTTCCTTTGATTGGAATAGTCTAGCCGAGCCTCGTCTTCCTTCTTCGACACCTTTCTAGATAAAGGTTGATATCGGGAACCATACGGTTGATCGATGCATTGTTGATGAAGGTGCTTCTGTTAGTATCTTATCCGCTTATGCTTGGAGAGATTTGGGTTTCCCTAATGTTATTCCAGCTGTTAATTGGCCGTTGACCTTCGATAGAAGACCTAGTGAACCGATCGGATTCCTCCGTCAGGCACCTTTTACCTTAGGTGGAAAAACAATCTTAGTTGATTTTATGGTTTTAAAGGACCCTATGGACTTTGATATGATCCTCAAGCATGATTACATTTATGCTATGCATGCTGTGGTGTCTACGCTCTTTCGTGTGATGCATTTTCCTCATAACGAAAGCATCGTCACTATCGACCAGCTTGCATTCGTTGATCCTCCTTATTACCCAACTGTAGACCAGTCTGATCTATCGTCATTAGGCACTACTATGTCACATGGGACTTATGTAGCATATTGTTCCTTGAGTTCAACTGCTACTAAGAAGGAGTCTCTGAGTTCATGCTTACCTTCTCGGGACTTGGTCCCAGCTTTTGACCAAGTGACACCTCCATCTGAATGTTTAGATATGTGTTCTATCTGGGATGATATACTTCCTTCCGATGAAGTTTTCCTAGAGTCTATAGTACAGTCTTCCATTCATTTGGATGTTGATCCAGTCGCAGTTATGTCCAACCCCGGTTTGACCTTAAAGTCTGATCTTCCTACTATTGAGTCTTTGGACTCTCCTATAGATCCACAAATTGGTGTTCCTGCTGAGTTTGATTCTGCTTCTAGAATTTTCAACTCCCGTGATGATGAATTTGTTTCTGCAGATTCCATCATATCCTTCAAATTTGATCTTCATCCTGAAGTTGATCTTGTTGATTGTAAGTCCTCGAGCTTGGGTACCATAGAGTCTTCATTTGAAAACTCTCCCTTGTTTATGCCTGTTGTTGATGATAGTGAAGTTGAAAGTATTTCTACCATAGTGACTTGTATCGGGTCTTTCCTTACATATGTTTTAGATATGATCTTGGTACTGATGTTTCTTGGAGACAGGATTCTTAGCTGGATGTATACTTGCTTACTGGTCCTTTTCGACACCTTGTGCAACCATGTCAGGTATATTCGGAACCTTGCATATAGGTTTAGGCTTCCCCGCTGTTATGTTTCATTTGAACCTTTTACCATCCGAATTCGCCATAGGGTCGAACCTGTTGGATATCGGTGTGTTAGCCATCTCTTTATGCAATGTGCACCAGTCCGACAGCAGAGCCTACCTAACATGGGTCACCCTAGTCAGCACCCTTATGCCATTCTGGTGCCCATGCTGAGTTTTTCTCATATGTTCGGGAGCCTTTTTAGATTTACCATGACTTTGAGAAGAAGCCTCATATCTTTCTTCCTCATCTATTTCTGGCCATCCTTGATAAGGCTCCCATCTTTATGTTCAAGTTGTATGTGCATCTATTATGATCCCGCTTGCGCTAATGAGCCTGATGCCAGCTTCCATGCTTTTAGCTCGTTATATAAGCCTCCATCTCTGATCTCATTTCCGCTAAACCTTGTATCATTTTGCCTTTGCAATTTGACACCTTTTACCTGGAGGAGACACACCCTGAGTGTCCTTATCTTGCTCATGTTCCTTGCATTAGGCATAGCTTTGTTCCATGCGCTTGGAGCTAGTTTTGCATGTCCCTGACACTCGTCTCCTCCCACTACGAGCATTCTTCTTTTACTTCGAGCTCGTTAAAAACAGTAAGTAGGTTTCGAGCATTCTTCTTTTACTTCGAGCTCGTTAAAAATAGCAAGTAGGTTTCGAGCATTCTTCTTTTACTTCGAGCTCGTTAAAAACAGTAAGTAGGTGTCGAGCATTCTTCTTTTACTTCGAGCTCGTTAAAAACAATAAGTAGGTTTCGAGCATTCTTCTTTTACTTCGAACTCGTTAAAAATAGTAAGTAGGTTATGAGCAGTCTTCCACCTTTCCTTTGAGCTCGTTAAAAACAATAAGGAGGCTATGAGCATTTCTTTCATCTTCACTTCGAGCTCGTTAAAAATAGTAAGGAAGTTGTGAGCATTTTCTGTATCTCCTTTGAGCTCGTTAAAAACAGTAAGGAGGTCATGAGTTTACTTTTCTGGACTCGTTAAACCTTTACGGAAAAGATCCCTATGGAGTTCTTTTAAGTCCTTTTCAGACTCCTTAAATAGAAAAAGTTTGCCAAGCATAGTTGTCTTTTTGGGCTCATTAAAATAATTGAACCAACATCCACTTAGGTATAGAATTACCCCTTTTCCGGGTCTTGGTGGATAATTTATGGAAAAGGTATACTCTAGGTATACTTCTGTATGCGCTAGAAGAGTTCTTCTTCCATTGTTTTATACTTTTTCGGGGGAGGAGACTAACTACATGAAAAAGGACCTTTTGGGGCCTTTCTTTAGGGTTTTTAGGCTCTCTAAACATGAAAATACCAAGCGAGCATAGACCAATCCGGGCTCGATATAAAATCCACGGATAGGTGTATAGAGGACTGTTTAAGTTTTTCAACTCTATAAGCAAGAAAACACCGCCAAGCACGGACCAATCCGGGCTCGATATAAAATCCACGGATAGGTGTATGGAGTTTTCTTCTAGGTTTTTCAGACTCCTTAAATATGAAAATACCGTCAAGCATGTTTTAGTTCTTTGTCAAGCTCGTTAAAAAATGAAAAAGGAAAGGGAAGGGAAGAATGTTAAAATATCTTTCAATATGATGGCAGCAAGTCAACTATTTCCTTGAACAAAGCACCTGTTTTGAGTCTATCAAACAAGTTGGGTTCTAGTGTTGGCCTAAGGGTAAACTTGATCTCAGAGTTCTTACTCCTCCATTTGGTTAGTCTTCCAATCATATGGAGAATCTGTTAATGTCTCCTACATTGCAGACTTGCGTCGTGGTCCCTTTGTGTTCAAAGTTGCCTAAGTCACTCTTGTGTCGTGCTCACTGTTCAAGGATATAACCTGTGTCGGCCATTCTACAGTTGCCTTGACCTCATGTGTCGGCCATTCCTTGGTGTCAGTATGTTTCATCATGTATTCAGTCCTACTCCAAATCAGCTCATACCTATTGAGTGTCCCTCATGTTGGATGATGGAGGATGCATTAAGGCCTCCCTTCCAACGGACTTCTTCCCATCGAATTCAACTCATTGTGCTCTGGGAATGAAGTTTAGAGTTTCGGTTAGCACCTTGGGGATTGCAGTCATTAGTGGCAGTTTCCCTTGCTATTGGATAGATGGGAATACATCAATGTCTCATATCCAATGGATTCTTCAAGTGTTCGACGGCAAGATCATCTATTCGCACTTGCTTGAATGTACTAGGTACCTTGGGTTCCATTTTCATTATTGGTGGACACCCTCGCGTTTGTTAATGGTATACATCAATGACCGGTAATCAATCGATACCTCCCATGTTCGACATCAACTCATTTATTCGCATGGATAGGTTTGTACCTTGGGTTGTTTTTGGATGAATACCTTGGGATCCTCGATAGCATCACCTCATTTATGTTATCACCCAAGTTGCGCAAGACTGAGCCACACTCTTTTTGGCTCTTGATGAGACATAGATCCAGCTTGTTCAATATGGCGATGTTCTCCAGTTTTGACATAGATCCACCTTGTATTTATGTGGCTATGTTTACACTTATGTTCCTCATGGATCCACACTTGTATTCTAGTGGCCATGATATATGCATCAGTATTTTGGATCATTATTGTATCCTCTTGGAGGTCATGTTCCACCATTTGATCATGGACAGTTACCCCAAGGATACGTTTGTCTGACATTGCCTTTGCTTTCAGGTACTTCATTTGAGCCTATGATTCTTGGTTTCTCCGTTCCTCCATGATTCAACTCTTTTTTATTTATAATGTATTTCGACCATCGTTTCCCATACTCCCTCTGACCTCATACATTAGGGGGCATCTATTATAGCTTGAAATGATACCTCTCCGTCCGTGACGACACTTGTTTCCCTTGGTCGCATGACGACACTTCTTGAGATCAAGTTCAATCACACAACAGGACATTTGTGGATGGAGGAGTCATTTGGGACACTAAAAATGGTTGAAATTACCTCATTCTTGACCCATTTGATGTATATGACCCTTAGGAACATTTTTCAGACCAAACCATCTCCTAAAAATGAGCAGAAAAGCCTGTTTTTGGCCATTTTTCAATATGAGCGCTGGTACACAGGCATGATAGTAGCGTGTGTATGCGACTCCACTGTGCAATAGTAGCGCTCAATTACATGTGTACGTGAATTTTTCTATTGTAGAGTAGTGTACACCCCTGTTTTGGTCAAAATCTCGAAATTCAAGTAAGTTAAGTTGGTTGGGAAACCTCTTGAGCGGTTATAATTTATTTTCCTCTTCCTCATTGACTATATAAGGAGGGTAGAAGGGTCATGTGAGGGGACTAAGCCCAATTACAAAGTTATGCTGGAGGAATGGAGACCCTCATCCCCCTCTCTTGTGCTTAGTTTTTGGTAAACCCTAGCACAGTTGATTAGAGGCTGGAATCCTTGGAGAACAGAAGTAGGAGACCTTGAATCTAGGTTTCATGAAGTGCCAAGCTTGAAAGAAGGTATAACTGTATGTACTTGCTTTCATTCATTAATAAAGATTAGACATTCTTCTCTTTCCAAATATGACCCATTAATGTGTCTTAGATTTGATTACTATTTGATTATAGTTTAATGTCTCTTTATATTATGGATATCAGTATTATATATGTAGTCAAATGTATTTGAGACAGGTATCAAATTGTTTTGCAGGTCTGGGCATTGCAACACTAGATAAGCATTGAAGAGCGAGGGAAGCAAAGCTAGGATCAACCTTCTGAATAAGGTGGCTACGTCTCTAAACCCTAATCTCTTCATTTATTTGTTGTACTTGCAAAATGCTTGTAAGTCTATCTTTATCTATCACCGTAAGTTCGTAGTTTCTCCCCTGAACTTTAGGTGCATTTTCCCCACAACAAAAGGTCGATCCCACAAGTGGTCACCATATATATATAAAAGAAAACAGTGATAAAAATGGGTATATCAGCCTTGAGAGCCTTTGTCCATGGCGTTGTCATGGTAATTTCAGTTCAAGCAATGATCCCATACTTTTCTGCGTAAATAAATAAAATATATGGAGGATTTCCAGACCACACTAAAAGAAAGTGCATCTATGGTAACAAGCAATGATCCAAGCAATTACTACTTTTCAAAACCATCAAAATAGAACCCTAAGCCATACAAAACTTGAAAAAATTCGACATACCTCAAGCAAACCGGTATTTTTTATTTACATCAAAGTTGGTACAGAAACCCATTTCGTCTCCCTCTGAAAAATGCCACACTACACTCAGGTCACAAATGTATCTAAGAAGCGCACTGCACTCATGTCACAAGCGCATCAAACAAACATAAATATGATGAAAATTTTCAATTCGTTAAACCATGTAAATCTTCCCAATCTTAATTACTAAACTTCTGAATTGCAACAACTACCAAACCAGTAATTTTACTAGTATTTGTTTAGGACGGATAAGTGAATTTGGTGGACGTCAATTTGACAGGTTTAAATTATGCATGCCTGTAGACACCAGTAAATTCCAAGTAGAGTTGTCAAAGTCTCATGAAGTTACTGCTGGATAATTGTACAATCACTTCATCAAAATCTATAGAGATGATATCTGACTCAAGCAAAATCTACAAAGATGATATCCCGCCATACTGTGATAATTATTGTTCCCCATCCATCTTCATTACTAATTTTAGAAAAATAAATATTTATAAGTTTTAAATCCGTAATAAAAAATTAGTAATCTCGCTATACTCAATGTGCCAAATCAAATTAAAATTAGTAACCTCGCTATACTCAATGTGCCAAATCAAATAAAAATTAGTAACCTCGCTATACTCAATGTGCAAAATAAAATAAAAATGAGTAACCTCGCTATACTCAATGTGCCAAATCAAATATGCCATGTGTCACAATATGATCATTCCATGTGTCACCCTAGGATACTAGATATCAACATTTTAACAACAAAATTTATCGACTTTTTGCTTTAAGGACTTTGCTGGAAAGTAGAAATATTCTCAAAGAAAGAGCGACCACTCTTTCTCCAAGGTGTTCTATTGTTACAATACCCTCCTAAATGAAGGGTTGGTTGACCCTTCTTATTCCCAATATTCATTTCATAATAGTTCAACACTACAAGAAGGGTCGGTTGATCCTTCTTGTGTTCTCCATTATAGCTATAACTTAATTGCTCGATAAACGTTTTATAATTAACTACAAAATTTGCATTTTTTGACTTGAAATTCACACTTTTCAAATCAAAATTTGCATTTTCTGAATTGAAATTCACACTTTTTGAATTGAAATTCATAGTTTTATAACAAAAAATTGCAATTTCAAGGTTCATAAGTAGTAAAAAAACACACTATTCGAATAGAAAAACACACTTTTCAAAGCCAATATTGCCACTTTCAGAACCCGTTTTTGCACTTTAGAAAGGTTGATATTGACACTTTCAAAGTCTAAATTCACTCTTTCAAAGTCTAAATCCCTTTGAGGGGCATTAAAATATTCAAATTTTATGTGTTCTTTTTTTTCAAACAGTTCTCAGAATTTTATGTGTTCTCTTTTCAAACATACATATTATAGAATTAAATAACAGAGAAATCACAACATTACAATTAAAATAATATAAAATAATATTGCACTACATTTAAGAAACCAAATCACAAGCCTAGTTAGAACATATAAAAAATGTTTGTCCCGATGGTGCTAATGGTAAATGACGACGGTGATATTGGTGTTTGTGACAAGACATAATTTCAACTAAAGCATGATTTGATTATTTTCTTCACACACGTGATACAAGCCATCCTTCACCATTAGCACCGTCAGGATAACCGCCATTTCAGAATTTCATCGTATAAACCATCGCCATGTCAGCATACATTCCTTTCTCAAGGCATTGATTGGAGTGATACATGTACAATTACTCCAGCAAAATCTACAGTCGGTACAGATGATATCTATGACCACCATCCCTCCATACCATGATAATTATCCTTCCCCATCCGTAACATCCAAGTCAGCTCACCAATTCACTAGCCACTCACTGTAGAAAGACTAAAGCATACCCGATATCGCAGCAAAATGAAATCTTCGGGAAGTCATGGAACTCTTCTTTACCGCCTCTATTCCATTTCCTTTGTTGTTTTATCATAAATACTTGAGTCTTATGTTCGCTCCCCAGTTCTCTTCGTGATATATGAGCATTTCGACAGCAGTTCCCTGACAAATCCTCACCACACCATGATATATGGGCATGTCGAGCACTGTCGAAGCCCCAAGACCAGGATTTGTCTCTAATGTGACTCATAGCTTCTAGTTGAAGAAAAAATAAAGTATAGAGTCTAGTTGAAGCCAAAATAAAGTCTATGTAAATTCTTTGTAGTAGAAGAGTCTGTGTTTGTGAGCTCAAGCTCATAGTTCGCAAATGTATTAAGATCCCAAGCTCTGTAAAAGGTGAAAGATCGAAGTAAATTTCATCTTTGTGTAATGCAGTGAAGTTGCACTATTTTAACTCGGAATAACTTCTACTGATTTCTATGTCTTAGTAAGAAATTTTTTAATATAAAGCCTATAGTGGAAGAGTCTGTGTTTGTGAGCTCAATCTCATAGTTCTTAAATGTATTAAGAGCCCAAGCTCTGTAAAAGTTGAAAGATCGAAGTAAATTCCATCTCTGTAATGCAACGAAGTTGCCTTGTTTTAACTCGGAATAACTTCTACTAATTTTTATGTTTTAATAATAAATCTGTAGCAGAACATTTCCATTGTGAGGTATTTATATTTTTATCTACATTTGTAACAGAACATTTCAATTGCCGGGTTTTTATATTATTCAAACCATAAATCTAGTTTTTCAATTGCCAAGTATTTATATTTTTCAATATCTCATAAGCTGGGTGCATGAAACCATTTGGGTTTGATGGCCGATTAGAACATGAAACATAGGCACAGAACATCAAAACACGGTCTTTGCCTTCGATATCTTTGTTCTTGGAGGATTTAGGTGTCAATATTTCCAATCCATAGGTCTCAACGATTGCAAGTCTCTAGATCAATGTGAATGACCAAGATAATAGGGTTTACCGACAGCTAGAGAGGCAGTGATAGTGCGAGAGCACAAATGCTACTATAATTAATAATTATTCACTTCCTCTTGCAGTTCGCCCAAGCCATGCCAACACGTAGCATATTTAAAACATAGTGTTTAACAGAGAATAAAACGTAGCATGGATTCAGTGGTGCTCAGAGGAGAAATATCCTATATGAGTCAATATTATAATAAAACTATATTTCTAATATTTTTAAGAATTTATTTTATTATTTATTGATGAATCCGGATTGTGTAATTCTTTCGTACCGCTCTTACAATATTTTTTGAAAAATATTAAAAAGAATTCCGGTCCAAGGTGTCAATTTTCCTATAAACAACATAGCGACATTTTCCACATAAAAATGTCTACAAACAGGGCGTGCTCTGTCACTTTCCCGGTCGTCACATGTTTCAAAATTTCGAGAGCTCCACGAGATAAATGTCAACCCTCATGTGACGTCTTCCCCTTTTATAACTTTCGGAGGTGGTTTCGCATGGTGTCCGGGTGGTTTTCCTTACCACTCTCTCAATTTAAGAAATGTCCATGTATTGACACGTGGATAGTGGTTTCAGAGTTCACAACCACTTATCCTTTCAATTTACTGCACATCTCCACAACGTGAAATGTCTCCGAGCCATCGATACATCCATTCTTGTTCAATTAACAGTGATAATGGCCCACTTTTTAACCTTTTTGGCTTTTAATGCTGCCCATGGAATTAGTAACCTCGCTATACTCAATGTGCCAAATCAAATAAAATTTGGTCGATCCTTCTTGTCGGAAAACAAAAGTCGGGACAAACAATTTTTATATGTTATAACTTAGCCGATTGACTGGCTATTCAAACAATGAGTGAATATTTTAGACATTAGACTTTTCACCTTAAAATTTTTAACATTTAAAAATGAAAATAACACTTTTCAAATAAAAAATTGCATTTTTTGATTTGAAATTCACACTTTTCAAATGAAAAATTGCATTTTTTTATTTGAAATTCACACTTTTCAAATGAAAATTTGCATTTTTTTATTTGAAATTCACACTTTTCAAATCACAATTTGAATTTTTTGATTTGAAATTCACACTTTTGAAATCAAAATTTGCATGTTTTACTGGTCCACCACAGGAGCCAATGGTAAACAGGCTCCACCTATCAACATCAATGTTACCTTAATTTTATGATTGTCACTATGTATTTGGTACATCTTTAAGTATTGCTTAACTTTATTTATCAAAATTGTATCCTCTTATTATCATGATTGTCAAATTTTGAAAATTCAATTTTAATTTTATTAGCAAATCCTATCAACAATCTTGATTTATTATCTGAAATAGGAGACCTAGGACATCGTGCGCTCGAGGTTGACATGTTCATTTGGACTGGCTGTTGGCCGTATTTTCTGTCCTGAGGCCAACAAGGAGAGATAACCCACTCATATTTCTTAAAACAGCTACTTGAATGTTTGCATTAGCTACCTCTCGCAGGAACAAAGACCTTGTTGCCTTATGAGTTTGCTCTCAAAAGAGAGTCTCTCAATCTGGTTATATGAATTCCTAAAAATGAAATTAAAATCTAAGATGCAATCTAACTTAACCTATGATGCAATTTAAAATAGCTAAAACATAAAATTTAGTAGCTCCTCAACTGTAAGAATAGTTTAATAGCTCCTAAAAATCATGTAAGTTTAAACTATGAAATAAAATCAAAACTTCTAATTAATCTGTTTCTAAAACTACCTATCCTAATTAAGAGCATAGATAAGAATATGATTTAAAGTCTGAAATAGAGTAAAGTTAATACTTTAACATGGTAGACAAATCCCCAAAAGTAAAATTGTAATCATTCTACAAAGAGTAAACTTTTTGCAAAAGGATTATCAATATGACTTCAAACAGAAAACCAAATGATGTTAATCATCATGCGATTCTTAATATATGGGAACATATGACTACACCTAAGCTTGCATATTGAACAAAGCAAATATACAAGTTAGGAATAATAAAATATCAATTTATACAAAACTGAAATAACAAGAAGCAACCTGTTAATTCCAACTTTTGGACAAATTACTGATATCCCAAAATTAACATGTTAATTCAAATTCACGAAAAGATATCTCCACATATAATAACACAGTATATATATGCATGTAAAAATATGGGCAATAGAGAATGAACCAGACAATAGATATAGCATATGTAATATAGATATCAAAGACATGATCAGGACCTTCAATCTTATGCAGTACCTTGGATCTGCATAATAAATTAAAAGAAAACTCAAACTGAAGCAGAATGTATTAAAAATATTGTTTTGAAATGTCTTCCTCTGTAGTTCAGAATTCGAACTCAAGGATAAAACCGTAGAGTGTTTTGGGAAAACAGTTCCCTGCCTTCTTTACAGAACTCCACAGAATGCGTTATTCCTTGTTGATTTAGGTTCTAATATTTTATTCTTGTTCTCCAAGGTAACTGAGTTGATACGACACTGCTGGAGAGTTACCATGTTTCCAACCAAATCTTGGATAATCCTCGCGATTCTCTTAATCGATCAAATTCATCTTGTTAGATGCGGTGTCTTTCGAAATACCTGCAATCCAGATTACAAATTATTTAAAAGTGATTCAAAGATAAATAAAACGAAATCAAATTGCAAGCAAAACCAAACCATAATTTAATCTAAATCAAAAGGAACATCTAAGATCTCTGCAATTTTGAGTGATGAACTCGTGGCAACATGGATAAGTCCGTTATCTTCGACTGGTTTTTAAAGATGTGGCAGTCTTCATTAAAACTTCACGCAATTCCTATTTTCTTTGTTGATCGACAGCTCTTCTTGAAACATTTTGGGCAATAATCTGGTGAGAATGCCGTAATAATCTCTGCCTAATTACAATCATCCGGAATAAATTACGCACTGTAAAGTTCTTTGGATAACTTGGTAAATCTTTCAACAATTTGGCAATCTTTCTCAGTCGAGTTTTCACATCTTGAACTAATAGAAGAATCGCAACGATCTCAATTATTTGCTACAGGTAAAATATCCAATGCTTGATTAGCCTGCAAAATAAATGATAATCAGTGAACTAGAAAAACAATAAACATAATTGTTATCAATATGGTTTACAAGTCTAAACTAATTCACATATAAAAAATTAATGCAGGAGAATCACAAATGATACGAGTCAATAAAATTTTCCAGGAACCCGCATTGTTTAAGAAAATCATGGTAAGCGATAAGATAAGGTTTATATTGCCGACAATTTATGGCGTAGTCAACTCCTTATTCATAACAACCTCTCCTTCTTTTGCGTGAGTATTATTTATGGTAACCAGTACAACCACCGATGATATAGCAGCAGACCATGGCGACTCGGCGAGCAAACTCTGTCATGCAACTATCTTTTCTGGTAAAGGAGACATGCTTTTAATTTCCTTTAATGCCCACTCATGATAAATTTCTAATTGGATTAATTCAAAATTTTGATATAATTGAATAACCAGCAGCCACAAAAAAAAGTCGAAACATAGGTATTAAACTTAAATCTCTTGAGGTGATAACATCAGAAATTCCGGTTATCCTTCTTTCTAGTCGAAGTGGTATCTTTCTTGTACCAGTGAGTCAATCTTGGGGTCACTCGTCATATGCTAACATTCAAATATTTTTACCTTCATTCTCGATTCGCAGACTTTCATTACCAAAGGTTCATGTGCAATCATAAAAGAAACAAATAAATATAGTCTCCGCTGAAATAATATGACATTACTTTCAAACCGGAAGTAGCTTTGAAAATTGTAGTTTCAACTTTTAATTTGCAAGAATTTGGTGAATGCAGGTCCGTGGCTCTCTTTTTATGAATAAAGAACAAATGATAACAATTTTTTAGTTTCCTTACAAAGCGTGGCAACTATTTCCTAGGACTTAATCTTCCAATTTGTTCAAAACAAGCATTAAAAACTTTTAGGCTACCTTTCAACCATTTGAAATCTAAATGTTCAATAGAATAATGAGAATACTAAATTCAATTAAAATGTGACACAGCATTTCTCAAAATTGTTTGTAAAAAATAATATTAATCTTGGAGAAACATAAAGAGTGAAATCATAATACATACTCTCCAAAGATTTTCATTTTATTTAATCTAATCTTTATTCTTAAAGAACGCTTGCCTTTTTTTCCTTTTTCCAGAAATCTTTGAAATAAAATTAATTTAATGAAGTTAAGATTCATGTAAAATTGATATTTATGCAAGTATCAATATATTAAATAAAACTCTACCAAATTAATAAAAAAAAAATTAAATAATGTTTGTCTAACTTTTAATAAAAATGACTTTTACCACTATAAAGTTAAACATGAAATAAAAGTTTAAAAGGTAAAAGAATTTGATAAAATTCTCAAAAAAACCTTCATGACCACTAAAATAAAGGGAAGCGGAGAGAGTTGAAATCCAATCTAATCTTTATTCTTAAAGAACGCTTGCCTTTTTTTCCTTTTTCCAGAAATCTTTGAAATAAAATTAAGTTAATGAAGTTAAGATTCATGTAAATTTGATATTAATACGAGTATCAATATATTAAATAATACTCTACCAAATTAATAAATAAATAAAAAAATTAAATAATGTTTGTCAAACATTAAAAAAAATGACTTTTACCACTATAAAGTTAAATATGAAATAAAAGTTTAAAAGGTAAAAAAATTGAATAAAATTTATAAAAAAAAACTTTTATGACCATTAAAATAATGGGAAGCCGAGAGAGTTGAAATCCAATCAAAGAAATAATGAAATTAATAAACAAATCAATCAAGAAAAACTAAATGAAAACCAAAAGTCAACGATTTACAAAAATTACATGAGGTTTTTTATTTTACACAAATAAAGAACAGTTGTTGGAATGCCAACACTAGTGTATCCCTTATTTTTTCTCTAGTAAATCATACTCCAGGTCCAATAATCCATTCTTGATCCCTTTTTATAAAGTTGTCAATTTCATTGGATACTTGGTCTTTTGTTATCACGTAGTTTGACCTTAATGCTGCACATGTATTTAGTGAGAACACGTCATCTTTCCAAGATTTAAAGCCTTTCAAACTAATATTAATACTACAAAAAGATTATTCGCTTTGAAATTTTAGTTCTGCATCTAGGGTATTTTTTGTGGCTCGGTCGCCCTTGCTCATGGTTGGTTCATGCCTACCCACACGCTAAGTGGCCGGTTGGAAAGTAGGAGTCAAAACTTGAAAAATAAAACTAAGCCTATGAAATTAGATCATTGTACTAGATATGTAGTAGGACTTCAGTAGAGAGATGTGATAAATAACGTGGAGAAACTTGTCTATTATGATCATAGATGAAGACCTTGCAATTATGAACTAAATTGATACATCAATTTTAAATGAAGAGCTGTAAATGATAGTGAAAAACAGTCCTTAACACTGCCTATATACACTAGTCCATCTATACTTGTGTAGGTGTACCACCAATCTATTGTAATGTAGCTAAATTAATATATAAGGTGGCTTCCATCAAGTGGGCCCACTTGAAGTTACACCCACCTCCAGACGTATCCCCTAAACCTATTCCTCTCATATGAACATTACTTTTGTTTCTCCAATAGTAAGCTCTCTCTCAAAGAATTTAAGGTGCACAGTGTTATTTCAATCTTTATAGTGATCCTATAATGCAGGAACATAATATTACAATAACGACATGAATCTTAAAGCCATATGATGTAAATAGGTGTAAAACAAAGCATAAATGAGTATATTTAATTAATATGGAAAGATGGAAATTCAAATACTGACTCGTTCAAAAGAAGCTTTGATTGAAGACAAGATGTAATCTTCTGTCTGTTTAGAAACAATAGCCATCTCTGCAGTTGATGTCATTCTCGCCACCTGCAGGCACCAAAGGAGTATATTAATGTGCTAACTTCCCAAAATATAGCAACAATAAGAACCTTGTTTATGAAGGCTTCTAATTTTACCTTCCATACAGAAACATAACAAAGGACAGGAAAATTTGTAAGTATTCAGAAAGACAAATGCAAATTTTCAGTAGTCAAAATATGTGCAAAGATAACACTAGTTAAAAAATTATTGCCCTCCTAACGGATTTACATGGAAATAAATCAATAAAATAGCCAGGAGTCCAATAAACATCCTTAGATTTCAATCTCTTTTCATAACCAGTGCAAAATTGATCTCTCATTTCAGACTCTTTGTAGTACCCTAAGATTACATAATCCTCTGGATTATTTTAATTTTCTTTCTTTTAGAGGTTTGTAAATATCTACTTGTTAATATAAAATATTTTCAAACAAAAAAAGTCTCTTTTGATATTGGACACTGTTCACTTGAATAAATTAATATCTCAACATCTTCATATCGAAGGATTAAATACAAAGCAGATGATGTGTGCATTTAACTTCAACACCAGAAGTAACCATCCACTAAAAGATAGCTATGAATAGAGATGAAGTGTGCATTTAACTTCAACACCAGAAGTATCCATCCCCTAAAAGATAACTATGAATAGCCACTGCACAATGGAGTATAGATAAGATAAATATAAGATGACTTTATTTTTTAATGTCCATGAATTACCATAAGAGTAGGTCGATAGGACTCACAAAGTACAAACCGGCAAAGTATAGAAATAGCAGCAAAATAGTGTAAATAATATCTTGAGGAGAAACATGACGAAATAGACTAATCTCAGAAAGACAAAAAATATGTAGCTTCTCTGCATGACTTTCAAAGGTAAAGTTGGCATCAACTCTTTCAGACCTAAGAATGACACAAGAAAGCTGTAATGATAAATTTATTTCGATCTTTTCAGCCAACCTCTAATGAAATTAGTGAAAATCCAATGCCTTAGAAGCTCAAGGTGAAGCCTTCCTAAAAGTGTCAAGTAACTAATACTGACAAAAACAAATTCTTCAAAGGAAAAAGGAAGCACAGCAGTAGGGGTGGGGTTTGGGAGAAGGAGGCACATAAGTGCAAACATAAACTGTAAAAGTTGTATATGCAGACAAAAAACATTCCTTGAGTATGTTTAGGCCTCAGTTCCAGGATACCATTGATATGGGGAAAGCAACATTTCAAATAAGAGATAATTTTATTCAACATGCATAAAAAGTTGATTGAATGGGCTGTTCAATTTTCTTGATTCCTTTCTAAATTTTGAGATTTTTTATGTTTGATCTTTTTGGTTTGGGATTCATATTTGTGTAAGACTTTTCATGTTTACCAATCTTAGCTAGAAAACTCTAGAGCTTTAAAGGTAGTTGGATCAATGTTTTTGATGTTTTGTCTTTTGTCTTTTGGTAGACTGCCAACAACTCAGTTACATTATTGGTTGTTGTCTCCATCTTTCATGTCAAATGGAGGAATTGAATTCTACCCAAAGAAAAGAGAATTCCTCCAACACCTGATAGAATCGGGTTTCAGTAGCGAATTTGAACCAGTCCCATCCTTCCAAATGGTTTTGACCCATCCCAAAAGTGTTAAGTAAAAATTGCCCTTCAAAAAAATTTGAAATCTTAATTTTACCTTGCCAACTAAGAAATGAAGTGTAGATGTAAATATTTTAAAAGGAGTGCATTTTTTTAAATAACCCATTAATATCTATCTGTTGGATACAAACGTTGGATAATGATATGTTCGTTGGATATACAATGGGTTTCCTTTTGTTGCACCATCAAAAAGAAAATAGGAGTATCCTGCTTCGAGACCCATTGACCAATTTCTTATGCTCTAGATTGAGTTTCTAGCTGTTTTGAAGGGTTTGATTCTGCAATGACCTTCCTGCGTTGGGAAGTCTGTCTTCCCTTGCTTTGACTCTTTCTAACTAGTTTAGCTCACATGATGTATAACTAGAGATTGAAGTTAAGTTTTGCATTGGACCTGATGCTTTTCACTGACAATGATACAACAACGAATGCTATTTCTCATTGACAATGATACAACAGCCGATGATACAACAACCAATGCTAACAACGACTTCTTTATCTTCAAATGGAGATAACATACATTGAAAAAAATGAGAACCCTTTAGGTACTTAAGTTCTAGAGCAGTAGCCAGTAGATACTGTGCCCCACCTATTTATGATATTAGGAACTGGTAAAAGCAGGTGATCATATTAGGGTAGGGCCATTTTAACTAGAAGTTTTCCTCTTATGTTATTTTCTTATATTTTAGATGGTATTTTTGTGAATTGAAACTCAATCATATAGTTATTATAAGAGTACATGGATACACACGTTATGATTCAAGGCAAAAAAATAATTTGTTATTGTTTAGGTGCCTGTAGAACGTAGGAAAAACTATTTTCAAGGAGAATCTGTTCTTAATTGCATGCCATCCCCTTCATCAATTTTTGTTTATAGTATTCTAACCTTTGGCAAGATGGGTTGTCAGGATGGACGATATGTTGCCAAATGTCATTGTTGTTGAGATATTGTAACTTCAAAGAATATTATATTTGTACTTTATTATTCCGGAGATGTTTCATTCCTCCGTGAAGATCTTATTGTATATCCGGAGATGTTTATTCCTCCGTCGGAATGTGGTAACTCGGGTTATTAGACTTCCCTATTGGGGGTCGGCCCTGTATGTGTTATGTGGGTCAAAGGGTTATTAGACCACCCTAGAGGGGTCGGCCCAGTTAGTTGTAGTGGGGTATTTAACCCATTGGTTAAATACGAGCCTACATGTACTTGTGTAAAATACATGTCAGTGTAGTGTATAAATAGAGGAGGTATGTTCCTCATTATACACACTCACTCACTTGAGAAAGGCGCATTTGTGGAGGAGAGGTCTGCTATGGAGGAGAAGGAGCTTATGCTCAGGGTTTGCATCTTTGTATATTGCTGGTCATCTATATTGAGGAAGCTTTGCTGGGTTTTCTACCCCATGAGGGTTTCCCAGGATAAATCTCTGTCTCTTGTGTTTATGCTATGCTTGTTGTTTCTTCAGTGATCCTGTATATGCTATTATTGTGAAATGGAATGTAATGCTGCTATTTTCTGTCTTATCATATTGAATTTTAACATGGTATCAGAGCTAACCTGAAGGAAGACAAGGTATGGCACTAAAGACACTTGCTTTACTTACGACAATTTGAAGGTTAGGGTTTTACATAGCAAAAACCAGTCATCGTAGCACTTTCGCTATAAATCCGTTTTGGCGAAGTGTTCGGATCTGAAATTGTTACAGGACGAAGATAAAATCTCCAGGTACCTTGTGTCCAAAGTACAACCTCTAATTCGTTGTAATTTGTGATTTATGATCTGTACAATATAGGGTTTCTGCCTCTTCCAGATCTGAGTCAAAATCAGGTGACCTTGGGAAAAAGGTCATAACTTGGGCTAGGAAGCTCCAAATTAAATTTCGTGAAAAGTGACAGGTAGTACACAGACTGTACTATCTCAGAAAACGTTTTCAGAGGTCGAAGTTGAACCAGTGACATGTGGCACGCCGTACAAGTTCGCTCTCCTGTATTATCTCATAAACAGGTCACGTTGCGACACTTGGCATAACTCTCTCCCAGAGAATCCAATTGAGGTCAGACCTGTCAGGATGGAAAGATAACAGGCCGAGATATCTTATAAAACGTTTTTAGAGGCCGAAGGTCAAACAGTAACATGTGGCACGCCGTACAAGTTCGCTCTCCTGTATTTTCCCAAAACAGGTCACGTTGCAACATTTGGCATAACTCTCTCTCAGAACATCCAATTGAGGTCAGACCTCTCAGGATGGAAAGCTAACAGGTCAGGCTATCTCAGAAAAACTTTTCAGACCTTGTGGATCAAAAATTTTGGATTAACACCAGAAACAATCAGGTACATATTTCTGTCAAAACAGAATTATTTTTTTGGTACCTTCATTCATGGCTTCCGGAATTTAGGGCTTTGAAGAAAGTTGGAATTTTTGTAATCGGAGACCAAGGCTGGATGCTACTCATCAAAATAGAAATTTAGAGACCAAGATCAGAATTTTTGGTTGGGCAGAAGGCCGGGCTTGATTAGACCCTAGTTCGGGACTTTGATCAGAAAAGCGGAAAATTAGGGCTTCTGTAAAAATGGGAATTTTTGAAATCTGTGACCACGGCTGGAAGCTCCTCAGAAAAATAGAAGCTTAGAGCTTTGGATCAAACTTTTTGATGGGGCAAAAGAGTGGGCTTCATCAAACCCCAGTTCAGGGTCACGTCCAGTGAATCCGAAATTTTCAAAGGCAAAATTGAGGAGTAAAACTTTGCAGTTTTCAAATTCTGAATATATCAGTTTGATCAGCTCATCAAGGCGCATATCTCTATCCTTTCAGAAGTTTGAAATTCAAAGTTTGAATTTTTGGGGTTTCTCTGACAAACCCATATCCAGCTCCAGGTCCAGTTCTTGCAAATCAAGTGGATAGGGTTAATCCTAGAAGAAGATGGATTGGTCACCTACATAAGTGAAGGAGTTCATGTTTCAGAGGGAGATGAGGCTAAGGCTTTACATAAGGAGATTACAAGCGATCTCGATAGGTATGACTCATCGAGGTATGTTTTGAGATTTGTTCATGATTAAGTTTATGGTATGTTTGTCTTCATGTTATTACAGTTAGTACAATATTGATTTTAGATTTGTTGTATCACCTTAACAAAATTATGAATGCATGATAGAAGATATTCATTGGTTAGGGTATTGACACTTATGATTGTACTAATGCATTATGGTGTTGTGTGAGGTTGATGTTGTCTGCTAACAAGATACAGGTACATCACAAAAGACAAATCAGGCTCCATGACCATGAAAACATGAAGACAAAGACTCATCCATAATCTTTGTTCTACTTACGAGGTATGTTGTACATAACCAAGTAGGTACACTAATCCAGGTATGTTTCCCATGAATCTTACCTTGTGTTAGGATCCCTTATATAAGTATACTTGGAATGATTGGTTATGCTTATTCATAAAGTTAGTAATCAAGGGATTATGCATATTATATCTTTTATCAATGATATGCATGAGTAAAAGAAGACTTCCCTGAAATCTTGAATACTAATGTTTATTAACTATAATCATGACTATACATTTTCAAGATTATTTAGTACTATAATGTTTTGATAGCATTTAGAATATACTAATGAGTGTATGTTTGTGTATGAGATCATGAGGATGACTCTTGAGCATGCACAGTGGTACAGAATGAATAGAAGTTCAAAAGACATACAGAAGATCAAGCGGGAGGCAGCCACACAAACATAAAAGATAAGTATTTGAGTTGCTATTTGAAATAGTAATGATATTGCCTGTAATAGGTTGTATGCATATTTGTATTCCTAGAATATATAATGCTGAGTGTAAACATTCATAGAGCATTGAACAGTATACAACTAATGTGCATATGTTTGGACAAACATTCCATTGTTGCTTGTCTAGAATGAAACCTCTTTGCTGACATGCTGAGAGTTATGCACACTCTCGATAGTATGTTCTGGTAGAGATGGAAGGCATCTAGATAGCCACTGTATGCATACAGGATATGGGAAAGTGTTGTGCCAAAGTATTGGTCAAAATAGTTGCATCACTATGTAAATGATATCTGTATGCATAATAGGTTATCTTTTGATGATTATGAAGTATTACTAATCATGTACTTAATTTTGATTTGTATAAAAGGGTCATGAAGAATGATGGACACCGTACAAGTGGTGGATGTTCAAACAAGAAGATTTACAAATCAAGGCTCATGGCTAGAATATTCTCTTAGAAAGGGGAAGAGAATCACGACAAGATGTTTGCTCCAAGTATGGTGTAATTAAAGAAGAAGTATGAATCAGGTTCTGTATAGGTACCTAGGATCGATAATAAATTGATAAGCTTAATGATCACCATGGGTGATGTGGATCTCAACCTTCGCTACAAGGTTGAATATGATACACATATGACATGGATGCAAGAAGGAACTCACCACAGAGTTCGAATGATATTGAGGCTCATATCAGTAGACCCATCTAACGAGAGATGGCATAGATAGATATGCAGAAGATCATTCAATGCAG
This sequence comes from Larix kaempferi, assembly GCA_027924585.1. Taxonomy (NCBI): domain Eukaryota; kingdom Viridiplantae; phylum Streptophyta; class Pinopsida; order Pinales; family Pinaceae; genus Larix; species Larix kaempferi. The sequence goes on from BSBM01000110.1 coordinate 4,006,984, forward strand.
AAATGAAAAATGAAAGATCTCAAATTGATGCTTTACTTCCTAGGTCTGGAAGTATGGCAAGGCTCAGAAGGAATATTTCTCAACCAGGGAAAGTATGATGAGAAATATGACTTGAGGTGTTGGAATGGCCACTCTTATGGATTCCAACTTGAAGCTGTTAGGGGATAACTCATCAGAGTTAGTGGATATAACTCTGTACAGTCAAATTATTGGGTCTTTGATATATCTAACATATACTAGGTTAGATATATGCTTTGTTATGAACACCTTGAGTTAGTATCTAGTGGAAACTAGATGTGTTTACCTGATAGTTGCAAAGTATGTGATGAGGCACATAAAGGACACGATAGAATTTGATCTATGCTATCTTGAAGATCATGACTTCAGATGGCTATTCAGATTCTGATTGGGCAGGAAGTGTATCAGACAAGAAGAACACATCGAGAGGATGTTATTGTCTGGGTTTAGCCATGATCTCGTGGTTTAGCTGGAAGCAGTCTAGTGTGGCTCTCAGCACAAGCGGAATATATGGCTGCTTGCTCTTCTAGTTGTGAAGAAGTTTGGCTTTAGGATTGTTTGACTTAGAGATAGAACCAACTGAGATCCTATGTGATAATTAGAGTTGTATCAATATGACATAGAATCTAGTGTTCCATGATAAGTCAAAGAACATAGGGAACTAACAAGATATGACGCAGAAAGGAACTCTAAAAGTTTGAATTTGTAACAGGTTACTGTTGTACTAACCAAACCTCTACGTCAAGTGAAGAAGTTACCAACCAAACCTCTGTCTCGAGTGAAGTTTGAATACTTCCGAGACAAGCTTGGTGTAGTTTAAAAGGACCCTCCTCGAAAGGGGGAGTAGTATAGTCACTACTGATGAGATTGTCTCATCGAACAACAAGGTCGTTGATGAGGTAACCTGTTCTCTACACCCAGTTACTTAGAATTATTTAGATTTAGGACTCTTATACTTAGAATACTTAGCTTTACTTATACATGCTAGTTGTGATGTATACATGTTTTGATGTTAGATGTATTAGTAATAATACATGCTAGATGTGATGTATACATGTTTTGATGTATTAGTAAGAATACATGCTAGTTGTGATGTATACATGTTTTGATGTTAGATGTATTAGTAAGAATACATGCTAGATGTGATGTATACATGTTTTGATGTGTTAGTAAGAATACATGCTAGTTGTGATGTATACATGTTTTGGTGTGATGTATACATGTTTTGATGTATTGGTGAGAATACATGCTAATGTGATAACTGCTCTTGTATACATGAGAATACAGAAGGGGATTGGATCATCCCTGGACTTTCAGTCCTAAAGAGAGCCGTAGACGTGAGGTCTCCGAGAATGAAGTCCTTGGTGGACTTGAGGGGATTGGATCATCCCTGGACTTTCAGTCCTAAAGAGAGCCGTAGACGTGAGGTCTCCGAGAATGAAGTCCTTGGTGGACTTGAGGGGATTGGATCATCCCTGGACTTTCAGTCCTAAAGAGAGCCGTAGACGTAAGGTCTCCGAGAATGAAGTCCTTAGTGGACAGTTGAGGGGATTGGATCATCCCTGGACTTTCAGTCCTAAAGAGAGCCGTAGACGTGAGGTCTCTGAGAATGAAGTCCTTGGTGGACTTGAGGGGATTGGATCATCCCTGGACTTTCAGTCCTAAAGAGAGCCGTAGACGTGAGGTCTCCGAGAATGAAGTCTTTGGTGGACTTGAGGGGATTGGATCATCCCTGGACTTTCAATCCTAAAGAGAGTCGTAGACGTGAGGTCTCCGAGAATGAAGTCCTTGATGGACTTGAGGGGATTGGATCATCCCTGGAATCTCAGTCCTAAAGAGAGCCGTAGACGTGAGGTCTCCGAGAATAAAGGATAGGACTGCATCGTCCCGGAACTGATAGTTCAAAATGTACGTGATGGGGATTGCATCATCCCGAAACTGATAGTTCAAAATGTATGTGATGGGGATTGCATCATCCTGGAACTGATAGTTCAAAATGTACGTGATGGGGATTGCATCATCCCGGAACTGATAGTTCAAAATGTACGTGATGGGGATTGCATCATCCCGGAACTGATAGTTCAAAATGTACGTGATGGGGATTGCATCATCCCGGAACTGATAGTTCAAAATGTACGTGATGGGGATTGCATCATCCCAGAACTGATAGTTCAAAATGTACGTGATGGGGATTGCATCATCCCGGAACTGATAGTTCAAAATGTACGTGATGGGGATTGCATCATCCCGGAACTGATAGTTCAAAATGTACGTGATGGGGATTGTATCATCCCCGGACTTCGGTCCCTGAAATTGATCCGTAGACGAATGGTCTCCGAGAAAGAGATTGTATTGATGATGTATCGGTGTGATGACGATGCTGCTGATCGTGTGATGACGATGTTGCTGATCGTGTGATGACGATGCTGCTGATCATGCGATGACGATGCTGCTAATCATGTGATGACGATACTGCTGATCGTGTGATGACGATGCTGCTGATCGTGTGATGACGATGCTGCTAATCATGTGATGACGATGCTGCTGATCGTGTGATGATGATGTTGTTGATCGTGTGATGACGATGCTGCTGATCGTGTGATGACGATGATGTTGATCGTGTGATGACGATGCTGCTGATCGTGTGATGACGATGCTGCTGATCGTGTGATGACGATGCTGCTGATCGTATGAAGACGATGCTAAAGATCGTGATGTTGATGATTGATGTTGACAGTGATGTTCCAGTAACTGCTTGAGTTACTGATGATGTTGAGAAAGCTTCCAGTGATTTATAGATGTATCATGTATGATGATTCCTTGCAGATGTTGTTATAATATCCTTCTCGTTAAGGGGGAGTGTTGAGATATTGTAACTTCAAAGAATATTATATTTGTACTTTATTATTCCGGAGATGTTTCATTCCTCCGTGAAGATCTTATTGTATATCCGGAGATGTTTATTCCTCCGTCGGAATGTGGTAACTCGGGTTATTAGACTTCCCTATTAGGGGTCGGCCCTGTATGTGTTATGTGGGTCAAAGGGTTATTAGACCACCCTAGAGGGGTCGGCCCAGTTAGTTGTAGTGGGGTATTTAACCCATTGGTTAAATACGAGCCTACATGTACTTGTGTAAAATACATGTCAGTGTAGTGTATAAATAGAGGAGGTATGTTCCTCATTATACACACTCACTCACTTGAGAAAGGCACATTTGTGGAGGAGAGGTCTGCTATGGAGTAGAAGGAGCTTATGCTCAGGGTTTGCATCTTTGTATATTGCTGGTCATCTATATTGAGGAAGCTTTGCTGGGTTTTCTACCCCATGAGGGTTTCCCAGGATAAATCTCCGTCTCTTGTGTTTATGCTATGCTTGTTGTTTCTTCAGTGATCCTGTATATGCTATTATTGTGAAATGGAATGTAATGCTGCTATTTTCTGTCTTAGCATATTGAATTTTAACAATTGTGAAAATGCATTTGACTTTCCTTGCTGACATTTAATTATGTTGTAAGGAAGTTGTTGAGTATTTCAGTCCATGGCTTCAATGGAGCATGGGCAACCCATAAATTCATATGGCAGAGTATGGACTCTGTTTTCTTGTACCACAAGTCACTCCACCTCATGGGGATTGATTCTTCCTCATTTCCATTCCATTATGGAACATCCTAGCATCATTTTTTGACCCAGGATGAATTACCAGCAGTGAGAAAAAAACCAGAAATCACAACTTTGCAAGAACCCACGTTTTGAAGAGCCATAAACGTCCAGATTTGGTATTTGATAGTGAAATCCAATGGGGGATCCATAGACATGAACCTTGGGGTGAAATTGAGAGTATTAGATACTCCAGAAGCCACTGGAAAACCCAGTTTTTATAGCCTAGAAAACCAGTGACGGGATTGAGCTATTTTGATGCCAGAATTGTGAGAAATCCAATTGTGAATGACTGACCAGAGGTTGGGTTTGCTTGATAAACCCAATGAAGGCTAGAATCTCAAGGAATTAGAAGTTGGACCTTTCTATGCCCACCCTGAAGACCAGTGGAGGGAAGAGACGCCTGAGGGACTGTGCAGCACAGAAGGGGACCTTCCTTGTGTTGGGTGTGGTAGGTATAGTGGGTGCCTTGACTGTTTGAATTAACTTGAGATGCCTGTAGCTTTGTGGTTGAGCTCACTGGCTTGGCATTTCCCTCCTCTATCTTCTTGTATGCTTGATAAACCCAACTGTGTGTTGGCTTAGCATAGCTGTTGAGGGAAACCATGGCTGTGAGTGAACCCAGCTAGTTACTCCTTAGTGAATACACAACCCAGCTCGGGGGAGATCTCTTAGATGAAAGAATATAGGATGGACAGAGATCTATGGTTGGGTGGAACATTGCTCTCACGTAGCCAGTTGTTGGACAGCTTCATCTCAGAGATAAGTGTCCTCTGTGTTTTAAATTATATGCATTATGTGTTCTGGATTGTGTTAATTCAGAATGATAATTATTTATGTAAATGGAATTGATATCAAATCTGTGAATGGCATGAGAATGGGATTGGTTCCATGTGTGAATGATCCATCATCTGCCTGGGTTAAATATGTTGATGCATTCTATTCTAGCTATGCGTTAATATGTTTAATTCCGTTGTATAATTTAAGTCTGCATTTTATTTAAATGGCAAAATTTTAGTGTTATGACTTTGGGAGAGAATCACACACCCCCATGTTACAGTCATGTTCCCTCCCTTGCACTGGATTGATGGAAGGGGACATGACAGAGTGGTATCAGAGCCCAGCTTGTAGCATTAGGGCTGCTTGGGCCAAACTGTGAGTTACAGGTAAGTGACAGAATGTTTTAACGCAGTATTGGTGAAGTTGGGGTGACATTTTTTATTGGAAAATTGGCAGGATCAAATTTCTCAAGTGTGGAAGAGGATCACATAGGTGCATAGATCTCTCCAAGACATTTCCAACGATATCAAAATTGCTTCATTTGGCCAAGGGACAAAGGGGTTATAAACCCTGCAAGTTGCAGGGCCACGGGTGTGCCACGGTTTCGGGTTTCGGGAACGTAATTTTCCAACATTACGTATTGGATTTCTGAAATCCTGCACCCACAATTTTCGAGTTTCGGGTTTCGGTTTTCAGGAATGCAATTTTCCAACATTGCGTATTGGATTTCCGAAATCCTGCACCCGCAATTTTCGGGTTTCGGGTTTCAGGAACACAATTTTCCAACATTGTGTATTGGATTTCTGAAATACTCCACCCGCAATTTTTGGGTTTTGGGTTTTGGGTTTTGGGAACGCAATTTTCCAACATTGCGTATTGGATTTCTGAAATCCCGCACCCACAATTTTCGGGTTTCGGGAATGAAATTTTCCAACATTGCCTTATGGATTCCCGCAATCCTGCACCCGCACTTTCGGCTTTCGACTTTCGGGTTCGGGTGGAAAATATATATATATATAGAGAGAGAGAGAGAGAGAGAGAGAGAGAGAGAGCCTAAAAATTGATTTTTGGATTGCAAGAGCCTGCGGATTCAGAATTGGATAGGGTCAGTGGCATTCTGAGGCCATTAAAAAAATCCATCAATGAACCAATGATGATCCCGAGCCTATTATGCTCCAATTTGGTATAAATTTGAGATTAATGGCTTTCACAAATCGGTGTCCCGATGCTTGACAGAAGGTCGGATTGAGTCGAAATTGATATGGGGCAGTCATGGAGTAGGCACGGTGTTAAGTTTTGAGTTTTGGAGCCAAAATCCGAAGGATGTTGAGTCGGGGTGTGCAAGAAGGCCAAAAAGCACTATTCCGAGCCACGTTTTGGGAATTTTGAAAAGCTTGCAGTGGTTGAAAGTGACCCTATAATTCGGATTCAAGAAATTTACTGAACTCAACATTTCTCATTCTCAGTAAACCAGACATATTCTGTTAGACAAATATTTCTCAGAAATGCACCGTTTGGGAAATAGCCATTTTTGGCCCAAAATTTGAAATTTCAGAAAAATGTGAAAAGTGGAAAGTAGTCCAACCCAGAATTTTATAAAAGATGAATGGTGCATCAGAATAGAGATCCACAAGTTGCTGAGTGTTCCTTACTATATGGACTAACTTCACCCAGTATAAAAAATTTCGCGATTATTCACAGATTTTCTTCTACAGGTGGCCGAAGTTGGCAGCTCATGATATTTTACAACTGTGTAAAAATGTGCAGAATTGTGGTGAAAATTGTCATTTTTGGAGTAATTCAATTTCCACACCCGATGTCGGAATGGAGCAAGTGGATAGGCATTGGAAATCTTATCCAACAGGGAACAATGGTGCATAGTCAAAATTTGGATGGGGCCATCATACCCCATAGATACTTAGAGCAGCAAAGTGCCAGTAACTATTTTTGTCAAATTATTGACATTATGGGCAATTTCCAGAATTGCATAAATGGGGAAAATAAATGAATGCATAACATCTATGTGAATGATTCCATGAGTTTGATTGAGTTAAATATTGATATTTTATATTTCTATATGCATTCCTAATATGTCTAATAGATATTTTCATAATGCACAGTGCTTGCAGCTCATAAGATTTAATAGTTGTAGCAGAAGCAACATACAGGAAAAATGGTGACCATAAATGATGCCCAAGATCCTTATGAGCATGAAGAAGATGTTCTAGGATAAAATGTGCAAAAATGGAATACTAAGACTGAATCCAATGGGAGAAGGGAGTAGGTAACTCCTCAGAATTTTGTTGAAACCATGGTGAGCTTCAACGAAAGGTTGATGAAGGATCAAGAAGAACAAAACCAACTCAAAGCTGCTATCTTGCAAAGTCTCACTGATATGCAGTAGAGGATAAACCTTGGGTCCAACCCAAGCAATGTAGGTGAAGAAGGAAGAGATGCAAAGATTCACTCTAGAGGTCGTTCAAAGAAGAGGACTCCAAACCCAAGGAAGAGTTCAGTGAGCAAGAAGCATAGAACTCCTTCCTCTAGATCTTCTTCTAGCAAATTGTATGACTCCAGAGGTTCTCAAAGAAGTCCAAGGCATACACCCAAGATATTTTATGGAAGAAAGAAGTTCAAAGGAATTCCACAGGGGGAATTCAAGAAGGCAAGGCCTCCCACATTTGATGGAGAAGGCAAGACTGGCCAAGAGGCAGAGGCATGGCTTCTTGGACTGAAGAAATATTTTAGAATTCAAGACTACTAAAGAAATGAAAAAGCCATAATTGTCATTTACAATCTAAATGGTAGAGCTTCAATTTGGTGGGATAACCTCTTTCAAGTGAAAGGGATCAACGAAAGGAAGATTAGTTGGGAAAGATTTAAGAAGTACTTCAAGGAAAAATACCTTTCTGCTAGGTATTATGATATTAAGAGAAAAGAGTTCACTGAACTCAGGTTGGGGCAAAAATATATGGAAGAACATGTCCATAAATTTTTGGAATTATTGAGGTATGTAGATTACATTAAAGATGAGAGGATAAAAATCTAATGTTTCCTTTGGAGTCTACCTCAAAGTTTCAAAGACAGAATTGAGTTTGTTAATCCACCAAGTCTTGATGAAGCCATTAGAATGGCAATGCATTGCTACAAGCAGAGTAAAGGTAAAACAGAGGTTAACCAAGCATGGAAAGGAAAGCCAAGAGGGAGGCTTGAACAAAAGGGAAGTGGCTTCAAGCCACCATTCAAAATTCATCTTGGAACCTTTCCATAGGGGTAGCAAGCAAGGAGCGGATTCAAGCCAGCAGTAGCAGTAGACAAAGCATCAAAAGGACCACTTCAATGTTGGGGTTGTGGAGAAAACCACATGCTAAAGGATTGTCCATATCGGAAGGATAATCTACGAAGGTTGCACAACTTAAAGGGAGAAACAATAGTGGAGGACATGGCAGGGGAAACGCCTCGAATTTATGCAGCATTGGATAATCACCAAGAAGATCATCAATCATTAGTGGTGCACGTTGAAGGTAAGATTGCTAAGCAATCTATTTTTGTTTTGATTCATCCAGGATCTACTCATAGTTATATTTCTCCAAAAGTGGTTGAAAGTTGTTCTCTTAGAAAAGTAAAGCACAATAAGTCTTAGTTAGTTCAATTAGCCATAGGGGCCAAGAGAAAAGTTAGTGATGTAGTGGTGGAGTGCCCCATAGAATTAAATGGACTCCACACACATGCAGATTTAAACATACTACCATTAGGCTCTTATGATGCCTTAATTGGCATGGATTGGTTGGAAAAGCATAGAGCCAAGTTGGACTGTTATGAGAAGGCACTTGAGTGCATTCATGAAGAGGGAAGACCAAGATTAGTAAAGGGAATTCCCAAGCAAGTTTTAGTAAGACAAATTTCAGCCTTACAGTTGAAAAAGTTCTATAAGAAAGGTTGTCAATTATATGCAGTCCATATATTAGATTCAACAGAGGACAAGGGACCAAAGATGAAAGACTTCCCATTGTTGCAAGAATTCCAAGATGCATTTTCGGAGGAGTTGTCGAGACTACCACCAAAGAGAGATATTGATTTTACCATCGATCTTGTTCCAGGGGCAGCGCCGAATTCCAAAGGTCCTTATAGAATGAGCACACTGGAATTGGTAGCGTTAAAAATGCAGCTACAAGAATGAGTTGACAAGAGGTATATTAGGCCTAGTGTGTCTCCTTGGGGAGAACCTGTGTTATTTGTTAAGAAGAAAGATGGGACTTTAAGGCTGTGCATTGATTACATGCAGCTAAATAAAGTGACAGTCAAGAACAAGTATTCCAGAACAAGTATCCATTACCAATAATTGATGACTTGTTTGATCAAATGAAGGAAGCTAAAGTTTTTTCCAAGATTGACTTGAGGTCCGGCTACCATCAAGTGAGAATTAAATAAGAAGACATTCACAATACGAGTTTCAGAACTAGATATGGTCATTATGAGTTCACTGTGGTGCCATTTGGTCTTACCAATGCACCTGCTACATTCATGTGTTTCATGAATAGTGTCTTCAACAAATATTTGGATAAGTTTGTGATTGTGTTCTTGGATGACATTCTTGTCTATTCAAGGAATGAAGAAGAACATGAGGAGCATCTAAGGATGTTGTTGCAAGTCCTTAGAGAACATCAGTTGTATGCCAAGTTAAGAAAGTGTGAGTTTTACCAAAAGAAGGTGCAATATTTGGGTCATATCATTTATGAAGAAGGATTTTGTAGTGTGCACAGATGCTTGCATTGAAGGGCTGGGTGGAGTGCTCATGCAAGAAGGAGTTGCGATTTTTTATGAGTCAAGGAAATTAAAAGAGCATGAAAAGAATTATGCCACACATGATTTAGAATTAGCAGCCATAGTGCATGCTCTCAAGATGTGGAGACATTATTTGATGGGAAGAAGATTCGAGCTTAGAACAGACCACATGAGTTTGAAGTATTTGTTTGATCAGTCAAACTTGAATGCTAGGAAAGCTAGATGGATGGAGTTTCTTTGTGAATTTGATTTTGAAATTAAGCATGTAAAAGGGAAGGAGAACAAGGTTGCAAATGCTCTGAGCAAAAGATTTCATGTTGCAGAATTAAGTGTGTGTAAATCAGATTTGAAGACAAGAGTTCTTGAATCTCAAAACAGTGATGAAACTTGCCTTCAAATTAAACAGAAGTTGCAGCAGGGTAATGTGGATGAAAAGTATGCGGGATATTAGCTTCGTGAAGATGATATCCTCATCTATAAAGATAGACTGTACATTCCAAATAGTGCATAATTGAAGAAGCTAGTGATGGATGAAATACATCAAATGACATATTCTGGACATCCACGATATCATAAGACTATAACAACAACAAGAAAACAATAATTTTGGCATGGTATGAAGAAGAACATAGCTGAGTACATTGCTAGATGTCAAAAGGGCCAACAAGTCAAGGCAGAGCACCAACATCCAATAGGATTGTTGCAGCCCTTACACATTCCAGAATGGAAGTGGGAAGTGATCTCTATGGTTTTTATAATAGGTCTTCCCATGACAGTGAAGAAGCATGATTCAATCATGGTTGTGGTGGACAAGCTATCTAAGGTATCTCACTTTATTCCATTCAAGTCCACTCATAAGGCTAATGACATTGCAAATATATTCATGAGCGAGATATTCAGATTGCATGGATTGCCCAAGGCAATAATTTCTGATCGTGACACAAAGTTCACTTCCAATTTCTGGAAAGGATTATTTCAGGAACTGGGAACTAGATTGAATTTCAGTACATCATATCATCTTCAAACAGATGGCCAAACTGAGAGGGTGAATCAGGTTCTTGAAGACATGTTGAGAATGTATGTGATGGATAAACCATCCTAGTGGGAAGATTACCTACACTTGGTAGAATTTGTGTACAATAATTGACATCATGCATCATTAGGAATGAGTCCATTTGAAGTATTGTATGGCAAATGATGCAGAACTCCAGTGAATTGGGAAAGCCCGATTAAAATGGTAATACTTGGACCAGAGATGATCAAGGAAATGAAACAGGAAATTGTTAAAATCAGGCAGAATTTAAAGGCAGGTCAGGTCAGGCAGAAGAGTTATGCAGATTTGAAAACAGTGCATAAGAAATTTCAAAATGGGGATCATTTTTATTTGAGAGTGAAACCAAGGAAGAGTTCCTTCAAGTTGGGGAGTTGTGCCAAGTTTTCACCAAGACATTATGGTCCATTTGAAGTCTTATATAGGATAGGGCCAGTTGTTTATAGACTTGCATTGCCTGCTAACATAAGAGATCATAATGTTTTCCATGTGTCTTTGCTTAAGAAGTATGTACATGATCCTAACCATATGATTGATTGGAATGTGATACAGGTGGAACTCGAGGGAGAGTTCCAAATAGATCCTATGCACATCCTCGACATGAAGGTCACTTTTCTCCGGAACAAAGCCATTAGGCAGGTAAAGGTCCAATGGGAGCACCTTAGTCCCGATGAGGCTACATGGGAGATGGAGGATGCCATGAGAGAGGCATTCCCATTTTTGTTCAGTTTTGATAACACCGAGGACGGTGTTGTTCTAAGGGAGAGGGGAATGTAATACCCCAATTTTGACCCTTATGAAATATTGGCTTTTAATGTAAATATTGTATACATGCGTTGTATGTTTCCCTAGCATGGAGCTCAAGGCCAAGGCCTCACTAGTGTATGTTCGGATTTTATTTAAAACAAGCAAGTATTTGATATTTTGATACCCATGTGCTATTAAGCCATGGAATATTGTAAATTGATGTAAATGTTAATATTTCAATAAAATACCAAAACTGGCTATGGAACAAGGATAATTTTAGGGGCGAAATTTAGCCCATGGGCTATTTTTCCATGTTTTTTTCCAAAAAAAGATTCGCTAATTTGTATTTTTTGAAGCCCCATTTTGCCCAATTTTGATGGAGTAAAATTTTTTCACTCTAAAAATCGCCAAATTATTATATAAACTATATAAAATCCTTAAAAATTGAAATAATTTTAGAAAAATATCGCCAAATATTTTATAGTTGACATTTTAAGAATTGGTAAGATTCGCCAAGGTTTATACACTTTTAAATAAGTATGGGTCCTTAAAATTATCCGTACTATGGAAGCAACCAATGGAAAGGGGCCATGTGTATCCACTAGGGAGTGGTGAGGGGGTTGTGGGGATGGACCATATGTTTCCAAATGTCATTGTGAAACCCATTTGACTTTCCTTGCTGACATTTAATTCTGTTGTAAGGAAGTTGTTGAGGATTTCATTCCATGGCTTCAATGGAGCATGGGAAGCCCAAAAATTCGTATGACAGAGTATGGGATCTGTTTTATTGTACCACAAGTCACTCTACTTCATTGGGATTTCTTCTTCCTCATTTCCATTAAATTATGGAACATCCCAGAATCATTTTTTGACCCAGGATGAATTACCAGCAGTGAGAAAAAAACCAGAAATTGGAACTTTGCAAGAACCCACGTTTTGAAGAGCCATAAACACCTAGATTTGGTATTTGACAGTAAAATCCAATGGGGGATCCATAGATATGAACCTTGGGGTGAAATTGAGAGTATTAGATACCCCGGAATCCATTGGAAACCCTAGTTTTTATAGCCCAGAAAACCAGTGACGGGATTGAGTTATTTTGATGCCGGAATTGTGAGAAATCCAATTGTGAATGACTGAGCAGAGGTTGGATTTTCTTGATAAACCTAGTGAAAGCTACAATCTCAAGGAATTAGGAGCTGGACCTTTCTATTCCAACCTTGAAGATCACTGGAGGGAAGGGATGCCTGAGGGACTATGCAGCAGAGAAGGGGAGCTTCCTTGTGTTGGGTGTGGTAGGTACTGTGGGTGCCTTAACTATTTGAATTAACTTGAGATGCATGTAGTTCTGTGGTTGAGCTCATTGCCTTGGAATTTCCCTCCTCTATCTTCTTGTATGCTTGATAAACCCAACTGTGTGTTGGCTTAGCATAGTTGTTGAGTGAAACCATGGTTGTGAGTGAGCCCAACTAGTTACTCCTTAGTGGATACATAACCCAGCTCAGGGGAGATCTCTCAGCTAAAAGAATACAGGCTAGACAGAGATCTATGGTTGGGTGGAACGTTTCTCTCACATAGTCAGTTGTTGGACAACTTCATCTCAGAGATAAGTGTCATCTGTGTTTTAAATTATATGCATTATGTGTTCTGCATTGTGTTAATTCAGAATGATAATTATTCATGTAAATGGAATTGATATCAAATCTGTGAATGGCATGAGAATGGGATTGGTTCCATGTGTGAATGATCCATCATTTTCCTGGGTTAAATATGTTGATGCATTATGTTCTAGCTTTGCGTTAATATGTTTAATTCTGTTGTATAATTTAAGTCTGCATTTTATTTAAATGGCAAAATTTTAGTCTTATGGCTTTGGGGGAGAATCAGACACCCCCATGTTATAGTCATGCTCCCTCCCTTGCATTGGATTGATGGAAGGGGACATGACAATAACCCTCACTAATGGATATTAATTAGGGCCATTAAAGGATTGTCACTAGAAGTGTCACTAAAGAGAGAATTGGAAACAACCCTTTAATAACCCTCACAAAAAGTGTCACTTAAAAGAGTTTTGGTGACAAACCTTAAATGAATGTCTCCAAATACAATACAATGACCTTTTTTCATGGTCCGTCATCATTTGTGACATTGGTGATGACCCTTTAAGGCCTGTCACAATCATGCCCCTCACCAATGTCCTATTTTGCAGTAGTGGTATGTTATTAAAGAATACGAGACATCTCACCATTGATGTCAATGAGTGCCAAGGTTCCAAAGTACACCCTACAAAATACAAATAAATGTGTTGAGCTCGAATCACATTGCAAGAACTAATAGATAGAGGACATTGATGTATTCCTAATGCTATCATCAAGAGTACTTTGCATTAAGGTATGCAAGCCTCAGGGTACTAGAAGTTCGGTCTCTAACCTTAATCCTAGAAGAGTGTTGGATTCGATAGGAAAGGTTTGTTGGAAGGAATGTCATAAGGAATCCTTCATCACCCAACATGAGAACAAAAAAATGATTTGAATGATAGAATGATAGAATTAACAACTGAATATAGAACTCCAATGTGAAATTTAACCGTCAGATACCCCGTATTCAAGTAGGTTCATGTTCAATTGCACTAGTAAACTAGTTTTCACAACTGAACATATTTTTATTTTTTCTATTTTAATCATTTATTTACATTATTTACACTATCCTACTTTATTTGAAAAATAAAGTCTCTTTCATGTGTAGGAATACTTCAAGTGAAAAAATATGCATAACCTGATTATAAATGTGCTCATGTTCAAATTTGAAAAATATGCCTTCATATATACTAGAACATGAGATACCAACCAATCTGATGTAGATAGTGCTAAGAACTATTGAAGAATGGAGTAATAAGGCCTAATGACTACTTTGAACCATGTATCAATGTAATCTTTGTCTTTTGTTTTAGTTTTCATGCCATTGATTTCTTCAGAAGTTGTCTCATTGAACATTAGAATGCACAAGAGATCTAGAGATGGTGAAAAAGATGATAAGAAATCTTTCGTGTCTAGTTCAAACTTTTTCTTTTCAGTAGTTTATATCCATGATTCTTCAGCTTCCTCCACAAATTTTCAACGATAACTAAGAAGTCCTTTTAGATCTTCTTTCTGGATTTGGTCATGGATTTTCTACTCTTCTTGAAAATCAAATCCATCCTTGGTTATAGCTTTGACATTGGAACAAGGATTTAAGAAATTCCTTGCAGTGACGAGCTCTTCTTTGCTCAACAAATTCTTTAACATCTTCTTTTTGTTTGTTAAGAGTTCCTATCTCACACATGGATTAGTACAAAAGGTTCTTATAGCACCAAAAGCTAATTAAAAATTAACTTCAAGAATCATATTGAAATGAAAATTAAATGAAAATAATTGCAAAACTAAAGCACACTACTCAAAGAACATTTAACCATGTACTCAAAGCTCCACCATGCTACTAGGACCCTAATGTCACCAAGTATTTGTTCACACAAGTTAGGCTTCTCTTCTTTCCACAAATAAAACTAAAACAAAACACAATTCTATGTAAAAAGAAACACATTTACAAGAAAGGAAACAATATTTGTAGAAAAGAAAACACACTTTCATAAGAAAATAAGAAACTATTCTACAACAAACCTTGTGAAAACGAACAAACTCGGTTTTGGAGAAAACTCACTAAATCACTTACACAAGTTCTTATCTCTCATCTTACAACTCCTCCACCCCTAAGCTACATAATTTAATGGAAGTCTACTTATATAGCTAGACTCTAATCCTTTTACCACCTCCTCGACAACGACGCCAATAATGTCAGCTAAAATATATGCAATAATAATTCACCTAAACATTGAATTGTCAAACTAGGAGTTTGTAAACTTAGAGATGCAGGAACAGAAAATGCAGGATCAAATCCTATTTAATATATCCTAACCTAATGTTGGAAGACACCCTTCAGAATGCTATGAATGAAAGCTAAGCAAACATTGATAAGAAAAGTAACACCACAAGGTATAGTTATTGGATCACAATATCTTATCTCCTGAGTTAGATCTCGATCTTTAATGGCTTGCAATGATTAACTAAACTATGAAAAAAACTAAGTCAAAGCAAGGGAATGTAAAGGAAATCACAACTAAACTCAAAATTAAAGAAATCTAAATTCAAACTACAGAAATGTAAAAGCAATTGTTCTCACAAAATATACACCCAAAAAATAAAGAAAGAAAACAATAAATAGAAGAATGAGGTGAAAGAATGGAAAAAAGGAAAACAATGTATTCGTTGTGAAATTGATGAAGTCTCTTACAATAATTATCCAATAAGATTTGCATGTATATGACAAGATATTACAAAACTATATATATATATATATATATATATATATATAACATCACAAAATAACTATACAACAAATAAAATTATGACAAAATATACCAATATAACCAAAACAATGTATATTAATATGCCAAAATATAATAACAAAATAACAATACAACACTTTAATATTTATTTCACAATACTTTAATGTGTATTCCACAATTATATATAACAAGGATTTAAAACAAAATATAATAACAATATGACAAACAACAAATCTAATAATACAACGAGTACTAAAAATTAACATCTTATAATATATATTTATAACAACATATAATAACAAATAACAATTAATAATACTATATTTAATAATAATAATAAAACAATATAGCTTTTTTTTCCAGAAAAAAAAAATCATATTCATCTGTCATAAAGAGATCTGAATACATTCCTCAGGTGCTGTAACAAGCACTATACAAGATTCACTTGACTACTAACCACTGCTACTTCAACCATTATAAAATATTTACAAAAAGATTTATGGGATGTCTGCTTTACTATATCTCTTTCTTGTTTTCAGCTATTTGACATAATCACCATTTTTTAAAACTTTACAAAAAACAATGAGCTTTGGCTAAAAGCTTAACCGTTCAAAACATTTAGTACAAAAAAGAAACCAGCCTGCTATACTTTTCCTCCCTAGTTTCCTGATAGTTTGATGTAATTTTGCACATATCCATATCTTCTAGAAGACCTGCTTTAGAGAGACCATTTGCCCTGTCATTCTATTCTCTGAAAATATGTACAAAGTACACCTTCTGAATTTTTTGTACCAAAAGATCTACCCTATAGCCAAGATTTTGCAGAGCGTGATTTTGAAGGCTGATTTCCTTATTCATTCTTTTGATCCACAGTTCGGAGTCTCCATATACTCTAAGATCAGCCATTGCAAGTGCTTCTGCCGAAATCAGAAGTAATAATAAAGCAAGTCCTTCAGCCCTATTATTTGTTCCATCTCCTTCGTTGGCTTGAAAAAACACCTCCTTACCTTGATGGGATATATGTCCTCCCAAACCACAAACATTGTTGGCACAGGCTCCATCAAAATAACCTACCGAAAATCCATCGTCATGGTTCATCACCTTCATTACTCTAACCTTCTCATTTCGCTCTTTGCCTTTGAAAAAATTAAACATGGAAAGTACTTGTGCTGTAACTACAAAACTCGGGATCAACTTATCCTCAAAAATAGCATTATTTCTAGCCACCCAAACCTGCCAGATCACCAAAAAGAGGATACATCTCATATTTTTTAGCTTCTTTTCCTCAAACCAAACCTTTACCAAGCCTTCTATACTATCTACTTCCTTAATCTTCCCCACCTAAAGCTTGTCCAATACCTCTGTCCAAACCTGGCTTATATATGGGCACTTAAGAAATAAATGTTGTGCATCTTCGTCCTCCTTCATACAAAGGCTACATCGTCCTGGACCTACTAGATTCCGTCTTTTCAGTTTATCCCAGGTAAGCACTTTGTCTTGAATAACAAGCCAAACCAAGATCTTACATTTATGCGGAGCTAGTGATTTCCATAACCGAGTGCCCCACCACGGTTTATCCACTATACTGTGATTAATAATAGCCTCGTACGCTGCTCTTACAATAAAAATGCCCCCTTCCTCTTTTCCTTTCCAGCACAATACATCTATTTCGTCCCTCAATCGAATGAAACCTCTCCTCAATTCGTCTATTCAAGTAGACCAAACCTCCACCCACTCATCCGGGATCATCAATCTCTCCGCTGTAAGCCAATTCTGTCTGATACCTTGTCTGTGCATAGCAACATCGGCTAGTACCCTGTATCCTTTCGACTGCAACCATATTACCAGCTTCTGTGGGAAATCATAACTTTTTTTAACTCCTCTGTAGAATTCACTCCCAATCCTGGCCTGCTTCCCGTCTCCCACTTCCCAAACCAGTCTCGCCTCCACTAGTGGTAGAGCTTCTATAATAGATTTCCAAAATAGTGATCCACCTTTGCTGGTCTTCTCCGTATGTCTTAACCAGTTTATAATAGTGTCCTTCCCCAGGTACTTATATCTGAGAATTGATTTCCAAATGCCATGTTTGGATATGAAATGCCAAGTCGATTTTGACGCCAAAGCCTTCCCGAAATAGAACAGATTCTTGAAACCCCATCCGCCTGCATCCTTTGGTTTAGAGACCGCTTCCCATGAAGCCCAATGAATACTTCTATCCTCCTTCACCTTCCAGAGAAAATTGAAGAATATCTTTCGAAGAGTATGCAGAGTACCCTGAGGTAACTTGGCATTTATCATCCAATACACAGGAAGCGCACTAAGCACACTTTTAATCAATACCACTTTCCCTCCCCTAGAGAGGTACCTATTGCACCAAAATTGAATATGCTTTTCCACTTTCGTCACCATCCATTTCCAATCTTTAAGTCCATAATAGTTGGGTTTAAGATGAAAACCCAAGTACTTGAAACCCTCGCAGAGCGAAACTATCTTCATCGGAAAAATCTTTGTAAAGTTTAGCACTTCTTCAGGTTCCAACTCATTTATGTAGCAGGCAGATTTATCCATATTGGCTCCATACCCGTAGCTTTACTGAACAGCCAAAATAAGTTTTTTACTACTCGGGCCTCTCCTACTGAATTCCCCAAGAACATTAAAGCATCATCAACAAAAAATACATGGGTGGTCCGAGTGGCTCCAAAACAGAGACCCTCAAACTCATTATTTTCCACTGCTTCAGTAATCATTCTACTTAGACCATCCATAACCAAAAGAAACAGGTAAGGTGATAACGGACATCCCTGACGAAGTCCCCGAGCTGGCTTAAAAAAGCTCGAAGCCGATCCATTTATAAGAACTGCCAAACTAATAGAAGTTATACAAGACCAGATCCAATTTACTATAGGAGTCCCAAAACCTGTTTGGATTAAAACTAATCTAAGATAATGCTAATAGGTGCGATCATATGCTTTTGACAGATCCACTTTAAGAACCTTTGCCGGAATCTTTCCCATCTTGATTGAGTGAATACATTCCTGGGCACATCTAATGGCCTCATGAATACTCCTACCTGGTAAAAAACCATATTGTTCCTTTGAAATATGTCTGGCTAGTATTGGTTTTATTCTCTCTACTATCAGCTTTGTTATTACTTTATAGAAAGCATTACACAGGGAAATGGGGCGGAAATCCCCAAACGAATTAGGCTCTTCCACCTTTGGAATCAGTACTATGAAGGTCGAGTTTATGCTTGCTTTAAGAACCCCCTGGATCCTATTCTTTTCCACCACCCGCAGCATATCATTTTTTAATAGATCAAAGAAGAACAAGTAAAACTCCGCTGTCCAACCGTCTGGCCCAGGGCTCCTTTCTTTTTTCAGCTTGGATAAATATGATTTGAGTTCATCCACAGTCACCGGAGCATTTAAAGCTATAAGATCATCCGCTTCTACCCACTGATCAAACTTCATCACTGATTCCACCATTTCCAGAAAATTATTACCTACTGGAGCTTGATAAAAAGAGGAGAAGAAATCTACTCCCCCTGATGCCAATTGGTCAAAACCCTCCAACTACTCCCCACTGCCATTTTGTAAAGACCTAATAGTGTTCACCCGTTTTCTATGATTAACCATCTTATGAAAAAAGGCAGTATTCTCATCCCCCAGAGATAACCAAACCGCTCTACTCTTCAATCTAAGTTCCGCTTCCCGCTCCATTAGTATAGCATTCCACTTGGACTCAAGACTAGCCAGCTCACAGAGAGATTCCTCTCTCATTCCACTAGCCTGATTTGAATGTAACAACTTAATACCTTCCTCCGTCTACTTTAATCGTTCCTCCATCGATAGCTTCAACTTTCGGGCCCAAATTACCGTATTGGCCTTAAGTTTCTGTAAATTTCTGACAAACTGTGCTTCACAAGTTTGTTGGGATTGCTCATCAAAAGATCTCCATTGAGTATTAACCATATTTACAAATTCTAAATTATGAAGCCAATGTGAGTTAAACTTAAAGGGGGTTCCTGGTTTTTCCCCGCCTTTTTCCAAATTGCAGATAATCGAAAGATGGTTTGAAACGCCACCACTTAGCCTCCAAGATTTCAAACTATCATCCTTACCAATCAGTGAACCAAAACAAAGGAAACGATCTAGTCTTTTAGAGATTGTAGCCAGTCTAGCTCTGCGGTTGAACCAAGTTGGGGCTTTCTCCACCGGTTCTAGATCAAATACATCACCCTCTACCAGCAGGTTCCGGAACCTAACCTGTGCAGGGTCCATTCTAGCTCCCGGCCCCCACACATCCCAGCTATGCATCATAAAATTTAGATCTCATGCGATCAGATAGGGTAGATCCATTAGAAAGGAGTGCTTAAAGAAAGCTTTCCAGAAGGGTAGTTTCCCATTGTACGGGCCATACATATTGAACAGATTAAAATCCAACCCTAAAGCCTGACTACGGAAGGACGTGGCCAAACCAGAACGTACTCCAAAACTGTTTAAAAGGGTAACCGACCCCCTCCACCTAGTGATTAAACCTCCCAACATACCCACCCCGTCTGCCCAAACAAATTCCCATCCCGGACACATCTTGATCAATTTCTCCACTAATCTAATGTCGTTACACATAGTCTCCTACAGAACTAAAACATCCGGACGATTTAATTCCATAACCCTCCCCAAGGCTAGGAATTTGGCGTTGCTAGCTAACCCTCTATAGTTGAAAGAGATTACTTTCATGGAGGTACCTTATCCAGAGGCTTATCTCTAAGAGCCTTATCCACTGGGACCGAAAACAAACAACCTCCAAAAGCATTTTGTAGACTTTTCCTAGTAAAACAATATAGCTATGTAAAAAAATATATAACAAACATAACAAATATTGTGACGGATATATATAACAATACAATATTATATAAACAAACTAACAATAGCAAACTGTATATTAAACAAACGACTAAATAACAAATTAACACAATATATGCCAAAACAAAATAACAAAATGATAAACAATAACACAAAACTCCTGAAAATTATGCATGGCAGAAATTAAATAATAACAAAGTCAAAGCCAAAAATTAAATAACAACAAAGTCAAAGCCCAAAATTATGCAAGGAAGAAATTAAGTAATAACAAAGTCAAAGAGCACATATAGTACATAACATACATATCAAATAAGTTTATATATTAAAAGTAGAGGACACACAATACTATGTATTAATCCATGTAACAATTGAACATTGTGACTTCATTTAAATGTTCCTTGAAGTGTAAATAGAGAGGAAAATTGGATCTTAATCATATCATAATACGACAAGGTAAGTGATGGACTTAGTGAATGTGCAGTGATCTTGGAAATGGATTGAGGGTAGTCAACTTGCAAAAATATTTATGGTAGAATATCTTCTTCACCCAATCCGACCATCGGGAGGGGATGTTGTGAAACCTGGGCTCTAAAAATTCGCCTCAATGCATAATACGATTTTCCATAATAAACGGTGTGTGTAGAAACTTAATAAGCATGCACAGGGGAAATAGAAATCTAACCACACACATCTAGCATGCACTACCAGCATAAACATTACAGGCATCAATTAAAACAATTCATATTTTAATGCATAAGATTACTTATCTTTAAGAAAAATAGATCCAAGCAACTGGCTATGTAAGAGTGCTTTTCCACCCAACCATAGGCACTCAGTCTAGAATGTACTCTTTCTGCTGCTGAGGCCACCCCCAAGATGGGCTATGAGGCCACCAGGGCGAAGGAAACACCTACAGGCTTCTACCTCTCAACCCACAACCCGTTCTGCTCTATGTTCCTAGTCAAATGCTCATGCAGAGCTCTCCAAGAGTCTCACTCAGCCCTCACAGCCTTTGCTTCCACAATACCTTCCCCACAAAACACCCTTCTAGCTCAGGCATCCCCTTCACTGATCCATGGCTCTCTTGGGCGATCCATCTTGCTGGGTGCTTGTAGTGTGTGTATAGAAGAAATCCAATATGATATGGCTACTATAAAACCACATGTAGCCTTGATTTGTGACTTCACGATAACCTACAAGTAGCAGAACTCCATGGGTAAGGTTCCTAGCTGCCCCCAACCTCTCTACTCACCTACAACCAACTGTTTTTCCTTCCAAAAATACAACTCTTCCCTCTAATTCGAATTTATGGGTTTAACACCCTATCTTCCAATTGACATGAACAACAATCAATGAAACTCTACGTGGAGCAGCAGCTTGCATGAGAGAATGAGAATGGAATAATGATCAAAAGAATGTTGACTCCAAGGATATGAGGTGAGGGTGAAAAAACAATTGACATGGCTTCTGATTATAGAAGAAATAGGATTGCTGAGAGCTGACACAACTATCACAATCCCCATGCTCAATAACTACATGAAGTGACTTTCCCCACCAACCTCACATGTGCAATAAATGATTGGAAAATGGTAAAAAAAGGAGATAATTGGCTTATTCTCATCACATGATAGAATTTAGGGTGAGTTCTAGGGTCAACACATGACAACATAGGATTGGGTTTACCATAAGCCCCCTTCCTCTTCCTCTCTGGTGGAATCATAGCCCATTTGGTTCTCTTTACACAACCATTGTTGGACCATTTCATTAATGTCAACATAATATTTACATACATTTCGAATTAGGCATAATAAGCCAATCATATGGTCCAAAATAGTAATATCACATCATACATGCCTAAACATTCACTAGTCAGGCCTTGGCCTTGAGCTCCGCACTAGGAATTCATACTAGAATATTTACATCATTTACATAAGTTTGAATAATACATTCCAAGTCAAAACTAGTGGTATTACATTTGGATGTAGTGTGTAATAGAAGAAATAGATTGTTGGTTGCAATATATGTGATCAAAAATAGAGTATGAGAACAAAAAATTATAATTAAGACATAATGATAAACATAACTATGAAGTTGGGATAGAAACACAATTTTAGTTACTTGGAGAATCGATCCTTAGTATTAACCTATGTACTGAAACTGAAATTGGAATTGCAATTACAGGAATCAAATTTGTAATTAACCACACATGAACTAAAATAAAATGCAAACCACACAAAAATGTGAATTGCATCTAATCTAATTAAACCTAAAAATAAAAATAAAAATAAGGCATTACCTAAGTTAGGGGTACCTTCCTAACCTGGGAAAAATTCCTGTGAGCTAATTCGGATAAAGGAGATGCTCATATTTAGAAATGATCAGCTCTCCATTAAAATCAAATTTCAAATTACAAAAAAAATACTGAGGGTTAGCTCTCTCTCAATACAACAATCATTATCCTACCCTCTACTTCATGCTACTACTACATATACAGAGAAGTGAAGGGATGCATTACCATGAATCCCCAAACCAAATCCATTCAAAACAAATTTCTACATTTAGAAAAATGGCCTTAGTAAAATATGGGCATAATTGTAAATCTTGGTAAGTTGGTGTTGTAGATCAAGCCATAAATCCCAGAATGTTTTTGGTTTTCAAAAACGGTCCTCGTTTAGGCTAAATGGGCATGTTTTACAAGTGGGTGTTCGGAAGAATTGAAAAATTCCTTACCTTTTGCTTGAAAAGCATGCCCGAAGTTGGTTGTTTGAGAACATATGCTAATTAATTGGAAACCATTAATCCATGTGTTGGAGTCCATGCATGAGAGCTAGGTGACGTCCGATGGAAACTTTACCATATAGAAGCACCCAGAAGAGTCATCCAAGTGGTAGAATTTGATTTGGAATTGTGAGAGTATGTCAACAAGGAATTGGTGCCAAACTGGTATAGAATTGCAAAAATATTCATAAAACTGTCATTGGTAAAATCTTAGTAAATTATTATTTAATCACTAAGAACATTAGAAAACTAGATGGATTAACCACAAGGACATATTTAGGCTCAAATGGAGGCTTGATGACATAAAATGGTTATATACTATATATTGAATGAGGTAAAATGGATTATGAATAGGGAACTTATTACGCGAGAAATGTAGCAAAAATGGATCCCAACAATTAGCAAATAGAAAAACAACTAATTAATCACATGATCTTTATTCAAAACTAATCTAACTAATCTCATCCATAGTTCCAAGATTCTTTCTGTTAGAAAAACAGGATCACAACGCAATAACAATAAACATAAATGAAAATATAATCACACACACATTACAAGAGAGACACAGATATATCGTGGTTCACCTCAACTTGGGCTATGTCCACACTGAAGCTGCCTGTCTTTATTATTATTCCGTCCAGCAAAGTGAAGGGATACAACCTGCAGCACAACCACTGCACTTCCTCTTCACTGTCTCATAGTCTCTCTTCTTGATCTCAGAGATATTTACAATGCATAATACCTAATACATCAACCCTAGCCGTGTTACAATGTCTTTCTTTTATAAGGGAAATACAATGGGAAAATACGACGGGTTACCCAAAACCATGGGCCCGAAAACTGGTGGTGAAAACAACCCTAAGGTAGAAGCATGAGTGTATAGTCCTCTGGGGTGCATAGCTGAGACAATATCATCTATGAGACTGAAATATCTGGCTCCACAACCAATAATCTCCCACTTGGAGACTGATCACAACAACTCCACCGCTATTGTACTTACTGGACCTTGGACTTGGCAACTTTCTCCTCTTCACCTTCATGCTAGAAGGAAAACTAAAACTGAGCAGGAACTCAGTTTCTCTCTGGTTACTACCTTTGTGAACATGTTTGCAGGATTCTGGCTAGTATGTATCTTTTCCAGCTTCAACAGTTCATCTTCCAAAACAGAGAGTATGAAATGGTACTTGAGCTGTATATGTTTAGTCCTGGAATGGAATGCTGAGTTCTTTGCAAGATGAATGGCACTTTGGATGTCACTATAAAAAATTCTATCCTTCTGCTTGTTACCCACTTCCTCCATAAACCTCTGCAACCAAATCATCTCTTTACTAGCCTCTGTAACAACAACATACTCTGCTTCTATTGTTGAAAGTGCAACAACCTTTTGCAATCTCGAAATCCAACTTACTGTTGTTCCACCTACAGTAAACACATACCCTGTGGTTCTCCTCCTGCTATCCGTATCACCTACCATATCTGCATCAACATATCCCTGTAGAACAGTGTCTTAACCTCCAAAATGTAATGCTTGAGTCGTAGTACCTCTCAAATATCTGAGAATCCACTGTACTGTTTTTCAATGTTCTTTACCTGGATTGTTCATATATCTGCTCACAACTCCCACTGCTTGTGCAATATCTGGTCTTGTGCACACCATGGCATACATCAAGTTGCCAACTGTTGATTGATAGGAAATCTTGGACATGTAATCTGTCTCTTCCCGTGTCTTGGGACACATTTCCTTACTTAGACTGAAACGGATGGCCAAAGGTGTATTTACTGGTTTTGCATTCTGCATTCTGAACCTCTCCAACACTTGTTGTATGTACTCACTCTGAGACAATGTCAATTTGTGATTTTTCCTGTCTCTCATTATTCTCATACCAAGGATTTGCTTTGCAGCACCCAAATCCTTCATCGCAAATGAATTAGCTAGTTTCCTTTTTAGTACATTTATATCCTGCATGTTAGACCCTGCAACAAGCATGTCATCCACATACAATAACAAGATAATATATCTTTTATTGTCTAGCTTCTCGAAATAAACACAGTGGTTAGAATGACATCTACTATAACCTTGTACTGTCATAAACCTGTCAAAGTTTAGATACCACTGCCTTGGAGCTTGCTTCAAGCCATACAAACTCTTTTTCAACCTGCATACCAAGTTCTCCTTACCTTTGACCTCATACCCTTGTGTCTGTTGCATATATATCTCTTCCTCCAAATCCCCATGGAGAAAGGCTTTTTTACATGTAACTGTTCAAGATGGAAATCTTCCACCGCCACTAGACTTAAGATAGTCCTAGTTGAAGTCATCTTAACAACAGGAGAAAATATTTCATCAAAATCTATACCTTTCTTCGGTGCAAACCCCTTTACACCAAGTCTGGACTTGTACCGCTTCTTGCCTCCATCTTCTTCCTTCAACCTGTAAATCCATTTGTTCTACAATGCTCTTTTACCAGCAGGAAACCAAACCAAATCCCAAGTCTGGTTTCCTACCAATGAGTCCATCTCCTCATTCATGCCTTGCTCCCACTTCTTTCTAGTTTCCACCTGCATTGCTTCTTCATAACATTCTAGTTCACCAGCATTAGTCATCAACAAATAATACATTGAAGGAGAGTATTGTTCAGGGAGTCTACTTAACTTGGTAGATCTTCTTGTACTTGCAGGAGTTTCAGGTACTTGCTGTTGTTCTTGATTTTCTGGCACCTTTGGAACTTCATTTTCTTGAATTTCATCAAGTACTGTGTACTCTGTTTTTTCCTTTTCCTGTTTCTTTCCCTACAACTGATCTTTGTACATGACCTTTTCATTGAATATGACATCTCTACTTCTAATGATTTTGTGATTTTCATAATCCCATAAATGATAAGCAAAATCATCAACCCCATATCCAATAAAGGTACATTTCTTGGATTTAGCTTCAAGCTTTGTTCTATTTTATTTATCAATATGGACAAAGGCTTCACAACCAAACGTTCTTAGAAATGAGTAGTTTACCTTTCTATATGTCCATGCCTCCTTTGGAATACCACCATCCAAAGCACTTGAAGGTCCTCTATTTATCAAATAAACAACAGTATTTATAGCATCCGCCCAAAACTGTAAGGGCAACCCTGCATGTAGTCTCATACACCTTGCATGCTTCATGATCATTCTGTTCATCCTTTCAGACACACCATTTTCTTGTGGTGTTCCTAGGACTATCTTCTCTCTATGAATCCCATGGTATGAACAGTAACTATCAAACTCCTTGCCGTAGTGCTCACCTCCATTATCAGATCTGAGACACTTCAACCTTTTTCCTGTCTTATTCTCAACCAAAGCTTTCCACTTCTTAAAAGTAGAAAACACATCATATTTCTGTCTAATGCAATAAACCCAAGTTTTCCTAGTTGCATCATCAAGAAATGTAACATAATAATGAGAGCCACCAAGAGATTGTATCTGAGCCGGTCCCCATACATCTATATGCTCTAGCTCTAAATTTTCATTCTTCTTCTGTTTCCCAGCCCTGAGAAATCTGACTCTCTTCTGTTTTCCATAAACATAGTTCTCACATAATTCCAAACTTACCTGCTTCAAATCTGGTAGCAACTTCCTTGAGTGGAGAATTTGCATCCCCTTCTCACTCATGTGGCCAAGCCTATGATGCCACAATGTTGTACATGTTCCTGTGGAAGCTAAAGAGATAGAATGGTTAGTATTATGAGGACATAAATACAATGTACCTACCCTGTCTCCTTTTGCTATCACCATTGATACTTTAGTGATCTTCCACCACTTTTATCCAAATGTAGATAGACAGTCGCCATCTCCCAACTGCCCTGTTGTGATCAGATTTCTTTTAATAGTAGGAATATGCCTAATTTCTTTTAACAGCCAGGCAGTTCCATTCTTAAATTTTATCATACCTTACCCATTCCAACAATTTTACATGGTTCATCATCACCCAATAAAACATGTTCAAAATCACCATGAACGTAATCATGAAAATATTTCCTATGGGGTGTAGCATGACATGAAGCCCCTGAATCTACTACCCAATAATCACTAGTATTATCTAATGCAAGAATCAAAGCATCTTGTAACACTTCACCTGCTACATTTGCTTCTTAGGTAGTTTCCTTCTATCCATTTCCTTTCTTCTTTAGAGATCTGCAGTATTTCTTCAGATGTCCTTTCTTTCCACAGTTCCAACTCTCTATCTTTCCCAGTCTGGACTTGGATCTGCCCATTTTAGACTTCCCACGATTACTTTGGCTCCTTCTTCTCTGCTTTTGTCTTCCCTTGGTTTCCATGGTCAACGCATTACCTGATGTCTCTCCTGTGTTTTTTCTTCGCATTTCCTCGCTAAGAATAACACCAATAACATCATCAAATTTCAAGGTGTTTGAACCAGAGATAGAGTTACTTATAGCCATGACCAAGCTATTCCAGCTTTCTGACAATGAACACAAGATTAGAAGAGCCCTAAATTCATCATCAAAGTTCACACTTACAGAACTTAGTTGATTTGTAACCGTATTAAACCCATTTAAATGATCAGTAACAGATCCACCTTCACACATCTTCATATTAAATAAACACTTCATTATAAATACCTTGTTGGAGGCTGAGGGTTTTTCATACAGCTTACCCAATGCACTCATCAAACCCTCCATTGTCGTTTCTTTTGAGATATTGAAAGCCACCGACGAAGCCAAGCTCAGTCGTATTTTTCCCAGAGACTTTCTGTCAAGAACCTCCCATTCTTCATCCTTCATGGCCACCGGCTTCTTTGCTTTCACTCCTAATGGTAGGAATAGATCCTTCCGGTACAGATAGTGCTCGATTTGCTTCTTCCATAACTGGAAGTTTTGGTCATTAAACTTCTTGACCTTAAACTTTCCTTCTTCCGCCATTGCTCCCACTTGAACCAGAAACCCTAGCTTCCTGTGGGTTTATCTGCCAAATAAACCTTCGGCTCTGATACCAATTGTTAGAAAAACAGGATCACAGAGCAATAACAATAAACAGAAATGTAAATATAATCACACGCACCTTACAAGAGAGACACGGATATGTCGTGGTTCACCCCAACTTGGGCTACGTCCACACTAAAGTTGCCATTCCTTATTATTATTTCGTCCAGCAAAGTGAAGGGATACAACCTGTAGCAGAGCTGCTGCACTTCCTCTTCACTATCTCACAGTCTCTCTTCTTGATCTCAGAGATCTTTACAATGCATAATACCTAATACATCAACCCTAGCCGTGTTATAATGTCTTTCTTTTATAAGGGAAATACAATGGGAAAATACCACGGGTTACCCAAAACCATGGGCCCAAAAACTGGTGGCGAAAACAACCCCAACCCCAAGGTAGGGGCATGAGTGTACAGTCCTCTGGGGTGCACAACTGAGACAATATCATCTATGAGACTCGAAGATCTGGCTCCACAACCAACACTCTCCACATCCAAGATTGTTGATGATGATCCAAATCTGTAGCATATCTTGGCGGTTTGAATATTCAAAATATTGATTTTCTTGGAGTAACAAAAACTGTTCATGGAGTAACTACACTTCATACAGTAACAACGGTTCATGGAGTAACAATAGTAGTAACAACAAATAGTAAAATGTCAATTTATCAAATAGTACGATTTGGGTGTTTGAGATATTTTGAGGATATGCTTATATTGACTTAATAATGGTTCATATAAAAAATATGAGGTACTTACTTTGTGCATTTTCAATTATATGAGTTTCAACAACTGGAATGGAGTAACAACAAGTGGCCTATAAACATTTCTACAAAAGTCATCAAACTCATCAATATTTCAAAGATAAATGCAAAATATGTTAGTTTTTTAATGTTTAATCATAATTTTATGAATTACTAAAGAAATATAATGGAAACATGGTTTGTGTCATGTAAAATGATGACAATTCCATTACCCAACAAAATCAAAACATATTCAATAAGCCAATGAGAAAAATAATAATCTCAAATAGGCAAAGCAATATGGTGTGCAACCACTCATTGGAAAGAGAACAAAAATATTTTTTCAATGCCTTAGTCAGTACATAAAATGGAGACTTCACTAAACAGTTATTGCAAAAAATCTTCCAATAAGCTCTTGACAATAATTTAAAAGAAACCATGCCAAAAATGCCTCCAAAAGGCAAACTTTTGGAGATTGAAAAATAGTCACTATCCTTTGCAAGTGAGAATGCCTTGATCTACAAATTGTCAAATGATGGCAGTGCCTCGATCAATCACAAGAAGCTCTCCCCAAAGGTTCCAATAGACCACATCACAAAAAAGAGGCCCTAAAAAGCACCAAAATAGGTATGATACCCTTTAGGAACAAGAGCCAAAAGGATGTTGGACCCCCAATCTAGTGATAAGAGTCGAGAGACCAAACAAAAAAAATAGATGGTGAAAATAGAAATATCAATCTTCGAAATCCCTTCAAGAAACTTGGTCAATGAATCAAGTAGAAAATCCAATATCAATGATAACTATGCTCACAATATTGCATAAATAGAGACTATGCTCATTCAGATTTATAAAAGTGTATGACTTATTATATTTATAGTCATGAAACTCCTTGATGTTGAGAAATGGAGTGATGAAATGATTGTTGAGGGCACAATGTTTGTGATCCTTCTCCAATTCTACCTTAACATGGACCAGATATTCGTCTAATCATAAGAAAAAACCCATCGTAGAGACGTCCAAATCGGGGCCTCATCATGAGCTCCTCCATGTCACGTCTTTCACTAAAATTTCAACATGTCCCTCGCAAGTGAACCCAAAATTTTCAATCAAAATCATGGGTCTAGAATCTGAATCTATTATGCAGTCATTGGTATTCATAGATAAAAAGGGTAGGATAGTTACCAGAAGTGGCGGGCAGTGGAGGAAAATATGTAGGGGACCACAGTGAAAAATGTCGTAAATGGCCTAATTATCCAACAACACAACAACATCAGTTTGCTCTAAAAATGAGTGTGTTGACATCATGTAGTTGTAGGGATTTACTACAACCATGGAGACCTATTGAGAGGGGTACATAGTCAAACCCAACTTGGATTTATTTCCATAATCCACATGAAGCCTTTCCGACGGAATGGACCCAAGGTTATATCTAATACCACCTACCACAACATGGAAGACCAAGAAACCATATAGGCCTGTGTATTTTTATTCCATCTTCTGATTTTGTAATATTCCAATCGGAATTCGGGAATATTTTCTCCAAGGTTCGAGATTTAATTATGTTGATTTCCACTTTTTCCCAAACAATGGCTTATGAAGGCTTATGAGATGTTCTCATTCCACAATAGTGGAGTGTATGTGTATTTATGATGTCCATTAAATATTTTGATATCATTAATGTGTTTAGATTCCATTGATATGTGTCCCAAATCATATATTATATAAAAATGGAAGCTGGTAAAGAAACTAGGAACACTAGTTCAATTTTGGCCACATCGAACATGGGGTTTCCAATTCTTCCCAAACACTACCAGAGCGACTTGAATTCTCCCAATATAATTTTAATGGATCAAATAGACTCAAATAAAACTATATGAAACACTAATATAATCCATATAAATTCCAAATAAGTATGAAAGACACCCTCTCAAGACTAGCGAGAAACTAGCTCAATTTCCCCCACATAGGAATACTATTTTTTCAACTTGACCCAAACACCTCCCAATAAATTATAATACTTATAAAATATTCAATAAGACTCAATAGCATACAAACAGATATAAATGACTCAGTAATAGACCTTAAGGGTATTCTATTAAAGTTTTACAATCAATACTATAAATTGCATAACCATATGAGAAATATTTTTACATGGAATCACCTGTTACTTAAACAAGAACACCATACGAGGAAAACACTTCGATATTTATTATTCACTCTATCGGAACATTAATTACAGTGATTACAATAGTACATATCTCTTACACATCTTGAAACGCATGAATACTTGCTTACAATTGTACAAGTTCGAACCTCTACTAGAAGAGATACAAAATGGAGTAGATCTGATAAAATCGGCACATCTGGGTCATATGAACACATTTTTTAGTGAAAGAAAGTGTTTAAAATTGTAAGAAACTCTATAAATGGTATGTAATAAGTGTCACATCCCATAAACTCTCAAAAGTGTCAAAACAAAAACCACCATTTTGACTCTCATTCACCGATCCAAGCTCTAAACCAACACGAAACACCTCCAAATGATAGAGAAGCCTCCCAAATTAAACCCTCTATCACATATCAGTCATATAATTCCCAATAATGATCTCTTAAAGTGAAAATGGATCCATTTGGATGCCCTCCTCAAGCAAGAACTGGCAATTCCAACATCAAAATGCCTAGAAAACACCATAAACATTTGATGCTACAACTTGAAATTCCAAATTCCTATAGATGAATTCGAACCAGCAATAGAACAAGATATAAACCTACATCAAATGATGCTCACTTGAGAAATATTAGTGATTCCTCCTCACCACTCTTTCACATGAAGCACAATTGAGAAATCTAAGCCATTTCTCCTCTCTTGCTAGCTAGGGTGGAATCTTTCACCACATAAACTAATTCTTTAGCAAGGGGAACATATCTCAATATTGAGAAGCTCAATGGATCTTTTATATAAAAATTCAAATTACCAAAATCCCCTTCACTTGTGTATTCGCCCCTTTTATAAATCTCAATGGAGCATTTCACCCTCATTCTAGAATTCTCTTATAGATATTTAATAAAATATTAATAAATGTCATTTTTATGAGAGAATGACACCTTGGGACCCATTTACTTCCTCTCTAATATTATTTGGACAAATAATAACTTCATCTAACTTTCAAATTCGAATTTGAGAAGATTAGCTTGATTTTTGGGGAGTTACATCCTCATGTGGGTCCACTCTAACCTCTAGCACCCTCCTTGTCTAAATTTAGGACCTGCAACATATCATAAGGTGTCATAAGTTGTCATAGGGACTTGTAACATGTCATTAGTTGTCATAATATGTGATAGATTCCCATTGGGAGTTACACTTCCACAAGTATGCCCTCCTTTACTATTCTTTTCCCAGGGAGTTACAATTAAGATTCCTTCATTATGAGATGCCTTCCACCTTAGAATTTGAATTTGGAGATGCTTGGATTGATTTGGTTGAATTGCAACTCATATGGGGTCCAACTCATCTACCTATGGTCCTTCGTTGTGCAATGTTTTTATAATGTTGCATTAATCACAAATATTGGACATTATACTATACAAATTTTTCACCCTTGCCACCACCTTAATAAGTTATCATGACTTCACCAAGTCACTTAGGGAATTGCATTCCCCTAGTCCGATGGAGTGGTCCTTCACAAAAATTCGGGTACATTATAGTCCTCCCCATCCAAATTGCTTTTACTCAAGAAATTTTAAACTTGAGTGTGGTAATTACTTGTTTTCTTTCCCCAACTTAATTCACAAACCATTTATTTTCCTCCTTATTTAGTGATGACTATTTATATGGATACAATTTGAAATGGATCAAATCATCACTATACATCCCACAAACTAAAGTACACTAAGGATAAAATTGATGTCATGTCTCCAACCCAATCGAAATGAGGCGAAATATACCCTTCTCACTGTAGGGTCCTACAAGGAACTAACATTGGAATCCTCCTGAACAATGCCCATAATAAGAGTAACTCTATACTACAACCACTCAATCACTCCCCACTAAATTGATCTCCTAAGAATCTCATCTCTTGAAAACCAAGACTGACTCTCACATCCAGGCCTATTGCTAAAAATCTACCCAGCACTATAGCTCGAAGATCCCCATCTAAACTCATAAAGGAGCCACCATGTTGCCATTGCACCACTCTGATCATAACAAACCCATTGTCATACTCTATATGCATCCTCCTCTCCTAGATCTCCAAACTGAAAAAGTCTATAAAAATTGAATCTACCACCATGGATAGTTGCTTGCATAGGCATCTGAGTGAGGTCTACAATCCTTCTTCCACACTCAAGTCCAAATATAGGAAAACAAAATTTGTCATAATAACTGGTCATGATTGCAGGATCCCTATGAAATCCAATCATCCCTTCAAGATATAGCTCCATCTCCCCAACTATCCTATCACCAACCCAACTGAAACAACTAAGTCCAATAATGATCGCATGGTCTCGAATGAAGCTAAGAAATGCAGAGTGTCTATTTCATCCACCTTTGCACTACATAGTCTCCACACCAAGAGCCTCCTGTAGTCTCCCAAGCCACCTAGTAGGAAAACATTGTTTCCCTCCACCATAAGGTCTCCCACATAGGAAACTAAACCACTTCTCCACATGGAAAGGATATTGAAAGTGATGACTCGCTATACCTCCTGTTCTAGCTACTAAATTGTTGAACCAAGTAACATCAGGATCGTACCGCCTTTGTTTCACCCGTCCAATCATCACTGTCATTTGGAACAACGTATTAGTTTGAGGAATGCGAGGATACCACCACCACTCTAGAAGTTCATCACTCTCAATGATAAATGGAACCTCCATGAACCTCTCCAATAGAATATGAATCCCCTCTTTCGAAATATTCACAGTGGTCCCATTGCTCACATCATTGTCTCCTATCCCATCCAACTGAGTCAGGTGGAACTCCCATGTCCTACTATGTATAATGACAACATCAAATAATAGTAATAGATGCCTATGCTACCCATCAAAACACTGAACACTGATTGGTATGCTTTGACCCCAATTCATATCCATCCATATCATACATCTTTCCATCAAGTCCATGGATGTGTATCCTCCTCTACTGGCTGGTCCATTTGGAATTATGTACTCATCTACCTCCTCCATGGACAAGTCTCTCTCCCAAAGGGGAATCTCATGATCCTCCTGATGCAAAACAAGTGTGTGGAAAACATCCTCCATTCCAATCCTCTCCTCAAGCACCTGTAAATCTTAATGCCCCTCATGCTCAATCCTCACATAAGGCCCCTCCATCAAATCATGAATGCAATCAATTATGTACAACTAACTATATGAGGTGTAGGAGGCAGGGTGTGATCCTATCAACTCCTTACAAAGCTACTCAACCTCCATGGCCATGTATTCAACAAACTTGAGAGCAAGGTCCCTATCCATAAATAGTTTCAAGTAATCTGATTTCACCCTTTCCAACTCATATTTAATGATGCACAGCCAGGCACTAGTGACCCCATCAACAAAACCTTTATGTCTCTCCTCCAACTGAGACCTCCATATAAGGTCTTCAATAAATTTACGTGCACCATCCATCCTTGTAAATACTTGCAACAACTTCTCCTCTGTGACTAAAAATTGACTCTCTAAGTCATGAAATATCATCCTATCATTACTGTGTATGCTATCACATAAGGGACCATCCAACTCGTGTGGATCATGCAAGCTCTCATAAATTGATTAAGTCCTTTCATTGTCCAAGGTTTGTGTCTTGTTTACATTTACTAATGGTTTATATACAACATTATAATGTTTGTGGCATGAATATGCAACACACAATTCATCTTTGACACTCAAATAAGCATTAGAATAGTCTACAAGACCAACATTAGAGGACTCTACAAGACCAACATTCTTACATGAAATGGATTCTATATCATACTGCTGCAAGGAAATATAGCTGCTATGAAAATCAAAATTGTAATCATACCTTTGTGTTGTCACTTCATCATGCCCATGTGGTCCATCTGTGATGGTATTCTCTTCCAATTTGAGTTTATCTTGAGACTCAAGGTTGCAATATGCGCTTCCCTTTGATCCAAACTTTCATATGGATGAAAAGAGTTTTTGAACATGGCTTCATTTTCTTTCAGAATCCCACATGATGGATGATTTTTACTATCCTCGTGTACATTTGAAGACTGAAAAATGATAGTGGAATCACCACCCTTTGAACTAGATTCATCACAGGAAATTTTGGGTGCTCTATCTGCAAACATACCAAACATCCTCTTCTTAAGTTGTAATAAAGATCATTTTGGTACCTTGATACAAGCTATGCTCTAACTCTCATTGTGTCTTATCAATGTTCTTCAATGAATTCTCCTGGCTCTTCATTAACCTTTCCCACTCAATCTTTTCCTCCTTAATGGGTGACGTAGGAAGGAAAATGGATAACATTCTACCATCTACAAATCTAGCCATGCATGAATTTTTTTAATTTATTTTTAAGTATGATCCTTAATTTTTTTTCAAGAATCCTCTTTATTTACTAAATATATCGAGGAATGTGCTTCAATACCACTGTAATATCCCCAATAAGAAATTAGGAATATTTTCTCCACGTTTCGAGCTTTAATTATGTTGATTTTCAACTTTTTTCCAAATAGTGGCTTATGAAGGCTTATGAGATATTCTAGTTCCACAATAGTGGAGTGTATGTGTATTTATGATGTACATTAAATGTATGCAACTAATTGATGCATTTAGATTCCACCACCGATATATGTGCCAAATTAGATCTGATATAAAATTGGAAGCTGGTAATTAAACTTTGAACATCAGTTCAATTTTTGCCACAACGAGCACATGGTTTCCAACTCTTCCCAAAAAATACCAGAGCGGATTGAATTCTCCCAATATCATTTTAGTGGACTCAAATAGATTCAAATAAAACTAGATGACCCACTTATAGAAATCAAAGAACTTCCAAAGAAGTATGAAAAACACCCTCTCAAGACTAGTGAGAAATTAGCTCGATTTCCCCTAGATAGGAATACTAGTTTTTCAAGTTGACCTAAAAACCTCATAATCATGGAAAATTTTAGGTGCTAATCTTAGCCCATGGGATAAATTTTTGGTTTATAAATTTTTAATGGGATATTTTTTTACTAAGCACCCATTAGGTATGATTAGCTGACATTTTATTTACTTATTTTTAATGAATAGGGGGTATCCCCATCGAATTTTAAAAGGGGAGCCAAGATAAAACAATTTATCCCTTCTAAAAATGGATTTAAACCTTTGTTAGCCCACAAAAATCACTAGGAAGCTCCCATTTGCTCCTAATTTCTAGAAATGGAAGTTGCTAGGGGTTCTCTCATCTTCTATCGATCATGGAAATCAAAGTCGAAGTTACATTCCTCTAGATTTTATGGGTTCAATATCGTTTTGCAAGTTTCTTAACGTTTACACGAGAAGGGAAATTGATATTTGCTATAAGGTATTATAGGGACCCATTTTCATCTAGGAGAGTTCTAAATCCCATCGATTCAGATCCAAAGTTTTCCTAATAAACATGGGGATTGTGAAGCTTGCAATTGGCGATGCAGCAATAACGTTTTTGTGGGTGGTTGGGGAATAATGCTTGGGAGATGGGAGTTCATTTATAGCTTCATAATTGGGCATGCAGGGGGCCATGAATTTCCAAGGAGAAACTTGTTGAAAGGTTGGCCAATACTTCATAAGGGTTATAATTTAGTGAAAGCTTCGCCAAGATTTTACAAGGTTTTATAATTTAGTGAAATATTTGCCAAGAATTTACAAAATTATATAAATCAATGAGATATTCACCGAAAAATTATATATAATTAATATAACATCGATAAAATAGCCTTCATATTTTCCTATATCTCATGGGGATTCACCCATTTATTATACATAGAAATTTAGGGGGGGTTCCTAAAATTTTCCCTGCTTCTAATCAACTCTAATCCTTCCAAAAAGCTTCAATAAGACTCAAATACATCCAAACAAGGATAAATGACTTAGTAATAGACCTCAGGGTACTTCTATCAAATTTTTACAATCAATACTGTAAATTGCATAACCATATGATAAAGATTTATACATGGAATCCCTTGTTACTTAAATATCAACACCATATGAGGAAAACACTTGGATATTTATTATTAACTCTATGGAAACATTAATGACACTTATTACAATAGTACATGTCTCTTAGACATCTAGAAACTCATGAAATACTTAGTTACAATTGTACAAATTTGAACCTCTACCAAAAGAGATACAAAATGGAGTAGATGTGATAAAATGGCCACATCTCGTTCATATGAACACTTTTTTGAGTGAAAAAAAAAAGTTTCCCACTGGAAACAATGCTCTGAATGCAATGGAAAATGTCTCACATCCTATAAATTCTCATATGTGTCCAAACCAGAACCACCATTTCAACCCTCCTTCATTGATCCAACCTCTAAATCAACAAGAAACACCTCCCGAATGATAGAGAAGCCTCCCAAATTGTGCCATATTTAAATTGCAGTCTTATCATTCCCAATAATGATCTCTGCAAGAGAAAATGGATCCAATGGTGCACTCACGTCAAGCAAAGACCCATAACTCCAACACCAAAATGCCCGGAAAACACCATAAACCTATTAATATTTAACGAGCATTAATAAATAATAGCTTGCAAGAGAAATAAAATAGACAAGAAACCATACACTTTAGATACATAGTTTACCCTGGAAAACCCCATGCAGGGAAAAACCAACCAATGAAGCTCTTCATTATCTTGGCCAAAACTGGCCAACCAGGCCAAGTGAGCTAGCCACCACTCACCTCCAGGCCACATTACAATGGAGTGTTCCAATCCTTTTATAAGCGTCATTACATGCAATACCTTGGGTCAATACCATAGGCTACAACAAACCATGTTCCCAAAACCATGTGTGAGACCTAACCAACTTTGAATCATTCTTCAGTCAAGGTTATGTTAATATTATATGCTACTAAAGACTAAATTCTAACTTCATGAGCATTTAATACATTTTCACAATAGAAGCACAAGTAGGATATCTGAAAGACACACAATCATAGGGTAAACAACAATTTATCCTAGGAAACCCTCAAGGGGAAGAAAACCCAACAAAAAATTTTCAATATAGATTACCAAAGTACAATGCCCAAAGAAATAAGTCTCATAAGAAATATAGACAAAACTCAAACATAAGTGCCAACATCAATCCTCCACCTCCTTTGCTAGTGTTCCTCTTCCTTTCTTGTGCAAAGTTGGAGTGTGTGAATGGTGCAAATGAGAGGGAGACACTCTCTATTTATAATTTACTTTTCACTTGAACTTTTAACCTAACTGGGTCAACCTCACTAACTGGACTGGGTCGACCTCTCTAGGGAGAATCAAAATAATATTTATATTACATTATTTTTCGTACTAATGACCTGACTTACAATGGAGGTTTTACCTCATGAATTTTACATGACATTTTACATTAATGACATCTCCCAAAGGAGGAATAATACAATTAGAATATTCTTCAAAGTTACATTATTTCAACACTCCCCCTTAACAAGAAGGGTATTCTACTGACAACAACAAAAACATGTGTGGCTATGCACAACATCATCAGAAGGAGGGAGGAGGAGGCATCATCAACAACATCATCGAAAGGAGGGAGGAGGAGGCATCATCAGCAACTTCATCTAGAATAGTGGCTGGTACAACTATAAATCATTGGAATTTTTTCAAGAACATCAATATCAATGACTGGAATAACTTGCTGTAAAATCATCAACATCCGCAGCACGAAGCTGGAACATCATCATCTGTAGCACAAAGCTGGAACATCATCATCATCTTCAGAGCTGGAGTATCATCATCTGTAGCACATTAGTATAAGAACTGAAACAACAACGATAGCATGAAGCTGGCTCATCAACACAAAGCTGGAATAATATCATCATCATCAACTATTCAAGGCTGGAGCAACATCAGTTCTGGAAATAGGTGCATCAACAACCAATATGATCCTTCCGTTACGAATTTCAGGATCAAGTTCAACATGGGTGATCCTTCCTTTCAAAATTAAGGTATCATGTACAATCCTTCATTTCGAAATTACGGGATTAAGTCCAACAACATTTGTGATCCTTCATTTTGGAATTGTGAGATCATGGACAATCCTTCATTTCGTAATTACGATATTCAGTCCAACAACATTGGTGATCCTTCCTTTTGGAATTACGGGATCATTGACAATCCTTCCTTTCAAAATTACGGGATTCATTCCAACAACACTGGTGATCCTTCCTTTTGGAATTACGGGATCATGGACAATCCTTACCTTCGGAATTACAAGATTCAGTCCAACAACCTTGGTGATCCTTCCTTTCGGAATTATGG
This sequence comes from Larix kaempferi, assembly GCA_027924585.1. Classification (NCBI taxonomy): domain Eukaryota; kingdom Viridiplantae; phylum Streptophyta; class Pinopsida; order Pinales; family Pinaceae; genus Larix; species Larix kaempferi. Next base: position 4,046,231 of record BSBM01000110.1, read on the forward strand.
GATCATGGACAATCCTTCCTTTCGGAATTGCGGGATTCAGTCCAAAAAAATTGGTGATCCTTCCTTTCGGAATTACAAGATAATGGACAATCCTTCCTTTCATAATTATGGGATTTAGTACTCCAACAATGCTGGTGATCCTTCCTTTCAGAATTACGGGATCATGGACAATCCTTCCTTTCAGAATTATGGGATTCAGTCCAACAACATATGTGGTGCTTAGACAATCCTTCCTTTCGAAATTACGAGACCTAGTCTTTCCAGAGCTACCACTACTTATCACAACACAATGGATGATCCTTCCTGTTGGAATTACGGGATCATTGTCCACCACCCACATCTTAGACAATCCTTCCTTTTGGAATTATGGGATTCAGTCTAAGGATCAACATTTAAGACTATCCTTCCTTTCAGAATTATAGGATCAAGTCTAAGGATGATCAATCCCAACTGAGCTATCATAGTATCATCAACACTACTCCCCCTTTCGAGGGAATTCCTTATGGACTATACCAATCTTGTCATGGAAGTGCTCAAACATCACACGAGATAGAGTCTTAGTCAATACATCTACAACTTGCTCATCTGTGCTCACATATTGGAGCTTGACATCTCCCTTCTGCACCCTATCACGAAAGTAGAAATACTAGATTTCTATGTGCTTTGACTTATCATGAAACACGGGGTTCTCTGCCATCTTTATGCAGCTTTGATTATCATATAGAGTCATTGTGGTATCCATATCTAGATCGAATAGATCTGATAACAACTTCTGAAGCCATGTGGCATCACCACTAGCAGAACAAGCTGCAATATATTCCCCTCCTGCTGTGCTAAGAGCAACACTGGAATGATTTTTGCTTATCCATGAGATCATGGCTGACCCCAAACTAAAACATCTATGTGAAGTGCTCTTTCTGTCTCAGACACTTCCTTCCCAATCTGGATCTGTATAACCATACAGTCTGAAATCATGATCTCTAGTATAACTAAGACCATAGTGTATTGTACCTTTTAGGTACCTCATCACATGCTTTGCAACTACAAGGTGAACACGTCTAGGCTCAACCAAATAATGACTCAAGGTGTTCATGGAAAATAAAATATATTCCTTGGTATTCGTCAGATACATCAATGACCCAATAATATTCATGTATAGTGTCTCATCCACTAACTCTTACAAAGCATCAGACATCAACTTCAAATTTGTATCCATGGGTGTGGCCATGGATTTACATTACAACATATCAAACCTTTTCAGTATTTCTACTGCATACTAGGGAAAACGAACTTTACCATAAAGAGAGACTAAGTGAAAGTGTCTCTCCATCTGTACTGTAGTCACTCTCTCTGAAGTGAAGCTTTCCTTCTCCTTTTATAACTGAGCACTATCCTCCCTCTGCATCTTGTATTCTTTGTATCGGGACATTCTGCACTGGAGTGATTGGTATCCTTCTCTTCTGATGATCCTCTGTGCATCCATCTATTTCATCTTTCTAGGTCACTAGATACCAAGATCTTGAACTCTGTTGCAAGTTCTCTCTTTCACCCATCTATGAGCTTCTCATCTTCAATCTTGTAGCAAAGGTTTATGTTTCATCACTCTAGGTGATCCTTGATCTCATCATTCTATCCCATGGGTGCCTTATGAGCCCATTCAAATCCTTCTTCGATTTCTGCACATATGGTTCTCTATAGAGAATCATGACTCCTGAAGGTTGCTCGATATCTTCTTCTAATTCGATTACACCATTTATCTAGTGTAATATTCACCATTGAGGAAGTGTGTCTGGCCACTAGAGAAACATCTCGTCATAGTTGACTCCCTCTTTCTGAGAGAACTGTTGCTTTGTAATTTTGCAGTATACTTAATTTCATAAGTCTTGTTGAATGTTATAACTGAACCATCGTAACTTGATCTACGGAACAAGTCTCATCATTCTTCATTTGTAGGTGATTGTGTTGGGCCCCAAAATAGCCCCTTTTTTCCTACACCTTTTTCCCTGTTTTTCCTCACTATTCCCTTATCTAAGCAGACATCTTCCCAAGAAGAACATGGATTGCAACAGGTATAATCTATTATTGTTTTATATCATTAATTCCTAATTTGTTTATGGTTTTGCACTCTGTCTTTTAAGGTTGTGCTAATATTCATTGATTCAATAAAGATATCCCAGAAACCTTTAGAATACCGCAGGTGTAGCAGCTTGCTAACATTTGGAGAAGAGTCATACATGGCGCCAGCTGCCCCTCCTTGAGTTCGGTTCCACATATCACTGCAACAGTATGAGCATTCCTCCACATGGCGAGCTGCAACTTAGACACAATAGAGAATCCGAATACCAACCAGTCTAATCAGTTTGAATCTACTCTGGGATGCGAACAACATGTAACAACTCAGGCCTGAATGCAATAATTTCATTTAAGTTCACTTATGGATGTAACAGTTCTGTTGTAAATCGATAGCTTGAAGATCGTAGATCTTCATGGCTGCCAGATATTTTGTGAAACAAATTTGTGTCATCAAGGTATAAATGTAAAGAGGCATTCTGAGCCTGGGGTTGGAGAATTTGTAATTGTATAAGCTAAAACAGAGAGCTGTAACTGAGATTCATCATTTTTAATACAAGCAGCATAGTTTCTTATATCTTGGTGTTTTAACTTGTGTTAGTTCACGGCATCTTTGTTAGAAGGTCAGGGCCTGCCTTCTAACAGAGATAACTGAATTAAGTAGATAGAATAGTTTGTTTCCTGTTGTGTGGTTTGGATTTGCAGTAGATACATTGTATAGATTAGCTGCAACAGTAATCCTTAATAATTGCATTCTCCTTTGGTAGTTTATGATTGCATCCTGAATAGCTATAACTACATGTTGTGACAATCGACTATGTAGGTCAGTTCCTTTTATGCTAGTGTGCTAGTTAGCTGTTACAGTCAAGCTCAGCTCAAATTCTTTTCAGCCATTTATCTTTCTTAGGATTTCCAACTTAGTCAAATTATGGTTCTATTTTAATAGTAGTTCTTTGCTGTTGTTTATCTTTCTTATGGATCATTAGATTAGACATGTTATGATTGAGTTGCAGTAGTGGATAATTGAATTAGATAGGTCATTATTGGATACTGTACTTTGATATCTTTAGGATTCAAATTGTTGCAAAAGTAAAGTCTAGTTTATTCATTCCTAGATGAGTAACTGTTGGATTGGTATTTGTAGGAAGCTAAATGTACTTTGATTTCTTAGATGGATAAAATAGGTTAAGTTTTATCCATGAGCTGAGTTTGATTGAGAAGATAGGTAGGATAGTTTATCTCCATTTATTCAATCAGCTACTTGAAATGTTTATGCATAGATTGTGCTAATTACTGTTGAAATAAAAGATTTCCCTGGGTTGACAATTCATATTGAGCATCCTGTGTGTTCGTTGTAATTGATTGGCATAAAGAGTGACAAACATTTTGGCGTTGTTGCTGGGGATGGTAATTTATAGGCATAGATAGTAGTTTATTTATTGATTTCATTTTAGTTTTGATTATCTAAAGCAAGCATGAATACAAGAAAAACAAATCGGGAACCCCCTCAAAATACTAACATTCCAGGTGGACAAGGTCGTGGTCGAAATCAAGGAATATGAAGACATACATACATTGATGAAATAATTGCTAGAGTTGATTCTTCTACCAGACTATTGCGAGCATCTCCATGAAGGGGAAATTTTGTTCTCCCTAATCTTGACACATCTCAATCAATAGTGGAGAACACAATGGGACCTTCAACTCCCGTTCCAGAGAAGAAACCTCCTGAAGACAAGGGAAGTGTTGTGGATGCACTGGACATATATTAGATCTATTATATTAACGGGAACAGAGTTACCAAAGAGGAGTGGTTGGATCATCTCCAAGAACAACAAAAATAAAGAAGGCGAGAATAAGAAATGAGGAGAGCAGAGGAAGCAAGGGAAAAGGAAGAAAGAGCGAAGTTAGCACTGAAATTTTGGAGCAACATGAACAATGGAGAACATGAAGGAAACAATGAGTGCCACAATAACAATGAGGAGGAGGTGGAAGATAATCAGCATGGTGACACTGTGGTCACACTCTAATTCCCTATCCTCCAAACACCAGGGGCAGCTCCTATGAAGAATATTTCACCCTCGGTTCTCTGGAATATTCATGGTAAGTCTTCTGAAGACCCAGATGAATTCCTTTTTGAGTTCGACATCCTCTGTCACAGTTACGATTACACCTCTATTACATAGAAACTAAAACTATTTCCAACCACCTTGAAAGGAAATGCTCTGCGCTTGTTTATGAGTTTGGGTCATGAGACCATTACTACTTGGGACTAGATGAAGCAAACCTTCCACTTCAAATATCAAGAATACTGTAGAAACAGAGATATGAATAAGGAATTGTTTAAAATCGTTCAGAAGGAAGAAGAGATCTTGGAAGATTTTGTTGAAAGGTTGTTGTATAATTTACAAAGGTCTAGTCATACTGAGATTGGAAAAGATGTACTCAATATTATCTTACTATGGGGAATTAGAGTAATTTCCATGATATGTTGAATTTTTTGGGGAAAGGGGATATCTAAAAGGAACCTTTTGAGAATATTGTTGAATTATGTAGAAGGTATTCAAGGAGGTCCTCTAGAACCAACAATCAGGACAAGGAACAAGATCGAGATGTCTTCACTAGGACACAAAAATCAGCTAGTGGAGGAGCCACTCGAGCAGAGATAGGAAACCTTCTTGAGAAATTTAAAACAGATATGATGAGTTCCATTTACTCAGAATTGGATGTCTTGAGGGATAAATAGAGGCAGGAAGTAGAAGACCTAACACTTTGGCATATTCTGTCCCAAATGCAGAAAGAAGCACCCAATGAAAGAATGTCCGCTTGACAAGGTAGAGGTATGTAAGATATGTGAACTGGATCATGATACCAAGGAATGTCCTTCATTACCCAAAGTAAAAGTAGTCTTATAGGAATCTACTTCAGATGTGGAACAAGCTTATTTGATTGCTCAGAAGAAGCCTTGGTAGCCTCAAAATCAAGGTATGAATTCATATCCATCACCTTTTTGGAATAATATGAATCATATGAATAATACGAATCACATGAATACACAATTCCCTTCACATTATTCTAACAACCAATGGTATCCATCTCAAACTACAATGCAAAATCCTAACCCTTGGATGCCATGGGCACAACAATAAAACAAGAAAGCTCCCTGGGCTCCCAATTGGAGAAATTCCTACCCAGGAAACAATTTTCCCCATCACCAGACTCCTTACCAACAGTATCCTCCTCAAAATACCCTCACAAATAGTACCAACAACCACAGCTGCAACTCCCAAATAATGTCACACCTATGAATGAACCACTATGACCACAGCTACCTGCACAATCTAACCCCAACCCGAATAATAAAGTAGTTCATCAATTTGAGACTGCCAACATGCTTGCTTAATCCATTTGCCAAATTTCCTGTAATGACATACATTTACGATCAGGGAGGGTAGTGGAACCCATTATAATTGAGGATGTTCCATCCTGAGTGACTAAAGATGGAGTGAATCAACAATTTGAGAGTATAGTCAACTCAGAAATCCCCATCATTGAGGATGCTGAAACACTAGCTGAAACTCTGGGAGAAACACACGATGAAACATGGCTTACACAACTTATAAGAGAACCACCATATCCTGAACGAATGGCCCTATAGAAACAGTGGAACAACCTCGATTCAATCTCTTAGGGGAATTGAAGAACTTATATGTCAAAATTCCACTATTACAAGCCCTTCATGATGTGCATATTTATTCCAAGATCTTTAGAGATCTGTGTGTCAAAAAACCAGGACGAAAGCCTAGGGATCCTCCCACTATCCATGTATTGGGAAAATTTTCTGAATTTATAATGGGGAAGACTCCTGTGGCTAAATATGATGATCCTGGAAACCCTACTATTATAGTACACATAGGACACACTCAGATACCGAATGTCTTGGTAGATTTAGGCGCAGCTATCAATGTTATGCCCATCGAAACTATGAAAAAACTAGGACACACTAATCTTCAACCAACCCCTACCATTTTAGAACTTGCTAATAGATCAACAATCAATCCTAAGGGAATCTTCGAATACCTAGTAGTCTCTGTCGATTCGTGGGAATACCCGACAGACTTATTGGTTTTACAATCGAAGTCCTAGCTAGGGGGACACCCGCTGATCCTGGGAAGACCTTGGTTAGCCACAACAGATGCCTATATCAGCCATTGGTCGGGGTCCATGACTATCTCAGATGTGACTGATATTAAAAGACTAACTTTATACCCCCCAGCCCGACTAATGCTAAAACTCCACTTTGGGTGGATCTGGAGGAAGAAGAAGGCATTCAGCCATTATTAACAATAGGGAGAGTGTTAACACCCAAAAAGTGCTCACTAGCTCATTTCCTTATTCACATGACCCATTTGTCCACTTTTTCACCATTTGAGCCTCTAAAGCCACCAAAAGGTCACCAAAAGACCTTACTACACCCCTTTTTCCACTCAAAATGAATATTTTTCCTCAAAAAGCAGAAAAAACCCTCAAAAAGGGTCCAGAATTCCCAAAAATATTAAAAAGGGAATAAAAATATTAAAAATATTCAAAAAAGGAAAAAGGAGGGAAAAGGTACCTAAACCATGTTGGTCAATACCATTTGTTTCCTCAAAACCATAATGGTATTCCCCACCACCAAAAACTATAAAAAGGTGGTAGGCGCTCCTCACTTTCCATCCATCCATCATCCTATCCTCATGCTGTCAAAATCTCCCATGAGATTTTGACCATTGTAGCTACCTTGCAGAAGGGATCTTTGGAGCTTGGAGCTACTCACCTGGGAAGTTGCTCAACAATATTCACCACTTGGAGGTATTACCATTGCAAGCACTTGCTTGCCCCTATTCTTAATACAAAATCATTTTTTATATATTGTCAATTGTTTTGCTTTCTATAATATTTTCATTGTTTACTTATCTATTTCACATAGATCCATGATTAATGTAGTTTAAAGTAGTTTGTTATTTATTTCTATTGAAACTGCTGCTACTAGTTAGCAGGTGCCAATTGCACTAAGCTTGGTTGCAAAACCAAGCCAACAGAGAGCCTTAACTTTTAAAGATGAAACAGAGGATGACGCTATTAACAGTTTCATCAGTGAACCCACGTCTCTCAATAAACATGTTTATAAAATTTTGAATAGTACATTAGATGAAACAGAGCAAGAAAATCTAACGGAAGAAATTATAGTCAGTGATTCCAACACAATTCCAGTACTCAACAATTCAAAAGCATTCCAGTGGAAATTGAGCCGGGAAAAACATTGAACATCAACCTGAACCATGTTCCCAATGAGCTGGAATGCATTATCACACTGCTAAAAAAAAATAAGGGAGCGTTCACATGGGAATACACATACATGAAGAGTAGCCCCTGTAATCTGTGTACCCACCATATTTACAACAAAAACACTAATGCTCATCCCACTGATCAGACGTTACGTATACCTCCAGTTCCAGTCGATGGCGCTCCTAAAGTACCTCGCTTCCCACTTCATCGCATCAACAATAACCCCAATGATCGCGCCGCATCAAATTATAGCATTGTAGATGACTTAGCCCAGTCTCCCGCAGCCATGTCTGCTTTAGAAGTCTTAAAAAACTATCCTTCACAACGCAAGACTTTGCTCTCTTCTATTGGTGCTATTGACCTCAATGATTCACAACTTATGGCATTTGATTTAGACTAGTCCGAACCACGCCTGCCTTCCACTTTAGCATTCCAAGTTTCTGTTTCCGTTCGGAATCTTGTCATCCATCGGTGCATTATCGATGAAGGTGCCTCTACATGCATTATGTCCACATTCGTTTGGTAGAAGTTGGGATCCCCTACTCTCCAGCAGTCCACCACTGCATTGTGAGCCTACGACGGCCGTTCAGCTCAACCCCAAGGTCTGTTAGCTAATGTTCTCGTCCAGCTAGCTGGTAAAACCGTGCTCATTGACATAGAGGTCATCAATGCCAAACTTGATTATAACCTCTTACTTGGTCGCAACTACATGTATGCCATGCGGGCGGTTGCCTCATCCATTTTTCATACCATGATGTTCCCCCATGATGGACGCATGGTCAAGGTCAACCAATTCACCTATTATGATCCCAAGGTCCTCGCTGCACCTGAAAATGTTCTCCCCATGTTTGAACAACCTGTTTGTGGTGCAACTACCTCGTTTGTTTCCTCCATGGGACCCGGCCTTTAATCCGACACGCAGATGAATTCTACATTCCAATCCATTCCACCCCCATCACTAGCGCCCAAAGTATCTGACCTATGTACCCTGTCCCATAATACACAAACACCCAACAATCAACCGCCCTTGTTACCTAAACCACCATTGGTCCCTAGTCACATTGGTGTTACACCCATCCACACAATCCCCTTTTTATTCCCTCCCTCGGGCGTAGTAAGCGCTCCGGTTATGGCTACCCTTACTCTCCCTTGGTTAACCTTGGGATTTCCCATGTGGTATATTCCGCCTCCCGTTCCTCCGCCGACACCGAATGTCATCCTACAACTGGTGCAACCTATTGTCACTACTACTCGACCACCTCCTGGTGTCACTATCCCTTCATCATCTACGAATCCCCCTCCTCTTATCAAGCCCACTGGGGGGCAGAGGCCCACAACCATACATTATTGTACCCCCTCCCAAAATAGTTAAATCCCCTCCCATGTTTCGTGCTCCCCCCAAATGCTCGTTGTGTGATGAGTTGGGCCATCCGACTCACCAATGTCCACAATTACCTGCATTACAGGAACACATGCAAATGCTTGACGACAACCCCAACATCCCGGTTGTCGAACTAGATCCAAACCCTAAGCCTCGTGATAAATCACTGCGTACCAACAACCCTTGTGCCATATGCGGTATTTACGGCCACTACTCACATCACTACCCCGATCTCCCAGACTACAAAGCAACTCTTTACGAGATGAATAATTTTGACCTTGAGACGGCACCCACCACAATGGAGGAGATCTACCCTCCCATATCACCCCCATCCAGAGAGATTAACACCATTTATATGGTCCTTTCCACTACCACTCCCTCGTCAGACGATTTGACCACTCAAAGTTTCCGCAATGATGAGGAGATTCTAGAGGCTCTTACTGCCCCTGATTACCCTAGGAAGACATGCACCATCATTCCTACTTCCTCCCAGAACAGTCCTCCTCCACGATAGCCACCCAATTTGCGGTTGAGTCCAAAGATTTCCTTCCTACTAAAGTCGACTGGTTTAAGGATCCTATTCCTGCTCCTGATGCCTTTGAGGAAGGTAACATGGCCAATATTTCACCCGTCATCGACATCGATATCTCTAACCCACCTGGTGCCCTTGAAATCATTACCTTAGGAGCCTCCTGCAGTGAGCATGAGATTGGAGAATACAAAAAAAATTTCCAAGAATTCCGTGATATCTTTACCTAGTCCTATACCGAAATGCCGGGTCTTGACCCCGCCATTATAGAGCACCACATTGACACATGGCCTGATGTACCCCCTGTTCGTCTAAAACAGTGACCCATTCATCCTTCCAAGCTCCCCGCTGTTAAGGCCAAGGTTGAGAAACTTTGCAAAGCAGGATTCATTTATCCTATTGCTTATACAACTTAGGTTTCAAACCCCATTCCAGTTAACAAAAAGCAAGGCACCCTTAGAGTATGCACTGACTTCCGCGATTTAAACCGAGCTTGTCCCAAAGACAACTTCCCCACTCCATACATTGACCAACTCATTGATGCGTGTGCGGGACATGAAGTCCTGTCTTTCATGGATGGTTTTTCCAGATACAACCAGATTTAGATCCGTAAGGAGGATCAGTACAAGACTGCCTTTACCACCCCATGGGGCACCTTTGCTTATCACGTCATGCCTTTCAGCCTCAAAAATGCTGGTGCCACCTTCCATCTGGCCATGACCTATTTTTTTCATGACTTGGTCCATATCCTGCTAGTCTATTTTGATGACCTTACAGCTCGTTCCCGAAAATGATCAGACCATCTTAACAACCTCCGGCAAGTTTTTCTGCATTGCCACAAATATAAAATCTGCTTGAACCCACACAAGTGTGTCTTTTGCATTCCGACAGGCCAGTTATTGGGTTTCATTGTTTCCTAGAACGGAATTACTGTTGATCCCCTGAAAGTCAAAGCCATCTTAGACATTCCCTCTCCTCGCACGCTTCAGCAACTCCAAAGTCTGCAGGGGCGGTCCAATTTCCTTCGTCGCTTCGTTCCTGATTACACCACCAAAGTTTATGGATTCTTACGCCTGCTTCATACGCACATACCCTTTGCATGGGATGAGCAAGCAGAAGCGGCATTCGAAGCCCTTAAGAAAGCTCTCACACAATCCCCCTTGATCTCCCCTCCGGATTTCTCTCAGGACTTCATCCTTTACGTCTCGGCATCCGAACATGTCGTATCCGGAGTCTTGGTTCAAGAAGATGCCTCTCACCAAGAGCATGTCATTTGTTACGTCAGCCAGACCTTGTCTGTCCCACCCCTACATTATCAATACGAGGAAAGATTGGCTCTAGCTGTAGTCTTTTCCGTCCAAAATTTGTGACACTACATTCTGCTCAGTCATACCACAGTTGTCTCTGACTCCAACCCTATGGTCTATCTCCTAAATCGGTGGCTCCTACAAGGTTGTGTTGCTAAATGGATCATTATCCTCCAGGAATATGACCTCACTTTCCAAACCCCTAAGAGCACTAAATCCCTCACACTTTCCCAGCTCATCACCGATCTCCCCTCCCTTCTACCATCCCCACAAATCTCTGATGAGTTACCCGACAATCACTTATTCATTATCTCGTCTGATGACCCAAGGTACGATGATATTTTTCTATACCTTCGCACACAGAAATTCATACCCCACATCAATCGTGACGGATGGCATCGTATCCGACACCACACCCCCCGATACCTCTTGTTAGGGGATGTACTTTATCGACGCGACATTGATACCATCTTACGACGCTGCCTATCCCATAGAGAGGCAGAACAAGTCCCTAATGATTGCCATAGCGGTGCCTATGAAGGCCATTTCTCCGGCATGGCCACTGCCCAAAATATCATTCGAGCAGGCTACTTTTGGCCGTCATTATTTACTGATTGCATCACCGCAGTCAAACACCGTCAAAACTGCCAACTTTTTGCCCCAAAAGCAAGAACCCCACCCGCCCCCCTTCATCTGGTCGTCACTGACGGACCATTCTGCAAATGGGCCATCGACTTCATCGATTGCAATCCCGCGTCAGCCGGCGGTCACAAACACATTATTGTGGCCATCGATTATTTCACCAAGTGGGCGGAGGCCATGCCAACCTACAATTGCAAAGCCGACACCGCAGCATGATTTTTTCTCAACCATGTTATTGCTTGTTTTGGAGTGCCAAAGAAACTCGTCTTAGACCACGGCTCTCACTTCGAAGACGCCTTCTAGAGAGAAGTGTCAACCTTAGTGAAATTTGAACACCATTTCTCCTCCACCTACTACCCCCAAGGAAATGGCCAAGTTGAAGCAATCAACAAAATTTTGAAAACCATCCTCCAGCGCACTGTAGACAAACACAAATCAAATTGGCACCACATGCTCTTCCCGACACTCTGGGCCTACTACACGTCAACCAAAACTGCCACTGATTTTACCCGTTTCCACTTAGTTCACGGTGTCGAATCCGTCGTCCCTATTGAGTGCCAGATTCCAACCCTACATATGGCCGTTGAAATCCTACCGGACACTTCCCCAATTGAGCAATGCTTACTACTCTTGGAGCAGGACGATGAAGACTGGCACTCAGCCCTTCAAACCATGGAAGCAGCCAAGAACTGATCCAAATTGAATTATGATAAACATGTCCACCCAAGAATTTTTTTTGAAGGGGACCTTGTCCTCGCCTACGATCAGGATCATGACAAAACCGGGAAAGGAAAGTTTGTGTCCATGTGGCAAGGCCCATATATTATACACACTTGCCTCGGACAGGGGGCATACATTATGACCGATTCAGAAGGAAACCCCCTACGCAACCCTCGCAATGGGTTGTACCTCAAGCGATTTTACCCGTAGTAAACCTGATGGACACCACCATCCATTCTTGTACATTATTATTTTCTTTTTCACAAAAAAAATAAAAAAACCTAAATATTTGTTTTCTCTGCATGACCACAGATGGATCCTGTTCCACTCTGCTACATCGGTTTCGCTGATGGTGCAATTCGTTCATCCCCCAATATGGCCTCCGCATCTTGGGTAATACGTTCCCCTTCACATGAGTTGATCCACATCGACGTAGTGTGTTTAGGTGCTGCCACCAACAACCAAGCTGAATACGATGCCGTGACTGGTCTCCTGGCCGCAGCTCTCCACATCGGCCATCGTCCGTTTTTGACAAGTCTTATATCGCCGGATCTAGTTTTCCGCGCTCATGATGATGCTTGAGATCATTTCTCACTCTCACCCCATATTTTTGGGGCATTTTTCCCATGCCCCCTCGTTGCCTCGGTTTGCGTGCCACATCGACTGACGTCCATTTTTTATGAGTCTTATATTGTCGGATTCAGTTTTCCGCGCTTATGATGATGATTGAGACCTTTTTCTCACTCTCATCAACCCCTTTTTGTTCGGTATAATTTTACCCCTTTTTCGGTCCGAGCAATCCCTTTTACGAAAAAGGCACTTAGGGAGTTTCTGTTAAGCTCTTTTCTGACTCCTAAAACAATGAAAAGATCGCCGAGCAACATTGCTTCCTTTCATGCTCGCTAAATGTATCTGAAAGGGCGTCTACCTGGTATAAGTTTACCCCTTTTCCGAACCTTGTAGACTAATTACGAAAAAGGAATACTCTAGTCACATCGGCTAGAAGAGTTCTCCATTTGTATCATTTTATGCTATTTTCGGGCCTTGGAGACTAACTTACGAAAAAGAACACCAATGGAGTCCCCTTACCGCTTTCAGACTCTCTAAACATGAAAGCGACCACGAGCAATCACCATCCTGGGCTCGTAAAACCAACAGGACAGTACTCACAACTACTGCAGAGTCTTCTTATCGTTTTCAGACTCCTTAAAAATGAAAGCACCAATGAGCACGAACAGTCCTGGGCTCACAAAATCCACAGGACAGTACCATTTCAGAGCACACTTTTATCCCTTCTTGGAGCTCATTAAAACTACGAAGAAGGACCCAATGGTGCGTCTTGGCACCACAACAGATCACGTCTACTCATATGGCAACTTCCCCATTTTGGTCGCCTTTGTTCAGAGTATTCTGCAGTATGTCACCTTGAGAATCCCTTGACAGCACCCATCAGCTCGTCCCCTCAGTTAATACATACCCTTGAGTCCTTCAAAGATATGATCCCCGCACCTACAAGTCAGTTCCCTACGCTGCCAGGTCAACCATGTCATCATGCTCTGAACAAAGGAAGTTTGAGTCTACCCACTATATGACCCCAGTTACTTCCCATCCCCACAAGATTGTCAGTCCTACCATCAGTAATACCACACTTCAGTTCTACACCTCGCGCTCCTATCAAGGAAACATCATTGCCTTGTTAGTTGCTGGTCTCCCTCTGTCGACGATAACCAAATTTATTCCAGAGGATAGACCTAGAGGTCCCTGTGTCTTGGACTCATCACCATTTACGATGAGTGCCTACGAATCATTTCGAGAAGAGTCCTCAGTGCCTCTCCAAATGGTTGTTTCTCACATGCTTGACTTCAACACCTTGATCGCATCATTGAGACTCGCACAGGGTATTGGTCCGTTTAGTTATTTGTTCAAGACCCCGGATACCACCCAACTCTTCCACATTTGAGAGTCTACCTATGGATACAACCAATTACATTTTTTCTATAGATATCCGGGTTGCGCATGGCGATAGTATTCAGATGTACCTCAGTTTTATACTCCCTCGAGTATACAGTTACATATATTTCCCAAACATGGCTCACAGTCATTGAGTCCCTACAGATGTTGGACACCTTCAATTTCAGTAGTTCATCAACCCTTCTCAGACCTTATTAAGAACGGTTGATGCTTTATTCCAGTGTATCAGTTATTGAGATCAGTCATGTTATGATCATGAGTACATCCCAAAATGATGTCCCCTCGGGACCATCATGATGTACCAGCAGATTTTTTATGTATTTTTCAGGTCCCCCTTCTTGGGACTAATTGTTATGTATATGTCTTGATACGAGCATGGGTATGCCCGCCTCATCCATTATCAGAGATTATTCCTCATTCATATTGAGGCCATGTAATATTGTTTATTTTTGCAGCTCCCAAGGGCCGTGGATCCAAAAATATTAAAAAGGGAATAAAAATATTAAAAATATTCAAAAAAGAAAAAAGGAGGGAAAATGTACCTAAACCATGTTGGTCAATACCATTGGTTTCCTCAAAACCATAATGGTATTCCCCACCACCAAAAACTATAAAAAGGTGGTAGGGGCTCCTCACTTTCCATCCATCCATCATCCTATCCTCATGCTGTCAAAATCTCCCATGAGATTTTGACCATTGTAGCTACCTTGGAGAAGGGACCTTTGGAGCTTGGAGCCACTCACCTGGGAAGTTGCTCAACAATCTTCACCACTTGGAGGTATTACCATTGCAAGCACTTGCTTGCCCCTATTCTTAATACAAAATCATTTTTTATATATTGTCAATTGTTTTGCTTTCTATAATATTTCCATTGTTTACTTATCTATTTCACATAGATCCATGATTAATGTAGTTTAAAGTAGTTTGTTATTTATTTCTATTGAAACTGCTGCTACTAGTTAGCAGGTGCCCATTGCACTAAGCTTGGTTGCAAAACCAAGCCAACAGAAAGCCTTAACTTTTAAAGATGAAACAGAGGATGACGCTATTAACAGTTTCATCAGTGAACCCACGTCTCTCAATAAACATGTTTATCAAATTTTGAATAGTACATTAGATGAAACAGAGCAAGAAAATCTAACGGAAGAAATTCTAGTCAATGATTCCAACACAATTTCAGTACTCAACAATTCAAAAAGCATTCCAGTGGAAATTGAGCCGGGAAAAACATTGAACATCAACCTAAATTGTGTTCCCAATGAGCTGGAATGCCTGATCACACTGCTAGAAAAAAATAAGGGAGCGTTTGCATGGGAATACACAGACATGAAGAGTAGCCCCTCTAATCTATGTACCCACCATATTTACATCAAAAGCGACTCCAGGCCAGTGTGCCAACCACAACGAAGAATGAGCCTGAATTTAAGGTACATAGTGAAGGAAGAAATCCAAAATTTTTTGGAAGAAGGATTTATATACCTAATTTCAGATAGCTAGTGGGTTTCTCCACTCGTAAACGTGCCAAAAAAAAATGGGAAATCGAGAGTCTGGGTAGACTACAGGGAATTGAATAAAGAAATGCAGAAAGACCACTTTCCACTACCCTTTATCGATCAATTTCTTGACACTTTGTTTGGAAAGAAGTATTTTTCCTTTCTGGATGGATTCAGTGGTTATAACCAGATCCAGATTGCTCCAGAGGACTAAGACAAAAACACCTTTACCTGTCCGTGGGGCACTTTTACATACAGGGTACTTCCTTTTGGGTTGTGTAACGCACCAGCCACATTTTAGAGAGTAGTGATCAGGATCTTTTCAGAGATGGTAAATTATTGCATGTAAATTTTTATGGATGACTTTACTCCATATGGTAGTGATTTTGAGGAAGCATTGAAAAATTTAGGTTTTGGAACGCTGTGAAAAAAGCTAGCTATCTTTAAGCACTGAAAAGTGCCATATGATGATGAGCGATGGCATAGTTCTTGTGCACTTCATCTTTGCTAATGGTGTCCAGGTAGACCCATCCAAAATTAAGGTAATTGAAAATATACCAACTCCTGGAACACAAAAATATGTACGTAGCTTCTTAGGGCATGCTGGTTATTATAGAATATTTATAGAAAACGTTTTGAAACTCGCTTCTCCTTAATTCACTCTGTTGATGAAGGATGCACAATTTGATTTGAATGATGCATGCCAAACAACGTTTACTGAACATAAGAAAAGGCTGTCTACAACACCTATCCGACGAGCGCCCAATTGGGCTCTGCCTTTTCATATCTCTTCAGATGCTTCAGATACTGCCATTGGAGCAGTTTTAGGACAACAGGAAGGTCATGCTCCCTATGCAATTTATTACATTAGTAAGAACCACTCCCCTGCTGAACTGAACTACACTATTATAGAGAAAGAGTTCCTTTCCATTGTCTATGCCATCAAAAAATTTAGACACTACATTATTGGATATTCCACTTTTGTACACATTGATCATTCAGCCATCAAGTACTTAATGAATAAAACTATCACGAATGCTAGAGTAACTAGATCGTTGTTACTGTTACAGGAATTTGACATTACAATTATTGATAGACCAAGAAAGGAAAACGTTGTTGCTTATTTTGTATCTCGACTTACAAACAATGATGATAGTTTACCAGTTGAAGATTCCTTCCCTGATGAACATTTGTTTGCAGTATCAGCTCATTCCCCATGGTACACATATATTGCTAACTGTTTGGCTGCGTGTAAGCTTCCAACACATCTGTCAAAGAGAGAAAAAAGAAGGATCATCCAACAGAGTGCTAGATACTGTTGGTTGGATGGACATCCTTTTTACACAGGTCATGATTTGGAAATCAGAAGATGTGTAAGAGAAGATGAAATTTACAGTATCTTAAAAGCTTTCCATGATGGGCCCTGTGGGGGACATTTTGCTGATAAGAGGACAGGTCATAAGGTTTTAAGGATGGGATATTATTGGTCAACATTGTTTAAGGATGCGAAAAAATATGTTTAGGCTTGTGACAACTGCCAGACGATGGGCTAGCCAAGTAGATTAGACAAAATGCCTCTTCATCCAGAGCTTGTGGTTGAACCTTTTGATAGACGGGCTCTGGATTTCGTAGGGCCTATCAACCCTCCCTCAAAGCATAAAGTTTACATCTTGGTTTGCACAGATTACATGACCAAATGGGTGGAAGATGTAGCCTTGGTTAGAGCCAATGATCAGGCTATAATTGATTGCTTATATGAAGAGATTTTTACTCGGTTTGGAGTACCCAAGGAAATCATTATAGATGGTGGACCATAGTTTGCATCTCACAAATTGGTAGCCCCGTTACAAAAGTTTCACATTCAACACAAAATAACCTCACCATATCATCCATAGGACAATGGCCAAGTGGAAAGCACAAATAAGGTCATTGAGGCCATTTTAACAAAAACAGTGAAAAGTCACCATAAAGATTAGGATGACAGACTCCCAGAGGCACTATGGGCTTATCGCACCACATGGCACAACACTACTGGTTTTCCCCCATATGAATTGGTGTATGGGAAAAATGTTGTCTTCCCGATTGAATTTGAAATCAGAACTTTGAAGATAGCCATAGAAGCAAACCTTGATTTAATAGAAGCTCAGAGGAACCATTTGAATCAGCTAAATGAGTTGGATGAGAAGTGCACAGTTGCAGTTCATCTTACATCCTTGATCCAACAGCAATGCTCCAAGTGGTACAAAAAATTTATAAAGAAGAAAGTCTTATGTCAAGGAGACTGGGCTCTATTGTATGATTCATAGTTTAAAAGAGATTTTAAAGGAAAATTGCATACAAAATGGCTAGGACACTACCAGATAGATAGAGTGTTTGACAATGGAATAGTTCAGTTGATCACCATCAATGAAAACAAAACACCATTATTTGCCAATGGTCATTGGATGTGACTGTATCATAAACCAATTTCAAGGGATGCATTTCTTTCACATGTCACAGCTAATCCAGGTTACCAATTGATTCAAGAGAAAGGATTTTTCCCTGTCCCTGATAATTCTTAAAAGGCTACTGCAATTTTGCATATAGTTTGTTGTATATAAATAAATCATCATTTCTCTTTTATTTGATTTTATCTTTGTTTTTCAGCTTTGACGGGTTTTTGTTTTTTTAAGAAGTCTGAACAGGTTTATGCATGGAAAGTCACTCGGATGGAGGCAGTCGCAACTCAGGCCAAGCGATTGTGGGATTCGGGTTGATCCTCCTTTTCGTGAATAATTTCTTGGAAGAAAATAATGTTGCAACAATAGTTACTCAGCAAAATATGGTTGATTTCTCTTTTTTATCCGCAGTTGCAACACTGCTAAATCCTGCCCAAGTTTCTATTTTTGCAGGTGCAACACCGCTCCATATGACCTATCTATTTTTCCTGTAGCTGCAACACTACTCAAATCCTGCCTAAGTCTCTTTTTCCGCACAGCTGCGACTCCGCCAAAGTTGCCTATATTTTCCATTTTGTATAGTTGCAACACCGCTAAATATGGCTTATTTCTCTTTCCCGTGGCTGCAACACTGCTAAATCCCGCCCAAGTCTCCTTTTCCATGCAGCTGCGACTCTGCCAAAGTTTCTTATCTTTTCCATTTTGCACAGCTGCAACACCGCTACATATGGATTATTTCTCTTTCTCGTAGCTGCAACACTGCTAAATCCCACCCAAGTCTCTTTTTCACATAGCTGCGACTCTGCCAAAGTTGTCTATCTTTCCCATTTTGTGTAGCTGCAACACTGCTAAATATGGATTACTTCTCTTTTCCATAGCTGCAACATCGTTAAAAGTTACCTATCCTTCCTAATTTGCGTAGCTGCAACACCGCTAAAATTTCCCATTTTTCCTATTTTTAGCAGTTGCGACACCGCTAAATTGCCTATCTTTCGTATTCTGCGTAGCTGCAACACTGCTAAAATTGCCCATTTTTCCTATTTTTAGTAGCTGTGACACCACCAACTGTTTCCTATTTTTCCTATTCTGTGCAACTGCAAAACCGCTATAGTTGTATTTCTTTCCTACGTTTGGTAGCTATGACTCCTCTAATCCCTTATTGAAAGCTCGTTGTATCTTTGCTCACCGTCCTTTGTGGGCTCCACCTTTCATAAATCTTACCTATTCGCCACATATTCTTATGATTTACAGCAACGTGGAAGTACTTTATTTTCCAGTCGACAACGACCAGCTCATGGATGCATGTGCGAATTTATGACCCTATTAGTGATGTGACCGTGAAAAGGCGCCACCTTGCAAAAGACGGTTTGGCATTCCATTTGAAGGTACGAGTCTTAATCATAAACGTAATGGATATACTTTGTCATTACTCCATGTCAGTCATCCGTAGCCAATCAGATGAGATGGAAAACACATATGGTTCGTCATTTGTTCTTGGTTTATGACCATCATTCTACCTGCCTCGTGCAAAAAACTGTCACCGATTTTATGCCAAAAATGATTGTGCCAATTCCCCAAAATAACTGTGCCACCTTTCCTAAAATACCCAAATCAAACTTTGGCTATCCATTGCTCATTCTGCATGCAGTAGTTGGATGTATAAGACTGTCACTCATTCCACCGATAGTAGAATTTACAGAAAGCTTCACAATATGGGCATCCCGGTAAGACATGATCATGTCAACATAGAGCCTCTGCGTGCAAACATAGAAGTTTTTACCATCTTCCAAGAAGCTGGTTGGATTGATTATTTTCAGCATTTGAATAGTTTTCATGTGGAAACTGCACTTGAGTTCGCTCAAAATCTAACTAGCACCCATTTTGAAGTTTGAGGTATAAGGATAGATGTTTCAGAAGCAATCATGGCGGAAGTAACAGGATTTTATAGAACTGGGATGCACTGGTTTAGTCAGAAGTGACATAATTCAACCACAACTGAAGACTTTTTGGTGGCAGGAGAAATACAGCCGCATGGCCGAGGAGTAGTGTTGGCATCCTTGCCAAATCCTTGGAACCAGGTGGCGACCTTCATAAAGAAATACATTTCCTATGAAGGTAGGTACAAAGTGGTTTACATATATGAATTCTTCCTCCTCTCACATTTACTCCACCATGGATTGTTAAATGTGTCATTTTATCTTTTACAATCTCTGCAAACTATGGCTGGGTATGTCAAGGATGCTCGACATCCCTTATCCTCCCTCTCAAACCATGGGTTAATCAAATTGTTAATCTTAAGGGCCCTTGCATTCTATAACTTGACATGGGAACAATTTGTTGCTCGGCCAAGGGTACCCCAAGAACCTGCCATGGAAATAGGGGGTGTTGAAAGACTAAATCAAGACCGGAGTTCCTCCAATTCAGCTAGGGGGGGGATGGAGCATTGGAAGACCAAGTGGAAGAGGTAAATATGGGGGATGCTACGACAATAGCGAACCCTGTTGCAGAAGGAGATATGATGGAACCGATGGCAGATGAGGTAGTGGTATTGGAAACTACAATAGCAGCAAACCCTATAGAAGGTGAAATAGACCCAATAGAAATTGCAGTTGAAGCAGTAGGGATGGCATAATTAGTAGCTGCAATAGAGGAAGCTGAAATTGGAGCAGTTGTTGAAGCTGTGACAGTGGAAGCTGTAGCTACAGAATTTACAATGCAAGGGGAAGAACATCAAACAGAGGTGGTAGAAGGAGGAAATATGGAGGTGTTGGATGTCGAATCCTCCCCTGAAAGAAGGGGAACCATCATTGAAGAAGAGGAATTCATCCATCTTTCTGAAAATTTAGAAACCCCTATGTCACAAAAAAGTAGAAAAAGGTCAGGGAATAAGGGTCAGACATCTACCCCAACGAAGAAGAGAAGAACCAGAGTTGTTACAGCAGCAATAGCAGTATGCAGTGAAGGCTAGCCATCAGGAGTTGTGAATAAAAGAAGGACTCGATCTATTGTAGTAGCAGAAACAACATCTGCAATTAGGGAAAATATTGAAATTCCCATAGCAGGCATAGAAACTCCTATTTTAAACCCCAAATCACCTATTGTTACACAAGAACCTACTGTAGAAGAACCACAAATTGAAAATATTATTCTTCAGAAGGAGCTGCTAAAAGAGTGTTGATGTATATGTAACTGTGGAATGTATTTCATATATATTTATTGTACCCTTATTAGAGATGTGTTATTCCTCTATAAGGAAGTGTCGTCATGTGGATTGACAAGTGTCGCAAGTGTGTGTACTTGCCGATGGGTTATTAGACCACCATGTGTGGGGTCGGTCTTGAAATATATATATTATAATGTGGATGTACCTAGCTAGACAAGTCGGTCCCATAAGGTCATTGGGCAATCAGGTTAGTATAAATAGAGATCTGGTGATCTCTATTTAGATCATTCGGAAAGTTATATCTCTCTCACTCAAAAAGTGGTGCACTAGTGAGGAGGAGGATCATCTACTACTAGGAGACTATCTCAGTGTATTTTGCTTGTACTTTGGTTGAGCCATTCCTCTCTCTATCTCTGAGGAAGTTGTGGGGTTTTTCACCTTAGGGTTTTCCCCACGGAAACTCTCTGTCTCTTGTCTCTCATGCTTTTGATTCTTGTGATGCTTGTCATGCTTATTGTGATTGTCACGCATTGATATACTGTATATGTTATTCTCTCAGTGAAGATCCTAGAGTATTGTGAATTAATGCTCAAAATTTAACATGTTATCAGAGCTAACCTGAGAAGAAAACATTTTGCAGTGACGAAAACTTGATTTTCTTGTTTATTGGGTTTCTCTCCATAGATTTTGGAAAAGAAGTATAGTAGATTGACTCTACTCATCAAGGAGAATCTATCTGTCTAATCAAAATTCAATTCTGAGCATTTCCAGATTTGGCCCTAAAAATTAGGGTTTCCACAAAAATAGGAATTTCTGAAATCTGAAGACATAGCTGGAATCTCCTTGCAAAAATCGAAGTTTAGAGCTTTGGATCGAGATTTTTTGCTGGGTAGATCTCTAGGAAACTCAAAACCCTAATTCAGGGCTCCTCCTAGTGAACTCGGGAGGACAAAAAGGCAAATCTGAAGGGTAAAACTTTGTTGATCTCAAATTCTGAATGCACTAGGCTGATCAGCTCATCAAAGCACATCTTTCTATCCTTTTAGAAAATTGAAATTCACATTTTGAATTTTTAGGGTTTTTCTGACAAACCCTAATCCAAGACAAGATCCAGTTTTCAGCATTTCAAGTGGTAAGACCTATATCTTTTCTATTTCCATTTGAAGTACTCTTTAAGATGTCTCACCACACCAAGCTTGAGGATAAGCGTGAAGGGGCTGATAAATTTCGAGCTTGGAAGTATAGGATTGGGTTAATCCTGGAAGAGAATGAGTTGGACTCATATATAAAAGAAGACATCCCAAGGAGATGTTTGACTCTTTGACCAAGCTATTTGAAGGGAAGAACATAAATCAAAAGATGACACTGCAGAATCAATTGAAAGGGGTGAAGATGTTGAATGGAGAAACCATTCAATCTTACTTCTCCAAGGTCTCTCAGATCAAGGAGCAACTTGAAGCTGTGGATGAAGTAGTGGACAATGGTGAAGTTGCTATGACCACTCTGAATGGCCTACCTAGGTCATGGGACTCCTTTATTCAAGGAATCTGTTCAAGAATGAAATTGATCTCTTTCAGTAAATTATGGGAGGAATGCTCTCAAGAAGAAGCTAGACTTGTAGCTCGTGAGGAAAAGATGGGAGGTGAAGATAAAGCTCTCGCAACTCACACCAAAAGAAGCAAGCCCAAGAAGGAGCACTCTCGCTACAAGAGATCCTATCAAAAGAATAAGAAGGATCTAAGATGCTTCACATGCAATGAGAAGGGTCACTTTGCTTTAGATTGTCCCAAGAACAAAAGTGATAATAACAACAACTTCAGCAAGAAGAAGAAGGGCAGCAAAAGAAAGTTCCATGGTCATGCTGCCGAAGATGATGAACCTCCAAAGAAGAAGGCTAGGGTAGAAAGTGATGATGACTCATCAAGTGAAGAAGAGTATGTTCTAATCTCTGCTCTCACAAGTACTATCTCCCATGGTTGTAATGATTGGTTGATTGATAGTGGGGCTTCCAAACACATGACTGGGTTTAAGGAATCTTTTGTGAATCTATCTAAACATGAATCACCCCATAAGGTGAAACTTCGGGATGATTATCAATACCCAATCAAAGGAAGTGGTGAAGCCTCCTACAACCCAGATTCTGGAAAATCTTTGAAGATAAAAGAAGTCCTTTATGTACCTGGGCTCAAGAAGAACTTACTCTCCATCTCTGCATTGGATGCAAAAGGTATGAGGGTTGCATTTGTGGATGGCCAAGTCCTAATGTGGCCAAATGGAAAGACCATAGATGATGCAGTAGTGATTGGAGAGCAAGAGGGAGGACTATATAAATTGAAGGGACAACCTGAACATGCCATGGTGCATGAATCCATGGAGCCAAGTGAACTTTGGCATAGAAGACTTGCTCATATGCACTATAGGGCACTTCCAATTGCAAGCAAGGCTGTAGAAGGTCTTCTTGAAATCAAGACCAAACATGAAGGTGTTTACAAAGGATGTGAAAAAGGTAAGAACATTAAGAAGGCTTTCCCAAGCAGTGAAAGCAAGGACAAAGATATCCTGGAAATCATCCACTCAAATGTATGTGGTCCTATGTCATCGAGTTCTCTTAGTGGGTATGTTTACTATGTCTCATTTATTGATAACTTCTCCAGGAAGACTTGGGTATACTTCTTGAAGAAGAAAGATGAGGTGTTTGATAAGTTCAAGGAATTCAAAACCTTGATGGAGAATCAAACTGACAAGAAGATCAAAACATTCAGATCCGACAATGGTGGAGAATTCACCTCAGGTGACTTCAAGAAGCTTTGTAGTGATTCAAGGATTAAGAGGGAGTTGACTGCTCCTTATAATCCTCAACAGAATGGAGTTGCAGAAAGGAAGAACAAAACTATCATGGAAGAAGCAAGGGCAATGCTGCATGACTAGGATCTACCTATGCATCTATGGGTAGAAGCAGCTAGAACAGCTGTATATGTGCAGAACAGAACACCCCACAAGATATTGGACAACAAGACACCAGAAGATGTCTTTTCTAGTAAGAAACCTGAAGTCATCCATCTCAGAATATTTGGTTGTCCACTATACACTCATGTCCCAAAGGAAAAGAGGACTAAACTAGATCCTTCAGAAAAGAAGGATATCTTTGTGGGTTACAGTGAAAGCTCGAAGGCTTACAAAATATACTTTTCTGGGTTCAATAAGATTGATGTTAACAAGGATGAATATAAGTTCAAGGACAGGTAATCCAGGAAGCAAAGATCAAGAGGGAACACACTCCAGCAGCTCCTACAAGGATGCATATTTTCAGAGGGAGTTGACCATGTTCCTACATTCCACAACAGAAAGGTGTAGAAGAAGCTACTTCAGCAACTCCTGCAAGGAAGCAAAGACTCAGAGGGAGTCCACCCAACAAACAAACAAAGATAAGTATTTCAATTATCATTTCTTGCCTATTTTGTTTGTTTAAATAATATTATGCTTATGTTCCTAGACTTAGGAGATGTATTGTGCATATTAGAATGATTGCATTAATGAATAGTAAACTACTAATATGCATGTGATGGGTAAGTGGCCTATGGCACTGTACAACATTCTAGTTCTACTTATCTAGAATGAAACCTCTTTACTGAGATGTTGGGAGTAGTGCAAACTCTTAACAATGTTTTGGTAGAGACTGGAAGGCATCTAGAAAGTTGTGGAACATGGATAAATGTTGTATTGAAGCATTGGCTAAGATAACTGCATGACTGCATGACATATTTCTTTATGTGTAAAGAATTTGTTCTGAAAATTATGAGATGTTTCTAATCATGCAATTTAACTTGGTTTGTAGAAAAGACCGTATATCTTCACCTACAAAAGGGATACAACATTTGTTCCAGCAACAAAGATATCTATTGAAGATGTCGAAGATATTGAAGTTCCCAGGATCTGGGATGAAGAAATGGAATGCCATGATCCATCGATTATGAAGAAGATGTTTGGGATGTAGTCCCAAGACTTGATAGGAGTCATATGTGTGCGGATTGAAGAATTCCCAGAACCTGATACTAAGAGGAAGCTTGCTGCTGAGCTCGAGATGAAAGATTTGGGAATGATGCATTATTTCCTAGGTATGGAGGTGTGGCAGAATTCAGGTGGGATCTTCCTTGGTCAAGGGAAGTACACAGTAGATATCCCGAAGAGATTCGGAATGATGGATTGCAAGGCCATGGCCACACCTATGGCATCGAATCTGAAGCTTCTATGTGATGCTTCATATGAGTCGGTTGATGTCTCTATGTATCGTCAGATGATTGGGTCCTTGATGTACCTGACGAATAGGACACTAGATATTTGCTTTGTGGTGAACACATTGAGTCAGTTCCTGACAGATCCGAGGAGTGTTCATCTGGTTGCTGTAAAGCATGTTCTGAGGTACCTGAAGGGTACAGTGGATTATGGGCTCAAGTATGAAGTGAATCAAAAGTTTAACCTATAGGGTTATGTTGATTCAGATTGGGCTCGTAGTGCTGTAGATAGGAAGAGCACATATGGATGCTGCTTCAGTATGGGATCAGGTGTGATCTCTTGGTTTAGCAGGAAGCAGTCCTGTGTAGCACTTAGTACAGTTGAGGCAAAGTATGTTGCAGCCTGCTCAACTAGTTGTGAAGCAGTATGGCTACGGAAGCTACTGTCTGAATTATTTGATCTCCAGTTGGATGCTACTGGTATCTTTTGTGATAACCAGAGTTGTGTGAAGCTGTCCGAGAACCCAGTGTTTCATGACAGGTCGAAACACATAGAGATCAAACATCACTATATCAGGGATATGGTGCAGAGAGGAGCTATGAAGCTCCTGTATGTTGTGACAGACGAGCAAATTGCAGATGTGCTGACGAATCCACTAGCCAGGGTGAAGTTCGAGTACTTCAGAGAGAGGCTTGGTGCACTTTAGATCGAGGTTGCTTCCAAAGGGAAGTGATGAGTCTGGAAGATGTAGATGCACATGAGCTTTTTTGACATGGTTGATGTGTTCTCCCATAGTCATAATGTAATTACTGAGCCATTCTCAAATGGTGGTAGATGTGTTCTTCCATGGTGTAGATGTAAGGGTTGAAGCCATTTTTCACATGGTGGTAGATGTGTTCTCCCATGGTGAAAAAGTAAGGGCTGGAGCCTTCCCCGAATGGTGGTAGATGTGTTCTCTGATGTCGGTGGTATAAGTGTTGTATGATGTGCATCTGGACTGTGCTTCGTGGACGATGAGATGATTTGAAGAGGATGATGCTCCAGTTACTGCTCTGTGTATGCATCATGTTGGATGCTGGATATGATCAGTAGGATCATTTATATGTATGTATGCATCATGTTGGATGCTGGATATGATCGGTTGGATCATGTGTATGTATGTTTGCATATGCATCATGTTGGATGCTTGGACCATCATCGATAATGCAGCGATGGATGACAAGATTCCGAACAGAAACAGAAACTTGGAATGCTAACATGGAAGGCAGATGTGGTTCGGACTGGTCCCAATCGAATGCCATAAGTTGTGAATCATTGGGGTCAATAGTACCAATGGAAGAGAGCAAAGTCTTGTGCTGTGAAGGACAGTTTTTTAAGACTTCTAAAGCAGACATGGATGCGGGAGACTTGGCTAAGTCATCTACAATGCTGTGATTCGACGCAGTGTGAGCATTGGGGTTATTGTTGATGCAACGAAGTGGAAAGTGAGGTGCGTTAGAGGCACCATCGAGTGGAGTCGGAGGTATACGTAATGTCTGATCAGTAAGATGAGCGTTAGTGTTTTTGTCGGTGGGAGGGTCTTCAGGGGTGGAGCCATATTGGTTCCGATGGGTTTGGAGGTTGACATCAGCGGATGACATCATTAACAAGTGGTGGGTGCCTGAATCGAACATGGGTTGATCAGGAGCGGCATAAGTGATCTGTTGTTGTGGTGGCGCGTTGCCTTGAGGGGGAGCCAACGGCTGAGTGTTCACTATGCCTTGGGTTGGTAGGGGGTTTTGTAGCACCAAAGGTTGCTGCTAAGGGGGTGGGGGGTTGGGTGGCGCCTGAGGATCCACGTGCCCTTGGCGATGGGCATCATCAGTCCAAAGTTGTTGAGATTGCTCCAAATGTGGGAAAGCATGTGTGTAGTGGCCATAGACCACGCATATAGAACATGGGTGGTGTGTTCTTAGGTTATTGTTTTTGGGCTGCTTGGGATGACAATCCAGATTCTGGTTGGGAAAAGCAACATTGTTATTATTTGGAGGATTGGGAGGTGGTGGACCTTGATTATGTTGTTTGTTGTTGCCGCGGTTGCGTCCTCTTCCACGGTTTTGTTGTCCACCTTGGCTGAGTTGGTTGTTTTGATGTTGGGGTTGATTGTGTTGTGTGTACACTTGCCCTTGAGCAGTGGGAGGATTTTGGTTTTCCACAGGTGTGGGAGTAGGTTGTTGTGGATAATAAGTTGGTGGGGTTGGAGGTGGTCCAGTTACCTGCTGGGGTTGTTGGTAACGCTGAGCTATTGGAGGTGTTGGGTTAGCTATTGTAGCTTGCTGTGGGTAATACATCGGTTGTGGCAGGAACTGAGTTGGGTTCTGGGTAGCCGGTTGGTTATAGTATGTGGGTGGTACATATGCCGATGGCGCTTTCCCATAGCAATGTTGTGGAAAAGAGGGTCCATGAGTGTGATGAGTCTGATTCGTTGGAGTGTACGAAGTTGTCGCTCCAGAATTAGATGTAGCCCTAGAGAGGTATGGGTCATTTATGGTGCTCATTATGCTAAAAGGTTTAATGTGCGGTGTGACCCGGCCAATAATACCATCAGCGGCATGTGATGCCCCCGAACCGTCACTGCATAAAGAATCTCCTCGTGGGGCGTCTGGTATGATGGTGTAGAGATAGCCTGATTGGGCATAGATTAGGTCGAATTGCTGAGCTTTTGGGATAGCTTCTTCCTCTGACTCGGGTCGTTCGGAAGCTACGTCTTTTTCTATGAGAGGTAGGAGTGATTTAAGAAACCAGTCAAAAAATATACGGTCATCCAGTTTAATATTACAAAGGCTAAGATGTTTGTGCCACTCATGGATGTGGTCTGTGATGTGGGTAGTTGTGTTTTGTCTACAAGAAAACAGTATTTCAACGCTTGCATCGTAACGTACAGGTAGCTGAAAAAACTGAACGAAAGTGGAGGCGAGAGACGTAAAAGTATGGTGGGTCCCATGTGGTTGTTCGATGTACCACTTGGATGCAGAGCCAGTGAACATTCGTTGCAATAGTCTTAGACGAATGGAGTCATCCACTATGGAGTTAGATGAACACCATAGGTGAAAAGACATTATGTGGTTTTGAGGGTCCTCCCCAGGTTTTCCTTCAAAGTTGGGTATGTCCGAGGGGAGCTTTGTAGGCATGGGTGGCCATGTAGGGTTTTGCCGGATAGGATCATTGGTTAGCTTGGCTAAGTCTGGTAAGTTCAGACTAGCCATGTAAGGTAACCTAGAAGATGAGTGTGGTGTAGTGACTGGGACATAACTATTCATGGTGGCATTATGTAGTGGTCCAATAGCCCCTAATGGTATGCTAGGTATTGAAGGTATGTTTCCTCCAACTGCTGTGGTTTGGTATGGACCAGCATTTCCAAGTGCAACATGGGTTACACTGGGGTTAGGAATAGTGCCGGGAATTTCAGGGATCTGGGTTGTGGTCATGACAGGTGGTGTGATTCCTATGTTTGGCATACCCATAATAGGAGGTAGTCCTGTGTTGGGCATACCTAAAGGTGGAGTGTCCCCCATATTAGGCATGCCTAGAGGGGTTGTTGTTACCATGGATGGCACAGTAGTAGAAGGGTTTGTGGATGTATCTCCAATAGTACTAGTAAAAAGTGGGTCGTATTGTGGTCCAGCCATGTGGTTGGTTGGTGATAATTCAGTAGGGTTTTCGGATTCAACCTCAGAATCAGATGTGAAGTGAGGTGTGTCAAAATCGGATGACTGTATGTTTGGCCGATGACGTGTCGAGTCAAGGGATAAGGCTCGATATCGGTGACGTGGAGAGCCAAGTAGACTGAACTGAGGGGGTTCACCCTGAAGACGACGAGATCGTTTGAAATTCTCAATGGTGATAAATAAAAATATTCAGTGTAAGGTGGTGATGTAAAGAACTTGAAACCCTAATGCAACAAAGAGTGCAAAAAAGGGGAGTGAAAATAAAGGCTCTCAGGCCAAAAATCAACCTAAAAAAGCACTTATTATAGCAACTGTGCTATAATAAGTGGAGGGATGCAACAAAATTGGTCAGAATACCAACAGTCAAACAGTTTCTAGAAAAAAGAGATACTACTAGACCAAAGGTGGGTAATGTATCATGCAAACAACTAACTAGAAGTATTGTGAGTCAACAAACGATATCCTCTGCAAGGTGATGAAATCCAAGTCAGACAATATAGAGTGTTGAATCAACGACTAGATATCTGTTAACACCTAAAAAGTGCTCACTAGCTCATTTCCTTATTCACATGACCCATTTGTCCACGTTTTCCACCATATGAGCCTCTAAAGCCAACAAAAGGTCACCAAAAGACCTTAGTACACCCCTTTTCCCACTCAAAAAGATTATTTTTCCTAAAAAAAAACATAAAAAACCCTCAAAAAGGGTCCAAAATTCCCAAAAAGATTAAAAAGTGAATAAAAATATCAATTTTATTCAAAAAAGGAAAAAGGAGGGAAAAGGTACCTAAACCATGTTGGTCAATACCATTGGTTTCCACAAAACCATAATGGTATTCCCCACCACCAAAAACTATAAAAAGGTGGTAGGGGCTCCTCATTTCACATCCATCCATATTCCTATCCTCATGCTGCCAAAATCTCCCTTGAGCTTTTGGCCATTGTAGCAACCTTGGAGAAAGGACCCTTTGGAGTTTGGAGCTGCTTACCCTTGGAGCTTCTCAACTATCTTCATCACTTGGAGGTATTATTATTGCAAGCACTTGCTTGTCCCCATTTTCAATACAAAATTATTTTTTATATTTCTTGTTCTTGTTTTTTAATTCAAAAATGCACATGCTAGTTTAGTTTAGATTTAGATTTAGTTTATTGTTTTTGCTTAATATTGAAACTGCTACTACTAGTTAGCAGGTGCCCATTGCACTAAGCTTGGTTGCAAAACCAAGCCAACAATATCCCCCTACTGGGAGGGACACCGGGTAGACAATCCTAAAGAATGGAAACTAGGATACCCCGTTCATGACACGTTCAGAAAAGGTGAATCTGTCGTTTGGTCCTTTTACCGCAGTACCCCCATACAGGGATACCCCGAGAACTACGAAAGGTATCCTTCAGTTACTGAATGGATTTCGGTATTCCACTCAGGCCTCCAGAACCAATCTGGCGACTTCAACCCTCTTAGGGGAGAGGCCCTCTGATAAACTGGTTGTGACCGTGCCAAAAAATACTAGGGGATTTTGGTTCCCTAATGGACAACAACTATGTCTCAAATGTAATAACTGAGGGGTGTTATTGGAAAACCTATCCCCTCAATTCTACCTAACTACAAAATTCTCTTAAGTGCTCCCCAAGTGAGGTTAAAAGTTGGTTGAGTTTAAGGTAAATTTTAAGGCTCAGTTTAAATTATGTGGCAGAGTGGGTGCAAGCGTGGTATTTAAACTGAAATTGATTTGCCTTGCTTGGGCGATTTTACAAATGAAAGAAAAGATGCTTCCAGTTTTGCAAAAAATAAAGGCGCTTTTGAAATGTAAATGCTTGAAAAAACTATTCAAAAATAATGGATCTTTGAAATAATTCAAAGGAAAGAAAATAACATGAATACTTCAAGAAATAAATGGATCTCTTAAAAATTGCTTCGGCAAAGTATCAAGCAAATAAACAGTAAAACCTTGATCTAGCTAAAATGCTGAAAAATCTCTCTTTCAATTTCTAAAAATTTTGTAAAAAGACTTTTTAAAGGAGCATTCTAAATAGTAAAAGATTTCTATGGCTGTAAAAATGCAGAAATTTTAATACTGTAAAATATGCTAAATGGGCAGAAAATACAGCAAAAAATATTTTTCAAAAAATTGGTCGAAGTAGAAAAACTTGCATCGCGGGTTTCGGGGAAAACAACCGCGATGGGTTGCATGGGTTTCGGCCGCAAAGCCGCGATGTGCAGCGCGGGTTTGCGTCACACAGTCGCGATGTGCAGCGCGGAAAATGGCCGCGAAGCCGCAATGTGCAGCGTGCAAATTTTCCGCGAAGCCGTGGCGCGCCGCGCGGAAAAAAGTTGCGAGGTCGCGATGAGCCGTGCGACTATCGGGCAAAAAACCGCGAGGCGAAAGCCGAAAATGAATGTCGAAAAACGAACCCGAAAATGGAAATTTCAGGTTGTTAATGGCAATAGAAGGGGCCAAGATCTAGAACAGCAATGGATATGTTGTCTAGGATGGCAGATCTATGAATTAAATTGACTAAAACTAACAAAAACTAAGATCTAAAGCAAAAAACTGAGATCTAAGAATTCAAAGCCAGCGGAGTCGCCAAGAACTGTTGGGCTTGGTTTTACAACCAAGCTTAGTGCAATGGGCACCTATCAACAAGTGATAGTAGTTTCAAATATTAAAGTAAATAACAAACTACTTTAAACTACATTAACCATGGATCTATGTGAAATAGATAAGCAAACAATGGAAATATTATCGAAAGCAAAACAATTGACAATATGTAAAAAATAATTTTGTATTAAGAATAGGGGCAAGCAAGTGCTTGCAATGGTGATACCTCCAAGTAGTGAAGATTGTTGAGTAGCTCCAAGGGTGAGCAGCTCCAAGCTCCAAAGGTCTCTTCTCCAAGATAGCTACAATGGTCAAAAGCTCATGAGAGATTTTGACAGCATGAGGATAGGATGATGGATGGATGGAAAGTGAGGAGCCCCTACCACCTTTTTATAGTTTTTGGTGGTGGGGAATACCATTATGGTTTTGAGGAAACCAATGGTATTGACCAACATGGTTTAGGTACCTTTTCCCTCCTTTTTCTTTTTTTGAATATTTTGAATATTTTTATTCCCTTTTTAATATTTTTGGTAATTCTGGAACCTTTTTGAGGGTTTTTTTATGTTTTTTGAGGAAAAATATTCATTTTGAATGGAAAAAAGGGGTGTATTAAGGTCTTTTGGTGACCTTTTGGTGGATTTAGAGGCTCAAATGGTGAAAAAGTGGACAAATGGGTCATGTGAATAAGGAAATGAGCTAGTGAGCACTTTTTGGGTGTTAATAGCCACATACACAAAAACCCCCCATCTATTGCAGTTATTCTTCACAGGTGCAAAAATTGCACACTCCCTCACTGAGCAAAACCCTAGTTTCCAAAATAGACGTAGAAGATGAGGGCGGTGCCACTAGGCCAGAGGGGAGGGGCACCCCTAGCACTATCCTGACGTGTTGGATCCAACGGAGTTGACGGTTCATCGATCCGAGCCACGGTATCCATTCTATTGCTCATCCCGTCTCGCTGCCAGAAGGCCTTCAGGGACCCCTAGCCCTATTAACCTAATCTAGCCTTAGAATTCATGACCCACCACACGTACCCTCAATAGGGAGTATTTGGACTCCAAGACGGATAGGATCACTATTAGAAGGGTTTTTTACCCAAGTTATTAAGGGCCCAAGTCACATTGAGTCATTTCTAGTCTTATATAGCCTATATGCCGCCAATCAAATGCCAAAAAATCCGGCTGGGAGAACACTTCTTATCTTACACACTCTAATTAACCTCTAGGCAAAGAAACAGCCATTGCTCTGCAACCTGTGAAGGCTACGCAAGAAAAAAACTAAGTGCTACTAATTAGAGGAGGGTAGTTGTCACTAGATTGGGAGTAGTCACTTCCTTTTGTCATGATCAAAGTACTTTATAGGGAAATCTTCTTTACAGACAGAGTGGTATCGATGATATTGAGAGCTTTGATTGCTCTAATTTTGCAAGTGTAATTGGCATCAATGCGATTCATTTGCTTCCTCTCATTTACACCTCTTTTGAATTTTTCTACTTTACTTGTAAATGTGGAATAGTCCACCAAGTCAAAGGGTTTCAGCTCATCATGATCTCACCAACAGCCACATACATAAAAACCCCCCCATCTATTACAGTTATTCTTCACAAGTGCAAAAATTGCACACTCCCTCATTAAGCAAAACCCTAGTTTCCAAGATGGACGTACAAGATGAGGGCGGCGCCATCGAGCCGGAGGGGAGGGGCACCCCTAGCACTATTCCGTCATGCTGAATCCAATGGAGTCGTTGATTCGTTGATCTGAGCCATGGTCTTCATTCTATGGCTCATCCCATCTCGCTGCCAGAAGGCCTTTAGGGAGCCCTAGCCCTATTAACCTAATCTAGCACTAGAATCCGTGACCCACCACACGTACCCTCAATAAGGGGTATTTGGACTCTAAGTGGGATAGGATCACTATTAGAAGGGTTTGTTACCCAATCTATTAAGGGCCCAAGTCACATTGAGTTATTTCCAGTCTTATATAGCCTATATGCCGCCAATCAAATGCCAAAAAATACGTCTGGGAGAACACTTGTTATCTTACACACTATAATTAACCTCTAGGCAAAGCAACGGCCATTGCTCTGCAACCTGTGAAGGATACACAAGAAAAAAACTAAGTGCTACTAATCAAAGGAGGGTAGTTGTCACTGGATTGGGAGTAGTCACTTCCTTTGGTCATGATCCAGGTACTTTATAGGGAAATCTTCTTCAGGGACAGAGTGGTATCGGTGATATTGAGAGCTTTGATTGCTCTGATTTTGCAAGTGTAATTGGAATCAATGCGATTCATTTGCTTCCGCTCATTTACACCTCTTTTGAATTTTTCTACTTGACTTGTAAATGTGGAATAGTCCACCAAGTCAAAAGGTTTTTTCTCATCATGATCTCACCAAGAGCCACATACACTAAACCCCCCCATCTATTACAGTTATTCTTTACAGGTGCAAAAATTGCACACTCCCTCACTAAGCAAAACCCTAGTTTCAAAGATGGACGTACAAGATAAGGGTGGGGCCACCGTGCCAGAGAGAGGGGCACCCCTAGCACTATCCCAGTGTGCTGGATCCAATGGAGTCGACGGTTCGTTGATCCGAGCCACGGTCTCCATTCTATGGCTCATCCCGTCTCGCATCCAAAAGGCCTTCAGGGACACCTGGTGGATACTTGCGAGGGTCGTAGAACTCCAACCGTGCAACAAAACCAGGTTTCGAGGTGTCCTGTAGGTGTGTCTAGGCAGGTTCTATCCGGGAACACTAGCCACAAGTGCCCGGTGGGTGATTTTCCAGAGTTGACCCCCGTGTGAAAAAAATGCACACTCCCTCACTGAGCGAAACCCTAGTTTCCAAGATGGACGTACAAGATGAAGGCGAGGCTACTGGGCCAGAGGGGAGGGGCACCCCTAGCAATATACCGATGTGCTGGATCCAACGGATTCAACGGTTCATTGATCCAAGCCACGATATCCATTCTATGGCTCATCCCATCTTGCATCCAAAAGGCCTTCAGGGACACCTACTGGATACCTTCCAGGGTTGTAGAACTCCGACCGCGCAACAAAACTGGGTTTCGGGGAGTCCTACAGGTGTGTCTAGGGAGGTTTCAGCTGGGAACGCTAGCCACAAGTGCCCGGTGGGTGATTTTCCAGAGTTGACCAGAGTGTGAAGGCCATGCCAAATTCTCTAAAGGGGGCCATTTCTCGACCAGAGGCCCCCTAGCATGCGTGGCCATAGTGGACAGGTCCGCAATGGCCAGGTGGACCTCTAGGAGGTGATGGAATCCAAGTCCTCTCGCCGGTTTGGGTTGCGTGGCCTCGGGTCAAATCCTTCAAGTGTCCCTGAACGGCCCCGGGGTGCCCGACTAGAATGCCCGTAGCACCCGAACCGTGGCTCGGCTTTTCAATCTGTTGATTCCGGTGAGCTCAGGATGATGGGTTTCAGCTAGGGGACCCCCCACAACGTCCCCCGAAGACCCAAAAATGATGCCAATGGGCCATCTCCATAGCTAGGGGTTTGCTCAGTGAAGGCCATGCTAAATTCGCTAAAGGGGGCCATTTCTCGTTCTGAGGCCCCCGCGCATGCACGGCCACCGTGGACAGGTCAACAATGGCCAGGTGGACCTATGGGAGGTGACGAAATCCAAGTCCTCTCGTCGGTTTGGGTTGTGTGGCCCCGGGTCAAATCCTCCAAGTGTACCTGAACAGCCCCGGGGTGCCTGACTAGAATGCCCATAGCACCCGAACCAGAGCTCGGTTCACAAATCCATCGATTCCAGTGGGTTCGAGACGATGGGTTTCAGCTAGGGGACCCCCCACAGCATCCCCCGAAGACCCAGAAACAGTTTCAACGGGCCATCTCCGGAGCTAGAGTTTTGCTCAGTGAAGGCCATGCCAAATTCGCTAAAGGGGGACATTTCTCAACCAGAGCCCCCCGAGCATGCATGGACACCGTGGACAGGTTCACAATGGCCAGGTGGACCTGTGGGAGGTGATCGAATCCAATTCCTCTCGTCGGTTTGGGTTGCGTGGCCTGGGGTCAAATCCTCTAAGTGTCCCTGAACGGCCCCGGGGTGCCCGACTAGAATGCCTGTAGCACCCGAACCATTGCTTGGTTCATGAATCCATCGATTCCGATGGGTTTGAGATGGTGTGTTTCACTTAGGGAACCACCCACACTGTCCTCTAAAGACCCAGAAGTGGTGCCAATGGGCCATATTCGGAGGTAAGGTTTTGCTCAGTGAAGGCCATGCCCAATTTGCTAAAGGGGCCATTTCTCGGCTAGAGGCCCCTGGGCATGCATGGCCATCATGGACAGGTCCACAATGGCCAGGTGGACCTGTGGGAGGTGATGGAATCCAAGTCCTCTCGTCGGTTTGGGTTGCGTTACCCTGGGTCAAATCCTCCAAGTGTCCCTGAACGGCCCCAGGGTGCCCGACTAGAATTCCCGTAGCACCTGAACAGTGGCTCAGTTCATGAATCCGTCAATTTTGGTCGGTCTAGGACGGCGGGTTTCAGCTACAGGACACCCCACAGTGTCCCCCGGAGACCCAGAAGCGATGCCAACGGGCCATCTCCGGAGTCAGGGTTTTGCTTAGTGAAGGCCATGCCAAATTCGCTAAAGGGGAACATTTATCATCCGGAGGCCCTCGGGCGTGCGTGGCCATCGTGGATAGGTCCACAATGGCCACGTGGACTTGTGGGAGCTGACGGAATTCAAGTCTGCTCGCCGGTTTGGGTTCCGTGGCCTTGGAGCAAATCCTCATCACGAAGCAAAACCCTTGCTCGGGAGATGGCCTATTGGCACCGCTTCTGGGTCTTCGGAGGGCGCTGTGGGGGGTCTGCTAGCGGAAACCTGCCATCCTAGACCCACTGGAATCGACAGATTCACGAACTGAGCCACAGTTTGGGTGCTACAAGCATTCTAGTCGAGCACCCCGGGGCCGTTCAGGGACACTTGGAGGATTTGAACCGGGGTAACGCAACCCAAACTGGCAAGAGGACTTGGATTCCGTCACCTCCCACAGGTCCACCTGGCCATTATAGACCTTTCCATGGTGTCCACGCATGCCCAGGGGCCTCCGGTCGAGAAATGGCCCCCTTTACCGAATTTGGCATGGCCTTCACTTAGCAAAACATTAGCTCCGGAGATGGCCTGTTGGAATCGCTTCTGGGTCTTCAGGGGATGCTGTGGGGGATCCCCTAGCTGAAACCCGTCGTCTCGGACCCAACAGAATCGATGAATTCACGAACCGAGCCACGGTTCGGGTGCTACGGGCATTCTAGTCGGGCACCCCAGGGTCGTTCAGGGACACTCGGAGGATTTGACCTGGGGCCACGCAACCCAAACCGACGAGAGGAGTTGGATTTTGTCACCTCCCACAGGTCCACCTAGCCATTGCGGACCTGTCCACGGTATCCACGCATGCCCAGTGGCCTCCGGTCGAGAAATGGCCCCCTTTAGCGAATTTGGCATGGCCTTCACTAAGCAAAACCCTAGCTTTAGAGATGGCTCGTTGGCACCACTTCTGGGTCTTCAGGGGACGTTGTGAGGGGTCCCCTAGCTGAAACCCACCACCCCGGACCCACTAGAATTGACGGATTCACGAACCAAGCCACAGTTTGGGTGCTCTGGGAATTCTAGTCAGGCACCCCAGGGCCATTCAGGGACACTTGGAGGATTTGACCCGGGGCCACGCAACCCAAACCAGCGAGAGGACTTGGATTCCGTCATGGACCATAGGTCCACCTGGCCATTGCGTACATGTCCACGGTGGCCACGCACGCTAGGGGGCCTCTGGTCGAGAAATGGAACCCTTTAGTGAATTTGGGATGGCCTTCACACTGGGGTCGACTCTGGAAAATCACCCACCGGGCACTTGTGGCTAGCGTTCCCAGCTGGAACCTGTTTAGACACACCTGCAGGACTCCCTGGAACCCTGTTTTGTTGCGCAGTTGGAGTTCTACAACCTTGGCAAGTATCCAGCAGGCGTCCCTGAAATCCTTTTGGATACGAGATGGGACCAGCCATAGAATGGAGACCGTGGTTCGGATCGACTAGCCGTCGACTCCGTTGGATCCATCACGCCGGGATAGTGCTAAGTGTGCCCCTCCCCTCCATCCCAGTGGCCCCGCCCTTGTCTTGTACGTCCCTCTTGGAAACTAGGGTTTTGCTTAGTGAGGGAGTGTGCAATTTTTGCACATGGGGGTCAACTCTGGAAAATCACCCACTGAGCACTTATGGCTGCATTCCCGGTCAGAACCTACCTAGACACACCTGCAGGACTCCCTGGAACCTGGTTTTGTTGCACGGTTGGAGATCTATGACCCTGGCAAGTATCCAGCAGGTGTCCCTGAAGGCATTTTGGGTGCGAGATGGGACGAGCCATAGAATGGAGACTGTGGCTCGAATCGATGAATCATTGACTCCATTGGATCCAGCACACCAGGATAGTTCTAGTGGTGCCCCTCCCCTCCAGCCCGGTGCCCCCGCCCTCGTCTTGTACGTCCATCTTGGAAACTAGGGTTTCGCTCAATGAGGGAGTGTGCAATTTTTGCACACGGGGGTCAACTCTGAAAAATCACCCACCAGGCACTTGTGGCTAGCGTTCTCGGCTAGAACCTTCCTAGACACACCTGCAGGACTCCCCGGAACACGGTTTTGTTACACGGTTGGAGTTCTACGACCCCAGCAGGTATCCAGTAGGTGTCCCTGAAGGCCTTTTGGATGCGAGATAGGACAAGCCATAGAATGGAGACTGTGGCTCAGATCGATGAACTGTCGACTCTGCTGGATCCAGCATGCTAAGATAGTGCTAGGGGTGCCCCTCCCCTTCGGCGCGGTGGCCTTGCCCTTGTCTTGTACATTCATCCTGGAAACTAGGGTTTTGCTCAGTAGAGAGTGTGCAATTTTTGCACATGGGGGTCAATGATGATGATGGAGATGGTGGTGATGGTGATGGTGAGGATGGAGAAGATCGGTTAGTGCTAGGGTTTGGGTGAGGGTTATGGCTAGGGTGATAGAAGGAAATTGAATTAGGGTTAGAGGTAGAGTCAATGATGATGATAGAGATGGTGGTGATGATGAAGATGTTGATGGTGACAGTGATGGTGATGGTGAGGATGGAGAACATGGCTTAGTGATAGGGTTTGGGTGAGGGCTAGGGCTAGGGTTATAGAAGGAAATTGAATTAGGGTTAGAGGTAGAGTCAATGATGGTTATGGAGATGGTGGTGATGATGAAGACGTTGATGGTGATGGTGATGGTGATGGTGATGGTGAGGATGGAGAAGATGGCTTAGTGCTAGGGTTTGGGTGAGGGTTAGGGCTAGGGTTATAGAAGGAAATTGAAATAGGGTTAGAGGTAGAGTCAATGATGATGATGGATATGGTGGTGATGATGGTGATGGTGAGGATGGAGAATATGGTTAGTGCTAGGGTTTGGGTGAGGGTTAGGGCTAGGGTTATAGAAGGAAATTGAATTAGGGTTAGAGGTAGAGTCAATGATGATGATGGAGATGGTGGTGATGATGAAGACGTTGATGGTGATGGTGATGGTGATGGTGAGGATGGAGAAGATGGCTTAGTGCTAGGGTTTGGGTGAGGGTGTGATAAGGATCATCTAGACATGGATCAAAGATAAATTATTGAAGATTTCTCAAGTTCATGTGAGACATCTACTGATGGATGTCATTCTTTCTATGTTGGTTACATGGTTATCTACATTGGAGATCCTACTACAAGCTTACATTCTCATGTTCTTGAAGACCTTCTAGCAATGGAAGAAGATGTAAGACCAATCTCATCCTCACCACTTGTACTTCATGAGGTTGATCACATGATCGAGGAAGAGGTTGTATCTCATGAGCCTACTTGCATTGAAGGGCCACACAAGATGAGCAACAAAAAGATTGAAGAGGCAATGCATGGCATGATGGTGGAACAGATGGGGCGATGCTTTGAGAGGATGATTCTCAAGGTGTAGTTGGGTAAATTTCAGAGATACAGTTGATGCACACTTCAATGTTCACTTGTGATTTCCAATATGTCGGATCTTATGGAGTTCATGTGTGGTCCACATAGTGCTGACTTCGTTCATCACTAAGGTTGGAGGAAATTAGTGATGTGATGGTACTCCCTCATTTTTGTTATGGTTTCTTTAGGACAAGAAAATTAGGAGGAGAGGAATTTTCATGTCCCCAAATTTTGCATTGGATCACAATGGCCTTTTAGAACCACTTGGCCATGTTCATGATAGTTTGTCAAAATGATGCTAAGGGTAAAAGAATTTCTAAAGCATGACGTCCCAGTTAGTAATAATGCAAAATTAGATCCAAATGGAAAAGGTGGGTCACATGAAGAGTAAATTCCCAATCCAAAGTTCAAATGGATATAAGTAAATTTATTTGGGAATTTAGATATATCTTAAGTTTTCCTTTGTATTAAAATGGGGTAAAATTTCGTAAGGAAAATTATTTAAATTGATGTAAAAGTTGATCCAAGGTGTGAATGGGACCAAATGATGATTAAGGGAGGTGCATTAATGTTTTACCAAGTATAAGGGACGTTTTGCAGGCAAATAGAAGTGTTCTCCCATGTAAAAGAGTGTTTCCTTAAAATAGGGGAAGCTAGTGGAGATCACTAATGAAGGAATAATGAAGGTTGGACCAAATTCAAATTTGAAGGGAGAGAAATGATCAAAAGTGGTTAGGACAACACCTTGGGTTGTGGAAATGATCAATGTTGGTTAGAAAAGGTCCAAGAGGCTT
Organism: Larix kaempferi; assembly: GCA_027924585.1. Lineage (NCBI taxonomy): Eukaryota > Viridiplantae > Streptophyta > Pinopsida > Pinales > Pinaceae > Larix > Larix kaempferi. The sequence continues at coordinate 4,086,574 of BSBM01000110.1, forward strand.
TTGTAGGGTGAATTACATGAGGAAGTGGTCAAATGCTACATTGAATGTGGCCAATGTGGAATAAATCAAGGGTTATGTTACTCTCCATGGTTTTTCTACATGGTTTTTAGGTCCCATGGTATTTGCAAGTGGTTTTGGGGTTTCTCTGAAGCTATATAAATAGAAACAAGTGCACTTCATGAGGTTGGATAGTATTTTGTTTGAATCTTATTGAGATTTTTCTTGAGCGAATTCTAGTACTTGAGAGATGTACCCCTTGCTAGCATTAGGGAGATGTGACCCTATGTTCATTTTATTGAGTGAAGCATCCAACTTCATTCACTTAGTGTCCCTGCATTCATCTACAGTAGTATTTATCATATTTGTATGGTGGTGGCAAATCATATGCCTCATATTTTGAGGGTTAGGGCTAGGGTTATAGAAGGAAATTGAATTAGGGTTAGAGTTAGAGTCAATGATGATGATGGAGATGGTGGTGATGATGAAGACGTTGATGGTGACAGTGATGGTGATGGTGATGGTGAGGATGGAGAATATGGCTTAGTGCTAGGGTTTGGGTGAGTGTTAGGGATAGGGTTATAGAAGGAAATTGAATTAGGGTTAGAGTGAGAGTCAATGATGATGATGGAGATCGTGGTGATGATGAAGATGCTGATGGTGACGGTGATGGTGATGGTGAGGATGGAGAAGATGGAGATGGTGATGATGACGAAGATGGTGATGATAATGAAGATGGTGATGGTGGTGATGATGGTGATGGTGGTGAGGTTGATGGTGATGGTGATGGTGATGATGAAGAATGTGATGGTTCCATCTCGCATCCAAAAGATGGAGATGGTGATGATGACGAGGTCAATGATGGTGATGAAGATGGTGATGGTTCCATCTCGCATCCAACAGATGGACATGGTGATGGTGATGAAGATGGTGATGATGATGAAGATGGTGACATTGATGATGATGGTGATGGTGGTGAGGTTGATGGTGATGGTGATGGTGATGGTGATGGTGATGAACATGGTGATGATGATGAAGATGGTGACATTGATGATGATGGCGATGGTGGTGAGGTTGATGGTGATGGTGATGGTGATGGTGATGATGAAGATGGTGATGGTTCCATCTCGCATGTAAAAGATGGAGATGGTGATGGTGACAAAGATGGTGATGATGATGAAGATGGTGAAGTTGATGATGATGGTGATGGTGGTGAGGTTGATGGTCATGGTGATGGTGATGATGATGAAGATGGTGATGATGATGAAGGTGTTGATGATGATGGCGATGGTGATGAAGATGATGAAGGAATTGGGGAATTTATTTATATCCAATGTATTTGACTCTAAGAACCTCTCATGTGTGATTATAAAAAAAATCAAGATTCCCTCAACCCCCAAACATGCCCTTTCAAAGAATTTTTTATCTTTGAGTGTGGTATGGGTGCCAACATGAGGTTTTGTCTACTAAGGATGCATCTTGGCATCTTGACCATGGTTGGGGTGATGATAACGAGGTTCATATGACTCCAATGAATCTTCCATGGATCATGGGGTAAAATAATCTCTAAAGTATTAATGCATGTGAACTTGCACGTACCAAGCTACAACAAATCTTTCACAAGAGTGGATTTGTCTATGTAAATAGATAAGTGAAAAGATTTTAGCAACAAGACCTATCAATTTTAACTTGGAAGTATGGGAAATGTTCAAAGTGGAATTGAGAGGCTTGATGGTGATTGTAGTAGTGGGCATGGTATTGGTGAGAATGATGACATGATAGTGGAATTAAACATTAATATGGTGACCCTGGATCTTGGATCCTAGCGTAGAAACACGAGAGCCTAGCCTAAAAACCCTAGTTGGTAGCATAAACCCTAGTTTGTATTCTAATCACAAAGAAACCCTATTATGTATCCTAAGATTTAGCCCTAAATTATAATACATGTAAAGATTAAATCATTTTCATTGTACATATATATTCATCTGCATACATTTGAATCCAAACCACTATACACATATATGCATACATAAAATTAGATCGCTATCACATAATGATTAATTAAGGAAGTCCTAATTGTAAATGGTAGTGGATGTGATGGTCATCAAATCAAAGGTGGATATATCTATGAGTGAGAATTAATGAGCTAGCTATACATCATGCTCAAGGTTGTCCTATTTGTATGGTGACAATTGATTAAGAAATGATTCCATAACTTGGTTATTAATTTGTTGCATGGTCTTAAGTGGACAAAATGGTCAAAATAAATACTAGTGACGACATTTCATTATGTAGAGTATGGCCTTTTTGGATCTCATTATCTAGAGCTATTAAAAATCATGTTGGATCTCATTTTAACCTTTTGACGACAATGGACATTTTCTATTTTTAAGTGTTCTTTTCCTAGTACTCAAGTTTCCAATATATATCTTATGTGCCATGAGGTGTGATTTGTCCATCCATTTATTCTGTTTATTTTTAGATTAATTCTCACACATGATTTTGTTTGAGTTAGCCTATGTTTACAATGTTCTCTTAACATAGATACCGTTAGAAGCTTTTACATGTGGAAAGATAAACCAAGCTGAACTACGATATCCAACTTCTCTTCTAAGATCTAGGTAAAACCCAAATTTACACAACATCACATCATGATATACACAACATGAGACAACCACATTAGACAACAAGATATATAAATCACATAACTGAAAATCCATGTACATCGAGGCTACAAAACTCATCCAAACATATACAATTTCTGGTGAATAATGGAACATGGTTCCCAATGTGCATACAATGGCAACTCGTGCCCTACACAAAATGTGACAACTCATGCCGTAGATACAAAATACATGGCAACTCATGTCGTAGATACAAAGTACATCAAAAATGGTGCACAAAAGTGCCACATCGTGGCTAATGTACATAACACGTGGCGTGTCAAGCATTGTGACCACCGTCATCACTCCCAGGTGCAGCTCCAAAGTTGATCTTCATACTCTTTGAGCTACCGGTGCCTCGGGTCTTGGTCCATCTAGGAGTAGACCATCTCTCCGGGCTCTGGAACAAATGATATAAGTTACCGTCATTTTCAAGCATTTGCAACATTTACCACATTTATAAAACAAATGTAGAATTCAAATCTTAAATAAATCACCTCTGACATGAGTGGGAAATGTTGGGTAGGTGTCCTGGATCTATGGAGCCTCTCAGCAATTCCATCCTACAACATTTAAAACAATCATTTCATTGAAAAGTGATAATTGCTTAAATTAATTTTTGTTAATGCATCAAAATATTTTCATAAATTAACTTGATTCTCACCGTGAACACCTCCGGCGATGGATGTGGTTGGCCTTTTGGGCTAGCAGGTGGAGCAGATGGACAGACAACCAATTTCGATGCAGTGATGGGGGGGGGGGCGCAGATGTAGTGGAAACCACTGGAGATACTGATGAGGATATAGGAAGAGTAGATGCCACAATAGTGGCACGAAGTGGGGATGATATGGTGGGAGAAGAAATGGTGGTATGGGGTGGAGGAGGACCATGTGGACTATGAACCCTTGCTAGTTGTAGAATAGAGGGTATTGAACGGAAAGGGCTACGGACGGTGTTGAGGGATGGTGCATGGGAGGGCAGTCCTGCATGGAGGGACGAGGATAGACGAATGGGAGGTTGTGGACAAAGAGGGGAAGGTGGAAGGAAGGGGGGGCGTGGACGAATGCGGGAGGATGGATAGACATGGGGGCGTGGATAAATTGGGGGGGATGTATGGACGTAGGGGGGTGGGCGAGTGGGGGAGGATGGATGGAGGGGGGAGTATGGTCGGAGAAGGGGGGATGGACGGAAGGGAGGGGGTGGATGTAGGGAGGGGTCTAGAAAGTAAGGGGGGGACTCATGGGAGATGGTGGATACACAGGACTAAAATGCAGAGACACGGCTACTGGTGGAACCTACATATACATTTGTAATATCACAATTTAGTAAACAAACAATAAATTAAACCATAGTAAGTCGTAACAAATCAAATTAAAAGCATGCTTATAACTACACATTGTACCTGTGTATATGGTGATATGCCAGTCCCTGGAGGGGGTGGCTGATCACCGTAGTCATGAAACACCTATGGACAACAAAATGCATGCATGTTATGAACATGTTAAACAAGGCATTATCTAGGAAATCAAGATATTCAAAAACATTGTACGAACTATCAACATGTATGCCATAAATATAAATACTTGAGTAATATAAATGACATAAGTAATAACAAAATTGTGTCAGGTACTGAAAATACCTCTATGTGGGGTGCCGCAATTTCATTTGCAGCTGCCATTGCTACATCCAGGTTAGGATATTCTATGTTCTCCCATCTCGGTGTATCAGCTCTGAATAACTGTACATTGAAATAATAGTTTAAGTCAAACAAAAATACTTTCAAAATACTTTACAAGTTATAAAGTGCTGATTGAAAACACATTAAAAAAATTGCTGACCTGATCCATATAACAACCCTCGATCGGGCCAGGGCAAGTGTGCTCGCAATGGGGACAAAGATGTGGCATTGTTCTCATCGAACTGGAATGCCCAGCATGGCTACCATTAGTCGTGGGTCTATCCTGGCCCTGTCATGAAGGCCCTGCACCTGGATCTCTATCAAGGTCACCCGACCTCTCCACTGTAGTCGCTACTGCAAAGGAGGTGTGTCTGAGGAGACCATGTGCAACATTCCTCATTGCCACCTTGATCTGATCAAGCTTATGGGGCAATTGAGGTGGTTGGGAAGAGGGGTTGGGTTCGTGCCTCGGAGGTGGTGGCCCTTTTAGTGGGTTCCTCCTGGCAGTAGGTCGATCTTGGGAAGAGCCATGCCCAACACCCTGGAACTCGGTTATGTCAAAATAGTTGACATGTAAACTGAGGCAAATCTCATCCCATAGTTGGCGAATAAAGTACTGTGGAACCTCCCTATTATTGCAGGGAGGTTTATCATACACCATGAACCACCTCTACATCCAATTGCCCCTCCATGGTTGGTAATGACACCAATCCATGCAGACACGTGGCTTTGTAATGTTCGGTGGTTGGCCTGTTTTCGGCTCGGTGAACATACTATATAATTAGGCTTTCGAAATGTTCAAATATTTTATTGCTTCCTTGGAGATGCCCATGGAGTAGTACTCCCGCATCCTAGCTCTAAATTGAGTCATGTCAGTCAATTGCTGGTGTGCATGTATGAGGGAGTCGATTGAGTTCTTAATTGATGTGGCAAGAGACAATTGAGATGGTTCACCCGAGTTTCTAAGTTTGCAAGTGTGCACTCGCATTTCATTTACATAGTGGTTAATGCCATCTTGTTCAAAATTTGGTTGTGGGTTTTGGTTTTGTTCGGCATTTGGATTGTGTTCACGGTTTTCTTCGGCATTCGGTCCAAGGTTTGGGTTTTCTTGTGTTTCACCGGACTCAGGGTTAAAATCTTGTTCACTCATTGTCTCAATTTACAATCTGTAATAGAAAATTGGTTCATTGTTTTCAAAATTTGATAAGTATTTACAATTAAATAAACAAAAGAAATCAAAAAATTGATACAAAGAATGAATAAAATGAAAACAAAACTTGATATTTACCTATCAATCGCACTGTTGATGAGTTAGTGGGTGTTGTGGGGTGGTTTTGACATTGATTTGGGCAACTTTTGTGCTTCAAGTCACGCGTACGCGGAGGTGCAAGTCGTGCTTGGTCGACCAATTGAACAATGCGGAAATTGGGCACTATTTTTTAATTTTATTTTAACAGAGGCGCGTGCGCGCGACTGTTGTGCGCACGCGCCAGAGATGCATACGCTACAGAGACGTGCACATGCCTCGGCTCGGTACCGAACCTAGCGGCACGTGCGTGCTTCCTTAGGTGCGTACACGCCATTTTTTTTTACGCTAGCGTGCCACCATTGCAACGAAAATGGGGACCATCTTCGTGCGCCTGCCCTAAAATAAAAATATTTTTTCCTTTGGAAAAAAGCTCTCAAATAATTTTATTTAATTTTTGTTTTCATCACATACTTTATTAAATATTCATATCTTTTAGATATACAATATTTATTTAGATTTACATGAATCAACATTGATTATGAAAGCCAAGTATTTACAATTTATATATAAACTCATAAAAAAATTCGAATTCAAACCCAAAATGTTAAAAAAAATACTTATAATAATTGTTATTCATAACATGTAGACTTCAAATTAAAATTTTGGATTGATGTGAAGGTTATACAAACATAAATTAAAACTAAAATTTTTATAGAAAATGTTATTTTTAATGATGATGACGATCATGATTAACGTCCACTGAGACCAACTTTGGTCTATCGGACCGTAAGAAGGTTATTACTTGGTTTGTGTTAAACTTTTGTTCCTATTCTCAAAAAGCTTAGAAGGAAGCTTTCCAAGATCACTATAGTTTTGGCAAGTCAAGAGGTTAGAAATGTTTGTATTGTAGTAAATACTATGAAACGCATACCTAATGTTGGTGTAAGTGGACACTCTAAGAGAAAGTGATTTTCATCCTCAATGCTCATATTCCTCAATGGTCTAACCAAGCCATTGTATCTTTACACCAAATTTACTTGAGGCATAATTGGTTTTGACTTGAATTTAAAGCAATTTTAGGAAGTCTCTCGTTTTCCATGTTAATTATCAAGTGCTTGTACATCAAGTACCTAGTCATAGCCATGCTCTCGATGGGGAAAAGACCCACTTCTAAGAGGAGAATAGGATAAGGTGTGTTGCTTTTAATTTTGAGGTTGTAAGTTATAAACCGCTTCTGGATTTGCTCAATTTTTCTCCAAGATTTTCTAGAAATTCTCCAACCCCATACTTCACAACTGTATAAAATAACGAGTATGAAAATAGTTTCAAAGACGAACTTCTTTTTATTCCACATGACCAGGTTGGTTGATTTACAATTATTTTCAAGACCAAAATAAGCTTTCCATCCTCCATTAATCATTTTCTCAATGCTGTGGTTCCAATTGAGCTTGTGATGAATATCAATTCCAAGATACTTGTAATAAGTCACTTCCTCCAATTTACTGTTATCATAAATAAAATTTGTGTAGGTGTTTTTCTTAGATTTTATAATCATAACTTTTGTCTTGTCGGTGTTAACAGTCATACACGTGTTAGAGTAGAAATCTTTGAGAATTCTTAATTGTTTATCGAGATCAAAGGGGCACCTTTCCATAACAACAATATCATCAGCATAAAGCAGGAGGATGATAGCTATCCCAACTAAGATCATGACGGCACAACCTGCATCTTCTAAACACATTTCTAGTTTATCGATGTAAATGCCAAAAATGGTAGGGGAGAGGGGGAAACCTTGCTTAACTCCAATATTAGAATTTATATCCACTGACCAACCCTCATTATTCTTAAACTTGGAAATGACATTTTCGTATAACCTTATTGCGGAAGCTCTCAATTCAAAAGGAACATTAAACTCCTCTAGCCTATTCCACATGTTATTTCTAGGCACTATATCAAAAGCTTTCCTAAAGTCCACAAAGCAGCAAAAAATATTCGATTTATTATCACGACAATCCCCTGCAATGATCCTAAGCGTAATGAGGTCGACTGTGGTTGAATGATTCATTCTAAAATTTGCTTGGCCTTTAGCCTTCTTACCTTCTATCTCTAGCCATTTGTTAATCTTCTTTTCTAAGATAATACCATATAAGTTAGCTAGGAGAGGGCTAATCATAATGGTCTTATAATTAGAGGGGTTTTTTTCATAACCACTTTTGAAAATATAAGAAACCCTTGCTTGACGTCCAAGGTATAAGAAACCCTTGCTTGACTAAGTAATTATATTAAAAATGAAAATGACGAATATGTAAAGTGAATGCTGTCGTACACGGCTTTTTCATGAGTGAATGTACAAAAGTATGACATTAACAATTTATATGAAACGCATTTTCTTATTAACAAAACGATAAGGAGCATTTGTAAATAATATGCGAGAAGGAAGCGGAGGAAATGGTGTATCGATTAAGCTATACATAGAGGTTATGTCAAAACTATATTCTTCTATGAATAAGTTCCCCTTACTTATTCAAATTCTGCTGCTCCCGACGTAAGTGTGCCCCTCTCTGTTGCTTAGCTATTGTTACTCGCTTAGATGTTACACGTTTAGTGAGTGAGCTGGTGAGCTGTTTACGACCGTGTCTTGCCCCTGCGTGTTTTTCCCTGTTGAATTTAAAGCATTATGCACCCGTTATCAAAGGAATAAATATTGTGTAAGTTGGACTATTCGTTATTAAAGGAATAAATAGTGTATTTTTGGAATATATATTATTGGATTTGTTTCTATTATTGGATCTTAAAATCATGAATATGAGTTTATGACGTTTTAGTAAAGCAATGATAAGCAATCAAAGACAAAACTAAAAATTTTCCACACTTCATTATTTTCTCACGATAGGAATCAAGATATTACAGAATTCAATTACCAAACGTATCTGTGAACGTCAACGCAAAACATGTTTTCAAAATTTGAGAAATTATCATCATAAAAAGAATCGAACAGGTCGGTCAAATGCGACAACGCTGGACCGACAAAGGAGTGGGGCTGGCGAATTTGCAGATAATGAATAGGAATATTACACGATTCAAATGTGGGAGCAACCATTGTATCTCAGGCACTCAGTAGTTTTGTAACTCCAGAGTAAACCCACCCGTCCAACTCATACAAATTATAACAGGGACTGTCATCTCTTACGTGATCCGTACTCAACCGCATGCGGCCTGCATGCCCGTTTTGTATTTAAGACCTTCAGAGCGCAGAGTCATACCTAAATATCATTAATCCAGTGCAATAGGTTCATGTAATATCCTTTACGAAAAAAATAGCATTGGTTTTCAGCATATACTGGAGATGGCGGATATAAGCTTTATTCTTGGTGTTGTAGGTCTGTATATACATCTGCTCAGAGTTGCATTTAATGAAGCTTTAGGGTTTTGAATCGCTTTCTCTTTTGAAAATAAATACTTTAAGATGTAGGATTTTGAGAAATTAGACTGCGATGTGATATGTCTGATTTATTTGAAGTTTGGGCAAATTTGTGCAGGAAATATCATATCCATCCTCGTTTTTATCTCGCCAGTGTAAGCTCTGAAATCTTTTCAATCCTTAAATACCGTTAAATACCTTGGGTCTCGAAGGGGCTCTTGTCAATTTTGTCAGTATTGTTGATTATGTTTTGATTGGCAGGAAGACATTTTGGCGCATAGTGAAGAATAAATCCACACAGGAATTCAGATCTCTCCCTTATATCTGTACCTTGTTGAGCACTTCGCTGTGGACATATTATGGATTAATCAAGCCAGGGGGACTGTTGGTCGCTACTGTGAATGGGGCAGGCGCTGTTCTGGAAGCCATTTATGTGATTATGTTTATAATTTACGTCCATAAAGAACTTAGGGTAAGTAATTTAGTTTAACCGGTTTTTTTTTTTTTTAATTTTTAACATAAGTATGATATTTGATATTTGATATGGATAGATGTTTATATTTTAGAATTTGTAGTGAATTTGAAGTTATGTTTTTTCTAAAACAAGATGAGACAATTATACTATTTAAATTGATTTTATGTCAATCTTTCAAATTCAAAATAAACAATTAAAAAAATATAAAAAAAAAATTGGTAGCTATGTATAGATAACTGATAACCTATATATGAATAAATCATTTTGATATATGAATAAAAATCAGTTACTGAACCAAAAACTTATTCTTCGCACTTAATTTGTGACATATTCATGGTATATCTAAATATTGTTATTGTCATGCAGCTCAAGACTATTATGATAGTGCTGCTTGTTGATGTAGCATTCTTCATTGTTGTGTTTTTGGTGACCTATCTGGCACTGGATCAGCAAATTAGAATAACTGTAATAGGAGTTCTATGCGTTTGCTTAACATTAAGCATGTATGGTTCCCCGTTAATAGCTATGGTAAGCTTATTTTTCCACATTTAGGCTCAGAAAAAATACTTTTAAAAATGTGATTTCGCAAAGACTTTGGGTATGCCTTGAATCTTTCCTGAGCCGTTATGTTGGCAATAACTTGAGCAAAATTAGTGAAGTTTTGAATTTGATTAGTTTAATCGTAGAATTCCCTTGCATATTGGTGGTAACAGAGAACTGTCATAATAGAGAAGAGCGTGGAATTCATGCCATTTTTCTTGTCATTCTTCCTGTTTCTCAACGGAGGAATCTGGGCAGTCTGGGCTGTGTTGCAACGAGACATATTTGTTGGGGTTAGTGTTCATGTTTTTTCATTGAAATTAGATTCAGATCGAATGTATATGATTTGAACAAATGTGCTCCTGCAATATGCAGATACCTAATGGAATCGGCTTCGGCCTTGGAGCTGCACAGCTCGTTGTGTACATGGTTTATAGAAAGGGAAAGCCCACGGAACGAATTAAAGAAAAAGATGTAAAGACCGAGGGCTCTCAACTTGCTGGGGATATCGAGATGGGTGCTGGAGATGGAGATGAATTCAGTGCAGCTGATTCCAAGTCCCGTCACTAGACTCGGGAAGTCGCACTCAGATGCAGGGCGAAAATCCAGAAGGCCTGTGAAAATACTGAATGAGAGAAATCAAATGTTGAATCTCAACCTGCACCAATTTCGTCAACTACAAATCTCTGCCACAAAAAAAATATGCATACATATTGTTTGTAAACATTGGATCAATAAATTTATAGCTGTAAACAGCCCGAATCTTTTGTAATCTGCCATGATAAACTGATTATATATATTCATTCTTGTCTTTAGCATCTGTCTTCTACCGAAACCTGTTACGTTGCAACAAATTATCTACGATGCAAAAGAGATAATTTGAGTTTCTCGAAATCTGTTTGGATGCAACAGAGATCATTTGAGTTTTGTTATTATCTGTTTGGATGCAACAGATATCATTTGAGTTTTGTTATTATCTGTTTGGATGCAACAGAGATCATTTGAGTTTTGTTATCCATAATAACAGGGATAAAACCAAATTAAAATAAAAAACTTGTTTGTCGATAATGAAGTGACGAGCAGGCTAATAATGAAGCGACGAGCATTGCAAAATAAGGATAGTCAAAAATTACTTTAAAAAAATAAATACGTGACACTAAAACGGCATAATACATCACTAATAGGTAAGTCTTATTAGTTCTTTTTACAACTCTTTTATCTTGTAGATTGTTACACTTGTGGGCCATTATATAAGCTAGTTCTTTTTACAACTTTTTTATCTTGTAGAATTGTAACACAACGTTTTTATCTCGTAGAATTGTAACACTTGTGGGCCATTATATAAGCTAGATCTGTTATTTAGTCTATATTAATTTAAAGTTTAGAGTCAAAGAGATATGATTATGGTGATGGTTTTTAATTTCAACTTAGATTAAATTTGGTTTCTTTCCAGTTAAAAGAAATATATTCCAATTAATTTTGGATATTTCTTACCATAAATTGAGAATTAAACCATACAATTATTTTAAATTAAATTTGGTTTTTTAAAAGTTAAAAGAAATATATTCTAATTAATTTTGGATATTTCTTATCATAAATTGAGAATTGAACCATACAATTATTAAACCATGAATTTAGTAATTGGTAAATCATATTAGTTCTTTTTACAACTTTTTTTTCTCATAAATTGTTATAAATTGTTACACTTGGAGTTGAACCATAAAATCATTAAACCATGAATTTAGTAATTGGTAAATCGTATTAGTTCTTTTTACAACTTTTTTTTTCTTATAGATTGTTACACTTGGATCGGTTGAACCATACAATCATTAAACCATGAATTTAGTAGTTAGTAATTCATATTAGTTCTTTTACAACTTTTTTCTCTTATAGATTGTTAAACCATAAATTTAGTAGTTGGTCATTCATATTAGTTCTTTTTCCAACTTTTTTCTCTTATAGATTGTTACATTTGTAGACACCATATGAGCTAGAATATTATAGTATTCAGTAGGTCTTAATTCAAAGTTCAAAATCGAAGAGATATATATTCCAATTAATTTTATAAAAAGAAAAATTAATAAAATTTGAATACTTTTTTTTATGGATGTGGAAATTGAACCATGCCATCATTAAATTATGGATTTTATTTAAAGGATTTGAGCACATATAACAGATTTACATATTAAACCATTATAAATCTCTTGGAGGTGCAAAACATTTTTGGAATGTAAAATTTGAGGAAAAATTTACACTTCAAAAGATTTGATGGCTCTCGCCATTGATAAATCCAAAATTAAGATGCATTTATATTATTATTTTAAAATTAAATAATTAAAGGATTTCATTGCTCTAGTGGTTGGTAAGTCCAAAATTAAAATGCATCTATATTATTATTTTAAAATTAAACAATATGTATATATATTTCAATATACTATAATATATTTAATTTGATAAATCTGGCATATATAAATAAATTTTTAAAAGCAAATAACATAGTTTAACATTATTCTCAATATAAAAATAGCATGAATTAATTTTTTTTGGGAAATGAATCTCGTGAAGCATGCATGGTGATGGATGTCCTTTTTATTAGTTTCTTGTCAAATGAAAAGATGCTGATCGATCTCTTTCTTTTCACTTGGCAAATGAAAAGCATGCCAACCAGAATCACTGGTGGTTAAGGAAATACAGATTAAATTAGAAATATTGAATGGCGAACTAACATAGCAATGCTAACATTCGTCTGGAATAATTTGGTATTTATTTGGACTGGACAGTCGAAAGTCGATTTGGACACATCCACAAATTTTCTACGGCTAGAAACACGCTTTTCGTTTTTCTCTCTGGATTGATAGATATGGAAAGACGCTTTTCCTCTCCGGACGAGAGACAACCAAAGTGCTGCAGCTGGCAAATATTGTGAAATCAGGAAAGAGCCTGTGTCAATACTCTTTCTACCAGGTTCAGCGGTGTGAAAAGAAAGGGAGTGGGTTAAATTCGAGAAGATTTGTATTTTTTTAATAATTTACATTGTAATGGAAAAATTGTTGAAATTATAATTTGGGATGCTAAAATTGTAAGCTTGACCTAAACTCATATCATGGACTAAAAAACTAATATTAAAAATTTAGACCAGTAAAAGAATTTAAAACGCTTGAGATAATGGCATTCATTCCTTCATTTCTTTAGGACATCTTTTCTTATAAAAAATTAGTAAACTTAAAATTGCAATCTCACTAATTTGGGATTGCAATTTTAGATTATAATCTATGTTTTGAATTTATTTATATACCTGGAATCACAATTTGAACCACTAAAACTTGCAATTTCATCAATTTTTAAGTTAACCATATTATTGAAACTTCCCTAAAATGAAGCATTTTTATAACCCGAGATCGAAAAGAAAAAGAATAAAGCATGACCATGACACATACTGGGGTCCGACATTGACAGGACTTTACATTTGATATCATAGATTTTACAATCCTCTTTTTCAATGAACTTCGAAAAGATTGATGTGATAGCATTCTTTACCTTTGATACTTTGGTCAAATAATTGGGTTGGCAGTGGGAATATCCACTTTATGTCTAGAGGAATATAATGTTCAGTGGTAGAGCATGATTTGAAAATGACACATCAACATGTATAACTTTGACCACTCATATTTTTGTTTTGGGTAGAATGTTTTTTTTAATTCATTATATCCGGTTAATTTATCAATAAAGTATAATTTTTATAGGGAAAGTATTCTTAGGGCGGGTTAGGTAAATGGCCTAACTTGGCTTTAAAATTAGATTTAACAAAGTGTTTTTCATTAGATTTGTATGGTTGGAAAAGATGTTATAAATAGAGAATATGTTTAGTGCTATAGCATAATGTGATAAAGACACATGTATAACTTTGACAATTACATTTTTGTTTTTGGCTTATTGATTTTATTCATTATATCTTGTTATTTTAACAATCAAGTATGGTTTATATAATAAAAGTATTCATATGGGCTTACGTAAATGGTTTATCCTATTTTAAAATCTATTTTTTAATAAGTGATTTTATTCGTTATATCTTGTTATTTAACAATCAAGTATGGTTTATATAATAAAAGTATTCATATGGGTTTGTTAGGTAAATGACTTATCCTAGTTTTTAAAATCTATTTTTTTAATAGAAAAGATGTTATAAAGAAATTTAGTTCATATAGTTTATATAATAAAAGTATTTACATGGATATGGTTTATATAATAAAAGTGTTTACACGGGCTTGTTAGGTAAATGGTATATCTTAGTTCATATAGTTTATATAATAAAAGTATTTACATGGATATGGTTTATATAATAAAAGTGTTTACACGGGCTTGTTAGGTAAATGGTATATCTTAGTTTTTAAATTAGATTTTAAATAGTGTTTTTTTTATATAAAAGATGATAAAAAAATTTAGTTCATATGATTTATATAATAAAAAATATTCATATGGATTGTTAGGTAAATGGCCTATTCTAATTTTCAAATTAAATTTTAAAAAGTGTTTTTCTCTTAAAATGTTACAAAGAAATTTAGTTCATATGGTTTATATAATACAAGTATTTATAAAGGGTGATTTATACAATGAAATATCCATATGGGACTATTAGGTAAATGTCATATCTTAACTTCAATTATATTATAAAAAGTGTTTTTCATATAAAATATGTTATAAAAAAATAGAATTTTATAAATAAAATGAATGTTCTCAACGTTCCATCCCTCATTATTTTGTTTTACTAAATGAAACCCCTTCTTAAGTTTTCTTCATGCCCATAAAATTTTAAAGCATTTATGTCTCAACTTATTCAATATATTTTAGAATATGAGCCAAAGACATCCAATACATTGGAATGCTTTCCAGCATCAATTTAACTAAAATAAGCTTGCCTCCAAGAGAGGGCCATCTAAAACACTAGCTTCTGATCCTTTTGTCCACCCTCTTCAATAACCAAAGCTAATAAAATTTCATATATCCATTTGCATTCAAGAAAAATACCAGGTACTTGAAGCCATCTCCCAAATTAGCCCAAACAAAAGGCATAAAAACTTTTACTGGACCACAAACTTGCTCACTTAACCCATTCCTCAACAACATTGATTTTTGAACACTATTCTTCAATCAAGAGGATTTGCAAAATACATATTGAATTAATTTGTACTCATTACTCCCTCCACTCCTATATAAATACCCTACAAAAAATGAACACATCAACCACAAAAAAGGAATGAGTTAGATGGATACTAGATGAGACTTTTATCCCCGAAATATTTCCTTCAACGTTTTCCTTATTTATCATTCTTCTTAATCCTTCCACCACTAGTAATAAAAGTAGGGGTGATAGAGGGCACCCTTTCCTTAAACCACGACAACATCTAAAGAAATAAGTTGTCCTCACATTGATAAGCACAACATAATTGACCAAAGCAGCACACTCAAGGATCCAGTTTGTCACCTCCATCCATTAACCAATATAAAGAAATACCATGTCACATAACCAAAATCTGAACATTTTATGTTGTGAGAAAAACATTATGTTATAATTTATTGTAAAGTTTTTATGATTATTGACCAAGTGGGGTCAATGATGACTGTAATTAAATACTCTAATATTTTTATTATTAATAAATAAAAGAGGAGACAAATATACAAAGGAGAGTTTTATAGAGTGTTCACTGGCCCACTAGGAGGAATGACTTGGGTGGAGAGCAAATTGACACTTGGCAGCATCATCATTCACTTCTAGCTGTTGTAAGGGGCAACTTCCCTATTTTTGTAGTCATTTTCCCCAAGAAAGTGGAATAGAGTAGGTGGCTCAATAATTATGAAACTGACCAAAGACCTAGGCACTCTATTACACCCATTGAACTGAGCAGGAGGCTCACCAAGTTTCCTTGTGACAATTCTGAAATCAGAGAAAGGGGAATGCACAAGAGATTCGATGAGGGGAATGATAAGAAGTGATTGTTAGAACTAAGTATTTCAATATTGTTGAATGCAGAGTCCTATTATTGAGTATAGTAAACATTATTGCTGAGTTGCAGAAGGTTAAAATACTTTCCTCCACATAGTATCTTCGTCCTAGTGGTTCATTGAACAAGCTCCAGGGTCCTAAGGCAAGTGACTTTGGATGTCTTCAGGAGAAGGTTGGGTGGAATGGGCTCCTTTAGGTGTTTTCCCCCCTCTACAGTTATCAGGTTCTTCATTTGTTCTAGTTATTTAATTCTGGACTGCTATGTATCTCTGAAAGTTGTATTTTACTTAACTGTTAGATTAGAAATATTAAACTGATAGTTATTTTTCTAAATAAATGATTGAATAGAAATTCTTTCTGCATTTTTACACTCACAATTTGTGATGTACTCTAGTATAGAAAAATTTGTTTAAGTAGATAAATGTGAATGATCTCTTGAAGATAGATTAAATACGTCTTATTTGATTACTATGTAAACTCAGAGCTTTAACAATCAAGTATGGTTTATATAAGAAAAGTATTCATATGGGCTTACGTAAATGGTTTATCCTAGTTTTCAAATTCTATTTTTTAATAAGTGATTTTATTCGTTATATCTTGTTATTTAACAATCAAGTATGGTTTATATAATAAAAGTATTCATATGGGTTTGTTAGGTAAATGACTTATCCTAGTTTTTAAAATCTATTTTTTAATAGAAAAGATGTTATAAAGAAATCTAGTTCATATAGTTTATATAATAAAAGTATTTACATGGATATGGTTTATATAATAAAAGTATTTACACGGGCTTGTTAGGTAAATGGTATATCTTAGCTTTTAAATTAGATTTTAAAAAGTGTTTTTTTTATATAAAAGATGATAAAAAAATTTAGTTCATATGATTTATATAATAAAAAATATTCATATGGATTGTTAGGTAAATGGCCTATCCAAGTTTTCAAATTAAATTTTAAAAAGTGTTTTTCTCTTAAAATGTTACAAAGAAATTTAGTTCATATCATTTATATAATACAAGTATTTATAAAGGGTGATTTATACAATGAAATATCCATATGGGACTGTTAGGTAAATGGCATATCTTAACTTCAATTATATTATAAAAAGTGTTTTTCATATAAAATCGGTTATAAAAAAATAGAATATATAAATAAAATGAATGTTCTCAACGCCCCATCCCTCATTATCTTGCTTCACTAAATGAAACCCCTTCTTAAGTTTTCTTCATGCCCATAAAATTCTAAAGCATTTATGTCTCAACTTATTCAATATATTTTAGAATATGAGCCAAAGACATTCAATACATTGGAATTCTTTCCACCATCAATTTAACTAAAATAAGCCTGCCTCCAAGAGAGAGCCATCTAAAACACTAGCTTCTGATCCTTTTGTCCACCCTCTTGAATAACCAAAGCTAATAAAATTTCATATATCCAATTGGATTCAAGAAAAATACCAGGTACTTGAAGCCATCTCCCAAATTAGCCCAAACAAAAGGCATAAAAACTTTTACTGGACCACAAACCTGCTCACTTAACCCATTCCCCAACAACAGTGATTTTTTAACACTAATCTTCATTCCAGAGGCTTTGCAAAATACATCTTGAATTAATTTGTACTCATTACACCCTCCACTCCTATATAAATCCCCTACAAAAAATGAACACATCAACCACAAAAAAGGAATGAGTTAGCTGGATAATAGATGAGACTTTTATCCCCAAAATATTTCCTTTAACCTTTGCCTTATTTATCATTCTTCTTAATCCTTCCACCACTAGTAATAAAAGCAAGGGTGATAGAGGGAACCCTTT
The DNA here is from genome assembly GCA_027924585.1 of Larix kaempferi. Taxonomy (NCBI): domain Eukaryota; kingdom Viridiplantae; phylum Streptophyta; class Pinopsida; order Pinales; family Pinaceae; genus Larix; species Larix kaempferi. The sequence continues at coordinate 4,104,412 of BSBM01000110.1, forward strand.
CCTTAAACCACGACAACATCTAAAGAAATAAGTTGGCCTCCCATTGATAAGCACAACATAATTGAACAAAGCAGCACACTCAAGGATCCAGTTTGTCACCTCCATCCATTAACCAATATAAAGAAATACCATGTCACATAACCAAAATCTGAACATTTTATGTTGTGAGAAAAACATTATGTTATAATTTATTGTAAAGCTTTTATGATTATTGACCAAGGGGGGTCAATGATGACTGTAATTAAATACTCTAATATTTTTATTATTAATAAATAAAAGAGGAGACAAATATCCAAAGGAGATTGTTAAAGAGTGTTCACTGACCCACTAGGAGGAATGACTTGGGTGGAGAGCAAATTGACACTTGGCATCATCATCATTCACTTCTAGCTGTTGTAGGGGGCAACTTCCCTATTTTTGTAGTCATGTTCCCCAAGAAAGTGGAATAGAGTAGCTGGCTCAATAATTATGAAACTGACCAAAGACCTAGGCACTCTATTACACCCATCGAACTGAGCAGGATGCTCACCAAGTTTCCTTGTGACAATTCTGAAATCAGAGAAAGGGGAATGCACAAGAGATTCGATGAGGGGAATGATAGGAAGTGATTGATAGAACTAAGTCTGCATATATGAATTAGTACTGCTTAGTGCAGAGTTCAATATTGTTGAATGCAGAGTCCTATTATTGAGTATAGTAAACATTACTGCTGAGTTGTAGAAGGTTAAAATACTTTCCTCCACACAGTATCTTCGTCCTAGTGGTTCAGTGAACAGGCTCTGGGGTCCTAAGGCAAGTGACTTTGGATGTCTTCAAGAGAAGGTTGGGTGGAACGGGCTCCTTTAGGTGTTTTTCCCCCTCTACAATTATCAGGTTCTTCATTTGTTTTAGTTATTTAATTTTGGACTGCTATGTATCTCTGAAAGTTGTATTTTACTTAACTGTTAGATTAGAAATATTAAACTGATATTTATTTTTCTGAATAAATGATTGAATAGAAATTCTTTCTGTATTTTTACACTCACAAATTGTGATGTACTCTAGTATAGAAAGATTTGTTTAAGTAGATAAATGTGAATGATCTTTTGAAGATAGATTAAATACATCTGATTTAATTATTGCTTTTCTACTCTGTAATAAGGTTTGGACAGATTTATAAAATGTAAACTCAAATAATACTCGGAAATTCTAGAATTACAGCCTATATCTCTCACGAGATCATAATAATTTTGCTATAACTAGTTCAACTGATAAAGAATTTTACATTTGTTAGAAATTCCATTTGTCACATAGTGATAAGAAAATAGAAACAGTTTATATCAATAATAGAAATTTAATAAACAATGAATATTTTATACAATCAAAATCAGATACATTTATTTTTTCCATTTCATTATACCTAATAGTATAATCATCGATAGTATAACTCTGTATATCTACACAGGAAATATTTTTACAAACCCTGGATTATAAACATATCAAATTTCTATACTAACTTATTTATCCTTTGCAAATAGAATACAATCGACAAACCCATATTATAAATATTTTCTTATATCAGTATCCAGAATCAATGTTTAAACTCAGAGCTTTATCAACATACAGTAAAATAATACAAATCAAAATCCTAAGTTATAAGCATCGAAGTTTTTACATAGTCTAAGAATTATTTCAATTCAGGAAATCCTCTACTTAATAAAGAAGGGCCAAATACGAGTATCTATGTCATTCCTCACTTGACACATTATATCTTAATATGTAAACATACATAACTTAATGATAGGATTTTATCCCTATATTTCATACCTTAACCTTTATGGTCTCGGCAAGCATTGAGCAGGCAGTGAACGATGGCCTTTAAACTTTAAAACAATAATTTAAATCATAAATAAACTAATAGGTTGAAGGCTCAAATCTCGAAGAGCTTACACCTCTATTTTTATAATGATAATAATAGTCCTTTAAATTACAATTCGATAGGGTTAAAACCCTAGGAACCAAATCATAAACCATATATGTTTAACCTTGTAGAATACAAATCCTACCTTTACAACATTATATTTCAGTTACGAATCCAGCCCAGTAACCAGTAAACGAACGCTTAAAAACATTGGAGCATAGGTCGAGTTTCGACAGGGTCATAATGGTTAAAAATCATTTTAATAAAATAGAAACACTAGCGTGAACATAAAGAGGCCGTGCCCAGTAAACATTTCTTTAAGCACAGAGGTTATGTGTGGGCTCGAAGTATGCCCAAAACCAAAATGCAACACTTACAATCATTATAGGGTTCAACCCCAAACACTTACAAAAACATCCACTAAGAGTTGCAAAACCTTTCGAATATCATTTATATTCTTTTCTTTTAAATCAAACATAGAGAGGACTTGAGCCATGGCTCTCAGGTGTCAAACCCTGTTTGTTTCTACATCTTCCAAATGGATTACATTTAAAACTCTTATTAATATAAACAAAGAAATAAAAAACATGATGATAATCCTCCATTACGAAATTATAGAACCGGCATCAATGCCAAAACATCACCATGCATTTACTTAATAACACATATTTTGAGTTGAAGACGTTCTAGGTTTTCCCGAGGCTTACTAGAGCCGAAGGTTCCTTTTTTTTTCAAAAGCGCAATCACCTTTTTTTCCCGGACTCTAGCGTGGCTGAGGGGCCACCCTAGCACATAACACAAACACAAAACATCAACCAAAACAAAATTAGAAACCTTTGAAAACGATTTGGATACTAAAAGCAACTTGAATGTTGTCGGCGTTAACACACAGGTTTACCATTCGTTTATGGCACCAGCAGGAATGCCAAGCGTCGACACCCATCTTCAAAACCCTGAATTCAAATAACTTTCAAATGCCGAGTTACAAGCTGCAAGGTTTCACCATCGAAACCCTGGAGAAATGCATGGGTGTTCAAAACCCCGAAAATGTCGATAGCTTGTCGGCTCCTTCATAATAAAAAAAAACGTAAATGAAATGAGTTTTGTTGGTAAGGTAGTCTTTCAATACACTGCTAAGGTTTATTCAAAACCCCAATGCCATCACACGAACCATGCCACGGCGTATGCCATTGTGCATTTGACCATGGCAACATTAATTGCCATTTATGTTCTGAACCTATCAAGCCTCATTACACCTACCAACAGTGAAACCCACTAAGGCTCAAATAATATTATGCTCGCCTATAGTCATGAACCATGGTGATGCCAAAACCTTAACACCATTACGATTTCATTATCCAAGTTAGTCTATAGTTTTGGTTAGGCAATTTATTTGTCATCACTTAAATAATCAAAGCATTTCGATTTGGAACTTTATATATACATGGCTGGAGATCGATTATAACACCACCTCATAAGTAATACGAGATATACATATAAAATGGTATAGCATTTAAAACCTTTTAAATATACAAATTTAACATATGCCTACTTTAATACAAGTAGAGGGTTTTGATGTAATGAATCCTGTGTAAAATCCATGGTATAGACCTTAGTTATAACATAAATTATCATAAATAAAACCAAGGCTACGGTATATTCTTCCTAAGCATTAAGATTTAGTTTTCATGTGCATGCCAAGGACGTAAAATCTAGTGTAAGTGAATTAAGACAGAATGACGTACACCATATCATTTCTTTGATCATCAAACTCTTAAAAACCTGGACAGTACATTTCTTCTTGCATATCTATGTAGGAATAGTAAAGTGCATTAGCTAGAGAATAGCTAAGTAAGCCTCGGGGTATCCCGATAAAACAAGATGCATTTATTAAAAGAAATGGATTTCGACAGAAATAGAATAATTACAACATTATGATGTTATGACATGTTTAATCATCACATGACTCTGGTGAATAACTATGTGTCAACATTGTAAACATAACTGAACTATTTTGAAAACATTAAATTATCATTATCATACCTTCCGCATAAGAAGTATTAGCATTAAATATTGCACAGAAAATTTTTAATTTTTATGAAAATTTGGGGATATTACATGTGGTATTAGAGCGCAAGTTCAAACACTAGGCCTGAAAGTGGTTCAACTTACGCAATTGAAATTAAAAACGGAAATACAATTACTGATGTTGTTTTAATTTGTTTTTATTCAACATATTTTATATTTAGTTTGCAGGTATGGAAGGACTAGAAGAGTCAGCTGAGGACATGTCCCATCATAATAAACAAAATAATAATGAGCAGGAACATACTAATGAAGAGAACATTTATGTTGAATTAAATGATAATTCATCTGAATTACTTAGAATAGTTAGAGATTTAAAAACTGAGATAAGAACTGTTAAGGAAGAGAATGAGCAGATTTTAAAATCCCAAGAAGAACTGAATCAGATCTTGTTGGATAAATTCCATAAAAACAACAAAGATAAATGAACAAAAATTAATTCTGAATCTGGAACCATGTCCTACCAACGTAAGGGCAAGAAATAAAAACTTATTAATTATGAAACTAGCTCTTCTTCTAAAATTAATGTTAAATCACATAGGAAGAACCATAAATATTCCAGCGACAGTAGCGATAGTTATTACCAGTCTAAAAGGAGAAAGTACAAATCATACAAATAAATTTCCGGACAGTTTAAGAAGATTAAGCCACCAACTTTTAATGGAGAAATAGAAAAAGGAGAGGAAGCTGAAGCATGGTTGTCCGGTATGAACAAATATTTTCAAATTTACAACTACTCAAGCCAGTTAAATACTAAAATGGCAATTTATAATCTGACTGGGAAAGACGACATCTGGTGGTAACATCTAAAACATGTAAAGGGCATAAAAGAAAAACACGTAAATTGGAGTATTTTTAAAACGTATTTTCAAAAGAAATTTCTGTCAGAATAGTATTATGAGGAACGAGCTAAATAATTCTACGATTTAAAATTGGGTTCCATGAATATGAAGGAATTAAGCATCACGTTTCCAAGCTTGTTGAGATACGTGCCTTACATTACTGATGAAAAACCCAAGTTACAGAGATTTCTGAGCTACCTACCTTTTCATCTAAGGAACAAAATTGAGTATGACGATCCTAAGACTCTTGAAAAGGCCATGAGAAAGGCAAATTTCTGTTATGAATAGAATAGAAAAATGTTGAAATATTGTAACTTCAAAGAATATTATATTTGTACTTTATTATTCCGGAGATGTTTCATTCCTTCGATGGGACTTTGCTATGTATCCGGAGATTCTTATTCCTCCAAGAGATTGTGGTAACTAGGGTTATTAGATCTCCTAGGAGAGGTCGACCCTGAGTTAGTTATTTGAGGGTTATTAGACTCTCCTAGGAGAGGTCGGCCCCATAGGGTAAAAAAGTCAGTCAAAAAACAAGTACAAGTAGAGGAGGATGTTCCTTACTTATCTCATTCATTCATCGACTTGGAAGTAGCGCACAATTGCGAGATAGATCTGCATAGGAGGAGGAGGAGCTCTTTTTTTGGTTTCTACATCTTGTATTTGGTTGATCATCTATATTGAGGAAAGCTTTGTTGGGTTTTCTACCCCATGAGGGTTTCCCAGGGTAAATCCTTGTCTATCTTGTGATTGTGTTTCTTTCAGTGATCTTGCTAGTCAAATTAGTATAAAATTAACATGGAATCAGATCTAGCATGAATAGGACATCTTTCATAAGGTGAAATTACCTCTCTCTCCTCCTCCGGTGAAAATTAGGGTTTTTGCAAAAGTTAGAATTTTTTGTTTCTGATTGCATGGCTGGATAGCCCTGCTCAAAATTGAAGTTTTGAGCCCTGGATTGAACTTTTTGAGTGGGTATAACCCCGGGCTTTATCAAACCCTAGTTTGACTTTTGGACTAGAAAACCAAAAAACTAGAAAACCAGTAAACTAGAAAAAGTGCGCACCTCTGCACTAGTGAACCAGAAAAATTGCGAACCTGTGCACCAGAATTCCAGAAAAGAGAAGACCAAAAAACTAGAAATTATGTTGCAGGTCCAGAACGTGTAAAGTTGAAGTTTCAAGAAGCTAATCATATCAGAATTCTCAATTCAGTCAAGATCATCTCCTGGTAAGTACCATTCTATCTTTTGAAACCTCAATATATTTGATCCCTGGATAAGATGGTTCCAAGCACTAAGCTTGAAGACAAGCTAGAGGGTATAGAAAATTTCTAGGCATGGAAATACAGAATTGGTCTCATTCTTGAAGAGAATGATCTTGCCCAATATATCAAGGATGAGGTTGCAGAACCTGAAGAAGATGAAGCCAAAGAGAAGAATAGGAAGGAATTGATTAGGGAAAAGAGAATCATTGTTGATTCTATAAAAGACCACTTGATTCCCCAAGTGGCACCCAAGAAAACCCCAAAGGAAATGTATGATGCCCTTTCTAGAATGTATGAAGGAAAGAACATCAATAGGAAGATGAAAATGAGAGCTCAATTGAAGAGCACCAAGATGAATCAAGGAGATTCCATTCAATATTATTTCTCAAAGGTTTCCCAGTTCAAGGAACAACTAGATGCCATTTGATATACCCTTGATGAAGATGAACTAGTCATGACTACTCTAAATGGTCTCACTAGACCATGGGAGTCATTTATCCAAACCATGTGTGCCAGAAAATAAAGCATGAAGTTTGATGTGGTATGGGAAGATTTCATCCAAGAACAAGCTAGGGTTGCTAACAGAGAAGCCTTGCTCAAAGAAGGTAACCAAGCCTTGGCCACTCACACCAAGAGAAGAAGGAATAAACCCTACTTCAAGAAGGATAGTCACAAGGAGTCTCAACCTCCACAAAGATTTCATAAGAGAAGAGGAACTACTCAAGGAAGAAATTTTTCCACATTCCAATGTTTCAATTGTCATAAAATAGGACACATTCCTAGGAATTGTCCCTCAAAGGAAAAGAAGAAGGGATTCCACCATAAAAGACATCAAGCACACCTAGCAGAAGATGAAAGTGAAGAAGAAGAAGAAGAAGAAGAAGAAAGGCCCTTCTTCAAGAGAATATCTAGAAGGAATGAAGAAGAAGATGCAAAAGAGTATGTTCTATTGTCTTCACTCTCTGGATCTATAACACCTAGAGAAGATACATGGCTTATTGATAGTGGTGCTTTAAAGCACATGACTAGAAAAAAGAAAACTCTTTCAAAACTGGAAGAGAAGACCTTCCCACAAAAGGTGTCATTAGGAGATGACTATCAATATCCCATCAAAGGAATTGGTGAAGCAAGCTACAAGCTTGATTCTGGAACACCATTGAAGATGAAGGAGATATTATATGTCCCAGGATTGAAGAAGAACTTACTTTCTATCTCATATCTAGATAAGAAAGGTTATAGTGTTGCATTCATAGATGGACAAGTACTCATGTGGTCCAAAGAGAAATAATTTGAGGATCCAATTGTTATTGGTGAAGAGGAAGGAGGTCCATACAAACTCAAGGGACATCCATAAGCTGCCCTTGTTCATGAAGCCACTACCCCTAGTGAACTATGGCATAGGAGGCTTGCTCATATTAACTACAAAGCACTACCTCATGTGCGTAAAGTAGTTATAGGACTACCAGATTTGAAGATTGATCATGATGGCACATGCGAAGGATGTGCAAAAGGGAAGAATATCAAGAACCCATTTCCAAAGAGTGAAACAAAGAATAAGAGTATTTTGGAATTGATTCATTTAGATGTGTGTGGACCAATGCCCTCCACATCTTTGAGTGGATATGAATACTAACTTACATTTATTGATGACTACTCCAGAAAGACTTGGATATACTTTAGAAAAGGGAAGAATGAAGTCTTTGGAAAGTTCAAGGAGTTCAAAGCATTGATAGAAAATCTTTTAGAAAAGAAAATCAAAATACTCAAGACAGATAATGATGGAGAATACACTTCAAAAGATTTTGAATTCTTTTGTAAAGAAGCTAGAATCAAGAGGAAGTTAACCACTCCCTACAATCCTCAACAAAATGGTGTTGCGGAAAGAAAGAATAAAACCATTATGGAAGCAGTGAAGATAATGATACATGATCAAGACCTACCTATGTATCTATGGGTTGAAGCAACCAGGATAGCAGTCTATGTGCAGAATAGAATATCTCATAGTGCTCTTGAATTCAAGACCCCAGAAGAAGTGTTTACAGGGAAGAAGCCAGAGGTAAGCCACCTCAAGATATTTGGGTGTCCTGTATATATTCAAATTCCAAAAGAAAAGAGAACTAAATTAGACCCTTCCAGAAAGAAGGGAATATTTGTTGGATATTGTGAAACATCCAAGGCATTCAAAATATACATCCCAGGATTCCACCATATGGAGATTAGTAGGGATGTGACATTTGATGAAGAGACAAATCTCAATAAATCTAGGAAGTGCCTATATGAAGAAGTATATGAAGAAGATGCACCTCCCACGATTACAGAGATTGTTCCCATCCATGAAGACGTAACACCTGAAGACCATGATATGATAGAACCACCCGCCATTTAAAACATTTCAAGGAAAAGAAAGATAGCATGGGCAAGAGATATTATATTAGGAGCAGAAAAGTATGGATCTCCTGAAGGCTCCACTAGAGTGAGCAAGAAACCAAAGCCCTTCTCCAACTATATGGATTTGATGTGTGATCTTGTATATTAAGAACCTACTAGTTATGAAGAGGCTGTTCATAAGAAAGAGTGGGTAGAGGCAATGCTAGAGGAATACAAGTCAATAATGAAGAATGATGTTTGGGATATAGTTCCTAAGCCTAAAGACAAAAGTGTGGTATCCTCTGAATGGATATACAAAATAAAGCATGCTGCGGATGGTAGCATTGAAAAATATAAAGCAAGATTTATGGCCATAGGATTCTCTCAGAAAGAGGGAATTGAATATGAAGAGACATTTGCACCAGTTGCAAGGTACACTTCCATTAGAACCATCATGGCACTTGCATCCATGATGAAGTGGGATTTACACCAGATGGATGTGAAGACAACCTTCCTGAATGGTGAGATTGAGGAGGAAGTGTACATAGAACAACCTCAAGGATTTGAGGTGGAATATGGAAGAACCCATGTATGCAAACTAAAGAAGGCTTTGTATGGGTTGAAGCAAGCTCCCAGAGCTTGGTATGGAAGAATTGATAGTTTCTTGACAAGCTTGGGCTTTACCAAAAGTAAATATGACCCTAATCTTTATCTCAAGGTTATGGATGATGAACCTGTCATATTGTTTCTATATGTGGATGATATATTTCTAACTGAAAATGAGAAACAGATTATCGAGTGCAAGAAGAAGCTCTCATCAGAGTTTGAGATGAAAGATCTCGGATTGATGCACTACTTCCTAGGTCTGGAAGTGTGGTAAAGACTAGATGGAATCTTTCTAAACCAAGGAAAGTATGCTATGGGAATCTTGAAAAGATTCGATATGTTGGAATGCAAAGCCATGGCCACTCCCATGGATTCGAACTTGAAACTGTTAGTTGATGACTCTTCAGAATTAGTAGATGTGACTCTGTACAGACAGATTATTGTGTCATTAATGTATCTGACAAATACCAGGCCAAATTGAAACCTAGTGGAACCTAGACGAGTTCACCTGATTGCTGCAAAGCATGTGATGAGGTACCTAAAAGGTACAATAGATTTTGGTCTATATTATCGAGGAGATCATGACTTTAGACTGTATGGCTACACAAATGTTGATTGGGTAGGAAGACTATCGGACAGGAAGAGGACATCAGGTGGATGTTATTGTCTGAGATCTGCCATGATCTAGTGGTTTAGCAGAAAGTAGTCAAGTGTGGCTCTCAGCATAGCTAAAGCAGAATATATAGCTTCCTACTCTGCTAGTTGTGAAGCGGTATGGCTTTTGAAGTTGGTATCAAGATTGTTTGACTTAGAGATGGACCCCACTGTGATCCTGTGTGACAACCAGATTTGTATCAAAATGACAGAGAATCTGGTAATCCATGATAAGTCAAAGCACATAGAGATCCGATATTTCTATATATGGGATATGGCGCAAAAAGGAGCTATCAAACTCGAGTATGTAGGCATTGATGAACAAGTTGCTAATGTGCTGACCAAACCTCTGTCTCGAGTATAGTTTGAGTATTTCCGAGACAAGCTTGGTGTAGTTCAAAAGGACCCTCCTCGAAAGGGGGAGTGATATGGTTGATAAAGATATCTTTGAATACTGGTATCGATGAGGATACTTGTATCGATGATGAGATTGCCCATATTGACAGTAAGGTCAATGATGAGAATACATGAGGATACTATATTGATAAGGATATTGTATCATTGATATGGATACTATATTGATAACGATATTGTATCGTTGATATGGATACTTGTATCGATGATGAGGCTACTTGTTCTGACGATGAGGTCAGTATATGGTACCTAATTGATATGATAGGACTGTATCGTCCCTGAATGCCTAGTTCAAAATGTACGTGATGGGGATTGCATCATCCCAGAACCACTAGTTCAAAATGTACGTGATGGGGATTGCATCATCCCAGAACCACTAGTTCAAAATGTACGTGATGGGGATTGCATCATCCTGGAACCACTAGTTCAAAATGTACGTGATGGGGATTGCATCATCCCAGAACCACTAGTTCAAAATGTACGTGAGAGGGGATTGTATCGTCCCCGGACTTCGGTCCCTGAATTGATCCGCAGACTTATGTCTCTGTGGTCCCTAGTGGATGAGAGGGGATTGTATCATCCCTAGACTTCTGTCCTTGAATTGATCTATAGACAGATGTCTCCGAGAAGTGGTTCCTAGTGGACAAGAGGGGATAGTATCGTCCCCGGACTTCAGTCCCTGAATTGATCCATAGACAGATGTCTCTGAGAAGTGGTCCCTAGTGGACGAGAGGGGATTGTATCATCACCGAACTTCGGTCCCAGAATTGATCCGTAGACATATGTCTTTGAAAAATGGTCCTTAGACTTTGTCTAAGTTGACAAATGGATTGCATCGTCCCTAAACATGTTATGGTGTCTTAAATGGATCATGTGTTTTGCAGGGCATACTACTATGATGATCGTGTGATGACGATGCTGATGATTGTGTTATGACGATGCTGATGATCGTGTGATGACAATGCTGATGATCATGTGATGACGATGCCGATGATCGTGTGATGACGATGTTGATTCTCATGTGATGACGATGGTGATGATCGTGTGATGATTATGCTGATGATTGTGTGATGACGATGTTGATGATCGTGTGATGACGATGTTGATGATTGTGTGATGACGATGCTGATGATTGTGTGATGATGATGCTGATGATCGTGTGATGACGATGTTGTTGATTGAGAGAATCCAGACGATGATGCTACTATAGATGTTAGAGTGCTGCAGAAGATGAAGACTCAATACTTGATGTTCCAGTATTGAATATCTTGAAGATGTTCCAGTAACTGGTTGAGTTACTGGAGAAAGCTTCCAATGATATTTAGATGTATCATGTATCATGTAGTTGATGATTCCTTGCTCCTGTAGATGTTGTTATAATATCCTTCTCATTAAGGGGGAGTGTTGAAATATTGTAACTTCAAAGAATATTATATTTGTACTTTATTATTATGGAGATGTTTCATTCCTCTGATGGGACTTTGCTATGTATCCGGAAATGTTTATTCCTCTGAGAGATTGTGGTAACTAGGGTTATTAGATCTCCTAAGAGAGGTCGGCCCTGAGTTAGTTATTTGAGGGTTATTAGACTCTCCTAGGACAGGTCGGCCCCATAGGGTAAAAAATTTAGCTAGAAAACAAGTATAAGTAGAGGAGGATGTTCCTCACTTATCTCATTCATTCATCCACTTGGGAGTAGTGCACAAGTGAGAGAGAGATCTGCATAGGAGGAGGAGGAGCTCTTGTTTTGGTTTCTACATCTTGTATTTGGTTGATCATCTATATTGAGGAAATATTTGCTAGGTTTTCTACCCCATGAGGGTTTCCCAGGGTAAATCCTTGTCTATCTTGTGATTGTGTTTCTTTCAGTGATCTTGCTAGTCAAATTAGTATAAACTTAACAAAAAAGGGAAAGTATACCGAGCTGGAAGGATAAAAGCCGAAATAATTTTTAACAAAGAAAGAAGAATTTTACATTTAATCGAAATTTTGGAAACAATAACTCTCGTAGCTTTCATAACAGAAAAATTCAAGGAAATAATTCAAAAGGCAATGTACAACAAAATTTTACAGCTGCAAGAAATAGAGATCTGCCTAATAATTATGCTAAAAATAATGAACAAAAGGAACATATTAAATGTTGGGAATGTCAAGGGCCGCATTATGCAAGCAAATGTCCAAACAGGAAAAGGAACATCAACAACATCCATACAGTGCAAGAGGAAGCAACTGTTGGTGACTTAGCGAGGGAAATGCCAAGGATCAATGCAGCCTTCGAAAACATACAGGATGATCATCAAACTTCAATGGTTGAAGTAGAAGCTATGTTGAAAGATAAACCCATTTCTATTTTAATTGATCTATGAGCTAGCCTAAGTTATGTATCTTCTAGTATAGTAGAAAAATGTAAATTACAAGTGGAAAAGTTTGAAAGGTCTTGGCTAGTTTAGTTAGCTACAAGGACCAAACTAAAGGTAGTTGATTTTGTTAAAGATTGTGATTTACTTATGAATCAGTTTAGAACACAAGTAAAATTGAATGTATTACCGTTAGGATATTATGATGTCTTAATCGAAATGGATTGGATGGAAAAGCATAGGGTAGTTCTAAATTGTTTTGAAAAGACTTTTACATGCCTGAATGATAAATGTCAAACAATAATAGTAAAAGGAATACCGAGAAAAACTTCAGTTAGGCAGATTTCTGCTTTGCCAGTGAAAAGGGTTGTAAGAAAAGGATGTAAAATGTTTGTTGTAAATGTAATTAACGATGAACACACAACTAAAGAAGATAAGAAAAAACTTGAAGACATCCCAATTCTAAGAGACTTTTCAGATGTATTCTCGGAAGAAATTCCAGGATTACCTCTGAAAAGAGAATTGGACTTCACTATTGAGCTAGTACCGAGTGTGGTACCAAACTCAAAAGATCCTTATCAGATGAACATCCTAGATCTTAACGAATTAAAATCAACATTAAAAGAATTAAATGATCAAAATTATATAAGACCAAGTGTGTCTCCTTGGGGAGCACCGGTCAGGTTTCGTTAAAAAGAAGGACAATACCTTGCGTTTATGCATAGACTACCGTCATTTAAATAAAATGACTATTAAAAGCAGATATCCCTTGCCCTGGATAGATGATCAGTTTGATCAAGTACGCGGAGCAACGATATTTGATAAAATACACTTGAGATCCGGGTATCATCAAGTCAGAATTAAAGACAAAGACATCTTTAAAATTGCTTTTAGAACCTGCTATGGGCATTACGAATTCGTAGTTATGCCTTTTGGGCTAACTAACGCTCAAACAGTTTTCATGTGTCTAATGAATAATGTTTTACATAAGTATTTGGATAAATTTGTAGTGGTATTCATTGATGACATCTTAATTTATTCAAAGACTAAGGAAGAACATGGCGAACATTTAAAGATAATTTTACAAGTGTTAAGAGAACATCAACTGTATGCTAAATTCAGCAAGTGTGAATTTTTCAAAGATAAAATACAATATTTAGGTCATGTTATATCCAAGGATGGAATCGCAGTTGACCCCGATAAAATAAGAGCAATTAATGAATGGCTTGTCCCTAAGGATGTAACCGGTGTACGGTCATTCATGGGAATTACAGGTTACTATAAAAAATTTATTGAAGGATTCTTAAGAATTGCAAATCCCATAACCTCCTTATAGAAAAAGGGGAAGAAATTTGTTTGGGATCAAAAGTGTGAATAAAGTTTTAAGAAATTGAAAGAACTATTAACTATTGCACCTATTCTAAAAATTGCAAATCCAAAGAAGGACTTTGTTGTATGCAGTGATGCATGCAACGATGGCCTTGGGGGAGTCTTAATGCAAGAAGGTCACGCAATAGCATATGAGTGAAGAAAGATAAAGATTCACGAAAAGAACTACGCTACCTATGATTTAGAGTTGGCTGTCATGATACATGCTTTAAAGATGCGCCACCATCATCTAATTGGAAGGAAGTTTTCAGTAATGACAGATAATAAAGGTCTAAAATATTTGTTGGATCAACCAAATCTTAATGCAAGGCAAGCTAGGTGGTTAGCTTTCCTTAGCGAATATGATTTCGAGATTCAGCACATTAAAGGTAAAGAAAATAAAGTGGTTGATGCTTTGAGCAGAAATGCGAAATTAAATTTTATGGCAGCAATCAACACTTATAAAACAGATTTAGAAAATCAGATTGATGAAGATATAAAATTGGATGAAAATTATCAGAAATTACAACAAAAAGTTGTTGAAAATATGTCTAAAAATTTAATAACATATTTCGGTCTGAATGAAAAAGGTCTAATGCTGTATAAAAACATAATGTATCTATCAAATGTACTTGAATTTAAGCTGCTGATTTTAAATGAAATACATAAAAGTCCTTAGTCAAGACATCCACGTTACCAAAAGATGATAACAATGTTAAGAAAAGAATAATTTTGGCCAAATATGAAGAATGATGTGGCTGAATACATAGCTAGGTGTATTGAATGTCAGCAAGTTAAACCTGAGCATCAACACCCAGCTGGTTTATTACAACCATTTCCCATTATAGACTAGAAGTGGGAAATAATCAGCATTGATTTTATAACTGTTTTACCTAAAAATCAGAAATAGAATGATTCTATAATGGTAGTTGTGGATAAGCTTAGTAAAGCATCCCATTTCATACCTATTAAAACAACTTACAGGGCTGCTAAAATTGCTGAAATTTTTATGAAATAAGTTTTTTGCTTGCATGGAATTCCTAAAGTCATAATTTCTGATAGAGACTCTAAATTTGCGGGAAATTTCTGGAAGTCTTCGTTTAAAGGTTTGGATACAACATTAAATTTCAGTACATCTTTTCATCCGCAAATGGATGGACAAACAGAAAGAGTAAATCAGATTCTTGAAAATATGTTAAGAATGTATGTTAGAGATCAGCCAAGCAAATAGGAGGATTATCTGCACTTAGTTGAATTCGCTTATAATAATCATTATCAAGCTTCAGCTAAACTGAGTCCATTTGAAATTTTGTATGGTAGAAAGTGTAATACTCCTATTTCATAGAGTAATCCGGTTGATAGATTGATGTTAGGACCTGAATTGTTAAAAGAGATGGAACTAACAGTGAAACATGTACAAGGAAATCTGAAAATTGCACAAGATAGAAAGAAAAGTTATGTAGATTTCAAAAGAACTCAGAAAGCATTTAAGGTTGGTGAGCATGTTTTCATCAAGGTAAAACCCAAAAAGAGATCCTTAAAATTAGGAAGTTCTGCTAAACTAGCACCAAGGTATTGCGGACCTTTTGAAATATTGTTAAGGGTTGGACCAATGGCATACCAGTTGGCCTTGCCACCAAACCTTAAAGTACATAATGTCTTCCATATTTCTATTTTGAAGAAGTATGTGCATGATGCTACTCATGTGATAAATTGGAATAATGTACAGGTAGAACCCGAAGGATATTTTCTGGTGGAACCGGATTGTATCCTCGACAAGAGGAAAATTTTACTTTGGAATCACACCATTGGACATGTAAAGGTGCAATGGAAGCACCTTAGTCTAGATGAAGCAACCTAGGAATTAGAGAGTAATATGCGGGTGGCATATCCAATTCTATTCCAGGAAGGCTCAGAGGTTGATGAATAAAGAAACAATGAGGACGATGTTGAACTTAAGAGGGGGTGTATGTCACATACCCAAAATATGAATATTTTATGTTGTGAGAAAAAAGTTATTGTAAAGTTTTTTATGATTATTGAGCAAGTGGGGTCAAGGATGACTGTAATTAAATAATCTAATATTTTTATTATTAATAAATAAAAGAGGAGACAAATATACAAAGGAGACTGTTAAAGAGTGTTCACTGACCCACTAGGAGGAATGAACCGGGGTGGAGAGGAAATTGAAACTTGTCAGCATCATCATTCACTTATAGCCATTGCAGGGGGAAACTTCCCTATTTTTGTGGTCATGTTCCCCAAGAAAGTGGAACAGAGCAGGTGGCTCAATAATTATGAAACTGACCAAAGACCTAGGCACTCTATTACACCCATCGAATTGAGCAGGAGGCTCACCAAGTTTCCTTGTGACAATTATGAAATCAGAGAAAGGGGAATGCACAAGATATTCGATGAGGGGAAGGCTAGGAAGTGATTGATAGAACTAAGTCTGCATATCTGAATTAGTGTTGCTTAGTGCAGAGTTCAATACTGTTGAATGCAAAGTCCTATTATTGAGTATAGTAAACATTATTGCTGATTTGCAGAAGATTAAAATATTTTCCTCCACATAGTATATTCATCCTATTTTTTCAGTGAATAGGGTCGAGTGTCCTAAGGCAAGTGACTTTGGCTGTCTTCAGGAGAAGGTTGGGTGGAATGGGCTCCTTTGGTTTTTTGTCCCCCTCTATAGTTATCAGGTTCTTCATTTGTTTTAGTTATTTAATTCTGGACTGCTATCTATCTATGAAAGTTGTATTTTACTTAATTGTTAGATTAGAAATATTAAACTGATAGTTATTTTCTGAATAAATGATTGAATATAAATTCTTTATGTATTTTTCCACTCACAAATTGTGATGTACTCTAGTACAGAAAGATTTGTTTAAGTAGATAAATGCGAATGATCTCTTGAAGATAGAATAAATAAGTATGATTTGATTATTGCTTTTCTACTCTGTAATAAGACTTGGGCAATTTTATAAAATGTAAACTAAAATAATACTCAGAAATTATAGAATTATAGTATATATCTCTCACGAGTTCATAATAATTTTTCTATAACTAGTTCAGCTGATAAACAATTTTACATTTGTTAGAAATTCCATTTGTCACGTAGTGATAAGAAAATAGAAACAGTTTATATCAATAATATAAATTTAATAAAAAATGAATATTTTATACAATCAAAATCAGATACATTTATTTTGTCCATTTCATTATACCTAATAGTATAATCATCAATAGTATAACTATGTATATCTAGAGAGGAAATATTCTTACAAACCCTAGATTATAAACATATCAAATTTCTATAGTAACTTATTTATCCTTTGCCAATAGAATACAATCGACAGACCCTTATTATAAATCTTTTCTTATATTAGTATACAGAATTGTTGGTTGTCTAAACTGTTCTTGAGGTTTTCTATAAAGATCCAGGTACTGCGCGGTTCGAGGAACCAACAAAACCTCTTTTCATCGGCCCTTTCGGCAACAATCTGTGAACAGACTTAGGTATCACCCAAGGAGAAGTAATGGTGGGGTGTGGAATCAGGTTTCCACAACCAAGTGATGAGTGCTTCGATAAAGCTGGCGAGCATCGTGCTACAGGACTCATGCTGCAAGCTTCAGACTGCGCGAAATCTCCTTCTTTGCGACTAACACTTAGACTATCGCACATCCAAGGACTGCGAGATTCGGGGAAATTCCTTAATGATAGGACAACGCCAAAGAGACTGCGCTTCCTCTTACAAACTTATGAAACTTGATATATCTCACTCAGTATAATAAGACGCGTTCAACAAGCATAATACATTAAACCTTGCAACCTTATACACTCCATTAACAACAACAATAATATCATTATTCACTTCCAGTGTTGCACTAAGTGTTATCCGACTAGTTCATGCATTCATCTAACTGCGGAATACTGGTGCATTCGACGTTCATTCATAGATGTGATTACTTAACATATTATTCCCATCATCATCCTGATGGCAAATAGATATACAAGCAAAGCACATAAACTCATAAACAACACTTAACCATTCATCATAAGTAAATATACAAATCTAAATGCATACATTCAATCACAAAACACAGAATTTAACGTGGTTCATCCCCAGGATGTGAGCTACGTCCATAGGAATTGTTGTTGTATTATCTTTGGGAAGGGTACAACAGTTCCAGTCTACGCACTCAACTGCAAACTCTCTTCTCTCTCAGTAGGTTTCTGCACACGCAGCTGCAGAGCCTTACAATATTCTCTCAACAGAGATCAATGTTCAACAACAAATATTAACAATTCATAAACAGAAGATTCAACCCAACAACTCTCTAACAACGATTTTACAATGGATATTTGAGATTGGAGATTAACCCTTTCCCTTACAAAATGTGCCCTTTTATAGACCATGCCCTTAGGTCACATCTTTACAATGCATATGCTCAAAAACCCTAAGGTTCCCCAAAACTGGAATGGTTTCTCCGCTAACCAGGACTGCTAGGATCTGATAGCAACTTCTCCATCGTGGCCATCCTCTGCGCGTGGTCATGTCACCTTCATCCCTCTTGTCGAGCACAGGTCGACATGTCACTTTCACCTCATCGTTCCTCCTCTAACGGCTTTGTGTGGCCTGTTCACGTCGTGTTGCATCTGCTAGTGTGACCGGTCGCTTTCCTTACGCACCACTCCTTTTCCATCTACTGGGAATCATGGAGTACTTCAGCCGAATAGGTCGCTTTCGCAGCTCGAACTTCCCTTCATTATTTACCCAAACTAGGTGCCCTGTTGGCACTGCGCGGTGCTACCACTTCGCGTAACTAGCGCTCATCTACATGGTTCCCTTCCTTTCGATACTGCACTACGCTCAACTTCACAGCTCCTTAAAAATTGCCTTCATCTGAACTGTGGTCAACTTCGCAGTTCCAAAATTGTCTTGCACAAAAATTCCTTACTTGGGCTAGGCCCAACATGACCCTAAAAATTACATGTGGCTCGTCCCCTAACAACTTTCTACTTCTGGTTCCATGAGCTTCTCTTCCTCTTGCCGCGCTATCTTAGCAGCGAGCTCTTGATATGTTGCGCTCAACTTAGCAACTGTATTGTTGCAATATTATTCAATGACCTTGATGGTTTCCAACACATCCTCTGTTAAATCATAGTGAGTTTTCTCTTTTACTGATGCCTGTGCGTCGTGGATTTCCTATAGTTTTCCTTCTTCTTTTGTGTTAGATCATGGGCTTCCTCCTACAGGATCTGTCACTTATCTTCGACTTGAGCCTCTTGTTCTCTTAAAGCTACAAGTTGTCTATTTAATTCTCTAACTTCTAGAAATCTTTGAAGTCTGTCTCTTGGTGGAAAGGTCTTTATCTCCGCGTTCAGTGTGTCTAACACTGCTTCCTTTTCCTTCAAAGTTGCCTGGACCTGCACCAACTCAGGGTCCTCTTGCAGCATAGTGAATACTCTTGTAGCTTCATCCAACAAGGTTTGACATTTTGTTACTTCCCTGGATATCGTTTCCGCAGCTGCTTTTACTTCTGCTGCTTTGAGCTCTACCTGATCTGGTGGTGTCTTTGGTTGATTCTGTGCTTCCAAGGCGGCGATATTCGCTTGGTAATCAGTCTCCATTTCCTTCATTCCAGTCTTAATATCACTGACCACCGAGCCGATCTTAAGGATAGTGCTTGCGAGCTCTGGATGCTCTTCGCATTCTGGTATCTTTCCATAGACTGAAGCAACAATATGATCTATTCTTCTTCGTCAGTCCTGCTCATCTTCAAGTGCCATTGTTTTCTTTAAACTTGCTTCCTACAGCTGCTTATAATTTTCTTGCAATTGATGGTGTTGGGTCAGAGCGACCACACTTCTATCATGGATCTCTTCGGCAACCTGCAAGTGTAGATTATGTAGGCCCTCTAGTGGCAACATCGCGATGTCAATGTCCACATGCTGGATGTCCTGCGCACCAGAAGATAACTGTTTGCGCAGTAACCTTTCGCTTAACGGGTCAAGTTGTACTATGCGCGATTTTGGTGTCAAGGTCAAGGCTAGAGGTGTTTTCTTTAGCTGCAAAGTGTCCCCTGACTTTCCTTTCGATTCTGAATCTCGCAGCAAGGGAAGGTTATGCTGGACTTGCGCAAACTTCTTTGTTATGCCATGCAACATGGTGAGATTCTTCTGTAAACTTGCTTGAATCACCTCATCCTTACTGTCTTTGAGGTTCAATGCATCTTCTAGATGCGCGGTGACTATGGATGTGATCATCTCATAATTGTCATCGTGGAGCTTCGCTTCTGACTGGCCCTTTGAATCCTTCTGCTTCTTTTTTTGGAATTTCTCTAGTGCTAAGCTTCCGAGCTCCTTCCCTTTTCCTGATGGTGAATCTTAGACAATTGGTGTTGGAATTGGGTTACTCTCTTCGGAGTCACTCTCAATGATCATAGGTCCTTCGACCTTCCATTCATCCACCCATTCCTTCATAATATGGTCGATCGATGCTTCATCCATATGATAGTTCCCTTGGAACCATTCAGGGTTCCTCTTCTGTGCCTTTGCTGAAATGTAGATGGAATGCATGTCAGCATAAAAATTTAAAGTGTGAATGTATTTGGATGTTACCTGCTTGGATATGCACGGTGTGCCAATAATGACGTCACACAACTACTCATAGTATGTGTGGAATACTTCGTTCGATGTGTGATGTCTTTCTAGCATCAAATTTTCCTAGAGATTCGCATATTTGGTTCCTCTACAGTCACTGCTGGAAGTACTGAGGCCAACATAATGTCTTGGGTCCTTCCATCCTACAAACACAATCAAGACCATCAACCAGCTATAGTGAAAATTGTTTCCGTGTATCTGCGTGTCGCGCACATCTTCTAGAAATTCATTTAGCAGGTACTCGCACTAGTTAAATCTCCCCCCCGTTGCTGCCATTTCCCCAAGGAGCACTGTGTCGACTGGTAATTTTGTCGTCCTCGCTTTCCTAAAAATATTTCCTGCTAGCAGTTGTGTGACGAACCACATAGCATCATCAACTATATCATCCGTGATGGCAGTTGTGTGACGAACTGCGTAGCATCATCAACTATATCATCCGTGATGAATCCTCTTTTTCCTTTTGGAATGCTGTGCTATTCTTTCATATGCGCAGTGAACTACTTATCCTTGTGCTTGCCTTGAAAGAATTTCTTAGGGTCCTCGCCTCTCTTGCTTAACCCTATGATGCGATGGATCAAGTCGATATTCAAGATGATGTTTCTATCCATCCGAAGATAGGCTTGGTGTGTGCACAAGATGAGGGTGAGCACCACTACATTCAGTTCTGGGCTCTAGTCGAAGTGTGTGATCCACAAGAGGTTCAACAACCCTGATTCCACTACTTCAGATAACCAATGCTATGCGACTATCACATGATTTCCCTTCACATTGTTCCTCCAACACATATATTTATCTGGCTGAAATTGTGGGTACTTTGGCTTGTCGGGATCCTTCTGCTGTTGCAGCAAGGCCTAATCTTCGAACTTGCATTCTACGATCTTGGCCCATAGATTGGCTTCTGGTTTACAATGCTTGGATATTGGTGGAAGCTGGATCTCATACTTCGCATTCCTGGTGAGCTTCAGAGCCAGTGCATCCTGTGCATGCAGAGAGATATATATAGAGGTCAAATATAATGGAATTTATTTCTGGTCGAACAAAACTTCTGGCAGCTTGGAGCTCATAATATTTGGCTTTTCTTCTCCACTTTTGGTTCCTTTACTTTGGCTTGCATAACTGTGAAATGTCATGGGGAATGACATTAACCTTGACCTTGCTCTATGATAACCTTCTTAGCAGGGGTTCTCATTAACCCTTCAATACCTTCATGCTTAAACACCCTCACAACCTACGCGACTGTGAATTCGTGCTCAATAGAGGAAATCTCAAACATTCATTGGATTGTTCTTCTTTATACTCACAGGATTACTCAGCAAAAACTATTAATAGATGGAAACTATGGCTCGCGGAAAAAAAAAAAAAATTCAGAGTTTCGGTAATGCCCGCGAGTCAAATGCAGCGGTCTTTATAAGCACAGTTGAGCCTTAGCCATGCACATCAATGGATAGAAAAACATTAAATGGCATGTCCATTGGCCAAATATGCTGAGGATCTAGGTCCTTTCCTTCATTACTTCCTTAAGAAGAACTATTTTTCGTTAAATGTTGAAGCGGTCGTCGGCAAAATTACTGTATAATGGCTAGTCATCACTATCCTGGAACGGTTACTTCGCGGTGTCATTCTTATTCCTTTTAAGGTTTTCATCCTTGTTCTATTTGATTTGCGCAACTATCTTTTAAGCTTCGAACTACGTGCTCTTTTCTTTTTCTTCCACTTTTTTTTTTAATCCATGCAGCTTCTTTTCTTGACTAGTACTGCGTGGTACATATATACTTTCCATCCATCTTTGTGTATCGGTCTAAAACTGTGTACAGACTTTTCCCAATTTCTAGTGGCCAATTTCAACTATACTTGACACTTAGGAATTTCATTTTCTTTCGATCACTGAGGGTTCTGCAAAGTAGGACTATCTCGATAGGGTTTTAGTCTACTTCCATTCACCAAACCTGGTAAGTTATCTCTAGCTAATGTGGCTAACTAAATTGCGACACCGTTAGTAACATGCATAACAGTATATGGGCCAAGCCAGTGCATCTTAAATTTTCTAGGAAATTTTATAAACTTGCTATCATACAAGAGGATAAGGTCACGTACCTGAAAGGACTTGTTCTTGATATGGCGATCATGCCATGCTTTTTCTTTGTCTTTCTTCACTTATTGGTGAAATCCTACTATGAAGTGATCTTCCTCCAATCCAACCAAGTGTAAAAACCTTTCTTCTATTGTTTGTTCCTCCTTTATCCCTGTGAATGCAGCTATCCTTAAGATGGGTACAATGTACTCCATAGGCATGACAACCTCCTATCCATAGGCCAATCTGAAAGGTGTGTGGCCTATCAACTTCTTGCAAGTGGTCCTATATGCCCACAACACAGCTGGAATACGCAGATCCCAATCATCCATGTTTACATTGCATGCTTTTGTCAACGCATTCTCTAGTACCTTGTTGAAAGATTCAACGGTTCCATTGGAATGAGGATGGTACGGTGTACTCCTCTGATGGTAGATGTGGAACTCTTCAGTAAGGGCTACAATAGTTCTCTTCAAAAAGTGAGTCCCTTGATCACTCATCAAAATTTTGGGCATCCAAATCTAGTAAGGATGCTCTCAAATATGAACTGCACAGCAGTAACTATGCTACAGTCCTTCACTGGTTTAGCTTCTTCCCATCTAGTGAGATAATCAGTCGCAGTGATAATGTATCTTGCACCAATCCTATTTTCCAGTGGGTTAATAGTTGTTAAGATTCAATATGCTAAGATAGAAAATATCAGTATTACATTCCATTTAACAACAATAACATATACAGGATCACTAAAAGAACAACAAGCACAACATAAACACAAGAGACATAGATTTATCCTGGGAAACCCTCATGGGGTAGAAAACCTAGCAAAGCTTCCTCAATATAGATGACTAGAAAATACAAAGATGTAATCCCCAAACATGAGCTCCTTCTCCTCCATAGTAGATCTCTCTCTCTCACCTATGTGCCAATCACAAGTGAGTGAATGTGTGTTAAATAAGGAACACACCTCCTCTATTTATACACAATTCCGACTTGACTTTTACACTAACTAGGTCAACCCCAACTTAACCACTTAACATAATGTTGACTGGGCCGACCCCAATAGGGTGGTCTAATAACCCTTTAACCCACATGACTTAGTCAGGGCCGACCCCACTAGGGAAGTCTAATAACCCAAGTTACCACATTCTCCACAGAGGAATAAAACATCTCCAAATATATAATAGGGTCTCCGTGGAGGAATGAAACATCTCCGGAATAATAAAGCACAAATATAATATTCTTAGAAGTTACAATATCTCAACACTCCCCCTTAACGAGAAGGATATTATAACAACATCTACAGGAGCAAGGAGTTATCAACTACTTGATACACGATACATCTATAAATCATTGGAAGCTTTCTTTAACATCATCAGTAACTCAAACAATTACTGGAACATCAACATCTTCAATACCGAGTCTTCATCTTCTGCAGCACTTGAACAACTACAACAACATCATCATCTAGATCTCTCGATCAATAGCATCATCTGGATCTCTCGATCAACATCATCATCTATATCTCCTGATCAACAACATCATCTAGATCTCTCGATCAGCAACATCATCATCTGGATCTTCCAATCAACAACATCATCATCTGGATCTCCCGATCAACAACATCATCATCTGGATCCTCTCGATCAACAGTATCATCATCTGGATCCTCTCGATCAACAACATCATCATCTGGATCCTCTCGATCAACAACATCAACATCTGGATCTCCTGATCAACAACATCAACATCTGGATCTCCTTATCAGTAGCATCAACATCTGGATCTTCTCGATTGACAACATCATCTAGATCATCTTGATTGACAGTATCGTCATCTGGATCATCTCGATCAACAGTAGAAACATACTCTACAATACACATGATTCAATTACGGGATAATCAATCCCTCTAACTTTAAGACATCTCTCATGTCTATGGACGATGCAATCCAGATCTACTTACAGGATGATCAATCCTGATCCATTTAAGACATCTCTCATGTCTATGGATGATGCAGTCCAAATCAATTTAAGGCACCTCTCATGTCTAGGGACGATGCAATCCCAACCACATTACCAGTTTTTTTTCATACTAGATGTGACCTAGATCAAATCTAGGATTTATCACCACAGAGCTAGTCCTTTTTCATACTGGATGTGACCTAGATCAAATCTAGGATTTACCACCACAGAGCCAGTCCTTTTTCATACTGGATGTGACCTAGATCAAATCTAGGATTTACCACCACAGAGCCAGTCCTTTTTCATACTGGATGTGACCTAGATCAAATCTAGGATTTATCACCACATAGCCAATCCTTTTTCATACTGGATGTGACCCAGATCAAATCTACGATTTATCATATACATTTTGAACCAACTGTTTAGGGACAATGCAGTCCTATCACGTACGTTTTGAACAAACTGTTCAGGGATGATGCAGACCTATCATGTACTTTTTGAACCAATTGTTTAGGGATGATGCAGTCCCATCACATACATTTTGAACGAACTGTTCAGGGATGATGCAGTCCTATCACATACATTTTGAACCAACTGTTCATGGACGATGCAGTCCTATCACTTACATTTTGAACAAACTGTTCAGGGGTGATGCAGTCCTATCATGTACATTTTGAACCAACTGTTCAGGGAAGATGCAGTCCTATCACATACATTTTGAAAAAACTGTTCAGGGACGATGCAGCCCTATCATATACATTTTGAACCAACTGTTCAGGGATGATGCAGTCCTATCATGTACATTTTGAACAAACTATTCAGGGACAATGTAATCCTATCACGTACATTTTGAAACAACTGTTCAGGGATGATGCAGTCCTATCGCGTCTACTTAGACAAAGTCTAAGAACCACTTTTTGGAGACATATGTCTACGGATCAATTGAGGGAACGAGGTCCATGGATGATACAATCCCTCTCATCCACTAGGGACCACTTCTTGGAGACATATGTCTACGGATCAATTCAGGGACCAAAGTCCATGGATGATACAATTGCTCTCATCCATTAGGGATCAAGTCTTAGGACCACTTATCAACCTTATCGTTGATATTATCGACCTCATCATTGGGATAGGTAAACTCATCATCGACCTCATCATCGGAATAGGTAACCTCATCATCGAAAAAAGTATCCTCATCATGGATATAATATCCTCATCATTGATACAGTATCCTCATCATCGATATAGTATTCTCATCATCGATACAAGTATCCTCATCATCGACCTTATTGTCGGTGCAGGAAATGTCATCATCAACGACTGTATCACTTCCCTTTTCGAGGAGGGTCCTTCTGAACTACACCAAGCTTTTCTTGGAAATAATTAAACTTTACTCAAGACAGAGGTTTGGTCAATACATCAGCAACTTGTTTATCAGTGCTCACATACTCGAGCTTTATAGCTCCTTTTCTGCACCATTTCCCGTATATATAAATATCGGATCTCTATGTGCTTTGACTTATCATGGAACACTAGATTCTTATTCATCTTGATACAACTCTGGTTGTTACACATTATCGCAGTGGGGTCCATCTCCAAGTCAAACAATCCCGATAACAACTTCCAAAGCCATATCGCTTCACAACTAGCAGAGTAAGCAGCAATATATTTCGCTTCAGCTGTTTTGAGAGCCACACTAGAGTTCTTCTTGCTAAACCACGAGATCATGGCAGATCCCAGAAAATAACATCCTCCTGATGTGGTCTTCCTGTCTGATACACTTCTTTCCCAATCAGCATCTGTGTAGCCATACAATCTGAAGTCATGATCTCCAAGATAACATAGATCAAAGTCTATAGTACCCTTTAGGTACCTCATAACATGCTTTGCACCTAGCAGGTGAACACGACTAGGTTCCACTAGATACTGACTCAAGGTGTTCACAACAAAGCATATATCTGGCCTAGTATTCATCAGATAAATCAATGACCCAATAATCTGTCTGTACAGAGTCACACCCTGTAACTTTGATGCATCATCAGCTAACAACTTCAATTTGGAATCCATGGGAGTGGCCATGGCTTTTGAATTCCAACATATCAAATACTTTCCCTGGTTGAGAAAGATTCCTTCTAGGCCTTTCTATACTTCTAGACCTAGGAAGTAATGCATCAATCCGAGATCTTTCATCTCAAATTCTATAGCTAGCTTCTTCTTACTTTCCATGATCTATTTTGCATTCCTTGTCAGAAAGAGATCATCCACATACAGTAATAGTATGACAGGTTCATCATCCATAACCTTAAGATAAAGGTTAGGATCAGCTTTACTTTTGGTAAAGCACAAGCTTGTCAATAAGCTATCAATTCTCCCTCTGTTACTAAACATCATTCAGAATCTCCATTGAGTGATCTTCTGCATATCTATTTGTCCCATCTCCCATCAAATGGGTCTACTAATATGAGCCTCAATATCTTTCGAACTCTGTGGTGAGTTCCTTCTTGCACCCATCTAAGAGAAGAATTTCATCTGTATATAGACACCATCTTCAACCTTGTGGCAAAGGTTGAAATCCGCATCACCCATGGTGATCATTAAGCTCATCAAATGACTATCGATCCTAGGTACCCATACAGAGCTTTCTTCAATTACACCATTAAGAAAATGGTCTTTATCTAGCCACTTGTAGCAAACATCTCATCGTGATCCTCTTCCTCTTTCTAAGAGAATCTTCTAGCCATGAGCCTTCTATATTACGTTTGATTTGTAAGTCTTCATGTTGAACATCCATCACTTGTTCGATGTTCATCATCCTTCTTTTGTAGATCATATCACATGATCATTCTTACAAATCAAAGTTAATTACATGATTCATAATACTTCATAATCATCAAATCATGTTGACATGATAATCTACTATGCTTACTAATATGATTCACATAGTCATGAAACTATCTTGACCAATATTTTGGCACAACACTTTTCCATATCCTGTATGCATACAGTGGCTATCTAGATTCCTTCCATCTCTACCAGAACATATTGTCAAGAGCATGCATAGCTCTCACCATGTCAGCAAAGAGGTTTCATTCTAGATAAACAACAATGGAATGTTTGTCCAACTTACCCAACATATGCATATTGCTATTACAAGCAATATCATTTACTATTTCATAGATTCAAATAACAACTCAAATACTTATATTTTATGTTTGTGTGGTTTCCTCCCGCTTGATCTCTATATCTATTTGAACTTCTATTCATTCTGTACCACTGTGCATGCTTAAGTGTGCACTAGTGTCATCCTCATGATCTCATACCTAATCATACATTCATTAGTATAATCTCAATACTATCAAAACATTATGTATGGTCATGATCATTTCATACATAGGTATACTTACCTAAGATCCTAACACAAGGTAGGATTCTAACTTGATATAGGAAAACATACCTGGATTATTATACCCAAACAATATCTTCTTTGTTCTCTTCAATGATTTTAGAGACCTTGTGCTAGAACCTGCATATCTCATAAGTTAAGCATAGTAGAACAAGGTCATACATACCTCGTAAGTAGAGATTCTATGTGATCAAAGACTATGGATGAGTCTTTGTCTCCATGTCATCATGGTCATAAAACTCGATTTCTCTTTCTTGATGTACCTTTCATGTTAGCAAACAACATTATCCTCATACAACA
Source organism: Larix kaempferi (assembly GCA_027924585.1). Lineage (NCBI taxonomy): Eukaryota > Viridiplantae > Streptophyta > Pinopsida > Pinales > Pinaceae > Larix > Larix kaempferi. The sequence continues at coordinate 4,132,675 of BSBM01000110.1, forward strand.
CCACAAGTGCATTAGTACAATCCTAAGTGTCATAAACCTTATCAATGATTGTCTTCTATCAGTCACATGCATTCATTATCAAACAATCATAATTGTACTAACCTCAATAACATGAAGACAAACATATTATGAACTTATTGAAGAATCAGATTTCAAAACATACCTGTGTCTTCTCAAGTCATACCTATCAAGTAGTCTTCTCTATAAGGGTAAAACCCTAACCATCCAAGGTAGATAACTTGTAAACATCTTATGTATGTTCATGGTTCTAGGATGATAAGATATCAATGCCATTTAAACCTTCTTCATCGCTTCCCTATGAGTCTCCCAACTTTGATAGGGTTTCTTCTTACTTGGAAACCCTAATCTTCAATCTCCTTCCTCCCACAACATTTTGATGGAGGATCAATATCTATGATAAATGGATTCAAAATCCATTATAAAAGCTTCCAATGTTGTATCAGGTGTCTCCAACATTGTATCAGGTCCTTCCAGACCTAAAAAACTGAAAACCCTAAGTGAGAGCTTCTTCCTCCTCTTCTTAGATTGCCTTCGTTGAGCCAATTCATATGTGTCGTGATGTTCCTGGTGTATCTCTGCAATTTAGGATCTGCAGGGTCTGAAACTTTGGCTTGTGGTAACCTGACCTATTATATTTCCAACCCCATAGGTCTGAGCTTTAATGGATTCTCTGAGAGAGAGTTATGCCAAGTGTTGCAACATGACTTGTTTATGGGATGAAATAGAATAGGGAACGTGTACGGAGTGCCACATGTCACTGTTGCAACTTCGGCCTCTGAAAAGAGGACCTATGAAACAAAATTCCATTCCCTACCTGTCATATTTTATGAAATTTCATTCGGAGCTTCCTAGCCCGATATATGACCTCTTTTCGTAGGTCAACTGTTTAGGACTTCATTCTGGAAGAGGAAAAAACCCTAACTTGTACTGATCATATCTCACAAAGTACAATGAATATGAGGTTGTCCTTCGGAAAAAAGGTACAAGCGGATGTTATCTTCGGCATGTAGAAGTTTCAGATCCTGAACCTTCGCCAAAATGGATTTATAGTGAACGTTCCACGATGACTGGTTTTTGCTATATAAAACCCTAACTTTCAAATTGTCGCAAGTGAGACAAGTGTCGTAAGTGCCATCCATTGCCTTCCTTCAGGATAGCTTTGATACCATGGTAAGATTCAATATGCTAAGATAGAAAATATCATTATTACATTCCATTTAACAACAATAGCATATACAGGATCACTGAAAGAACAACAAGAACAGCATAAACACAAGAGACACAGATTTATCCTAGGAAACCCTCATGGGGTAGAAAAACCAGCAAAGCTTCCTCAATATAGATGACCAGAAAATACAAAGATGTAATCCCCAAACATGAGCTCCTTCTCCTCCATAGCGAATCTCTCTCTCACCTATGCACTAATTACAAGTGAGTGAATGTGTGTTAAATGAGGAACACACCTCCTCTATTTATACACAACTTCGACTTGACTTTTACACTAACTAGGTTCAGCCCCAACTTACCAACTTAATATAATGTTGACTGGGATGACCCCAATAGGGTGGTCTAATAACCCTTTAACCCACATGACTCATATAGGGCCGACCCCACTAGGGAAGTCTAATAATGCAAGTTACCACATTCTCCACGGAGGAATAAAACATCTCCAGATATACAATAGGGTCTCCATGAAGGAATGAGGCATATCCGGAATAATAAAGTACAAATATAATATTCTTAGAAGTTACAATATCTCAACAATAGTTTCCACGAAATCAATGACCCATTTCTCAAATGCTTGAAGTGTCAACTGCAGATTCAATGACATTTCATCTCTTCACGACGACCTTCCCGTTCTCTAGCAAACATCGTAGCTCTAGCAATGTTCCTTTGAATCTTTAAGAATTGTAGGCCACCATAGCCCTTCTCACAATATCTTCTACGCAGTGGCTCTTCCTGCGTAGTGACCTCCCAATACACCTGAATGTGCATCATCCAATATGAATGGATTCTCATGCTCCAACACACATCTACGCAACATTTCATCTGGTCCCAACTTGTATAGTTGACTTGTGATTATAGTGAAGTTTGTTGCTCTGACTACCAGCTGCTTCTTCTATTGAATAGTGAACTCTGTAGGTGCCAATCCCGTAGTCAAAAAGTCTACAGTATCTTTATAATAGTCATCTACAATCTGTATAGCAAATAACTGCGCATCAGGCAAATTGTCTTCGAGGTTTGTGGGTTCTTCACCTGACTCAATCGTTGAGAGATGGTCTGGTCCTAGGTTCAATCTGCCTGGTTTAACCACAATTTCAAAATCATACTCTTGGAAGAGTAACAACCATCTGCATATTCTCCCCCTTAACACTGGCTTATTGACCAAGTATTTCAAAGTAGAATGGTCTTGGCTTGGTTTTCCAACCAAGCTTAGTGCAATGGGCACCTTCTAACTAGTAGCAGCAGTCTCAATATTAAGCAAAAACAATAAACTAAATCTAAACTAAACTAAACTAGCATGTGCATTTTTGAATTAAAAAACAAGAACAAGAAATATAGAAAATAAATTTGTATTGAAAATGGGGGCAAGCAAGTGCTTGCAATAACAATACCTCCAAGTGATGAAGATAGTTGAGAAGCTCCAAGGATGAGCAGCTCCAAACTCCAATGGGTCATTTCTCCAAGGTTGCTACAATGACCAAAAACTCAAGGGATATTTTGGCAGCATGAGGATAGGAATATGGATGGATGTGAAATGAGGAGCCCCTACCACCTTTTTATAGGTTTTAGTGGTGGGGAATACCATTTGTGGTTTTATGGAAACCAATGGTATTGACCAAGATGGTTTAGGTACTTTTCCCTCCTTTTTCTTTTTTTGAATAAAATTAATATTTTTATTCTCTTTTTAATAATTTTGGGAATTTTTGACCCTTTTTGAGGGTTTCTTATGCTTTTTTAGGAAAAATAATATTTTTGAGTGGGAAAAGGGGTGTACTAAGGTCTTTTGGTGACCTTTTGTTGGCTTTAGAGGCTCAGATGGTGGAAAAGTGGACAAATGGGTCATGTCAATAAGGAAATGAGCTAGTGAGCACTTTTTAGATGTTAACAGATTGCCCCCTGATGTCTGAGGGCAGGAGCTCATCGTATGGCCGATAGACATCATAATGTTTTTTTTTTTTTTTCTTTTTTTTTTTTTCTTTTTTTTGGGGGGGGGGTTTTGGGGAGGAGAAGAGACCGATTAGAGACTGGATCTGCGGCCCTTGGAAGCTGCAAAAAATAAACAATATTACATGGCCTGAATATGAATGAGGAATAATCCTGATAATGGATGAGGCGAGCATACCCATGCTCGTATCAAGACATATACATAACAATTAGTCCCAAGAAGGGGGATCTAATACATAAAAAATATACTGGTACATCATAATGGTCCAGAGGGGACATTATTTTGGGATGTACTGATGATCATGACATGACTGATCTCAATAACTGATACACTGGAATAACTGATGAAGTGCTGAAACTGAAGGTGTCCAACATTTGTAGGGACGTAATGACTGTGAGCCATATATGGGAAGTATATGTAACTGTATACTCGAGGGAGTATAAAACTGGGGTACATCTGAATACTGTCGCCATGCGCAACCCGGATATCTATAGCAAAAGTGTACCTGGTTGTATCCATAGGTAGACTCTCAAATGTGGAGGAGTCAGATGGTATCCGGGGTCTTCGACTAATAACTGAATGAACCAATGCCCTGTGCGAGTCTCAACGATGCGATCAAGGTGTTGAAGTCGAGCATGTGAGAAACAACCATTTGGATAAGCACTAAGGACTCTTCTCGAAATGATTCATAGGCACTCATCATAAATGGTGATGAGTCCAAGACACAGGGACCTCTAGGTCTATCCTCTGGAATAAGTTTGGTTTTCGTCGACAGAGGGAGACCAGCAACTAACAAGGCAATGATGTTTCCTTGATAGGAGCGCGAGGTGTAGAACTGAAGTGTGGTAGTACTGATGGTAGGACTCACATACTTGTGGGGTTGGGAAGTAACTGGGGTCATATAGTGGGTAGACTCAAACTTCCTTTATTCAGAGCATGATGACATGGTTGACCTGGAAGCATAGGGAACTGACTTGTAGGTGGGGGTATCATTGCTTTTTAAGAACTAAAGGGTATGTATTGACTCGGGGGGGTCAAGCTGATGGGTGCTGTCGAGGGGTTCTCAGGGTGACATACTGCAGAATACTCTGAACAAAGGCAACCAAATGGGGAAGCTGCCATATGAGTAGACGTGATCTGTTGTGGCACCAAGAAGCACCATTGGGTTGTTCTTAGTAGTTTAAATGAGCTCCAAGAAGGTATAAAAGTGTGCTCTGAAATGGTACTGTCCTGTGGATTTTGTGAGCCCAGGACTGTTCGTGCTATTTGGTGCTTTCATTTTTAAGGAGTCTGAAAATGATAAGAAGACTCTGTAGTGGTTGTGACTATTGTCCTGTTGGTTTTACGAGCCCAGGATTGTGATTGCTCGTGGTTGCTTTCATTTTTAGAGAGTCTGAAAGCGGTAAGTGGACTCCATTGGTGTTCTTTTTCGTAAGTTAGTCTCCAAGGCCCGAAAAAGCATAAAATGATGCAGATGGAGAACTCTTCTAGCCGATGTGACTAGAGTATTCATTTTTCGTAATTAGTCTACAAGGTCTGGAAAAGGGGTAAACTTATACCAGGTAGACGCCCTTTCAGATACGTTTAGCGAGTATGAAAGGAAGCAAGGTTGCTCGGCGATCTTTTCATTGTTTTAGGAGTCAGAAAAGAGCTTAACAGAAACTCCCTAAGTGCCTTTTTCGTAAAAAGGGATTGCTCGACCCGAAAAAGGGATAAAATTATACCGACAAAAAGGGATTGATGGGAGTGAGAAAAGGTCTCAAGCATCATCATGAGTGCGAAAAAATGGATCCGATGACATAAATATTGTCAAAAAGGGGCAACGGACAATGTGGCACGCAAACCGAGGTGACGAGGGGTCATGGGAAAAATGCTCAAAAAATATGGAGGTGAGAGCGAGAAATGATCTCGAGCATCATCACGAGCGCTGAAAACTGGATACGACAATATAAGGTTCGTAAAAAATGGATGATGGCCGATGTGGCACGTAAACCAAGGCGACGAGGGGGCATGGAAAAAATGCCCTAAAATTCTGGGCGTGAGAGCGAGAAATGATCTCAAGCATCATCACGAGCACGGAAAACTGAATCCGGCGATATAAGACTTGCTAAAAATGGACGACGATCGATGTGGCACGCAACCCAAGGCGACGAGGGGGCATGGAAAAAATGCCCTAAAAATCTGGGGGTGAGAGCGAGAAATGATCTCAAGCATCATCACGAGCGCGGAAAACTGAATCTGGCGATATAAGACTTGCTAAAAATGGACGACGACCGATGTGGCACGCAACCCGAGGCGACGAGGGGCCATGGAAAAAATGCCTTAAAAATCTAGGCATGAGAGCGAGAAATGGTCTCAAGCATCATCACGAGCACGGGAAACTGAATCCGGCGATATAAGACTCGTAAAAAATGGATGACGGCTGATGTGGCACACAAACCGAGGCAACGAGGGCGTGAAAAAAGGTCAAAAAATGGACCTGGTGAAAACAGGAAAAGGAAAGAACTGTCATGAAGTTCTCGCTGTTCTGATTCCAATGGTACCAACGGTTTGAGAAACGGACGTTGTATGACACCGGAATGGTTGCTTGAAAAATGGTGGAATCTATATAAATAGGGCGTGGGGCCCATATGACGTGTCATTGTTACGTGTGAGTTTGGTAGAGCAGTCAGAGCTCTTTCTCGATTTCTGGGAGATTTCACCGTTGGTTTTTGATTCCGCGAGTTTCAGGTAACTCTATTCGCCTTAGCCTTTTAAATTATGTCATTTTTGGTTAGCGGCGGGCCCCCGAAGGCTGCAAAATTCCACGTTGACCTTCCAACGTGGAATATCACGGGTTTCGGGTCTCTTCCTGCAATGAACCTCGCGGGTTTTTAGGCTGACAGTCACGATGTTCATCGCGACTGTGAGGTTGGAACACACGGTGTTCATCGCGAGTTCATGGGAGATAGTCACGATGTTCGTCGCGACTGTCTGGCCAATACCCAGGATGTTCATCGTGGGTTCTTGTATGGAGGCCGCGATGATCATCGCGGCTTTTGATGAAAAAGCCACGATGGTATTTTTTGCAAAATTTTTTTGGCTGGGGCTAAAAATTTCTTCTGTTTTTTGGCAGGATGTTGAGGAGACTGTTGACTTCATGGCGAGAACAGGAGATAGATGATGATCTGATGCTGAGGATTCAGACTGATCCAGGGGTTCGGTAGACTCTGGCGGTGAATGGACTTCTGAAGTTTTCTCAGATCCCACCAATGCGTTCAGTGAGACGGCTCCTGAACAAGTTGGTGAGTTGGTGGGTGCCAGCAGAGGGTGCTTTTATGATTGGGGGACAGAGGTTGGAGATCCCCCTCACAGACATATATTTTCTCACTGGGTTGCCTCGTTTAGGGGAGGTGGGAGATATTCTGCCGAGGATCCCACCAGGTGTTGATATGGAGGATTTGTTGTAGACCTTCTGTGTTGATGGGGCCATTTTGCAGAACAACGCGTTGAGTCTGCGATCACTATGAGAGTGGGACATGAGGGCTATTGGGGCATGTGTGCTGCGGGTGCTGGGTGCCGCGGTGCCACATCGTTTGTCAGGGGGACAAACGATGATGGTAGACTATGTGCTTCGGGGGACCTATTAGGCCTCGGCTCAGATGTTTCTGGCTGGTGTTCGGAGAGATCTAGACAAGTGTTGTCGAGAGGGAGGAGAGTTCTGTTATGCCTCCTTTCTATGTTGTTTTTTCTTCGAGCGGGTGCCGACCTTGCGACCACGGGTGCCCATTCGTGATGGTCTGGTGAGCGAGCCGCGCATGGTGCGGTGGGGGTATATGATGCCTCGTGGCGGTGGTGGTGTCCACGGGTTTTCGACGGAGGAGGTATATGAGCAGTGGGAGCAGATGCCCCTGGTGATTGAGGATTACCCATATGCTGGCATGGACTACCGAGGCGACCCAGAGATGCCTCGAGCCCAGGGACAGGCCTGGGGTTTAGACGGTATGTTTTGTGGTTTTCTTGCTACTATATCATGTGATTTGTTTATGATGATAGTTAGATATGTATATGATGGTTTACTTGCATTGTGCAAATGTTGGGCCTATACCATCGGCCGACTACGTGGCTCGTCGGGGGCGGGTGATGGTGGTTGCTCAACCTCCTGTAGTAGTACCACCTCCACGTGGTGGAGGATTTGTGGCTCGTGGGCGAGGGGTTGGCCATCGAGATGATGCCATAGAGGGTGTCAGACAGACATTTGACATGATTCTAGATAGACTCCCCGAGGATGGCTAGAGAGACTTGGACTGGGACATCGTGGAGCATTGCTTCGGTGCGCCGCGTGATTGGCGGTCTCTCTTGTTGAGGACAGCGGTTTTTGTGGCAGAGCATAGGGATGGTGCTCGGGATGACCCGGCAGGGCCGACTGAGAGGAGGATCCGTCTACGGGATGATCCAACGGGGCCAACAGAGCGGAGAGTTCGGGCTCGCCATGATCCGGCGGGGCCCGCGGAGGAGGCGCCAGAGGAGCCCAGGGACCCTGATGACTAGATGATTTGTATTTGCCCCCAAATGCTAATGAGCATATGGGGAAGTACCTTTTTGTATGGCTGATGTATTTTTTGTATATTGGGTGTTGACGGAACCTATGACATGTTTTGACTATACGATGATGTATATATATATATATATATATGATGTTGGTTTATAGTCGTGTATGAACATGGATGCACTTGTTGTCTTTATGTTCGCCCGTGGAGGCATGTTTGATTTTCTATATGCCTGTGGAGGCACAGGTATGCACGTGGATGCACATTTTGTTTTTGGTATATGCCCGTGGAGGCACATGGTATGCACGTGGATGCACATTTTGGTTTTTGGTATATGCCCGTGGAGGCACATGTTATGCACGTGGATGCATATTTTATTTTGGTATGATGTGATTAGTGTGCTAGTCTACAATGTTCTTGGCCATATGGTCTGCGACACTATTGAGGTTTCTTGGGACATGTGTGAATGAAATGGATTCAAACTGTCGAATTATTTGTTTAGTGCGCAAAAATTTTCTGAACAGACAATGATCGCGTACCTGGTAATCATTGTTAAGTTGGGAAACAAGGAGTTGTGAGTCCAGGAAAACGTTAAGGTGATGTATGCTCATTTGGAGAGCTATGGCCAAGAGACCGGTCACGGCATCATATTCAGCCTGGTTGTTGGTAGCGGCACCCAAACACACTCCGTCGATGTGGATCAACTCATGTGAAGGGGAATATATTACCCAAGCTGCAGAGGCCAGATTGGGGGACCAACGGCTTGCACCATCAGCGAAACCGACGTAGCAGAATGGATCATGTGTGCGAATGGGATCAATGGAAGGGGCCGATCGAACAGAGGGGTATCCAGTGGAGATCATATAAATGGCGGGGTCTAGGCCAGGCATTTTGGTATCTTACCAAGTAAAGACATCAGTGAATTCTTGGAATAGTTTTTGGTATTCTCCAATCTCATGTTCACTGTGGGAGGCTCTTAATGTAATGTTATGAAGGGCACCAGGTGGGTCAGAGATGTCGATGTGGATGACGGGAGAAATATTGGCCATGGTATTTTCCTGAGAGGCATTAGGAGTAGGAATAGGATCCTTCAACCAGTCGACTTTAGTAGGAAGGAAATCTTTGGACTCAACCGCGAATTGGGTAGCGGTGGTGGATGAGGTCTCTTCTGGGAGGAAGTATGAACGATGGTGCATGTCTTCCCAGGGATAATCCGGGGCAATAGTAGCCTCAAGAATCTCTTTATCACTACGGGAGCTGTGAGTGGTCAAGTTAGTTGATGAGATTTGGGTGGTCGAAAAGATCATATAAATGGTGTTAATCTCTCCGGATGAGGATGATGCGGGAGGGTAGATCTCCTCAATAGTAGGGGGCGCCGTCTCAAGATCCAAATTATTCATCTCGTAGAGAGCTGCTCTGTAATCTGGGATGTCAGGACAGTGATGTGAGTAGTGGCCGTAAATACCGCATATCGCACATAGGTGGTTGGTACGCTGTGATTTATCACGAGGCATGGGGTTTGGATCGAGTTTGACCACCGGGATGTTGGGGTCCTCGTCCAACATTTGCATGTGTTCCTGTAATGCAAGTAACTGTGGACACTGATGGGTTGGATGGCCTAGCTCATCACACAACGAGCATTTTGGAGGAGCACGAAATACGAGGGGAGGTTTAACTTCCTTGGGTGGGGGTACCGCAATGTATGGTTATGGGCCTCTTCCCCCAGTGGGCCTGATGAGTGGAGGGGGATTCATCGATGACGAAGGAGTAGTGATACCGGGAGGTGGTTGGGTAGAAGTAACAATGGATTGCACCAGTTGCAGGATGACATTTGGTGTCGGCAGAGGAATGAGAGGCAAAATATACCACATGGGTAATCCCAATGTTAACCTGGGGAGACTAAGGGTAGCCATAACCGGAGCGCTTACTACACCCGAGGGAGGGAATAGAAAGGGGATTGTGTGGATGGGTGTAACACCAATGTGACTAGGGACCAATGGTGGTTTAGGGAACAAGGGTGGTTGATTACCGGGTGTTTGTGTATTCTGTGAAAGAGTACAGAGGTCAACGACGTGGGTCTCTGGTGACGGTGGTGGAATAGATTGGAATGTAGAATTCATCGGCACCTTGGAGTAAAGTCCGGGTCCTACTGAGGAAACGAACGAGGTAGTTGCACCACAAACAGGTTGTTCAACCATGGGGAGAACATTTTCAGGTGTGGCGGGGGCCTTAGATCGTAGTAGGTAAGTTGGTCGATCTTGACCATGCGTCCCTCATGGGGGAACATCATAGTACAGAAAACGGATGAGGAAACCGTCCGCATGGCATACATGTAGCTGCGACCAAGAAAGAGGTTATAGTCGAGTTGGGCATTGATGACCTCAATGTCAATGAGCATGGTTTTACCCGCCAGCTGGACGGGGACATTAGCTAAGAGACCTTGGGGTTGAGCCGAACGGCCGTCGTAGGCTCGCAATGTAGTGGTGGAATGCTGGAGAGTAGGGCATCCCAACTTCTGCCAAACAAATGTAGACATGACGCATGTAGAGGCCCCTTCATCGATAATGCATCGATGGATGACAAGATTCCGAACGAAAACGGAAACTTGGAATGCTAAAGTAGATGGTAAGCATGGTTCAGACTAGTCTGAATCGAATGCGATCAGCTATGAATCATTGGGGTCAATGGCGCCAATGGCAGAGAGCAAAGTCTTGCGCTATGAAGGACAGTTTTTCAAGACCTCTAAAGCAGACATGGCTGCAGGAGACTGGGCTAAGTCATCTACAATGTTGTAGTTTGACGCAGCATGAGCATTGGGATTATTGTTGATACGACGAAGTGGGAAGCAAGGCACTTTAGAAGCGCCATCGAGTGGAGCCGGAGGTATACGTAACGTCTTATCTGTGGGATGAACGTTAGTGTTCTTGTTGGCAGGAGGGGCTTCAGAGGTGGAGCCATATTGGTTCCGACGGGTTTGGAGGTTGGCATCGGCGGTTGCATCATCAACAAGTGGTGAGTACCTGAATCGAACATGGGTTGATCAGGGGTTGCATAAGTGATCTGTTGTGGTGGCACGTTGCCCTGAGGGGGAGCTAACGGCTGAGTGTTCACTACACCTTGGTTTGGAAAGGGGTTTTGCAGCACCAAAGGTTGATGTTGAGGTGGTGGAGGGTTGGGTGGCGGCTGAGGAGTTGCTTGTCCTTAACGATGGGCATCGTCGGTCTAGAGTTGCCAAGCTCGCTCCAAATGTGGGCAAGAATGTGTGTAATGACCATAGACCCCGCAGATAGAACAAGGGTAGTTTGTTCTGAGGTTGTTATTTTTAGGCTACTTGGGATTACGATCCGGATTGCGGTTGGGAGGAGCAGCATTGTTATTTTGCAGAGGATTGGGAGGTGGAGGACCTTGCTGATGTTATTGGTTATTACCGCGGTTACGTCTTCTTCCATGGTTCTGTTGTGCACCTTGGTTGCGCTGGTTGTTCTGGTGCTAGGGATGGTTGTGTTGTGTGTACACTTTCCCTTGAGCAGTGGGAGGATTTTGGTTCACCACAGGTGCGGGAGCAGGTTGTGGTGCATAATAAGCAGGCGGGGCTGGAGATGGTCCAGTTACCTGCTGGGGTTGTTGGTAACCCTAAGCTATTGGAGGTGTTGGGCTAGCTGTCGCAGCTTGCTGCGGGTAATACATTGGTTGAGGTGCAGCTGGGGGGGCGTATGCAGGTGGTGCATGAACAAAGCATTGAGGTGGACATGAAGGTCCATGGGTATGGTGGTGATGTTCCATGGGAGCATATGAACTGGTTGCTCCAGATTTAGATGTAGCCTGCGAAAGGTCGGGACCATGGCTAGGATGTGCAATGGAAAAAGGTTGGGTATGCGAGGCCATACGGCCAATGATGCCATCAGCGGCATGGGATGCCCCCGGTGCATCATGTTGGGATGACTCGCCCCAAGGGGCGTCTGGTATAATGGTATACAGATAACCCGATTGGGCATAAATGAGATCAAACTGTTGGGCTTTGAGGATGCCACATCCTTCGCAATGAGAGGGAGGAGGGATTTTAGGAACCAATCTAATAAAATGCGGTCATCTAACTTGATTTTGCAGAGGCTTCGGTGTCGACGCCACTCATGAATGTGGTCAGTGATGTGGGTGGCCGTGTTCTGTCTGCAAGACAATAGGATCTCAACTCCCGCATCATAGAGGACAGGTAACTGGAAGAACTGCAGGAAGGTCGAGGCAAGGGAGGTAAAGGTGGCATGCGTCCCATGGGGTTGCTCGATATACCACTTGGCTGCAGAGCCAGTGAAGGTGCGCTGTAACAGACGGAGGCAGACAGAGTCGTCCACTAAGGAGTTGGAAGAACACCATAGATGGAAGGACATGATATGGTTTTGGGGGTCCTCACCTGCCTTGCCCTCAAACTTAGGGATGTCAGAGGGGAGTTTGGTGGGCATGTGAGGCCACGCAGGATCGTGTCTGATAGGATCATTGGTGAGCCTGGCTAAGTCTGGTAAGTTTAGACTTGCCATGTAGGGTAAGCTAGCAGATGAATGTGGCATAGTGACTGGGATATGACCAGTCATGTTTGTATGATGCGGGGGTCCAGTAGCGCCTAAAGGTATGTTAGGTATTGAAGGTATATGTCCTCCAATAGCTGTGGTCTGGTATGGGCCAGCGTTTTCGAGTGCAACATGGGTTACACCAGGGTTAGGAATAGCAGTAGGGATTCCTGGGATATGGGTTGTGGAAATCAGAGGGGGTGTGACCACTATGTTAGGCGTACCCATAACAAGTGGTGGCCCTGTGTTGGGAATTCCTATAACAGGAGGTGGCCCTGTGTTGGGCATTCCTAAATGTGGAGTGTCCGCCATATAAGGCATACCTAGGGGGGTGGTGGTTGCGATGGATGGCACCGCAGTAGAAGGATCTGTGGATGTATCTCCTATGGTGTTGGTAAAATGTGGGTCGAATTGTGTCCCAACCATGGGGTTGGTTGCTAACAACTCGGTAGGGTTTTCGAATTCTACCTCAAAATCAAATGTGAACTGAGGCTTGTCAGAATCGGATGACTGTCTGTTCGACCGACGATGTGTCGAGTCAAGGGATAAGGCTCGGCGTCGATGCCGTGGTGAGCCAAGTAGACTGAACTCTGGGAGTTCGCCCTGAAGACGACAAGAGCGTCTAAAATTCTCAATGGTGAGAAATAAGTTTTTTGTGAGAAAATCTTATGTGTAAAATGGTAATGTATAAAAAACTCAAAACCCTAATGCAACCAAGGGTGCAAGAAGGGGAGTGAAAATGAAGGCTCTCAGGCCAAAAAATCAACCTCAAAAAGAACTTATTATAGCAGCTGTGCTATAATAAGTGGAGGGATGCAAAAAATGGTCAGAGTACCAACATGCAAACAGCTTCTAGAAAAAAATAGGTGTAACTAGACCAAAGGTGGATTGTATCATGCAAACACCTAACTAAAAGTATTGTGAACCAACAAACAATATTCTCTGCAAGGTGATGAAATCCAAGTCAGACAATATTGATTGTTGAGTCAACAGCTAGATATCCCCCTACCGGGAGGGACACCGGGTAATCAATCCTAAAGAATGGAAACTAGGATACTTCGTTCATGACACGTCGAGAAAAGGTAAATCTGTCGTTTGGTCCTTTTACCGCAATACCCCCATACAGGGATATCCCGAGAACTGCGAATGGTATCCCTTCGATTACTGAATGGATTTCAGTATTCCACTCAGGCTTCCGGAACCATCCTCGCGACTTCAACCCTCCTAGGGGAGAGGCCTTCCCATAAACCGGTTGTGACCATGCCAAACAATACTAGGAGATTTTGGTTCCCTAATGGACAACAGCATGTCTCAGATGTAATAATTGAGGGGTGTTATTGGAACACCTATCCCCTCAATACTACCTAGCTACAAAGTTCTTGTAATGTTCCCCAAGTGGGGTTAAAAGTGGGTTGAAGTTAGGGTTCGTTTTAAGGCTCAGTTTAAATTATGTGTTTGAGTGGGTGCACGTGTGATATTTTAAACTGAAATTGAAAAAGTAAATGCTAAGTATTCAAAAAACAAAAGGATTTTTTGAAATAGAAAAGCAAATAATATGACTTTTTCAATAAATGGAAATTAAATGCTTTGCAAAGACTATTCAAAAAACAAAGGATCTTTTGAAATAGGAAAGCAAATAATATAACTTCTCTAAGAAATAAATGGATTTCTTTTTCAAAAATTGCTATGGGAAAAATATTAAAGAAGCAAATAGCAAAAAAAATTTAATCTAGATGAAATGCAAAATAAATCCTTCTTTCAATTTCTGAAAATTTTAAAAAATACTTTTTCCATGTGCATTCTAAATAGTAAAAAGATTAAATGGCTGTAATAATGCAGGAATTTTGATGCTGTAAAATAGCTGTGTGGGCAGAAAATACAGTAAAAAATTAATCTTTTAAACGGATCGGCCGAATGAAAAAATTGGCATCACGGGTTTTGACAGAACATCCGCGATGGACCGCACGGGTTTCTGTCGCGCAGACGCGATGGTAGCGAGGGTTTCAGCCGCGAAGCCGCGATGTGCATCGCGGGATTTCATCACACAGTCACGATGTGCAGCGCGGAAAAGGTCCGCGAAGCCGCGATGTGCAGCGCGCTAATCGACCGCAAAGCCGCGGTGAACCGCGCGGAAAAGAGCCGCACAGTCGCGATGAGCCGCGCGATTGTTGGGAAAAAAGCCGCGAGGCGAAAGCCGTACGCGGACGCCAAAAAATGAACCCGAAAATGGAGAATTTCGGGCTGTTAATGGCTTAAAAATGGGCCAAGAGCTAGAACATCAATGGATCTGCTGTCTAAGGTGGCAGATCTATGAATTAAACTACCTAATACTATCAAAAAGTAAGATCTAAAGAAAAAGTGAGATCTAAAGATTCAAAAAGCAACGGAGTCGCCAAAAACTGTTGGCTTGGTTTTGCAACCAAAATTAGTGCTATGGGCACCTGCTAACTAGTAGCAGCAGTCTCAATATTAAGCAAAAACAATAAACTAAATCTAAACTAAACTAAACTAGCATGTGCATTTTTGAATTAAAAAACAAGAACAAGAAATATAGAAAATAAATTTGTATTGAAAATGGGGGCAAGCAAGTGCTTGCAATAACAATACCTCCAAGTGATGAAGATAGTTGAGAAGCTCCAAGGATGAGCAGCTCCAAACTCCAATGGGTCCTTTCTCCAAGGTTGCTACAATGGCCAAAAACTCAAGGGAGATTTTGGCAGCATGAGGATAGGAATATGGATGGATGTGAAATGAGGAGCCCCTACCACCTTTTTTTAGGTTTTGGTGGTGGGGAATACCATTTGTGGTTTTGTGGAAACCAATGGTATTGACCAACATGGTTTAGGTACTTTTCCCTCATTTTTTCTTTTTTGAATAAAATTAATATTTTTATTCCCTTTTTAATAATTTTGGGAATTTTGGACCCTTTTTTAGGGTTTTTTATGCTTTTTTAGGAAAAATAATATTTTTGAGTGGGAAAAGGGGTGTACTAAGGTCTTTTGGTGACCTTTTGTTGGCTTTAGAGGCTCAGATGGTGGAAAAGTGGACAAATGGGTCATGTGAATAAGGAAATGAGCTAGTGAGCACTTTTTAGGTGTTAACAAATGGTCAGTGTACATGTAGAAGTGTGCACCCAGCAAATAGTGCTTGAATTTTTGCAATGCGTACACCATAGCTAGACCTTCTCTTTCAGTGTTCGTATAGTTCATTTTAGCTGATGAAAGCTTCCTGCTCGAAAATGCAATGGGGTGATCAATGCCCCCTTCACCTGGTTGAGAGAGAACAATGCCCAACACTATAGATGAAGCACCCACATGTACATGGAATGGCTTATCCCAATTTGGAAAAACTAGAATCGACGAAGTTACCATTTTCTCCTTTAGTGTGTCCAATCCCTTCTCACATTCGACATTCCATATGAACTACGCTTCTTTCTTCGGTAGTTTTTCCATTGGTGAGAATATCAGCGCATAACCCTTGATGAATTTTCTATAATAACCTATATGCCCCAATGTGGTGTGAAGCTGTTTCACTGAAATCGACGCTGGCAGGTTCACAATAACTGCGATCTTTGCAGGATCAACCATCAAACCTATTGATGCCTCGAATATCGCAGCATCAAGCAGAAAGGGATTCACCCCAGTAAGCAATCCCAATTAGATCGCTCACTGTTTGGTTTGGGGAATCCGTCCGGTTAACGTTTTCGGCTACCGTAAGTTTTTTAAAGATTTGTTGGTTTTACCGGTTGCGGCCCGATCCACCGGTTATGTATTTTGTATTTAAAATGATGTGCATGTTCCCTAGACTAAATGCATGTGGTAAACAAATCTGTATTAATCTAAACTAGTCTAATCTCCCTATCCTTATAAGGAGCAGAGCTAAAAAGTGGGTAAAATACTATAAAATACACCCAAAACAATTCACAGTTAGCTGTTAAATTGAAAGAGGCATTTACAGCAGAAAAGAAAGATTATCTAAGGTAACTCAGATAAATATAAACATTCCATTACCCATTTAACAAATAAATTTTACATAAGAATATGAAACCATCCACAGCAAAGAATTAATTCATAAAATCCAGGAAAGATCTCATATGAAATGTATGAGAAATATGCAGAAATAGTTCAGCAGCTTAATCAACAAGACTCCATGTAAAAAGACGTGCTAGCTTTCACAGGCCAAAACGATTTCCATTTCTGTAGCAGAAATAGTTCCTTTACAAAATAGAAAAAAGAGTTTCATGTGCCAAAAGTCATTTTCTTCTCTTCTTATTAGCTATATATAGCTTTAACAAATGTGCCCAGAATTGACACCTATACCCTAACCATTTAGATTCCTCTATTTTGTCTTGTAGTGCTAAATGCTTTACAAAATGGGAGTTACAAAATTACAAATGTTTTATCGTTCCAAACATAAGTACAAAAATGCACATCCACGTGGCATGTTGAATAGCACGAGCTATCTCTAACTTGGCTCCTTTGGCAGCTCAGGCGCCTCTGGGATTGTTGGAGTTTCCTCTCGCATCACTGCAACGGTTGGGCCAATCCCTGATGTAGTAGCTTCACTAGCTGCCAGTGCTTTCTCCACTTCTGCGATGTGAATTCCCCAGTGATTAGTGTCTTTCACAATATTTGTTCCAATCAAGGGGCTCATGAATCTGAGGGATATCTTTCGTTTGACCAACTCTTCTTCTAAGGTGGTCACTTCAGATGCAGTGATCCAGAGGGTTTCTTCTAGGCTATGTTGATGAATACCATCTTGGCTGATAAACTGGCATAGATCCTCTACTGTCAATGTATCCATCTTCTACACATATTCACTTTTTGCCTAGAACTCTATACTCAGATTAGCTAAATACTGAGCCTTATCTAGGAAGTCTTCTATCCTTGGAGGCATGGCTATTCTACAGTTTTCCTGTGTGGTCTGGATACGGGAATATATAGTCTTGCACTGTTCATAAGTTTCTGCAGTCACGAAGGCCAATTTTACTCCGTAGTCTCTAGAATACTCTAGGGTGCGTACATCTGCCTTGTATTCAGCAACAGTCTTAAGGGGAAGGGCTACTGGGAACCTTGACTTTCCTTCTCTCCATTCGGTATGCCTTCTAATCTCCTCATTGATGCATGAGTGCTTCCTTCTGATCCTGGTGCCTTCAACATTTACTTGCTTGACCTTGGCCATGACTGATTTTAGTCTATATATTTCTTCAGCTATGAGTTCTCTTACTCCATAGGTCTCTTTCAGGATTCCACTGGCCTGCTCATGGAAGGGTATGATATCTCCCATTTTGTTGTTTGCTAACTCCAATTACTGCTCCAGTGATTCATTCTCTCCTTGTAATTTTTCAATGCTCTCTTTTAGGTCTTCTATCTCCTCAAGGTTGTCGAATTTATCTGACTTGAGCTTCAAATTCTTCCCTTTAAGCTCTGCATTTTCATCTTCTAATGTACTTACTTGTATTGACAGAGCTCTCCTATCTGCCTCTAATCGTTGGATTGCTCTTTGCAAGTCTTCCTTTTGGGATGTGAGGACATTATTCTTCTCAATCATCAGGTTTGCACAGTTCTGCTCTTTAACCAAGGCTTTTTGAAGCTGTTGTGCCTTTTCCTTTTCTTCATGTAACTTGTCTCCCAACATGAAAACATTGTTTGCGGTTGCTGTGACCATGGCTATAGAGATGGATGCTAGGTGCCTAGCTGCTTCTTCAGTGTTCTTCATGACCGTGGTCTCATGCATGGTGACAATATCCGGCCGAAAAGGTCTTTTCAGTATGGACCCTGTCTCTTTGACAATGGTCTTCCTTTTCTTATTGTAAGCAAAATTTTGCCAGTTAGAAACTGTGCTGCCTTTATAGGGTGTGAAGGGGATAATAGGTAGATCCCTTATAGGAGATCCCATATCCAAGTTCTACAAGTCTGGGCTTCTGGGGTTGATCTCTTCTTTGGACTTCTTTTCTTCCTCCTCTTTCCTCTTTGCTTCTGCTTCTTGCTCCTTATTTATTCTATCTTCTTCTTCTAGCTTAGCATTGGTTTCCAGCCTAATTCTTTCTTCCTCTTCTTTCCTTTTCGCCTTTGCTTTAGCTTTGGCTGCTTGGATTCTCAAATTATCTTCTTCTCTTAATTTATCTTCTTGGGTCTGCTTTGCGTGTTCTGAGAGCCTCAGTTCTTCTTTAGAGAGAGCCTGGGAGCTTGAGCTGGCTCCTCCTTTGCTTACCTGACAGATCTGCAGCTCAGCCATATTACTGATTCCCCTATATAGTTCTTCCTGAGGATCATAAAAATTGGCATATTCATAGGGAGTAGAGTGCTCTTTGCAATGCTGCGTGACTTTGCCTTGTCGATCGTTCCTATGGAAAATCGTTTCTCCAAAGTGGAAGCTTTTCAATTTTGCAACAAACTCTTTTATAGTTGTGATTCCTGCGAACTTGTAGGCTCCCAATATAAAAGGGTAAGGGGGGAAAGGTGGCATTCTTTCCTTTGTACAAGGTGTTACCCGTTACATCAATGAAGACTTGCCTGACCATTTCCTTATGGACTATGTAATCTATGGCATACTTCGGAAGAATATAGGGTGCTTTAGAACCTCCATACATTCTTATGTAGGTACCTTCCAGAGAAAAATAGAAATCGCCATACTTTCTAAGGCCTCCATGGCATTCTCCGACAAACAATTTGGTTCTTCATGAAAAATCATTTCATAAAGCGGCATGGTAAACTCCTCGCAGATGAGCTTGTAGTCTCTCTTATAATTCTGCACACAAAAGATTTTATAGGAAAGGAATACTGGACCTTTGGCTGGACTCCACATGCATCCCAACTTGGGAAAAAGACATTTTTCCACAATACAATCTATGAGATACGAAGCCATATAGAATTCTGCCTTTCTTTCCTCTACCCTTTCTTTAGCCATTGTTACTGCTAATGTCAGGGTGTCTGAGAGAATGTCAACCCAATTGAAGATCGTGCCTTTGAAAGAAAAAAAATGTATGATAGGGACCCACTACAGCATGAACATCGTCCCATCAAGTCTCTCGGAGATCCTGCTTAGCATGAGAGCAATTGGTCTAAATGGAGGCCTTAAATTCTAGACTTCGTATTCCTCACTGTCTTTTCTTCTGAATTGCTTGCCTGAAATTAACATTCTCCTTGCCATATCTAAATTATCCATATTGATCTCCTGCAACCATGCATCATCTAGTTGCTGTTGTGCTTTGGGTAGTTTTTAAGCTGTTGCAATGCAGGATGGGCGAAATGAGGCGAAGTCATTACCCATGCTATCTGCTATGACTTTGGTCTCAGCGTTGGCATGCTACAGCACCCATCCGATCACCTCTGAACATGGGAATAGTTCTGGACGTGAGGATGCTTTGGATATACATGAATTCCTCATATTTTGATATAAGCATTCCTCTTCAAGGAGAGCTTTAGGAAAGTCTAGATCCCTTATCATACGATAGATATCACCCCAATTTACTTCCGGAGGCACGTTTGTAGTGCATCTGGTGTCCTGAAATGTTGTCTCCAGTCTGGAATTTTCCTCGATTTCTTTCGTCCTTCTCTTGCCACCTTCGGCCATAATGGGAATCCTATACAATAATTGATGTGACTAAGCATGCATGACATAGTGTTTTACAAAACTAAACTGATACCTGTGGATAGTCTTAACAAGAATGCAAAAAACTTGTGAAAATGTTAATCAGGTTATCCTTGTGGTTTTTTGGGTTGGTCAGGAAAAATGATGGCTACAAGATCAAGGTTGGTCTTGGTGGTCAAGTCCTTAGGATGTCGACTGGTGCACAGGCGCGGAAAGAGTCAAAACATAAGCCAAGACGTCTAGTGATTAGGTGTGAAAAGGAGGACAGGTCAAGCAATTCATGAACAGACGCATCTTTTAAAATGCGAGAGAGTCTCGAGACCGTCTATGATTAAGCTTAGGGTCACTTATCAAACGTCTCTTAGGTTGGGGGCAAACTGTTATCCAGGATCAAGAAGAACAAGCACAAATTAAATGATCGAATAGAGTTACTGCATTAACAGGACTGACAACATTCTGCATTAGGCGCACAAAGGGTCGATAAGAGTTCCGGGAAAACGCCATGGCTTGGAAACGAATCAAACTGAAAAATGAAACATCCTTTAAAAGGCATGCATGTTCTAAACAGGTTTTCCAGTGTACTTACCTAGAATCGATGGGCGTGGTGCCATTAAGTGGTCTGTAAAACTATGCTTTCCGCTCGACGATGGACGCACCTTGATTGCTCGAGCAGAATGTTTGAGCGGTGAAAAACCAATGAAATGGTGATGGGGTTTTGCCCCTATATATATGGGTTTGTACGTGTGAAACCTTAATGCGGTTGGTGCAGGCCATTAAACGGGACATTAAGCCTGCGTACGGGCGGGTTACGTCAAATAATTTTTTTTTTGTAATAAATGCAATTGTCAAAAGCGGAAGGCTTGCGCCAATGCTTCCGACTTACGCGGGAAGAAAAGCAAAACGATCCGCCATTGCGAGAGAGTTGTGTGAGTGCTTCCATGAATGGGTAATGTATTGCGGCAGATTTAAAAGAGAGCTTCAGCTTCCGTGGGAAAGTTATCCAAATCCTTTCAAAAAATGCCAAGGTTTGTCGGTGCGGAGACAATGGACGAGTATTTCCGAAAGAAAAATTTGCTGCACTTCCGGCGCTTGCAGAAGAGTTACACGAAAGCTTTCGCTGTAGCGGAAGGTCTTGACAAGTTGGTTACGCTGTGGAAAAGTTTGGTTTAAGCGTTCCGTCCCTTAGAAGACTTAAGTTAACTTTTCCGCTTCGGAAGACTTGGGTTTTTACTTCCGCGGTTTCGGAAGACTTGGGTCAACTCTTCCGCTATTTCGGCAAAGTTAGCTCAAAGTTTCTGCCGTTACGGGCCAAAAGGCTGAGTTTGTTTGGTCAAAAGACATAACTCAAAAATTTCTAAGGCAAGTTTAGGATTGAGGAACTTCTTAACAGGATGCTAAAATGTTGCAAAAATTTCCAAGGAAAACATACCCAAGAAAAAGAGGAGGGGCCCCAATGATTTTTCAAAAATAATATGGGGGGGTTGTACCAACAACAAAACCTTGTCTACAAACAATGTGTGCCAACAGAATTCCATAGGTGTTGGCGGGAAAAACTACCTTATAGTAAGGAAACTGATACTATCAACCGAAAGGGTATGACAGGTATGTGTATTAACTACACTACAGAGATGTTCATGAAAGGAAATAGGTTATAGGCCTTGAGAACATACCTTTCGAATGACGTTCGATCCTAGCTTTTATTCGATCTTGCGCTCGATCCTGAAATCCACTTCCCATTCATTAAACCTGCAATACAAGTACCTTTCTCAGCGTATCTTGGATAATATATAATGATGAAAAAGACAAAGCAATTTAAACATTCAATATTAACCAAAACATATCCAAACAAGTATATCAGTTCAATAAACACTTAATTTGGAACAAGAAAGACGCTTCAACCTTTTATTGTCAAATGCAAATTGATGTTACAAAATATACTTGACTTTGCGACATGCTCCTGCAACTTGATCCTGGGGTCTTGCACTTCTCTGGATTGGATATCTTCCAGCATAAACTCCTCTAATCCAAACTTCTCTTTAAAAGTCTCTTAATAACATTCATGTCTTTAACCCCTCTCTTTACTCTTCCCTATATTTATAGGACCAGAGAAGCAGTTCAGGTCGAGAGATGGTTATGGAGGAAGTTGGGGAAGTTGGGAACCAACTACAACTAATCCTCTTTGTAAAATTAATTATTTTTTAATCATCTTTTGAGATATACGCTACTATTGTTTAGTGAAGTAGCGTTCAGGGCGCTACTATAGTGCTTGTGAACTAGCGCTCATCATTTTTTAAATGTTCAGCGCTACTCTGCTGAAGAGGAGTAGCTCTCATAAGGCTTGAGCGCTACTATTACACACTGGAGTAGGGTACAGGCGCTAGTCCATTGAAGTAGAGTAGCGCTCATATCTCAGAATGACATTTTTAGGTTTTTTCAGTGTTGTCAGGAAGTGGAGTAAGTCAAAGTCTCATCTAGGGTCAACATGCTCCTCCATCCAAATTGTCCTTTTGTGTGATCAATAGCTCAAGGTGATCACGGAAAGAGAGGTGCAGGTTTGATCTATAACAGATGCCCCCTAATGTGTGAGGTCAGAGGGAAACAATGGCCGAAATACATTATAACCCAAAGCCAAAGGAGGATCAAAGAACCGTAGAAACAAGTCACAAGAACACCTGAAACAAAGATCAAGGTCAGCAAGCAGTTACATCTTTGAAATCATATAGATGTGCAGTGTGATACAACATGATCTCCAATACATAACAAGGAGATGTATATATAGCATGGCCACTTGGAATGCAAGCGTGGATCCATGTCAAACTAAGAGATCATAGCCATAACAACAAACTGGATCTATGTCTCATGGAGAGCCGAATATAAGTGAGGCTCAATCTTGCGCAACTTGGGTGATAACAAAATGAGGTAATGTCATCCACAATCCCAAGGTATTCATACAAAACAACTCTAGGTACAAACCCTAACCATGTGAATAGATGAGCTGACAGTCAAACATGGGGGGTATCGTTTGATTACCGGTCATTGATGTATATCGTTAACAAACGCGAGGACTTCCACCGATAATGATGATGGGGCCCAAGGTACCAAGTACGATCCACCAAGTGTGAATAGATGGACTTGGAGTCGAACACTTGGGGATCCTGTCGAAGAAGAGACATTGATGTATTCTCAACATTCAACAGCGAGGAAAATTGCCACTGGTGACTGCAATTTCCAAGGTACTATCCGAAACTCTAAACTTCATTCCCAGAGTAAAATGAGTTGATGTCGATGGGAAGAAGTTCGTTGGAAGGGAGGCCTTAAGGCATCCTTCATCATCCAACTCGAGGAACACTCAACTGGTATGAGATGATATGGAATAATATGTAACAAGACTGACACTAGGATGGCTGACACATGAGGTCAAGGTAAACTGCAGAATGGCCGACACAGGGTATATCCTTGAACAGTGAGCACGACACAAAGTGACTCAGGCAGTTTCCGACATGATGGGGTAAATGATAAGCCTGAAATGTAAGAGACGTTATCAGACCCTCCATATGGTTGGAAGAATAACCAACCGGGGGAGTAAACAACTCGGAGAGTAGGTTCATCCTAAGGTTAAAAACTAAAGCCAACCAACAAGATAGACTCAAGTAGGTGTTGTGTTCAAGGATAGAACTGACTGAACTGCCTTTGACATTGAAGATATGACACATCTTTCCCATCCCTTATTCTTTTTAGATAAAATAATACATTTCTTATTGTTTTAATGAGTCCAAGAAAGAATGAAAACTCAATAGATCCAACCATGTAAAAAGTTTAACGAGCCGATGGGAGGAAGACTCAGGACCTTCTTCATTTTTTACAGAGTTCGAAGAAGAGATAGAAGATTACTCTATATTACTGATCTATGAATTTTAATATCGAGCCGAGATCTGTTCTTGCTCGCCGGTGTTTTCAATTTTAAGGAGTCTAAAAAACTTAAGCAATAACTCCATATATATGCTCATGGATTTTAGTATCGAGCCCAAGCAGATTAATGCTTTCCGATGTTTTCCTGTTTATAGAGTCTGAAAAACTTAAACAATCCTCTTTTCACCTATCCGTGGATTTCATATCAAGCCCAGATTGGTCTGTGCTCGGCGGTGTTTTCTTGTTTATAGAGTTGAAAAACTTAAAGAGTCCTCTACTTACCTTCTCGTGGATTTCACATCGAGCTCGAGTAGGTGAATGCTCGCTTGGTATTTTCATGTTTAGAGAGCCTGAAAACCCTAAAAAAAGGCTCCAAAAGGTCCTTTTTCGTGCAGTTAGTCTCCTCCCCCGAAAAATTATAAAACAAAGGGAAAAGAACTCTTCTAGTGCATACAGAAGTATACCTAGAGTATACCTTTTCCATAATTAATCCACCTAGGCCCGGAAAAGGGATAATTCTATACCTGAGTGGATGAGCCTTCGATTACTTTAACGAGCTCGAAGAGGACAAGTTTGCTCGGCAATCTTGTTTAGGTTTAAATAGTCCAAACGAGAGCTTAAAATGACTTAAAGGTCAGCTTCTGGGATCATAGCTTCATAATCTGCCAAAACTAGGTCTTCAACAAAATATTAGTTAATGCAACAAAAAATCTCGAATGATATATGAATTTGAACTATCAACTAGTTGACAAGATCTAACATCGAGAATTTTTTAACTTAGGAGATCGATCCTACAAAAACTTAAGGAAAAATGGAAGATGGATTAGTATCACACCATATGTATGTTTCAATTGATTAATTAGGTGATTTTGATAAAAATTTTGAAATTGTAGAAAACTAAACAATGGTGGGTAAAAATTAAAATCCAATTCATATATATAATTTCATTTTAAAAATCAATTTCCAATTTGTTTTTGTAGGGCAAATATTTGGGGCAACCTTGGCATTTTCAAATCTCCGTGGTGATCAAATCAAGCATCCAAACGCCGTTCTTCTTCCACCAAGTGAGTTAGAATCCTCCCCACTTGCATTTTTATGGTTTAGTTTTCATTTTTTGAGCCAAAAATTGCTTGCCATGCAATGCTCACAACTCTTACTGCACAGGTGATACTATGTAACAATAGCAGTAGCATGTAAAGGAGGTGAGCACTACTGTGCTCAAACAGAGTAGTGCCCATACATTACTGTGTAGTATACATAGTACCGCTCAAGTTTGAAAACCTAAAAGCAAGCGCTGAGACTAAAAAAAGTCACTTTTTGTGCAGGATGGTTCTTCGATGGAGGGAGACAGAACATGAGGACATGGATAGGCTAGCCATGCAAGACCCGGCCACTCTCCATGCTCTCTGAAAATGCGGTTTATTGAAGTTTTACAGAACCGTTAACATGAGGGCCCTAAACTAATTATTTCGAAGACTTTTTAGTACTGGGATGTGGATACCAATACTTTTGTCATCCGTGGGAAAACTTTGGAGCTTACAGTTGATGACATATATTTCATTAGTGGTCTCTCACGAAGGGGAGATGTAATAAATCTGAAAGGGTCTTCTCGTGTGGGCATAAGGTCTGTGCAAGAGTACGTGAATTCATATTGTGTGGCTGGAGATGAGAAATCAGGAAGCCAAATCTTGATTTCTACCATTGAAGGCCTCCCCTTGAAGGTGATAGTGAGTATGATCAACCGAGTGGCAGGTAGTGCCTCACTACACCTAGCTTCCAGGCACTCTATGCATGTTGGTGTACAATGCTTACATGGTCATGTATATGATTGGTGTACTAGTTTACTGGTGAGCATGAAATCTCAATTGACATGTTGTAAATCCGACACAATGAATAATTTTGGGTACGGTAGCATTTTGTGTACTTTCTTCTTTGAGAGGATTCCTGCTATCAGTTTGGGGATGCCTCTACCTCAAGTTAACCCCCATGAGCCCAGACTAGGCCGTTGGGGTGGCATATTCCTCCGCAGGGTGGCGGGTAAATTCACTATTGTTATCATACTGATGATTTCTGGGGGTGGTGGGAGAGGCAAGTGCTCGCTTTTGAGCAGTTTCCATATGCTAGATTGGATTTCCGTCATGATCCAAAACTGGTGCTTCCTCCAGGTGGAGCCTGGGGAGATATTGGTATGTTTAATTTTTCTTGGAGAATTATTTAATTTCAAACTTTTCAAGTATTTGATTTTTATAAATTAATTTTGAAGTGCTAAACAAGTGTCATATGCAGATCTTCGGCCTGTCCATCCCGAGGGACATCCTACCATCTTTGTGAGGCCAGCTGATATTACCACAACAGATGCTATGTTGGGGACCATAGAGAGAAAAGTGAGTCGGTTGACTCATGAATTTCCTGCATGCCGTATGGATCAGATACCTATTGATATGCAGGAAGATGTAGTTGGGGTGCCCCCAGCATGGCTTAGGGTGATGCAGAAGATAGCTAGGCTAGTCATATGCTATCGCAATGTAGTAGATGATGATGAGGTCCCTCCTTCTCCATAGGAGAGGGATACATTCTATGTATATATTTTTTAGGCTACTATGCCCAGTTTTGTACTTTTATGACATGAATTGATAGACTTGTGATCCAAAACTCATACATTTTTTAATATAGTATCGGCTATATATAGTATCGGTTATTTACATATGTATGTGTTTGAATTTTATGTGTGCAATGTTGTTTATGAAAGTGTATGATACAAATGCCAGTCTAACACATAGTTTGCTAATGAATCAGCTAATGCATTTAAATTTCTTGGAATGTGTTCATATATAATAGAATCAAACTGTCTTTCCAATAGTCTAACTCGTAGAAACTGATGTAGCAATCCAGGATCTCTAATTTGGTAGACACCTGTTAACTGAAATACAATTAATTGTGAGTCAAGTCTTACCTCCAAATGTGAAATTCCATGACTGAGAGAATCTTGGATAAGTTCTATAACTACACTGTATCCAGCCACATTATTCGTGGCAGGACCCAAACAAACCCCCCCCCCCCGAAGAGACAAGTTGGCCAGCGGGTGAGTAAATGACCCAAGCTGCTACAGCCAACTGACAGGTGTGGTGACTGGCGCCATCAACAAATCCTAAGAAATGTTCGGTTGACATCTGGCACACGAAACGAAAAACACACATAAGATTAACTAACAAGCATAACAAAAACTAGCTTTATAAAAATATACAACTATGTTACAAGAAAAAGTACGTCAGCCTAAGCGTAGTACTTCTTCAGGTAGAGCCCATTTCTAGGCTCGGCCAGCTTATTACCTTCGTAATCTATCAATTCATAGGCACCTTTCTTCAGTACTTTGGAAATTATAAAAGGTTCGAGCCACCTGGATTTGAATTTGCCAGGTCCTAGGGGTTCTTTGTCTTGATCCCAAACTAGGACCAAGTCTCCTTCAATGAAAACCCTAGGTTTGACAGATTTGTCGTACTGTCCTTTAACTCATTTTTTGTGGACCTCATTTGTTGTGAGTGCGTCACGACGTTGTTCATCTAGATGTTCTAAGTGTAACAAACGTTGTTCTAGTATTGAAGTATCTGGTAGTAACTGAATTGCTAGCTTTAGCGAAGGAATCTCGCATTCAATCGGTACGACTGCTTCTATCCCATGCACAAGTTGGAAGGGAGAGAATCCGGCAGCAGTCTTAACGTTGGCTCGGTAAGCCCAAAGAGCCGGGTACAGCATGATTTGCCAGTTATTTCGACTGGCATTAATAGTTCTCTGCAATATAACCTTTAAATTTTTGTTCACTGCTTCGACTTGTCCATTCTCCTGTGGATAGTATGAAGATGAATGTTCTTGTCGAAAACCAAGCATTGTATACAACTCGTTCATCATCCTATTTTGGAAATGACTGCCATGATCAGTCACTATCTCTTTAGGTATGCCAAACCGTGCAATAATTTGATTAAACATGAAATAAGCGACAGTTTCTTCATCTGCCTTAACAGTAGGCATTGCCTCCGCCCACTTAGTAAAGTAGTCAACATAAACGATGATGTAATGATGTCCTCTAGACGAAATTGGAGTGCAAGTCATGTAATCAACCCCGCATTTTGTGAAGGGACCTACTGTAATCACAGGATGAAGAGGTGCTGGGTGTGCCCTCATTTTCTTAGTGAAAAACTGACATGGACGACAGGGTTTCACCGGTTCCACACAATCTTTAAAGCTCGTGGGCCAAAAATATCCGGCAAGTAGTATCTTCTGAGTTATTTCCAACCCGAAAAGATGTTCCCCACAAGCTCCATTGTGGGCATCATTTAATACTGCCTCGGCTTCTTCTCGAGTTAAGCAACGTCGTAAAATGGAATCTACCCCATGTCGATATAAAGTATCTGAGATGATAGGGTAGTTCTTCGCATGGCTTTTGAGCTTGCGTCGCTCTTCTCGAGAAAAAGCAGTAGGACACCTCAAAGTCTGGTGATATACTAAGATATCCCTGTACCATGGGTCAGAGGAAGCAATGAGGAAGATATGTTCATCTGGGAATGATGATTCTTCCTCAACGTATTCTAGGTCACTTGGAAACTCTGAGATTAACTCAGCGAACACTAGTGATTTCTTCGACTTGGCCGATTGGAAGACCAAATCGAACTCTTGTAGGATTACAATCCATTTATTATATTTCCCACCGATGATTCGTCGGGTGAGAACATACTGGAAAGGATTGACTTTTGCTATCACAGTAGTAGTTCATAAAAGTATATAGTGATGAAGCCTCTGTACCGCATAGACCGTGGCAAGTGCTAACTTCTCAACGTGCGAATATTTAACCTCAGGGGCTATCAATGCACGAGAAAGATAGTAGACAACATGCTCTTGGAGTGTATCATCTTCCTAAACCGAAACTATATCAATTGTATTAAGAGACACTGCCAGATATAAATGAAAATCTTTTGCGTAGTCTGGTGAGCTCAACAAGGGTGCTGAAAGAAGTGCCTTTTTTAAGGCTTCAAAGGATGCTTGAGCAGCCTCGTCCCACACAAAGTAGGAGTCTTGTTTGAGTATCCTCATAAAACCTTTAGCAATTTTAGCATAGTTTATGATGAATCGCCGTAAGAAATTAGACATGCCTTGCAGACTTTGGAGTTGTTGCAAGGTGCGAGGAGGAGGCAGATTTACAATCGCCTCTACTTTAAGCGGGTCGACCATTATGCCTCGACTGGAGACAATGAATCCCAGTAGATGTCCTGATTCGACACAGAACACACATTTATTAGGATTCAAACCAATCTTATATTGTCTGCATGTTTCAAACATCTGTCTAAGATGAGCTGGATGATCCCGTCTCTTTCGAGATCGTGCTGGGAGATCATCCAAGTAAGGTTCTACTATGTGTTTGATATCATGAAAAGTGAAATTCATCGCACGCTGGAAGGTAGCTCCAACATTCTTCAAGCCAAATGGCATCTTCCGGTAAGTGAAGGTCCCCCACAGGAAAATGAAAGCTATTTTATGCTAGTCCTTGGGTTTGATTTCTATTTGATTGTATCCCGAAAAACCGTCCATGAAAGAGAGCATCTCATGTTCCGCACAAGCATCTATGATTTAATCGATAAACGATGTAGGATAGTTATATTTCGGACAAGCTTTGTTCAAATCCTAGAAGTCAGTATAGACTCTAATGGTACCTTGCTTCTTATCAACCGGAACGGGGATTGAAACCCATTCCGTCATGTCAATCAGATAGATGAAACCGGCTTTAAGCAACTTTTCAACCTCCACCTTGATGGCAGCTGCTTTTCTAGGGTTCACGGGGTGGAGCTTTTGTCTCACAAGTTTTGCATTAGGGTATGTCGTGATGACATGCTCCACAATGGCTGGGTCTATACCTATCATCTCCTCATATGACCAGGAAAAAATGTCGTGGAATTCTTTAAAAAGTTTTGTATACAGAGCGATCTCTTCTGGAGAATAGTCTGCACCAATAAAAATGTTTTCCACGACCGCAGGTTTGGTGGAAATGTTGATCGGAATTGTTCTCGATATATTAGCCATATTTCCCTCAGCATAAACAGCTCTCGAAGTAGAAGGAAAAGATGACAAATCAACCAATACACCGGGTCTCACGGGGAATTCCCCTCTCTCAATCCTGTCTAGATCTGGAAGCATGTAGGACCTGTGATGCATATGTTCCCACGGTTGGTCCAGTCCCATCATGACTTCTAAGATGGCTTCATCAGATGGAAAAACCGTATCTAAACAATCGAACGAGTGAGTGGAATTCAGTGACCATGCCGTAGCATAGTCCATATCTGACTCGGCAGAGACTGGCGGAGTCATGATATGTTCCATCGCAGTATGTTGTGTTTCCATATAGGCCACTTCTGCATTGGATGGAGGCACAAAAGGTTCTGATGTAGTAGGAAGGATCCAAGGATCAGTTCTTAAACCAACCGTGAATGTTTCGGTAGAAGTACCCACATCAGAACGCATAAAAAGAACATGGGAGGGGAGGTCGAAAGTGCCTATTAACAACCCATACAATCCTGCTCCTAAACTCTCATTAACCGGGGCGGTTTGATCAACTAAGTGAATTGTGGTCTCTGAAGAAGTCTGGTTGTTTCTCTGAGTGAAAGAAAGTTGATCGACTGTAACTACCTTACCTTCAAATGGGAAAATAACAACTCGAAAAATTGCCGATGCAATGGCTCGCATGGCATATGTCTAGCTCCTACCTAATAACATATTGTAATCAAGCGGAGCATCCATAACTTCTACTTCTACAGCAACTGTCTTACCGGCCAATGTGACATCAAATGATGGAAAAACGCCATGTGGATGGAAAGTCCTACCATCAATTGCAGTAAGTAGTGTGTTAAAAGGGGCTAACTCGGGGGAACCCAAAGCTTTCCAACAGGAAATTGACATTATGCAGGTCGATGCGCCCTCATCTACGACAGCTCATCTGATGGTCATTGGGCCATAGACGACTTCAATCTGAAGAGCAATGTGGTAGGGAAATCGGTATTTTATATCAATCATATCAAATCGCGCAGACATGTTAGAGGATTCCATACTTCCAATAGCTGCGAGAAGTGCATTCCATTGTAAAGGACAACTTTGCAAGACTTCTAAGGTAGACATGGCACAAGGGGTTTGGGCTAAATCTTCAACCACGTTGTTGTTGGAGGCGGCCCGAGTGTTGGGATTGTGTGATGCCCGTTTCAAGACACCTTTCGGGATCTTGGGCATATGGTCCACAGGTATGTGGAGTGGAGTGGAGGATTCTGGAATCTCTTTATCCTTTTTCTGTGCGTCTGGGGTATAATTCCTGGCTCTCGTTTGTAAGAGTGCATCTGAATTAACCATGTTAATAAAAGTTTGATCAGCCGTAGCATGTGTAGTGCCCCCAGTGTTGGAGGTGCCAGAATTTGAGCTCTACCCCTTAGGGAATGGATCTTTCAGTACGGCAGGCTTCTTTTTTCTTAATAGCTTCTAGGCTTCTTCAAGCAGAGGGCATTGGTGAGTAAGGTGGTCATACTTGCAAAGTTTACAAGGGAACTTAAGCTTCTTTTTATCTTTCTTACCCTCTTCGGCATTCTCTTTTTTGGGCTTCTGATGGTTCCCCTCTCCTTTCTTGCCCTTCTTTTTGTTATTGGGCTGCCGAGGGCCCTTTTGATTGTTCTGAGCCTGGTTGACAAGCTCAGAAGTAGAAGGAGAGGTTGTGACGGAAGAAACATCTGCAGTCGATTGTTTGACAGATAAGGCATGAACCTGTTTGGTCAATGCTTCGAAATCTGCAGAGTCAACTGAACCCATGATGCCGTCAATATGTGGTCCAGGTTTAGGTCTACTCTGTTAGAACAGTAACCACACTTAGTACCATAATCCATAAATTTTAATTATCCATGTGCTTAATTAAACCATGTTTTGGATTAAGTGACTATAGTTGGTCAAAAACCCACTTTGAGAGTGTTCACACCCACTTCTGAGCAAACCAGTTCACCCAGCCTCCAGTTTTGTCCACAAGTGCGCCCTCATTTATTGCTGGTGCGCCCTCTCTCCTTGTTTTGGGGAATTTAGTTGACCAAGGGCGCTAGGGTGGATTTTTTCCCACTTTTGGCTAGATTTGGAGCATTTAATGCTCCCTTGGGCCCCCAAACCTCCTCTATTTGCTCACCCACGCCTGCCTTGAGCTAATTAATGACTCAGCATGCTTCAGCCACCTCCACACCAGAATTCGTAGCTGTTTGGGGTGATTGGGATTGAGTTGGACCCACCTAGGGGGGATTGAGGCCAATTTGGCATTGATGACTTGTACACTCAGCTTGAGCCACCTAATGCTCTCGATTTTCTCATGGATGTAATAAAAACCTGTTACTAACATTTTCACATGTTAGACAGTCAGTTAATCAAAGATTTGAGCATACATTGTGTGTAAATTTATCTCTTCTTTCAAATTTTTCCACTGTAATTGCAAATTAATTCGATTTTGTGAGGTTCTCCATAGCTCCTCGATCTTCTGTGATCAAAATACTCACATGGTATCAGAGCCATCGTGGAGTTAGTGAGTTGCAGGCCAACATTGAGCGTTGAACTGCATTCTAGAGAGGATTTCCAGACAAAAATTGAGTGTTTTTTGCAGGTGTTTCAGTAGTTTTCTCACCATCAACGCAGCAGTCATGGAAGCAAACCAAATGTTGCTCACACCCTTCAATTTTTTCGATTGGAAGGCTGAGATGGTCATCAAGCTGAGATCTAAGGGTCTCTATAGAGTGACCATGGGCACAGAAGTGGAGCCAAATTCTGCTGTGGAGAAAGCAAAGTACTACAATCGACTTGATGAAGCTTATGGATTGCTATGCCTGAGCATTTCAAGGGAACTCTTGTTTCATACAGACAGTTTGACAACTCCCAATGAAGTATGGGTGAAGCTAGAATCACTCTTTGGGAAAACTGATGAACTGAGAGGCCACCAGCTTGAAAACGAGCTCATTAGCTTGAGCCCAGCGCATTTTGAAACCATCCAGGAGTTCTTCACGAAATTCAAGTCACTGGTGCTTCAACTGCAACAATGTGGAATTGTTAAGAAGGAGGAACAACTGATTCTGTCCATCCTTTCGAAGCTAGGCCCAGAGTTTTCAGTATTTGTTAGCACATTTCACTCAGCCAAAATGACCCTTCGAAATTGGCAAATGCCATCACTAGCTACCTTCATGGAGTGTCTCACTCAGGAGCAGGATAAACTAGTTCAGATGGGCACCATAAAATCAAAGGACCAAGCATTGGCAATGGGTGTTTCAAATGCAAGCAAAGGAAAGCAGAAAGCCAAGAATTCGAAGCAGCAAGAGAAGAGGAAGTTTGACAAGACCAAGTCTGC
Source organism: Larix kaempferi (assembly GCA_027924585.1). Lineage (NCBI taxonomy): Eukaryota > Viridiplantae > Streptophyta > Pinopsida > Pinales > Pinaceae > Larix > Larix kaempferi. The sequence continues at coordinate 4,165,852 of BSBM01000110.1, forward strand.
AGATGGGGGTTCGAATCTGTCAAAGGAGAAGGACAAGAAGGGAAAGGAAAAGACCAAATGCACCTATTGTCATAGGGGATGGCATCCAGAGAGCTCATGTATGAAGAAAACCATTGACTCAATGGCGCAGCTGCTGGAGAAGAACAACATCCCAGTCCCTGAGGGCGCAAGGAAGAAAGAGAGCACCTCAAACCCTGACAATAAGGAGAAGTGTCATGCTTTGGTAGCAGGTACTTCGAATCCCTCTTCCTTCATCATTGATTCAGGAGCTTCCAGACATATGGTTTCATCCAGAGAGCTCTTCTCCTCTTTGCATTCGAATGGTGGCCCAACAGTTCGAATGGGAGATGATTCAGAACTCCAAACCAAGGGGATTGGAAGGATTGACATGGAGCATGGCTATTTCAGTGATGTGCTCTATGTACCTTCATTGGCTGCAAATTTGCTATCAGTCTATCAAATGACTCATACAGGAGAAGCCAAGAGAGTGACATTCACTCCAGATTTGGTAGAAATCTCAGAAATTTCCTCAAATCAAGTTGTGGCAGTGGGGTATGCAGATCATGATGAGAGAATGTACAAATTCTCAAATTTCATTCCAAATTCTAGTGACCATGCTCTTGTCTCTCATGCCAACGAGACCTCCAAGTTGTGGCATGAAAGATTTGGCCACATGAACTACAAATATCTCCAGCAATTGCACAGGGACGAGATGGTGGAAGGGCTTCCAGAAATCAGATCATCGAATGGTGCATGCATTGGGTGTGTAGTTGGAAAGCATCCTGAGCGCAGCTATGAGAAGGGAATGGCAAGGAGAGCCACTCAACCACTTGGATTGGTACATTCAGACCTCATTGGTCCTCTTCCCACTCCATCATATGGTGGATCAAGGTATGTACTTACATTCATAGATGACTACTCTCGATTCTGCTGGGTTTACTTCCTTAAATTGAAGTCAGAAGTGTTTGAGAAACTGAAGATTTGGAAAGCCCTAGTGGAGAACCATAGTGGTCATAAGATAAAGATCCTTAGGACTGATAATGGAAAGGAATATGTGAATAACAACATTCAGCACCTTTGTGAGGAATGTGGCATCCAAATGCAACATTCAATCCCCTACACACCTCAGCAAAATGGTGTGGCAGAGAGGAAGAATAGATCTCTCAAGGAGATGGCTACTTGCATGATTGAAGCTAGGGATCTAAGCCCTAAGCTATGGGCTGAAGCCATCAATTGTGCTGCTCATATTCAGAACAGAGCCTTTCACAAATCAGTCAAAGGAAAAACCCCCTATGAGGCATGGTTTGGCCAAAAACCAAATGTGTCAAATTTCAGGATTTTTGGGTCTAGAGCATGGGCTCGAATTCCATCAGAAAAGAGGAAGGCTTTGGAGCCACAGAGTAGGGAATGTATCATGGTTGGATATGGTGAGGACACAAAGGGCTACAAGCTCTTTGACACATCCACACTTAAAACTTTCATTGAGAGAAGTGTGCAATTCGAAGAAGAACCAATTCCAGATTTTGAGCTTGCACCGGGGGAAAGCTCCTCTCCTCCACACCTCAATGAGGTTAGTGATGATTCTTCCTCTGATTTTTCTGATATTGCTGAAGATGACATAGCTGAAGATGACATTGCTGTACATGAGTCACCATCAAGGCCCAAGTGGGCTGAAAAAATCATAGAAGCTGCAGGTGAATTGGCAGGCAATCCCCAAGAGCCTAGGAAGACTAGATCCCAAACAATCAATGCTTCATTTGCAAATGAGAGTGAGCTTGCTGATCACTGTTATATGATGATTGGATCTGATCCAACATCATATCAGGAAGCTCATCATGATCCAAGGTGGAGGGCATCAATGCAAGAAGAATTCCAATCTCTCCAAGAGAACAAAACATGGGATTTGGTGCCTCTTCCTCCCAAGAGGAAACTAGTGCAATGTAAGTGGATTTTTCGAACCAAACCTGTTGCTGATGGTTCTGATCTGAAGTATAAGGCTAGTTTAGTGGCTAAGGGCTACTCACAAATCCATGGTGTGGATTATACAGAGACCTTTGCACCGGTTGCAAAGATGGACTCAATTAGACTAGCTCTAGCCATGGCAGCTAGTAAAGGTTGGGAAGTTCACCACATGGATGTCAAAAGTGCATTCTTGCATGGTGAGCTACAGGAAGAGATATATATGCAGCAGCCTGAAGGATTCCAAGAGGATCCCACACTTGTATGCAGGTTGAAGAAGTCACTCTATGGACTCAAGCAAGCCCCCAGGGCTTGGTATGCCAAAATGGATGCTTTTTTGCTCTCAATTGGTTTCTGTCGATGCAAGTCTGATCCAAATGTTTATTTGCAGCATTGTGATGGTAATTTGCAGGTCATTGTACTGTATGTTGATGATCTCTTAATTACAGGGAGCTGCACCAAACAAATTGGCTCAATTAAAGCTTCTTTGCACAGTGAATTTGCCATGAGCGACCTAGGATTGCTAAGGCAATTTTTGGGTTTGGAAATTGAGCAATCTGAGAGAGGTATTTTGCTGAGTCAATCTAAGTATGCTTCAGACCTGTTATTCAAGTTCAAAATGGCTGAATGTAAGGCAGCCAAGTGCCCATTCCTTTCAGGCATAAAACTAGGTGAATTTGAAGACTCTCCGGTGGTGGATTGCACACTCTATAGGAAGCTAGTTGGAAGTTTGCTGTACCTTACACATACAAGACCTGATTTGTCTTATGCTGTAAGTGCTGTAGCAAGGTATATGCAGCAGCCACATGAGATCCATTGGAAGGCAGCCAAAAGAATCCTTCATTATGTCCAAGGAACTAAGAGCTTCGGGGTACACTATGCAGCTGGTTCTTCACTTCAACTAGCTGGATTTTCTGATTCCGATTGGGCGGGAGATCCCATCGATAGAAAGTCCACTTCAGGTTTTGTGTTTATGTTTGCTGAAGGTCCTATTTGCTGGTCAAGTAAGAAACAGCATACAATTTCTCTTTCATCAGCAGAGGCCGAGTACAGGGCAGCAGTGAACGCAGCCACACAGTGTGTTTGGTTGCAAGGCATTCTTCGGGAGTTTGGTGTTGCTATTGATTCTCCAACCAATATTTGGGTGGATAATCAAAGTGCCATCAAGATATCTACTGATCCAGTACAGAGGCAAAGAACAAAGCACATTGAGATCCACATGCATTACATTCGGGGCTTGGTGCATGACAGGGTGATTTCATTGCAGTATTGCCCATCCACCGAGCAAACTGCTGATATTTTCACCAAGTGCTTTACAGAGAAGACCTTCACTTACTTGAGATCTTTGCTTGGAGTGAGTGATGGATGGTGATTGCTGCAATTTAATTGCAGGTTCAGCCCCATGTCCATTTTTGAGGGAAGTTTTTATCCCATGAGGTTTTACTTCTTTTCCTCGGTTCATATGGACAAATAAAATTTCTGTTTGTATTGAGGTGACTTGAGCCTTTGTTGCCAAGGCCTCCCACTTATCTTTCATGAGATGTACAAAGTTATGGTTAAGGGGGGGTGTTAGAACAGTAACCACACTTAGTACCATAATCCATAAATTTTAATTATCCATGTGCTTAATTAAACCATGTTTTGGATTAAGTGACTATAGTTGGTCAAAAACCCACTTTGAGAGTGTTCACACCCACTTCTGAGCAAACCAGTTCACCCAGCCTCCAGTTTTGTCCACAAGTGCGCCCTCATTTATTGCTGGTGCGCCCTCTCTCCTTGTTTTGGGGAATTTAGTTGACCAAGGGCGCTAGGGTGGATTTTTGCCCACTTTTGGCTAGATTTGGAGCATTTAATGCTCCCTTGGGCCCCCAAACCTCCTCTATTTGCTCACCCACGCCTGCCTTGAGCTAATTAATGACTCAGCATGCTTCAGCCACCTCCACACCAGAATTCGTAGCTGTTTGGGGTGATTGGGATTGAGTTGGACCCACCTAGGGGGGATTGAGGCCAATTTGGCATTGATGACTTGTACACTCAGCTTGAGCCACCTAATGCTCTCGATTTTCTCATGGATGTAATAAAAACCTGTTACTAACATTTTCACATGTTAGACAGTCAGTTAATCAAAGATTTGAGCATACATTGTGTGTAAATTTATCTCTTCTTTCAAATTTTTCCACTGTAATTGCAAATTAATTCGATTTTGTGAGGTTCTCCATAGCTCCTCGATCTTCTGTGATCAAAATACTCACATACTCAGATCAGTATTCGATTGTGGTCCATCAGGTATGATCTCATACAGTAACCCGGATTGTGCATAAATGAGATCTAACTGCTGGGTCCGTAGGATGGCTTCTTCCTCGTTAGAAACTCCAGACGTAGCTACTTCCTTAGAAATGTAAGGAAGGAGTGATTTCAAATACTGCTCAAGAAGGAATTCTGGAGGTATGTTGGCCTTAATGAGCCTCTTCCATCTTCGCCACTACTGAATGTGATGAGATAAATGAGTGGCTTTATTTTTCCTAAATGTAGACAAAAGGTCTGTTCCGGCATCATACCGAACAGGAAGCTGGAATTGATTCAAAAAGACAGTCGCGAGATCCTCAAAATTAAAGAATGTAGCTGTAGGTAACTCAATGTACCATTTGGCTGCAACACCAGTTAAAGTCCTTTTGAACAGTCTCAATCTAATGGAATCTTCATTTAATGAGTTCGAGGAACACCATAAATGGAAAGTAGTGACATGGTCACCAGGGTCTTCACCTGTTTTTCCTTTGAACTTTGGAATGTCCGAAGGTAACTTGGTAGGAACTAGTGGCCATGTAGCATTATGATACACTAGATCGTTGGTCAGTTTGGAAAGATCTGGCAAATTTAAAGTTGCCAGAAATGGTAAACAAGGCCGGTAAGACGATACTTGGTAAGCTGGGGTCGAAAAAGGGGAACTACCTATAGTTTGACCCGTGAACTGCTATTAGGGGTTGCACCCAGCCGTCTGCTGGTAGGGGTTGCCCCCAACCATCTGTTGGTAAGGGTTTTCCCTGGCCATCTGCTGATAGGGGTTTCCACCTACCATCTCTTGATAGGGGTTGCCCCCAGCTACTTGTTGGTAGGGGTTGCCCCCTGCCATCTGTTGTTGCACGAAAGTATTATTGAAATTTCCCCACCCATATGAACGTGAATTGGTGCTCTGTGGGTTCATCCACTGTGGCTGGGTGTTAGCCCCGCCATATTGTCGGTTAAAAATATTACCCCTTCCCCCTGAAAATAAGGAAAAAGGGACGTTACCTGTAGGAATATTACATTGATTCATGTTGGGACCTGCAAAGGTATGGAAACCAGTGGTAGCTGACGTAGACGGTGCGGTCATGGTACTCATGACAGGCACAGTTGCAGAAGCACTTGGCCCTACAGCGGGTGTGGAAATCCAAGTACTGGGTATATGATATAACGGTTGAAACGCAGGAGGTGGCACTAAATTGGCTGTACTACTAGGTCCAATAGTAGGTGTAGAGGTAGATGCCATAGTTGTTGAACTTGGCATACCTAACGTACCAGTATTAAAACTGAAAGATGGAGTGGACACAGAGGTTGTCTGTGCCGAACTCGGTGTAGCAGTAAAAGGAGGATTTACTGTGTTAGTGTTCATACCTATGGTGGGATTTTGTGGAACTCCCTGTTCACCTCCTAAAGTAGACATCAAATGTCCAGGTAAGAATTTGTATGCATTGTAATCGAGCTGCTGGAAACCAACAGGTAACAGAAGCGGATTTCTAGGATTGGTCAGAGGAGGATTAAAAGGAGTGTTATACTCCGCAGAAGTAAGATCTTCAATCTCAACTGAACTAAAATGTCGTTGATCTGGAGTACCTAGTTGTGGTTCCTCAGGAACCTCTATTTTAGGGTTTTCTATTACTATTTGTTGTTCTTCAGAAAACTCAATTTCAAGTGGTAGTTCCTGAGGAATTCCTATTTCAGGATTTTCCGTTGTAAAAATTTCCTCAGGAAATTCTGTTTCAGGAATGGTTTCTGAAGAAACACTGGGGTTTATCCACTGTCGTCTAGCTGGCGGTAAAGGTTATGTTCTAAGTGGCGGAAGGTTTTGAAGCCTTCTCGATCTATGAAGTTCTTGGTTCTCCGTGATTATATAAATAAAAACTAGAAAACCTAGTGGCCACTACGACTAGGGGGAAAACAACATGCCAACTAAAAATTCCTAAGTATGCAAACCAAGCAAACGAGATGCCTTCTGGAGAAGTGTCTGGGATGATGAGGGCCTAGAATAGATCAACGAAGGATGAAGAACAGTTACCCGGGGTCCACAATACAATGACTAAGGGTGCAAGTGCTGGAATCACCCAATCGCCCTCCCAAAGACCTGGAAGGGATTTCCTCCCACGTCTGTCCTAGGTACAACAGATATACCCTCCGCTGTCACCTTTGTATGAACCTGAGGTCAGATACTAAGGATACCACAACACTGAAAACTCCTGGGGGAACAGTCTCTGGTCGAATCAGAAGGCGTGGGCAGGGTAACTGAGCCCGAAACTCAAAAGAGTCCCCAAATGCGATCCAATCCTGGTATATGCTCGAAACATAAAGTAGTTGGAGTATTCCCAACAATCTGATCTCACGAGACCTACTGCATAGATCCCAGGCAAGCTTTGAGTGAAATGTATTTACCTGTGATAGTCGAACTACGATTTTTGCGTAATGTGTGATCTTGAGTGGTTTAAGGTGATTTAAACTCAAGATCCTAACCAAGACTAGTTGGTGTAGTGTATCCCTAAAAAAGAAAAAATGTTTCTATTTGATTTTATTAAAGATTATTAGGGCTATTATTACTCAAAAGGTAGTGCGTTTGTGTGGCGCGATTGTAAAAGAAAAGCAAAAGTGCATAAATTCTAACTTTCGACAACAAAACTCTTTTTATTTTTTCATTTAAATTTTTTTTCCAAACTAAAAAAAAAATTGAGCAAATCTACTTAGATTCTTTTTTTGTTTTCTTTTGAAATTGTACACAAAATGACCTATGCTATCTTGTAACAAATATAAGCCTTATTAAATCGTAAGCTACCAAATTTTTTGCTTTTTCTGTTATTATAAACGAGAAAGAACTATAAACATGGAAAGCAAATAAGACTTCTGTGCAATGTGTAAGTATGGCTAAAAATGGTTCCTAAGCTTACAGCTGTCAAGGAACTAGCTCAACAAAGACTTGTCCTACAGGTTTTTTGCAAAAGAAAAAGCCTCTATACTCGGAAACAAAGTGGGGAGAAAAAAATAGGAGAAGGATACTTAAAACTGGGAATCCAACACAAGAGGACTGACCCAAAGCATCAAACCCTAACAAGACCACTATGCCAAGCAAAAGTAGGAAAGCAAGCTACCAACCACCTTACTAATACAAGGATTGAGAAATGAATCAGCCTAAAACACTTTAAACACACTTGAAACCAGAAAAGACAACAAGTCACAGAAGGTTGGAAATCAACAAGTTCGGAAGACACTGTAAAGGCTCCAAAACAGACCAAACCCTAAAACCAAGGATAAGATAGGTAAGGAGCAAAAAAATGTTGCTACAAATAGGGAATGCAAAAGTATGCAGGTTTGTAAATCAGCGACATACAGTGAGGGTAAAAATAAGCGGAATTGTTCACCACAGAACAAAACCTAGTCCTCCAAAAGAGTTATAAATAGTCCAAACATTCCATAGGTAATCAAGTGATCTAAAGATGGTAAAAAGACTCAAAGAAAGGTTCTATGACTTAAAGAAAAGTTATAAAACTCAAATACCAGTCAAGGAGATCTAACAACAAAGTCAGAAGACCACCAAAAAGGCTAAAACTCAAACAGACCACTAACAGAAGGCTACAAAAAATATACCCTACTGTGCAGTAGGGAAACTAGCGCTCCTGAAGAGATGGGCACTACTATATGTATAACAAAGTAGCGTATGGGTGCTACTGTATGTATAACAAAGTAGCGCTTAGGTCTTAAAAGTTAAAAACTAACTTTTGAAAAGATGCAAAAAGACTGATTGAAGCAGAGAAAAACAAGCATGGGGTACCTATAGGGTTTCTCAGCACATAAAAGGAGTTGAAACAGTTCTGGGAAGACAAACAAGAAAAGGTTTCCCATATAAAAAACACAACTTTCCCCAGTGGATTCGCCAGTATGTTGGCGGGAAAAACTACCCTATAGTAAGCAAACTTATACTATCAACTGAAAGGGGATGACAGGTAAGTGTATTAACTGCACTACAGAGATGTTGATGAAAGGAAATAGGTTATAGGCCTTGAGAACATACCTTTCGAATGATGTTCGATCCTAGCTTTTATTTGATCTTGCGCTCGATCCTCAAATCCACTTCCCGTTCATTAAACCTGCAATACAAGTACCTTTCTGAGCGTATTTTGGATAATATATAATGATGAAAAAGACAAAGCAATTTAAACATTCAATATTAACCAAAACAGATCTAAACAAGTATATCACTTCAATACATACTTAATTTGGGACAAGAAAGATGCTTCAACCTTTTATTCTCAAATGCAAATTGATGTTACAAAATATACCTCACTTTGTGACATGCTCCTGCAACTTGATCCTGGGGTCTTGCTCTTCTCTGGCTTGGATATCTTCCAGCATAAACTCCTCTAATCCAAACTTATCTTTAAAAGTCTCTTAATAACATTCATGTCTCTAACCCCTCTCTTTATTCTTCCCTGTATTTATAGGACCAGAGAAGCAGTTCAGGTCGAGAGATGGTTATGGAGGAAGTTGGGGAATTTGGGAAACCAACTCCAACTAACCCTCTTCGTAAAATTAATTAATTTTTAATCATCTTTTGAGATATACGCTACTATTGTTCAGTGAAGTAGCATTCAGGGCACTACTATAGTGCTTGTGAACTAGCGCTCATCATTTTTTAAATGTTGAGCACTACTCTTCTAAAGAGGAGTAGCGCTCATAAGGCTTGAGTGCTTCTATTACACACTGGAGTAGGGTACATGCACTAGTCTATTGAAGTAGAGTAGCGCTCATATCTCAGAATGACATTTTTAGGGTTTTTCAGTGTTGTCAGGAAGTGGAGTAAGTCAAAGTCTCATCTAGGGTCAACATGCTCCTCCATCCAAGTTGTCCTTTTGTGTGATCAACAGCTCAAGGTGATCACGGACGGAGAGGTGTAGGTTTGACCTATAACAATAGGGCATACAAAAGATGCATTTCTTTAAGTTCAATGAAATCTGATGTTGTGTGCACGTAGCTAACACCATTCTAAGATTCTCAAAATGGTTTTTCAGCAACCCAAAGATAGTCCAATCATCAAAATAAACCTCTAATAACTTATGGATAAAGTCGTTAAATGTAGCCACCACAACTCTGGAAAATATGGTTGGTTCATTCTTCATCCCAAAAGGCATAATTGTATACTGGTATGACCCCCATTCAGTAGAAAATGTAGTCTTATGCCTGTCTACTGGATCAATTCTGATCTGATGGTAACCAAAAAATCCATTAGTAAATGAGTAGGCCTCATTTCCTCCCACATTGTCTAATACTTCATCTGGAAACGAAGTAGGAAATGGGTCATGCAGCAAAGCATCATTCATCTTCCTTAGATATACGCAGATCTTGATTTCTCCTTTGGTCTTCTTGTCTTAGATAACCATCAGACTTATCCACTTTGACTCTTCGATGGGCTCGATGATCCCTGCAACTAGCATCTTATCAATCTCTGCCTTAACTCTTCCTTTATATCTGGGGTTCAATCTATAAGGCCTTTTCTTTACGGGCTTCGTGCCTGGCTTTAGAGGTATTTTCATAACTCCCAAGTCTCCCAAAATTCCTTTCATTTCCGTGAACTTAGCTCGAAACAAATCCCGATACTCATGCAAAAGGTCTGCGATCTGTGCAATAGTCGCATCATCCCAGTAGTCTCCAATGGATGCAAAATTCCGTTCTTCACTTGTGCCAATGTTCATTTTTCTTGTCTTAACAGGTCCACTCATATCTGGAATTTCCAATGGAGGTCCCTCTACATTGCGTGCTCCTTTGGATTCAGGTATATTGATGTTGCGTGGATCCTCCTCATCGCTTTCTTCTTGTTCTTCTTCATTTTCAGCAAGATTATAGAATTCAAAGGGATTGTCTATTTCTCTTGTCCATTCTGGCTATAGGTTCAAAGGTACCTTTACATATTCAAATATATATTCTTTAAGGACCTTGAATGCCTCGTTTATACTTGGGAATTCCTCTCTGAATATCCTTTCTTTGATGATCTGCAAAGCCTCATTTATGTTTGGGATTTCATCTTCAAAGATGAAGGTTCTCTAGAAGTTCACAGCTAACATAGACCAATCTGTGGTGCCTCTATGAAGTTCGATGTCCATGTACCATCTAGTTGGAATCTAGTCCAATGTGTGCACAAATAGATGAATCCATTCTGCCTGTGGCCTCTTTTTCCATGCTTCTAAACAGATCTCTACGTCATCCCTTCGACTTGTCTGACCATTATACTTTACCATGGTCAACGCAGTGTTTTCCATGAATCTGATTTGCATCATATGTCTACATTGATCCCATGTGGTCAAAGTCTTCTTATGCATGACCCACCATCTTGCAGGTGTAGCGCGCAGTGCCATGTCTAGTGCTGGTATGCGATGTTCAACTGCAACTGATACAATATATTCTTGAATAAATGAATAAACATTAGTTGAACAATCATAAGTGGAGATTGGACTTACCTCAGTTCCAATCCGGCGCAGTGACTTTGTGATCTGCGAGCATCTTCTTGCAGATACTTCATGCATACGACTTTGCCAATTTTCCAGTCCTGCGTTAGAGTCTGATACGCAAGAACTATCACATATCCAACTAAGTGATCCATCCGCAATAGTTTTAATGTAGTCATCTTGATTCGCAGTCATCTTCTAAATGCAATCAAGATCCTATGCTCTTGATTCTTCCTGAATCGGCTCACTATATCTTTCTCCTTGTGAAGGGTCCGATGGTGTTATGACCCTAATATCCTACCCTTCAAAGATCATCTTCTTGGTCTTCAGATTTATGATGGAGAGGTTATCCATCACCCAATATATACCCAATAGTGATGGATAAGGATGACTATCATCCACAATCTCGATAACCTCTAAGTCTGCATGACTTTGCACTCCATCAATGTCAACAATAATATTGGCTAGTCTCCCAAAAGGTATGACTTTTTGCTGGTTGGCCAATATCAACTGTATGGGTGACCATAACAACTTTGGTCTCCACATCTACTGCCATGTCTACTTAGTCAATACATTTACCTCTGATCCTAGATCAAGGATGATCTCATCCATTTCATAATCTCCTATTTGCGCACTGATCCGCATTTTTCAGCCTGTTCTTTTATGGCTATTGATGTGATGAAATGCGCTCTGGTAGTATCTATCTCACTACATGGTTCATATTGGTTTAATAGTTTTTCTAATTCTACTATAACATCTGCGCTCTTCAATAGTTTCATGTAGCTCCATAGGAACTGCACAACATAAGTGTCTATCTCTGTTGCGGTGCACGTCTTGTCGTAAACTGCTGGCATATCCTCCATATGCGGTGTTTCACTTCCCAACAGGATTCTTGGTGACGTAGGTGATGGCTCTTTCAAGATATCCCTTGCTTCCTCGAAGGATTCTTTGTTCTTCTCGAAATTGAAAACAGGTGTTTTCCCAGTAGATTTTCTAATCCAGACAGCTTCAGTAGGGGTGTGCTTAGTTTCAAAATCTCTGGAAGTGAAAGCTTCTGCTTTCCTATCTCCTATTGCAGCGCCACTTCGCGTCACACCATTAATACTTGGATCCGAAGTCCTTTTCTCTACTACGATCATTTGAACGTTTGGATTAGGTACATCTTCCTTTCTTTTATTATTTCTGCTACTAACACTCGACATGCCTCAATAACATGATCAAAAGATTTGCAGTAATTACAGGTAGTAGACGGATTGGTGCAGTCTCTAGATAAGTGACCTGGATGGCCATAGTTATAAGAGATCATATGGCCTCTTCCTCTTCCTTGTCCCGATACATTATTTTTTCCTCTTCCGTAGAATCCTCCACGGCCTCTGTATGCACCTTGATCATACTGTGCATTATCCTTGTTCTACGGAGTTTCTTCTTGAACTCTGTATAATCCACCATGCATATGCTATATATCTTTCTTTCTTTCCGGCATGAGCTCATATACATGGCAGTTGGAATCATCATGTCCAACTGACTTACAGAAATTGCAATACAAATTTTTAGGTGTTCTTAAAGATTTCTTGATTAAGTAACAATCTTCAGGGCGATGTCCTCTAGTTCTACAGATCTCACACCATGGCCCTTGGTTTTTGTTCAGTGGATTTGGTGCTCCATTATCTAGGTAATCTTGAAATAGGGGACAACAACCCTTGGTGTGTCCTTCTCCCTTACATAATGTACACCATACTTCTGTTATGGTTTCTTTAACTTTTTTAATGTCCTGTAACGGTAATGTCAAGGTAGCTAGCTGATTCTGAATCTAGACCGTTCCAGTGCTAGTCTCTCTTATAGATGAAGCTTCTATTTTCATAGTGATCTCCAGGGATTCTTCCTGTGAAGCCACTTTCTGTCGCATCAACGACAGTCTGATATGGGGCAACAACGCGGCTATAAACCACTCTTGGTGCTGCTGTGGTGCTATGACAAAACTGACCTAGTCTAACAATGTTTTAAACTTTTGGTCAAATTCCCAGACTGTCTCATTGGGATTTTGCTTAATTTCCTTCAATTATGTTATACATTGGGATTCTGACTTTGGCTTCTTGAACTCTCTTAATAGGGAAGCCTTAATCTCTGCTAAGGTTCTATTCTTTCCAACTAAATACTTCATGAACCAGTTCAAGGCTCTATCTATGAATGTAGTAATGAGTTGTGCTTGCTTCACAGCATCATCCTGAACTTGCTTGACACTCCATACGGCTTCACATAGAAACCAATGTTGTTCAAAGTCTTCTAGACCCATTCCTTTGAATATGAGCAGTTTAATATCATCAATCATCCTTCTTCTTGGTGGTACAGGGTTCTGCATAGTGTTCTGAGTGGTGTTAGGGATGGTACTGCGTGGAATGTTCTAAATCAGAATATTCTGAGTCAGAATGGTATGAGTCGGGATGGTCTAAGTACTCACTCTTGCGGTGCTACTAGTATTGACACTCTGAGGATTTGGAATATTAACAACTGGAGGGTTCTGAACTAGTGGACTCATTGAAATGGGTGACGCGGTGTTCACAACCTGTGGATTCTGTGGAGTAATGGGTTGATAGGTGGCTGATGGAGGTGCGGTCTGGATATCATGCTCAGCTTCTAAATCAATGTCTATACGGAGTCCACTCTTCTCGGTATTAAACTTATATCTGTTTCCACTTCTCAAATTGTGTTTATCTTCATTAGAATCACTATATATGCTATTAACCATTACAAATTCAAAAAATTCTAGAGATTCTACTGCATTCTTAAAATGACTTTCTCAGCCAAAATAATTTTAATATATAAACTCAGATTGTTGAGGTACTTACCTATGAAAACTTTGAAAAATTATGCTTCTGCTGCGTTGTAGGACTTCAGCATGTCCACAACAAACTCTATTACAAATATTTCTAGTGTACTGTCAATCCAAAAGTCGACTGCTCTCGAGAGTGGACTACTTACTTCTTTAAGCCTCTAAATAAGCTCCGGAGTCCAATAGGTAGGTGCTCCTTCTTGGAAGCAGTTCTTTCGCTCAGCGAGTCTTCATATCCACTCGTGCTACTCGTTTCCAAAACTTGCCCAGAAAATTTCGTGAATATCCTTCCACATGTACTTGTTTAACCAATCTACGTCGGAGAGATGCGGATGTCTATTCTCTTTTTTGGAAAAATCTCTTTATGTCTTGTCGCACCAATCCTAGATTTCTTTTTTCTTAGGATTCAAAGGTTCTGTACTCATCACCGGTTCTTAGAGCAGCAACAGAACCATTTGTTGGCTGTCTAAACTGTTCTTGAGGTTTTCTATAAAGACCTAGGTCCTGCGCAGTTTGAGGAACCAACAAAACCCCTTTTCATCGGCCCTTTTGGCAACAATTTGCGAACAGGATGAGGTCTCACCCGAGACGAAGTAATGGGGGGGTGTGGAATCAGGTTTAGACAACCAAGTGATGAGTGCTTTGATAAAGCTGGCGAGCAGCGCGCTACAGGACTCACGCTGCAGGCTTCAGACTGCACGAAATCCCCTTCTTCGTGACTAACACTTAGACTATCGTGCATCCAAGGACTGTGCGATTCGAGACGATTCCTCAATGATAGGACAACGCCACAAAAACTATGCTTCCTATTACAAAATTATGCAACTTGATAGATCCTAATCAGTATAATAAGGCACGTTCAACAAGCATAATAGATTAAACCTTGGAACATTATACACTCCATTAACAACAACAATAATATCACTACACACTTCCGGTGCTGCGCTAAGTGTTATCCGACTAGTTCATGCATTCATATAATTGCGAAATACTGGTGCATTCAATGTTCAATTATACATGTGATTACTTAACATATTATTCCCATCATCATCCTCATGGAGAATACATATAAAAGCAAAGCACATAAACTCATAAACAACACTTAACCTTTCATCATTAGTAAATATACAGATCTAAATGCATACATTCAATCACACAACACAAAATTTAACGTGGTTCACCACCAGGATGGGAGCTACATCCATAGGAACTATTGTTGTATTATCTTTAGTAAGGGTACAACAGTTCCAATCTACGCACTCAGCTGCAGACTCTCTTCTCTCTTAGTAGATATCTACGCACGTAGCTGCAGATCCTTTACAATCTTCTCTCAACAAAGATCAATGTTCAACAACAAAGATTAACAATTCATAAACAAAAGATTCAACCCAACAACTCTCTAACAGGGATTTTGCAATGAAGATTTGAGATTAGAGATTAACCCTTTCCCTTATAAAATGTTCCCTTTTATAGACCATTCCCTTAGGTCACATCTTTTCATTGCATAGGCTAAAAAACCCTAAGGTTCCCCAAACCTAGTATGGTTACTCCGCTAACCAAAGCTGCTAGCCTCTGATAGCGAATTCTCCGTCATGGCCATCCTCTACACATGGTCAGGTCACTTTCAACCCTCCTATTGAGCACATGTCGGCATATCTCTTTCACCCCATCGTTCCTCCTCTAACATATTTGTGCGGCCATTTCACGCCGTGCTTCCCTTGCTCATGTGACTGGTCACTTTCCTTCCACACCACTCCTTATCCGTCTGCTAGGAATCATGGAGTACTTCAACCGAACAGGTTGCTTTCACAGCTTGACCTTCCCTTCATTGTTTACCCAAACTAGGTACCCTGCTGGCACTGCGCGGTGCTACCACTTCGCGGAACTAGTGCTCAGCTGCGTGGTTCCCTTCCTTCCTATACTACACTACGCTCAACTTTGTAGCTCCTCAAAAACTGTCTTCATCTGAACTGCACTCAACTTCACAGTTTCCAAAACTGTCTTGCACAAAAATGCCTTGCACAAAAATGCCTTACTTGGGCCAGGCCCAACAAGAATCAATGTTTAAACTCAGAGCTTTATCAACAGACAGTATAATAATAGAAATCAAAATCCTAAGTTATAAGCATCTAAGTTTTCACATAGTCTAAGAATGATTTCAATTCTGGAAATCTTCTACTTAATATAGAAGGACCAAATGCTAGTAGCTATGGCATTCCTCACTTGACACATTATATCTTAATACGTAAAATAGACATAACTTACTGATAGGGTTTTATCCCTATCTTTCATACCTTAACCTCTATGCTCTCGGCAAGCATTGAGCATGCAGTGAACGAGGGCCTTTAAACTTTAAAACAATAATTTAAATCATAAATACACTAATAGGTCTAAGGTTCAAAGCTCTAAGAGCTTACACCTATGTTTTTATAATGATAATAATAGTCCATTAAATTAGAATTCGATAGGGTTAAAACCCTAGGAACCAAATCATAAACCATATATGTTTAACCTTGCAGAATATGAATCCTACCTTTACAACATTATATTTCAGCTACAAATCCAACCTAGTAACTAGTAAACGAACACTTAAAAACATTGGAGCGTAGGTTGCGTTTCGATAGGGTCATAATGGTTAAAACCATTTTAATAAAATAGAAACACTAGCGTGAACATAAAGGGGTCGTGCCCGGTAAATCTTTCTTTAAACATAGAGGTTCTGTGTGGGCTCAAAGTATGCCCAGAACCAAAATGAAACACTTACAACGATTATAGGGTTCAACCCCAAACACTTACAAAAACATCCACTAACAGTTGCAAAACCTTTCCAATATTATTTATATTATTTTCTTTTAAATCAAACACACAGAGTACTTGAGCCATGGCTCTTGGGTGTCAAACCCTTTTTGTTTCTAGATCTTCCAAATGGATTACATTTAAAACTCTTATTAATATAAACAGAGAAATGAAAAACATGATGATAATCCTCCATTACAAAATTACAGAACTGGCATCACTGCCAAAACATCACTACACATTTACTTAATAGCACAGAGTTTGAGTTGAAGACGTTCCAGGTCTTCCCGAGGCTTACCAGAGGTGAAGGTTCCCTTATTTTTTCAAAAGAGCAGTCTCCCTTTTTCCACAGCCTCTAGCGTGGAAGAGGGGCCACCCTAGCACACAGCACAAACACAAAACATCAACCAAAACAAATTTAGAAACCCGTGAAAATGATTTGGATGCTAAAAGAAAATTTAACACTGTTGGTGTTAACACACAGGCTTACCATTGGTTTATGGCACCAATAGGAAGGCCAAGCGTCGACACCCATCTTCAAAACCATGAATTCAAATAGCTTTCAAACGCCGAGTTATAGGCTGCAAGGTTTCACCATCGAAACCGTGGAGAAACACATGGGTGTTCAAAACCCCGAAAATGCCGAGAGCCTGTCGGCTCCTTCATAAAAAAAAATGTAAATGAAATGATTTTCATTGGTAAGGATTGAGATTCACATTCCACTACTCAACTTCTCTAATAAAGTGTTCTCATCTGAATCCCAATAGAATCTCTGGGAAAAGGATTGAGCTTCACGTTCCAACTCCTCCCTATATCTACACATAGGATCATTTTGATCCTAAATTTCCCATATGGAATTAATATTTTTCCTATGCTCCACAAACATTTGGAAAATTTTGGAATTGATACCCCCTTGGGATAACCAAATATCCTAAATTTTCAATCTCCATGCGTCCTCCTCCAAATCCAATAGATGATCCTTTCATGCCTCAAGAACCACTAACTCATTCCTGACTTCATCCAAGAAAAGCCTATACCTATTCCCAAATGTATATCTCCAAGCTTGTCTTCATTTTCTAACAAATTTTTCTCCATTTACGTTTTCTTCACATTCAACAAATTAATAATAAGTGGCTTCAAGGCCTTCAAATTTCAACCATATGAACCATCAAACACTGTTTACCCTTGTCATAAAAAACTCTCCAGTTTGACCAAACTAAAGCAATAAATTCCTCCCCGCCTTAGCACACATGATTATATTTGAAAGGGAATTTCATATTAACCTCAATTGCTTCCAATTAATAACACTTGTCAAATGATTCAACAAACCATCCAATTTTATCTATGATCTATATGTCGTCAACTTATCTACCAATTCTTCTAACACCAAGAACCTATCTAATCTCTTTGCTACTTCATCATATCACTTCATGTCATTCCTATGATTCATATTGAACGCACTAGGGACAATATCCACCATACAAAATACCTCAGAAATATGAGAGAAGAAACCCCCAATGGCTCCCACCTTACGTTCCTTCTCCATATTTCCCTATCATGCAGGGTAAGGTTTAAATATCCTCCCAAAATTAATTCATTATTATTCAACACACCATCCTCACTCACCTGTATCAAGAATTCTTTTCTGTCCATTTATGGACCATAACAGTTCAACAACTTGACAAGAAAATCAAAACCCTGGAAAAGGCTCTCAAGAAAAATACTTGCAATCAAAAGCAATGAATTAAAATGACCCTGATTAGGAATTCATGTTGACACCAATCCACCCAACAGCCTCACATAATCAACAGTACAAATATTCCAACTAGCCAGAATAGAATCCAAAACCTCCCTAGCCCTCACACCCAAGACCATGGTTTCTTGTAGAAAAATCCATCATGGTTAATGTTAGCAAACAATCTCTTGAGGGAAATTTTTTTGGAGGCCCCCATAAATCCCCTAAAATTCAATAAGAGGATTATCATTGGGACACATATTCCAAGGGATTTGACAATCTAAATTCCCTAAAACCTCCCTTAAAACTAACAACCATGAGCTCATTACCATTGGATCAACAAAGACCACTAATTTCTGGTTTACCTTTCCAAATGTCGAGATAAACCCTTCTAAAGCCCCATCAGGATTCCTCCTCTTCCAAGACTGGCCCTTAATTCGTCTAGCTATAGGGAATTTAACCGAACCCTCAGACACTAACTCCAAAAAACACCTTTGTCTAAAAGGCTAAGGTGAATATAACTTTGTAGGGGACTTTGTTAAGGCTTCTTTATATGATAAAGTATTACCTTGACTCTTCACCTCCATTTTCTCATTTATAAATAAAGCCCCCAACTCCTTAATCTCAACAAAGTTTCCTGACTCATCATTCATCGTAGGACTCCTACCCAATACTTCAACATCATCCACTAAAAACCCATCATTCCCAAACAATAATTATCTAGACCCAAACACTCTCTCAAAAACATCTAATACAAAGTCTGAATTTGAAGTCAAAGGAGGGTTAAAATTTAACTCACCCAAAGCCATATCCTGCAATCCCTTTGGACTTTCTTTCAGCATTGAAGAGCTAGCCAAACCGGATGAGCCACTAGCTTCCTCTTTTAACATGACCACATGATAAACCATACAAAATATCCATTATGCAACCACTAAATATTTCCATCCTTCCATATTTTAGAATCTCACTTCTACATGTTATGCAACCAAGTCCCGGAAATAGCATAAAAAGAGCAGAAATAGACCAGAAAGAGTACTCCACACCTTAATAATGAATAAAAGAGATGAATAGAAAGCCTCTTCGAGGGGGGAACCTTCTTACACAATGTACTAAGTACACAACACAAGACACAATATCATGACTAAAATGAAAAGGTCTCCTTCCTATATATAGGAGACAAATGAGTATAATAAAAACCAAGCCGACATCTATAATATAATAATACCAATAAAAATTCCACTAATATACCCAAGCCGACGTCAATAATATGTAATGCACCACAATATAGAGGGTAATGCAACACTATGTAGGGGGTAATTTGCCTACATTTAGGGCTTAACATGTCCCTCCCCTTCAGGAAAGTGTTGTGCTCAACACTTAGTTAGCTGTGGACGCTTTTGTATGAAATACTCATATTCCCATGTATAATATTAAACTGGTAAGTTATTCCACTTAATGAGGTACTCAGTGATAGCCCGATTATGTAGTTGTTTTGTCCTTGTTTCAGTGATTTGTTCTGGTTCCAATATGAATTTTCCTTCTTCATCGATCTCTAGCAAGATAGTTTCAATTGGTATCTTAGATCAAATTACCTTTTCTAAGAAAGAAACAGGGAAAATTGAGTGTACCCTTGAAGATGCAGGGAGTTCCAATTGTAAGCCATACTACCGATCTTCTCAACACTTTATAAGGACCATAGTACTTGGGTGCTAATTTATTTTTCTTATTTAGTTGCTCGAGGGACATTTGTCTGTAAGGTTCCAACCTCATAAATACCAAATCCCTGTCTTCAAAACTCCTTCCACTGCGATGTTGATATGCTTGTTGTTTCATCTTATTTTTCGACATAGCCAGGTTGTCCTTCAGTTACTGGAGAACTTCTTGTTGGTGTGTGAGGTGATCTTCCACAACTTGAAATTTTTATTTTTCTTTTAAGGGAGATGTGATAGATGGAGGATGGTACCCATAAAGTGCCATAAATGGAGACATTTTTTATGACGCATGGAAGGAAGTATTGTACCACCATTCTGCCAAAGATAACCATTTCACCCATTGTGTTTGTTTATTAGATGCAAAGCATTGAAGATATCCTTCCAAAAATTTGTTCACTATCTCTATTTTCCCACCAGATTGAGGATGATAAGATTAGCTATGAGCCAACTAGGTATCCAAACAAGAAAATAATTCAGTCCAAAATTTCCCAATGAAAATTGGATCTCTATCACTTACAATAATCTTCAGGATTCTATGTAGCTTCTGAATTGTTTCCATGAATGCTGCAGCAATTGTACTTGCATTAAAATGGTGAGAGAGTGCACAAAAGTGTGCATACTTAGTGATTTTATAAAGAACCACCATAATAACATTATTCCCTTTTGACTTGGGTACGCCTGTGATCAAATCCATTGAGACTTCCTCCCAATGATGGTATTTCTAATGGTTGTAAAATACCAGGGATATTCATTGCTTCAACCTAATTTTGTTGGCAAGCCAAGCATTATGCCACAAACCTTTGAACATCATATTTAAGCCCTTCCCAAAAAAATTCCTTCTTGATCCTGTGGTATGTTTTTAGGAATCCTAGTTGCCCACCTATAGGAGAGGTGTGTAATTCCAAAAGGATCTGTTGTTTGAGTTGGGAGTTCTTACATATATATAAGCGATCCTTATACCATAGTGAATAATGTTTCCTCACAAAAGTATCTAATACAATGGGATCCTTTTGTATATTTTGAATGAGATTCCACACAGATAGGTCATTCTTCCATTCTTCCCTTGCTATTATTACCCGATCAGGTTGTATAATCGAAATTACAAAAAGTAATGCCTCAACATCTTCATATTTTCCGGACAATGCATCTGCCACCATATTCTATTTCCATTTTTTATAGATGATTTCAAAATCATATCCCAACATCTTGGTTACCCATTTTTGTTGCTCTTCTAAAGATAGTCTTTGTTCTAAGAAGTATTTAATACTATCATGATCTGTTTTGACCTTGAAGTGCCTAGCTATTATGTAAAGATGTCATTTCTTAAGTGCAAGTAGTATTGCCATCATTTCCTTCTCATAAATGGGTTTTTGTAAGCTATTTCCCTTGATTGGTTTACTTTCAAAAGAAAGGGATCATCCTTCTTGCATTAGAATGACACCAATTCCATTTTCCGATGCATCACATTCCATAATGAAGGTTGTTGTGAATTCTGGTGTGGTCAAAATAGGAGCTTTGCACATTGCCTCTTTAAGTTGTTCAAAATATTAAGTTGCCTCGAGGGTCCAAGAAAATGCTTCCTTCTTCAATAATGTTGTTAAAGGTGTTGCTATTCTTGCATAGTTCTAGACAAAATAGTGGTAGTACCGTGTCAAACCTAAGAATCCTCTAAGATGCTTCAAGGTTTTGGGAATCGTCCAGTCCATCTGGATTGAATTTTGTTAGGGTCTAGCTGGACAACTTCATGAGATACAATATGACCCAAATACTCTACCTCTTGTACCCTGAAGAAGCATTTGGAATTTTTTGCGTAGAGTTGTTGCTCCTTTAGTAGTTGTAGCACCCTATCAACATGTTGAACATGTTCTTCCCAAGACTTTCTATATATTAGTATATCATCAAAAAATACTAACAAAATTTTCTAAGGAAATTATTGAAAATGGAATTCATCAAACCTTGAAATGTGGAAGGTGCATTCATAAGGATATAAGGAATGACCAAACATTCATAATGACCTTCATGACTTCTAAATGTTGTCTTTGGGATGCCTTCTTCCTTCATTATGATCTAATGATATCATGAACGGAGATCCAAATTTTTGAAGTAAACTGCTCCATGTAGTTCATCTAACAATTTATTAATGACATGAATGGGAAACTTGTCTTTAATGGTGATCTTGTTGAGCTCTCTATAATATGGACACATATGCCATGAGACCTCCTTCTTGTGTAACATTACCACTGGTATAGAGTAATCTAAATTTGGCTAGGCCTAATTACACTAGCCTCTAACATTTCTTGAACCATACACTCAATTTCACTCTTATTGCCATGGGGATATATGTAAGGCCTAATGTTAGGAGGAAAATTTCCTAGAATTAAGTGAATAGCATGATCAAAATATCAAGTAGGTGGAATACCTTTTGGAATATCTTCAAATACCTTGGAATTCTTATCAATGACCCTTTGGATATCCAAGGGAATAGGAGGCTTAGATGTTTGAACATCTAGTGAGCATAATTGTGCAATTACACCATGATGTCTTTTTTTAAACAATATGGTCATACCATTAGAGATTATCACCTTGCTTGGATTCCATGTGAAACCCCTTAACTCAAATTATTTTCCTTCCCATGAAAATTTCATGAAAAGATCTTGAAAATTAAAATCCATTGTTCCCAATAATTGTAACCGTTTAACCCCTAAGACAACATCAGCACCACCCATTGGGATAGTAATCATTGGACTATTCAATACATATTCCCCCATAGTAAGATTGATATTATGTAATTTTCCAGAGTAATTGATAGTTGCTCTATCTGCAATCATTACTTGAAACTATGGTGGTGGGTATATAAATAAATTGAGAACTTTGGCTAATTCACAATTAATGAAATTATGAGTACTACCAGAATCAATCAACATTGTAACCTTTTTTATTTTGATATATCCTTTGATCTTCAGAGATTGAAGAGTGCTAATTATGTCCAATGCATGATAAGATATGGTGGGAGTAATCTCTTCAAAAGTAAACTCTTCTATTTCTTCAATTTGAGATGGTTCATGTTCTTTTTATTCTTCCTCTTCACAATCAATATAGAATAATTTATTTTCACCACACTAATGAAACTTAAAATACTTTCTATCACAATTAAAGCATAGACCTTTTGCTCTTATTTCATCAAGTTTTTGAGGTGTCAACCTTTTAGGTTGTTTAGAGGAAGGAACATTATTCTCTCTATATGTGTTGGAGGTGATCTTTCTAGTAGCCATCGTCATATTTTTACTTTCATCCTTCCTTGCCACCATGAAATCCTTCCCTAAGGATGGTGGTTCAAATAGATGAACCTCATGTTGAAGGTTATCCTTCAACGTTCCAATAAAGAGACCTAATAAATTACCTTCTGACATATTTTTCACTCTAAGACTTAGCTTATGAAACTGCTTGATGTGCTTTGTAAATAGACCTTTTTGCTTAAGATTTACCAACTGGATAAAGAAGGTGTTTCTATTAATATCCCCACAATGTGCAATCAATTCTTTTGTAAATATAGACCAAGAGATAATAGAGTCCTTTTTATGGTCACAAAGCCATTGGTACCAAACAAATTGATCAGGCTCTAAATATAAGGATGCAATAATTACCTTTTGCAAAGTTGCCACCTGGTGTAGATCAAAGAATTAATCCATCTAGACTATCCATGTTATTGTATCATTGCAATCAAACTTTCTCTTGTCAATCTTGGGAATGAGGTATAGTTCCTTGGACTTGAGTTGAACGCGTTATGATGTAGTGAATCATCAAATTTCGACGGCTTGAACTTCTTATTCTCCAACTATTTTTCAATTTTCTCAATATGTGACTAGAATAAGTCCCCTTTTTATTCCTTGTCCTTTTCTTGAGTAGATAAATGAGTAACAAAGCTATACTTTATATCATTTATCAGTTCCTTCAATTATTGAAGATCTTATTTACTAGCAATCTCATTAGCCACTTTACTAGATCCTTTTTGCTGGCCATCTTTTCCAATTCCTTCTCCATATCACTTTTCTTGTTTAACATTTGAGTAGATGTCATTTCCCTTCTAATCCATTCATCAAACTTTTCACTCAACTACGTCAAGTCACATCTCAATTCTTCATTTTCTTCATGTGCCTGGGATGAATGCTCGGTTCGTTTACTTGGAGTGTAATTATTTCTACTACCTTTTGGTAGAATTTTTAACAATTATAAATAGATATCACTTTCTAGGGTTCACCTCAAATATAAATTTATACCAAAATTTATTCAAATTTAAAATGGCATACCTCTTTTAAACACTTATTTGAAGATTTTTTTCTTCCCAACTTGGAACTGAGGTAAATTTGAAATTTCTGCTCCTCTGGGTCTAAAAATTTGGTTTGTTGTATTCTGATGTGCCTTATTTGCAATGCCATAGGTATGACCTAATTCTGATGTTCCAGTAAAAATGTATTGTGAATCTCTCAAAACTTCTTATGTGTTGTACTTTTAGAAGATAAAACTTGTACGTTCTTCCACATGTCAAATATTTTGGATCTGAGTGTGAACCTGATACCACATATACTATGGTCTATTTTATTTCTTATGCAACTATTCTCACTCAATTTGGATCTCGCATGCTCCATAGACAACAATTTTCCCTATAACACATGTTTGAGACTAGATTTTGGGATAGTAAGAAACCCTAAATTCCAGAGGGTATAAATCTGAACTTGTAATGATGTAGGAAATGAAAATTTCACCACGTATGTTTTGGCCTTTTTTCTAGATGGTTTTTTAGTCCTTCTATCTGAAACCATGTAGAACAAAAATTGTAGTGAAAATTACAAGATGACTTGTTTTGAAGAATCCAGTCCCAAGGAAAGAGCTCTGGTACCAAATGTTACACAACCAAGTCCCATAAATAGCATAAAAATAGTAGAAATAGACCAAAAAGAGTACTCTATGCATTAATAATGAATAAACGAGATGAATAGAAAGCCTCTTTGAGGGGGAAACCTCCTTACACAATGTACTAAGTACACAAGACAAGACACAATATGATGATCGAAATGAAAAGGTCTCCTTCCTATATATAGGAGACAAAGGAGTACAATAAAAACCAAGTTGACATCAATAATATAATAATACTAATAACAATTCCACTAATATACCCAAGTCAATGTTAATAATATGTAATGCACCACAATATAGGGGGTAATGTGCCACTATGAAGGGGGTAATGTGCTTACATTTAGTGATTAACACTACATCACACATAAAACCTTCATCTTCCACTAAAACCTAACTCTTGCCTTGCATAGACACCTCACCATTAAACTACCTGAAGGACCTTCTAGGAAAACCAATTTGCTTTTTCAAATCATAAAAATGATAGGAGGCTTGAATATGTCCTATATTTTTACCTAGATGGTACCGAAAAAAAACCATTCAATAATATAGGGTTTGCACAAACTTTGTATCTCTATAGGTTATCTCAATATTCTCATATAATCCTTTTCCAATGTCCACTTCCACTAGGACTCTTACCACCCTCTAATCCTCCCATTCCAATGCCCTTTCATCAAAAAACATATATTTTCCTAAAGACTTTGCAATGTCCCTAAATGCCTCCTCACCCCAAAGCTCTGAAGGGAAGCCCAACATCAAAACCCACAAATGTTGTACATTAAAAGGCTCAAACCTTGGATCAAAGGATGCATGCCACCTTCCTGTTAAGATATCTAGACACTTAGGAGTTAGTTAAGATCAACTTGTCATAATATATCCATTAGGTACAGTGTGTTTCTTTGGTATGCATTAATATGCATTTGTATATATGTAATTCGATAATCAATATATGTTCTTGACATAGAGTGATCCAATGGTTCATCTTCTCCTCGATCTTAACAACCATTGATTCATGGTTTGGTAACCGATTGGCCCATGATCCCTATCTAAATAGCTTGAAAAGTCATTTGTTAGTCGATTGATTATGAGTCTCGCTAATTTGTTTATTGTTTTCTTTGCATAATAATATTGTCTCAAGTAGCTATTTGGATCGGGCAATGGAGTGTTTCCCTCTTTGAGGGTTTAAACCACATGAAAAAATCAATGTGTTTATCTATGACTTGTTTGTATGAGTGAATTCTCAAGGTGTTCGATCTTTTGGAAGTATCATGTGATAGTCAAACATGATATCATATCTCTTATGAAGTTCCACTTCCATTGGTGATCTAGATCTTGAACTGGTGTTGTTGAGGTTATGAAAGGACTTCTGGTCTGATAATTTTGCGAATTTTTGGGCTATGAGAGGTGTTTCTTGCATCCAAATTTCCATTACCAGTTGAAAACACTTTTCATTTCACTGTGAACGGTTTCTATTTTCCCAAGATATGACCATTTTACCAGATGCAGAGGTATGTTGTTTACAGTTATGCATTTTTAAATGTTTTTCTCATTTTCTTTCAGATTTCTACATGTTTTTTGTTTTATTTCTAGTCTGCTACCTTTTCAATATGATTATGCTCTTTTACGTGCACTCTGTGTGAACTCAGTAAATCAAAAGTATACTAGAAAAGGTTTTGTCGTGTGCTTTGTGCATACTCGGTAAATAAAAAAATAGCGAGAAAAGTTTCATTTCTAGGAAGGCTAACCAAGGACTCACCCCAAATATGAACATTTTAGTTTCAGAATCTTTTGTTTTTGTTTTTGGGTGGTTGTTGTTTAAAGTGTCTTGCATGCCAAAATGAATAGTTTTTTGGGTAGGCATTCTCTCCCATCAACAAAAACAACAATGAAAACAACAACATTATTCTCCTCCATAATATTACTAAATATTTTGCTTAGCTCACTTGGTTAAAATTTACTATAAAAACTAAGAAGTCTAGGGTTCAAGTCATTTTTTTGTTAATTTTCGTAAAATTTCATGTAGCTTTAAGTTATAAAGTACCCATATTGTAAAAGTGGCCCATTGGTTCCCTCTTATGTGTTTCTTAAAAAGGGCATAACTTCCTCATCCAGAGTCCATTTTCAATGTTGTTTTTTTCTCAAAAGTTCCTAGTTTTTTATATTTTTACATCTAAACCATTAGTTTATGTTTTTGAATCCTGCATATTCTAGTATGGCCACCCCATGTGATATTCTACTCACCAATTACAACTAATTCTCATGGAAATCCCATATGGAGGATGTCCTACGAAGTAGGGGACTTTACCAGATTACCTAAGGGAAAGAAACCGAACCTAATGATGATAATAATAAAATAAAATGGGGAAATAAATGTGGTGATGCTTGTTTATTAATTGTAATGTCCATTTATAATGACTTACAATTCCACCTTCAAAGAATTGATGATACAGAAATAACTTGGGAAAAATTGGAAGCTGTGTTTGGTAAACACAATGAAATTCGAAGGCATCATCTTGAAAATGAGTTGATTACCTTAAATACAAGTGATTTATCTTGCATACAAGACTATTTGTTCAAGTACAAGATCCTTAGACTCTTACTTGCTAAATGTGGCATAAAAAGAAAGACGAGCAATGAATTTTTCATATTCTTTCCAAACTTGGACCTACCTATTCTATTTTTGTATCTACCTTTTACTCCACGAAAGAATCCTTGGGTCCACTTCACTATAAAGGTTCCACTCTTGCATTTTTTGTGATTCCTTGATTAGAGAGCAAGATAAGCTCATACATCTTGGATTAATAAGAAATGTTGATACATCTAGCAAATCCTTAGTGGTACAACAAAAAGAGAATTCCAAGCACACCAAGATGAAACATACTTACAATAATAAGCAAAACAACAGTCCCAAACGCTCTCAGCCAACTCATCCTTCCAAAAATGACAAAGGAACCAAATCAAAAGGTAAGAAGACTGCACATCATTACAACTGTTGTGGGGAAGATAATCATGATGAATCTAAATGTTTCAAGAATATGGAACCTTTGAAGTGGGAATGAAGAAGCACAATATCCACCTTGACTCGTCTCCAGAATCTACATCTGAAGGACATGCACTTTATACTTTTGGTTTTCCTTTAATGCATCTTCTTCTTCTTCTTCTTCTTCTTTTAATTACTATCTCATTGATTCTGGAGCATCTTATCATATGGCTAAGGATAAAGACATATTTTCTACTATGAATGAATGTAACACAAATCAAATATTTGTTGGTGATGATAGATCTCTTAGTGTTGTAGGATATGGAATAGTTCAAGTAGAAGATGGTCAATTTAATGGTGTACCATGTGTTCCAAGGATTTTCTACAATTCATTGTCAATCTATCAAATTACTTATTTTGGTGAAGGTAAGATTGTAACGTTTACACCTCACCACGTTGTAACCCAGAATTTCAAATATCCTACGCACATTATCCTCGCCACTAGAATTTTTGATGATACTACCAGCTTGTAAAAATTTAACAGATTTGGGTCATCACCTTTTCCCTTGGTATTTGTTTCTCATAGCGATGACTTGAACAAACTTTGGAATGAGTGATTTGGTCACTTAAATTAATGCTCATTGAAAAAACTATGTAAAGAAAATATGATGACATGTTTTCCAGTGGTATCTTGCAGGGATGGTGTTTGTTCCAATTTTGTACTTGAAAAACATCATAAGGAAAGTTTTGAAAAGCATGCCTCTTGGCATGCTTCGGCTCCATTGCAACTTGTGCATAGTGACTTGTGTGGTCCTCTTCCTTCTGCTTCCTTTTATAGTTTCAAATAATTCTCAACTTTCATTGATGGTTACTCCCGATGCACTTGGATTTATTTCTTAAAACTTAAGAGAAAAGTATTTGACAAGTTCTTGGCCTACAAGGATTTTGTTCATAAACAATTTGGTAATCAAATTCTTAAGTTAAAATATGATAATGGATGAAAATATGTTACAAAAGTTTCACTAGTTTCTATATTGAACAAGGAATACAACTACAACACAATATTCCATATACACCACAACAAAATGGTGTAGCTGAGCGGAAGAATCACACCTTAAAAGAAATGGCTAATTGTATGCTACAAGATAAGCAACTCATTTTTCAATATTGGGCTAAATCCATAAATTGTGCAAATTACATAGTTAATCGCACCCCTGCTAAAGCTTTACAAGATATCTCATCAGAAGAAGCATGGAGTAAAATTAAAAGAGATGTAAGTCACTTATGTGTGTTTGGTAGTGATTCATGGGTTCATATGCTTAATGAAAAACAGAAAGCATTGCATCCTAAAAGTGAACAATGCATATTTTTTGGATACTCTAAAGAAGTAAAAGGTTATATACTTCTTCAACCACATTCTCATGATATAATTATTAGAAGATATGTTAAATTTCATGAAAATATCTCGGCCTACAAGCCTAGTTTAGCGCTTGTGCCATTTGCGGCTTCCGATCCATCTTCAGTGATTGTGCCATCTTGTACTCCAAACATCCTTGACAATGTTCCTACTCCAACTTCTGATGGTGACAGTGAGGATGAAAATCCACCTCCGCATACTAATTTTCCTTTAGTTGCACCAGTACAAATGCTTCCTTGATGGGATCATTCAACATGCAAAGAGACAGGTGATCCCAGAGATCACTGCCAAACATGTTCTCAATACTAGAAAGCCACTTCTCTTTTGTCTCAAGTTTCAGAGAATCATGATCTAGGGATATTTGCAAAAGATTCAAGGAATCTAGATGGGGATGCAGCTATTGATGAATAATACCATTCCTGAATGGAAAACGATACTTGGGATATTGTACATCTTCCAAAAGGAAGAAAAATTATCATATGTAAATGGGTCTACAGAATTAAGTATGCATTAGATGGAAGTACTGAAAGATTGAAGGAAAGGTTAGTTTCCAAAAGATTCTCCCAAGTTGATGGAATTGACTACAATGAAACCTTTTCTCATGTCGCCGTAATGAACTCCATCTACCTTGTTCTTTCCCTTGTATACTTACATAAATGGAAGGTCCATCAAATGGATGTCAAGTCTGTGTTCTTGTATGGGGATTTGTAGGAATAAATTTACATGGAACAACATCCTGGCTATGTTCAAAATGACTCTAGCCTTGTATGCCTCCTTAAGAAATCCGTATATGGACTTAAGCAAGCTCCTCAATCCTGGTATGCCGAAATGGATAGCTTTATCCTTGATACTGGTTTTTCTAGATGCCATTCTGACCCCAATGTCTATTCCAAGAAATTTGGAATCCATCTCATCACCCTTGTTCTTTATGTTGATGAACGTTTTCTTACTGGTAGTGACCATAAACTTTTAACCGATGTGAAATCCATCCTTAAGAATAACTTTGAAATGACAGACTTAGGAAATTTCCATTAATTGTTTTGGCTTCCAAATCCTGCAAACCAAAGAAGGAACATTTATTTCTCAGTCTAAGTATGCTTCTGATCTTCTTTGTCACTTTTGCATGGAATGTTTTAAACCAACCCCATATCCCTTCCATTCTAGAGTCAAACTTTCTTCCATTTTCACTTCATCTGAACTAGATGCCACATTGTATTATCAGCTTGTTGGTGGTCACTTATACTTGAATCATACTCATCCTTATATTTCCTTTTCCATTGGTCATGTTTCCTGCTATGAAAATGCCCCATGAAATCCATTGGAAATGAGCAAAAATGATACTTCGATATATTTGGGGTATAGTTCAGTTTGCGATTGATTACAGTTCATTGGGGACTCCTTTGTTGGTTAGTTTCATTGATTCAGATTGCGCCAATGATCCTAATGATCGGAATTCTACTACAATTTATGTTTTCAGTCTTGGTTATGGACTTGTCACTTGGGATTGTAAGAAACAACAAGCTCTTTCTCTTTCTTCTACATAAGTATTGTATCGAACTGCAGTTAATGCTAGTCAGGAAGCTTTGTTGCTTCGACAGATCCTTTAAGTGTTTGGATTCGACAACAACATCCAACTACCCTTTGGTTTGATAATTAGAGTGCCATCAAGCTTTCCAAATATCTAGGTCAACATCATCGCAACAAACACATTGAGCTATATATGCACTTCATCAGAAATCTTGTTCGTGATCACATTCTTGAAGTGTTCTTTTAACCTATAGATGATCAAGTTGCAAACATCTTCACAAAGTATCTTATAGAAGCGAATGTTTCTAAACTTCAATCTATGTTAGGAGTTCAGGAATTTGTCATTAAGGGGGCATAGGATTTAATTCCTCCTTCCTTCTCCTATAGTGTCACTTTTGTAATCCTGCAATCCTATCCCAAGTTGTTCTTAAGGGGGGATGTTAGGATATTTAGTCACTTAGGATTTAGTTAAAATCAATTGGTCATAATATATATGTTAGGTAAAGTGTGTTTCTTTAGTATGCATTTGTATATATGTAATATGACAGTCACGATATGTTTTTGATATAGAGTGATTGGATGGTTCATCTTCTCCTTGATCTTAACATGGCATTGATCCATGGCTTAGCACCCGATTGGTCCATGATTTCTATTTAAAGATCACAGTGGCTCATTCACTAATTGATCGATAATGATAAGTTCATTTGTAATATTCGTTTCTTTGCATAATAATGCTACCTCAAGTAGCTATTTGGCTAGGGTTGTGTAGTGTTTCCCTCTTCGAGGGTTTAAACCACATAAAATCATCATTTTGTTGATCTGTGATCTATTTGTGTGAGCAACTTCTCTAGGTGTTTGATATTTTAGAAGTATCCTATAATAGTCGAACACTTTGTTGGGTGCAAAAAATGACCCTTTTTGCTCACTTCTCTTGTGATCATTTTTCCCTATTTCTCCTTATTATTATAACCAAGTCGTTATCTTTCCTAACAAAAAGCATGATATTGAGCAGGTATAATTTATTATTACTTTGTTCTATTAATTCCTAATTTTTTCCTATGTTTATGGATTTGTATCCTAATTAAGCTTACTTGTGATAGATTGATGAATGCAACTGAGACCACAGGGAATTCGGGTGTATGAGCCTGCTGATACACG
Organism: Larix kaempferi; assembly: GCA_027924585.1. NCBI lineage: Eukaryota > Viridiplantae > Streptophyta > Pinopsida > Pinales > Pinaceae > Larix > Larix kaempferi. Next base: position 4,197,615 of record BSBM01000110.1, read on the forward strand.
TGGATGAAGAAGTACTTGGAAAGCAGTGACACATTTTCAGGGCTCTGGTTCAGATTGCTACAGAAGTATCCTAAGTTATCCATCCACATGGCCAACTGAAACTCACTTGGTATTGGATCAGTTCAAACTGTTGAGAGCATTGACGTCTATGAAACCGATTTTATCTCAATGTAATAATGAATGTAACTGTTTCTATTTTTGGGTATTAATTCGATAGACTGAAGATCTTCGATCTTCATGGCTGTCTGAATTAGAAGGATCTAAATTGACTTGTTTTAGTATTTAAAGGAGGATAGGATGGTTCAAAAGGGTTAGGCTTATTTTTTAGAGAACTAGTAGTTCATGAGTGGAAGAACTCTGTATCTGAACTTTATTCCATCAATGAAACTGGTAGTATTTTCCTGATCTTCTATGTATTGATTCCTTGTAGCTTTTATAGGCATCTCTATTAGAAGGCAAGGGCCTACCTTCTTTCATAGTTTCCTAGTTAGCTAGTTGATTATTTTATTTATTTTGTTTTTGTGTGGAATTGCAAATATACTTAAATTTGAGTTGTTGAAACAATGTGAGTATTGAGTGTAGGATTCTTCAATTACAACTTTTCTAATTTTGCTGACATAGTTGATTGAATAGTGCATAGTTTCTATTTGCAAGAGTGTTATTGGATTGTGCAATTATTGTTGTTACACCTGTTCTTTGCTGCTGCATTTTAATATTGTTTGTTCCCTTTCATGAACGGCTGAAACTGGTAGATGGCATATGGATTTATAGAGAAGGAGGATTGATTTTCTTTATGATTGAATATTGCAATTGTGGATTGGACCCCTTCTTATGATAATGATTTATGATTTAAATTCTTGCAAAAGTAATTTAGCCATTTCATTCTTGAAGCAGTTATTTTCAGAATTAATGCAATTGGAAGGATTGTGAACTCTTTTGATTTTTGGCAATTGAATTAGTATTTGAAGTTTGGATTGAACAATGAGTAGAGCAGAAACTTAGTAATTAGGCTGCAACCATTCCTTGAGTAGATTGGGTGACTTATATTTGATTAATCATTTACTGAATGTTTATGCATATGTTTTGCTTGATTACCTTTGAAATAACCAAACTGCCCTCGGTTGACAAATTATATTGAGCACTTTGTTTATGAATTAATAGGAAATTAAAGTGACCAACACACTTTTCAACACCAAACTCGAATATCACCATAACTAGCAACCCTTCATAATAGTAGAACAATCCCCCAACCTCACAATTTCGAAGCACAACTACCCCTTCAAAAGAATGTACACCTTCGTAAAGTACCCTAAAACCTACCTCCAATGCTTTTCCACTCACAATAACATATATTTCCTCCTGCAAACACAATGTTGGAACTTTCCAACTAGTGCACACTCTGACATAGATTGCCTTGTCACCACCCCACATCATGCCCTAAGACCTTTTCTAATCAACCTTCTCACACCCAAATAGATTTCTTAGCCCACTTCAACTTCTCCTATGAGCTTTCACAGCTTCCTTAAACTTTTCTCCAACTCTAACAACCTCCTCTACTATAGACACCCCAAGCTCAACTTTTCCCGGATTTGCATGATCCTCTGGGTATAAAATATATATTTTTTAGCTCATCTGAAGTGCAATGGTTACAAGAAAATCTAGGTGATTTTGACCTCCCAGACGTCTTTTCCTTACCTCATGTGTACCAACTAGATTCATCGACCCTCCACGTTCTTCATTTCTAGGGCCTTGTCCTTTTCCATTAGAGTGTCCTCATTTATACATATAATGAAAGGATATATGAAATGTTCATCTTCTCATAAATATAAATGTTGATTTCTATAATTTTATCTGTAGAATTTACAATGAGTCATCCAACTATTTAGAGCTCCCTCACAATAAAAACTCTTTCACATAAAATCTTCTAATTCGTCCAAAAATGTGTGCATGTTCGTCATGTTTTTCATTGGTGGAAGTAAATATTTGAAGTTTTGGTCACAAGTGCAATACTTACGTAAGAGAAACCTCAAAATAATTGATTATTCTTCAAAAAAAAAAGTGTTTCCATGTTTTGAAAATGCAAATTTTATAATAACAAACAAATATGAAACACCTGCCACCTTAGCGACAAGGGCATGTATAATTTGTCCACTAAGTCTACCCATAACTCACAAAATGAAGCATGCAATTCGTTGAACATTACATAACATATATGCATAATAATACTTCACTAATATGCTTCATTCCCTACATGGATTTCTTTCATAGAACATCATAAAAATACTTTTGCAAAATATTTAAAAAAATTATACTACAGAGAACTCGCATGATCAAAATCACCTCTCATGAGAGGTTCAATCCCGTAAAAGGTTGTAATGTCTCAAAAATAACAAAAATTTAAAATTTTTCCTGCCTGCAATAGTCGTTAGTTTATAATAGAAAAGGAATACATTAAATGTAATAATGTTAAAAACAACAAAACTTGTATGCTGCAATGTAAGTCTAAGCCTTTTTGTTTTACATAGCCTCTTTTATATGCATGTTTAGAATTTGCGGAAGCGGTGTGGAAATAAAATGAGATCATGTTTTCATTGTAGTTGCAAGTGTCGGTTCAATAGGTAGAATATAACACTACTTACTGTTCGAAGAATCATGTGATTTTAATTATGAATGTCTAATGACATCTTCAGGTGATGAGCTCCTTTGATGATGGTATGTTTTTCACATGGGGATTCTATAATACTCCCGAACAGGTAATTGCATACCTTGGCAGGGTTGCCGGGAGGTATGGATAGTTGTAGAGGTTGCCAAACTTACTTAGCATAATGCCAATGCCATCCTGTACTCTTGTGTTTGCAGGTGTCTCCAATCTGCGAGTAATATCTGTAAATGGATGGTTCCTATTTCACTATTGGTCGTATTTCACAAGGTGCATGATAAGTCATTTAAAATTAATTACCCCATTATCATGGGAGTCCTGAATTTGAATGTTTCCCAAAGTGGGGTTTAAAACTATTAGCTCTTGGTAATGCAAACAAATGTGGGTTGGTCCAACTTTACAATAGTCTTTGTATATGAATCGAGTCCTTTCGTAATTTAACACAGGGGTGGTTGAATCCACGACTTCACTATATGAAGTGCGAATTATTGGACCTCCACTTAGATAGAGGTTGGTGTAGTGTTTAATGCATTTAGTGAATGTGGAGAACAGCCTAGCATGAGGGTTTGGATGTCGATTTTGGGATTTTCTATCAGTAGTCTCTGTATTCGACTCGTTCTTTGTTTTTGGCTCTGCGCTTTCATTTTTGGGTGATGGTGTGGTGTATTGACCTAAGCTCTCCTCGTGGTCAGCACACTTGGTGCCTGTTGCAATCGGTTATGGGGTAAGGCGGCCATGCTTCTTAGAGGTAAAGAACTAAACTCTATCAACCATTGACAATTCCATTTTCTTCGAGCTGAAAATACATGTTTGAACTGATTGATACTGTATGTCAGTTGTAACAGGTGATACATGCTTTGGTATGGGAGCTACGAAGGTTTATGGTGTTGTGGGCATGGCTAGGGTACTGGTAAGTTTGGCTTACCCATTCGTGCCCTATCTCCTGCAGCTCTGGTGTTGTATGTATGCATTTGGCCTAGTGTTTAGAGTGAGACTCCCGTAAGCCATTGGCTTACTGATTCACTTTGGGGAGGTCTCAAAATAGTCTCCTACTGGCTAGACTAGACAGAATGGGGTTTCAATGTAACTTAATTAGTTGAATGAGTACTGGGATTGTGATATAAAATAACTATGTAGCAGCTGGGTTTCACCAATTATTCGGTTCTGCGAAATATTGTAAACAAATGAAATGCTCTTTCATCGGATATCACTCCTGTATAGTTACCATGATTTAGAATGGTACATTTCTAATTTTCCTATGTGTATTCAAGCATTCAAGCTGAACTTTAAGAGTTCTAATGTTATTGGTTTTCTGGGTACTTTTGTAAACTACTGTACAGACAATGTAGACATTATAAAGGGTCGCTTTTAGCTTGTAAATATAGCTGTGGTTCGTGTGTTGATTTCATTTGCACTTGCTATTTGTGTTGGATATTGCTACAGTGTTTATGTACGAACAATGTATTGCCTGTGGTAAGATATAAGACATCAACGAAGTTTTCTACGCCTCTGTTTTTGTAATGTGGGTAGAATTTAAATAAGAAGATCTTGTTAACTTGCTGGTTGCGTGGGTAGAATGGATGCTTGCCTGGCAAGGGTTTCAAGGATGTACTCGGTGTTTTGGTTTTATGTAGAGACTTGTATCCTGTAGGAATAACTTATGCAATTTGGCTTTTTATGAAGGCCACGGGATTTGACTCTGGTCCTAGCTTTCAATAGGCATCTTCATGGTGGTCATACGAAATGCATTGCTCTTGCCTCTATTTATGATTGATCTTTGCGTTTGATGTTTTATGAGACTCTGACCCTAGAGAATAACTTATTCCTACATCTTCTTGTTGATTTGAAATGAAGCTTGAATGTTTCCTGTAGATGAGTATTGTAGGTTTGTATGTTGAAAGGAAATGGAAAAGGTATGAGGGATGTCTATTTTATTAGCGTAGGGTTATTGATATAGTGGGTATGAAAATGTAAATAGGAAACACACTATATACGATCTCTGTCATATTTGGTATCTTTGTTTTAAAATATGGTATGTATGGTTTGAGAAGAAAAACAAAATAGATCAGGCAGAGAATGGGCAATAAAATCAGTCTTGGATATAGAATTGGAATATATGGAGAATACTTATAATAAACAATGATCTCTACATTTTCTTTTATTGTGGTTTGTATAGTTGGGTTGTTGAATGGTTTACATGTTGTTCATCGATTTCTATTATAGGTTTGATTTCTGCAGCTAGGCAATTTTGTTGATGATTTAAAACAAGGGTTTAGATAAGTGAAATAAAATACTATAAATATTTTTTCTGAGTTCAAATCAACGATACACCTGTTCTAACAATCTAAGCAATACAAATGACTAGCAAAGACTAGCTGGCTAGTCCTGCTAGGAATGCCATTCGATTCTGGAAAACGTGATTTAAAAACTGATAATAAGAACATCGCTATTTTAACATTGCATTTATAACAGGGATATAAAACATAGGAGGGTTTTATAATTAATCATACATATTAATCTCTGTAGCTTGTCCTGCTAATGATGACCTGCTGATCCTGGTAACTTGTTCTTGCTGATACTGACCTGCACACTCAACCAACTAGTTAGGGAAACTACTGACTCTTAGTTGACCTGATAATTGATCTTGGATTGGATGACTTTGGGACTACCACGTTCCTCCAAACCATGATTCTACAACCGTTCCTGGTTCAGTATGAATCCCCCCGAGCTGGTTCTGACATGCAAACTGAGAAGTAGAGGCCCTAGGTGTGTAGCTGGTTCAGATCTCAAAAATCTATGGGAAGAATTCACTTTCTTGAGCAGAGAGTTCTTCTTGGCATAATAATACCAAAAGAAAAGATCCCCCAAACTTTGGGGTCTGTCCTCCTTAAGTAGGACAAATCTTGAATTAGGACTGTTGGAATTTTACTGGTTTCTTTAAAATTATTTAAATTATAAAATAATATTTGTTTACTTAACTGCTAGTTACTTTGGAATTAGGACTTCTAACTTTGTTTGATTAAAGTGTTTTTGCTATTTAAATCTTTGTATAATAATAATAATACAAAAGAATTACAATCCTGTCTAAATATTAATAACTAATAATTAATAAGTGGCAGCCCACTTATGTATAAGTATACATGTAATAGATAACAATAATATATATTGAAACTCCTAAATAATAATACTTAGCTTTGTGGTCCTTAGCATTTTGTTTCACATGATGCTTCTTTTAATTCTTTTTAAGGAAAGGGTCCACTTCCTAGGATGGTTTCGGTAAGCTCGTAAAGGCACCTCTAATCTCTCCCTTTGCATGTTAGATTCCCTTGTTTTAACATGGCAGTTCCTGCAGTAGATGATGATAATAAGATTTATTTAATCAAGTCGAAATAGTTGTGATAAGACACGTAAGTGCTATTCAGAGTCCACTTGACTCAACACGTGAGATTTAGTTACCCCGAGTGTTCTTCAAAGCCTTTTAACTCAATACTGTCACATGGGCATTACACTAGTGCAATTCCAGAGCCTCTGCTCAACACTAGAGCTAGAATGTTGTTGTGAGGCACATCTAGGATATTAAGTGGCCTCGAATCTGGTAATCATTTCTTTCAAACTTGGAGTGCTCCAGGGTTCATGCCCAACACTCAACGTACATCGGGGCTTAAGCCCAGTACGAAATAGAATCCTCTAAATACATCAGGGCTTAATCCCAGTATATAGGCCATTCGTGTGTTTCTGAGTCCACGCTCAACACACTAAATAATCAACCATGTAAATCATGCTCTGCATAGTATAATGTAACCAAAGGAATAATATATGTATATCATAATTTGTAACCAATTCTCATAATACAACATAGTTTATTCATTCGGGATTTCCTGCCCTTCATATATCAATAATGAAAACAAACCAGGGTCCATGCCCAATATATCAACTCACAAAGGAATAAATGAAAAAACTAATTCTATGTCAAACATAATAAATCACATATACTAGGGCTATGACCTGATATAACATCATAACATAGTTAGTCAAAAAGTTGGGATATTACATCCCTCCTTGCTTAGAACAACACCGTCCCGAAGTTTCTAGGGACTAGGAATGAGATCATGAAACAAGGTGGGGTATGCCTCTCTCATGGTAGCCTCATTCTGCCAAGTGGCCTCATCTAGTCCAAAGTGCCTCCATTGGACTTTCAGCTGAGTAATGGTCCTCCTCCTAAGCTAGACCTCTCTCTTGTCCATAATGTGGAGTGGTTCTGGCGTGAACTCCCCTTCGGGCTCCACTTGTAATAAGGACCAATCAATAACATGTTTAGTATCATATACATATTTCTTTATTAAAGAAGTATGAAAAACATTATGAAGTTTTATGTGTGCTGGTAGGGCTAACTCATATGCTATTGGGCCCTTCTTGCCCAGTATTTCAAACGGTTCACAAAACCTTGGGGCTACTTTACTGCAATGTCCCAAGCTCAACGAGCTTCGTTTCGCCTTTATTCTTAGGAAAACATGTTCACCGATCTGGTAGTCCTTGTCCTTCCTTTTCTTATCTGCGTAACTCTTTTGGCAGTCTTGGGCCTATTTTAAATTTAGTTGCACCTTGGAGACTAATTTTTCCAAGTCTTTTAGTAAGTCTGGCCCTAGCATAAGCCTGTCCACCGGGCTATCCCATGTGACGGGGGTCCGACACTTTAGACCATAAAGTACCTCGAAAGGACACATTTTGGTAGAGGTTTGATAACCGTTGTTGTATGCAAACTCCGCAAGGTGTAAGTAGTCTTCCCACGTAGTGGGATTGTTCATGACATACATTCTCAGCATATCCTCCAGGATTTGGTTTACTCGTTCCGTCTATCCATCGGTTTGGGGGTGGTATGCCGTACTAAACTGTAGTTGTGTTTCTAACCCAGAGAACAGTGCTCTCCAAAAGTTACTAGTGAACTTTGTGTCCCGATCCGAGATAATTGCTTTGGGTATCCCGTGTAACCAGAAAATCTCCTTTAGGAAGATTTCCGCAATGTGAAATGCCTTGTAGGTAGATTTTCCTGGTATAAAATGTGCAGCTTTCGACATCTTATCTACTACTACAATGATGGAGTCATTTTGTTTCTTACTCTTGGGTAAACCTGTAATGAAATCCATACTTATTACCTCCCACTTCCATTCTTGAATGGGTAACGGTTGTAGTAATCCGGAGGGATGTTGGTGTTCTGCTTTGACTAACTGACATTCTTGGCACTTCGCGATGAACAATGCGATGTTGGCTTTCAACTTAGGCCAAAAGTAGTGTTTCTTTATGGCTGAAATCATCTTTTGATATCCGGGGTGTCCTGAATAGGGGATTTAATGGAATTCGGTCAGTATGTTAGGTCTAATGTCTCCTCCCTCAGGAACATAAAGTCTTTCCTCCGACCACAACAATCCTGATTCATCTATCTTGTATTCTTTCTATTGTTGGAAAAACCTATCTTCCTGGATCTTTTTAAGGATCTCGACATAGAACCCGTCATTTTGGCATGCCGTTCCAATTATGTTGTGTAAGTCGGAGTCAATTCGACTCTTAGTTACCTCATATAACATGGAGCTCGTCGACTTAAGGAATCAGCGATCTTGTTTTATTTCCCCTTGATGTGTTTTAGTTCAAAGTGATACTCAATAAGGAAGTCTAACCACCTAGCCTGTCTAGCGTTTAGGTCGGGTTGATCGAACAGGTATTTTAGACTCATGTTGTTGTCTTTAGTAGAAATTTCTTACCCATGAGGTAATGTCTCCACGTCTTTAGAGCATGGATAATGGCGGCTAATTCGTGGTCATGAGTAGGATAGTTTTTCTCATGTTCCTTTAACTTCCTTGACTCATAGCAGATAGCAAAGTCATCTTGCATAAGGACTCCACTGAGTCCTTCTTTGCTGGCATCGGTGCAAACTACAAAGTCCCCATTGGGGTTAGCAATTCGTAAAATTGGTGCACTAATAAGAAGTTGTTTTAACTTCTGAAAAATTTCCTCGCACTTATTTGTCTAGATGAACTTACTGATCTTCTTCTGTAACCCGGTCATGGGACAAGTGATCCGCAAGAAGTTCTCAATGAACTTTCGATAATATCCGGCTAAGCCTAGGAATGATCGGATATCGAAAACACAAGTAGGTGTGGGCCATTCTTCGATAGCCTTGATCTTTTCGGGATCAACTGCTATTCCCTTCTCAGAAATGATATGTCCTAAGTACTGTATCTCATATCTATAGAAATCACACTTGGTAAATTTTGCGTACAGCTGATGTTCTCATAATATCCATAGGACTATTCGGAGGTGTTCCTCATGTTCTTCTTCATTCTTGGAATAGATCAAGATATCGTCTATGAAAACTAGAACAAACTTGTCTAGGTACTTACTAAAAACATTGTTCATCATGCACATGAAGTTGGCGGGTGCATTCGTCAGACTGAAAGGCATTACTACAAAATCGTAGTGGCCATATCGGGTGTGAAACGTGGTCTTACTGATGTCCCCGTCAAGGATTCTCACCTGGTGATATCCGGATCGCAGGTCGATCTTCGAGAAAATCTTTGCTCCTCCGACTTGGTCAAACAAGTCATCGATCCTAGGGAGTGGATAATGGTTCTAGATGGTTAACTTGCTGAGTTAGCGATAATCGATGCACATATGCATCGTGTCATCCTTCTTTTTAACAAAGAGGATTGGTGCTCCCAGGGGGACACACTCAGTCGAATCTATCCCTTGTCTATTAGTTCTTGTAACTGTATCTTGAGCTCTACTAGTTCTGGTGTACTCATATGGTATGGAGACCTAGAGATGGGTACGGATCCGGGGGTTAATTCTATGGAAAATTCTAAGTCCCATTTGGGTGGTAACCCTGGTATCTCCTCGGGAAATACGTCTCTGAATTCTAATAGTATCGGGAAATCCTCGATCCTTTGTTCTCTATCGGCTTCTGCTAATTGAAGGTGGATTGCAAATAGTTTACAACCCTTTCTTAAGCATTTTTTTGCTTGTAACGCAAATATCTATCGTACCGATACTTCTTTAGGTATACCTTGAATCATTCTTTGGTTTCCTTGACTATTTGTGCATAAGATGGATTTGTTTAAACAATCTAGCAAGGCATGATGTCCCTCTAACCAATCCATGCCTATTATTACGTCATAAGACCCTAATGGCATGATATTTAAATCTACTCTTCTTGGGAATCCATTTAAATCAATCTCGCAGCTTTTAATTAGTTCGGAAACCTTCTTCTTAGTACCCATGGCTAGTTGTACTAGCCATGGTACCTTGTGACTTGCTCGGTTTAGTTTGCAAGTTTCTACTATCCTAGGAGAGATGTAGCTTCGGCAAGCACCGGGGTCTATTAGAACTGAAATGGAAGTGTTAGATATCTTACCCTCAATTTCTACCATGGTAGCTTGATGATCTTCCTGTCATCCATCAAGGGTGGCATAAATCCTCAGTGTTTTTGCCACGTCCCCCACAGTAGGTTCTGTTTGGATGTTGTGTAAAGTCCCATCTGTTTTGTTGGGACAGTCTCTGTAGTAATGTGGTCCCTAGCGTTTCCAACGAGAGACAGTTGGTGGGATTGCCTTTGCCCCCTTGTTGAAGGCTGGTCTGTTGGCTGGTGGTGGGGGTGCATTAAGTCGAGCTTGGGGTCAGCTGAAACCTCTGCTGGGTTGGAAACTGTTGTTATGTTTCCAAAAAGGTGGAGGTCTAAAACCCGGCCTGCGGTTGTTTTAGAAGGTCCTGAATCTGTCCCTATTTCTGTTGATGTTGTCGTTCCTTGGCTACTCGTGCTCATAGCACAGCCTGGCTTTATGTATGGTTATGTCAAGGGTTTTGGGCATGACGAATTCTATCTTCTCTCTAAATTTTTGTGGCAGCCCACCCAAGAACTACTATATTTTCACCTTCTCATCCTTAATATAAGGCACATAGTGCAGCAAGTCTAAGAACCGATTTATGAAAGCTTCCATAATCAGGGAACTCATTTTCAGCTAATGAAATTCTTTTATCTTCTTGTCGAAGAATCTTTCAGACATGTATTTGTCCTGAAAGATTCTGATGAAAGTGTCCCAGCTAATGTCTCGCAACTCTTGTCCCTTAATGTGCTTTAGGTCCCTCCACCATCTAGTAGCTTTTCCATTTAGGTTGTATATGGCTAGTCGAGCTTACATCTCACTGGAATAATTATGAACCTTAAAGTATTTATTCATCCCTAACAACCATTCTTCATCCTTTTCCCCTGATTTAACTTCTCTGTCATATGTTGGGGCTCTTATCTTTTTGAACTCTCCTTGTAAGCTGTCATCACTCTTCCTCCTTCTCTTGCAAGGAGGTGGGGAGCCATTGTCATTCGAAGAGCTCTTATAGTCCTCTTCCAATGGTTCTGATTTATGATCTTCTTGTTCTCCTATCTTGTAGTTGGATGCTTTCCCCATGTTAAGAGTGTTGACAGAAAGAGTAGGTTGTCCATGGGGTTTTTCCCCTGTTAGGCTTTGGAGTAAGGCCTCATTTATAGCCCGTTGTTCCCTTCTTTCTTGCATATTTTCATCCTTGAAATTTTGGAATTCTTCCTGTAGTTGCTGCATGAATTTATCTAAATCTGAGTTGAGCTCCACCACAATTTCTTGCTCTCATGGTGGGGAATTTATATTGCCTCGTATACTGCTGCCCTGTTCTGCACTCATTTTTCTGCTATTGCTTGTACCTGAAATTATATAAGTATCTGTTGATGGAAAACATCGTGTTAGTTAATCCTTTTCGTAAAAACATAATACAATATTTTTACACACTTTCCTGTATTTGCAGTTGTGTTTGGTAGTGAGCCCAATAGGTCACTTAGTGTTTGTAACTTCTTCTGATACCACTTTTAATGTCCCAAAAATAACAAAAATTAAAAAAAAATTCGGTCTGCAATAGTCATTAGTTTATAATAGAAAAGGAATACATTAAATGTAATAATGTTAAAAACAACCATACTTGTACGCTGCAATGTAAGTCTAAGCCTTTTTGTTTTACATAGCCTCTTCTAAATGTAAGTTTAGAATTTGCAGAAGCGGTGTGGAAATAAAATGAGATCTTGATTTCATTGCGGTTGCAAGTGCTGGTTCAATAGGTAGAATATAACACTACTTACTGTTTGAAGAATCATATGATTTTAATTATGAATGTCTAATGACACCTTCAGGTGGTGAGCTCCTTTGATGACGGTATGTTTTTCACATGGGGATTCTATAATACTCCTGGATAGGTATTTACATACCTCGCCAGGGTTTCCAGAAGGTATGGGCAGTTGTAGAGGTTGTCGAACTTACTTAGCATAATGCTAATGCCATCCTGTACTCTTATGTTTGCAGGTGTCTCCAATATGCGAGTAATATCTCTAAATGGATGGTTCCTATTTCACTTTTGGTCCTATTTCACCGGGTGCATGATAAGTCATTTAAAATTAATTACCCCATTATCATGGGAGTCCTCAATTTGAATGTTTCCCAAAGTGGGGTTTACAACTATTAGCTCTTGGTAATGTAAACAAATGTGGGTTGGTCAAACTTTACAATAGTCTTTGTATATGAATGGAGTCCTTTTGTAATTTAACATAGGGGTGGTTAAATCCACGACTTCACTATAGGAAGTGCGACTTATTGGACCTCCACTTAGATAGAGGTTGGTGCAGTCTTTAATGCATTTAGTGAATGTGGAGAACATCCTAGCATGAGGGTTTGGGTGTCGATTTTGGGATTTTCTATCAGTAGTATCTATATTCGACTCGTTCTTTGTTTTTGGCTCTGCGGTTTCATTATTGGGTGATGGTGTGGTGTACTGACTCGAGCTCTGCTTGTGGTTAGCACACTTGGTGACTGTTGCTATTGGTTATGGCATAAGGCGGCCATGCTTCTTACAGGAAAATAACTAAACTTTATTAGCCATTGACATTTCCATTTTCTTCGAGCTGAAAATAAATGTTTGAACTGATTGATACTGTATGTCACTTGTACCAAGTGATACATGCTTTGGTATGGGAGCTGCGAAGGTTTATGGTGTTGTGGGTGTGGCTAGGGTACTGGTAAATCTGGCTTACCCATTCGTGCCCTATCTCCTACAGCTCTCGTGTTGTATGTATGCATTTGGCCTGGTGCTTAGAGTGAGACTCCTGTAAGCCATTGGCTTACTGATTCACTTTGGGGAGGTCTCAAAATAGTCGCCTACTGGCTAGACTAGACAGAATGGGGTTTCAATGTAACTTAAATAGTTGAATGAGTATTGGGACTGTGATACAAAAGAACTATGTAGCAGCTGGGTTTCACCGGTTATTCGATTCTGTGAAATCTTGTAAAAAAAAGAAATGCTCTTTCGTTGGATATGACTCCTGTATAGTTACAATGATTTCGAATGTTACATTTCTATTTTTCCTGTGTGTATTCAAGCATTCAAGCTGAAACTTTAAGAGTTCTAATGTTATAGGTTTCCCGGGTATTTTTGTAAACTACTGTACAGACAATGTAGACATTATAAACTGCCTCCTTTAGCTTGTAAATATAGCTGTGGTTGGTCTGTTGATTTCATTTGCACTTGATATTTGTGTTGGATATTGCTACAGTGTTTATGTATGAACAATGTATTGCCTGTGGTAAGATTTAAGACATCAACGAAGTTTTCTACACCTGTGTTTCTGTAATGTGGGTAGATTGTAAACAAGAAGATCTTGTTAACTTGTTGTTTGCGTGGGTAGAATGGATGCTTTCCTGGCAAGGGTGTCAAGGCTGTACTCAACATTTTGGTTTTATGTACAGACTTGTATGCTGTAGGAATAACTTATGCAATTTGGCTTTTTATGAAGGCCACGGGATTTGAACCTGGTCCTAGCTTTCGGTATGCATCTTTGTGGTGGTTATACGAAATGCATTTCTCTTGCCTCTATTTATGATTGATCTATGCGTTTGATTTTTTATGAGACTCTGACCCTAGAGAATAACTTATTCTTGCGTCTTCTTGTTGATTTGAAATGAAGCTTGAATATTTCCTGTAGATGACTATCGTAGGTTTGTATGTTGAAAGGAAATGGAAAAGGTCTCAGGGCTGTCTATTTGATTAGCGTAGGGTTATTGATATAGTGGGTATGAAAATGTAAATAGGAAACACACTATATACGATTTCTGTCATATTTGGTATCTTTGTTTTAAAATATGGTATGTATGGTTTGAGAAGAAAAACAAAATAGATCGGGCAGAGAATGGGCAATAAAATCAGTCTTGGATACAGAATTGGAATATATGGAGAATACTTATAATAAAAAATGATGTCTGCATTTTCTTTTGCTATGGTTTGTATAGTTGGGCTTTCGAATGGTTTACATGTTTTTCAACGATTTCTGTTATAGGTTTGATTTCTGTAGCTAGGCGATTTTGTTGATGATTTAAAACAAGGGTTTAGATAAGTGAAATAAAATACTATCATAAGTGAAATAAAATACTATAAATATTTTTCTAAGTTCAAATCAAGGATTCGCTTGTTCTAACAACCTAAGCAATACAAATGACTAGCAAAGACTAGCTGGCTAGTCCTGCTGGGAATGCCATTCGATTATGGAAAACTTGATTTAAAAACTGATAATAAGAACATCGTTATTTTAACATTGCATTTATAACAGGGATATAAAATGTAGGAGGGTTTTATAATCAATCATACATGTTGATCTCTGTAGCTTGTCCTGCTGATGATGACCTATTGATCCCGGTAACTTATTCTTGTTGATACTGACCTGCACACTCAACCAACTAGTTAGGGAAACTACTAACTATTAGCTGACCTGATAATTGATCTTGGATTGGATGACTTTGGGACTACCATGTTCCTCCCAACCGTGATTCTGCAACTGTTCCTGGTTCAGTATGAATCCCCCCGAGCTGGTTCTGACATGCAAACTGAGAAGTAGAGGCCCTAGGTGTGTAGCTGGTTCATATTTAAAAAATATATGGGAAGAATTCACTTCCTTGAGCAGAGAGTTCTTCTTGGCATAATAATACCAAAAGAAAAGATACCCCAAACTTTGGGGTCTATCCTCCTTAAGTAGGACAAATCTTGAATTAGGACTGTTGGAATTTTACTGGTTTCTTTAAAATTATTTAAATTATAAAATAATATTTGTTTACTTAACTGCTAGATGATTTGGAATTAGGACTTCTGACTTTGTTTGATTAAAGTTTTTTTGCTATTTAAATCTTTGTATAATAATAATATTATAAAAGAATTACAATCCTGTCTAAATATTAATAACTAATAATTAATAAGTGGCAGCCCACTTATGTATAAGTATATGTGTAATAGATAACAATAATATATATTGAAACTCCTAAATAATAATACTTAGCTTTGTGGTCCTTAGCATTTTGTTTCACATGATGCTTCTTTTAATTCTTTTTAAGGAAAGGGTCCAATTCCTAGGACAGTTTCAGTAAGCTGGTAAAGACACATCTAGTCTCTCCCTTTGCATGTCAGATTCCCTCGTTTTTACATGGTAGTTCCCATAGTAGATGATGATAATAAGATTTATTTAATCAAGTCGAAATAGTTGTGATAAGACACGTAAGTGCTATTCAGAGTCCACTTGAATCAACACGTGACATTTAGTAACCCGGAGTGCTCTTCAGAGCCTTTTAACTCAACACTCTCACATGGGTGTTACGCTAGTGCAATTCCAGAGCCTCTGCTCAACACTAGAGCTAGAATGTGGTTGTGAGGCACATCTAGGATATTAAGTGGCCTCGGATTCGGTAATCATTTCTTTCAAGCCTGGAGTGCTCCAGGGTTCATGCCCAACACTCAACGTACATCGGGGCTTAAGCCCAGTACGAAATAGAATCCTCTAAATACATCAGGGCGTAAGCCCAGTATATAGGCCATTCATGTGTTTCTGAGTCCACGCTCAACACACTAAATAATCAACCATGTAAGTGATGCTCTGCATAGTATAATGTAACCAAAGGAATAATCTCAGTATATCATAATTTGTAACCAATTCTCGTAATACAACATAGTTTATTCATTCAGGCTTTCTTGTCCCACATATATCAATAATGAAAACAAATCAAGGTCCATTCCCAATATATCAACTCATGAAGGAATAAATCAAAACAAACTAATGCTATGTCAAACATAATAAATCACATATACTGGGGCCATGACCCGATATAACATCATAACATAGTTAGTCAAAAAGTTGGGATATTACAAAGGTACACCTTATTAAAGCATAATAAAATATTACAATCACATCATATGAAAATAAAGAGGAAAAACACATAAATAAATTTGAACATTCATTCTTTAGTATTCACAATACACACTTGTATATACAACGGTGTCTAAAGAAGGATTGCAAGTGGATGAGCATTGAGGAAGAACAAACTTTTGCAACTAAAGATAGCACAACCATGTTTAGAGGAACAATTATCCTAATTGAAATGCAAGATATACCTATTTCATCATCAATTTATGCATACAAGATTTTTTTTCGTTCTAGATCATAACTATTATGGACACAATCTAATTATATAAATTTTGCTAAATAATTTTTTTCTTTTATATAGAATGAATGATTTAAAAAATGTAAAAAAATAGTTGAATCAAATCCTACCAATACACATTATTGTATTTATTCACAAATACATTATAATAAATACAAAATGATTACCCTTTAACTAAACATACAAAAATAAATTTAAAAAAAAAACATAAAAAACATTATTAAGAGCTCATACAAGGTAATGCTATCTAATTATGATACATTAGTTGCAATGGAGACATGGAAAAACATAAATCACAACTTTTTACAACACGGTGCAAAAAGATGAAATATAAACAATTGAGTTACCTTCTGAAATATATAACTCTTATTTATGGAAAATTAGTATAACTCAAAGAAAATCGTGTTCTCCTAAGATTCCTATGTTACTTTTTTTTCTAAAACAAAATGCATATGTTTGCATTAGTCCCTAGGTTTGGTATGTAAACAATCATTATATTTGGAAAAAAAAAAGTAGAATTGTAGATAACAAGCAGTTCTTGTTTGGTGCCATTTTTTCATAATTTTTAATGTGTGTGTGTGTGTGTGTGTGTGTTATATAAAGAATGTAAATGAATCCCTGGAATGAGAAGGTAGAGTGTTAGGACCTGTTATGAGGGTCTTAACACAATCGATGAATTTTATTTTTTAGTGTGTAGGTCGTCTCTATTTGTGCATGTTCTTTTTTGTTTTCAAAATAGGTCAACCAATCAAAAGTTAGAAAGAAAATTACAGACATGGCTTTTAGAAATTTGACATATGAAAAAATAAAAATAAATAAAAGCAATAAAAAAATATTTTCTTCCTCCAAAAATATATATATTTGGAATCTATACATGGGGATCTATAAGTGTGTGAAGTATCATTAGCAACAAACATGTAGAGCATATGTATATTCAAGGTTGAAAAATAGGGAAATGAAAAAAAAGTTGCATTTTTCTATTTGAAGGTTGAACCTACAAGTTTGCCAATTTTAACCTAAAACCAAAGTAGACAACTCATCCATTACATATATGGAAAAACTAAAACCCACTATTTCTTTCTCGAAATAAAAAATGTCCATGCACGTTATTAATGCGTGCACATTATTATTCCAAAAATAACACGCGCACATTATATTTCCCCTTTCTCTACATCTCTCCCTATCTATCTCTCACACCATACTCCTCCTACTACAACTAACCCCCCTCATCTCTCTCTCTCCCCTCCCATTCCTAACCCTTACCAACCCCCTCTCTCACTCGCCTACTCCACCTATCCCTAACCCCCACCCCTCTCTCTCTTCCCCACCCCTCTAACACCCCCCTCTCTCTCTAGCCCTAACCCCCCCTCTTTGTCTCTCCTAATAACCCTCCCCATTCCACTAACCACTCCCCATCTCTCTCTCCCCTCTCTCTCTCTCTCTCTCTCTCTCTCTCTCTCTCCCCAATACCCCCACTCCTCACCCCCACCCCTCTCTCTCTTTCCCTCCCACTAAACCTCCCTCTCTCAATCCCTCCTAATCCCATTCCCCCTATAACTAAGCCCCCCAATATCTCTATCCCTCTCTCACTCCCTACTTATCCCCCTACCCTAACCCCCCCTCTCTCTCCCTACCCCTAACCCCCCCTCTCTCTACCCCTAACCCCCACTCTCTCTGACCTCACTCCTACTCCCCCTACCCCAAACCACCGCAACCTCTATATCTAAACCCCTCATTCTCTCTCTACCCCTAAATCCCCCTCTCTTTGATGTTGACTTAAACTGACCCAGAGGTTTTCAATTAGACCCAGGTTCTTTGCGGTTCTCCCTTTGACCAACAGAACCCCTTCACACCAGCCCTTTCGGCAACAACCTGCAAGCAGGTTGAGGTCTCACCCAAGGTGTATCTTTATGGGGTACTGCGAAATCAGGTTTCCACAGTAAATGATGAGTTGTTTATAAGAACAAGCTGCGCAGCGTAGGAAAGAAGGATGGCACTGTAGGCAGAGTGATGCGGTACGTAGCAGGATCTATGCTGCGAGCAGTATGACTCAGTGTAGGAAACACTGCAAGACGCACCAAGGGTTTCTTACTGCTGCGAATCTTCTACTGGAACTGCGATTCACCCACAATTATCCTCTACTTGGAAAATCTCAGAAACGTTAAGGAACTGAAATGAATATCACTCATCCATTCATTCAGGCACTTGCTAGCTATCTTTCCAACATTCCTTTTAGAACTTGGATTATTACAATGTGGACTGAAATGATAAACATGACTAACTGTGCTGCATTCCTTCACTGTGTTGAAGAAAGTAATTAAACTTAAATGACTGATTCACGAACTCAACATAGAATCGAAATGTTTGCCATTCATCTGCTTCCATGGAACCTAGCATATCATTCCCAAACTTCTTTTATGGGTAAATGCATATCAGAGTTCTCCTATTACAACATGCAAGGAAACATTCAAGCATTCATTCTACAGAAAATACAGAAAGTCATTCATTCATAAACATCATCAGATAACACAGGATTTAACATGGTTCACTTCCCCGGATGGAAAGCTACGTCCACAAGAAAAGTTCGTAATATATTTCTTTCGAAAGGGATGGCGCAACCATTCTTAGTCTGCGCACTCAGCTACAGACTCTTCTTTCTCTCGGTTAGGTCTCTACGCACACAGCTCCAGAGCCTTTACAATATTCTCAGCTCGAAGAGATTTTACAATACAAAAAGGTTATCTCCTTAAATTCTCAGCAACAACAAAAAGACTAACAATAATCCAAAAAGAGAATAACACTGAGACCCCCCAAAGCGAACCCCCATCCCATACAAATGTCTTCTTAAATAGATCATGCCCAAAGGCCATGTCTGTACAATGTCGAAGACCTAAAACCCAAAACCGTAAGGGTTTCCAAAACTGCGCTGGTTTTCCAAACCTGCTTGCTGGCTCTTGGTAGCATCTGTTTGATCACGGCGGATCTCCACGTCCTCATTCTGTCGCTATCGGCCTTCCTGTCGCATAAGTGCCTATAGGTTGCTTCTGTTGAACCGTTTCTCTCTAACGGTTTTACCTTCTAAGCGTGCAAAGCGTCGCTTTCCTTAACAACCCACGCATGGTCACCTTCCTTTTTTGCCTACATCCGCCGCTCGACAATCCCTAACTATCTTTCCAAAAAATGGCTGCTACTGGTCGAGTCGGTAGCTACACTTGATACCTGTCCATCACACCGCTTTGCTAGCTCCACGTGGCCTCCTAACTCTGTAGCACTGCTTCAGCGTAGCACTGGTCTTCGCATCATGGCCAAAACTTTGATGATGCGTGCAACTCCGTAGTCTGGCCAAAAGTTGGATGCTGCGTGCAACTTCGCAGCATCCTCAATACTTAGACAAAATTGTGTTTCTGAGCTGCACTTAGCTCATCTTTCCATGCTTGCCTCAAAAAGGTGCTTCCAAAACTTCATCTGAACCTGGGCCCAACATGCCCCTAACACTTACATGTGGCTTGTCCCTGAGCCACCTATTGTTTCAACTGTCTCACTCTGCACCGCAACCGGTGGAACGAACTTGGCCACGAACTCATCATATGTACCGCACAACTGCACGACTGCTTCTCTTGTATCCTCCTCAACATGTTTAATCATCTCAAGCAGTGTTGGAGTTATTTTTTGTCCAATTTGATCTTGTACCTGCTCCTGGTTATCACGTGGTTCTACTAACTTATCTTCAATTTGCTGCGATACCGCCATGGTGTTCTCTAGGAGCTGCTGCGACAGGTTATTGTAAAATTAGTCACAGCAGATCTAATGAACAAGTAAATCAATTACAACAGATGAACATAGAAAATATGGTGTAAAACTGTGCAAAACATGCATCAGTGCTCAATATCCCAGTAAGGGTGAATGATTACAATAGAATACAGTAACAATGATTGAGCAATTTGAATTGCCTAAGGAGGTCATTCGAAACACTGAATGGAGTAGCTTGACTCCAACTAGGAGTCCTCATCATCAATCGGTGGTGGTCATCAATGCACAAGAACCAGTCATCCAGGTGTCAATCTGAGTCTAACTGAGTGTAACATGTTTAACTGAAGTGTGTAGCACTGATATAGGGAAGTGGGCTCAGTGGAGGGCGTATGGGAGGCTAACTGAAGTCAGAACAAGTCATCTAGTCAATTTGGAGGTCCAACAAAAGTGAAACAGTCAGTCGGGAGTGAAACTAGCCTCAAATCAAGGAGAATCGGAGCTAGCTGAGTGTAACTGAAGTGGAACTGCAGTGGTAGGTGAACAAGTGCGCCGTTCTCTGGTAGTAGGTGAGAAGTGGGCGCCTTCCTGACTAGGAGGGATAAAACTCTGAATTAAGTGGCTCCCGGGTGCTAGAATAAGGTGGCTAAGGTGCTGGAGGCATCAACCTGGTGACTGGGATGCATGCAAACCCTAATTGCATGCAAGATCCTGAAAAAGATGATGTGGATATCCGAACAGTTATCTATCTCAGTCTCTTTTTGTCATAATTCCTGTACCTCTTTCTTTAAGCTGGATATCTCCTTGTAACTCGGCAGCCTTTCTCTAGGTGGCAGAGCTTTCACCTCTGCGTTCAACTTGTCCAACACGGTCTGTTTTTCTTGTACCGCTGTCTTGACTTGCAGCAACCCTTGATCCTCTTCAAGGGTCGCGATTTCCTATGAAACCTTATCCAGGAGAGATTGGCACTTAGCCATCTCACTTGTGATGCTTTTCGAGGTGGCGCTCACTGCGTGCTCTCTGACCTGTTGTTTAGTTAATGGCGCCTGCTTATTCAGCTTATCCTTTAATGTGGCAATGTCAGCCTCATAGTAAATCTCTTTATCCTGCATCTCCGACTGCAAGGATCTCACCTTATCTCCGATCCTCAGAATTGTGTCTGCAGGATCATCCTGGATTTCTATGTCTTTAATATCATTCGCCACATTGGATATGGTGGTCTCCAAATTTTGTTGGCGGTCCTGTTCGTTGTGTAGCTGTACTTCTGCCTTCTGCTGAATTTGTCTATTTGCTGCGGTGAGCTCTACTTGTAACTTCATCGCTTCAACCGTCCATTCATGCATCTCCTCCACGATCTGCATGTGGATGAAGTGCAATCCTGGAAAAGGGAATTTGGCTAAGTCAAGCTCTACCCTCTAGACTCCCTTTGTGTCCAAGAGAACTTGTTCTACCATTGGAAACACAATAGCCAATGGGTCCAGATGGATAATTCTGGTCTTCGATGACAGCGTTATTGCTAGCTACTGGCTTCCTTGCTGCGAGGTTCCTACCGACCTCCTTTCAGCCCCTGCTTCCTACGGCAAAATAAGGCTTTTCTGGACATCGTCCATTTTCTTCATTAGGCCTTGCATTGTGAGCCTCGTCTGGTGCAGGTCATCGTGGATGACCTTGTCCTTCTTTTGTTTAGCCACCATAACCTCCTTCATCTGCTCTGAGACTGTTTCAGCTATCATCTCGTATTCATCATCATTGAGGACTGCCTCCGATTGAATCTTTGTAGCCTTCACCTTTTTCCTCAACTTTGGCTTCTCCGAAGTCTCACCTTCTTTTCTCTTCCCTATTTCTTCAATAATTGGGCATGAGAGCGGGATTGGCTCATCTTCTGCTGAATCTGTCTCCACGTCCAAGACCTCTATGCAGAACTCTAGTGGCCAATCTTTCACGAGGTCCTCAATATCCTGCTCATACATGATGTACTTTCCTAGGAACCACTCTGGTTTCCTCGTTTGTGCTTTTAACGATATAAATATACATCTCATATCCGCCTCAAAGTCAATGATGCGGATATACTTCATCATGACCTACTTTGTAATATGGGGTTTCTTCGTGATTACGTCGCGCAGCTGGATATAGTATTGGTAAAATACTTCTGTTGTTGCATGCTAGCGCTCTGCATTTGTGTTTGCCCAGAGGTTGACAAACTTAAACCCTCTAGGATCCTTGCTATCCATAACGACGCCCGCATAATCTCGCGGCTCCTTCCATCCACACAAAGCAATCAGGATGATGAGCCAGGTGAAATGGAACTGGCCGCCATTCACTTGAGTGTCGTTGAGTTCTTCAAGGAACTCATTCAACAGAAACTGACACCAATTGAAGCTGTTGCCTTCGGGCACTACGGCACCAAGGAGTATTGCGCCCGCAGGTACCTTAGAAGGTCTAGCTATTTTTAGAATCTTTCCTACAAGCAATTGCGTTATGAATCTTGTTTCTCCGTCCTCTATATCTTCTGTCGGGAATCCTCTTTTTTCCTTCACCACCGAGTGGGTTTTCTTCATCTTTTCAACCGCCTCTTTTTCTTTGCTCTTCCCCTGGAAGAATTGCATTGGATCCTTACCGCGCTTTCTTAGCCCGGTGATGCGGTGGATCAAATCAATATCAATATCAATGTTTCTGTCCAGCCACAAATAACCTTGATGGATTCGCACCATGAGTGTGCGAACCACAATATTCAATTCTGGGGAACGTTCAAAATGTGGTAATCTCAACAAGTTCAGTAGCCCTGACTGAACGATAGGTGCTAACCAACTGTCACCTACCAAGTTCAGAGTTCCCTTTGTGTCCTTTTTCCAGCACATATATTGGTCTAGTTGAAAATCCGGGTATTTGGGAACATCTGGCTCGTCTTTCTTCATTCCCAAGAGGTCATAATTCTCCCATTTACAACATGCTATCTTTCCTAGCAAATTGTTAGCAACATTTACATGCTTTGACATAGGCGACAGCGGGATGTCGTATCTCGCGTTCTTGAGCAATTTAAACATAGGGCATTTAGTGCCCGTGGAGAGATATATTCAGGTGTCATCTTCAAAGGTTTTGTCTGAAAGACTGGTGCTTTCTGTGCTGAGGATCCCAACTTTATGATGTTGGATCGAGGTGCAGTTACAACTTTTCCCTTATCTTTTGGTTTTTCCTGCATCGTGGGATTAATTCTTGGTGATTTGCGGGATGCTTCACCTTGTTCTATGGCTACCTTCTTAACTAGATTTTTCATTAACTACTGAATCCCTCCTTGTTGAAAGATCCTCAATGCTTCTTCAAGGGTGAGTTCTTCTTCTCTAAAGGAAGGTTCGAACATCCACAAATGAGGTAGCGGCTAAGGTAGAAAAAATACAGATGGCTACTAGCTTAGAGAGGTTAATCACAAGAAAATTCTAAGTGCTTGGTAACACCCGCGATGTTAAATTTTGAGCATTAATTCACAATACTCTAGGATCTTCACTGAGAGAATAACATATACAGTATATCAATGCATAACAATCATAATAAGCATGACAAGCATCACAAGAATCAAAAGCATGAGAGACAAGAGACATAGAGTTTTCGTGGGGAAAACCCTAAGGTGAAAAAACCCACAACTTCTTCAGAGATAGAGAGAGCAATGGCTCAACCAAAGTACAACCAAAATACACTTGAGATAGTCTCCTAGAAGCAAATGATCCTCCTCCTCACTAGTGCACCACTTTCTGAGTGAGAGAGAGATGACTTTTCGAATGATCTAAATAGAGATCTCCTGATCTCTATTTATACTAACCTGTTTTCCCAGTGACCTTATGGGGCCGACTTATCTAGCTAGGTACATCCACAATATAATATATATTTCAGGGCCGACCCCACACATGGTGGTCTAATAACCCATCGGCAAGTACACACACTTGCGACACTTGTCAATCCACATGACGACACTTCCTTATAGAGGAATAACACATCTCTAATAAGGGTACAATAAATATATATGAGATACATTCCAAAGTTACATATACATCAACACTCCCTCTTAATTAGGAAGGTATTTCTCAACACAGATCTGCTAGACAAGTCTTCTTCTTGGGATCATCGTCACCGATGCATCGTCATCATCATCGTTACTGCTGCTGCTATCTCAACCAATGTCTGACTCTACTTGTCATAGGAAGTTCTATAGAGCTAGTCCTTTTTCATACTGGATGTAGGCCCACCACTTGCACGTCTTCATCATCACTGGCCATACTGTGGAAATCTCAGGACTTATTACGTGCGTCACAAAACCTTAACAGAGTCTCTTGACTAGCAAGAACCCTAAAGAGCATCTGAGGCCTTTTTCATCCTGTCCAAATCTCCAGGACATATTACATGTGACCCCACCACAAAACCTCGAAAGAGAATCCCAAGACTGATTATGAGCACAAGGCTCAACCTATCGGATCTCCCAAGGCTCAAATTACATGTGGTCACCACAAAACCTCGAAAGAGAATCCCAAGACTGATTACGAGCACAAGGCTCAACATATTGGATCTCCCAGGGCACAAATTACATGTGGTCATGGCAAAACCTTGAAAGAGCATCCCAAGACTGATTACGAGCACATGGCTCAACCTATCGGATCTCACAGGGCACAAATTACATGCCATAGGACAAAACCTTGAAAGAGCATCTGCCAGACATCCCAGGGCACAAATTACATGCCATAGGAAAAACCTTGAAATACTATCTGCAGATCTCCCAGGGCACAAATTATATGTCCTCCCAAGCAAAACCTCGAAAGAGAATTTGCCAGATATCCCAGGGTACAAATTACATGCCATAGGAAAAACCTCGAAAGACTATCTGCAAATCTCCCAGGGCACAAAGTACATGCTTTTCTGCACAACCTGTTCCACGGCCACAGAGTATCAACCTGATAGTCACCATACATCATCTTGATATACACATGATCATCCTGAACATCATCACTGCAACATCCTGTTGCATGTCATCTGGAGCAACATCCTGAAGCTCATCATCCATGATCATCCTGATCATACAATGCATCTGCCTGATGCATACCAAGTATCTACCTGATACATATCATCATACATGATCCACCTAATCACACAGTGTATCCACCTGATAAAAATATAAATACAAGATAGATATCAACATACATGATCTACCTGATCATACAATGTATCCACCTGATACATATACAGATACATGGTCCAAGCATCCAACATGATGCATATACAAAATACATACACATCATCCAACCGATCATATCCAGCATCCAACATGATGCGTACATACATATAAATGATCCAACTGATCATATCCAGAATCCAACATGATGCATACATACATATAAATGATCCAACTGATCATATCCAACATCCAACATGATGCATACATACATATAAATGATCCAATTGATCATATCCAGCAGAAACTAGAACATCATCCTGATTCTCATCATCCAGCACTTACATCCATAACCATGTGAAGGATCCTCCTTCCAACATGCTTGGAATGTCTTCAGCAAATGTGTCCATCACTTCTTCCTTGAAGTGTCATCAATCTGAAGAACACCAAGCCTCTCTCTGAAATATTCGAACTTCACCCTGGCTAGTGGCTTTGTTAGCACATATGCAATCTGCTCGTCCGTCGCAGCATACAGGAGCTTCACGGCTCCTCTCTGCACCATATCCCTGATATAGTGATATTTGATCTCTATGTGTTTCGACCTATCATGAAACATTGGGTTCACGGACAGCTTCACACAACTCTAGTTATCACAAAATATACCAGTAGCATCCAACGGGAGATCAAATAACTCAGACAGTAGCTTCCATAGCCATACTGCCTGACAACTAGCTGAAAGGGCTGCAACATACTCTACCTCAGCTGTACTCAGTGCTATGCAGGACTGCTTCCTGCTAAACCAAGAGATCACACCTGATCCCATACTGAAGCAGCACCCAGATGTGCTCTTCTTATCTGCAGCACTGTCAGCCCAGTCTGAATCAACATAACCCTGTAGGTTAAACTTTTGCTTTGCCTCACACTTGAGCCCATAATCCACTGTACCCTTCAGGTACCTTAGAACATGCTTTACAGCAATTAGATGAACACTCCTCGGATCTGTCAAGAATTGACTCAATGTGTTCACCACAAAGCAAATATCTGGTCTCGTGTTCGTCAGGTACATCAAGGACCCAATCATCTGACGATACATAGAGACATCAACCAGCTCAGATGAAGCATCACATAGAAGCTTCAGATTTGATGCCATAGGTGTGGCCATGGCCTTGCAATCCATCATCCCGAATCTCTTCAGGATATCTACTGTGTACTTCCCTTGACCAAGGAATATCCCACCTACACTCTGCCACACCTCCATACCTAGGAAATAATGCCTCATTCCCAAATCTTTCATATCGAACTCAGCAGCAAGCTTCCTCTTAGTATCACACCAAGTTCTGGGAGCTTGCTACAAGCCATACAAGGATTTCTTCAATTTGCACACATGTGACTCCCTGTCAGGTCTTGGGACTACATCCCAAACATCATCTTCATGATCGATGGATCATGGCATTCCATTTCTTCATCCCAGATCCTGGGAACTTCAATATCTTCAATAGATATCTTTGTTGCTGGAACAAATGTTGTAGTCCTTTTGTAGGTGAAGATATACGGTCTTTCCTACAAAACAAGTTAAATTGCATGATTAGAAACATCTCATAATTTTAAGAACAAATTCTTTACACATAAAGAAATATGTCATGCAGTCATGCAGTTATCTTAGCCAATGCTTCAATACAACATTTATCCATGTTCCACAACTTTCTAGATGCCTTCCAGTCTCTACCAGAACATTGTTAAGAGTTTGCACTACTCCCAACATGTCAGCAAAGAGGTTTCATTCTAGATAAGTAGCACTGGAATGTTGTATAGTGCCATAGGCCACTTACCCATCACATGCATATTAGTAGTATACTGTTCATTAATGCAATCATTCTAATGTGCACAATACATCTCCTAAGTCTAGGAACATATGCATAATATTATTTAAACAAACAAAATAGGAAAGAAATGATAATTGAAATACTTATCTTTGTTTGTTTGTTGGGTGGACTCCCTCTGATTCTTTGCTTCCTGGCAGGAGCTGCTGAAGTAGCTTCTTCTACACCTTTCTGTTGTGGAATGTAGGAAGATGGTCAACTCCCTCTGAAAATTTGCATCCTTGCAGGACCTGCTGGAGTGTGCTCCCTCTTGATCTTTGCTTCCTGGATTACCTGTCTTAGAACTTATATTCATCCTTGCTAACATCAATCTTCTTGAACCCTAGAAAGTATATTCTATAAGCCTTCGAGATTTCACTGTAACCCACAAAGATACCCTTCTTTCCTGAAGGATCTAGTTTAGTCCTCTTTTCCTTTGGGACATTAGTGTATACTGGACAACCAAATATTCTGAGATGGCTGACTTCAGGTTTCTTACCAGAAATGACCTCGTCTGGTGTCTTGTTGTCCAATATCTTGTGGGGTGTTCTGTTTTGCACATATACAACTATTCTAGTTGCTTCTTCCCATAGATGCATAGGTAGATCCTGGTCATGCAGCATTGCCCTTGTTGCTTCCATGATTGTTTTGTTCTTCCTTTCTGCAACTCCATTCTGTTGAGGATTATAAGGAGCAGTCAACTCCCTCTTAATCCCTGAATCACTACAAAGCTTCTTGAAGTCACCTGAGGTGAATTCTCCACCATTGTCGGATCTGAATGTTTTGATCTTCTAGTCAGTTTGATTTTCCATCAAGGTTTTGAATTCCTTGAACTTATCAAACACCTCGTCCTTGTTCTTCAAGAAGTATACCAAAGTCTTCTTAGAGAATTCATCAATAAATGAGACATAGTAAACATACCCACTCAAAGAACTGGATGACATAGGACCACATACATCTGAGTGGATGATTTCCAAGATGTCTTTTTCCTTGCTTTCACTACTTGGGAAAGCCTTCTTAATGTTCTTACCTTTTGCACATCCTATGCAAACACCTTCATGTTTGGTGTTGATTTAAGGAAGACCCTCTACAACCTTGCTTGCAATTGAAAGTGCCCTATAGTGCATATGAGCAATTATTCTATGCCAAAGTTCACTTGCCTCCATGGATTCATGCACCATGGCATGTTCAGGTTGTCCCTTCAATTTATACAAACCTCCCTCTTGCTCTCCAATTACTACTGCATCATCTATGGTCTTTCCCTTTGGCCACATTAGGACTTGGCCATCCACAAATGGAACCCTGATACCTTTTGCATCCAATGCAGAGATGGAGAGTAAGTTCTTCTTGAACCCAGGTACATAAAGGACTTCTTTCATCTTCAAAGTTCTTCAAGAATCTAGGTTGTAGGAGGCTTCACCACTTCCTTTGATTGGGTATTGATAATCATCCCCAAGTTTCACCTTATGGGGTGATTCATGTTCAGATAGATTCACAAAAGATTCCTTAAACCCAGTCATGTGTTTGGAAGCCCCACTGTCAATCAACCAATCATTACTACCATGGGAGATAGTACCTGTGAGAGCAGAAATTAAAACATATTCTTCTTCACTTGATGAGTCATCATCACTATCACTTTCTGCCCTAGCCTTCTTCTTTGGGGGTTCATCATCTTCGGAAGCATGAGCATGATATCTTCTTCTTCTTGTTGAAGTTGTTGTTGTTGTCTTTCTTCTTCTTGGGACAATCTGAAGCAAAGTGTCCCTTCTCATTGCAATTGAAGCATCTGAGATCTTTCTTATCTTTATGATAATGGTGGTGTGAGAATCTCCTGTTATGAGATGATTCCTTCTTGGACTTGCCTTTCCTGGCATGTGCTATGAGAGCTTGATCTTCATTTCCCATCTTTTCTTCTCAGGCCACAAGCCTAGCTTCTTCTTGAGAGCATTATTTCCGCAATCTGTTGAAGGAGATCAACTTTTTCCTTGCACAAATTCCTTGAATAAAGGAATCCCATGACCTGGGTAGGCCATTTAGAGTGGTCATCACCACTTCACCATTATCCACCATTTCATCCACTGCTTCTAGTTGTTCCTTGATCTGAGAGACCTTGAAAAATAAGGTTGAATGGTTTCTCCATTCTGAAACTTTACTCCTTTCAATTGGTTCTGCAGGGTCATCTTTCGATTTATGTTCTTCCCTTCAAATAGCTTGGTCAAAGAGTCAAACATCTCCTTGGGTGTCTTTAGAGAAGACACATGGGGTATGAGATGGTCTTTGATAGAATCAACAATGATTCTCTTTGCCTTGACCAAGTTATTCTAATGCTAAACCTTAGCCTCTTCATCCTCTGGGATAGGGATGTCTTCTTTTATATATGAGTCCAACTCATTCTCTTCCAGGATTAACCCAATCCTATACTCCCAAGCTCAGAAGTTATCATCCCCTTCAAGCTTATCCTCAAGCTTGGTGTGGTGAGACATATTAAAGAGTACTTCAAATGGAAATAGAAAATATTTAGGTCTTACAACTTGAAATGTTGAAAACTAGATCTCATCCTGGATTAGGGTTTGTCGAAAAAAACCCTAAAAATTTAAAATCTGATTTTCAACTTTCTGAAAGGATAGAAAGATGCGCCTTGCTGAGTTGATCAGCCTGGTGTATTCAGAATTTGAGATCAGCAGAGCTTTACCCTTCAGATTTTCCTTTTTGTCCTCCCGGGTTCACTGGGGAGAGCCCTAAATTAGGGTTTGAGTTTCTCAGAGATCTACCCAGCCAAAAATCTCGAACCAAAGCTCTAAACTTCAATTTTTGCAAGGAGCTTCCAGCTATGTCTTCAGATTTCAGAAATTCCTATTTTTGTAGAAACCATACTTTTTAGGGCCAAATCTTGAAAAGATCAGAATTGAATTCTGATTGGATAGATAGATTCTCCTTGATGAGTAGAGTCAATCTACTATACTACTTTTCCAAAAACTATGGAGAGAAACCCAATAAACAAGAAACTCAAGTTTCTATAACTGCAAAATGTCTTCTTCTCAGGTTAGCTCTGATACCATGTTAAATTTTGAGCATTAATTCACAATACTCTAGAATCTTCACTGAGAGAATAACATATGCAGTATATCAATGCATAACAATCACAATAAGCATCACAAGCATCACAAGAATCAAAAGCATGAGAGACAAGAGACACAGAGTTTCCGTGGGGAAAACCCTAAGGTGAAAAACCCCACAACTTCCTCAGAGATAGAGAGAGAAATGGCTCAACCAAAGTACAACCAAAATACACTTGAGATAGTCTCCTAGAAGTAGATGATCCTCCTCCTCACTAGTGTGCCACTTTCTGAGTGAGAGAGAGATGACTTTCCGAATGATCTAAATAGAGATCTCCTGATCTCTATTTATACTAACCTGTTTTCCCAGTGACCTTATGGGGCCGACTTGTCTAGCTAGGTACATCCACAATATAATATATATTTCAAGGTCGACCCCACACATGGTGGTCTAATAACCCATCGGCAAGTACACACACTTGCGACATTTGTCAATCCACATGACGACACTTCCTTATAGAGGAATAACACATCTCTAATAAGGGTACAATAAATATATATGAAATACATAGATGAAATACATTCGAAAGTTACATATACATCAACACGCGAGTCTCCCAACGGTGTTATTTATAGGTGCAGCAGACCCTCTCCCACACCCTTCAACGGCTAGATAAGCATTTAATGTGGTGTCCATTGAAAAATTTGAGTGGATACTTTGGTCTTTTCTGTCGTCAGCGTGCTCAGAACGAATATTTTTGCTTTAAATGCTGAAGCAGTTGCTGCAACGGTCATCTAATGGCTATTTTTCTGAAAAGCCATGCAACGACTATTTTTCTCTGGGTGCTGCACCGAACTGCGCGGCAAGCCATCTGCAACCCTGCGCGGCTTCCACTATACATATATATTTTTCTTCTTCTTCCTTTTTTTTTCCCTTCCACGCAACTTCAACAGTGCTGCGCGGTACATAGATCATTCTTCTTATCATACCTTCTTCCTTTTATCATACATGTACAGACTCCTTTACATTTCTAGTGTCCACTTTTAACTGTACTTGACAGTTAGAACTTCCTTCCTTGGTTCATTATTCAGGGTTCTACGAAGCAGTGCTATCATGGTATAGCTTTAGCCTGCTTCCATTTATCAAACTTGGCAAGGTATCACCAGCTAAATTGGCTAACTGGACTGCACTAGTGTTAGTAACATGTATCACAGTATATGGGCATAGCCAATGCATCTTAAATTTACCATGGAATTTCATGAATTTGCTATCATACCGGAGGACTAGATCACCTACCTAAAAACACTTGTTCTTTATATGGCGATCATGCCATGCTTTCTCGCAGTCCTTCTGAGCTTGCTGGTGGAAGCCTGTGATGAAGCGATCTTCCTCCAAGCCCAGTAAGTGTAGTAATCTTTCTTCTAGAGCTTCCCAGTCTGCCATCCCTGTAAATGCAGCGATTCTCAAATTAGGGACAATATATTCCATAGGCATTATAGCCTCTTTCCCATAAACCAACCGAAAGGGTGTCTGTCTTGTCAATTTCCTGCATGTTGTCCTGTATGCCCATAGCACAGATGAGATGTGCAGGTCCCAATCGTCTCTATTTACATTGCACACCTTAGTGAGTGCGTTCTCCAATATTTTATTGAAAGCCTCTATAGTACCATTCGCCTGTGGATGATATGGAGTACTGCGCTG
The DNA here is from genome assembly GCA_027924585.1 of Larix kaempferi. Taxonomy (NCBI): domain Eukaryota; kingdom Viridiplantae; phylum Streptophyta; class Pinopsida; order Pinales; family Pinaceae; genus Larix; species Larix kaempferi. The sequence goes on from BSBM01000110.1 coordinate 4,229,334, forward strand.
ATGATGAATTTGGAATTACTCTGTAAGCGCCTCAATTGTCTTGTTCAAAAAGTGAGTACCTTGGTCACTCATCAAAATCTTCGGACAGCCAAATCTGGTGAGTATTTCTTCAAAAATAAGCTGCGCTGCAGTCCTTAACTAGTTTTTCTTCTGCCCATCTGGTAAGGTAATCCGTAGTAGTAATAATATACCTTGTACCCGTTCTTTTTCCTAGTGGGTTTATAAGACCCACAAAGACTATTGCCCATTTTTCAAATGGCTACAGTGTCAACCGTGGATTCAATGGCATCTCATCTCGGCGTGATGGTTTTCATGTCCTCCAACAGACATCACAGTTCCTACAATGTTCTTTGGCATCTTTATGGATCGTAGGCAGCCATAGCCCTGCGCGCAATATCTTTTGCGCAGTAACCCTTCCTGCATAGTGACCTCTCGCGATTCCTAAGTGTGCATCGGTTAGAATAAATGGCTTCTCTTGATCGAGTACGCACTTGCGCAGGACTTCATCTGGCCCAAGTTTGTATAACTGTCCTGTAATTATAGTGAAGTCCGCGGCGCGTACCACTAACTTTTTTTTCTGCTAGACCGAGAATTCCTTGGGTGCTAGCCCTGTGGTTAGGAAGTCAATGATATCCTTGTAATAATCATCGAAAACCTGTATACTAAATAACTGTGCATCAGGTAGACTGTCTTCAATGTTCGTCGGCTCCTCTCCTGACTCAATCCTTGATAGATGATCAGGTCCCAAATTCAGTCTACCTAGCTTGACAATAATTTCAAAGTCATATTCCTAGAACAGCAATAGCCATCGGCATATGCGTCCCCCTAACACTGGCTTGTTGACCAAATATTTCAACACAGAATGATCAGTAAACATAAGGAAGTGTGATCCCAGCAAGTAGTGTCTAAATTTTTGTAGGGCATATACCATCGCAAGGCCTTCCCTCTCAGTAGTAGTATAGTTCTTCTCTGCTGTTGAAAGCTTTCTGCTAGAAAATGCAATAGGGTGGTCAATACCTCCCTCTCCTGGCTGAGCTAACATGATCCCTAGGGAAATACATGATGCATCAACATGGATATGGAATGGCTTCGTCCAGTCTGGAAAGACTAGAATCGACTCAGTGACCATCTTTTCTTTTAATGTGTCAAAAACCTGTTCGCATTCTACGTTCCAAATGAACTGTGCGTCTTTCTTCAGCAGCTTTTCCATTATTGCGGTTATATTTGCATAACCCTTTATAAATTTCCTATAATATCCAGTATGGACTAATGTAGATCGCAACATCTTAACTAAATTTGGTGTTGGTAAGTTTGTAATAACTGCAATCTTCGCAGGGTCTACCATCAATCCTTGCTTACAGACAATGTGGCCAAGTAAAATTCCATAAGGCACACAGAAAATACACTTTTTCAAATTCAAGGATATTTGATGCTGTCGACACTTCTCGAGCATCATGCGGAGATTCGCACAATGATTTTTCAATAGACCAAATACAGTCCAATCATCAAAATATGCTTCTAAAAACTTGTGCATAAAATCTTTAAATGCTGCGAGGACGACTCTAGAGAATATGGGAGGTGCGTTCTTCAGCCCAAAAGGCATGACAGTGTACTAGAATGACCCCCATTCTGTAGAAAATATCATCTTATGCCTATCCACACGATCAATCCCGATCTGATGATAACCAAAGAAACCATCAATGAAAGAATATGCCTCATTTCCTCCAACATTATCAAGCACTTTGTCTGTGAATGAAGTGGGAAATGGGTCGTGCATGGAAGCATCATTCAACTTTCTGAGATCCACACAAATCCTGATCTCGCCTTTTTCCTTCTTGTCTTGAACAACCATGGGGCTAATCCATTCAGATTCTTCAACTGGTTCAATGATTTCTGCTTCTAGCATCTTATCTAGCTCTGCGCGGACTTTTTCCTTATAGCGCGGATTCAATCTGTATGGCCTCTGCTTGATAGGCTTAGCACCTGGTTTTAAAGGTATTTTCATGACCCCTAGGTCTCCCAAAATTCCTTTCATCTCTGTAAATTTTGTTGGAAATAGTTCCTGATACTCATGTAAGGTATCTGCGATCTCTGCAATAGTTTGATCGTCCCAATAATCTCCTATTGATGCGAACTTCGGCTCTTTGTCTGTGCCAATGTTCACTTTTTTGTGTTTTTACTGGTCCAGTCATATCTGGGATTTCCAATGGAGGTCCTTCTACCTCACGGGCTCCTTCTGACTCTGGTATATCTATGTTGCGCGGGTCCTCCTCATCATCTTCATTTATATCATTGGTATCTTTAGCTAAGTTGTAACACTCGATCAAGTGCTCTTCATGTTCCTTCCATTTTGACTGTAGGTGCCCGGGAATGCACTCTATCCCAAAAAAATCTTGCAATGTTATGTTTTGATGATGACAGTCGTCTTGGAATATGCACTTCTTGATTAGTTGTAATGCTTCGTGGATTAATGGGTTCTCGTCTTCAAAACTGAAGTCCTTCCGGAATTTCACAGCGAGCCGCTCCCAATCAGTGAGTTCACTGCGCAACTCCAGGTCGAGGTACCATTTTTCCGGGATACCCGCATCCAATGTATGTATAAATAAATGTACCCATTCTATAAGTGGTCTTTCCACCTATTCCTTTGAACAGATTTCAATGTGTTGACTAGGGTCTATCTGTCCATTATACTTTTCAAAGGGTAAAGTAAACTTTTCGGCGAACCGGATCTGTATCTTAGTTCTGCATTGATCACAAGTGGTCAATGTTTTCTTATGTGCATTCCACCATCTGGCAGGTGTATCTTGCAATGTTATATCTAAAGTTGGCAGTCTATGCTCATCTGGTATAGCTGCAGTATATTCCCTTATGAACCTGTAAACATTAGCAGAACCATCATATGTGGGAATAGGACTCACCTCTTTTTTGATCCAGCGCAGTGATTTTGTAACCTGCGCACATCTCCTTGCTGATAATTCATGCATGCGGCTCTGCCAACTCTCCAATCCTTTATCCGAGTCAGAGATACAAGAAGTTTCACATCGCTAGCTAAGCGTACCGTTCGCAGTAGGATTAATGTAGTCTTCCTTGTTCACAGTCAGCTGGTATATTCGGTCTAAATCTTGAGCTTGGGATTCCTCCTGAATTGTCTCACTGTATTTGTCACCATCTTTAGGATCCAATGGTGCGATGACCTTAAGATGCTTCCCATCAAAAATCATCTTCTTTGTTTTCAAGTTTATGATAGCCAAGTTATCCAGAGCCCAATCAATTCCCAATATTGCTGGAAAAGGTTGACTATCATCCACAATTTCAATAACCTCAAAGTCTGCATGACTTTGTACTCCGTCGATTTCAACTACTACATTAGATAAGCGACCAAAAGGTATGACCTTCTCCTAATTAACCATTCGTAACTGGATAGGTGACCAGAGAAACTTTGGTCGACCCATCTGCTGCCATGTCTGCTTAGTCAAGCCATTTACTTCTGATCCCAGATCAAGGATGACTTCATCCATTTCAAAATCTCCTATCTGTGCAGTAAGCCTCATCTCTCGGCCTGTTCTTTTGTGCTTCCTTATATGATGTACAGCGCTATCTTGAGTCTCTGTTGCAATCTGAGGTTCATACTGGCTAATAAGCTTCTGGAGCTCTACAATGGCTTCTTCACTTTTTAGTAACTTCATGCAGCTTCGCAAGAACTGTGCAACAGAAGTACAGACATCTGTCATAGTACTTGTTTTATCATACGGGGCCGGCATGTCTTCAACATACGGTGTTTCACTGCACAGCGGGATACTTGATGACTTATCTGCTGGTTCTCTAAAGGTATCCCGCGCATCAATGAAGATCTCCTTGTTCTTTTGTAGGTTAAGAGGGGGTGCTTTTCCTGGAGATTTCCTTATCCATACCGTTTCAAGGGGATCCTTCTTCGTATGTGCCTCCCTTGATGTTGAAGCTTCCGCTCCTTTGTCGCGGCCCGTATTAGCGCCACTGTGCGTGACCACATTAATGCTTGGATCCACTGGTCTATTCTCTACTGCGATCCACTGGATGTTTGTATTTGGAGCCTCTGTTCATCTTCTCTTCTACATTTCCACCTCTAATATTGGTCAATCTTCAATGACATGCTCAAACAATTTACAATAGTTGCACATAGCGCATGGGTTAACACAATCTCTAGACATGTGCCCGGGTTGGCCACAGTTATAACAAATGACTTGGCCGTGGCCTCTTCCTTGTGTCGGACCTAAATTTCTTCCTCTACCGCGGTATCCACCACCACGACCTTTGTATCCTCCTTGGTCATATTGTGCATTTTCTTGTTTCGGTTGGGTCTCTTCTTGTACGCAGTACAAGCCAGCGCCTCGCATTGAGTCCATATCCCTTTTTCTTTCATTCATTAATTCATATGCACGGCAGTTGGATTCATCATGTCCAATTGATTTACAGAAATTGCAGTATAAATTCTTAGGAGTTTTCACATATTTCTGGATGAGGTAATAGTCTTCAGGTCTATGTCCTTTGGTTCTACAAATTTCACACCATGGGGCCTAATTTTGATTTAATGGGTTAGGTGCACCACTGTTAATATAGTCGCGGAATAGAGGGCAATGCTCGCGGTCATGACCTTCTCCTTTGCAACTTGTACACCAAACCTTCTGTCTAGGTTCATATATTTGTTCGTTACCATTTTTCATACTTTGCAGTTCAAGTGTCAAGGTGGTCAGCTGGTTCTGGATTTGAGACATCCCAGAACTAGTATCCCCTATCGGCGAAGCTTCCAGCTTCATTGCAATTTCCAAGGCCTCTTCCTGGGATAGAACCTTCTACTACATCAATGGTAATCTAATATGGGGTAACAGTGCAGTAATGAACCATTCTTTATGCTGTTCTGGTGGTATAACAAAACTTACTTGGTCTAGTAAGATCTTAAATTTTTGATCAAATTCCCATACCGTTTTAGTTGGTCTCTGCTTTATTTCCTTCAGCTCAGTGATACACTGAGACTCAGACTGAGGTTTCTTGAACTCTACCACCATCGCGACTTTAATTTCTGTGAGGGTTCTCGGCTGTACGGTACAGTACTTCATAAACCAATGTAGCGCTTTATCCCTGAAAGTGGTAATGAGCTGTGCTTGCTTCACAGCATCATCCTGGATTTGTCTTACACTCCATACAGCTTCACAAGGGAACCAATGTTGATCAGGTTCTTCTAGGCCAGTTCCTCTGAATATTGGTAGTTTCATATCAGTCTTTTCCATTGTGCTACTAGGTGGTGGGGCGTCGAGATTAGTGCGCGGCTGCTGTAAAGGGATCTGCGCAGTAAATACAAATGGGACTATCGGGAGAGATGGACTAGGCTGATTCTTCTGCGGGGTGGGCTGTGTAGCGGGTGGGTTATGTGATAAGGGTGGCGTGGTTTGTACAGCTGGCGGATTCTTAGGGGTAAATGGTTGTGCAACTTTGCTATCAAGATCACAGGGAATCTCAGTATATATATGAAGTTTAGGGCCTTTTGGATTCTTATTAATTTTATATCTCTTACCACTTCTAAGAGTATGTGTCTCTTTGTCAGAATCAATATATGTATTGTTTATCATGACAAACTTCAAGCATATTACTGCATTCTTAGAACACCTTTCTCAACTAACAGCATCTTAATGTATAGACTGAGATTGTTCAAAAACTTACCTTGGAATCCTCCTAAAAAATGTGCTTCTGCTTGGCTATAGGATTTGAGTGTGTCTACAGCAAATTCTGTTACAAATCCTTCTAGCATATGATCGACCCAATAATCAACTGCGCGTGACAACGGGCTGTCTAACGCTTTAAGATGCGCTGTGAGCTCGAGAGTCCACTCCATAGGAACTCCTCCTTGGAAATAGTTTTTCTTCTCTGCGAGCCGTGAGATCCACGCGTGCAGCTCATTTGGAAACGATGCCCAAAAGATCTCATGAATGTCATCCAACAGATATCTATCTGACCACTGTGTGTCGCTTAGACGCGGATGTCTATTTTCTTGTCTGTTAAAATCGCTTATGGTCTTATCCCACCAAGCTTGGATTTTTGTCTTTTTACGATGCCAATATTTAGATCCTTCAGGGAACTGATATTCTTCTTCACACATCGTGATTGCAACTCAACGGAACCATTTAAACTCATCATGGATTCTAGCCTGGCAACGGAACCAGTTGTTGGCTTAAACTGGCCCAGAGGTTTTCAATTAGACCCAGGTTCTTTGTGGTTCTCCCTTTGACCAACAAAACCCCTTCACACTGGCCCTTTCGGCAACAACCTGCGAGCAGGTTGAGGTCTCACCCGAGGTGTATCTTTATGGGGTACTATGGAATCAAGTTTCCACAATAAATGATGAGTTGTTTATAAGAACAAGCTGCGCAGTGCAGGACAGAAGGATGGCGGATCTATGCTGCGAGCATTACGGTACAGTGCAGGAAACACTGTGGGCTACACCAAGGGTTTATTACTGCTACGAATCTTCTACTGGAACTGCGATTCACCCACATTTATCCTCTACTTGGAAAATCTCAGAAATGTTAAGGCACTGAAATGAATATCACTCATCCATTCATTCAGGAACTTACTAGTTATCTTTCCAACATTCCTTTTAGAACTTGGATTATTACAATGTGGACTGAAATGATAAACATGACTAACTGTGCTGCATTCCTTCACTGTGTTTAAGAAAGTAATTAAACTTAAATGATTGACTCACGAACTCAACATAGAATTGAAATGTTTGTCATTCATTTGCTTCCGTGGAACCTAGCATATCATTCCCAAACTTCTCTTATGGGTAAATGCATATCAGAGTTCTCCTATTATAGCATGCAAGGAAACATTCAAGCATTCATTCTACAGAAAATACAGAAAGTCATTCATTCAACAACATCATCACATAACACATGATTTAACGTGGTTCACTTCCCCGGATGGAAAGCTACGTCCACAAGAACGGTTGGTAATATATTTCTTTCAAAAGGGATGGGGCAACCTTTCTTAGTCTGCGCACTCAGCTGCAGACTCTTCTTTCTCTCGGCTATGTCTCTGCGCACACAGCTGTAGAGCCTGTACAATGTTCTCAGCTCGAGGAGATTTTACAATACAAAAAGGATATCTCCTTAAGTTCTCAGCAACAACAAAAAGACTAACAATAATCCAAAAAGAGAATAACACTGAGAACCCCCCAAAGCGAACCCCCATCCCATACAAAATGTATTCTTAAATAGATCATGCCCGAAGGTCATGTATGTACAATGTCGAAGACCTAAAACCAAAAACCCTAGGGATTTCCAAAACTGCGTCGGTTTTCCAAACCGGCTTGCTGGCTCCTGGTAGCGTCTATTTGATCATGGCGGATCTCCACATCCTCATTCTGTCGCTATCGGCCTTCCTGTCGCACGTGTGCCTGTAGGATGCTTCTATCAAACCATTTCTCTCTAATGGTTTTACCTTCTAAGCGTGCAAAGTGTCGCTTTCCTTAACAACCCACGCGTGGTTGCCTTCCTGTTTTGCCTACGTTCGTCGCTCAGAAATGCTGAACTATCTTTCCAAAAAATGGCTGCTACTTGTCGAGCCGGTAGCTACACTTAATACTTGTCCAGCACACCGCTTTGATGGCTCCACGTGGCCTGCTAACTCCACAGCACTGCTTCAGCACAGTACTGGTCTTCACATCATGGCCAAAACTTTGATGTTGCGCACAACTCCACAGTCTGGTCAAAACTTGGATGCTGCGCACAACTTCGCATCATCCTCAATACTTAGCCAAAATTGTGTGTCTGAGTTGCGCTCAGCTCAGCTTTCCCTGCTTGACTCAAGAAGGTGCTTCCAAAACTTCATCTCAACTTGGGGCCAACACCTGTCTTTCTTAATCCCCCTCACCCCTACCACTAACCAACGCCCCCATATCTCTCTCACCCACCTAATCCCCCCTGCTTGTCTTTCGAATTTTGTTAAAGTTGAACATAGGTATAAATAATCGGATTACCAACCCTTAATGTATGTTAACTAATGCAAAGCATCTCACCATTGATGTCAATGAGTGGAAGGTTCCAAAGTACATCCTACAAAGTATGAATAAATGTGTTGACGTCATATCACTTTGCAAGATATGATAAACAAAGGAAATTGATGTATTCCTACTAATATCAACCAGAGTACGTTCCATTAAGGAATAGGAGCCTTAGGGTACTAGAGGAAGTCTCTAACCTTAATCCTAGATAAATTGTTGGAGTTGATAGGATAAATTTTGTTCGAAGGAAGGCCATAAGGAATCCTTCATCATCCCATGCAAGAAAAAATCAAACTGAATTGAAGGATATAATGATAGAACTAACAGTTGAATATGGAACTCCAATGTGAACTTTAACCATCCGTTGCCCGATTTTCAAGCAAGTTCATGTTCAGTTGCGCTAGTAAACTAGTTTTTGCAACTGAACTTATTTTTATATTTACTATTTTATTAATTTATTTACATTATTTACACTATCCTACTTTACTTGAAAAAAAAATCTCTTTCAAGTGTAGGAATACTTCCAGTGAAACCATGTGTGTAATAGGATTATAAATGTGCTCATTTTCAAATTTGAAAAATATGACTTAATATATACCAGAACATGAGAGACTTGTTTCTTTGATGTAGATCATGCCAAGAAATGTTGAAGAATGGGGTGATAAGGCCTAATGCTTGCTTGGAACCATGTCTCGATGTAACCTTAGTCTTCTTCTTTAGTTGTCATGCCATTGATTTCTTTAGAATTTGTCGGATCGAACTCTGGAATTCATAAGGGATCTAGATATGTTGACAAAAATGATAAGCACTCTTCAATTTATGGTTCCAAATTTTTCTCTTTAATAATTGATATCCATGATTCTTGGGCTTCCTCCACAAATTTACAAGGATAACTAAGAAGTACTTTTAGATCTTCTTTCTAGATTTGGTCATGGATTTTCTCATCTTCTTGAAAAGCAAATTCATCTCTAATTATAGCTCTTACATTGGAACAAGGGCATTTTTTTTTTGTTGGTTAAGAGTTCTTGTCTCACACATGGATTAGTACAAAAGGGTCTTATAGAACTTAAAGGTAATTAATATTTAGCTTCAAGAATTATATTGAAATTAAAATGAAATAAAATTTATTACAAAACTAAAGCACAATACTCAAAGTAAATTCAACCATGTACTTGAAGTGCCACCGTACTACTGGGACCCTGCTATCACCAAGTTATATGTTCACACAAGTTCGACTTCTCTTCTTTCCACAAATCAAACTAAAACAAAATACACTTGTATAAAAGGAAACACATTTACAAGAAAGGAAACAAACTTTGTAGTAAAGAAAAAACACTTGCATAAGAAAATAAGAAACTATTCTACAACAAACCTTGCAAAAAGGAACAAACTTGGATTTGGAGAAAACTCGCTAAAGTTCTTGCACAGGTTCTTACCATGGAAAATTTTAGGGGCAAAATTTAGCCCATGGGCTATTTTTCAAACTTTAAAAAAAAAAGATTCACCAATTTTCCTTCTTTTCAAAAGTGATTCACCCAAATTCGATGGGATACTTTTTTTGCACTCTAAAAATCACCAAAATTATCCAAAAACTATATAAAGTTCTTGGAAATTTGAAATTTTTTACAAAAAACTGCCAAATATTTTATGGTTGCAAATTTAAGATTTAGTAAGATTTGCCAAGGTTTCTACACTTTAAGAAAATTATGGATCCTTAAAATTTTCCCTAGCTCTTACCTCTCGTCTTACAACTCCTCTGCCCCCAAGATCTGTAATTTAAAGGAAATATACTTATCTACCTAGACTCTAATCTTTTCAGTACCTCATGAACAACTGCACCAAAAATGCTAGGTAAAATATATGCAATAATAATTCACCTAAACGTTGAATTTTCAAACGAGGAGTTTGTAAACTTAGAGGTTCCGACATAGAAAATGTGTGATCATAACCTATCTAATCTAGCCTAATCTAATGTTGGCAGACACACTTTAAAATGCTATGAATGAATTCTAAGCAAACATTGACAAGAAAAGTAACATGACAAGGTGTAGCTATTGGATCGCAAGACCTTATATCTTGAGTTAAATCCACAGGGGATTCACCTTGTTGACCAATATCTTATCGCATTCATTCATAAAGGGGGGTTTTTTAATTTTGAAAAATAAGGTCAATATATTGTAGGTATTGGGGGTAAGGAGTAGGCTATGGGGGTTTTATCTAGTAAAAATAGGGAATATATTGTAAAAGTAGGTTTTTTTTAAATTGCAAATATGTATTGGGAGGGGGGCTCAACAAAAGGATTTTGGTAGGTATTTTTCAATATCTAGTGAAATTAAGGATATACTTTAATATTCCATGAACGAAGAGGCTATGTCATAGTTTCATTGAGTCAAGACCCCATGGTTAAATCTTGATCTTGAATGGCTTATTCTTATAATGACTAACTAAACTATGAAAAAAACTAAGTCAAAACAAGGGAATGTAAAGACAATCACAACTAAACAAAAAATTAAAGCAATCTAAATTCAAACTACAAATGTAAAAGCAATTGTCTCGGAAAAGATACACCTCAAAGAAATAAAGAAAAAAAAACAATAAAATAGAAGAGTGAAGTAAAAGAATGAAAAATAGCAAAACATTGTATTAGTTGTGAAATTAAAAAAATCTCTTATAATAATTATCCAATCATCTATGCATGTATATGACAACATATTACAAAACAATATATAAATATATATATGTATAAATATATATAAAACAAATAACATTACGACACAATATACCATTGTAACCAAACACAATATATATTAATATGACATAATATAATAACAAAATAACAATGTTTATAATGTATAAACAAAATATTTATTTCACAATAACATGATTTTACTTATAGGTCTGCCCTCTCACTAAGCAATAAAAGATCCTTCTAGATGACATGATTTTACTTGAACAAAGAAGAAGATAAGTACAACCTCATTCATCAATAAAATCATGACAGATTTTCCCTCCAGAAAATCCATTATTATATTGACTGGACTTCGTTGTAGGTTTTGGACTTTTTAAACTTTTACATATTTTCAACTTCAATAATCAAATCAATACTTGGAATTTGTGATCGTACATGTACCAAAGGCGAAAAAATAGAAAACGCGGCCCATTATTGCCGACAACCAGTGGGAAGATTTGTCTATTTCAAGTTTCCATTCAATATTTCCACGGTTCTCACCATATCATATTTGGTATATTTTTTCTGTATTCCACAATTATACATGACAAAGCTTTAAAAAAATAAAATAACAATATACAACCGGTATTAAAAATTAACAGCAACATATAATATAATAACCATATATAATAATAACAAATAACAATTAATAATACTATATTTAATAAAAAAAATAGGTATGTAAACAAATATTGTAACACGCACATTTAAACAAACTAACACTAACAAACTATATATTAAACAAATAACTTGATAACAAACTAATATAATATGTAAACAAACTAACAATAGAAAACTGTATATTAAACAAACAATTAAATAACTAACTAACACAATATATGCCAAAACAAAATAACAAAATAATAAACAATAACACAAAAGTCCTGGAAATTACTCAGGGCAGAAATTTAAATAATAACAAAGTCAAAGCCCACATATACTACATAACATACATATGAAGAAGTTTATATATTAAAACTACATGACACACAATAGTATGTATTAATCCATGTAATGCTTGAAGATTGTGAATTCACATACATGTTCCTTAAAGTGCAAACAGAGAGGCGAATTGCATTTGAATCACATGAGAATGAGACAAGGTAAATGAAGGACTTAGTGAATGTGCATTGAGTGCAGTCAAGTTGCATAAATCCAGTTGTTGTAGTGTGTAAGAGATGAAATAGATCGTTGGTTGCAATATATGTAAGCAGAAATAAAGTACCAAAACAACAATTATAATTAAGACATAATGATAAACACAACTACGAAATTGGGATGGAAAGAGAATTGTAGTTACTTGGGGAATTGATCTTGAGTATCAATCTATATAATAAAACTGAAATTTGATTTGCAATTACATGAATCAAATTTGTAATTAACTACACCTGAACTGAAATAAAATGCAAACCAAACAAAAATTGAAATTGCGGCCAATCTAATGAAAAATTAAAAAATAACACGACGTTACTTGAGTCAAGGGGCCATTCCTAACCTGGGAAACATGCCTGGAAGCTGATTCAGATCAAGGAGATGCTCAGATTCATAAATGATTAGTTCTTCATTAAAATCAAATTTCATATTACAAAAGAAAATACTCAGGCCCATCTCTCTCTCAATACAACAATCATTCTCCTCCCCTCTCCTTCATGCTACTGCTTCATATATAGAGAAGTGAAGGGATGCATCACCATCAATCCCCAAACCAGATCCATTCAAAACAAATTTCGACATTTAGAAAAATGGACTCATTAAAATCTGGGCGTAACTGTAAATTTGCGTAAGCTGGCATTGAAGCTCCATCCATAACTCCCAAAGCGTTTCGAATTTTCAATAACGGATCGCAGTTAGCCTAAATAGGCATGTTCTGCAAGTGGTGTTGTGGTGGAATTGCAAACTTTCTCATTGTTTGCTCGTAAAGCCTGCCCGAAACTGTCTATCTGAGAACTTGTGCTAATTAATTGGAAATCATTAATCCAAGTGGTGGAGGCCACACATGGGAGCTAGGTGAGACACCTAACCATCTAGAAGCACCCAGAAGACTCATTCAAGTGGCAGAATTTGATTTAGAATTGTGAGAGTATGCCAACAAGGAAGTTGCCATACTGGTACAAAATTGCAGAAATAGAATTCATAAAACTTTCATTAGTAAAATATTATTTAATCGCTAAAATCATTAGAAAAATAGATGGATTAACCACAAGGACGTATTTAGGCTTAAATGGATGCTTGATGACAGAAAATGGTCATATACTATAAACTAAGTACAAGAAAATGACTTATGAATAAGGGACTTATTATGCAGTAAATGTATCAAAAATGGACCCCAACTCTCTCCCACACGTACCGATTGGAATGTCTCCATGCCAACTAAATGAAGAAGTGAGATTTTACTTATGCAAACTTGGGAAATTTACCTTCGATCATGTACTTGACTTGAAAATCGTCATTGACTTGTGGCAATTTTGCTTGACATTCTCTCACAACCCCAATTTACTCAATTTTTTTTTAAATTTTTATAGATGCATGTTGACTATATTTTTTCTTGTGTTATAGCTATGAAATACCAAGAGGATGCAGCTCACATTTTCAATTGTTAAGGTATAATATATTTTTGTCCTATACATGCATTAAATAAAAGTTACAGTTATGTTTGAGGAAATGAGCCAGCCTTAGCTTGGCGAAAAGTATAATATTACCACTTGACTTTACTATTGTCGTCATCTATTTAGATTCATGTTTAATTCTTATGTAACCATTGTCGTGATATATCTACGATGTTTATTTAAGTGGCAACGCCATGAAATATGCTCGTCGAGTTTCATTAATGCAAACCAAAGTATCGTGTGTGTCCTGCCGACTTCTAATGGCGATGCCAAACTGTATAAGAAAATATAGCCAAGTCCTTCTTTACATACTATCTACCATAGTATCTAAATAGACATTTAAACAATCCACTATGTAGACTATACATAAAGCCTACCTATGCTCATTCGAGCTATGTATTAACATTGTTGATCTAATAAATATTTACACATTCTTATGGATTAAGCTTAGCATAAGTGCTAACACATGTTCCTATTCGAACTATGCTTTATTATAATTTATGCAATATAATACCAAACTATACTTACAAACTTCATGCCTAAACTCAGTGATATTCATTACCTACCTATGTAATGGTTTGAACAATAATGTGCCAACGTTTTAAACATATGCATTGGTTGATATTATCGTGGCAGGAAGCCATGGCTTATCTGTGCTCAGTGCTTTCGGAAATCAAGAATCCTTAATGCACATCGCGGCGTCCTTATGCAGTGTTGTGTGATGTTGTTATGATAGAGAACCCTGTGGATTGTGTTTATCCATTGTTTAACTCTGTAACTTTAATATTTAGGTTTGTTTCGTGGTTTATAGAGGTCGATCCCAGTGTTGGATTGGTGGAGTCAACTGTCATTCCATAGCTTGAAGCCTTGCTTACTCTGTAATGGAATCAGGTTTTAGTTATTGAGATTTACATGCTTAAATGTTAGCAGGTATGGGTTCGAGGGTTGTGGTTCTACCCACATATACCCTTTGGAACCTATTTTTTGTGCTTCGTTTAGTGATAAAGCCTGCTCAAAAAATGCACAACGTTCGTCATTCACAGTCTTCTTGAATACAAATATGGTTTCGACTCCTTGTAAATAGTTGGTCATATATTTTTACAGTACCCTTTCATGTTTTAACTTCTTTTTCATTGTGCAGGTGCAATCGGGGAATCTCATAGGATTTGAACCCGTAAGGTGACCTCGGTCTCTTAAGGGACAAAGGATAAATCCTCGGATAGTAGCGAAGAAGAGTGTGTTTCCATGTCAACATCCACTATGACCCTAGGTAAACCCTACTCTTGTTTTCCCATTTTATTATTTCTTAGCTAAATATTTATTTAAATAAAAGAATTGGTTATAACCTAATGATCGTCACTCTTTGGTTGCAGAGAAATTATTGTGTCTCAAAGGCGTTGGTAGTGGGACTTGGCACGTGGCGTTTCCATGCTGCGAAAAAACCGGTGGGGTGTCCCCACTCATGTTCTGTTTTTGGAATGTACATGCTTGACTCTATGTCATTAATTTTAGTAGTGATACATTAAACACTTTTATAAGTTTTGTTATGAACATTAAAAATGAAGAGTGAATCCTTTCGGCATTATAACTCTATGTATTTAACAGTTAGCCACTCCGCTCTTGTGAAACGCGTTTTGTTCTCTAAGTTATGGATACCATTTTTATTCCAAACTTGTGTTAAACATAGATGATATGTTTTCCCTTCAACACTCAACCCTGTTATTGATTTTGTGTGTTGAAGCCATTCGACTATTTATACTTATATCCTCTATGTTGGAGCCATTTGGCTCTGCATTTATTTAAATGTTTCTACTCCATACATGGCCTTATGGCTCTGTAACTGTTTACCCTATTTTACTTACTGGTAGGAACAAGCCTTACAGCTTTGTTCTTAACCCAAAAAACTATGATGAAAGTCGTATCTCTGTTCCATCGAGTATTAACCTAGATTGTGCATTCAAATGAGTCTTACGACTCTATTCTTATCGTGCAATTATAATGAAAAGCTTTTGCCAATAGAACTAAGATCTAAACGATCCTAAAGAAACCCATATTACAGAGAGAAAATCAAAACGTTGTTTTAATGAATTATTTGTTATCTTTTTAATGGCTTGAATGTGTATTATTTAAATACTAACCAGCTTCATAGCTCGGTTCTAAACAGTTGATATACTTTGGATTTTAGTATTAATGTGTTTGCAATCAATCATAGGAGTCTCGCGACTTTGATTGAACCTTACTACAGAGATGTAATCGCAAAGTTCTTGTTATGGTTAAATATTCCAAGGTATTGTTTGAACATATATATATATATATATACTTTGTTTCCATACTAAATGTTTATACAATAGTAGTAGATATATTTGAATTAAACCCTCGTTCTGTTTAACTGAAAACAAAAATTAGAGAACAGAGTTAAAATGTTGTTTATAAACATTCTACCTACAGTAATATAATTTATAAAATCATAGATATAAACATCATAGAATTGAATACTTTAACTTTATAAACCATATTCATATCTGAAGTATTATGAAATAAAATACAGAATGTAGATAGCATGAATTAGTAAACATGATTGCATATAATCTAAACCATTAGCAGAATCATTGAAACTGATAAAATACAGTTCATCACTAACAACTAAGTTTACACAGTAAATACTTGAACAGATATAGAAATAAATATACTGAATACTACTAAAAAGCAATCGAACCTCATTGAAAGATCATACCGAATCAAATCTGAATTTTGTCGTTCCTCCCAACCAATTTTCCAAAACAACCAACTTGATAACAATGAAATCCGTGATCCTATTTGTTGGACCACAAGAACAAAGACAACTGAAGCACCCCAGAACTATCACTGAGTTCTCATTCTCATCTCAACACAATAATTTCCCTCTTCCATACAAAACCTCGTGTTTGTATGATGGGAACTTCTTAATGAAGCATTGCCTATGACTTAGGTCTATAATGAGCCTCCTGCTCTAGAACCTCCATCTGGATTTCTGACCTTAAAAATAGGGATGATGCCTCCTGCATCTGTTGAGGTATTAATTAGTGGTTTTCATCACTATGGGCATTGTGCCCAACACATGTCATTCCTCTTTGTGGGCTAGCAAACACTCTTTCAACAACTACTTGAGATTGGGTTCTCCTATTTTATTTATTAAATAATAAAATAATACAAATATTCTCAAACATGTGCCTTTGACCACACTTGGTCAAATAAACAATAAATAAAAACATTATTACTTGAAGTATTAAAATTTAAGTAAGGTTCTAGGCATATTACATACAACCCCCATTAGAGATAACACCGTCATCAATGTTATTCAATCTTCCATTGTTTCATATTGAAACAGATTTGGATATGCGTCATGGATTTTACTTTCCAATTCCCAAGTAGCCTCTTCTGGGATAAGGTGCATCCACTGCACTTTTACTTGTTTAATAATGTGGTTCTGAAGGATAATCTCCCTCCTTTCGAGGATGCATTCTGGCTCCACTTGGAATTCTCCCTCCAGTTCCACTTGAATCACTTTCCAATACACAACATGAGTAGCATCGTGTGTGTATTTCTGTAACAAAGAAACGTGAAAAACATTATGTACTTTTACCGTAGGTGGTAATTCCAACCGATAAGCCACCAAGCCAATTCGGTCTAATATTTCAAACGGAACACAATACCTGAGTGCTAGTTTAGCACACTTCCCCAATATTAGGGAACTCTTATTTGGATTTACCTTTACTTAAACATGGTCTCCAACCTGGAACTCTTTTTGTGTTCTTTTTAAATCAGTGTAACTCTTTTTTCTATCTTGAAATAATTTCAAGTTTTATTGTACCTGTTTCACGGTTAGTTCCATATCTTTCAACAATTTAGGACCTAGCATCAACCTATCAATTGGAGTACTCCGAGAAACTAGAGTGTTGCATTTATGTCCATAAAGTATCTCAAATGGACTCATCTTAGCAGAAGCTTGAAAATGGCTATTATAAGCAAACTCAACCAAATGTAAATAGTCTTCCCATTTTCCTTGTTTATCCATGGCATACATTCTAAGCATGTCCTCTAAAATCTGATTAACTCTTTCAGTTTTCCCATTAGTTTGAGGGTGAAAATATGTACTAAATTCAGTTTAGTATCTAACCCTTTAAATAAAGCTTTCGAAAAAATTTCTGGAAACTTTGAATCTCTGTGAGAAACAATTATTTTAGGCACACCATGCAATGTGAGAATTTATTTCATGAATATCTCAGCAATATTAATAGCCTTATAAGTAGATTTAACATGAATAAAATGTGTTTCTTTACTTAACTTGTCAACCACAACCATTATAGAATCATTATGTTTTGTGTTCTCAGGAAAACCAGTTATAAAGTCCATACTAATAACTTCCCACTTCCACTTTGGAATAGGAAGAGGTTGCAATAAACGAGCTAGATGTTTATGTTATGTTTTAACCTAGTGGCATTCCATACATCTAGCTATAAAATTAGCAACTTCATTTTTCATATTAGGTCAATAAAATTATCTCTTTAACATTGTAATCATTTTCTGATAACCGTGATATCATGAATAAGGTTGTTTATTCCTTTCATTCATAATCAACAGCTTTACTTCTGCAGAATTAGGTATATACAATCTGTTTTTATACATTAATAATGCATTTCTGCTAAATTTAAAGTCTGTTTTTACTTGTTGTTCTTCATTTTCTATTGTTTTTACTTTTATTTTATGATATTCTTCATCCTTTCTTGCTATTGTTTGTATTTTATCTTCTAAATCAGTTTCATAACTACTAATAGTAGCAAACAACATGTTAGCATGACGGCTCAAGGCATCTACTACCTCATTTTCTTTTCCTTTAATATGTTTTATCTCAAAGTCATATCCGCTTAGAAAGGACAACCATCTGGCCTGTCTTGCATTCAAGTTTTGCTAATCAAAAATATACTTTAAACTTACATTATCTATGTTTAGTAAGAAGCGTCTGTCAATCAAATAATGACGCCAAATTTTTAATGCATGAATTATTGTAGCTAACTCCCAATCATTAGTTGCGCAATTGTTTTTTATGTTATTTTAATTTTCTAGACTCATTTGCTACAACATAGTTATCTTGCATTAGTACACCTCCTAATTCTTCCTTTTATGCATCGGTGCAGATAGTAAATTCTTTATAAGGATCTGCAATTAAGAGGATAGGTGTTGTTGTTAACAAATGTTTTAGCTTCTTAAAAATTTCTTCACATTTATTATTCCATTCGAATTTATTTCCTTTCTTTTGTAAAGAGGTTATAGGATAAGCGATTTTTGAAAATCCTTCAATAAACTTTCTGTAGTAACTAGTTATTCCCATAAATGATCTTATATCTCACACATCCTTAGGTACTAGCCACTCCATTATGGATTTTAATTTATATGGATCAACCGATATACCTTCTTTCGTTATTACATGCCCTATGTATTGAATCTTATCCCTAAATAAATTGCATTTGTTGAACTTGGCATACAATTCATGTTCTCTTAAAACTTGTAGTATGATTCTTAAATGTTCTTCATGTTCTTGTTTGTTTTTAGAATAAATTAAGATGACGTCGATAAATACGACTACGAATTCATCTAACTATTTACTTAACACACTGTTCATTAAACACATGAATACTTTCAGTGCTTTCATCAACCAAAAAGGAATTCCAATGAATTCATAGTGACCATATCTGGTCCTAAATGCAGTTTTTTAAATATCTTTGTCTTTTACACTTACTTGGTGATATCGTGATCATAAATCTATCTTAGAAAAGATAGTGGCTCCTCCAAATTGATTGAAAAGATCGTCAATTCAAGGCAGCGGATATCTATTTTTAATAGTCATCTTGTTTAACTGTCTATAATCAATACACAGTCTTAAGGTGCCATCCTTCTTTTTAACAAAGATTACTGGTGCTCCCCAAGGGGACACACTTGGTCGTATGTACTTTTTATCAATAAATTCTTGAATTTGTGCTTTTAATTCATTTAATTCTAAGATGTTCACTGTGTGAGGAGCCTTTGAAGTGAGTAGTGCTTTTGGTATGAGATTGATTGTAAAATCTATCTCTCTTTTAGGAGGCAACCCTCGGACTTCTTCTGGAAACACATCCTTAAATTCTTTTAGTATTGGAATGTTGTTTATATCAAGCTTATCACTTTTATCTCTATCATCTAAAGTATGAACAGAAAAACTTTACAACCCTTCCTAATAGATCTTTTCATTTGTAAAGCAGATATTTCTCTTATCAAAACCTTTCTAGGAATTCCTTTTACCAAAACAGAATTATTTTCCTCATCCATACATGTAAAAGATTTTTCATAACAGTTTAAGACTACTTTGTGTTTCTCTAACTAATCCATTCCAATTATCATATCGTATGATCCTAAAGGTAAAATATTTAGATCTGCATGTGTTTTTATGCCATTCATATAAAATTCACAGTTTTCAATAAAACTAGTTACTTTCATTTTTGTGCCTGTAGCTAATTGAACTAACCATGATTTCTCAAATTTACTTTGATGAAGTTTACATGCATCTACCATTCTAGAAATATATAACTCAGGCTATCACCTGGACCTATCAACATAGAAATAGACTTATCTTGTAACATACCTTCTGTTTCGACCATTGTTGATTGATGTTCTCCTTGTTGATTCTCCAATGCTGTGCTGATCCTTGGTATACTTCTAGACATGTCACCTGTAGTAGCCTCTTCTTGTATATAATGTATATTATTAAAAATATTTTTCTTCTTTGGATAGTCCTTAAAGTAGTGTGGTTCACCACACTCTCAGCATTGTAGAGGACCTCTTGGATTATTACCTTTATTATAATTAATAGGTGCATCTCTTCTTTGATAATTTGTTGTACTTTGAGGTTTGTTTATGAAATTTTTACCTTGATAACTTGCTGTATTTTGAGCTTTGTTTCTGAAATTATTACTTTGATAATTTGTATGGTTATTTCAAGTACTTTTGAAAAACTTATTTTCTCTTTTATGTTGGTCAAAATGTTTCCCTTTCCAAACTGGTAGACTATCCCTTCTATTTTTATTTTGATCAAAATAGAAATTAGCTTTCCTCATTGCTTCTTCCAATGATTTATGGTTATCATACTCAATTCTCTCTTTATACATAACAGGTAAACAACTTAGAAATCTTTGCACTTTTTGTTTCTCTTCTGTAATGTAAGGTACATATCGTAACAAACTTAGAAACTTGTTGCATAGTTCTTTCATAGTTAAAGTTCCAAGTTTTATATTATAAAATTCTTTGGCTTTCTCTTCATAATACTGTTCCGAAAGATACTTTAATTTAAATAATTTCTTGAATGAACTCGGAAGTAATATTACTTTCCTTTGTGTTTATTACTCTTTTGATATCCTTCCACCATATATCCGCCTTTCCATACAGATTATAGATATCCATTTTTGCTTTAAGTTTCATGGAATAGTGATAAATATGAAAATATTTATGCATTCCGTACAACCATGCTTCGGCTTCCTCTCTTGTTTCTACTTCACCATTGAACAGAGGTGGTTTTATCATTTTGAACTATCCATAAATTTTCTCATAATGTTTACTCTTTTTAGTAATTTGTTCATCAGCACTACTATCACTTGTATCATGTTTTTGTTTATGTTCTCTTACTGATATACCACTAGATGAATCACTTTCATTATCAACAAAAGTTAACTTCTTGCTTTAAGTTTGTATGATGGAATTCTCTCATTTTCTTCATCTAATGGTTTATTCTTAACTTTTTATTGTTCAAGTAGTTTAGTGAGCAGGACGTTATTTAACTCTTCATGAGCTTTCAAAATGCATTCGTTATCTTCTTTAACACTCAAAATTTCTTCCCTTAATTCTTTTACAGTTTGTAAAATTCCAGGTTGATTACCATTTCTATTATCATTCAATTCAACCCATAAATTATCATTATTTATATCTTGTTCATGATTATTATATTCATGATTTTCTTGTTCACTATGATGTGACCCATCTTCAACAAATGTCTCTACTCCTTCCATTTTCCTACAAAAAAATGATTATATCTTTGTTCGAGAAATACCATAAGAAAAACATAAGTCAGTTTTGTTTGGTGTTTTTTTTAAATGATCATGTGTGTTTGAATCAATTTGTAGGCCTAGTGTTGTAACCGTGCTCTAATACCAATTTTTCACAACCCCAATTTACTCAATTTAAAAAAAAAATTATTATAGATGCATGTTGACGACATACTTTCTTGTGTCGTAGGTATGAAATACCAAGAGGATGTAGTTGTGACTCTGCATTGTCAATTGCTAAGGTATAATTGTGTTTATGTCCTATACATGTGTTAAATAAAAGTTACAGTTTTCTTTGCGGAAATGAGCCAACCTTAGCTTGGCGAAAAGTATAATATTAATACTTGACTTTACTAATGTTGTCATCTATTCAGATTCCTATTTAATTCTTATATAACCATTGTCATGATATATCTACGTTGTTTATTTAAGTGGCAGCACCATGAAATATGCTCGTCAAGTTTCATTAATGCCAACCAAAGTATCGTTGCCTGGCGAATTTATATGGCAATGCCAAACTGTATAAATAAATATAGCCAAGTCCTTCTTTACATACTATCTACCATAGTAGCTATATGGACATTTAAACAATCCACTATGTACACTATACATAAATCCTACCTATGCGCATTCTAGCTATGTATTAACATTGCTGAAATAATAAATATTTACACGTTCTTATGGATTAAGCTTAGCATAAGTGCTAACACATGTTCCTATTCGAACTATGCTTTATTATAATTTATGCAATATAATACCAAACTATACGTACGAACTTCATGCCTAGACTCCACGATATTCATTACCTACCTATGTAATGGTTTGAACAATAATGTGGAAAAGTTTTAAACATACGTCTTGGTTGATATTATGATGGCACTATGGTGAAGGCGTTAGCCTTACAAATACCTAGCCATACCAACGCAGTATATGAAATATTATAAATTGTTAACCCAATCAATTCCATAAATAATAATATGGTATTGATTACATAATGATTGGTTATGTTTCCATATGGTTTCCAAACTATAGTCAACCCCAATATATACGACGACCATATATTAACGTTTCTCGTTGATTCAATTTATGCTATGGTTAACATATAATTACTATATGTCAAATCTTTTATGATCTTTGTAATAAATTGTTATACGAATTGGAGTTTAATGCTTGATCCTTTGTTGATCCTCATAGGTATGTTGGAGATGACGACTCAACTTCGGTGGGTGAAGCCATGTGATGGAATTTAAGAGGGAGCTGGTACAAGCCTGCTCGACCTGCGTGGCTTGCCATCACACCGTTGATTGAGATCTTCTTCGGATTAACCCAGTGAAATTCAGTTTTAAGCAAGGACATGGTTTAACTTGACATTTTATTTCATGGTTTAACGTTATGCTGCTACGCTGAGAGTCAAGATCTGCGCAGGCAATGATGGCTTATCTGTTCTCATTGCTTTTGGAAAGCAAGAAGCCTTAATGCAATAGAAAACCATGTGGGTTGCGTTTATCCATTATTTAACTCTGTAAATTTAATATTTAGGTTTGTTTCGTGGTTTATTGTCACATCCCCAAAATTCATAAAATTTTAAAATTTTCCTAAACAACCTAATTACTATAATTTCTATGCGGAAGTACAATTACAACTAAATCACATCTTTATTTATGTTTGAAAATATGCTCAATTGCAATTTATTATTTACGACTATCATAAATTTAAAAGTGTGTTAACGACATTCAGAGGAATACGCAATCCTCTGTCTCATAACATATGTCCTAACCCAAATTTGTGAGTTTTAGTAAAATTTACTAAACTCCCAAATTCATTTCCATAACTCAACAACTTCTCTATAATGAATGTTATTTTACTATAATTTCTATTTTCCTTCAAACAACACTTTATAAATGCCTAAGCCATATATTCCAACACTCATATACATCATCAGTTTCATTCTTCAAACGATTAACTAAACAACTTCTAAATCATACCTTGGACAAGATAAGAGAATATTAAGACAATCATATGCTATTTGCTTAAATAAAAGCATGTTTATATAATCCCTACCATTTGTTAAATTTGTTGTAAGTGTGAGTAATTCCACAAACAAAAAATGCCATTCAAGATCAATATAAAGAATTAACTCCAAGATATACTTTACCATCATATACTCATGTTTTGATATAATGACAACCAATGCAACATTAGAATGCTTAAACAATTAGGTCATGAACCAATAAGTCATTTACAAAAGAAGACAAGTTGTACACATATAAAAGACGCATCAAAAGGAGGCCATTTGGACGTGGTTCACCCGCATCTTGGGCTACGTCCACAAAAGGTTGTTTTATTTTATTATTCACTAAAGGAAAATGATTACATTTGACTGCGACACAATTGTCACAAGACTTATTTTCTTCGAGCCTTCTTATAAAGAGCATTTTTCCCAAATACATATCATTCGTTAAATAAATAAGGTTTTTTATATAAATTAACCCTTCCTATTCTATAACTCGTATAATCGATTAAAATTCTTACATACGTAATCACCAATACCATAAGTTATATCCTAATATAATAATACCAAGATATAAGTCTAAGACATAATTCAATATACCCTTTAACAAAATTTTCAATGGTATATACCCATAATCCGTCTTACTATCATCCATACTTACTTTATTATCCCTAACCTTTAATAACCCATTAACTCATAAAAACATAAGTTTTTTTTTTTAAATAATGAAAAAGGGTTTCATTATTAACTTTACAATTTTTGTTTTATAATTTATACCAAAAGTAAATCTTTAGAATAATTTCCCAAATATAACTTATGTGAAAGTTTATTCTAAGCCCTATTTGGTATCGATCCACCCATTTTAAGCATATAAATTTATACTAGACAAGTATGTACCAAACTTAGCTATAGACATAGATAAAATTAGGTATAAGAACTAAATGAAAGTATTTCTTAATAGCTTAAAGAGGATATTATGCTTCCTTGGGTTATTCTATTTAACCACATTAGACCGTTAGCATACATCAAGGAATGTTATGTAATATTATACTACCGTAATTTATTCATACTCATTCGTTTATGTTTTCATTCCAGAATTTTCGATCCATATATAAATGTAACTAGTTATTCGAGCTTAGTTAAACCTTTATAATGAAGTGTATTACATAATTAATTATCACAACTATTTGAATATTATCAATAGATAAGTATCCTAAAAATAACTCATTTGGATCAAATACCAACAAACTTCCTTTACGGGATAAACTCTAACTAATGCCCCCCGCCAACGGACTTGGTTCCCTTTAAAATTGGAAACCTACCCCTAAACAGGTAGACACCTGGCACAACCAACACTCGGCATTACTTTGGAGGAAGTGGGTGGAGGCCTTCCAACAAACTTGTGCCCCGTCATAAACACGTTTTCTCAATCCGCCAACAGATGCCCGACAAACTAGCTTGATATAAGGCAGAACGTTTGAACTTTAGGCCTCATGCACATGTTATAATTTTCTACGTGCGCTACAAAGGTGGAGCGATTAATGTTCTTAACACTGAGCCTTAACGGTAAATGAGGTAATGCATAGTGCGGCTAGTTAAGCTGTCGTGGAACCGATCAAGATTTGAGCTCGTTGATGTGGAACGTGTGTCCCCTAGGAATGATAGGTGGCGAAGTAAGGAACTTCCTTTGAAAACTCGGATAGCTCTTCCAAGTGTTGACGATTAAAACTAATCGTCACCCTTAATAATGTATGAATATCGTCGACCCTTACTCTATTATACGTTAGGTAGTTACATAGTATAATTTGTCATATAAATATCTTTTTCTTCCTCTAAGCGTTATATGTACTTCATTTAAATAATTCATTTTTTTATCATAAGATACGTCTTTGCTTAAAATATGAAATAGCACTATTAAGATGAAATATTTGCTCAAGCAACATTTGATAAAGAAAATATAACACCTTTATTTTCTTCACCTTATTCTTGAAGGTGATAATACCCTATAGTCCTTGTAACCTAAAATCTTGGATACATATAGTTCTTTTAAATATATTTCTAGAAACCTTTATTAATTTATTTTATTGTATGCATAATTCTTTACTTTGTTAAGCATATATATCTTATTTAAATTAATGTTTATGTAATAATGTATTGTAACTAACTATGACCAAGAATATATATATGTAAACAACATTTTCTCCATATCTAATTATGTGTCTAATAATTATACTTTAAAATATCCACTTAGGATTACTTTTTTCCTCTCAAGGAGGATATGAGAATATAATAATTTCTTTTTTATTTCATGTTTTTATATAAACATAAATAGTAATATTATCCAATAGGTACACTTTTACCTTAAGTAAGATATATAAAGAGAGAGAGAAGTGCTTTATCTAAAGGATATCTGTAAGAGTTTGTTAATGTTTTGTAACTATAATAACATTACTGGAAAACCTATTTAGGACTTGAAATTAACTTAGGATTTTGATAACCTAAGACGACACTTAAACTCATTCTTCCTCAAGTGCTTATGGCACTGAGGTGGTATCCATCATCTTTTGTTAGATTTTTGAAGGCTATCATGCCCTTCACCTTTTTCCTTAATGGATTCACTTTAGCTTTCGCTTAGTTGTGTTATCTTTTAGTCTCCTAAGTATATAATAACATTTATGACTAGGAAATTAAAATAACAATACTCACAAAGTCCATTGGTGGGGCCTTGGCCTTGAGCTCCTCACCATGGCCATTCACAAAATTCATAATTACATTTACAAGAGTAATAACAATAGGGAACAAATTTGAGGGATGTTACATTTACAGAGGTCGAGCCTAGTGTTGGCTGTGTGGATTCAACGCTCATTCCATAGCTTGAAGCCTTGCTTACTGTGTAATGGAATCTGGATTTAGTTATTGAGATTTATATGCTTAAGTGTTAGAAGGTATGGTTTCGAGGGTTGTGGTTCTACCCACACATACACTCTCGAAACTGTTTTGTTATGCGTCGTTTAGTGATAAATCCTGCTGTGGTTCTACAGGTATGGTTTCGACTCCTTGTAAATACTTGGTCATATATTTTTACAGTACCCTTTCATGTTTTAACTTAACTTCTTTTTCGTTGTGCACGTGCAACCTCGGAATCCCGTAGGATTCGAACCCATAAGGTGACCTAGGTCTGTTAAGGGATAGAGGATCAATCCTCAAAGAGTAGCGAAGAAGGGTTTGCTGCCATGTCGACATCCACTGCGACCCTAGGTAAACCCTACTGTTGTTTTCCCATTTTATTATTTCTTAGCTAAGTATTTATTTAAATAAAAGAATTGGTTATAACCTAATGGTCGTCACTATTTGGTTGTAGAGAAATTCTCAAGTCTCAAATGCGTTGGTAGTGGGACTGGGAATGCAACCTTTCCATGCTGCGAACAAACGAGTGGTGTCTCCCCACTCATGTTTTGTTTCCAGAATGTACATGCTTGACTCTATGTCATTAATTTTGGTAGTGATAGATTAAACACTTTTATAAGTTGTGTTATGAACATTAAAAATGAAGAGTGAAGCCTTTCGGCATTGTAACTCTGTGTATTTAACACTTAGCCACTTAGCTCTTGTGAAACGCATTTTGTTCTCTAAGTTATGAAACATTTTTATTCCAAACTTGTGTTAAACAAATATGATACGTTTTCCCTTCGGCACTCAACCCTGTTATTCATTTTGTGTGTTGATGCCATTATGCTCTTTATACTTATACCATCTATGTTGAATCCATTCAGATCTGCATTTATTTAAATGTTTCGACTCCATAAGTGGCCTTATGGCTATTTAATTGTTTACCCTAGTTTACTTACTTGTAGGAACAAGCCTTACGACTTTGTTCTTAACCCAAACAACTACGATGAAATTCGTATCTCTATTCCGTCGAGTATTAACCTAGCTTGTGGATTCAAATGAATCTTAAGACTCTATTCTTATCCTGCGATTATATAATGAAAATATTTTGTGAATAAAACTAAGATCTAAAGGAACTTAAAGGAACCTAGATAACAGAGATAAAATCAACACGTTGTTTTAATGAATTATTTGTTATCTTTTTTAATGGCATATATATATATATATACTTTGTTTCCGTATTAGATGTTTATACAATAGTAGTAGATATATTTGAATTAAACCCCGGTTTTGTGTAACTCAAAACAAAGGTTAGAGAAGAGAGTTAAAATGTTGTTTATAAACATTCTACCTACAATAATATAATTTATAAAATCATAGATATAAACAAGACAAAATTGAATACTTTAACTTTATAAACGATATTCATATCTTAAGTATTATGAAATAAATACAGAATGTAGATAGTATGAATTAGTAAACATGATTGCATATAATCTAAACCATTAGCAGAATCATTGAAATTGATAAAATACAGTTCATCAATAACTAATACGTTTACACATTAAATACTCGAACATATAGAGAAATAAATATATTGAATACTACTAAACAATAATAGAACCTGACTGAAAGAAAAGAACAGACCGAATCCAATTTGAAGTTCGTCGTTCCTCCCAACCAATCTTCCAGAACAACCAACTTGCTGAAACTTAAACCCCCGAGCCTGTTTGCTCTACCACAATGACAAATACAGCTGAAGCTGGACCACAAGGACAAAACCAGCTGAAGCACCTGAGAAGTATCACTCAATTCTCAGAACTATCACTGAGTTCTCATTCTCATCTCAACACAATAATTTCCATCTTCCATCCAAAACCATGTTTGTATGATGAGAACTGCTTAATAAAGCATTTCCTAGGAAGTAGGTCTATAATGAGCCTCGTGCTCTAGAACCTCCATGTAGATTTTGACCTTAAAAATAGGGATGATGCCTCCTGCAACTATTGAGGTATTAATTAGTGGTTTTCACCACTATGGGCATTATGCCCACACATGTCATTCCTCCTTGTGGGCCAGCAAACACTCTTTCAACAACTACTTCAAATTGGATTCTCGTGTTTTATTTATTAAATAATAAAATAATATAAATATTCTCAAACAAGTGTCTTTGACCACACTAGGTCAAATAATTGTTTCAACAATAAATAAAAACATTATTACAAAGGTTTGAAAGGTCGAATTTTCATAATGGGTACTGCGTTATCCCCGAGCACTTCACTAAACCCTCAACCCATGAATCTTCGAGATTATTACAAAGTATTAAACTTTAACTAAGGTTCTAGGGGTATTACACATTAGCAACCATGAATTTTACTCTTTTTCTAACAATGATTCATGAGTGTTATGCTTCATGAGGTGTAATATAGGATGATCTTTTTGTTCATACTTAGATACCACAATGAGTTCAATTTTTTTTTATGTACATGGATTTATGATCAAAGTCAAATAATGGTAATGAAATGAAAGGTGGACTGGAAAATGAATATAAGGATGATAATGTATGAATGATAAATGATAGTGATTCGTATGGAATGTGGATTCCCATCAAATTTTCCCATTTTTTAGTAAATTAAAGAGTATTATACTAGCCTTACCTCAAATTACCTTTTTCTTTGAATTTTGTGATGCAAGATGAAATAGGACTATGTGGAAGAGATGCATGCATAATGAAGGTTGAAGATGAGGCATGTCAAATCTAAGAGTTGCCAAAATTCTGAGAGAGAGAGAATGGAAGATGATGAGGGTAAATATACTAGCTGAATGAGGAACTAGATCATGCTGAAGACAAACTCTAAAGATGTTCCTCCCCCAAACCTAAGGGATTGCATGTCCTCATGCAAAGGAGGTGAGAGGTGAGGAAAGCTCAAGGCATAGTATTGAAATGCATTTACAGACGTTTCTATGCCAATTATGTAGCAATAAGATATAAAAAACACCTACATGTCTTTATGTATTGGTTTCTGTAGCAATGGTACATAAACACAAAAAATTGATTTGAGATTGACAAAAAATGGATGCTTGTTGAACATGAAGATGGCTCTTGAACTTGATATTTATTGGAACACATGTTTCCTCTTTATTTAAACTCGTAAAAACTACAATCCACTAAAAATATGCAAACTGGAGTTAGAAAATAAATCTGATAGTCTTCAACATAAACCACATCATGGCACAATTCCAACTACCTGAATGAATTTTGCTGAAGTCAAACATAGGTAGAAATCATTGGATTACCAACCCTTAATGTATGTTGCTAACCAATGCCATGCATCTCACCATTGATTTCAACACATCTGTATAAAAAGAAACACCTTTACAAGAAAAGAAGCAAACTTTGTAGAACAGAAAGCAAACTTGCATAAGAAAATAATAAACTATTCTACAATAGCCAAAATGAACAAACTTGGCTTTGGAGAAAACTCGCTAAAGCATTGGAGCTCTCATCTTACAACTCCTCTAACCCCCAAGATGTGTAATTTAAAGGCAATCTACTTATCTATCTAGACTCTATTCCTTTCAGCACCTCCCTCGAAATGGAATAAAAAAACAGCTAAAATATATGCAATAATAATTCACCTAAACATTGAATTTTCAAACTAGGAGTTCGTAAACTTAGCGATGCAGGTACAAGAATTGCAGGATGAGAGCCTAGCTAATATAGGCTAACCTAATGCCACAGACACCCTTCACAATATTATGAATGAAATATAAGTAACCATTGATAAGAAAAGTAACACCACAAGGTATAGCTATTGGATCACAAGATCATAAACAATCTAAATTCAAACTACAGAATTGTAAAAGCAATTGTGCTAAAAAAAAGATACACCCAATAAATAAAGAAACAAAACAATATAATAGAAGAGTGAGGTGAAAGAATGAAAATAAAATACAATGTATTCATTGTAAAATTGATTAAGTTGCTTATAATAATTATCCAACCAGCTCTGCATGCCCATGACAATATATTACAAAGCTATATATATATAGAATCAAGAACAGTACAGTCTGTCATTAGATATGAACTCAAATGCTAATTAATGCACTGCAAACAACTATCTATGTATTCCAGTAAGAAAAATAACATAGGAAAAAAAACACAATCTGAATAATGAGTTGATGATTGCTGAGCATGATAACAACACTGCTGTAAAAGATGCTAAAGAAAAGCTTACACTGTTATAAATTTTCCCTTCTATGGCCCCGGCTTCCTTCAAAGAGGAAGATCTCTGCTCCTTCCTTGTTTTACATCTCTCTTATAATTACAGGGTACATCAATATTAGATCTCAGATCCAAAACTAATGGATCCAACCTATCTAAGGATTTACAAAATACTCACAAAAATGACATAAACTAATGGATCCAACCTATCTAAGGATTTACAAAATATTCACAAAAATGACATTTGTTAATGCCAAATCAATTCGAAATCTGGGATCCACTTTTAAGGGGCAATTTTGACTAATTTAAAACTCACTCGTTGATCTCAACCAATACATATATTGGTTGTACCTTTTACTAGCATATGTAACTTTAAAAGTTACATAACAGTTATAGTTTTTAGTTTTACAATTCTTGAAGATGCTGAAAATGCTGGAAACAAGGCAAAAATGAAGCTACAGGAATTCTGCAGCGCTTTGACTGATTTGTATATTAGAGGGCGTTGCAGAATGTTCTTTTTCTGGATCAACCTGTATTTGGGAACGAGATGATGATTATGCTTTCTATTATTACAACAATTGAAATTAATTCTCTGCACCACTATTAATCTGGAGAATATTGAGTGCTAGTTTACAAGTCAAGAGTCAATCCTGGCCAGAAAATTGGTTTAGTCAGCACTGTTAGATGTCATCTAACAGAAACATTTTTCTTCTGCATGATTCTGAAACATACTCTACATTTAAACAGAATGAGAATTGCCAGTAACCTCTGCAGCAGGTTGCCACATCGTTTCCAAAACTGAAGCTCTATGTCATGATTCCATTTGACATTATAACCTTCGCAAGAGTTCTTTCGAAGTTGTAAGAGATGCGACATCTTTTGCACACGAGGCATCCTTGAAGCATGAATTTTAGACCTCATGCCATATCGAAATAACCCTGTGATAGTTGGTAGTGCGCTGAAGTGTTGGACGCTGTACGATATATCCCACGTGGACAACATAAATGAATTTAAAATTATTGGAATATGGTACGCTTTTCGACGCACAGTGCAATGCAATATGACCCGTGGGCTCTCCTTGTTGAATTTAGCAATTGGACTTGGGTTGGAGGGAGAGTTGGTGAAGACCATGAATAAGCCTTTGACCTTGGAAGTTGGAACAAAGGCTTTGGAAAGGGACAAAAACCCATAATTTTACATAACCAAACTTTATGCTTTTCAATGTCCACATAAAATGAAATGGTTATGGGTAAAATGGTAATGGTTACATGTAATAAAATAATACGTTTTTACCTTTTAATAAAAACCCATTAAATAATAATTTTACTTTTCAATAAAAAAATTATTTAATAATTTATATTTTTAAATAAAAAATATTATTTTATGAAAAAGAAATGAGTGGGTCACCAAACAACAACTTATGACATTAAATTTTGATAGTAGAAAACTTGACAACTTTGACAAAATTTTGGAGGAGGAGGCAATTTGACACAAAATAGCGAAAGAGCAGTCTTTTGATGGCAATTTAAAAAATATTTTTATGGGGTGAATGTTAGCACTAAGAGATTGTTGCCTACTAAGTTGTACTTAGTTGGATTTCAAGTGAGCCGATAAAGAATGAATAAGTTAGTTGTTCACAATTCAAGATCGGAAGTCTATACAGGCCATTATGTCCCTTATTTTTATGTTTTTTGCATGTTCACACCCCCTTGGGGGAATTGTAATAAACGAGCCTAGATCCAAATCCTAGGCTCTATCAAGCGCCGAGAGGGATCAAATCTCCCGAGGTGCAAACCTCTCCTCGAAAAGCTCCTTGAGTGCAATACCTGAGAAGAGGTTTGCACATCGGGAGATTTGATCCCTCTCGGTGCTTGATAGAGCCTAGGATTTGGATCTAGGTTGGTTTAAGTCATGGGCGGTGACACAAAACTGGAGTTTAATCAACATTGTAAAGAACAAGTTAAGTTGAAAACATAGATACATTTACGAGGATTATCATAATGTAAGTAATAAGTATTTAGGATTGAGTAAATTGTTAAACTAGAAAATAGAGACAATTCGCCTAATTTTTTTTCGATTATCTTTTTGTTGATCTGCGTTTTGTTTTGTTTGTTCTTCTCCTTCTTCTGTCATCATTTCGTCACTTCGTACTGTTATCACATATATAGTCGCCGGGCTACCATACATTATTTTTCTCATTCCAGTACACTATTCAACCAGTTCCCTTACATTTGAGATGCTGAGATGAGCATCTATATTGGATCACTATCAGATTATGGACAGCAGTGTATATTCCCCATGCCATGACTGAGTCTCAGGACACTCAGAGAGATGACCGATATAGCCATTATACCATTAGTACAGAGCAGTCAGTGGTGCTCAGAGTTGCAGCAGCAGTTCCAGAGGACAGGTGATGGTACAGGTTGATGAGCATTCAGGTATATGACTCAGCAGGTATATCATGGTGTTATGGTTAGATTGCTTTTATACTTATTCTTATAGCATGTCTTAGCACTTAGTGTCATGATCTGGCAATCATATAGATATGTGGACCTGGTTGATCTATTATATATATTACATTGTCCCTACTCAGACTTAGAAGTTCACTATTCATACTCATTGGTATTACCCTCCTTAGGGAGAATAGAGGTGATCATTCAACCATACCTTAGCTTGCTAGTGTCGGCTCCATTATTCATTTTCTTCATCCATCCATGGCCTACCTTTTAGTTTATCACCCTGACTTACTACTTGACTAGTGACATGGAGGATCTTTTCCCCACTGTAGCCTCTGTATTCGATGAGCTTCCCTGTTTATCGTGTCTCGACTCTGAGTTGGTGACAAAACTTACCTATGGTGAGTTGGAGTTCCTTGGAATTCCCCCTAGTCACTAAAGTTGTGTTGGCTAAACCTGAAACTTTTAGTGCTGCCATGAATACAAAATCTGGAAAAAATGAAATGTTATATCTTGTATGAAAAGCCCATTCATGCAATGTGTTTCTAAACACACATGAATGAAAGGCATGCCAAGTGAAAATGGCTATGAAAATAAAATGTGATATCTTTTGGAAAATGAATACCTAGGTAAACAAGCTGTCCATG
The DNA here is from genome assembly GCA_027924585.1 of Larix kaempferi. Taxonomy (NCBI): domain Eukaryota; kingdom Viridiplantae; phylum Streptophyta; class Pinopsida; order Pinales; family Pinaceae; genus Larix; species Larix kaempferi. The sequence continues at coordinate 4,263,039 of BSBM01000110.1, forward strand.
ACACACCTAGAAGTGCTCAGGTAAACAAGTGCCTTAAAAACACACCTGCAGCAGAAAGCCTAAAATAAATGTAAATCTATGCAATGTGTTTATAAACACACATAGATCAAGGCTATGGAAACTTTAGGCCCAAAAAGCAATGGAACTTAAATGCTATATCTAAACAATTGCTGGCCTTATTTGTATTATGGATTGTGTGCATCTGTGAAGGTGAATAAACCCTCTTTAAACAACTCATCCATTTGTGAGACACCGCCATTCCCTGTGTTATTTCTCATTCAGTATATACTATGGTGTGTATTCCCTTTCCTTTGCCAAAAGTGTCACAAAGTCAAGTCATCCCTTTGCCTAGCCAGTTAATTTAGCCTTCACCCATCACTAGCAAATTGATCACAGCTATGAAGTGAGTATGATCTTGAAAGTCTAGTCTGAGTAATAATAATAATTAACGACATTATATATTTGGATTTAGATCGCCAGAAGTGACTACTTTGTGTTATAATTGCTATTTGAATAAGTTGTAGAGCATGCATTAACCTTGACACCTTGCAGCAGCTTCCGATGATGGTATGAGTTATATTTGGTCTTGGTTAGACCTAGTTTGACCATGGAGGACCATGGGACATGAGATGTTAGACCTTATGATGATATGGACAGATGATATATGGTTTATGTATACATACATGGTGATTCTATGCAGCAGCTACAGGGTTATGATGATGATTCTTGGGTTACAACAGTGTTTGGTCATTTACAGATCATTATTATTGGCCTTGTTCCAGTATATTGGATATTTATTTTGATCATGCATAGACTCATATGGTGTATGAGTACACATCTTGGATGGATTTGGACCTTCTGAGTCTAATGGGACAATTTGTTTTCAGTTTCGGGCACTTACAGTGATGATTGAGCCTCAGTAGGCTGTCCCAGTGCAGTTTTGGTCTGTCAGAGGCCTTGTCAGAGCAGATGTGATTTTTATCCGGTTGACCTAGGGAGTTGATGATGGAGGGGGTGGTCCAGCCAATTGTTTTTACCATAGTACCCCCCTCCCGGACACACTGGTGCCCTCACCTTGATAGCACAAGCACTCCAGGAGGCTGTTTTGGGCAGTTTCATGCTTCCCAAGGCATTTCAGGATTGGTAGAAATGGCTATTGAGGAAATCGATTTGGGCTACTGAGGCAATGTTATGGCATGGGATGATCAGTCATGATAGATCGGGGTCCTCCACACCTTCTCCAGCAGTTTCAGCTTCATCGGGGCCCGCATCCATCACTTATGGCACTTTCTGTGGATTTATGAGGTCTTTTTGAGGCCTACAATTTGACTATGGTGGCACGATTTGGTACATTCATGATTATATTATGGTTATTGTGCAATGGGGATTGACCAAGGAGGGATAAAATTACCCCTTGGACCCACCATAAGCCTCCTATGATATTATGTCATCACGATTTGGTGGGATTCCCCTCTTCTAGGGCGAGTTTGTCCACTTACATAATATTTTATTTGTGATCCATGTATTTTATTGTTAAGCTCATCTCAACCATTGATTAGACATTTGTATCTTTTAATCTTAGCCACTCATTCAAAAAGTGGTTAGGGTTTTGGTGCCTCTCCTTCCTATTTAAAGGAGAGAGCCTCTCATTGTAAGGGGTCTTTGGCGCTTGGATTATTGGTATAGAAAAAATTTCTTGTGGAAATTCTTATGGTCTCCTTTGCATCTGGTGTTCTTAGATGGTGATTGGAAAGTCTATTGCAACCTAGCATTTGGAATTTGTGGTAAGATCTATCTTTTTTGGAAATCATTGTTTGTCTACAGGAGGGCGACTTCAACAAGGGCGATTTTGCAAGGCTTCTTCAAATCGACTTTCTTGGCATTCGCTTGTATCAGGGGGTTATCATTAGCATCATTGTGATCTATGATATCTTTATGTTACTTCTCTTGTGGCATTAGTCTTATCTCTTGATGCATCAAATCTGATATTCTTGACGTTTGTTGTGCAGGAGAGAGGGCGCATTGGCTTCTTGGATCAAATCGACTTGCACAGAAAACTACCTCAAAGCTTCTCAAATTGATCGGGTTTGCATAGATCATCATCATCAAGGCATCTACAAGGTTACCCAGGTAAGATCCACAGGTTTGTTTCTCTTTCCTTTATCCAATCCATTGACATAGCTCATAAATTGTTAAAACCCTAAATATTTCAAAACCCCCATTTTGCATTTTCTCAGATCTACTTAGATCTAGTGGGTTGTTGGGAATAATATTGAAAACCCACCTCTATAGCATCCACGGCATCCCGGATCTATAGTTTGGTGAGGATTGGCTGCCATTTGACCCCCCTCCCAAGTCAACTTAGCTTCTCCCAAGCAAGGCGCACTTCCTAGTTTGAGCAAGTTGACCTAGATCTAGTACGTGGGTGGTTGAGATTCCACTTGATTCGTCATCTACACATCCAATAACCTACCCCCAGATCATCACTTTTATGATTTTCACCTTGTGGGCCCTATTCCACATTTTAAGGGATTTAATCCCCTTTTTGGACCACTTGGTGCATTCAAACTCAGATCTAGTAAGATCTAGCCATCGGATTGCCGTAAAATTATAGATCCACACTCCTACTTGACTAACCTACCCAGATCTAAAGTTTGGATGCCATCCGACTTGTCTTGACCTACCTAACCCTCATTTTAGGCCTCCTTGGGTAAAGTCGCACCACCTTGGAGAAGTGAGTTAACTCACTTCTAGGACGTGGGTACTGGAGATTCTTGCGGATTTGGAACGGAATAATTCAAAACCTAGGTCTAGTGTGTCACTTTGTCAGATCTTGCCTTGGGGATAGCATTCCTTGTTTTAACGGATTGTGCTCCACTTGGGTTTAACCTAGATCTAGACCTGTTTATCCACCAAGACCTTTATTGCCCACTTGTCCCAAGTACTAGGAGTCCTTAACCACAAGTCAACCCTACTTTGACTCCATTATCCCAATTCCCAAGGCACTGGTTATTCTCCAAGTCAATTCGAATTTCTTAGATTGTTGGATTAACTTGTGATTTGACCTTAGTGTGGTGAACCAAACCCTTGATGCCATCATGTATCATGGTCAAGCTTGTCACTTGTACTAGTTAGCCCCAATTCAACCCTTAAACTACCCTGCATTGGACACGGTTCCCAAGGCAGTGGATTTTCCAACATTGAACTAGTACTCTCATCCTGGACCTTATCTTTAATTATTGTAAGTCACTCTCACATCAACTATGAACCAAAGATACACTCTTTGAACCCCTCACTTGTGTTGTGACTCCATCCTATGGTCTAGGATAAACCATACACCTAACTTCACTTAGAAATACCCTAATTTGGTGTCTTGGTTTTGATCTCTCCTGTCGGGAGTAGATCGGGTCTCCCCCTTTGTTGTCTGGGCTAGATAACATAACGCGAAGGTTGCCTCGACTGGCGTGACAACCATATATTGGAGGTCGAGATGATCGTGGTTGCACCTTTTGAGTTGCCCTTCCCTATTGCCATCCATGACTGGATACATCCATAGGGGTAACTACAGTTTAGGTGATAACACATACATTTTCATTTATTTGTTATTCTATGAACTAAATTTTTTGTTCTTCCAATTGCTTCAACTTTCTCTCTCGATACGCTTTTTGTCGATCAATGTTTTGTTTTCTTTGTTCTTCTCGTTCTTTTGTTGTCAATTCGCCTAACTTTTTTTTGCGATATTTTTTTGTCGATATGCATTTCGTTTTCTTCGTTCTTCTTCTTCTTCTATCATCATTTCGTACATTTTGATTTATTTGTTGTTTTGCAACTTGATTTATTTGTTCTTCCAACTGCTTCAAGTTTCTCTCTCGATATACGTTGTCGATCAACATTTTGTTTTCTTTGTTCCTCCCGTTCTTCTGCTGTGAAATCGTCTAACTTTCTTTTTCGATATTCTTTTTGTCGATCTTCGTTTCGTTTTCTTTGTTCTTCTCATTCTTCTGCTGTCATTTCGTTCAACTTCCTTTTTTGAAATTCTTTTTGTTCTTCTTATTTTCTTTCAAGTCTTCTTCTCATTCTTTTGTTGTCATTTCATAAGATTTTCTTCCTTGATATGTTTTACGACGTTCGGTGTTCTATATTTTTAGTTCTTCTCCAGTTTGTCTCACCACCTTTTGCATGAAGATCTTCCATTTCTAGTTTAGACTCTATATCAAAAAAGTCAAACATTAACATATACACTGAAATTTATACATCCATGAAATCCACACTAAAATTTATGCATCCATGAAATCTACACTGAATTCAATGCGTCCATCGTATAACAACTACACTGAAAATTATGCAATAAAAAAAACCCATAACTGAAATCTATGCATCCATATATTGAAATCAATGCGTCCAGAGAATAACATCTACACTGAAAAATATGTAATAAAAAAACCCCATACACTAAAATCTATGCGTCCATACACTGAAATCAATGCATCCACAGAATAACATCTACACTGAAAAATATGCAATAAAAGACCCCTTACACTAAAATCTATGCAAGTATAAAACTCACTTTACATGATAATGAAATGCAATATATTTATGAAATTCTATATTTAAAAAAAAAGTAGGTGATCGAGGATTGAACCTTGGACCTCATGCCCATTATCCCAACACCCTTAGCACTATACCACATGTAGTTCTTATTATACATAGTAAAGAACTTATATACTTATATGTAAATATTAATATATATTTTAACTTAAATTTAAATTTAAATTAAATGTTAATTTATTATTATATATAATAAAATAACATAATATGTCACATAAGGTGGGAATTTTTACAATGATGACCTTATGTAGCATGATGATCTTATGTAAAACACTTGGCCTTTTTAGGACTTAGTCATCAAACTAATCACCCTATAGTGTTTTTCCCTTGTTAAATATGCGACATTTTTTAGCGATACATAATTTTCGAGTTTTTCACTCAAACCCTCTAAAGATGAGGTGGTTAAGTTGATGATTATGCAATGGGAGGGTTATTAAATCCTAGAGTCTATGTATATTACAATTCTAGTTATTATCCCATAGTCTTGTGAACATGTATTAAGTACCCCTAGGATTTTTGAAAATTTTAGTTTTTTAATAAAATCATCGATAAGGTGTATTTTAATTGTAAAATTTCAAAAGGTCATAAAAGTGTATTTTAATTTTAAAATTTCAAAAGGTCATAAAAGTGTATTTTAATTTTAAAATTTCAAAAGGTCATAAAAGTGGATCTAGGGGGCTTGAATTAGTCACAGGGAGGCTCATTTTTTAATCCAGATCCCCCACTTAACCTCTAAACACACTTTTGAGAGTCAAATTAGTGATTTTCAATTACTTATTTTGATTTTCTGTCCAAAATGAAAAAAAGTGTCAAACAATTGGGAAATATGGAGAAAATCTAATTCCTAAATCAAAGGGAACATGTCTCTATGGTGTCAAGATTGTGGAGCGTCTTGTCTGGGTCATTGAAGGAGGTGTCTACGCATCCAATCCACCATTATTGAAGATTCATCTTGTCACCAAGAGGAGGGGTGCAATCTCTCTATGGAGGGCACATTCCTCCACATGGAAAGTTGATTGGAAGAGGTGGAGGCCTTCTAAGAGGGGTTGAGACACCTCATGAGAGGTGGCACCGACCCTTTGCATGCATCCAAATGACCATCCACATATCTCTCAACCTCCCATCCACCTCCTCTCTTGCAAAATGCACCCCCTTGGAGTTTCTAGCTCAATTTTTCTATAAAATAGAGCTCTTTCCTCTTGTTAGAGATGGAAGGATTGAAGCTCTGCCAAAACTTTGTATGGATTTTGTTGAATTGTTTATGAATAAACAAAGCTTTGGAGGCAGATCTATGGTATAAATTCTTCATGTGTGATGTAAATTCTTCATGCGTGATGTTATTTGTCAAGGGTTTCAAGGTATAATATTTCTTGATTTTGTCTTTTTTTCATTGGTTATATGTGGGCTTACAAGGGGATCTACCTCCAAGTAGGGTAAGAGTGCATTCTTGTTTGATTTTTATTCTTATTTATTGTTAATAATAGATTTAGTAGAGATGTATGTATACTTTGATTAATTACATGCTTTATAGTTTTTTGCTTTTGGCATCACCTCCTTTTTTTTAAACCAATTTTTGTGCAAGGTTTGTCAAGTTTCAAGTTGCCTCACTTGGAGAAGGTTGGATCTTTCTTGCGTCCTCCTCATCTTTGAGATCTATCAAGGGCATAGTCCCTCAGTGTTCCACTAAAGCAAAATTTAAAGCCTCTTCTTTCTAGTTTCTTGGCTAATTCACCTACTTTCTCTTAAATTCAAACTATCTTCTTTGGTGACTTTCTAAGCTTATGTTCTAGATCTCTTCTTCTCAAAGTTTAAATCATTTTCACATCTGGTTTATAAGTTTAGTTTTTTTAAGATCTCAAAGTATTAAAAGGTTTATTCTTTCAAGTGGGTCTAGCATAAGAAACTCTTACTTTTGCAAGTCATTTTTAGCTAAATCTTAAGACTTCTTAAGTAGTTATTTTCTTTGAGTTTAAAATTTAAATCAAGAAAATTAGTGTTTTATATTTGCTTCCCTTTACAAGTAGGCCAAGATCCTAATAAAGTTGGTCTCACAAGCCTACTTCTCTTAGTTATTGCTTTCTTAGATCTAGCTTAAGTTAGGATAATTTTTTGTTTATTTTTCTAACTTTTCCCAAAACACTTTCAAAGTGATTTTTGGGAACTTCTCTACTAAATTAGTTTGCTGGTTTTTTTTTCTTACAAATAGGTAGATAGGATTTATTGCCAATATGGTGACAAATTCGAGTAATCCAAAGCTCCATAAAGACTCTTCCATCTTCTCTTCTTCTTTTCTCCCAAACATTGTAACCTCTTTCATCCAAACTTATAAGGATAAAGAGGCCTTCTTTAATCACTGTAAAAACCATAAATAAAGAGAGCATGTGGGGTACCCAGCGCTCACACCCATTCCCCTGGGGATACTTGTGTCATTTTCATGGCGTGATTGTTTTTTCATTTTTCACTTTCTCTCTTTTTGTTTGGATTTACTAAAACTAGATTAATTTTAGTTTCCTTGTTTAGTTAGCTTTCCTTCCAAGTTATTTTATTTTGTAAATAAAACAAATCATTTAGCTACTAGTCTCTGTATTCTCTTGTGAACATTGGATGCCTTTGGAATGGAATAGTGGAACAATAAAAAGAGGCTCTTAGCACTTCATAATTCACTCCACAATAAAATTAACCTCCCTCAAAAGATAGAAATCAGGCATCTCGCTTTTGTAAATCACGTGGGAAATTTTTACAAAGAGAAAGGAACTAATAGGTAGTGACCACGGGAACCCATCAGGATACACCCTCGATTGGTGTGGTGTTGGACACACCCCTACAACTCTAATCTAGCCTTTCCTCTTGTGTGAAACCAAATTTAGAAAAATCCGGGCCTTGTTCCATGTAGCTTATGGTATATGGGAACCCCCTTCCCATAATCCACTCATCATAATAATTTAAAAATGACCAAGTTAGTTCCATGTACCTTACAATATATCAGAATCCCCTTCCCGTAATTGACTCATCATAATAATTTAAAACTGACCAAGATACACTTGTGAAACATTTCTTATTTTTAGCAGCACTATTTTGACCCCATTGGCACCGATCTATTTAAAACAATACTATTGGCTTAAAGTAATTTCTTGTAGTGAATGATTTATCTTTATATGTTGCTGAATTAACTTGTACTTTGTATTTATCTTGTTTCAGTATTATATGTCAATACTCCTAAAAAATTCACTCCCATTTTAACATATAAGAACCAAAGCCTTAGTAATTTTTCTTAGGGTATACGTGAGTTGCTTTCATTGGGAATTAGCCTAAAGATAGGAGTCAAGATCAAGTGATAGTACTTTACTCGAGACTTGCCCCCAAGGACACACCAAGTGGCTTGAAGGGTTATGCCATGTTACCGAGGTGTGTATCACATGGCAATAGAGACCCATATCATGAATGAGGCTAATAAGAAACAAAAAAATAAACTAACAATAGCTAGGTGTACTTGAAAACACCAACTCAAAATTTGTTTAAAATGATTATTGTGTTTTGTGTGTCTTTTTTTACTTTGTCATATTATACAAAGTCATTTACTAGAATTTAAAAACATTAAGGTTAAAATTCACTAATATGACCAATAGTACAGTTACAAACAATACAAAACTTAAATTATCATTAGATTAACTACTATTTTAGTTTCACTCTTAAATTAATAATTAATGAATAGTTCAATTAATGAAGAATCAATCTTACTATGATTCAAATAACAAAGATTATACCATTATAATTAAAAGTATCAACATTTAAATGAGTGTAAACATATATAAGAAGCATTTGTGAAAGTCTTGTTATACCATTATAATTAAAAGTGTCAACATTTAAATGAGAGTAAACATATATAAGAAGCATTTGTGAAAGTCATTAAGAGCACTTTAAACCATAGTTACATACTTAAGGCCAACAGTAGTATGGAAATTTAGGTTTCTAAACCTTCTATTCTGCTTATTTTATTGTTGATGTAATAGGGTTTGCTAAAATCATTTTGTGGTCAACTCGTTTTCAGTGGTATTCTCGGACCACAATTCCATTCATATTCACAAATATTCTACACATGTAATCCATATAAAAGAATTCAATCACCAAGCACATCGCAGAGCAGCGGCCAAATGGGATAGCTCTGCTCATATAAAAAGAAAAAGCAAGGGAGAAATGGACCACAACAATCCTGCAGATTGTGACTAATCTGGCCTCTCCAATCTCCTGTACTGTCTCGCGATAAGAATCCATATAATAAAATTCAATCACCAAACACAAAATATTCGAGTATGCACTGCACAAGATGATCTTCAAAGCAATTATTTTAAAGTATGTACTGCACAAGATGATCTTCAAAGCAATTATTTTAAAGTATGTACTGCACAAAGATGATCTTCTCATCTGTGAAAATGCAAAGCAATTATTTTAAATTCAATAAACTTATTGGCCGTAAAGTAAAGAATGCAGGTCGTCCAAATGAGATAACTCTGCTCAAATAAAAAAATGTGCGGAGTGGACCACAATATTTTTCCAGACTTAATGATCTGACGTTCCCAATCTGGAAAACTCCATACCGACAAAGGAGTGGGGTTGGCGAATTTGGTGATTATCAATATGAATAATACACGACTCAAAAGTGGGAGGGTTTTTTTCGGAGCATTGCATAAACTTGCGTATTTAAACTGTCATTTTAATGACTTCGGTCTACGAAGAAATGTTATTTTACTTTACCCAATTGCAGAATCTTTTGGATTAGATTTTACTGTCAAATTCAATTCTAATTTTGAATAAACAAACTGCTAAAATAAGAAGCAATCTGCGTGCCATTGATCTGAACTACCAGAATTATAAACAATTCGAATGCCATTTATCCCAAACCCTTTTCAGGGCATCTGAATGGGCCACCATTAGCATCTAATGTAAGCTCCTGTCAAAATCTTACACGTGACAATAGGGGCTGTAACCTTTTAGGTGGCTTCAGAGGGCAGAACTATGCAGCACATCTTATTGCTATCCAAGCGGCCTATTTTTATAGTCTACTAGGGACCATGTGTAACTCTTTCTATGCTAGAGTTGACATGTGTTTTTTTTATAAAATAATAAAATATTATAAAAAATAACATGTGGTTAATTAAACTATTTACAATGGCATATATATGTATGTAAATACTAAAATTACACAAATTAAATAGGTTTTCTCAAGATTTTTATTTTAAAAAAGGGTTTGCACTTTGAAAAATTTAATCCTTCTCAACTCTTGGTAAATCTCCTTTAAAATGGATCTATGCTGATCTATAATTCAGTGCAATATACTAATGTAGTATCCTCTGAAAAAAGAAAAAATATTGCATTGCTTCTGAACATATGGAGATGGCGGATGTGAGCTTCATTCTTAGTGTTGTAGGTCTGTATATACTTCAATCAGAGTTGCGTTTAATGAAGTTTTAGTGATTTGAATCGCTTTCTCATCTGAATATAAATGAGGTTTAAGATTTCATGCTGGTCTTTGAGAAATTCTTTCTGATTCATTCGGAATATGAGAAAAATGGTGCCGGGAAAGTGATATTGCTCTTTGGTTTCATCTTCACGAAGTCTTTTTGAAGGCACCAGGCATCGTCGAGAAATGAATTGAAGTTATTTAAAAGATAAAACAGTGGACATGATAATTGAATATATAAATTACCAGAAAGTTAATGGTTAGAAAAGTAGTAAAAAAATAGAAAATTGTAGAATTTATTATTGTTAAGATGATATTGGAAAAGAAAGAAAATTAAGTTTATATTGCTATATTATAGTTATAAAGGAAAATAAAATAAAATATTATTATTTTCTTTTGATCTAAATAAACAATTAAGAATTCTAAGGATTTATGTATTCTCACCGGAACAAAAGTTATAATTATCAAGTTTAAGAAGGTCATTTATGCTAATTTTGTATACGACAATAATAACTTGGAGGAAGTTTATTCTTACAAATATCTAGGGATTGATATTCATCATAAGCTCAATTGGAACTATAGCATTGAAAAAATTATTAATGGAGGGTGGAAAACTTATTTTAGTCTTGAAAACAATTGTAAATCAACGAACCTTGTGATATGGAATAAAATGAAGTTCTCTTTGAACCCCTCGTCACTCCAGTTATCTTGTAAATCTGTAAAGTTTGGGGTTGTAGCATCTCTAGAGAATCTTGGAAAAAGTTTGAGCAAATCTAGAAGCACTTTATAACTTACAATCTCCAAATTAAAAGCAATATGGCTTATCCTATTATCCTTATATAAGTGGGTCTTCCCCCATCAAGAGCATCTCTATGACTAGATACCTAATGTACAAGTACAAAGTAATTAACATGGGAGACTAGAGACTCCCTAAAATTTCTTTAAAATCTAGTGAAGACAACCTACGGGTCAAGAGAGGTTAGCATAAAGACAACATGGCGTGGTTAAACCACTAGGTGATTGATGAAAATGCCACTTTGCAAAATATCAATAATATTAAAATTATTATTACATATAAGTTAAAGAGAAAATGTTGGACAAAAATGATTTAGAGGTTCAAACAAAATTAAGATATCATAAAGAGGTCATTAACCATAATCTAGAAGACCAAAAGTATCTCTCTATTTTAAATAGCTCGAAAAATAAAACCAATATAGTCAAAATAAGAACAAACTCTCATGAGATTCGTAGTGAAAGTGAGAGTTGTATTGTCGGTAAAAATATATAATAGTATTTAAGACATTAAATTATCGATCGAGGAATCATAAACTTAGAGGTGAAAGCACTGTGTGTGCAGGATTGAAGCTTAGAATATCCTAATCTATCCTAACCTACCCTAATGGCGGAAAACACACTCTAAAAATAAAAAACACAAAAAGACGATAATTGGTAACTTAGCATCTAGGGAAGAAACTCATTTTAGAGTGACCATATTTCACGAGTTAGGTCATTAATTTATCCATTAATGGTTATGTGGTTATGAAAATTAAAATGTAAGAATCCAATCACAAATGTATAAACTAAGTATAGGAATTAAAATGTGGAAAATTGTTGAAATCTAAAATGTGATAAAATCTAAAACACAGAACTAAACTAAGCGTAAGTCAAACAAAATGAAGAATAACTAATCCAAACCTCTCTAAAAAGTATTACATCCAAAGTTCATTCCTCCATGTACACACAAATCAATATACATAATTTACAAAATGTATATTTTACAAAATAAATTATACATATACTTCACAAAATTCAATATACATCACAAAATATTTATCTACAAAATATAATATTTCTTAAAGTCACACACAAAGATATGTACAAAGAAAGAAAATCATATGAAACAACTTCAGGAATAAGTTATTCACATGTTGACTTCATAGACCACAAGTTCTATCTTTAAAACAAACCAATTAAACGTTGACTTTCAAAATATGTTGTGGAAAATGTTTTATGCATTAACAGAACATTTGCTTGCAAAATAATGAGCCAAACTTTACCAAAAGGAGAATACAATGGAATTGGGATGAAATGAGTAATTATGAAACCGCTATGAGTATAAATTAGAATTTGGAGAAATGTACTGAGAGATATGATCAATCTTTGAATATGATACTTTCGGCAACTACCCAATATGATAAATGAATTTAGTTTGTTGAATAATAATACAATCCCACATAGTACAATAATTACAATATGAAGAAAACAAGATCACATTATGGAACCAGGTTGATTTATAAGTGGAAAATATCTTCTGGTATGGCAGCGTGGAGCTTAGCAAAAAAAACTTGGTGATTCCATATTCGTAAACCATTCATTCAACAAGTGAACTTAACAGTATGGATTTCTCTTGCTAAAATATTTACCATACATGGTTAAAAAAATGTTATATACAAGTGGAGGATTGTACTCTACACATTTCTAAATGAGATTGCAAGCATATATAATCTAAGAAAACAAATTCCATAATCAACTTAAGTACAGAAAACAAGGTTGTGTTATCTAAAGTCTATGATCAATTAAACAAATCAAGTTCAAGCTACAAGACTAATAATCAAATAAATTTTTGTATACAAAACTGAAATTAAATCCAATTCAACTTCTATGATATATATACTATCTTACTATGACCTAAGATGTAGTGCAGTTTGAGCTGGGGGGCCTCCTAGCCCAAGAATGCATGCTCAGTTCACAATATATATCATATCATATGAAGGAACAAAACTTCTATAATTGCATCAGCTTGTATTAACAAAATGAGAAAATACCGAAGTCTTCCTCACGGAAAGGCTATTTCCTCTCTATCTTTCAATTACATGAGAAATCAACCTCAAAACAATAATCCCCCATGGCCCTTTCCTCAACCTTCTTATCCATTTATACATTCATATCAAGCTTAAATAACTTGAACAAAATCAAAAATTTGTTCCTCAAACTTAGAAAATGGCCAACTCAGAAAATGCAATTTGGCAATAGTTGAAAAAATGCCCCCTCAATATACCTCTACTGGTTGGAATTTGGTGAAAGGATTTCTTGGTTTTCTAGCTGGCTAGGTTGTCTTTAAACCCATTAGTTTGTTCGGAGATATATGCTCCCATGTACACACCAATCGAGGTGCAATATGGCAGTTCAGAAATATTCATTACTAAAAAACTGGGTTTTTATCATTTTGGGCAAATTCAAGTTAAAGACCCCTCGATATATCCTGAAATATTTGGATTTGTGGAAAATTGTCTATAATAGTCCTAATTGGATAGGTTGGGAGAAAAATACATGTCTCTGATTTCTCATATTCAATGTCACCTACCCAAATTCTGAGAATATTATTTTATTTGCAAAATACTTTATGTTAAATTTTAATTACAAAGTTTTGTAATTATGACCAAGTTTGGTCAAGGATGAATGTAATTACTGATTATTATTATTTAATAAATTAAAATAGGAGACAAACACCCAAGGGAACTATTAAATGAGTGTTCACTGACCCACTAGGAAGAATGGAAGTTGTTAGAAGGTATGGGACAGATGGCAGCATTTGCACTACACCACTAACTGTTGGTTATGGGACAACTACCCCTAAATTTGTTGTATTATCCCCCAAGTGGGTGGAAGAGAGAAGGAATCTTATGAATGACCAGTTAACCACTAAAAGGCCTAGGCAACCTACATAAGGCAATTCGAATTGGGTAGGAAACCCCTTACAATATTTTCTGCAGAAATATTCCTCAAGTGCTTCAAGTGATCACTGAGAGATTCGAATACGGAGGCTATGTGAGAGTGCAACTGTAAGTATGCTAATTATACTGAGAAGGAAAACCAGAGTTACTAGTGCAAGTCTTTTTGACTGCTGAGTCTTGATGACTGGAAAATCTATATTCCACTGCAAGTTGATGTACTAAGGCTTCTACAAAATCTTCCTCCTCGTGGTTTAGTGAATAGGCTCGGGGATCCTAAGGCAAGTAAGTTGGCTGTCTTCAGCAGTAGGTTGGGTGGAATAGGCTCCTTGGGTGGTTTTTTCTCCTACAAATTATCAAGTTCTATTTTCTGTTGTTATTTCAGTCAAATGATTATGCTTTTATCAGTAAAGAATTATTCTATTTTCTAACCTAAGTATGTTTTCTAAATGAAAATGATTTGATAAATGAAATGATTGATAAAATTACTTCTTTGCATTTTTACCCATGCTGGTTTCTACATCGTACTCTAGTACAGGAAGTGAAATTAAGATCAGATAATTGATGGGCAAAATGCCAAGTGAATATATAGATTGATACTGTAGTGTTCTTCTAATTCTAACAGTTACATATTTTAAACTCAAAATCAAAACAGTATATAATAAAAAGTTATAGAAAGCATTCTCTTGTACTTACTTATAAAAGAAAAACAATTCAATTCTGTAGAGAACTATATTTCTATTTATCACTAACCATTGTTGCAACCTATTGCCATGTATTCTTTGCAAAATGTTTTGAATATCAGATGTTTCATGCATTACGTTTCAGGCTTTATTAATTCTAGATTCTAACAACTGCAAAAACTCTTGAAATAAGAGTTATTATATTTAAATATAAATAGATATTTAACGTTCATAGCATAAAGTTATTCAGCTAATATATCTCATATTTCCTTTTTTAAATACCAACTAGGGTTTCTTTTTTCCAAGTTACATCATAGTTAGAATCCAAAATATTCTATCTTGTTAACATTCTATTTTAGGATTTAATCAAAATCCTCAATCTAGAAAGCAAATGAGTTTCATTTTTATTTATAGAATTGAAATTGATCCGACGTTTGCATTACTTAGGAATTATTTCACACTCTCAGATTTTAAACACATATTTACAAATTCTTTCTATCAAATAGAAATACGCATTCAACATCCTATCTGCTTTTTTACCAAACCTTTCATATTTATTTTCGAAACAGTAACTGAAACCATAGACTTGGCTCATTATCGAATTTGTTAGAGTAGCAAGATACTCATATTGGCTCTCGTCCAATATCCAAAACTATAGAAACATTAACACTTTTCAATATAAAACATTGTTTTAAACACAGTGTAAAACCAAGGATTGAATCTTTCAACTATCAACCTGTTTCAAGTAAAGACTATAGTTCCCTTTTCTAATCAAAACAAAAATCACACAGTCCATCTATTCGTTTCATAGAGACATTTTCAATAACATGAAACTTGTTACCAAAACAAAATACTATTTATTTCTTCATCGACGATTTGGGATACCCAAACATTACACAGTAAACATTGAAGTTTTAAACACCGTAAGTGCCAAACAAAATGACAAGGGTTTATCCCTTAGGGTTTTCAACTGCCAAAAATGAGATACAATTCCACTAATAAATTACAATAGACATTGCATTAACTAGACTAGCCAACACCTTAGTAGTTGAGTAGACAACATTACTGTTCATAAATTACATTCAATGGAAAAAAAACTGTGCCAGAAATCCAAACACTTAGAACTTCGCCAAACATCTTTCGTCGACCTCAATTGTACAGGATGACCAACAAGGTAAGGAAGCCACTAAGGCTTACCAGTGGACAAGCAGAGCTTCCCCATCATTCTCAAGTTAATGGTCCTCTGACGAAGACAAACCTGTCACAAAAACCACGAATGGTTAAACGAGTTACTGAATATAATTATGAAAAAATTTAAAATAACAGTGATGGGTTAGCAAAATTCTTTACCTTTACATTGAGTAGACTCTTCTGCAAACAACGTTAACGAAGCCACCATCCAGCCTGGAAGATAGAGTTCCAGTTCTGAGAAACAACAAAGTTACCACGTACTGAGAGTCAAAATCGGTGCCATCACTTCAATAAGAAACTTGGACAAACATCTCACAAACTCACACAGTAAGTCAAGTTGTAGACTCAACCTATCAACATTTTAACTATTGCAACTTTCACTACAGAAGCTCGGATTCTTAAGCTGATCTTCACTTACAGGTGGGATACACAAAGGTCACGGGTTCGAGCTCAATGAACCTCCAACTATCAAAACCCTAGAACTCCTCGGCCTATCGGCCTCTCCCCAAGACCATTACCTTTCAAAATGAATGTTGAGAAACATGGTTCAAAGCGGTTGTAGTATGCAGTTAGGGTTTTTCCATTAGATTCTCCAGAATCACAAATCAACAGTGAAGATTGTTGCCAACCAAGTACATTGGAAAGTGGGAAACCACTACATTTAACACTTCAATAAATGTTACAACTGTTAAGATTCAATATGCTAAGACAGAAAATATCAGCATTACATTCCATTTCACAATAATAGCATATACAAGATCACTGAAAGAACAACAAGCACAACATAAACACAAGAGACACAGATTTATCCTGGGAAACCCTCATGGGGAAGAAAACCCAACAAATCTTCCTCAATATAGATGACCAGCAAATACAAAGATGTAATCAACAAACATGAGCTCATTCTCCTCCACAGCAGATCTCTCTCTCACTTATGCGCTATTCACAAGTGAGTGCAATGTGTGTTAAATGAGGAACACACCTTCTCTATTTATACACATCTCCGACTTGTCTTTTACATTAACTAAGTTGGCCCCAACTTAACCACTGGGTTAAACACCCCATTACAACTGACTGGGACAACCCCTCTAGGGTGGTCTAATAACCCTTTGACCCACATAACACATACAGGGTCAACCCCCACTAAGGAAGTCGAATAACCCAAGTTACCACATTCCAACAGAGGAATAAACATCTTTAGATATACAATAAGGTCTTCATGGAGGAATGAAACATCTTCAGAATAATAAAGTACAAATATAATATTCTTTGAAGTTACAATATTTCAACACTCCCCCTTAACGAGAAGGATATTATAACAACATCTACAAGAGCCAGGAGTCATCAAATGCATCATACATGATACATCTATAAATCATTGGAAGCTTTCTCAACATCATCAGTAACTCAAGCAGTTACTAGAACAGCTTCAATACTAGAACATCAACATCTTCAATACCGATTCTTCATATTTTGCAACACTCGAATAGCTACAACAACATCAACATCATCATCTGAATCCTCACGATCATCAACATCGTCATCACACGATCATCAGCATCGTCATCACACGATCATTAACATCGTCATCACACGATCATCAGCATCATCATCACATGATCATCAGCATCATCATCACACAAACATCATCATCGTCATCTAGATCATCACGATCAACAGCATCGTCATCTAGATCATCACGATCAGCAGCATCATCATCTAGACCATCACGATCAGGAGCATCATCATCTAGATCATCACGATCAGCAGCATCGTCATCTAGATCATCACGATCAACAACATCGTCATCTAGACCATCATGATCAGCAGCATCGTCATCACACGATCATTAGCATCATAGCAACATACCCTGCAATACACATGATCCATTTAAGACACCATAACATATCTAGGGATGATACAGTCCACTCGTCAACTTAGACAAATTCTAAGGACCACTTTCTTGGAGACATATGTCTACGGATCAATTCAGGGACTGAAGTCCGGGATGATAGAATCCCTCTCATCCGCTAGGGACCAGTTCTTGGAGACATATGTCTACAAATCAATTTAGGGGACCGAAGTCCAGGGATGACGCAATCCCTCTCATCCAGTAGGGACCACTTCTTGGAGACATCTATATACAGATCAATTCAGGGGACCGAAGTCTAGGATGATGCAATCCCCACATTCTCGAAGACATCTGTATACGGATCTCTTTTAGAAAATGTGTTCAAGGATGGTACAATCCCTCTTCTTTCTTGGAGACATATGTCTACGAATCTCTTTTAGAACATGTGTTCAAGGATTATACAATCCCCTCGTCAACTTAGACCCTGTCTCAGTACCATTCACCAACCTCACTGTAGGTATCACCAATATAGGTATCCTCACTGTCAATGCAGGAAATCTTATCATCGATACAGGTATCCACATCATCAATATAAGTACAAGTATCCTCATCATCAATACAAGTATCCACATCACTCCCCCTTTCGAGGAGGGACCTTCTGAATGACACCAAGCTTGTCTCAAACTTTACTCGAGACAGAGGTTTGGTCAAGACATCAACAATTTGTTCGTCAGTGCTCATATACTTGAGCTTGATAGCTCCTTTCTACACCATATCCTGTATATAGAAATATCGGATCTCTATGTGCTTTGACTTATCATGGAACACTGGATTCTCTGTCATCTTGATACAACTCTGGTTATCACACAGGATCACAGTGAGGTCCATCTCTAAGTCAAACAATCCTTATAACAACTTCTGAAGCCATAGTGATTCACAACTAGCAGAGCAAGCAGCTATATATTCCGCTTCACACTATATTGCTTCCTGCTAAACCACGAGATCATGGCAGATCTCAAACAATAACATCCACCCGATGTACATTACCTAACCAATTAGCATCTGTGTAGCCATACAATCTGAAGTCATGATCTCCAAGATAACATAGACTAGAGTCTATTGTACCCTTTAGGTACCTCATCACATGCTTTGTAGCTATCAGGTGAACATGCCTAGGTTCCACTAGATACTGACTCAAGGTGTTCACAACAAACAATATATATGGCCTTGTACTTGTCAGATACATCAATGACCCAATAATCTGTTTGTACAGAATCACATCCACTAACTTTGATGATTCATCAGCTAACAGTTTGAAGTTGGAACCCATGAGAGTGGCCATTCCAACACATCAAATCTTTTCAAGATTTCTTAGCATACTTTCCCTGGTTGAGAAATATTCCTTCTGATCCTTTTCATGCTTTCAGTCCTAGGAAGTAATGCATCAATCCAAGATCATTCATCTTGAACTCTGTAGCTAGCTTCTTCTTTCTTTCCATGATTTGTTTCTCATTCCCTATCAGAAAGAGATCATCCACATACAATCATAGTATCACACGTTCATCATCCATAACCTTAAGGTAAAGGTTAGGATCAACTTTACTTTGGTAAATCCCAAGCTTGTCGACAAGCTATCAATTCTTCTTCTGTGACTGAACATCATTCACACTCTGCATTGAGTGATCTTCTGCATATCTATCTATGCCATCTCTCGTCAGATGGGTCTACTGATATGAGTCTCGATATCATTCGAACTTTGTGGTGAGTTCCTTCTTTCATATAGATACCATCTTAAACCTTGTAGCAAAGGTTGAAATTTGCATCACCCATGGTGATCATTAAGCTCATCAAATGACTATCGATCTTGGGTACCCGGACAGAGCTTTCTTCAATTGAATCCTGTGAGTTTTCTCGATTTGCTCTTCTTATTCAATCACACCATTGAGAGAATAGTATTTATCTAGCTACTTGGAGCAAACATCTCGTCATGATCCTCTTCCTCTTTCTAAGAGAATCTTCTAGCCACGATCCTTCTATAGTATGTTTGATTTGTAAATCTTTTTGTTGAACATCCATCACTTGTTCAGTGTTCATCATTCTTCATGATCTTTCCTACAAATCAAAATTAAGTACATGACTAGTAATACTTTATAAACATCAAATCATGTTGACATGATAACCTATTATGCATACAGATATGATTTTCATAGTTATGCTACTATCTTGACCAATACTTTGGCACAACAATTTTCCATATCCTATATGCATATAGTGGCTATCTAGATTCCTTCCTTCTCTACCAGAACATACTATTGAGAGCGTGCACAGCTCTCAGCATGTCAGCAAAGAGGTTTCATTCTAAACATTCAACAATGGAATGTTTGTCCAACTTACCAATCATATGCATATTAGTAGTATACTGTTCAATGCTATATGAATGCTTACACTTAGCATGATATATTCTAGGAATACAAATATGCATACAACTATTACGAGCAATATCATAGACTATTCAGTAATTCAAATAACAATTCAAATACTTATCTATTTATGTCTTGTGAGGTTGCATCCTTCTTGGTCTCAATTTCCCTTCCATGTCATGAGTTTCTATCCATTCTTGACCACTATGCATGCTTAAGTGTGCACTAGTGTCGTCGTCATGATCTCATACATAATCATACATTCATTAGTATAAACTCAATATTATCACAACATTATGATTCTAAGTAATCTTCAATATGTATGGTCATGATCATTCAATACATGGGTATACTAAGATCCTAGCACAAAGTAGGATTCTAACTTGACATAGGAAAACATACCTGGATTAAATACATGCTTAGTTATGTCTAACATACCCAAACAATATCTTTATTCTCTTCAATGATTTAGCGACCTTGTGCTAGTAACCTGCATACCTCATAAGTTAAGCATAGTAGAAATAAATCATACATACCTCATAAGTAGAGCTTTTATGTGATCAAGGATTATGGATGAGTCTTTGTCTTCATGTCATCATGGTCATGGAACTTGATTTGTCTTTCTTGATGTACCTGTATCTTGTTAGTGGACACCATCAACCTCATACAACACCACAGTGCATTAGTACAATCATATAACCCTAATTAATGAATGTCTTCTATCATTCACATGCATTCATACTTCTACTAGGGTAATAAGACAATTCTAAGATTAATCAAGATTGTACTAACCTTAATAATATGAATAGAAGCATATTATAAACTTAATCATGAATATATTTCAACACATATCTGTATCTCCTCAAGTCATACCTGTCAGGGAATTCTTGTAGTCTTCTTATGTAAGTCCTTAGCCTCATCTCCCCTTGAAAGTGGAACTGGAGCTCGATTAGGGTTTGTCAAAGAAACCTTAAAAATTCAAACTTTGACTTCCACACTTCTGAATGGATGGAAAGATGCGCCTTGCTGAGCTGATCAAGCTCGCATACTTCCATTTTTGAAATCTCCAAAATTTGACCCCTAAAAATTGCCTTTGAAACTTCTGGATCTTCTAGATAGGATCCCAAACTAGGGTTTCATGAAGCCCATCCTTCTTCCTAATCAAAAGGTTTTATACAAATCTCTAAACTCTTATTTTTCTCATGAGCTTCCAGCCGTGGTCACATACTTCAAAAATTCAAACTTTTGCAAAAGCCCTAATTTTCCACCTTTCTCATCAAAATCCTGAACTAGGGTTTGATCAAGCCTGGTCTTCTACCTAACCAAAAAATTCGATATTGGTCTCTAAATTTTGATTTTGATGAGTAGCATTTAGCCTTGGTCTCTGATTACAAAAATTCCAACTTTCTTCGAAACCCTAAATTACCGAAGCCATGAATGAAGGTGCTCAAAAAATAATTTTGTTTTGACAGAAATATGTACCTGATTGTTTCTGGTGTAACTCCGAACATTTCGATCCAAAGGGTCTGAAACTTCTACCTTTTGTAGCCCGACCTATCATATTTCTAACCCCATAGGCCTGACCTCAATTGGATTCTCTGAGAGAGAGTTATGCCAAGTGTCGCAACGTGACCTGTTTATGGGATAAAACAGGAAAGCGCACTTGTACAGCATGCCACATGTCACAAGTTCAACTTCGACCTTTGAAAAACTTACCTGAGATAGTACAGTCAATGCACTACTTGTCACATTTTACAAAATTTCATTTGGAGCTTCCTAGCTCAAGTTAGGACTTTTTTTCCTAGGTCACCTGATTATGACTGAGATCTAGAAGAGGCAAAAACCGTAACTTGTACTGATCATAACTCACAAAGTACAACGAATCTGAGGGTGTCCTTTGGAAACACAGTATCTGGGGATGTTATATACGACCTATAAAGGTTTTAGATCCTGAAACATCGCCAAAATGAATTTATAGTGAAAGTTCCATGATGACTTGTTTTTGCTATACAAAACCCTAACCTTCAAATTGTCGCAAGTGTCGTAAGTGCCATACATTGCCTTCCTTCAGGTTAGATCTGATACCATGTTAAGATTCAATATGCTAAGATAGAAAATATCCGCATTACATTCCATTTCACAATAATAGCATATACATGATCACTGAAAGAACAAGAAGCACAACATAAACACAAGAGACACAGATTTATCCTGGGAAACCCTCATGGGGAAGAAAACCCAGCAAAGCTTCCTCAATATAGATGACCAACAAATACAAAGATGTAATCCACAAACATGAGCTCCTTCTCCTCCACAGAAGATCTCTCTCTCACTTATGCGCTATTCACAAGTGAGTGCAATGTGTATTAAATGAGGAACACACCTCCTCTATTTATACACATCTCCGACTTGTCTTTTACATTAACTAGGTTGGCCCCAACTTAATCACTTGGTTAAAGACCCCATTACAACTGACTGGGATGACCCCTCTAGGGTGGTCTAATAACCCTTTGACCCACATAACACATACATGGCCGACCCCCACTAGGGAAGTCTAATAACCCAAGTTACCACATTCCGACGGAGGAATAAACATCTCCGGATATACAATAAGGTCTTCATGGAGGAATGAAACATCTCTGGAATAATAAAGTACAAATATAATATTCTTTGAAGTTACAATATTTCAACAATAACCATGACAATTCCAACACAGTATGCCAACGAACAACATTATAAACAGCTCGGAGAAGGATCGTATCTCAACGACGCACAACTCGGATTCTTAACTATATCATTCACCAGGTTTCACGTGAAATGGTTGATGTGAATGGACAACAGGACATTCCAACATAGTGTTAGACCAAATCATTAATGCCTGAACAGGACACTGTCAACTTGCAAATCCTGAATTTAATCTTGTCAGCTCAGCATCTTATCAACGCACTCATATTAAAATGCAATAACATACTATATCATTACTTAGGATAAAAACTAGGTTACATTGCATATTTAATTTTTATGGTTAAACTCTTAGCCATTCAAATGTTTGGTTATATAGATAATATGATGAGGGTCGCACTTCACATAAGAACTATACACATAGGACTTGGTTAGGATATATCCCTTTGTCCTTGTATTAATTGTTAGATATAAACAATATTTTGTGGAATCATACCTTATTACAGGGTACTAATATTGTATTCACAAAGAGTTAAAATATATATTATGACCTTTCAAAATAGAATCTCGCAGGTAACATCATAATAGATGTGTTAGGTTCACTCAGTGGTATATACATTTATAGATGGAAAGTTTAGGAGCTTTTATATGATATTCAATTGGAGCAGGATACTATAGTTGAAATTATTGTATAATTAAAATAATTCTCAAGTCAATTTATATGATGGTATTGAAACGACAAAATATAAATAGTATCAGTTTAATACTTGACGTCCATAACCTAGTATTTACACTCCATAAATTTCTAAGCACAATTAATTCTTATTGATGATTCTACCAATGAATGTATTCATAGTATCAATCATTCTAACTTTCACATTTTGATTTCTTTAGCAAAATAGAACATCTAGAATAGACATAGATCCATACCTGAAGCAAGGGAAGAACTTCGAAATTCTACCAAATATTGACGACTATTTGTTAAACATAAATAATTTTAACACTTGTTTTGTCGCAATCTCTTACCTGAATTCTGCGCAAGAGAAACAGGAACACATGCTTTAGCTAAACATAGCTAAGTAAGCCTCAGGGACCTCGTAGGACCCCTTTCATCACCATCCAAAAACAAAACTGTCAACACATTGTCAAGAAAACATAAACACATGAATTTCGAATCACTGTTAACAAGCAGAACTATTGACATAAACATGTTAAAAGAAGTATGTCGTGTCGCTGTCATTTCAAATATCTTTAGTTCTGAAACTCAATAATTAATATGTTTCCTGTATTAATGACTTATTAATTCAAGGCTGTCCTGTCAAACTTTTATTATTTCCGCAATTGCAATTTATGTTACATTTAATGCTATTATAAAATTTTTAAATTTTTACAAAAATATCGGGATGTTACATGTGGTATCAGAGCTCACGTTCAAACTCTAGGCCTATAAAGGTCCAAGAACACGCAACAGAAAATTTATTTACAACAGAAATCTTACTAATTCAAAAATTTAAACTATTTGTGTTATACAGAAATTATTTTAAGTTACAGGTATGGAAGGATTAGTTGAACATTTAGAAGACATATTTCGACCCAACAGTCATAGAACGGGACAACATTATGAAGAAGAAGTCCATGGTGAATTAAATGACAATTCGTCAGAATTGTTACGTGCATTTCAAGATTTAAAAGCAGAAATCAGATCTGTAAAACAAGAAAATGAAAGGATTCTGAAAGCACAAGAAGAACTTAATCAAGTACTGTTCGAACAATACCCAACTGACGAACATGATAGAGAAATTGAAAATACCTTTAAAATGGAAGATTTACCCCATCGAGACAGGGGTAAGAAAATGAAAACTGATGATGTGAATAACATTTCAACATCATCAGAAGCTACCCATGAAAAACACAAAAAGAAAATAAATTATTCAAGTGATAGTAGTGAAGGAGACAACAAACCCAAAAGAAAAAGTCATAAATAGTATGAGCAGATTTCTGGGGAGTTTAAGAAAATCAAAACCCCAACCTTCAATGGTGAAACTGAGAAAGGAGAGACAACAGAAGCTTGGTTGTCCGACATGAAGAAGTACTTCAAAATTTATGATTACTCAGAATCATTGAAGACAAAGATGGCAATCTACAACTTGATTGGGAAGGCAGATATTTGGTGGCAGGACATCAAAAGAGTGAAGGGCATCAAGGACAAGGATGTGAATTGGTGTACTTTCAAATGGTACTTCAAAAAGAAGTTCTTATCTGAACAATACTATGAAGAAAAATCAAAGGAGTTCTATGATTTAAACCTAGGAACAATGAACATGAAAGAGATGAACAGTAAATTTCTGAATTTACGGAAGTATGTGCCATACCTCGTGGAAGAAAAACCCAAGATTCAAAGATACCTGAGTTGTCTACGTTTCAACATCAAGGACAGAATCGAGTATGATAATCCAAAGACCTTAGAAGAGGCCATGAGGAAAGCAACTTTATATTATGACACTAATCGAAAAAGAGAAGGAATATCAAACTGGAAAAGTCATAAACCCAACAATTTTGAGATGAAAACAAAAAATTTCAGGTTTAGTGGAAATTCTGGTTTTCAAAAGAAAAATTTTAAGAATCAAAATTCTCAAGGAAATAATCCCAGAAACAGTCAGCAGCAGAATTTTACAGCTCCTAGGAACACTATCAATGCTACTAGAACTAATGATCAAAAGGGACCTATCAAATGTTTTGAGTGTCAAGGTCCTCATTATGCATCAGAATACCCAAAGAGGAAGCAAACAACTAACAACATTCATTCCATACAAACTGAACCTATTGTAGGAGACTTGGCAAGGGAGATGCCTAGAATTAATGGAGCACTCGACAACAGGAAAGCAGATCATCAAATCTCTATGGTAGAGATTGAAGGTATGCTACAAAATCATCATGCTACTATTTTGATTGATATAGGTGCTAGCTTAAGTTATATATCACCAGATATTGTAGAAATTTTTAAATTGAAAACATAAAAATTCAGTAAATCTTGGTTAGTTAGACTAGCAATAGGAACGAAAAGGAGTGTATTTGATTTTATTTAAATTTGTGCTTTATCCATGAATAATTTAAAGACACAAACCAAGTTGAATGTTTTACCTTTAGGATCCTATGATATTATAATTGGAATGGATTGGTTAGAAGCCCATCATGTCATTCTGAATTGTTATGAGAAAAGTTTTACATGTTTAAATGATGACGGAGAAACTGTAGAAGTAAAAGGTATTCCAAGAAAGACATCCCTTAGACAGATTTCAGCCATGCACGTAAAGAGGGTAGCTAGAAAAGGATGTCAATTGTTTGCAGTAAATGTAGCAAATGATGAGTTTATTGGTAAAGAGGACAAAGTGAAACTAGAAGACATACCTGTGTTAAGTTTAAACCAAATAGACTAGCAAGATCACTGAAAGAAGCATAATCACAAGATAGACACAGAATTTACTGTGGGAAACCCTCATGGGGTAGAAAACCAAGCAAAGATTTCCTCAATAAGATGATCAACCAAAATACAAGATGTGCTCCCTCCTTCTTCACCTCCTTAGCAGATCTCCCAGATAAGTGCGCTTCTTTTCTCAAGTGAGCAAGTGTGTCTAATGAGGAGTTCACCTCCTCTATTTATACTAACTCCCGACCACCAAAAATACCTAATGGGGCCGACCTCTCCTGGAGAAGTATAATAACCCCTAAAACATAACCTTAGGGCCGACCCCCACATGGTGGGTCTAATAACCCTAGTTACCACAACTCCTCGGAGGTATAAACATCTCTGGATACATAATAGAATCACCTCGGAGGGATGGAACATCTCTGGAATAAATAATGTAGAAATATAATATTCTTAGAAGTTACAATATTCAACACTCCCCATTAATGAGAAGGATATTATAACAACATCTGCAGGAGCAAGGAGTCATTGATTACATCATACATGATACATCTATAAATCATCGGAAGATTTCTTCAATTCATCATCATCAGTAATGCAACTGGTTACTGGAACATCAACATCATCAAAGATGATATCACTCGATCATCAACATCGTCATTAGCATCCTCATCACACGATCATCAGCATCGTCATCACACGATCATCAGCATCGTCATCACACGATCATCAACATATACGATCATCAGCATCGTCATCACACGATCATCAGCATCGTCATCACACGATCATCAACATATACAATCATCAACATCATCATCACACGATCATCAGCATCGTCATCACACGATCATCAACATCGTCATCACACGATCATCAGCATACGATCATCAGCATACGATCATCAGCATCGTCATCAGCATACGATCATCAGCATCGTCATCAGCATATACAATCATCAGCATCGTCATCACACGATCATTAGCATCATCATCAGCATCGTCATCACACGATCATCAACATCGTCATCACATGATCATATTACAGGATGATCAATCATGCTCTCTTTAGGATATAGGTCCATGGATGATGCAATCCATATCAAGTTCCAGGATGATCAATCCTTATCACTTTAAGACAAGTCTCATGTCTAGGGACGATGCAGTCTGTGATTCATTTAAGACGAATCCATGTCTAGGGATGATGCAATCCCGACCACAGTGCCAGTCCTTTTTCATACTAGATGTGACCTAGATCAGATCTAGGATTTACTTCCACAGAGCCAGCCCTTTTTTTCATGCTGGATGTATCACATCTACAGAGCTATCCCTTTTTCATGCTGGATGTATCACATCTATAGAGCCAACCCTTTTTCATGTTGGATGTATCACATCTACAGAGCCAACCCTTTTTCATGCTAGATGTATCACATCTACAGAGCCAACCCTTTTTCATGCTGGACGTATCACATCTAAAGAGCCAACCCTTTTTCATGCTGGATGTAACCTAGAACAATTCTAGGATTTGTCATGTATATTTTGAACCGAGGTCCAAGGACGATCTAGTCCTATCATGTACCTTTTGAACTGAGGTCCAGGGATGATCTAGTCCTATCGTGTACCTTTTGAACCGAGGTCCAGGGAGGATCCAGTCCTATCGTGTACCTTTTGAACCGAAGTCCAGGGATGATCCAGTCCTATCGTGTACCTTTTGAACCGAATTCCAGGGACGATCCAGTCCTATCGTGTACCTTTTGAACCAAAGTCCAGGGACGATCCAGTCCTATCGTGTACCTTTTGAACCGAGGTCCAGGGACGATCCAGTCCTATCGTGTACCTTTTGAACCGAGGTCCAGTGATGATCCAGTCCTTTTTCATTCAATTATTGGAGACCTCATGTCTACGGCTCAATTCAAAGGACCACAGTCCGAGGACGATCCAATCCCCTTACCTGTTCATTCAGGATTTTGTTCTCGGAGACATCTTGTCTACGGATCACTTTAGGACTAAAGTCCATGGATGATGCAATCCTCTCATCATTATGGGTACAAGTATCTTCATCCATACAAGTACAAACATGTATCAATACATCAAGGCATCATGTAACCTCATCATCAAGACATGTAAATCAAAACATGTATCCTCATCAATAGCATCGATACATATATCATCAAAACATGTATTCTCACTAATACATCTATCATCAAAAGCATGTATTCTCACTAATACATCTATCATCAAAAGCATGTATTCTCACTAATACATCTATCATAAAAAAATATGTATTCCCACTAATACATCTATCATCAAAAGCATGTATTCTCACTAATACATCTATCATCAAAAAACATGTATTTTCACTAATACATCTATCATCAAAAAATAAACAAGATAAGAGTCCTAAATCTAAATATTTCTAATTAACTAGGTAACCTCATCTTTGATGAGACAGACTTGTCATTAGATACTATACTACTCCCCCTTTCGAGGAGGGTCCTTTTGAACTACACCAAGCTTGTCTTGGAAGTATTCAAACTTTACTCGAGACAGAGGTTTGGACAAGATATCAGCAATTTGATCCTCAGTACTTATATATTCAAGTTTGATAGCTCCTTTCTGCACCATATCACATATATAAAAGTATCGGATCTCAATGTGTTTTGACTTATCATGGAACACAGGATTTTCAGTCATCTTGATGCAGCTTTGATTATCACACATAATCACAGTGGGATCCATTTCTAAGTCAAACACTCCAGACAGTAGTTTTCGAAGCCATACTGCTTCACAGCTGGCAGAGCAGGCAGCTATATATTCTGCTTTAGCAGTACTGAGGGCCACACTAGATTGCTTCTTACTGAACCATGAGATCATGGCAGATCCAAGACCGTAGCATCCACCTGAAGTACTTTTTCTGTCTGAGACACTCCCTGCCCAGTCAGAATCTGAGTAGCCATGTAGATTGAGTTCATGACCTCCGAGATAACATAGTCCAAAATCTAAAGTACCCTTTAGGTACCTCATTACATGCTTTGCAGCTATTAAGTGAACCTTTCTAGGTTCTACTAGATACTGACTTAGGGTATTTACAGCAAAGCATATATCAGGCGTGGTATTTGTTAAATACATCAATGACCTGATGATTTGTCTATATAGAGTTATGTCCACTAATTCTGATGAGTCATTAACTAATAACTTCAAGTTGGATTCCATGGGAGTAGCCATGGATTTACACTCCAACATATCAAATCTTTTGAGAATCTCCACAATATACTTACCTTGATTAAGAAAGATACCTTTTGGTTCTTTCCATACTTCTAAACCTAGGAAGTAGTGCATTAATCCGAGATATTTCATCTCAAATTTTGAAGAAATCTTCTTCTTTCTTTCAATAATTTGTTTCTCATTTCCGGTTAGAAATAGATCATCTACATATAACAACAATATAACTGGTTCATCATCCATCACTTTGAGATAAAGATTGGGGTCAACTTTACTTTTGGTAAAGCCCATGCTTGTTAAGAAATTGTCAATCCTTCCGTACCAAGCCCTGGGAGCTTGCTTCAATCCATATAATGCCTTTTTCAGTTTGCATACATGGGTCCTTCCGTCTTTGACCTCAAACCCTTGTGGTTGTTCTATGTATACTTCTTCTTCAATTACACCATTCAGAAAAGCTGTCTTAGCATCCATTTGGTGTAATTTCCACTTCATCATGGATGCAAGTTCCATGATAGTTCTAATTGAAGTATACCTAGCAACTGGTGCAAATGTTTCTTCATAGTCAATTCCCTCCTTCTGAGAAAATCCTCTGGCTACAAATCTAGCCTTGTATTTTTCAATGCTACCATCTGCAGCATGTTTTATCTTGAAAATCCATTTGGAAGAAACCACACTTTTATCTTTTGGTTTGGGAACTATATCCCAAACATCAATTTTCATGATTGACTGATATTCTTCTGTCATTGCTTCTACCCATTCTTTCTTCTGAGCTGCCTCTTCATAGATGGTAGGTAGTTGATCCACAAGATCACACATCAAGGCCATATAGTTGGACACTAGCTTTGGTTTCTTTCTTTCTCTAGTGGAGCCTTCAGGAGCTCCATATCTTTCAACCCCTTGAATAATATCTCTAGCCCATGCTGGCCTTCTTTTCTTAGATAAGTCTGTAATAGGAGGTTCTTGTGGTTCCAACATGTCATGATCCTCAGTTGAATCATCTTCAGGAATGGGCACAGCCTCTGTGATTCTGGGAGATGTATCTTCTTCATAGATTTCTTCAAGTTGGCACTTTCTAGATTTATTGAGGGCTACTTCTTCATCAAATGTTACATCTCTACTTATTTCCATGTGATGAAAACCTGGAATGTAAATTCTGAAGGCTTTGGATGATTCACAATAACCAACAAATATTCCCTTCTTACCAGAAGGATCCAACTTGGTTCTCTTTTCTTTTGGAATGTGGATGTACACAGGACACCCAAATATTTAAGATGACTTACCTCAGGCTTCTTTCCTGTAAACACTTCTTCTGGAGTTTTTAAATCAAGAGCACTATGAGATAATCTATTTTGCACATATACTACTATCTTGGCTGTTTCATCCCATAGATACATGGGAAGATCTTGGTCATGTATCATAGTCTTCATAGCTTCCGTGATTGTTCTATTTTTCCTTTCAGCCACCCCATTTTGTTGGGGATTATAGGGAGTAGTTAGTTCCCTTTTAATTCCAGCTTCTTTACAAAAGTCTTCAAAGTCCTTTGAGGTAAATTCTCCGCCATTATCTGTTCTGAGAATTTTGATTCTCTTTTCTGAGAGATTTTCTATTAGAGCCTTGAACTCTTTGAATTTTTCAAAGACTTCATTCTTACCTTTTAGGAAGTATATCCAAGTTTTCCTTGAATAGTCATCAATGAATTAAAGATAGTATTCAAACCCACTTAAAGAATTAGTGGACATAGGACCACATACATCTGAGTGTATTAGCTCCAAAATGTTCTTAGTCTTTGTTTCACTCTTCGGAAAGGGGTTCTTGACATTCTTCCCTTTCTTACATCCTTTACAGGAGCCATCATGATCAGCTTTCAAATCTGGTAATCCTATGACTACCTTGCTTACATAGGGTAAGGCTTTATAGTTAATGTGAGCTAATCTTCTATGCCATAGCTCCCTGGGGCTAGAGATCTCATGAGCAAGGGCAGCTTCTGGATGACCCTTGAGCTTATAGAGACGTCCTTCTTCTTCACCAATGACAACTGCATCTTTAATTGACTTTCCTTTGGACCACATGAGTACTTGTCCATCTATGAAAGCCACTCTAAAACCTTTCTTATCTAGTGCTGAGATAGAGAGTAGGTTCTTCTTTAAACCTGGTACATATAAGATGTCTTTCATCTTCAAAGGTGTTCCAGAATCTAGCTTGTAGCTAGCTTCGCCAATTACTTTGATGGGATATTGGTAATCATCTCCTAGAGATACCTTTTGTGAAGAGGACTTTTCTTCAAGATTTGAGAAAGTCTTTCTTTGACCTGTCATGTGCTTAGAAGCTCCACTGTCAATGAGCCATGTATCTTCTCCAGGAGATACAGATCCAGAGAGTGCAGAGAATAGGACATATTCTTCTGGATCTTCTTTCTTCACCTTATATCTTTTCTTTCTAGGCCTTACCTCTATCTCTTCTTCTTCTTCTTATTCTTCTTCACTATCATTTTCTGCCATATGTGCATGGTGTCTTTTGTGGACAAACATCTTCTTTTGTGAAGGACAAAATCTGGAGATGTGTCGTAGTTTATGACAACTGTAGCATTTGACTGTGGAAAGATCTCTTACTGGATTGGGTCCTTTTCTCTTTTTAGGTCTAGAGAAGTGTTGAGATCCTTTGTGGTCAACTTTCTTGATATGACCCATTCTTCTTCTTTTGGTATGGGTGGCCAAATCTTGGTCATCTTCTTTGAGAAGAGCTTCTCTGTTGGCTACCCTAGCTTCTTCTTGAACACAATCCTCCCATACTATATCAAACTTCATGCTTTCTTTTATGGCACACATGGTTTGTATGAAAGATTCCCAAGGTCTAGTGAGACGATTGAGAGCAGTCATCACAAGTTCATCTTCATCAAGAGTATCACCAATTGCATCTAATTGCTCCTTGATTTGTGAGACCATTGAGAAGTAGTCTTGAATGGATTCTCCTTTGTGCATCTTGGTACTCTTCAATTGAGTCCTTAGGTTCATCTTCCTATTGATGTTCTTTCCTTCATACATTCTTCTTAGGGCATCATACATTTCCTTTGGAGTCTTCTTGGAGGCCACTTGGGGAATCAAGTGGTCTTTAATAGAATCATCTATGATTCTCTTTGCCCTAATCAAATCCTTCCTATGCTTTTCTTTGGCTTCATCTCCTTCTGGTTCTGCAACTTCATCCTTGATATAATGAGCAAGATCATTCTCTTCAAGAAAGAGACCAATTCTGTATTTCCATGCTCGGAAATTCTCTATACCATCTAGCTTGTCCTCAAGCTTAGTGTTTGGAGCCATCTTCTCTTGGGGGAGTCCAAGAGACAGAGAATACTTGCCTGAAAAGTTACCTTTTACTTTTCCGGATCCTGAGACAGAAATTTATCGCACTTTTGGTAGAATTAGGGTTTGACTTTCCCGGAGTTCTACCCAACCAAAAATTTTGATTTAGGGCTCAAACGATTTGTCTTGAGAAGGGTTATCCAGCCATGTGATCAAATTTCAACAATACCAACTTTTTGCTGAAACCAATTTCTGGTTTATCGCACTTTTGGTAGAATTAGGGTTTGACTTTCCCGGAGTTCTACCAAACCAAAAAGTTCGATCTAGGGCTCAAAATATTTGTCTTGAGAAGGGCTATCCAGCCATGTAATAATATTTCAATAATACCAACTTTTTGCTGAAACCCTAAACTTCACCAGAGAGAGAGAGAGAGAGAGAGATTCTTACCTTGTGAAAGATG
Source organism: Larix kaempferi (assembly GCA_027924585.1). Classification (NCBI taxonomy): domain Eukaryota; kingdom Viridiplantae; phylum Streptophyta; class Pinopsida; order Pinales; family Pinaceae; genus Larix; species Larix kaempferi. Next base: position 4,296,068 of record BSBM01000110.1, read on the forward strand.
TCCTATTCAGTCTAGCTTTGATACCATGTTAAGTTTAAACCAAATAGACTAGCAAGATCACTGAAAGAAGCATAATCACAAGATAGACACAGAATTTACCCTGGGAAACCCTCATGGGGTAGAAAACCCCGCAAAGCTTTCCTCAATAAGATGATCAACCAAAATATAAGATGTGCTCCCTCCTTCTTCACCTCCTTAGCAGATCTCCCAGACAAGTGCGCTACTTTTCTCAAGTGAGCAAGTGTGTCTAATGAGGAGTTCACCTCCTCTATTTATACTAACTCCCGACCACCAAAAATACCTAATGGGGCCGACCTCTCCTGGAGAAGTCTAATAACCCCTAAAACATAACCTGAGGGCCGACCCCCACATGGTGGGTCTAATAACCCTAGTTACCACCACTCCTCGGAGGTATAAACATCTCTGGATACATAATAGAATCACCTCGGAGGGATGGAACATCTCTGGAATAAATAATGTACAAATATAATATTCTTAGAAGTTACAATATTCAACAACCTGTCCTAAAGGATTTCAAAGATGTTTTTCCTGAGGAGATTCCAGGATTACCTCCAAAAATAGATTTAGACTTTACCATCGAGTTAATACCAGGATCAGTACCAAATTGTAAATCTCCATATAGGATGAATATACTGGAATTAAATGAGTTGAAATCACAGTTGAAGGAACTAATTGATAAAAAATATATAGGACCCAGCGTGTTTGCTTGGGGAGCACTTAATATATTTGTTAAGAAGAAAAATGGTACCCTAACATTGTGCATAGATTATCGCTAGCTGAATAAGATGACAATTAATAATCGATATTCGTTGCACCGCATAGACGATCTATTTGATCAGCTGCATGGAGCAACAATATTTTCAAAGATTGATTTAAGGTCAGGATATCATCAAGTGCATGTGAAGGATGGGGATATTTTCAAGACAACCTTTAGAACTCGATATGGACATTACGAGTTCGTAGTCATGCCATTTGGCTTGACTAATGCTCTGACTGTATTTATGTGTTTCATGAACAATATTCTGCACCAATACTTAGATAAGTTTTATATTATGTTCATAAACAACATTTTAGTGTATTCTAAAAGCAAAGAAGAGCTCAACGAACATCTACGCATTATCTTACAAGTTCTAAGAGATCATCAACTTTATGCTCAGTTTAGTAAGTGTGACTTTCACAAAGACAAAATTCAGTATCTAGGACGCAAAATTTCTAAGGAAGGAATCTTGGTTGACCCCGATAAGATAAGAGGAAGATTGCAAACCACATAACCTCCTTATAGAATAAAGGAAAGACATTTGTGTGGGATCAGAAATGTTCAGATAGTTTTAAGAAGCTAAAGGAACTACTAACTACAACACCTATTATGAGGATAGCAGATCCTAACAAGGATTTTATAGTATGTATCGATGCATGTAATGACGAACTCGATGGAGTCCTAACACAAGAGGGACATGCTGTTACATACGAATCTAGAATGCTGAAAATACATGAGAAGAACTACTCTACTTATTATTTAGATTTATTAGCAGTAATTCACGCTTTAAAACTGTGGTGTCATCACCTTATTGGCAAAAAATTTACGTTGTTGACAGATAACATGGGTCTGAAATATTTATTAGATCAGACAAATCTGAATGCTAGACAAGCTAGATGGTTAACTTTTCTAAGTGAATATGATTTTGAAATTCAACATATTAAAGGGAATGAGAACAAGGTTGCTGATGCATTAAGTCGTAAAGCAAAACTGAATTTTATTTCAGCCATCAGTACTTACTCAACAAATTTAGAAAATCAGATCCTTGAAAGGAGTGAAATGGATGAAGAATACAAAAAATTACAAGAAAAGACAACAAATAACAATTCTGAAAATTTTATGGCAGATTACAGTTTGAAGGAAAATGGGTTGTTATTATACAAAAACAGACTGTATGTACCCAACATACCAGAAGTAAAAGTTCTGATTTTAAATGAGATGCACACAAGCCACTACTTTGGTCATCCAGGATATCATAAAACCATCATTATGCTATGGAAAGAGTACTATTGGCCTAGAATGAAAGATGAAGTAGCAGATTACATAGCCAAGTGTTTGGACTGTCAAAAAGTAAAGGTTGAACATCAATATCTGGCTGCACTGTTGCAGCCATTTCCTATACCTAGCTGGAAATGGGAAGTGATAAGCATAGACTTTATTACTGGAATACCCAAAAATCAGAAACAAAATGACTCTATCATGGTGGTAGTGGATAAACTCAGCAAAGCAGCACACTTAATACCTGTGAAGACTACTCATAAGGCTCCAGACATTGCTGAAATCTTCATGAAGCATATTTTTCGATTACATGGTATACCGAAAGTGATAATTTCAGATCGTGACTCTAAGTTTACTGGAAACTTTTGGAGGTCTTTGTTTAAAGGGTTGAATACAACCTTAAACTTCAGTACAACATTTCATCCACAGACGGAGGGATAGACAGAAAGAGTGAATCAGGTATTAGAAGACTTGCTGAGAGTGTATGTTAAGGACCAGCCTGGTAAGTGGGAAGACTACTTGCATTTAGCAGAATTTGCATATAATAACCATTATCATGCATTAGCCAAACTTATCCCTTTTGAAATTCTTTATGGTAGGAAATGTGATACACTTGTTTCTTGGAATGACCCAGTAAATAGAGTTCTTTTTGGACCTAAATTGTTGTAGGAATTAGAACTAATTGTGAAACAGGTACAAAGAAATCTTAAAGCTTCCCAAGATAGGAAAAAGAGTCAAGCAGATCTTAAAAGGACTCATAAAGACTTCCGGGTTGGTGAACATGTTTTCCTCAAGGTAAGACCGAAAAAGAGTTCATTGAAATTGGGAAGCTATGCCAAGTTGGCACCTAGGTATTGTGGTCCTTTCGAAATATTGTCAAGGGTTGGACCAGTGGCATACCAACTAGCTTTGCCACCAAATTTAAAGATACATAATGTTTTTCATATATCATTTTTAAAGAAGTATGTACACAATACTACTCATGTTGTAAATTGGAATGATGTACAGGTGGGACAAGACAACGATTTTCAGGTGGAATTGAACTGTATCCTCAAAAGGAGGGAAACTCTACTCTGGAATCGCACCATTGGGTAGGTAAAGGTGCAATGCAATCACCTTATCCCAGAAGAGGCAACCTGGGAGTTGGAGAGTAGTATGCGGGAAGAATACCCAACTCTATTTCAGGAACACTCAGAGAATGATTAAGGAACATTGAGGATGATGTTGAGACTTAAGGGGGGGTGTATGTCACCTACCCAAATTTTGAGAATATTATTTTATTTGCAAAATACTTTATGTTAAATTTTAGTTACAAAGTTTTGTAATTATGACCAAGTTTGGTCAAGGATGAATGTAATTACTGATTATTATTATCCAATAAATTAAAATAGGAGACAAACACCCAAGGAAACTGTTAAATGAGTGTTCACTGACCCACTAGGAGGAATGGAAGCTGTTAGAAGGTATGGGACAGATGGCAGCATTTGCACTCCACCACTAGCTATTGGTTATGGGATAACTACCCCTAAATTTGTAGAATTACCCCCCAGGTGGGTTGAAGAGAGCAAGCAACTCATTAATGACCAATTAACCACTAAAAGGCCTAGGCAACCTACATAAGGCATTTCGAATTGGGCAGGAATCCCCTTACAATATTTTCTGTAGAAATATTCCTCAAGTGCATCAGGTGATCACTGAGAGATTCGAATAGGGAGGCTATGTGAGAGTGCAACTATAAGTCTGCTAATTATACTCAGAATGCAGACCAGAGTTGCTGGTGCAGGTCTTTTTTACTATTGAGTCTTGATGACTGGAAAATCTATATTCCACTGCAAGTTGATGTACTAAGGCTTCTACAGAATCTTCCTCCTGGTGGTTGAGTGAACAGGCTCGGGGATCCTAAGGCAACTAAGTTGCCTGTCTTCAGGAGTAGGTTGAGTGGAACAGGCTCCTTGGGTGGTTTGTTCTCCTACAAATTATCAGGTTCTAATTTTCTGTTGTTATTTCAGTCAAATGATTCTGCTTTTATCATTAAAGAATTATTCTATTTTCTAACCTAAGTATGTTTTCTAAATGAAAATGATTTGATAAATGAAATGATTGATAAAATGACTTCTTTGCATTTTTCCCGATGCCAGTTTCTGCATTGTACTCTAGTATAGGAAGTGAAATTAAGATCAGATAATTGATGGGCAGAATGCCAAGTGAATAGATAGATTGATACTGTAGTGTTCTTCTAATTCTAACAGTTACATATTTTAAACTCAGAACCAAAATAGTATATAATAAACAGTTATAGCAAGCATTCTCTTGTACTTACTTATAGAAGAAAAACAATTCAATTCTGTACATAACTATATTTCTATTTATCACTAACCATTGTTGCAACCTATTACCATGTATTCTTTGCAAATATGTTTTGAATATCAGATGTTTCATGCATTAAGTTTCAGGATTTATTAATTCTAGATTCTAACATCTACAAAAACTCTTGAAATCAGAGTTATTATATTTAAATAATAAATAGATATTTAATGTTCATATCATAAAGTTATTCAACAAATATATCTCATATTTCCTTTTTTAAATACCAACTATGGTCTCCTTTTTCCAAGTTACATCTTAGTTAGAATCCAAAATATTCTATCTTGTTAACATTTTGTTTTAGGATTTAATCAAAATCCTTAATCTAGAAAACAAATCAGATTCATTTTTATTGACAGAATTGAAATTGATCCGATGTTTGCATTACTTAGCAATTATTTCAAACTCTCAGATTTTAAACACATATTTACAAATTCTTTCTATCAAATATAAATACGGATTCAACATCCTATTTACTTTTTGACCAAACCCTCTGTTCATATTTATTTTTGAAACAGTAACTGAAACCATAGACTCGGCTAATTATTGAATTTGTTATAGTAGAAAAATAATCGGATTGGCTCTCCGCCAATATCCAAAACTATTGAAACATTAACACTTTTCAATATAAAACATTGTTCTAAACACAGTGTAAAACCAAGGATCGAATCCTTCAACTATGAACCTGTTTCAAGTAAATACTATAGTTCCATTTTCCAATCAAAACAAAAATCCCATAGTCCATCTATTCATTTCACATAGACGTTTTCAATAACATCAAACTTGTTACCAAAACAAAATACTATTTATTTCTTCATCGACGATTTGGGATACCCAAACATTACAGAGTAAACATTGAAGTTTTAAACACCGTAAGTGCCAAACAAAATGACGAGGGTTTACACCTTAGGGTTTTCAACTCCCAAAAACGAGATACAGTTCCACTAATAAATTACAGTAGACATTGCATTAACTAGAATAGCCAACACCTTAGTAGTTGAGTAGTAACAACATACTATTCATAAATTACATTCAATGGACAAAAATCGTGCCAGAAATCCAAACACTTAGAACTTCTTCAAACATCTTTCGTCGACCTCAACTGTACAGGATGACCAACAAGGTAAGGAAACCACCGAGGCTTATCGGTGGACAAGCAAAGCTTCCCCATCATTCTCAAATGAATGGTCGTCCAAAAAAGGCAAACCTGTCACAAAAACCATGAATGGTTAAACGAGTTACTGGATATAATTATGAAAACATTTAAAATAACAGTGATGGGTTAGCAAAATTATTTACCTTCGCATTGAGTAGACTCTTTTGCAAACAAGGTTAACAAAGCCACCATCCAGCATGGAAGATAGAATTCCAGTTCTGAGAAACAACAATGTTACCATGTACTCAGAGTCAAACCAATGCCATCACTTCAATAAAAACCTTGGACAAACATCTCACAAACTCACGTAGTAAGTCAAGTTGCAGACTCAACCTATCAACATTTTAACTACTACAACTTACACTACAGAGGCTCGGCTTCTTAACCTAATCTTCACTTACAGGTAGGATACACACAGTTGATGGGTTCGAGCTTGGTGAACCTCTAACTATAAAAACCCTAGAACTCCTTGGCCTGTCGGCCTCTCCCAAGACCATTACCTTGCAAAATGAATGTCGAGAAACATGGTTCAATGCGGTTGTAGTATGCAGCTAGGGTTTTTCCATTACAATCTCAAGAATCACAAATCAATGGTGAAGATTGTTGCCAACCGAGTACATTGGAAAGTGGGAAACCACTACATTTCACACTTCAATAAATCTTACAACCATGACAATGCCAACATAGTATGCCAACGAACAACATTATAAACAACTCGAAGAAGGATCATATCTCAACGACGCACAACTTGGATTCTTAACTATTTCATTCACCAGGTTTCACGTGAAATGGATGATTTGGATGGACAATAGGACATTCCACCATAGTGTTAGACCAAATCATTAATGCTTGAATGGGACACTGTCAACCTGTAAATCGTGAATTTAATACCTATCAGCTCAACATCTTATCAATGTACTCATAGTAAAATGCAATAACATACTATATCATTACTTAGGATGAAAACTAGGTTACATTGCATATTTAATTTTTATGGTTAAAGTCTTAGCCATTCAAATGTTTGGTTATATAGATAATAGGATGAGGGTCGCACTACACATAAGAACTATACACATAGGACTTGGTTAGGGTATATCCCTTGGTCCTTGTATTAATTGTTAGATATAAACAATATTTTGTGGAATCATACCTTATTACACGGTACTAATATTGTATTCAGAAAGAGTTAAAATATATAATATGACCTTTCAAAATAGAATTTTGTAGGTAACATCATAATAGATGTGTTAGGTTCACTTAGTGCTATATACATTTATAGATGGAAAGTTTAGGAGCTTTTATATGATACTCAATTGGACCAGGATATTATAGTTGAAATGATTGGAGAAGTCAAATAATTCTCAAGTCAATTTATATGATGGTATTGAAATGACAAAATAGAAATAGCACCAGTTTAATACTTGACGTCCATAACCTAGTGTTTATACTCCATAAATTCCTAAGCACAATTAATTCCTATTGATGATTCTACCAATGAATATATTCAGAATATCAATCATTCTAACTTTTGCATTTTGTATTTCTTTAGCTAAATAGAACATCTAGAATAGACATAGATCCATACTTAAAGCAAGGGAAGAACTTAGAAATTCTACCAAATATTGACGGCTATTTGTAAAACATAAATACTCTTAACACTTGTTTTGTCACATTCTCTTACCTAAATTCTGCGCAAGAGAAATAGGAACAAATGCTTTAGCTAAACATAACTAAGTAAGCCTCAGCGACCTCGTAGGACCCCTTTCATCACTATCCAAAAACAAAACCGCGAGCACATTGTCAAGAAAACATAAACACATGAATTTGAATGACTGTTAACAAGCAGAACTAATGACATAAGCATGTTAAAAGAAGTATGTCATGTTGCTGTCATTTCAAATATCTTTAGTTGTGAAACTCAGTAATTAATACGTTTCCTATATTAATGACTTATTAATTCAAGGCTTTCTTGTCAAACTTTTACTATTTCCGCAATCGCAATTTATGTTACATTTAATGCTATTATAAAAATTTTAAACTTTTACGAAAATATCAGGATGTTACATTCAACCTGGTCACTTCGAAATATGTGCCACAAAACAACTAACTGGAATATTTTGCAAATTAACTTCTGTAACATACCCACCTATCTATCCAATTCGTGGAAGGAAACATGATGGAAAATCTTGGGGCTTTGTCATAAACTCAACCCATACATTAGATTTTAAAGCAAAGAAATACATGTGTGCAGATGTAAATCAATTAGACATGCACAACAGAATGAAAACCTCATCCACACACATTACATGATGCCATTCAATTTAACACAACTAACAAATTAATACATTTGCAGAAGTAATTACATAAGAAAATAGTCATCTTGATGTAATGCTGTCCCAACAACTAGCTATGTCGCTGCAACGTTCCTCTCAATCTTAGGTCTCTGCCCAGCCTGTATTATTTCAGCACTCAGAGACCACCCCCAAGCTGGGCATCATATCTACAAGGAGATTGGGACTCTCAAACCCTGCATGGCCAAAGCAATGGATACCCATCTCAACCCCAACATTCTTTTACACACAATAGCTCAAAACTGGCATGGATACCTAATTTAACCACGGATTCACAGAATAGGGTCTATGGGTTTTCCCCAAAATGTGGGCACACCAAAAACAAATTGTGGGAAGAGGGAATCAATCCCAGGGAAGAAAACTGATTTCTCCCACAAATGTATGAGCATTCAATGGGCCAAAACGACCTCAATTGAACCCCAAATCGTTTCCCCTCTCTTCCCCACTGTTAGCCACAACAAAACGCCCTTCCCAGCTAGGAAAATGAAGGTAACACAGGAAATTCATGGAGGGAAATGCCCAGGAAGCTCTAAACTCGTGGGAGAGCAAAGCTGGTTGATGGGTAATGGCATGGGGAGAAATTCATGGCTCTTTTCTTGGCCAAGAAGCCAAACATGTTTTTCCATGTAGGGTGGCTTGCCCATACTCGAATTTGGACAGCCATACCTCTCCATTCCCCAAGGCATTAACTACCTCAACCAACTCTTGGAAGAAATGAATGATTGGGTACAAAAGTCAACATGGGTAGTTGAAGGTTCATGGGTTCTCTCATTGACACTTGGCCTGACTTGATTGGATCAAGGGTTTGAATATCCTCCTCCCAATTCCTTGTAATATCATCCCCCCATATGTTGTTTCATTGCATAGCTAGTTGTGGGCATTTATATTAAAATGCATATTTACAATTCCCATGGTTCACTAGCACATGGGTAGCATAATATCAAATACTTGCCTCTTCTAGATCGAGCGTTAACTAGTGGGGCCTTGGCCTTGAGCTCCACGCCAGGAATCATACATAATATGCATACATTATTTACATTATAGCCCAAAATATTACAACGGTCAAAATGGGGGACATTACAACTTCACATGTGCCATGCTTCACATGTGCGAGCTCGGTGCATTCTAATAGATTCCTCACCATCTAGAAGCATCCATATGAAACCTCCAAGTGGAAGAATTTGAAGTGGTGAAGTGGAAGTATGCCAACCATGGAGCATGGTACACAACTAGTGCAGGAATGAGTGTCATATCAAGTGTTGGAACAACATGAAGTGATTTCTGAAACATAGCATTTCACTATAATTAACAAAATTACTGAAAATCAATTCTAAGTATTAAAATACTAAAATTAACTAAAATATATAGTGTTTTCTTCTCCTAAACAATAATTCCTTGAAAAAATTTAATGACCTCATCTTATAACAAAATGAGTAGCATCCGATATAAAAGCCAAATTTTATAATCAAAGTTTCCATGTATTTGACTTTCTAATGATATGGAAGATGGGAAATTTGGGAGTCATCATGTACAACCCCTAATACACCGCAGGAGGAAAGGATTTGCCATGTCTATGACACTAAGAGCATTGAGGATGAAAACCACTTTCTCTTAGAGTGTCACCCGTACACCCACATTAGACTGTAGTTTTATAATATTTATTATCATATTAACCTCCCTAATCTTCTAACTTGTCAGAACTATGGTGACATCAGTATGCTTCTTTTTAAGCTTTTTAAGCTTTTTAAGCATATGAATAGAATTTTACAACAAACCAAGTAATTTATTTCTTTATTCTTAAGGTCAGATAGAACAAAGTTAGTCTCAATGGACATTAGCCATCACCATTATCATTGTCATTAATGTTACAAAATCTAATGGAAATAAGTTTTAATGGTAGAAATATATATAGATAATATTATATGCGTTAGAAATAAAATGAATAAGTTATAAATTTAAATATAATAAAGGTGTGGAGTAAATTAATATTATATTATATTATTATGAAGATTGTTAAATTGAATATGAATATGGAAATGGAAAAATAAGAAATTAAAATATTAAATATATGGAAGAAAAAATACAATCGTAAAAAGAAAGTTATATTACACTATTAAAGAATGATAATATAAGTAAACTTATGAAATCATGATTTTCAATGCTTCACAATAAACTAAATTATTTGGTAAGAAGTGTAATTACATTTTGCAAAATAAAAAGAGAATAAAACACATAGTAAAAAGATTAGAAGTACAGAGAGAACAATATAAAAGCTAAATAATTATAAAGTGGTCTTTTATTTCCTATATAAGGTAAATAATTATAAAGTGGTCTTTTATTTCTTTTAAAAGGAAGGTAAAGGAATAAAAATAAATTAAAAAATGGTTAAAAGTGACACATTTAATGAAGACGAGTAGTAATGGAAAAACTCTTATGGATGAAGATGATGGATGGTAGAATTTTATGAATGACTTAGTTTATTATCATCTTCTAGAGTAAAATTGTAAAGCTATTTTTTAACTTTAAGGGCTCTCTTAATTATGTGAGTTGAGTAATGGGGTGTTGAAGTTAGGATTTTGACATGTTCAAATAAGATGAGGTGTTTGGTGTGAGTGTTTTGTAATAGATAATTTAGAAGGTGATTACAGAAAGTGTCAGTTGTTTATTATTTGAGATGGGTGTGGATAGCCTTTGCACTTTTAACAATATAGGATATGTCACAAGTTAGGGAATTTGGTAAACCCCTTGAGAGATCAAAAGATCATGTTTATCTATAATGCTTCTAACTAGTTTATTTATTTTTTTATGGGGCTTAAAATAGTTATTATATTCATTTTTACTAACATTAGAGATATGGTCAATAATTCCATGAATATAGGTGGAGTGATTTTGGATGGAGGGTGGATAGAATAACCATTGGCTTGTAGGGATTTAGTGAGGTGGGTTTTATCTTTCTCTAGTGGGTGGGAGCATAAATTTGAAGGGCTCTTTGATTGGGGTGGTAGTGGGATTGGACATGAAGGTATCTGTCAATATGAATATTTTATTATACAAAATTGGTGGAAAGGGATTTGTTTGGTTTATGGGTGACAAAAATTCCAAGAAAGGGATAGAGATGTTCTTCTAAGTTTCAATGGTAAATAGAATATGGGAAGAATCTTATTTGCGTGGTCAAGAAATGTATTAAGGGAGGATTAATGAGGGTAGACCACCTAGAGGACTTTATTCAACAAGGAAGGCCCTTTTACATTAAAACACTATCCACTAACTAACTAATGGGCCATATGTCCTTGTACATTATTAAACTAGGGGGGTTAGGGTAGGATCCTGAGATGCCCTCCCCCTTCGAAACAAATCTTTTTGTCAAGGATCGAGATGAGAAAGTGTTGTAAAAGTGTTAATGGTTCATAACATTCTATCCAAGTTAGGCATGTATCCTATTTTATTAAGAATAATGCCAAAAGATGCTTTCAAGATGCTTTCAAGTTGTCAAAAGACTATTTTTTCTTATTAGTTAAAATCCTCCACATGGTTGATGAAATAATATTTTTTATTGTGAAGACGGTGAGTGAGTCAACTAATCACAAAAGTATTGGGCCATAAAAAGTTTTATGGGGACAATTTCCCAACAAATCATGACAATTTTCAGACAAAAAAAAAAAAAAGAATTAATGCAAGCTCAACATGAGTCAGGAAGCGATGAAGGTGGGTTTAAGAGTCTTGAAATTCTAAATCGCATTCAATAACCAATGTATTCCCGGTGTCAATCCTACAAGTAAATTCGTTTTTAATTTCCACATATTTAAGAAAAAGGTGGCACAATTATGTGATAGAAGTGGTGGAGCATCCATTATTGATCACAATATGAGGGGTAATAAACTGAGAAACTTTTCCTAAAATGAAATTGGTTGAGCATCCATTCCTGATCACCCATTTGGCGGACAACATAAACAAAAATCAGGGAAGAAATTAAACTGATAATATTTTTCTAAAATCAAAGTGGTTGAGCGTCAATTCCTAATCACCGATCTGGCAAGAAACTTAAAAAAAAATTCATGAAAGAAATAAAACTGAGAATATTTTTCAAAAATCCTTTTTTTTGGTGATGATATTTGGCATGGTGATGAAAGAACGAAAACATGCCAGTGAATTCTTCCTTACCTTTGGCAATCAAGACAACTCACACAAAAGACAATTCCTAAAAATTCATCCAAGCAAAAATTTATTTTGATAATTTCATTGTTTTGAAGGCACATCGTGCACGCTATCAATAAACCATTCTATCAAGCCATTGTAATATCAATAGGAAATAAAAATGCACTTGCCTACTACTATTGATCAATAAAAAAAAGAAATATGATCAATAACAACATGTACTTACTGATGTTTATAGAATTTTTTAAATTGTTGCTTCTATGTGTATCCCATTCACATGATATTCTGAGATGACAGTGATGATAGTAAGAAATATCATTGATTTATTGGCTAAGGAAGTGTGCATTTTTGTGCTAATCATGAAAAATTTTCTTTCCTGCCAAATCATGGACAAGTAGGCTAGGATATGTGTATGTAGCCAATTTGGCAGAGGTGATTCATGGATAAGTATGCTCATATATGTGTAATTATGCCTCATACCAAATTTCATACATGGGGTGTACTTGGATTGGCACACTGTGCATTGTTGTGATGGACATGGAAAATTGGGAACCCTATCAACTGCTAATATGCCAGTCCTGAATTTCACTATAGATGAAACATTTTACAGAAGTGAGTGAAAGTAGATGTATAACCATAAACTATATTTCTTGAACCTGTTAATTGCATTGGTTGAATTTACAGTTGAAAAATCTATTCATTGTTTTTATTTCCTTGCAATAAAAATTTGAGGAATGATAAATAATTTTCATGAAAAATTATTTTATATGCGAATTCTGAATTTAATAGTGATTATATAAAATGATTGCTTGAGTCTCTAAATTTATGGAAATGATGTTTTTATGAAATGCAATGCCAATGGTCAAATGCATAAATCATCCACCTACAAGTTGATGCTTTCAGAAATTCTTTAACCCTCACAGGTGAGAAATGTTTTATCCCAAGGCTACTTAAGCCCGTTTTTCAATACTTAACCATTTTTTCCAATAGAGAGCATTTTTCTAGTAGGTTGCAAACAGGTTGAATGGCTATTTTGGCAGGCAAATATCTCCTTGACTAGACGCTTGTTTTAAAAAATGAGTCAATGGTCAAGTGAATAAATCATCCACCTACAAACTTATGCCCTAAGAAATTTTTTATCCAACAAAGGTGAGAAATGACATGAATTTTCCTAAGGCCATTTAGGCCAGTTTTAGGTGCAAAACAAATTGAGTTGCTATTTTGGAAGCCCAATATTTTTTTGACCATAGACTTGTTTCCAAAACTGACACATTGGGAAAGTGGATAAATCGTCCACCTGCAAGCTTATGCTTTAATAAAAAATTTATCCCTAAGTTGAGAAATGGTGGGCATTTTCCCAAGGCTATTAACCAATTTTTCCAATGGTGAGCATTTTTCTGCTAGGGTGCAAAACAAGCTAAATGATTGTTTTGGAAGGAAAATATATCCTTGACCAGAGACTTGTTTTAAAAAATGAGTGAATGGTCAAGTGAATAAATCATCCACCAACAAACTTATGCTCTTAGAATTTTTTTATCCAGCACAAGTAAGAAATGGCGAGCATTTGCCGAAGGCCATTTAGCCCATTTTTAGGTGAAAAACAGGATGTGTGGTTGTTTTGGAAGGCCAATATTTTCTTGACATTAGAAGTTTTTTCAAAACTGAGCCAATTTTCAAGTGCATAAATCATCCACATGAAAGCTGATGCTTTTAGAAATTTTTTATTCCTCAGAGATGAGAAATTGTGGGCATTTTCCCAAGGCTACTTTAGCCCTTTTTTTCAATACTGAACCAATTTTTCCAATGGCGAGCATTTTTCTCGGAGGGTGCAAAACAGGATGAATGACTATTTTGGAAGGAAAATATCTCCTTCACCAGAGAAGTTTTTTCAAAAATGAGTCAATGGTAAAGTGAATAAATCATCCACCTACAAACTTATGCTCTCAAAATTTTTTAATTTCTCGAAGGTGAGAAATGGCGGGCATTTTCGTAAGGCCATTTAGGCCAATTTTAGGTGCAAAATAGGTTGAGTGGTTGTTTTGGTAGGCCAATATTTTCTTGACCATGGACATATTTTAAAAAATGAGCCAATGGTCAAGTGCATAAGTCATCCACCTACAAGTCAGTGCTTTCCTAAAAAATGTATCCCTCACAAGTGAGAAATGGTGGGCATTTTGCCAATGGCGAGCATTTTTCTAGCAGGGTGCAAAACAGATTGAATGGTTGTTTTGGAAGGAGAATATATCCATGACAAGAGAATTGTTTTAAAAAATGAGTCAATGGTCAAGTGAATAAGTAATCCAACTACCAACTTATGCTCTTAGAAATTTTTTATCCCTCACATGTGATGCAGGAGCATCACGGCCTAGGAAGATCAGTTGAAGTTGATCGACATGAGGGGAGCCGACTAGAGGGAGTGCCGACGACCGTTGGTGCATGAAGCAGATTAACTTCTCAAATTCAATAAGTGGAGCAGAGAACTTTTGAAGCAGTCGACAGGAGTGAGAAGGGAAGTCGAGAGTCGACATGTCAATAGTCGACCGATGACAGTCGATAGTCGACATGCAAATGTCGATAGGCAATAACTTGCTGTACAGTCGTAGGAAGGTCGACATGTTGTTGGACCGTGACATCGACGGATTGGGCATGAGCTAAGCGAGGAGGATGGGGCGGAATGACGAAGTCTTGGGTTGTAGAGTGAAGCCAACAGGTGAGTCAAATATTAAGGAGGACAGTATGCCTGACATGATGGTTTACTGTAGCTCGTCAGAATGAAGCGTAGAAGTCAAGGAGCATACTTGGTAAGAGTTTGGAGTTGCTAACGAAGTTAATGGCAGTTATTGCAAGTGGGTGAAGACATGATAGATGTCTTCATAGGTAGAGGTTGTACAGCATGGTAGGGGCACTGACAGTTGCAGGTCTGCAGGATCATGGAAGGATCGGCTGACACAGGATGCGTGTCTCAGGGATCGCAGTGGTCTCGGGAATAGCAGCAACCGAGTAGAAGGAAAGAAGTTGGATCAGTTGAGGGGGACTTGGAATTTTTGGGGATTCAAGCAGAGCCAAATATATCGAGCCATAGCTCAGATTTCCGCAACGAACCAGGAGAGGGTGAGGTTGACACACATAGAGAGAACACCATAGTTACTTCTATATTGTAGTGGCTGAGGCCGACAATAGTTAGTTATTTGTATTTATAGTTATTCCGCATTGTAACCGATTGGTAGAAGTAATATAAGCCACTTCTGGCATCCTGTTTTACACCTTGTTTGTATGAACATTGTGGTAGTGTCTTGTGTAATGTTAAGCAAGAACCTTATTGCGATAGGGAGACTTATGTCCATTGGTATCAGAGCCATAGTATCCTAAGAGCTGAAGGAGAGCTATATCAGAGTGCGGAAGTGAGTTTGCTTGAATTGAGCAGGATAACGTCAGTTGCTATTAAGCCTGCAAGTGCTTTGAACAACTCCAGCTGAGGTTGGGTAGAGTTGTTCATGACTTGTTGAAGTCCGGTTGCGATTGGACGAGTGAGAGTTTCAGCAGAGGTTGAAAATGGCTCACAGAAGCGTTAATATCTGAGTACGAAGGGTACGTGGCGCAACGGTCACGGTTGATCATGAAATGTTGGATGAGTGCGTCCGAACAATGTGAACTTTGACAAATGAAATCCCAGCGATCAAAGAAATCCAAAGACGTGGTTGTATTCTTGATGCGTTAGACCACAACGACGAGGAAGTCGAAGAAGTGGAACCACGAGAAGTAGTATAAGATGAACCAGAAGAAAAACTCATCAAGGTTCTGACGAATATGAGAGGTCGAGAAAAGATAGACGTTCGTACCTACTCGAGAAGTTTGGATCGAGAAGACTTGATTGACTGGTTCAGAGAGATGGAGAAATACTTCGACATAGAGAAGATCGAGGATCCTAAATGGGTTAAGACTGCATGTCTGAGTTTGAAACGTCATGCCTCATTGTGGTGGGACAAGCTATAGGCTGACATAGTCAAGAAGGGCAAGGAGAAAATCAAGTCTTGGGATAGGATGGTCGCCAAGTTGAAAGGAAAGTTCTTGCTGAATAACTATGTGATTTCCTTGTTCAAGAAGTTGCAGAACTTTCGACAAAAGGAGATGACCATGAAGGAGTACACTGAATAGTTCTACAGATTGTCGATAAGGTCTCGGAAAACCGACGAAGGTGAAGAAGTTATCGCTAGGTATTCAAACGACTTGAAATATGCCATTCAGGATGAATTGAGCATGTCAAGATTCAAAGCAGTGGGTGAAGCCTACCAGTTAGCCCTGAAGGTAGAAGAGAATTTATCGAGGAAATCTGCAATGACTAGAGGTCAAATGATTGATCGGGGTACGAGGACTATTTCTTTGAAAGGCCAAAGTAGAAGTTACGGAAGGAAACTATTGAATATAGTCAACATGTAGAAGGGACATTAACAAGGGAGAAAGCACCAAAAAACTGACGCAATGGTCGTGAGAACTGCGGTCGAGGTGCGTATGGTCAAGGTGGTCCATCCGACAGAAAAGGAGCTAAAAGACCAGCCATAATCTGTTACAAGTGAAAAGGAGCTAACATACCAGCCATAATGCTGTAGAGGAGTTGAAACCCAGACGTTAAAGAGATGAGCAAGTCGATGAGAGAGAAGAGTCGGCATCTGATAGTAGTAGAGAGGAGAAAAGAAAGAACTGATGTCTGATGGTTAGTAGAGCATTGGTTCAAGAAGACAAATGCGACGAGCAAGAGCCAGCACAACGGAAGGTGATCTTTCGAATGAAGGTGCAAATCGAAAAATAGCGTTGCAAGACCATAGTTGATGGTGGAAGCACTGAGAATCTTGTGTCAAAAGAGGTGATCAACAAGATAGGGTTTAAATGTCGAGAACATCAAGCATGTGAAGGTGACCACATAGTGCCTGATTAACTTCAAGGTTGGGAACTTAGAGGACAACATACTGTGCGACGTAATCCCAATGGATGCGTGCCATCTATTGCTAGGAAGACCATGGCAATATGATCAGAAAATGATCTATGATGGTTGAGCCAACATAGTCACAATGTGAAAAAATGGCATGAAGAGGAATCTCAAGCCGAAACCGGAGGAGAAAGTTGACGTCAAGCAGTGCGAGCGCAACTTTTGAGAGAAGCCTGTGTTGATGTGTTCAATGAAAGAGTTCCTCATGGAAGAGGAAAACGAATCGGGGTGTTATTCTATCATTCTGAAAGGACCATATGTCAAGAATGTGACAATGGAGGAGAAAATTCTGGTCTAGGTCGAAAATATGCTCGAAGAGTTTTGAAGCATAGTGGTCGATGAGACACTAATAGGATTGCCGCCGACAAGGAGCATATTCCATCAAATTGATTTGATTCCAGGGTCGAGTCTGCCAAACAAAGAACCGCATAGGATGAGTCCGACAGAAGGTTAGGAACTCAAATGACAGGTCCAAGAGTTGTTGGATAGAGGGTTAATCAGAGAGAGTCTGAGTCCGTGTGCGGTACCAGCAGTATCAGTGCCGAAGAAAGCTGGAGAATGGAGGATGCGTACAGACTCTAGAGCTATCAACAAGATCATGATCAAGTATCGGTTTCCATTGCCGAGAATGGACAAATTGATGGATTGTTTGAGTGGAGAGAAGTACTTCACGAAGATAGACCTTAAGAGTGGTTATCACTAGATTCAGGTTAGAGAAGGAGATGAATGGAAAAAAACATTCAAGACAAAGGAAGGGTTGTATGAGTGGTTAGTCATGCCATTTGGATTGACTAATGCACCCAGTACATTCATGCAATTGATGAATGAAGTACTAAAACCATTCTTGGGAAAGTTTGTCGTAGTCTATCTATACAACATTCTGATTTTCAGTTGAACCAAGACAGAACACTTGGGGCACATTCGACAGGTATTGTAGAAATTGCAAGATGAGAAGTTGATGGTGAACCTGCAAAAGTATTTCTTCATGAAGTAAGATCTGGTGTACTTGGGATTCGTAATATTGGGTAAAGGGTTGGTGATGGACCCAGAAAAGGTGAAGGAAATACTCAATTGGCCTGCACTGACAAGCTCGACTAGAGTGAGGAGTTTCCATGGACTTGCCACTTTCTACAGGAAGTTCATCAGGGGATTCAGTTGGATTTGCGCACCATTGATAGAGTGCATGCGCAAAGGGGAATTCAAGTGGACGGAAGTTGCTCAGCGATATTTCATCAAGTTGAAGGAAAAGGTCATTGAGATCCCAGTGTTGGCGCTCCTAGATTTCGATAAATTTTTTCAGGTCGATTTCGATGCAAGCGAAATAGTAATTGGAGCAGTGTTTAGCCAGGAGGGCCGACCAATTGCATTCTTCAGTGAAAAATTGGATGATGCGAAGCAGAAGTATTCGGTCTATGACCAGGAATTCTATGTTATTGTCCTGCCATTGAAGAAGTGGAGGCATTATTGGTTTTTCAAGGAATTTGTGTTGTACACAGATCATCAAGTGCTGAGGTATCTGGATACTCAGTCAAAGTTGAATAAGCAACACATGAAATGGGCCGAGTTCCTACAAGGATACACGTTCATGTTGCGACATAGGTTCAGTAAGTCGAACAAGGTTTCCAATGCGCTAAGTAGAAGAGATGCATTGTTGAACAGGGTGACAGTTCAAGCAACAGGTATAGAGTTGGTGAAGATAGAGTATGCTACTGGTGAGGATTTTACGAAAGCATGGGAAGCTTGTCGTGAACCATGGAGTGTCGAAAAGACTCCATACTTGGATTATTTTATCCAAGAAGGATACCTATTCAAGGGGTGACAGTTGTGTATTCCGAGAGGATCAATGTGAGATAGCTAGATCAATGTGAGAGAACCTAATCTGAGAGTTGCATAGCGGTTGATTGGTAGGTCATTTTGGCATAGAAAAGACTAAGGCATTGGTTGAATACAAATATTATTGGCTAGGGATGGCGACGGATTTCAAAAAGTGGATTCGACATTGTAAAGTTTTCCAGTTGGAAAAAGGAAGAAGTCAAAACATGGGGTTGTATACACCGTTTCCGGTACCGAATACCCCATGGGAGCACCTGAGCATGGATTTTGTGCTAGAATTTCTGAAGACGCAGCAAGGGAGTGACTCAATTTTTGTTGTAGTTGATAGATTTTAAAAAATGGCACACTTTATTCCATGTCGGAAGACAAGTGACACCATAGGAATTGCTATACTATTCTTCAAGAAAGTAGTTAGATTGCATGGGTTGCCGAAAAGTATCACATCGAACAAAGATACCATGTTTATGGGGCATTTATGGAGAACCCTATGGAAGAAACTGGACATGAGGTTGAATTTTAGCTCGTCGTATCATCCGTAGATAGATGGATGGACCAAGGTGGTGAATAGAAGTTTGGGAAACCTTCTGAGATGTTTGACGGCTGGCAGACCCAAGCAGTCGAAGAACGTGTTGGCACAAGTGGAGTTCGCATACAACAATTATGTGAATCAATCGACAGGTTTGAGCCCATTCCATATTGTTCAGGGAAGAAGCCCACATGGAGTGGTGGATTTGGTCGAGTTGCCAATAGAAACCAGGAAAAGCACGAATGTAGAATCATTCACAGAGCACATGAAAGAAGTTCATGAAGATGTGCGAAAGCGCATAGAAAAGAGAAACATGACATACAAGTTGAGATCCAACATGAAGAAGAGACTATAGTCGTTCAGCGAAGGAGACTTGGTCTATGCTCATTTGCAGAAGGAGAGATTTGTGACAGGGACTTACAACAAGCTAAAGCTGAAGAAGTTGGACCATGTAAGATTCTGAAGACAATTTCAGAAAACGCTTATGTGTTGGAGCTACCGAGTGACTTGATCATTTAACCAACGTTCAATGTCTCAGATCTGTACAAGTTCGAAGAAGTTTCAAGCAGTGGAAGCCGAGAAGTGTCGAACATCGACTGGACCATGCAGATTCTAGATGGACACATAGACAAAATCGCAGAAGTAATAGAGGAATGCAAAATTGGGCATACGCACTGTTCACGAAGGAAATAATAATTGGTGAGATGGAAAGATGATGAGTTGCAGAAGGTGACATGGGTTTCCAAAGAAGAGTTCAGGAGACTAATGGAGCAATCGAGTTCTTTCTCACCTGGGGAGTCTGATGTAGGAGCATCAGGGCCTAGGTAGATAAATCGAAGTTGATCGACATGAGGGAAGCCAACAATAGGGAGTGCCGATGACCGCTGGTGCGTGAATAATATTGACTTGTCAAAGTCAATAAGTTGAGTAGAGAACTATCGAAGCAATCGACATGAGTGCGAAGGGAAGTCGAGAGTCAACATGTCAATAGTCGACCGACGACAGTCGATAGTCAACATGCAAATGTCGATAGAAGACAAGTTGTCTTAGAGTCGTAGGAAGGTCGACATGTTGTGGGACCGCGACATCGACAAATTGGGCATGAGCCAAGCGAGGAGGATAGGGTGTAATGGCGAAGCCTTGGGTTATAGAGTGAAGCCGACAAGCGAGTCAAAGTTGACAGAGGACAGTATGGCCGACATGATGGTTTACTGTAGCTTGTCAAAAGGAAGCGTAGATGTGAAGAAGCGTACTTGGTAATAGTTTGGGGTTGCTAAGGAAGTTAATGGTAGTTATTGGAGGTGGGTGAAGACATGACATATGTCGTCATAGGAAGAGGTTGTGTAGCATGGCAGGGGCGCTAAAAGTTGAAGGTATGTAGGATTATGGAAGGATCGACTGACAGAGGATGCATGTCTCGGGGATCGCAGTGGTCTCAGGAACAACAGCGGTCGAGTAGAAGGCCAAGAAGTTGGATCAGTTGAGGGGGACTTGGCATTTTTGGGGATTCAAGCAAAGCCGAAGAGATCGAGCCATAGCTCAGAGTTCTGCAACGAACCAGGAGAGGGTGAGGTCGACACACATAGAGAGCACACCATAATTACTTTTGTATTGTAATGGATGATGCCGACAGATAGTTATCTATTTGTATTTACAATTATTATGCATTGTAACCGATTGGTAGAAGTAATTGCACCGAGTGAAATGAGGTGATCTACAACCCAGTATGGGGGAGATCCTGTAATGTTTGTCCATGTTTGTCATGTTTGTCCATGTTTTTCCTTATAGTCAGCCATAATAAATAAATTTTGTCTTTAACATAATAATAATAATAAATTAATATTATGTCGGTGATTAATAAAAGGACGTGTATTTTCGTTTGAATGAAATCCTAAACGATATAATACATGGATGTGTATTTTCATTTGAATTAAATCCTAGGCTATAAACGTTTGTCTTTATTATTGTCGACCATTAATTAAAATGTAAAACAAGTAAATGTAATGGAAAGTATTTAATGAAAAGTAAAATGTAATGAAAAGTAAAAAAGTAAAATGTATTGTCGACCATTAATTAAAATGTAAAAAAAAGAAAAATTGTGGAAAGTATTTAAAAAAAATCCATGTCAGCTCATAAAATAAAATATTATGAAAAGTAATTAAAAAATAGATGTTTGTTTATAAAATAAAAAATTAAGACTTAAACCCGGATCAATCAAGAGAGATTAAATTTCTTGAGTTTAAATTTAAAAAAAGAAATACACCTCAAGAAATCGGATACCTCTCGATGATTGATAGATACAAGTTTAAGATGGATCTATGCTGGTATAACCCACTTCTGGAATCTTGTTTTACACCTTGTTTGTGTGAACATTGTTGTAGTGTTGTGTGTAATGTTAAGCAAGAACCTTGTTGTGATAGGGTGATTTGCGTCAACATGTGAGAAATGGCGGGCATTTTCCCACCATTTTCCTAAGTCCATTTAGGCCACCTTTAGGTGCAAAAGAGGCTGAGTGGTTGTTTGTGCAGGCCAATATTTTCTTGACCATAGACTTGTTTTTGAAAATGAGCCAATGGTCAAGTGCATAAATCATCCACCTCCAAGCTGAAGCTTTCCTAAATTTTTTATCCCTCATAGGTGAGAAATAGTGGGCCTTTTCCCAAGGCTACTTAAGCCATTTTTTTCAATACTTAACCCAATTTTTCCAATGCCGAGCATTTTTTGGGGATAGTGCAAAACAAGCTTAATGGTTTTTTTGGCAGGAAAATATCTCCTTGAACAAAGTCTTTTTTTCAAAAAAGAGTCAATGGTCAAGTGAATCAATCATCCACCTATAAACTTATGCTCTCATAATTTTTTTATCCCTCAAAGGTGAAAAATAACGGGCATTTTCCTAAGGCCATTTAGGCCCGTTTTAGGTGCAAAAGAGGCTGAGTGGTTGTTTTGGCGGGGAATTATTTTCTTGACCATAGACTTGTTTTTCAAAACTGATCCAATGGTCAAGTGCATAAGTCATTGTTGGTTGGATTAATTGTCTAATTAATTAAACAACTGAAACTCCCAAAACATAAATTGTCAACCCAAGGAAGTCTTTTATTTCAAAGATATCCTGCAAACTCTATGCAAGCACAATTTCTACCTGACATTGTTATCTATTGGTATGAAATCGAAACTCTTTGTAAACTAGATCACAACTTCTTGAAAATAAATCAAACCTCAACCTATTCATAAAACCATAGTGTAGAACTAATAACAAAATAAAATATTAGGAAGAAATATCTAATTACATAAATTTGAAAGAAATGCTATGTTGGCCAATGATCTCAAAATGAATTAACAAGAAAACATCTATGATAAATCTAATGAATGAAAGCATGAACTAAATGATAAATGAATCTACACAACTACAATCAACACTATCAACATCTTCTCAGGGAAGAGAGCCCTTCCTCCATTGAGCAGAGCTGGATCTCCACAATGAAAGTCTACAACTCTAGAATTAAGAAACTGCCAGCATGTATTATCAAAATGGAATTATTACAACAGAGTTTGGATCAAATTCCACAGCATAACATTGCTTTCTCTCCTCCTCCCAATACATGAGAATGATTACATATTTATACATAAAATTCTCTCAAGAGAATGAGAAACCAAATCCCCAACTTGTGATCCATTTCAACAAATTGCTAATTTATAAAACCGGCCGCAACAGTAAATCTGGTAATTATGCATTTAGAGAACCAGCTATATATCCCAAACTATATATTTGTTTGATGATTTCCTCAATGGTCAGGTAATTGAGGCCGTTACACACAAAACCCATGTCCCAAAGTTTTTAGATTCTTCTTCATCTTCCCGCAAATCGCGACGCAAGTCAATGTGTTCTTATCTGGCACACGTTTTTGGTTAAGGCCTTTTGATCATGAGATGGAGGTTGCCATGTTGGACTTGGGCACGAAGAAATAAAAAATCCACATAATCAATCCTAGGAATGAAACCATGTTGTGAATATCCATGTGGACCTGTGCTAGGATGCCAACCTTGGAGGCTTGAACCATGAGTGCTGCTGCTGTTAATATGAAAAATCACTCCACAAACTATCATCAATAAAATTATGCATAATAGTCTTCAATTCATTAAAGATAAAGGAAAATAATCATTATTAACCACTAAAGCATCAATGGAAGTAATATGGTATTTCATGAAGAGTTACAAGAAATGGATGGAAAGTGGAATGATAAATGGATAATAATACGAAGAAGATGGATGAAATATATATCGATAGGTGATGAAAATATGGACAAATCCGTGACCCAACAGTCATCCACCTGCAAGCTAATACCCCTAGCTTGTGCAAATGAGCACCTACTAAGGAGAATGGACTCCTTAGTAGCAGTTCAGTAAATGTAAATAATTAAGTTAAAACAGAAATTAAATTACTTCTAAAACATGCATGAAACATAAACAACAAATTTAAAAGATGGCTTTTTGTATTGATATTACCTTCAATGTGAAGGTTTGATGAAGCCCTTTGCAGTGTCCAAGAGGATGCTCCAAGCTTCAATATGCTCCTTCTCCTTCTCCAATGGTGGGAATGGGCCAAAAGTGGCTCTCAAGGTGAAAGTAGTTCAATGGTGAACTAGGGTTTCGAGAGAGATTTTGGCAGAGTAAGGGTGCTTGTGATTGTGGATATGGAATAAGGGATCTCCATCACCTATTTATAGTTTTTTGGTGGTGGAGTGCTCACCCATGGTTTTGGGAAACACATGGTTTTGTGCAGCTGTATAGGGTTTTTTCCTCCTTTTCCTCATTATTTTATATTTTTTCTTCCTTTTTTAGGGGTTTTTGCTATTTTTAGAGGAAAAAGGGGGTTTTTTAGCCTTTTTTAGGCTATTTTGATGGTTTTGTGGCCTTTTGGAGGCATTTTAGGCCTTTTGGAGGCTTTTTAATGGGATTTTTTGGGATTTTAAGGGAAATATGGTAGGAAAATGGACAAATGAGCCATATAATGTGGTAGATGAGGTAGTGAACACTTTTTGGGTGTTAACACTTACGCCATTTTTTTCAATACTTAACCAATATTTCCAATTGCGAGCATTTTTCTGGGAGGGTGCAAAACAGGCTAAATGGTTGTTTTGGAAGAAAATATCTCCTTGACTAGAGACATTTTTTTAAACATGAGTCAATGGTCAAGTGAATAAATCATCCACCTACAAACGTATGCTATCATAATTTTTTTATCCCTCAAAGGTGAGAAATGGCAGGAATTTTTCAAAGGCAATTTAGGCCCATTTTAGGTGCAAAATAGGATGAGTTGTTGTTTTGGCAGGCCAATATTTTCTTGACCATAGACTTGTTTTCAAAACTGAAGCAATGTCCAAGTGCATAAGTCATCCAGCTACAAGCCGATTCTTTCCTAAAAACTTTATCGCTCACATGTGAGAAATGGTGGGCATTTTTCCAAGGCTACTTAAGCCCTTTTTTTAAATACTTGACCCATTTTTCCAATGGAGAACATTTTTCTGGAAGTGTGCAAAATAGGCTGAATAGCTGTTTTGGAAGACAAATGTCTCCTTTCCCAGAGACTTGATTTAAAAAATGAGTCAATGGTCAAGTGAATAAATAATCCACCTACAAACTTCTGCTCTCATAAATTTTTAATCCCTCACATGTGAGAAATGGCGAGCATTTTCTGAAGGCCATTTAGGCCAGTTTTAGGTGCAAAACAGGTTGAGTGGTTGTTTTGGCAGGCCAATATTTTCTTGACAATAGACCTATTTTCAAAACTGAACCAACTGTCAAGTGCATAAATTATCCACCTACAAGATGAAGCTTCCCTTAAAATTTTATCCCTCACAAGTTAGAAATGGTGGGAATTTTCCCAAGGCTACTTAAGCCCTTTTTTTCAATACACCATTTTTTCGAATTGCGAGCATTTTTTTGGGAAGGTGCAAATTCGGCTTCATGCATGTTTTGGAAAGAAAATATCTCCTTGAATAGAGAATTTTTTTCAAACATGGGTCAATGGTCAAGTGAATAAATCACCCACCTACAAACGTATGCTCTAAGAATTTTTTTATCCCTCAAAGGTGAGAAATGGCAGGCACTTTCCTAAGTCCATTTAGGCTCGTTTTAGGTGCAAAACAGGTTGACTGGCTATTTTGGCAGGCAAATATTTTATTGACCATAGACTTGTTTTCAAAACTGGACCAACGGTCAAGTGCATAACTCATCAACCCGGAATTTGGTTCTTTCATAAAAAAATTATCCCTCACATGTCAAAAATGGTGGGCATTTTCCCAAGGCTACTTAAGCCCTTTTTTTCAATACTTTGTGATAATCTGCAGCGATCTAGCAACTTTAACAAACTCACAATCTAACTCTCAGGATTATTTGCAAAGAAGAAGAAGCATGCATTCAATAATCATTCATAAACACAAAAGAATGGACAATGTCAATATCATACAATGAATAATAAATGTAGAGAATGTGTTACAATAATCAATGATGAGGCATCATATAGGATTCGAATTAGCCAAGTAGGGCATTCGAATTCTATGCTCAAAGTATAGCATGAATAACTATGGAGATATCATCCAGTCGGTAGTATCAGTCACAACTAGTGAGTGTAATATCCTGAATTTTGGACTGACTATTTTATGATGTTATATTGGGCCATGGCCCCAGCACATGTGATTTATTTTGATTATTGGGCATGAGCCCTAGTATATATGATTTATTCTTTTCTAGACTGAGATATCGGGCATGGACCCTGACTGAATTCTATTATTTGATTATATACTGGGCAAGGAAGCCCCGATGTTCTATTTATGTTTTGATGTGGGTACAAAACCCTAATATACTAAGATGACATTTTCTTACATATTGTGCAGTGATGTGAATGACATAATTGACTTATATGGTGTATTGAGCATGGACTCAGAAACACATAGATTACCTACGTACTGGGAAAAAGCCCCGATGTACCTAAAGAAAATATAATGTACTGGGACTAAGCCCTGAGGTACATTGAGTGTTGGGCATAAGCCCTGGAGCACTCCAAGCTTGATAAACGAATACCGCATCCGAGGAAACTTAAATATTCTAGATGTGCCTCACAACCACATTCTAGCACTAGTGTTCAACATGGACTCTGGAATTGCACTAGAGTAACTCCCATGTGAGAGTGTTGAGTTAGATGGTTCTGAAGAGCACTCGGGGTTACGGAGTTTCAAGGTGTTGAGTCAAAAAGACTTTGAAGAGCACTTTTATCACATTTATTTAATTGACTAAATGACTCATCTTTTTATCCATCATCACCTATTGCGGGAGCTACCATGTTAAACGAGGGAATCCAACATGCAAAGAGAGACTAGAGATACCTAACCAAGCTGACCACGACTGTCCAAAAAAAGTGGATCGTGTACCTAAAAGTTAAAGAGAAAAGAGTGTCATGTGATGACACATAACTAAATAAAAGATAATTACCAGTAGTGTTTTATGACTAACCTGATTAAAGGCCTCCAAGTTATTATTATTATTATTATTTTATTATTATTTATTAGTAGGAGCTTTAAATAATAATAGGTGTTATTATTTAATTATCGGATATAATTAGTATATCTGATTTATGCATTTTAAATGATGTATTAATAGTTAAGTGAACTATATTTAATATAAGAATAATTATTAGTATAATTATTGTTATTATTAAAAGCATAAATCAAAATGACTTGTAGTCAAAAAGTTGAAAAAGTCCTAGTTCAGGAGGACTAATTAATTAATTAAATAATATCTTTTAATTATTAATTATTGAATTTAAAGAAACTAATTACTTCAACAGTCCTAATACAATATTTCCCTATTTAAAGAGGGTAGATCGCAAGTTTTGGGGATCACCTATCATTCTTGGTTATTATCATTCTCTTCTGATAGTCCAAGAAAACTATTCTGCTCCAAGAAACTGAAGCAGCCTTACCTAAACATTCTCAGAACTGAACCAGAAGTCGATCCAGGGCCTCTACCTCTCATTGCATGGTGGAACAAAGCTCAGGGGGATCCAGATAGAACCAGGAATGGTATAGGGATCAAGGTTGGGAGGAACACAGTAGCCCCAAAGTCATCCATCCCAAGGCAAACATTCTAACAGGTCAACAAAGATACAACAGGCTTTACTTTAACTATTGTTGAGTGTGCAGGTTGCTATAGGGAAGATTTAAAGTGATAAGTGGTTAGGCTTCTACACGAAAGGAACCAAGTACTCAAGCAGCCAGGTATGGAGCAGTTAATATTTCTTTTAAAAAACTTAGATATTACAACATTGTTTTCATTTACCAAATTGTCTTCATTATCAGAAGTCGAGGTTCTGACCAGAAGTCAGTGGAGAGTCTAGCAGGGCTTTCCAAGCTAGCCTTTGCTAGACAACGTATATTATCTTCTAGGAT
The DNA here is from genome assembly GCA_027924585.1 of Larix kaempferi. Classification (NCBI taxonomy): domain Eukaryota; kingdom Viridiplantae; phylum Streptophyta; class Pinopsida; order Pinales; family Pinaceae; genus Larix; species Larix kaempferi. The sequence goes on from BSBM01000110.1 coordinate 4,323,937, forward strand.
AGGGTATTTATAATTTATTGCTTATAGGTAGATATCTGCTGTCAAAATCGTATTTCTTACTCACAGTATAGGGTCCCATTTAAGGATGCTAGTTCCTTTACTTTATTAGTATTTCTTTTTCAAAACCATTATCAAATAGAAATAAAACAAACAGACATCGACACTTTCAGCAACACTACTCTTTGAAACTATCAAACATCGAATTGTAGTACCAGGCAGAAGAAGCAAGTTATAGTATGGTCCAAAACTTTCATTACCAACAAATTATTCAACCACTACCACGATAGCGCACAGTCAATGCATTACCAAGATTTAAACGCATCAAGTAATTTCCAAGTCTCATGTTTTACAAACTTAGTCTCTGACATTTCATTCCCACCACCCAAAATTTTGATTAAAATCCCAACAAATATCTTTTCAGCATTCAAACAGTCCATGGCATTCAAATTTCATTAACATAACATTTCACGAGTCGTGAGATCGAACACCATCCAAACTTTTCTATTTCACTAAACGCCACAAGCATAGCGTTGGTACAAGCAACCCATACCCTCTAAAGGGTCAGACCAAATAGCAGCTGGGGTTACGATTCCCATTTAAAAGACAAAAGGGTTACACCGTAGTCATCAAACCAATTCATACATCACATTACAGAGGATTTCACCAAACGATGGTACAGGGATCGATTTCCCACGCCCATCTCATTACACAGAAAACCAAACATGATATAACTACAGAGAAATTAACAAACGATTGATACAGGGCTCGATTCCCACTACTTCTATTAAAGATCCTTTTGTCTTCTACATATTTCAAATAACCAGAAAACGCAGAGGTAAGAACCCAGGGATTCTCAGACTTATAGACAAAACAACCATAGGGTTATGTATTCCCTCCATTCCATCTTTCTTTTCAAACAAGCAGGGGTTCTACTCTTGTGCATTTTACAACACGAAGCCATCAAATCGAGAAGACCACACAATGGAGCAACAACAACATAAAAACGCAGAATTATATACATCCCCTTCATTGGGTTAAATACAAGTTCAATTCCAAATAGAGAACACAGATAGTGTTACGACTATACACAAACCCCATATCCATATAAAACGCAGAGATTTAGATAGGGTATCAAACCCACATAAATATTAAACAGAAGGACATTTTGGGACCCTTACACATACATTTTCTTGGAAACCTAAATCAGTAATGTAAGCCCCAGTTCGTCTTGGGCACCATTGCCAAATAAACGGAAGTTCAATCAAAATTAATTACAGAGGAAGATAGCCAAGACCCCATATTAGCATCCTTTAGAGTTTGCAAACAACAAATAGATACATCTTCACATAACAGTCCAACCAAATGGCGACTTCCAGGAACACGAAATGTGTCAAATTGAACTCAACCAAGTTCACAGGTTCCCAAATAAATACACATCAACAGTAACCCCCACAGTGGCCAAAGGAGGAGCTAAGAGATGGCAATTTTTGGACTTAGCACTGTCCAACATCGCCACTATTGATTACCGACCATGCATAAGAGAAAACGCCAATCGAAACCTGCAACCAAATGTTCCAAACAAAGTCAAAACCATATATCACAATTTATATAAAAATGCAAATAGCAAGGGTATAGCAGGAGTCCGAGAAGAAATACCTCCAAAGTTTTTTCAGTCGCTACCTCTATTCCATAAGGCGTGCTGACCATGAGCCACAGCTCAGGTCAGCAACGAAACCCTCAACGCATCCATAGAAGACTGAGGAAGTGAAACACGAAAATGCCTCTTAATGTTGTAGAACCCTAGAAGAGACCCCTAGAACAATTGGCAGCACTGGCCATGTGCTTTGGCAGAAATGCATTCAATGCCACCACCCACTCCAATATTTCGACGTGACTCAAACATCAATAGTTTGGAACCCTTCGAAATCCACATTGTATTGTAAAATCAATCAACCATACTTTACCCCAAAACATGTCATGGTGCCATTTAAATACAAGATTTATAAATGGTATAGTGTAACAAGTATTACAACCCCAACAAGGCTCTTTTTCAAAGTGTCAACATTCATGCCCTCACACTTGAGACTTGAAATAGTTTCTAGAAGGGAAGAACAGGCATTCTCGGTAGATGCTTCATAAGAACACCTGCAAAATCCACATTGTATTGTAAAATCAATCAACCATACTTTACCCCAAAACATTTCATGGTGCCATTTAAATACAAGATTTATAAATGGTATAGTGTAACAAGTATTACAACCCCAACAAGGCTCTTTTTCAAAGTGTCAATATTCAAGCCCTCACACTTGAGACTTGAAATAGTTGCTAGAAGGGAAGAATAGGCGTTCTCGGTAGATGCTTCATAAGTACACCTGCAAACCCAAAACAAGCAGATGCATTAGCAATAATGCTAAGTAAGTCTGGAAAATCCATTTCTTACCCCTACCTCTCAGCAACCCTGTCAGGGTACCTTTCCATTTCAAAATACTAAGTATCGCATCAATGAGCATCAATCGCCACCAATAAAGGATCCATGTCACCTGAATTACCAGTGAAACTTTAATACATATGCATTCAAACTTTTACAGCCGTAAGAAGGAGATTCATATTATTGTATTCATAAATGGGTACACACGCGATAGTTTATACATCTAAACCATTTTTAGAAATAATTCCGCAAAGCTGTAGAACCTTATAATCAACAAACCATGATACTTTAAGCTAAGACATTTTAAAGAGTGAGATTTAAATATCGGTACAGTAAGTACTTGTTAGTTATGAAGTTAGTATTCATCATATGTCGTTATCAGTTTAAACTAGTATCGATTTTTTTTAAAATTTTTGCTATTTTAAGGGACATTACAAGTGGTATCAGAGCTCAGTTACAAAACTAAGTGACCTATTGGGCTCATTACCAACATCTGCTACTGATACACAATAAACGGAAATATACATTTACATTTTATTTTGTTTTATCTGAGAATAAACTAACATGATTTTCTGTCCTCTATACTTATATAACATTTCAGCTACAAACCCTATTTGAAAAATGAATGCAGAACATGGCGGCAGCATTCACGGGAATCTGGACTCACCACCCCGAGAGTAGGTGGTGGTGGTGGAACTAAACTCAAACTGGAGACGGTCTATGCAAAACTGTAGGCAGAGTTCCAAAGCTTTCGAGATGAAAACATGCAGGAAAGAAGAGAACTACAGGCCATAAATGAGGCACTTCTTTAGACCTTAACAAAGGCTAACCCTCTCGGACAACCCCCACTCTCATTCAACACCCCCAATAAGGGAAACAGTCACACAAAAATGATTGCCAACCATAAAGGAGAAGAGCAGGGAGAGCACATACCGGAATCAATGGAAGAGGACGGTAAGAGCTCTTCCAACGATAAAGGTTCACCACCTCCTTGCAAGACAAGGAGAAAAAGTGGCGACAGTCTGCAAGGGGAATTTCGAAAGATAAAAGCCCCAAAATATGATGTACCTTCACCATCAATGGTTCTGAGTCGTACTGTACCATTATCAAAAATTGTTTCAATCTCATATGGTCCCAGCCAGTGAGTATGAAGTTTCCCTTTGAACTTTTTGAATCTGGAGTTGTAGAGAAGAGCCCAGTCACCCTCTTGAAAATGCTTAGTTTTGATGAATTCATCATGCCATCTGGATCGTTGTTGTTGTACAATGGCTGTACGTTCTATGGAAGCCAGGCGCAATTCATCAAGTTCATTAAGCTGCTGTAGGCGAGTATGTTGAGCCTGTGATAAATCCATACCTAATTGAAATGCAGTTCTTAATGTCTTAATCTCAACTTCTATTGGTAGGGTGACTTGTTTGCCATAAACTAATTGATAAGGACTCAAACCTGTTGTGCTTCTCCAAGCTGTTTTGTAGGCCCATAAGGCTTCAAGCAGCCTATCAGCCCAGTCTCTTTGATGAAGTTGGATAGTCTTTGTGAGCATAGCTTCCAGAATTATGTTTGTGCCTTCTACTTGCCCATTTTCCTGAGGGTGATATGGTGAGGTTACCCTATGCTTGATATGATATTTCGTTGTGAGAGCTTTGATAAGTTTAGATGTAAATTGAGAGCCTCCATCAATAGCAATCTCCCTCGGAACTCCAAACCTTGTGAAGATCTCTGCATATAGAAAGTTTGAGACTGCCTTCTTTGTTTCCCTTGGAAGTGCCTTTGCCTCCACCCATTTAGTTACATAATATGTGCATACTAAAATGTAGGAGTTCTGTCTAGATGGAGGTTTAATAGGACCAACAAAATCTAATGCCCACTTCTCAAATGGTTCCACCACCAGCTAAGTTTGAAGTGGCATTTCATCGGACTAAAGTGGCTACCCCATCCTTTGACAACTATCACAACTCTGGACATATTCCCTGGTATCTTTGAATATTGTAGGCCAGTAATAACCCAGTTGCAAAATATTATGGGTTGTTCGTTTATGAGCAAAGTGTCCTCCACATGGACCATCATGACAGGTTCTCAGGATTGGATAAATTTGATCTTCATGAACACATCGATGGATCACCAAGTTTGGTCGTGTTTAAAACAAATAGCCATCAATCCATGAAAATCTGCTGCTACGTTGCACAATCCTCTTCTTTTCTTTTGATGTCATATGCCCCGGAAGTCTTCCTGCAGCCAAATAATTTGCTACATATGCAAACCAAGGAACATTAGTAGAAATAGAAAAAAAATATTCGTGTGGAAAAGCATCATCCACTGGTTGAGATTCTTCATCAGTAGATATTCTTGAAAGAAAATCAACAACCACATTAGTTTTACCGGGTCTGTCCATTATTGAAATATCAAATTGTTGTAGCAACAACAACCACCTAGTGACTCTGCCATTTGTGATGGATTTATTCATGAGTTATTTAATGGCAGAGTGGTCGGTATGGATAGTTACTGGCTATCCTGTAATGTAATGGAGAAATTTATTTATGGCATAGATGACAGCCAGGAACTCTTTCTCAGTCACAGTGCAATTAATTTCAGCAGCAGTCAGATTTTTACTGACAAAATATATGGCATAGGGATTCTGATTTTCTTGTTGGCCCAGGACTCCTCCTATGGTAGTATTAGAGGCATCTGTAGAAATTAGGAAGGGTAGTGACCAATTTGGACCGCATAGGATAGGTACAGTAGAGACTTTTTGTTTTAAGGTTTCCCAGGCTACTTGGCAATCTTTTGTCCATTCAAATTGTTTATTTTTAGACATGAGTAGAAATAAAGGACTAGCAATCTTTGAAAAGTTTTGCACAAATCTTCTATAATAACCTGCATATCCAATAAAACTGCGTACCTCTTTTTGTGTGGATGGGATTGATAAATTATTGATTACCTGGATTTTTCCTGGGTCTACTCGAATGCCCTCCAGAGATATAAGATGACCCAAAACAATGCCCTGGGTAAGCATCATTCTGCATTTCTCACTACTAAGACAGAGGTTCACCTCTTTGCATCGTGTAAGTACTTTGTCCAAATTATTCAAGGCTGTTGCAAAATCTTCACCATGGGAGGTGAAATCATCCATAAAAACTTCCATAGTGTCATGAATCAGATCAGAGAAAATGTTGAGAACAACCCGCTGAAATGTAGCAGGGGCATTGCATAACCCGAAAGGTAGCACTTTGTATGCAAAGGTGCCCCATGGGCATGCGGATGTCATTTTTTCCTGGTCCTCTGGTGCTATCCTGATCTGGTTATATCCACTGAACCCGTCTAGAAAACAAAAATACTTTCTCCCTGTTAGTGTATCCAACACCTGATCGATAAAGGGTAACAAAAAATTATCCTTATGCATGGCTTTGTTTAATTCCCTATAATCAACGCAAACACGCCACTTCCCGTTCTCCTTTGGCACCATCACCAGTGGAGACACCCACTTGCTATCAGAGATGGGATAAATAAAATTTGTAGCCAACAACTTCTATAATTCCTCTTTGACTACCTCTCTGAGTGCCGGATTCATCCTGCGTTGAGGTTGTCTGATGAGTCTAGAATCCTCCTTAGTATAGATATGGTGTGTGCACAAGTCAGGGTGTAGACCTTTCATGTCACTATAATCCCAAGCATATGCAGACTTATGTTTCTTTAACACTATAGTTAGTTGTTCTGTTTCCTGCTCTAACAATGTGAAGCTAATCTTCAGGAGCTTGCCAGGTTCAATTTCCACTTCCCTAATTTCAGACTTTACATCAGGGATAGCGACATTATTAGATGAGCTCGGAGTACTATCAATTTGTTGAGTGGAACAAACTGGACTAAACAACTCCACAAAGTCTCCCGAGGAATTAGAAGAAATAAATTAACTGAGCAGATCATCCTCAGTTAATTGTTTTGCTGCCATTGTTTGTTCAATCATGTACAGCTATAGGGTGTCTTTTGCTTCCTCAATTCCTTCTTCTTTTGACCAAACCGTAAGTTCGGGTTGGAGTATAGGCTTCCCAGGAGGATATAAATTAAGTTCCTTAATAGCATGTCCGTGAGATATAAGCATCCACCGTGGCCAACCATGGTCTCCCCAAAATTAGGGGGTAGCCTCCCAAATTTGATTTTGTTTGTAGAACCATGAAGTCTACCGGGTACTCCCATGAATCCACTGAAATAACAAGATCTTCTATAATGCCTTCTAGTTTCACAGGAGATTGTTCAGCTAATTGTAAGATAGTAGAAGTTCGTCTGAGTTTTGTAATGCCCAATTTATCCATTGTTCTTTTAGTCATGACATTAATAGCTGCTCCCAAGTCTATTAGTGTATTAGAGATAGGAATGCCATTGATTTGCACTTTAACCACAGGACTACCAGGGTCAGAATACTTAGCAGTAAGGGTATTACCCATCATCAATTCATCCAAGTAACCTATCACATGGACTGTTGGGGGGTCTTTTCGTTTCCTGCCTGGATTTTTCAAACACAATTCTCTGACAACTTTGGAATAGATGGGAATGCCTTTGATAGCTTGGAATAGTGGAATTTTTGACATAGACATTTCGTAATTCTCCAAGGAGATCAAATTCTGATTGTGGCATCAACTTTTCTATGACCAAGCATTCAGGATATGGTGGTGGTTGTTTTTGCTCAAATTGAGGTGATTCCCTCGGTGGGATGGGTGGGAAGTTGTTTTCAAATTGCACTGGTATTTCTTTGGATTGGGCTGGTAAATTTTCTGGTTTTTCTTCCTCCTCCTCCTCTGAAATTATAGGAGAGATGGTTTTACTAATTTTCCTGCCAGAGCGTAATTGAATGTCGTGGCAGTCTACAGTGGAGATGGAATAGGCTGGATAATTGGGTATTTCAGTAGCCATTACAGGTTGTCCAACCTTATTATTAGGGTTAGGAGTGGGTTGTGCAGGAAGAAGTCATTTTGGAGGTGAATTGTTCACTGGCAAGGTTAACTAAGGATGTAGGGGGGGTTGCATTAATGGTTGTACTGGTGGAAATGGGAATTGAGGATTCTGTAATTGTGGGGCTAAATGTTGAATCTGTTGGTTATTCCCAAAATTTGAATTCCTCCAATTGGATTGCCAAGGGTTACTTTGGGGATAGGAAGGTGCCCAATTTTGTTGAGGCAAAGGTGGGTACCAAGGATGAGGGTTTTGTTGGACTTGTGGAGCTTGTGGAACTTGCAAATGATGTAATTGAGTATTGTTACAATAAGGATTAAATGATTGCATAGGATCTAGCACTGTACCTAAAGGTTGAGGTTGCCATGGACGTTTTTGAGATATAAAACAGATTGGTTCTGCATCCGTCCCTACTTCTTCATATATAGCTTTGAGCCCTGGTAGCGAAGGACATTCTTTTGTAGGGTGCTCCAGCTCGCATACAAGACAGATCTCCACTTTGTCCAATGGGTAGCTTTTGAGGGGATGTCTCTTTATGCATTTAGGATAGAAGATAGCCAAAGCTCAATCCTCCTCCTCTTGCCTTTTCTTTTCCTGGAGTGCATCTAACTGAGAACGCAGGGAACTAAGTATATCAATCTTGAAATCCTCCAAGAGGTTCCCAATTTCCACCCTTGAAACTCCTTCTCTCGAGGTCTTCGTGGTTCTATTTAATATATCCCAAATTCCTCTACCTGATCTGGAGGCATTCCTTGAATACCTTCTGCAGAGATCACATATTTCCACATATTTTAGTAGGGACACATCTCCCACACCCATCAAATTTAGTGGATCAATGCAATCATCTCTAATGCCTCGTAAGAGTAGAATCTTCAATGTGTCATCATTCAACCCATTCTGCCATGATGTTTGCATATTATATTGAAATCTCTCCACATAGTCTTCTAAATTCTCATCCTCCTGCTGGGACATCTTAAAAATGGCTTCCTTCCGGTCCTTGTCCTTGCAGTATTCTTGATATTTATCCAGAAAAGATTTCTTCATTTGAGCCCAAGTTGTTATACTATCTCCTCCAAGGCCCATGAACCATCTCAAAGCCCGGCTTTGCAAAGTGGTTGGAAAAAGCTTGAGTTTCTGGTGATCTATAACATAGTCATAGCTCCTGCATAGGACATCAAATTCAAATAGGAATGTATCCGGGTCTTCACTCGCCATACCATGGAAGTTAGGCAATGCTGAATGTGGAATGTTCTTCATCTGGTTTGAGCGTGTCGATCCGAAGTTCCTGATTGGGAATTTGAAAATAACCGTTCCCACACTAGATTCTCCATTTGTGTTTCCTCGATTTGTCTCTTCCCCGCGGGGAATGTGTTATCCCTCACCATCCATACCTTCCATTAGATCTTCTAGAGTAGTTGACCTGGTGGACCACGGGGATTCAACAACCAGTGTTCCTCTTCTCCTTGATTATCAATACTAAATTGTTCATGAAACCCTCCTTCTTGAACCAACTCTTGTTCTAGAACGAATTCTACCTTGGAATTGCCGAGAGATGGTGACTTTCCCTGAACACGTCCTCCTTTTATTGAACTTCCTGCATGATTAGTACCTAGGGGAGGGGTATCATATGCATATACCAATCTACCTGTACTATCTCTTACTCTACGCATGAATACTTTACATGTTTCAGGATCACAGGGACTTGAAGTAGGCAATATTCTAAACGAATATGTCGGTGCGTCTTACTTGAACCTCCTCTGAAATCAAACCAGACTTTTTCCAAAATTGTCACGCACACAATCCAATCAAGGGAAATAAAAAAAGAAATCACAACTAGAACCAAAATGATCAATCAAACTACAATGTCCTTGGCAGCTCCCCGACAACGACGCCAAAATGACGAGCTCTTTAATTCTCTTTTTAATTAAATTAAGAACAGAAAGCTGTGCATAAATTATCAACCCAAGGATATAAAAGCTTATGAGCTACCAAGCAAAATATATGCCAGACACTGCAACTTGGAAGATCTTAACATGGAGAAGATTAATGAATTACTGAATCAGAGTTAGGATATAATCTTTTGGTGAATGGACTCCTAAGAAATTGCTGAATACTGAAGGAATCTTGCAATCAAATGAAAGCATCTAACTATCAATAACATTCAGCTAAACTACAGAAAGAAATCACTACCAACAACAATTTCTTATATTACAGAAAGCAATTAAATGTCCAATTCTAGTTAACAAGCTGAGAAATCCCTAATGAAAATAATTCACTGAATCACAACTGTAATGAAAATGTTGAATACTAATCAAATTCTACAATCTGCTTCTACTCTTGAACACTCACAACAGAATTCTGAAAGAACCTAATTACATTCATTCATTGCAGAATTTATGCTAATTTGACATTCATCATTCATATACTCCTCTGGAAATGGTAACAAAAATAACTCTGTAATCAATTCTCACCACTCATTAAAGGATTCACACGCAACTATAATCACACACCAATTCTGTATATCAATGAATCGAACCAATCCACACTGTGTTAATAATTAAGCTATGAATCTGAACACACATGCATAAAGGAAAGAAATCCTAATTATAGCAACATCTGTCACAGAAGAGGGCCTTGCCTTCGGCAATAGGAGCTGAACAACCTCTCAATCACACGAAATGGAGAAACACATCGAATCAGATAAAACCAGGAATTTCTTATATATAAAACTGATACAGTGTTCAATAATTCTTATGCAATTAAGGCTAACCCCTTTGAAGAGTTCCCCTGTCTTTTATACATCAACGCTTATGAGAGAATAAATGAGGAATCACATATTTACAATGAATTCCCCATTAAATCCTATCTATGGATCCTTAATAAGATATTTCTGGGATATACATCGTGGATAGTGGAGGAAGATCCCTGGGATGTAGGGATGGTCAACTATGAGTCATCATGGACCCATAATACCAAATTAAGCATGAAACCTCCATCTCCTTGGACTGACTACAGCATGATCTGATTGTTGGATAGGTAACCAAAATATTGCAGCAAAATACATCAAGTTGGATACCTCAGTGTAAAAGCTCCAGACTAAAATGCATATCTCCCAGCTTCCATAGTCCTTCATTCTACAACCTGTAGATGAACTGATACCAAACCTGAAACATATCTTTTTAGTAGGAAATAATAGCAACATAGCCCTATCAATCATAAGCAATTGACAAATAACAGAAGGGACAAGATCAATTCTTACCAAGGCAAAAATGTGCAAAATACAACCAAAAGAGCCAGTAGTAATACAGGAGTATGTCAAAAAGGTAGTAAAAAATAAAGTAGAAAGGAGGAACAAAAAGGGTGATATGCATAGCCAGTCAGTGATGAAGATATCAACAAGACCACATTTCGAACCTGTTACGGCCACTACGAGTTCGTAGTGATGCCCTTTGGGTTGATAAACGCAACCAACCAACTTTATGTGCATGATGAAGAGTATCTTTAGTAAATACCTCGATAAATTCGTTCGAGTCTTTATTGACAACATTCTGATCTACTCCAAGAATGAGATAGAACATGCAGAACACCTACGAATTGTTTTACGGATACTAAGAGAACACGAGCTTTATGCCAAGTTTAGTAAGTGTGATTTCTACAAACCTCAGATTCAATACTTAGGACATATCATTTCTTAGAAGGGAATAGCTGTCGACCCCGAAAAGGTCAAAGCTATGGAAGAATGGCCCACACCTACTTGCGTATTTGACATAAGGTCATTCCTAGGATTAGCCGGCTACTACCGGAAGTTCATTGAGAACTTATCACGGATCGCATGTCCCATGAACGCCTTACAGGAAAAGGCAAACAAGTTTATTTGGACAGATAAGTGCGAAGAGAGCGTTCAAAAGATGAAGCAACTACTTATTAGTGCACCGATTCTCTGTATTGCGGATCCCAATGGGGACTTCATCATTTGCACAGATGCAAGCAAGGAAGGACTTGGGGGAGTCCTTATGCAAGACAATTTTTCCATATGCTATGAATTGAGGAACCTGAAAGAACATGAGCAAAACTACCCTACCCATGACCTCGAACTAGCCGCCATCATCCACGCTCTGAAGATGTGGTGACATTATCTCATGGGAAAGAAATTTCTATTGATGACTGATAACATGAGATTGAAATACCTTTTCGACCAACCCAACCTAAATGCTAGGCAGGCCAGGTAGTTAGCCTTCCTTAGTGAATACCATTTCGAACTAAAGCATATAAAAGGAAAGGAAAACAAGATTGTGGACGCCTTAAGCCATTGAGCACATATGATTTACGAGGTCACGGTAAGCCAAACCGACTCCGACTTACACCACAAAATTCGAATGGCATGTAAGAGTGACCACTATTATACGGAAATACTCGCAAAGATTCAGGAAGACAGACTTTTCCAACAACAGAAAGAATATAAGATAGACGAATCGAGACTACTGTGGTCTAAAGACCGACTTTACATCCCAGAGACTGGAGACATTAGATCAAACATTCTCACCGAATTTCACCAGAAACCCTATTCAGGGCACCCCGGTTATCAAAAGATGATATCGGCCATAAGGAAACATTAATTTTGGCCTAAGTTGAAAGATGACATCTCAATGTTCATCGCGAAATGTCAGGAGTGCCAATTGGTCAAAGCAGAACACCAACACCCCTCGGGATTACTTCAACCTTTACCCATTCTGGAATGGAAATGGGAGGTAATAAGTATGGACTTCATTATAGGCTTACCCAAGAGTAAGAAACTGAACGACTCCATTTTCATAGTGGTAGACAAGCTGTCGAAAGTAGCCCACTTTATACCGGTGAAATCTACCTACAAAGCAGTTCACATCGTGGAAATATTCTTAAAAGAGATCTTTTGATTCCACGGGATACCCAAAGCAATCATTTCTGATTGAGACACGAAGTTCACTAGCAACTTCTGGAGAGCATTATTCTTCGGTCTGGAAACCCAGTTACAATTCAGTACTGCGTACCACCCCCAGACCGATGGACAAACATAACGAGTAAACCAGATCCTCAAGGACATGTTGAGGATGCATGTCATGAATAACCCCACCAAGTGGGAAGATTATTTGCACCTATCAGAGTTCGCATACAACAAGGGTTATCAAACCTCGGCAAAAATGAGTCCTTTTGAAGTACTCTACGGCAGGAAATGTCAGACTCCCATGACTTGGGACAGTACAGTAGACAGACTTATGTTAGGACCCGACCTATTAAAGGACTTGGAACAACTAGTCTCCAAGGTACAACTAAACTTAAAAGAAGCACAAGACCACAAAAATAGCTATGTGGACAAAAAAAGAAAGGACAAGGACTATCAAGTCGGCGAACATGTGTTCCTTAAAAAAAAGCTAAACGAAGCTCGTTGAGTTTGGGACGTTGCGGGAAACTATCCCCAAGATTTTGTGGACCTTTTGAAATATTGTCCAAGAAGGGCCCAGTAGCTTATGAGTTGGCCTTACCAACGCATATAAAAGTTCATAATGTTTTTCATGCTTCATTATTAAAGATATATGTATATGATACTAAACATGTTACTGATTGGCCCTTATTATAGGTGGAGCCCGAAGGGGAGTTCACGCCAGAACCACTCCACATTCTCGACAAGAGAGAGGGCCAGCTTATGAAGAGGACCATTACTCACCTAAACGTGCAATGGAGGCACTTTGGATCAAATGAGGCTACTTGGGAGAATGAGGCCACCATGGAAGAGGCATACCCCATCTTGTTTCATGACCTCATTCCTAGTCCCTAGAAACACCGAGATGGTGTTGTTCTAAGCGGGGAGGGATGTAATATCCCAAATTTTGGACTGACTATTTTATGATGTTATATTGGGCCACAACCCTATCACATGTGATTTATTCTGATAATTTGGCATGACTCCTAGTATATATGATTTACTCTTTTGTAGACTGACATATTGGGCATGGACCCTGACTGAATTTTATTATTTGATTATATACTGGGAAAGGAAGCCCCAATGTTCTGTTTATGTTTTGATGTGGGTACAAAACCCTAATATACTGAGATGACCTTTTCTTACATACTGTGCAGTGATGTGAATGACATAATTGACTTATATGGTGTGTTGAGCATGGACTCAGAAACACATAGATTACCTACGTATTGGGCAAAAGCCGTGATGTACCTAGAGGAAATATGATGTACTGGGAGTAAGCCCTGATGTACATTGAGTGTTGGGCATAATCCCTTGAGCACTCGAATCTTGATAAATAAATACCGGATCCAAGGCAACTTAAATATTCTGGATGTGCCTCACAACCACATTCTAGCACTAGTGTTGCACAGGGACTCTAGAATTGCACTAGGGTAACGCCCATGTGAGAGTGTTGAGTTAAATGGATCTAAAGAGGACTCGAGGTTATGGAGTTTCAAAGTGTTGAGTCAGAAAGACTCTGAAGAGCACTTTTATCATATTTATTTAATTCACTAAATGATTCATCTTTTTATCCATTATCACCTACTGCGGGAGCTACCATGTTAAACGAAGGAATCCAACATGCAAAGAGAGAGACCAGCGGTACCTAACCAAGATGACCACGACTGTCCAAAAGAAGTGGACAGTGTCCCTAAAAGTTAAAGAGAAAAGAGTGTCATGTGATGACACATAACTAAATAAAATATAGTTACCAGTAGTCTTTTATGACTAACCTAATTAAAGGCCTCCAAGTTATTATTATTATTATTATTTATTATTAGGAGCTTTAAATAATAATAGGTGTTATTATTTAATTATGGGATATAATTAGTATATCTTATTTATGCATTTTAAATGATGTATTAATAGTTAAGTGAAATATATTTAATATAAAAATAATTATTAGTATAATTATTGTTATTATTAAAAGCATAAATCAAAATGACTTGTAGTCAAACAGTTGGAAAAGTCCTAGTTCAAGAGGACTAGTTAATTAATTAAATAATATCTTTTAATTATTAATTATTGAATTTAAAGAAACTAATTACTTCAACAGTCCTAATACAATATTTCCCTATTTAAAGAGGGCAAATCCCAAGTTTTGGGGATCACCTATCATTCTCGGTTATTATCATTCTCAGAATTGAACCAGAAGTGGATCTAGGGCCTCTACCTCTCATTGCATATTGGCACCAAGCTCGGGGGGATCTAGATAGAACCAGGAACAGCTCAGGGGTCAAGGTTGGGAGGAACACGGTAGCCCCAAAGTCATCCATCCTAAGGCAAACATTCTAACAGGTTAGCAAAGATACAACAGGCTCTACTTTAACTATTTTTGAGTGTGCAGGTTGCTATAGGGAAGATTTAAAGTGCCAAGTGGTTAGGCTTCTACAGGAAAGGAATCAAGTACTCAAGCAGCTAGGTATAGAGCAGTTAATATTTATTTTAAAAAAATTAGATATTATAGCATTGTTTTCATTTAGCAAATTGTCTTCATTATCAGAAGTCGAGGTTCTGCCCAGAAGTCAGTGGAGAGTCTAGCAGGGCTTGCCAAGTTAGCCTTTGCTAGACAGCGTATATTATCTTTTAGGCTAGGGTATTTATAATTTATTGCTTATAGGTATCTATCTGCTGTCAAAATCGTATTTATTACTCACAGTACAGTGTCCCATTTAAGCATGCTAGTTCCTTTACTTTATTAGTATTTCTTTTTCGAAACCATTATCAAATAGAAATAAAACAAACAGACATTGACACTTTTAGCAACACTACTCTTTGAAACTATCAAACATCGAATTGTAGTACCTGGAAGAAGAAGCAAGTTATAGTATGGACAAGAACTTTCATTACCAACGAATTATTCAACCATTACCACGATAGCACACAGTCAACACATTACCAAGATTTAAACGCATCAAGTAACTTCTAGGTCTCATTTTTTACAAACTTAGTCTTTGACATTTCATTCCTACCACCCAAACTTTTGATTAAAATACGAACAAATATCTTTTCAGAATTCAAACAATCCACGACATTCAAATTTCATTAACATAACATTTCTCGAGTCGTGAGATCGAACCCCATCCAAACTTTGCTATTTCACTAAACGCCACAAGCATAGGGTTGGTACAAGAAACCCATACCCTCTAAAGGGTCAGACCAAATAGCAGCTGGGGTTACGATTCCCATTTAAAACACATAATTGTTACACCATATTCATCAAACCACTTCATACATGACATTACAGAGCATTTCACCAAACGGTGGTACAGGGATCGATTTCCCACGCCCATCGCATAACATAGAAAATCAAACATGATATAACTACAAAGAAATTAACAAACGATTGATACAAGGATCGATTCCCACTACTTCTATTAAAGATCCTTTTGTCTTCTACCTATTTCAAATACCAAAAAACGCAGAGGTAAGAACACAGGGCTTCTTAGACTAATAGACAAAACAACCATAGGGTTATGTATTCCCTCCACTCCATATTTCTTTTCAAACAAGTAGGGGTTCTACTGTTGTACATTTTACAACATGATGCCATCAAATCGAGAAGACCACACTCTGGAGCAACAACAACAACTTAAAAACGCAAATTATATACATCCCCTTCATTGGGTTAAATACAAGTTCAATTCCAAATAGAGAACACAGATAGTGTTACGACTATACACAAACCCCATATCCATATAAAACGTAGATATTTATATAGGGTATTAAACCCACATAAATATTAAACAGAAGGACATTTTGGGACCCTTACACATACATTTTCTTGGAAACATAAATCAGTAATGTAAACCCCAGTTCGTCTTGGGCACCATTTCCAAATAAACAGAAGTTCAATCAAAATCAAATACAGAGTAAAATAGCCAAGACCCCATATTAGAATCCTTTAGAGTCTGCAAACGAAAAATAGATACATCTTCACATAAGAGTATAGCCAAATGGTGACTTCAAGGAACATGAAATGTGTCAAATTGAACTCAACCAAGTTCACAGGTTCCCAAATAAATACACATCAACAGTAACCCCCACAGAGGAAAAAGGAGGAGCTAAGAGATGATAATTTCTGAACTTACCACCATCCAACATCGCCACTATTGATTACCGACCACGCATAAGAGAAAATTCCAATCAAAACCTACAACCAAATGGGCCAAACAAAGTCAAAACCATATATCACGATTTATATAAAAATGCAAATAGCAAGGGTATAGTAGGAGTCCGAGAAGAAATACCTACAAAGGTTTTTCAATCACTACCTCTGTTCCATAAGTCGTGCTGACCATGAGCCACAACTCAGGTCAGCAAACAAACCCTCAACGCATCCACATGAGATTGAGGAATTGAAACATGAAAATGCCTCTCGACGATGTAGAACCCTAGAAGAGACCCCCAGCACAACTAGCAGCACAGGCCATGTGCTTTGGCAGAAATGCATTCAATGCCACCACCCACTCCAATATTTCGATGTGACTCAAACCTCTGTAGTTTGGAACCATTCGAAATCCACATTGTATTGTAAAATCAATCAACCATACTTTACCCCAAAACATTTCATGGTGCCATTTAAATACAAGATTTATAAATGGTATAGTGTAACAAGTATTACAACCCCAACAAGGCTCTTTTTCAAAGTGTCAACATTCATGCCCTCACATTTGAGACTTGAAATAGTTGCTAGAAGGGCAGAATAGGCATTCTCAGTAGATGCTTCATAAGTACACCTACAAACCCCAAAAAAGAAGATGCAATAGAAATAATGCTAAGTAAGTTTGGAAAATCCATTTCTTACCCCTACCTCTCAGTAGCCCTGTCAGGGTACCTTGCCATTTAAAAAGACCAAGTATCTCATAAATGAGCATCAATCACCACCAATAAAGGATCCATGTCACCTGAAATACCAATGAAACTTTAATACATATGCATTCAAACTTTTATAGCCGTAAGAAGGAGATCCATATTATTTTATTCATAAATTGGTACACACGTGATAGTTTATACGTCTAAAGCATTTCTAGAAATACTTTTGCAAAGCTGTAGAACCTTATAATCAACAAACCATGATACTTTAAGCTAAGACATTTCAAAGAGTGAGATTTAAATATCGGTACAATAAGTACTTTTCAGTTATGAAGTTAGTATTCATCATATCCCGTTATCAGTTTAAACTAGTATCGTTTAAATTTTTGCTATTTTAAGGGACATTACAGTGAGAGTCAGTCAAGTGTGACCAACTGAGTCTAACATAACCATATAGCCATAAATCAGGGAATGGAGACTCCAAGGTAGGTGCATGAGGCTGTCTAACTCAAAGTCTAGCTTGGATAACAATGAAGACATCATCCAGTCAATAGTATCAGTCATAAATAGTAATAGTCAGTCAAGTCTGTCTAACTGAGTCTAAAAGAACCATCTAGGCATAAATCAAGGAATGGAGACTCCAAGGAGGGCACATGAGGCTGCCAAATATTCAAGTGGAATTCCAAAACTAGCTAACTAAAAGCTACAAGTAGTAAGTATGAGCAATCAGTGGAAGAACTATTCAATCAATGCACTAACTGAATGATAACTCTTGGTAGGTGAGATAAGGTGCTCTAACTTAGTGATAACTGATGGTAGGTGAGAAAAGGAGGTCTAACTGACAGTGGTAGGTGAGAAGGGTGCACTTTCTAAGCAGATAAGTCAAGGAGGGCACACTAGGTAGGTAGGAGGCCAAATGAGAGCTAAAGACGAGCTCTAGAGAGCTAGAAGCAAGCTATAGGTACTGGGGAGACAACCATGATGATGACTAGATGCATGCAGTGGCATGCAACATGCAGTTTTGCATGAAAGCATGCAAAATACAAAAAAGTATGGTGTGAATATTCCAACGCCCCTCGCAAGCTACACTATGAGGAAATAACTAAAAATAAAATTAGGGCCCTGGTGATTGAGAGCAAAGGTCACCCCATACAATCAATCTAAATAAACTAAGTGAGGAAAGAGGGAAAACCCAGTGGGAAGAAAGCCCTCCCTTAAAATAAACTGAAGGATGCTAAAATAACATGTCATCACTCACCCCTAAAGGAGGCAAGTGTCCTTCTTTTCAAAAGAAGGGTTGATCAATTTGAAAAGGATCAATAATGTGAGAAGGATGAAACCTTCCATCCTGAAAACCTGATGTGGTTCTCCATCGATCAACTAGATCACCAATGAGAGTAGTGGTTTCCTGTCTTGGAAGAGGAGGAAAATCAGTTGAGAGATCATAAGCGACTGAATCTCCCATGTCTTGATTAGCATTTGCAGGATCTTCAGGTTCTTGTGGATCTGGATATAGCATTTGCTCTTGATCATATTCACTGTTATACTCTGAATATGATCTGCCATGTGATGATGGTTTTCTCTTTTGGAGCTTGTCAACAATCCCTAGCTCTGAATATGAAATATCATGTGGAGATGTATCCAGAAGTGGCTCATCACATCTAGGCTCTGAATCCGAACTCTCATGAGGAGAAGCAAGTAGAATTGGTTCATCATCACACACAAACTCTAAATCTGAACTCTCATGAGGAGGAACATGTGAAGCTGATGTCTTACTCCAAATCTAAACTATCATGTGATTTGCTCTCTTGAAACTCATCATCACTCTCAAACTCCGAATCTGAAAGCTCATGTGAAGAAGCAAGTGAGGCTACCTCATCATCACTTTTCAACTCTAAATTTGATGAAGAGGGAGAATCATGAACCTTCTTCCGAAGCTCCATGTAGATCTCTGATATCTCCTTTGAGCCATCATAGGTGAGATTTTTACCAAAAGAACTAGAATCTGATAATGGATCTTCAACAAGATCCCTAGTGGATGTAATAGTGGATGTTGATCCGATAGGTGCTATATCGTCAAGTTCTTGTGGATCTGGACCTAGCATTTGCAGTTCTTGAAGATTCCTCTTTTTCTCAATATTCTTAGAACAATCCTTGCAGGTGCCATGAGCAATCTTGCTATTGGGAAGACCTTCAACCACATATTCAGCTAGCTTTTGGTTGAGATGAGACAATCCACTCTCTTCATGAATATGAGAGCGAAGAGCAGACTCCTTTGAGAGAGGTGAGAAGTGGGAACATCATCTCTTAGATCTGTTGTGAGGATTTTCACATGGTATCAGAGCATGTTGAGAGTATTGTTTATCGCCATTCTTGAGAGTTTTTTGCAGGTTATTATCAAGATTTCGAGTGCAGCGAGTTTTGTCTCATGATTTGCAACACCTTTTGAGATGATTTCCCTTGAAACCATGTCTTGTACTTCAACTTCATTTGGAGAAAATATCACTCTTTTGGGCTCTCCAACATGGGTCATTTGGTACAATGAAAGTAAATTTGTTGCAAGAGAAGGGACATAAAAGCACATTAGAAAAGTAACCTGAGTCAAGATCGATTCTTCCACTCACTACAACAAATCCTGTGATTATCATCTCTTATAGCTCCCTTTTTGGCATCCACTAACAATTTTAGTGTATGTTTCTTCATTTTCTAGGAAAATTTTGCGCTATTTCACGAGATGGTGCTTTTCTTGGCATTTTTTGCATCCTTTTTTGAAATTAGGCGCTAAATTGGATGCTAATTGCATCCACTTTAGCGTCCACTTTAACGCCAGTAATAACGCCAGGTAGAGCACCCTCAATAGCGCCTAGTTTTGCTTCCTTTAGTGCCAAAAATAGCGTCCTCCAAAGTGCCAAGTTTAGCTTCCTCTTTTGCGCCAGTATTTAAACCAAGAATTGTGGCTAGTTTGGCTCCATAAGTTGCACCAAGATTCAAGCCAGAATTAGTGCCATGTTTAGCACATAATTTAGCTTCCTAATTGCGGTAGGTTTAGCACCAAGTTTTGCATCTACAATAACATATAATATAGCTTCTAGTTTTTCTCCCAAAGTACCACCATGTTTTTGCTCCCAATATTGCGCCTAAATTTGCTCCCAAAATAACACCTAGTTTTCCTCCTAGAATTGAGCCTAGTTCAACATATGAGTTACTTAATTGATGGGATAGAGGCTATTGGTTATTGGAGTTTAGGGTTAGATTTAGGGTGGTTGTGTTAGACATTTATATTGATAAGGACGATGATAAGGACGACGATGGTGATGATGACGATGCCGATGATAATGCTGGGGATGAAAATGATGCATGCTATTGCATTATTTGACCCTGAATGACCCTAATGGAACCTAAGTGGCCCTTTTGGAAACTAAGAGACCATAATTAATCCTAAATGACCCTTATGGCATATTAGTGTCCCTATGACATTTTCGTGACTCTAACACCCTACAATGTTTAAAGCTTTAACAAAGTGCTATTAGTAATGATTTTTCAATCTAGTTTCTATGTAATTGAATATAGTGCATTATCATTTCTCTTACAAAATTATATTATTCAATTGATCTAATTTAGTTGCTTTTTAAACTTTAATTTAATTAAATAAAAAGTCCTTTATATAATTATAGAATGGAAAATTTAAAAAAATTAATTAACCATTGAAATTTTGAACTTATAACTATGAAAAATCAATTACTATTACATCAAATTAACTATGAAAAGTCAATACCTAGTTCTAAAATGAAAAATTGAAAACAATTAATAATTAACCATTAAAATTTGTAACTTACAACTATCAAAATTCAATGCTTGTTACATAAAATTAATTATGAAAAGACAATGCTTATTACATCACTTTTAGAGCATAAATATATTAATTAAAAACCAGGAAAATATCTCTATCTCTATTGAATTTTCCCTCCAATTCCCTTTTTTTCTCACTGCACTAGGTAGGCAGAGTCACCTAGTGAAACCAAAATACCTTGTGGTGACGAAGAATGCTTACCTAAGTTAAGAATGATGTGATAATGGAGAGTAAACAGAGGCGATGTTAGAATGGAGTGTAAACATAGACGATGTTAGAATGGAGTGTAAACATAGACGATGTTAGAATGGAGTGTAAACATAGGCAATTTAAAGAAGCTATGTACATTTTGCATTTGAGGGATGGACATGTAGATTTCTCTACTTATCATTCTCTCTTGCAGGGATTCCCAACAAAATTTTGCAAGAGGCTAAAATTGTCCATGCTCACATCATCCAAACTACTTTCAAATTTAACTGTACTGGCATCACTCTACCCATTAAACTCGTAAGCGGGTATGCCAAGTGAGGGAATTTTGTCAATGGTCACAGATTTCTGGAGCAAATGGCTGAGCGAAATGTGGTCTCATGGAGTGTCATGGTTGTAGCTTACTCTAGGGATAACAATCGCAAATAAGAGTTTCCACTTTTCAATCAAATGTAAGGAACATGTATTCTCCCAAATCAATTACTTTGCAGCTGTGGCGGAGGTTCATTAAGAAATAATTAGAAGTGGTTTTCAATATGAAGTGGCCTTATTTACATGCATAAAAATATGGGAGGATCAACACTGCACGCTATGTGATTGAATAATTTCCCAGAGGAGATGTTGTCACATGGAATTCTATGATTGCAAGATATGCATAGAAGGGGTATGTTAATGAGGCTCTCGAACTGTTTGACAAAATTCCCAGATGAAATGTGATGTCCTAGACATCAATGATTGTGGGATATGCACATAATTGTTTGGTTGACGAGGCCACCGAACTCTTCAATGAATTTCTTGGAAGGAATATGGTATCTTGGACATCAATGATTTCATGTTATGCACAGAATGGGTGTGTTGATGAAGCTTATAAACTATCATACCATCTCAGTTCATCAATTTTCCACTAGCAAAATGATGCTTCAAAAAAGTGTTACACAACTTATACAAATAGGGCATTTAATCATGGTCATATAGCTATATGTATTGTTATTCTTACCGCATGCATCTCTTTAATGAAATCTATATTGAAGGAGGTATCTATTGTAGTACAAGTCTTTGTCTACCAACTAGACTCTTTGGAATTTCACTCTCAAAATGACCTATGAGGGCATGTTGACTACAGTCAAAAGTTATAACAAGCTTCTTTATATTCAACAACATAAATTTCAACAAGGGTGTCAGGACCATAACCATGACTTTGTGAGAAACGTTTTCTCTTTATTCGGTGCTTTATTCTCTTTGGTAACTGGATTATGAGCAATGATGACTCATAGAAATCCTTCTAAAGGTTAAGAAGAAGAATTTGATTCTCGTAGGGGAGAAAGAGCCAGAAGCTATAACAAAAGAACTTGTGCAGAGAATAGAAAAAGGTGAAACTCCAGTGCAGCTTCAGGGTTTGTAGATCCTTCCTATTGAAACAAAGATATCCGCTTTTTGTTCCGGAAACAAAGATAAAGACCACATTGCCATGAATTTCAGGTAATTGGACCAAATGGTGGAAGGGAATTTGAATAAGGGTATACTTCTTAACATTGGTAATTTAAACTGGCTTGTAGAGAAGATCAAGGTAGGAGGAGCACTGATAGGGTTGTCATTATCATCTTCTGTGCAACATGTTGTTATGAAATTGAGCCAATTGTTAGCCTGGTATGGGGGAATCGGTAGAATATATCTAATTGGGATTTCGATGTGTGAAACATACATGTGTTTTCAAGTATATCATCCTTCTATGGATAATGATTGGGACCTAACACCTCTACCTACTGTTTCCAAACCAGCTCCAAGATTGTTTCCTAGGTTCTCCCTTGTTTCTTCATTCTGCTTCCCAAGTTTGTTGTTATTTTAGTGTACGAAAATAACATTTATGTAGGAAAATTCCTATTTCAGTTGAAAATACAAATTTAGAACATCACATACATTTTCCATTTCAGATTAGGTGCTAATTTTATCTTTAGTTAAATGCTGGTCTGTTTTAGACTAGGAACTTTTGACCTAGGCTTGCACTTGGAAATGTATATTGAAATACATAGTTTTGCATTGTCAAGGTTGTCGAGAATTCATAACTAAAGGGTATTTAGTGCAAGAAATTTTCCTAGGACTTGTCCATTGAGATATGCATTCATGCATTGCTAAGCCAAGCAAATATTCATGACCTAGGGGTATCCATTTTGTTGAATTCACCAAGGATTTGCACTTGACCTCATTTGTAGATTCATTAGAGAGGGGCATCAATTTTGTGAATTTGCTTGGGGCATGGCCATTGAGACACACAATCATGCATTGTTAAGAAGGTTGTGCTTCACAATAGAGAGATCTCTATTATTCCATATTGAAACGAGACTTGATTATGGCCTTGTAACTTGAGATACACTTTTCTACATAATTAAGGTTGTTGGGACTTTATGATATCAGTGTGCCTATTTAGTCAAATTAAACCATGACTTGCACTTGGGCTTGTCCATTGAGATACACATCCATGTGTCATCAAGGTCATAAGGGTTCCATCATTGAGGGGAATTCATACCACAAAATAACTTTGACACGTGCCTTTGAACTTATCTGTTGAGATATGCCTTTGTTTGTCTTCAACGTCATCGAGACTTCACAACTAATTGATATATATCTTTTCAATGATAGTTTCTATAAATAAATTGTGTTGGAGTTTAGAAAAATCCCAACATTTTTAGACATCATCAAATGATAATAACAAATTTAATTGAAAAATATATATCTTGTCAAATTCATTTAGATCTTGTACATGGTCTTATTTTTTAAAATATACATTTATGCATTGTTAAAATTGTTAAAACTTCACTACAAAAAAATATATATTTTTCCAAATTCACCTAAAAAATTACATCCAACCTATTCTATTGAAAAATATGTGTTTGTACATCGTCAAAAGCTTTCAAACTTCCACCAAATTTGAATGCATTCAGATTCTTGGCCTAAAACATCCTTTTTTTACACTTGGAGTAAGTTTGACTACCATGGGGCACAACCCTGTATTTCTCAATTTGATTTGATAAAAGGCAAGTTATTTCTTTATCTCTATTGGTTTCAAATACAACTCTATCTCTAGCACTCAACTAAAGCCAAAAGCAAGGCACAACCTTGAGGAATCCCAAAGGAAACCTCAAGATTGGTGCAGGCTATAATTAAATATCTCACCAGACTTATAAGTTAGTACAAATCCATATTGGAAAGTGCTTGGATGCAAACAAACCCCTGTCCATAAATATGTAGCCTCCTAGTTATTGAGTAAAACGTTCTTAGCAAAATATCTTCCTCAAGTATAATATGTCCTATTCCTAAGAAGAAGCTCCTCTTAATGTGTTAATTTTACCCCCCTTTGGGATTATTTGGCATTGTATCTCCTCCTTAATGTGCTAGTTTTATCTCCCTTTGGGATTATTTGGCATTGTATCAGCATCCTTAGGACATGGATTATCACTCTTGATAGAGCACACATTAAGAAACCAAAATGTGCAGCAGACCCCGTTGACCGTGAAGAGAATCCAGTTGCAAGGGAAAAGGATGCTTTGGCACCAGGTAAAGTTCCATATCGAGGTTCCTGTGCCAGAAGCCCATGCATATTTATATCTTGTGTAAGTGCCCACCATGGAATTTTCACCAATTTTAGAGCATATAGGGAAAATCCAATTTTATTGATTGATTTGTTCCTCGCCCTCTTTATGTCAGGCGAGCCAACCTTCCTCACCCTCAGTAGGTCTTTTGTTCTCTTATTGTGCAGTATTAATGGCTAGTCATTCTCAGACTCTTACACTGAACAGATTGCTCGATACAACAACCCTGATCTAATCCCTTAGGCAGCCATCCATTGTTTGGAAGGGTGCATCTTAGGTAGAAGGAGGGTGCACTAGCTAAAGGGATCTAGGATTAGATCTTCCACTTGGGATAATCATTTCACTGAGGGCGCATTGGCTAAGCCACAACATATCCATCACCTCTGTCCAAGTCGTGATTATGTTAGGAGGAGGGTTGCATCATTATTTATGTGTTTGGGTTGTTTTAGGATCCATTTCTTGGTATTAAAATTAGTCTTACATCTTCTACTATTAGTGTTGTCGTATTTGCAAAAGGGTCTAAGAAAGAGGTCTGGGCGCCTCCTCTTTCCCAATCATTGTCAGCTGCCAACACCAAGTTAATTTGAGCTCTTAAGGAGTCTACATATCAAATAGGTGGTGTTGCTGCTTGTTGATAGTCACCTACAGGCATTGAGGACTCTATAGAGAATATATACTCAACAAGAAAGTACAACCATCTCCAAGTTTGAGATCGTTTCTACCAGTCTGGCCAAAATCTTATACTGTTGTTATTTTTAATATGTATTGCATCATGCTTTTAATGAATTTATGAAATATTTTTATGTGCCATTGCAAGTACTTTTACTATATGGATGTTGTGGAAACATATTCAAATCCAAATAATCATCACAACAAACCAAACTATTTTATAACATTCACATTTAGAAAGGGGATTCAAGCTACAGTAGTTTGCACAATAAGTGTTTGATCAAATTCAACGCTCAAAAGTATTGAAGAACTCGGGTCAGATTGATAGAAAGCTACAATAGTTTGTTGCTGAATTGTTTGACTAAACCTTTTAGTAAAAAATATCAACCATAAAAGGTCATTAACCATTCAAATCTAGTTAGGAACATTACATAGAAATAAGTAGCAGGCTCAAAATATTGACAAACTCTATGTATATAAGCCCAATAAAGCCAAAGGTTGTTGTCTCAACCTATTTGCAACAACTAATCTTGATGAAAAACTTGAAATTGAATAGGATGAGCTAACCCCCTTAAAGCCACCCTATTGCTGAAATAGATCTCATTAATATTTATTAGCAATATACTTTAGCATCCTAATAGATAAAAAAAATTATATATGTGCTCAAATTGATTTGGATTGACAAAGAACTATGGGTTGTCTCACTTTTGTCCTACTCTGTGTGTTGTCGTAGTTCATCAAATTCCACCCACTTTCAACCTTGGTTTCTCCTCAACCATGGATTCTTTACCATGCTAGTTTTTAGTTTTACACACATTTGTAGATACGAGTACCAATAGAATGAGAGAGAATGGATTAACTCATTATTCAATGATGTAATGTCTCTTTACATGTTTACACTATAGGACACAGAGAGGAGTAGTAATTTAACTCCTCAATATGTAATCTTTTAATGACTACACTGATTAACTCACAATTACATCACTTTATTATTAATACATATATGTCTAAAGTATTCCTAAGTCCTAATTAGTATGTCTACGTCCTAATTATGACCATTATATCTAACATTTTTTGCTTGAGGAATTCCTTTCTCACATGTGACATGTAGAAAACTAGGAGGTGTGGTGGTTCCAAATAAACATTTGCACATCTTTAGCATCCTTAAAAAAAGCCTCCATGCTATTTTTCCAATATCCTTCGAAGTTCAGTGCATTCTTCAAAGCATGCACACACCATGTAGTCTAATAGGTATCCCTATTCCTGCTATGAACGAACAACCCACCTAATCAGCAAAGATGTTGCATTTGTGACTATTTTCACAACATCTGAGGGCCTGATCTCCTCTATATAATCTTGTAGAAGATCATACAGGAAATTTGAATCCTTATTCTTTTCGGAACCATCGAAAACCCTAAAAGAATGGACCTGCTAAATATGTAACAATAATGTTGACGAGTGGCTGTTGACTAATATTAGTCCCCCCATCCATAACAATGGAGCACCTTGCTACCATTCAAGTTTGTTTCATCTCCTCCATTGGCAGGGTAATCTTGGCCACTTCTTCCAACATTGTTGTCCTAAGTATGTTTTTAGGTGGGGGAGCACATGAAGGTCCTACAAAAAAAGCATCTATGAACATCGTATGAAAAGCAAAACAAGAAATATTTTTTCCGCTACATCATCTACTTCATGACACGATTGTATGTTAGGCCTTAAAAAAATGTGCTTGGTTGTGACTACATGCCCTTCTCTTTAAAATGTCTCTCTTCATCCCCTAAGTTCTAACTATAGGACCTGATTTTGTTGGCACATTGGGATGATATTCAGGTTGGGATGATTGCATTGTTGGCACCTTCTAGACTAAACATATGAGAAAGCTCATGTCGAAGCTCATCATAGCCTTTGAACTGGGTAATATCAATTGACCTACCAACTGAACGAAGCTTGTATACCTTAGTATAGGTCCCCACAGTTAGAGGTGGTTGCTGCTAGGACCCTCCTCTCAATGATTTCACAAATTGCATGTAACCCTTACTTCAATGGAATATTAGGAACACTAAGTGTTTGGGAACTTATCATTGCTAAGACCTGTGCTTGAATATCCTTGTCAGCACTACAGGTAGGGAGCATGTTACCAATACCAGTCCCTTCCTCAAACAATGGTAAATATATCTTGAAGGAACTCTTTATTTATGATTCTTCATCCAACATTCTTGGCTACCATGGGCACTTGCGCTTGGAAAAAAGTGGTCATAAAACCAAAAAAAGAGTGGTAAGAGGCTCAATCTCACACCTACTACACTGAAAATTCATGCTTAATAGTCCTCAATGTCATAAACGCAGGCCACAACGAAGGAATCCATGTGGAGGAGAAGTACCATAAACATCCATATGATAGTACATCAATAGCAAATGATTATGAAAAAACGCATCCCATAGATGATAGCTAGCGCATCATGAGGATCAAACTGTCTAAGGCATCATCATATTAGACCATCCACATACTAGAGCATCATCATAATAGGATAGCCTCGCAACATGAAGCAAGGAACCTAGGGCATCTATAGCTTGATCGACCTATATGCTAATGCAATAAGGGTCCTTGAGAAGCAATTATGATCCCTTTTCAACCATTAAATAGCTCCCAAAATCCATGATCATTGATTATGTGGGATAGATCAACAACTTTGGGCATATCTAGGTAGCCTTTTGAGGGAAAAACAATAGAAAACCCTCAACTCAGCAATTATGAGCATGTTTCAGCCCTATGTTGACCCTCAACAATATTAAAAATGGCAGTTTTAACTTTTAGGTTATATTCCACCATTAAACAACCATTAAAATATGGGTGCATTTTGTGCCCTAGAACAACCCTAAAACTACAACTTTGGGAACCATTTAGAGAAGTTTTTTCTTTGCTAGGCATATTCCAGATCGTAATCAGCCTCAAACAACAACGAGAAGTTTGGGCCCTAAATTGTCAGTACATATCCATGCTTGAGAAAATATGTGGGCAAAAGAAGCCTTATTTCCCCATTCTGAGCAGTCCATAAGCACTGGGACAACAATAAACAACCTTTAAAGTTTTAAACCAAATATGGGCATAATAACAGCAGTGACGGGAAAACAATAAGCATTAAAGCAACCTTAGTCCTCAATTCTGGATAGTAATCTCACATTCTAGATGCTAAAGGGGGCAATAAACAACGTTCTTCCCAATTATGGACTCATTCATGTGGAGCCTATGCATTGAAACAATAGTGAAAAGTCCCCTCTGGTAGATCTGGGCATAGTATCAGTGGTGAAAATCAACAAAGGTCCATCTCTGGGCGGATATGTGTATCAAATTAGCATACATTTGAGTTGTCTTTACAAGTTTGAGGGTTTTGCACAACATTTAGAACCCATTTAGGGAATCGTTCTTCCTTTTAAAGAAAGCATTTGGAAGAATATGATTCTCATAGGGGAGAAAGATCCAGAAGCTATAATAAAAGAACTTGTGCAAAGAATAGAAAAAGATGAAACCCCAGTGCAACTTCAGGGTTTGCATATCCTTCCTATTGAAACAGAGATATCCACTTTTTGTTATGTAAAAAAAGATAAAGATCACATTGCTATGAAGTTCAGGTAATTGGACCAAATGATGGAAGGGTGTTTGAATAAGGGTATAATTCTTAACGTGGGTGATTTAAAGTGGCTTGTGGATTAGCCCAAGGAAGGAGAAGCACCGATGGGGTTGTCAGTATCATCTTCTTTGCAACAAGTTGTTATGAAATTTAGCCAATTGTTAGCTTGGTATAGGGGAACTGGTCGACTATGGCTGATTGGGATTTTGACATGTGAAACATACCTGTGTTTTCAAGTATATAATCCTTCTATGGAGAGTGATTAGGACCTGCAGCCTCTACCAATTGTTCCCAAACCAGCTCCAAGATTGTTTCCTAGGTTCTCCATTGTTTCTTCCTTATGCTTTCCAAGTTCTGTTGTTATTTTAGTGTTTAGAAGATCTGTCTTGATATGCATCAAATGTGCCATCATTTTAGATTTGGGGATCTTAATCAACATCTTGAATTATTTGTTTCTATTTTTTGATTGATCTGAGTATTTCAGGAGCGCAATAATGACCTAAACATTTCCCATCCATCTCTTGATGCACTTCAGCTGAGTGCTGAGTTGCATTTCTGGTTTTGTTTAAAAATATATTGTATGATAGTATTTGCTGGTTATTAAAAAATAATAAAATATTGATGTTTCCTTTCTAAACAATCCTTTTGCTAGTCAGTTACAATAAGTGTATTCTAATATAATACTTTGGTCACCTTTCTTCTTTGTATAGAGGATTCTATCTATGCCAATAGACGCAGATTGTTATGGCTATGATATGATTTAATGCTCAGTCAACTGATTGCTCTTTTTGAAATTGGATTTGTCTTCTTGTTTACAACTTAGTGGTATTCATTTTCTGGACTCTTGGTACCTTGTTTTGGGAATTTCGAAAAGGTTTTAACAGCCTTTTTGCAGACCTAGTCTTTGCTGCCCTAGGTCTACATAAATGTGCATACTGTCAAATGTAGGACAGTCCTCTCCTTCAATTACTTGTACCTGCACATACAAATCAAAAGAGGATTTAATCATTGATATGAATTGCAAGTGTTTTTTGGACTGTTTTAACTAATAAAGGAGGTTTGAAAACACCTACACACATTCTGAAAATTAATAATTAGTGTATGATTGAAATGGTTGGTAGTTGAATGCAAGTTGTTCACATTATCCTACTTATATTTATCTATCTTGTTATTGTTGCTAGCCACTATTTACATGATTGTTAGAATAGTATTATGCTGCTATTAAAATCTTGCCTAAAGTCTGAGAATTGCACCTTATTGACAGTCATACACGTTCAATAAAGTGGTTGATATTTGAACCACTATTATTTTGTTGATATTTTTTATATATCAGTGCTGTTATGAATTAATACTGGGGTGGCTTCCATATAATTGTTTATACGGTCATATGAAATCTGAAATTGGATTACATTTGATTGGAATTATCAAAAGATAACTATTAAAGCTCTATTGTTGTTCAAGGATGTATTCATTACACCTTTAGGCACTCAATCTGTTACTGTTGTATTGCCATTAAAAAATTATCATCACTGAAATACTGTATTAGACATCAGTCCTTGTTTGTGGTAGTGATTCCTGGTTACTGCATACTCTATACAACGTTGGTGAATGACACTTCTTATGCTAAAGTGGTGTTAAATATTTACTTTCTTGGAATATAATTCGACATTGTGGTTGGACTAATTCTTCTTCATTTGTCATTTATGAATGGTTCTTTCATATCATAAACACCATTAACTGATCATACTGCTGATCCTTTGATCATTGAGTTAAATATTGACATTATCTTATTTAGCATGTCTTCTGCATTCGCAAAACCACATTGATTAAGGCATTGGTCTCTAATTGGTCTTCTAGAAGACATAGTTTCTGTTATCTCTAGTGTCTTGCAGATCCTTGAAGGGATCTTCCCTTGGAGGTTCCAACTCTCTGAAGCAGTTTGGAGAAGTGGCTAAGGTGACAGTGGTCACTTTCTCCTACATTTATATATCGGATGTTATCCATTCTAGTTCATTCGGTAACAAGTGGTAGTGTGGTTCCTTCCACTGACTTGTTTTTCTAAGAACTGCTCCCTCTACAACAGTAATTAAAGAGGTCTTGTTTGTTCCTCATTATGATATTGCAAATGTTTAAATTGTAATTTGGTCACAAGATGTAACCATACGCACAAACTTGGTTCCAGCCTGTATTTTCCCCAGCTTGTGCCTTTTCTAGAATTTAGTAGGTCCATATTGAATTGAAAAAGGGTATTATAATATGGCTAGAATGGTTCAGGGGGATGCTTGGTGTCCTGGAACAAAAAATTATCATTAAGGGGGATGTTAGAATGCTTGATGTCCATTTTTGTACACATAGGCATACAAATAGAAGGTTACATGTTTTAAATGCTTTAGAAAAAGGTAAATAGTAAAAATCTATGCATATGAAAAATACTATTTTAAGATTAGACACTTTATTTTAGGAAAACCAAGGGATCTCTATTTTGTATTTGGAACCAATTTTGGAGCAATTTTGTATTAAAAATGCATATCTTGTTCTATAGAACATCATGAAAGAAAACAAGATTCTTATTCCAACTGCATGCATTGGCTTCTACATGTGTACCCTAATAAATAGAAAAGTCACTCTCATGAAATTTGGTAACAAACGAAACGTAGGATATCACAAATATTAGGTAATCCCATTTTATTTTGGTCTAATATAGTAAATAAATTGCAAAGACTGATTCCAACCTAAAAGTTCCTCTGATAGATCAGCTGGACTGTTAACATCTGTAACATCGAAGTATCCAGCATACCTTTCAATGGCAGCTCCCTTCCTTATCTTTACTGGATCATACAGAGATGCACTAGATCAATCTACAGGGTCTCCACTACTTGCAAGAGTTGAACCAGAGGCAAAATCTAATGCAAAATCTAGCAATGGAGACTAGTGAAACAGAGCTACTAGAAAACATAATTAAAATAGCATAGCATTTACCATAGCATTGCATGAAACAAAACTGTTTTTAGACTCTTAATACGAAGTTCAATTTGTTAGTCGAAAACAAGGCATTGTAACTTTTTTCCTTTTATCAAATTATCAAGAAATTTTGAGTTTAAAATTTGACTTTAAAATGAGTTTTTTTACATTACATGTAAGTTGAAAAAACTTGATTGAATGACCTTGTCATTAGAGATTAACATGGAAAATAGCTGAAATGTTTCCCATTTATTTTTCAGTGCTCATACAACAAATGGAGGAGTCTCTTTGGGTGGAGTGTTAATTGGCGAGCACTGTTTGGAGGGTCATTGAAAGAGAAAGTCACAACTTTTGTGAGAAAGGTATCAACTCTCAAGTAAAAAGTTAAAATTGTGTTTTTATTCATTGTGTCAAAAGTCTGTTTATTCAAGGTATTAAAATGGAATTATTAGGCTGAGGCATATGTTTCATGATACTCCCCATGAGGTTGTAGCTATATCTGATTCCCATAGGTACACTGTGTCATTACTCACTAGTGGTCAACAGACTGAACTACATCCACTTGGAACCTTGATCTCTTCCAGTCATAACTGTACAATTATGCACCTTTGGCACCCTGCAAGCCCTAAAGCATCAATTAGTGCTAGACAGTGTAAACTGTAATTGTTATATTTTAATATTTAAATGATGCATCTGATTTGGGATTTTCATGTTGATTACATTTCAAAGCTGTATTTTCACTTTCAATAAACATTGAAACTATTATGAATGATTTTCACCCTAATTGATATCATGTTAGTAGTGAATATAGGATTTCTTGCGAGAAACATCACCACTTGGGAAGTGTATCTATAGTTCTATAAGCCTGGAAATTGTGTTTCATTTTTCAAGTATTTGATCAACATTTGCTTGAAGTGACTGAAATGTTGACAGTGTACTAATTCAATAATTCTGCTTGCAAGGAAGCTTGAGACCTTTGATTTAAGAATGAGCTAATTAATCAAAATCTGCCATTATAATACTTCATGTCTATAACATTCTATGCTGTAGGTGAGTGCCCCCTTCCCCATCCCTCCCCCTCAACATGCCAAAGACTTAGCTCATGAAGCACATTGCAAGAGGAAGTGTTCCAGAAATACCTTGGGGGCACACTTCTGGGTTTGTCCCCGCTCCCAGGGTTTTTGAGGCACTCTTTGGTGCTTCCCAAGGGCTCCCAAAATGACAATATAACTTTCTTAAATTAAAGGGGTAGACCAAATGGTATACCCTTTTACTTAAATTTTTTATAATATCATTAATTGTGTAGGGATCTTTGAGATAGGTTCCAACCTCATTAGACTTCATTCGAGGAAAATATAATTTCACATCCATCCAAGATTCAACAGACTTAATAGTTTTTAGGACTCCATCAAGCATAACTGCACCAAACCAAAGAGAATTCCACTAAACCATCAAAATATGCCACATGTCACCTATTTAAAATAGCACTGACCTCTACAAATATAGGAATTTGAGGAAAATTGAAGTTCGCCATCTTGACCACATATAGACAGAACCACTGAAAACCTGCTAAAAATAGCACAATCCTATACCATCCCCCTAGAAACACTGATATCTTAAATTCAAACTCTATCATCTAACTGAAACCCTAGAATTGAAATCTAACAGCTCTGGTGTAAAGGATCATGGCCATAAAACTGACTGAGAATGGTGTCCTTGAATGGCATCTTCAGGTGATGAATGAAAGAAAATACTATATCTCCCCTTTATATAGAATATGTGATGGAGGACAACATAAATAAAGTGGACAAGGTCCACAACCAACTATCTCAAGCAACCTAACTACTCACTAGATAGGTCCACATGTCAAGCACTTTAATTCTAAGGTAACACTTGTCAATCTCCAAGGTAAGCATGTCAATCAAGCAAGGGTATGAAGGTGAGCGTTGAACAAGACAAGGTCCAACGCTCCTTCCCTAATGGTCTCCAACACTCCAATAATATATCCTAATCCATGCGCTCCTTTAGGTCCACCACACCTCATGAACATTCCTCAACACAAACATTCTCAAGTCAAGCACACGCCTCCATGTTAGAAACCAAATGATCCCATTCTAACTATGGTTGAACGCCCTCATATATGCCCCAATGCTCCTTGGAAAGGGTTCTCCCAATCAAGCAACCAAGCCCTCCATGTACGCTTCACTAAGAATGTCACCATGCCACGTAGGAGACCAACCTCCACATGAAGTGTTCTACATATTACATAAGCATCAAGTAAAGGTATAGAAATCCATGAGTAAGCTATCTCTCTTGTGTATGTCCACTAAGACACAACCAAGGTTAGATACCACACCATGCACTCCAAGATACAACTAAGTGCAACTGCTGCCTACTTCCTATTGAACCAGAATATCATACCTGACCCCACTCTAAAACAAAACCTAAAAGTGCATTTCTTAGAGTCAGTACATCCATCCTAGTTTTAATTGCAAGTCCATGTAGTAGTAGTAGTAGTCCATCATCTCTTGTTGTACTAGTGAAACACCTTTGCTTGCCTGGATGGTATTCTGAAGGCCTTCACTTCTCTTGTATTTCATATCTTTGTAATAGTCATTAAGAACATAGTTGAGACTACAATGATAGTTCACCATTCTCTCTCCAGCTATTGTCAAAATCTTTCGAATGAGTTGACATATTTGTTTTCCTGACAGTTAATGCCACATTGTTCTATTTTGAATATATATATATATATATATATATATATATATATATATATATATATATATATATATATCCTTCTTTTAAAAGAGAATTTTCTAAAAAATACCATAGTATTCAATCAGAAACTTAGATCATGCAATACCAAAACCTCCTTTATTGTTGTTATCTTCCTCCTTGCTATGTTTTTCAGAATGGTAAAAAATAAAAGGATTCTAGAATGTACAACATTTTTTTGTTTAAACTCTTTATTTGAAGGGAAGATTGTCTGTCAAAAATGTGGTCGCTTTTGTCTTTGAAAGTTATTGCTGCTTTGGATTCATTTATGCCCTCTTACATGAAGTGCTCATGGAACTAGGAAATTAGAAATTGCTTAGTCATAAAAGGATGTGAGGTTAGTGGAATTTTGTTTTTAGAGAGTCTTGCTTATGTGTTTGGGATATGTGCTGATCACTATTTTGTTTATATTTGAAGGCCATTTGTGGATACATGCAGCTGGTAAAGTTCCAGAGCATGCAACTATTAAATAAATGGAGGAATTTTACAAGGAAATATATGCAGTTGATGGAGTGACAGACATAGAATTTCCTGAACACGACCCAGTCTCTTAACTTCTAGGTATGTACAAACTACAGTTTGGTTAAAATAGTAGAGCCCTGCTTGGAAATTTGGGGGCAATATCTCTGTCAATGTTGGGTGCTACAAGCCATTAGTATTTTGAGCATATTGAATTTCCCTGAAATTGAATTGGAATTATCTTTAAGACCAATTAGAGACTGAAAATGTCTTAGGAGCCATTATCTTTGTCTCTTTTCATCCATATTGCCAATTTCCCACCCTCCAACATGTAGGCAAGAATGAGATTGTTGGTATCTTGTGAGCCTTTATCAACAGTTAGCTCATGAATTAAGTGGTCATGATCTAATATTTAGGAATATTAAAAAACTAGAGACTTTTCCATTAACCTCCAATGTTTTATAATTTTATCCAACCACCAATGTGATGATTTATATAAAACATACAATTTTTTTCCACATATCTATACAACATTCTCAAAGTCATGTATATATTATGACAATTTTATATCTATCCAACAATTGTATTGCCTACCTTCCTATTTTTGTGTAGATCTTTCAAAATCAGCTAAGCGTAAAGCATGCAGACATTTGTCAAGATTTAACTTCTTCTTCTATGCCAACAAAACAACTTTTAGAGGTTTGACTTATTCTTGGACTGGGTTTTTCCTCCATGCCTATTGTAGTGCCCTGGTTTTGCCGCAGAGCACTCGGTAGAGTTTCTGAGCTAATTTTTCTATGTTTTAAACTTTACTCAGGTGTAAGGAAGTAAATTCCCAATCTAATCTCTATTTCTGTTTAAATGAGGCTTAGTTTACTGTCATGTACTTAAAATTCCTGTGTTTAAAAATGAATTAACATATTATTATTTCTTGCAACAATTGTTTTCATCATAAGATTTTGTTTCACCGTAATGAATTAGTAAAGAGAAGAGTATATGCAGGGTTCAGAGTAAGCTTAAGCATAATAATCAAATAAAATAAATAACAAGGAAATTACCTGATGCTGATGCTAGTCGACCGTAGGTTGTAGCAGGTGATGATATACTCCTTAGATAGCCAAAACGATGTGACCACCCTACCGATCAACTATTATCTTACTGACCCTAGGAAATCAACAGATTTCCTAGCCCCCGAGCCCACAAACTGATAATCCTGAGAGCAGTATTCCTTAGTTCAATAACCAAACTGTTCAGTCAGTTTTCCCCCTCCTCAATGGAGTTTTCTGCCTCCTCTATTCTTCGAGTTAACCCCCTCCTCGAAATATTTTTCTTCCCTTTTTCCTAAAAAAAAAAATCCCCCCTTTACCTTCCACTTCATACCCTCTTATACATCTTTCCCTACTCGATAAGGCCTTGGGATTACTCCACCACCCCCAAACTCCCCTCTCGAGCCCCTCAACCATTAACTCCTTTCCTTTTGTATTTAATGTTATTAATGTCATTAGTAAAATATTATATAATTAGTTGACCCTATTATGTCTAACTTAGAATGGAAATAACCACACTTAATCATTTATTAATCAATATTTAAACCTTACCCATATTGCAATTGTTATAACATGAATGGTAATATTATTAAAATAACATTAATTAAGTGATATTATCAATTAAATCACCACAAAGTTATAATAAATGGTGAATTTAATAAAATGTCTTTTAAATCATTTGTTTATCACATGAGTACTCTAACATCTACTTAGCATCGTCTTTCTTCTAAACAAAGCACCCTTAAGGGCTTAAACAATCTTACTAATTAATTAGACAGTACCATTACCTTATTTACAACAATTCTCAGATGACGACGTGAACTGACGACACTTGTCTCAATTGTTTATCACGATGTTTACCAACAAGTAATACATAGCTTGATTGATTTGTTTTACACCTCTTAAATAAATTTATATTCGTTATCAGAGTTCGATCAATGCATGATTTACATATTTACTTATGACGACTTATACATTTATTCCATATGTTTAAGTGTTTGTATCTCGATACTAGTGTACACGTGCAAGGTGTGCATGCGTGGCCAGCGTATGCACAGATCACAAATTTACTATAGACAAACCCCATCCCGCCTATGCATACCTGCTAACTAATAGTAGTATTTACCCCCATGTAGAAAAACAAGCATAACATGCATAGTACAAGTACCTTAACATCCTCAGTTATTTATCAGTTAATTCTGTACGATTTCACATCATTATCTTTATCTTTACATTAGTTTAATTAATCATGTACAAGGAAGGGTACTTACTACCACTAACTCGGAATTAAGGAATACCCAACCCTCAACCATACTAACTAACACATCCTCCCATCATAACCTACGTCCAGCATCTTCCCTATCCTTCCTCTGCTAGTACAAAAGTGGATGTCGGACTCACCGATCTGACCACATAAAACATGAGAGCGATAGCGTCGGCTGAACAGCGGACCTATCCTCCCCTAGCAGGCATCCAACCATCGTCATCACAACTACATGGAGATCGTGTCTCAGCACGGCCCTCCCACGACCTCGGGTATCATAGGAACATAGGGTGGGAAACACATCCATCCCTCTCAACATACTGGGCCTACGCCCTTATCGACTCATACCTTGCTGCTATCGGGATTATCAGTTTGTGTTATCATATCATCATTCTTGGCTGCTAAGGTTTACTGTATGAACATGTTCTTTTCCCAATATATCAAATCAAGTAACTGGCTATCCCATAGCCCTCGTGTCCTGTAGGTTAGTATTTCGCAAAAATACAATTTATAGAAAGCATTTCCCATTGATCTCCAATTGATCCATGTTATAAAAATCATTTTATTTCATGTAACCTTTTTAGTTCCTCATAGATGCATATGACATATAATACTTCAATAATTCATATAAGAAGATGGTATCCACGTACCGATTCCTATATTTCACATCTTATTAATGAAAACATATAAACATATATTGTAATCGTAAGATAAAGAAATCACACGATAATCATGACATCGTAACTGCATGACATAGCAGCATCATCATTATATAAAACAAGGTAACATTATATAATGAGGTCCGTCATGTCGTAATATAGTTTACTCAGTCGAGTTGAGTTCAATAGATAATAAGAAAATAAAGTATAGTGGGTCTTAAGTGATAAATGCATGTAATAAAAATATGGGGCGTTACATACACCCACCCTTCGAGAAACTTCATCCCGAAGTTATGATCATAATAATGCGGAAAATCTTGACTCATAGTTTATGCAATTCCGCAAGTGGCGGGTTCTGGCCATACATGTCCTACTTAGCTTTGACTTGACCAAATATGCAGATATTATCTTTTAATTTTACTTCTCTTATCTCGTGATATGTGTGCTAATAATTAAAAAACATTTTAGATTAATCCTTTTGCTGGATCTCAATATTATGCCTAGAATGCCTAAATGTTATAATCATGTTCTATCCACCTTAGTATCCTATTTCATACCCTTTTTACAATATTCTTTAAGTTACAACTTCCACATAAGTTTATCCATCACACAACGGAGTTTACCGAAGCTTTTATTGATCAAACTTGGCATGGAATAGTCAACGATTTAAATGGAGGTCTTTAGAACTCATAGTTTGCATTCACTCCATGCGCAACTATCGAGGACCCTTACGGTTGGTATACTCTTTAGGGGAAGAAGGTTCATGCCCTCTCAATCCTAGGTTCTTACCTTATTATTTCATTATTGTTGGTAAGATGCAATAACATTTAAGTATCATAACATTCATTGAACTAGGAGAACTATTTTTACAAAGTTTTCACGGCTACTTCTTATCAAAACATAATTGCTATCATGTTTATTTATTATTCTCTCCCTTTAAACTAATATAATCTATGGAGAAACCATTCCTGTTTTAATTTCTTAAGAATTTCCCAGCTAATTTTGTTCCCATCCTTACTATCACAAAGGTAATTGCTAGCATTTATCCAGGTATGCCACTGTATTTGTACAACATCACTCTTCCTGCCCACACAAGCAACCTTTATTTACTTCGTAAAGGGCTTAATCTAATCCTACAATTCGAACGAAACCTCATTACTTAATATGTTTAATCATATTAGAACTTCGTAACAACTGCTTTTTAATTGAGTTAAGTTGAGGATTGTGTTTGAGATTCTTGTGGATCTTTTATTATTAACCGAGATCTTCACTATATTGGGTATGATTAATCCGAAATTATTTTTTTTTCAAAAACTTTTCGCACCATTACACCAATATTTAACTTAATTAGTCTAAAGCCATGTTCCCCCTTAATAAAATAGTCTTTTAATAAACTTTGTATGCAATCTCCTGGTTTAAGTACAGGGTGTTTTCCCCTAATGTGATTCAAAAGGATACCTAGTCCTTGTATCGAGCAAATTTATTCCCATCCTTTATCTTATCTAAATGATATATAATGTATTTTCTAAGTCTCTCTATCTCTGAGCTATATAACATTTCATATCTTAATGTTTCCCAACTAAAACACTTGTATATTATTACCTTTATTTATATTTTTAAATGAAAATTTTATTTGTAATTATGATTATGAGGTGTTCATGAGTTTTCACATTAATTTGTATTTTGTACCAAGTTATCTATATACACACATCGATGTTTGCGTAATTTGGTGTGGAGACCTAGGAACTCAAAACTCAAACACCACTCTATGTTTATTTTACCATATCCTCTTTTGTTTTTACTATAAATGTTTTTCAATTTAAGCATTTTTTTGCAAAATTATATGGTGTAGTAAAACACACTAAGAGCTCTACTTCGAACTAACCAAAGGCGTTGTCATTTTAATGATATAGAAAATTTCATAATATATATATATTTGCATGCATTTTAAAACAGACACTCATTACTAATGTTGTGCATTTCTAGAATAGGTGCGCGATTTTGTATATGCTTATTGGAATTGAGACTGTTGTAGCCTATGTGGTAGTTTGAATGGAATTGAGACTGTAGTAAAGAGAATGCATGTATATTCATACATGAGTGCATTCCCCAATTCCCTTTTACCACATTTTGAACCATGAAACCCATCCAATTACCCTAGTCTCTATTTTCACATAAATTTGGAAGTTAAAATGACCAAATTGTGATCAAACATTTAATATGAAAATAAACACAATTGAGTCATAAGATGGACATTAACATAAATGTGATTGTGGTCTCTACTTTTGTTGTGACTAATTAGGATGATAAGTTGTGAGACATTTAATCTTATTGTTAGATGTATATGTTAAATCAATTGTGACCAATATTGATGTTTAAGCGTTTCATCAATATTATTGAATTTAATGTCGATGTAACAAAGTTGTTCTCAAATAATATGAATAACCTCCTTAATATAAGAATTTATAAATTAAATGTGTTGGGTTCATCTCATTTTAAAAGACTCTCTTTTACTATTAGTTTTACCACTTGTATACTAAATAATTGTGAAATACTTAAATCTTTTTATTATTAACGTTTATTATAAATTTATGATTATGAGTATAATAATTTATAAATTAAATGTGAAACTAATTTATGATTATGGCCATAACAATTTATGTGTTGTGTCAATCTTAATTAAAAGTATCACGTTTGCTTTTAACTTACCCATTTGACAATTAAGCGTATAATAAATGAGTACAACTTTTTTGCATTTAAATATAAATGAGTTTATAATGATTTTTGTAATTTTAATATACTCAATGTCATGTTTATTTAAAATTATTTCATATTAATTTTGAGTATAGAGTAAGGTTCTTAATATTCACATAGATAATTTGAAGTTGGGATTATATATGTTTCAATTACTTATACTAATTTATTTCGTATTTTTATTTTGAAAATGCTTTTGTGGTTTTCCCATACCAATATATTATTCAAAAATATTAAAATAAAATGAAGACTTAGTACCAACATGCAACTACAAAAGTAATAAAATTAAAATTTTTTATTAAGTCAAAAATTGCAATGTACGTGTCACGTTGAAAATATTAAAGTCTGGTTATGACGAAATTTCATTAATAGATTAAAACACCAACTTTCCTTTCTTAGCTGGTATGTAAAAACTTCCACTCTTGGTAATACTCAATTGAATTATTCTAGATGGTTGTAAAGTGTTTTTTTTTTAATTTTTTTTTAATTTTTGAATTGCTCTTTTGACGTGAGTGAATGTCTTATACTTTTGGGCATGTATTTCTTTTTATCATAATACTGTCACCTAGTTTAAGGTAAACTTAAAATTATATTTAAATAAGCTTTGTATATATGAAACACTAACTCTTTTTTTTTTGTATCATTATATAATTACGCCTACATATTTTCTTTCTGAATTTAATTTTAGGTGGGATGCTAAATGGAATAAATACTAAGACAATTTGATATAATACATGAATTTATTAAACTCTAGATCTTCACCCAACCACTTAAACCACTCTTTATTTATTTATTCATATATATATATATATATATATATATATATATATATATATATTTATTTATTTATCTCTTTTCCAAAATTTTAAATATTTATATATATATTAAATTTAAATATTTTAAATTTCTCCCTTGAATATAAATTATAATTTAAATTTTATATATGAAAATTTAAATATAACTTCACCAACCACTTCAACCTTACTATAATTGACCTTAAAATTTTAAATCTATGATGAACTTTTAAATTTAATGTTTGTGAGTAGCTTTATATTTTAAATATTAACTTTTAATTCTTTACAATTAACGTTTAATTCTTAACAACAATTAAATTAAATAATAAATAATTAAAAAAAATATAAATTAAATTAAATAAATAATAATAATAAAAAAATATAATTTAAATTAAATTAAATTAATCAATTAAAAGACATTAAATTAAATTAACATTAAAAGTCATTAAATTAAATTAATATTAAAAGACGTTCATTTAAAAAAAAATTTAAAACAATACAAAACAACAAAAAAAAGACCTTTTCTTTTCGTATGTGGGACTGACGCCAAGGCTAAAATATAAAAAAAAATAATAATAATACCATGGGCTCGATTCCCTTCACGTGAGAGATTTGACGTGGAGGAAGGTGATTCGGAAGGTTAAAGTTTGTTTTGCTTTGGAGGTTTGCGAGAGTCGTAGAGGAGGATCGACAGCTCTCTTTATTCCACGTCGGCAACATGCATGCATGGTAAGGGTGGTTGGTGGTCGCGGTAAGGAAACCACCATCCCACGTGTCCATTCCTTACTCGTCTGCATACCAATAAAGCGGTATGGTAAACCACCCATGGGCGACGCGGAAACCGCCTTACGTGGCATCGACTCTACTCCCTAT
The DNA here is from genome assembly GCA_027924585.1 of Larix kaempferi. Lineage (NCBI taxonomy): Eukaryota > Viridiplantae > Streptophyta > Pinopsida > Pinales > Pinaceae > Larix > Larix kaempferi. The sequence goes on from BSBM01000110.1 coordinate 4,366,653, forward strand.
TTATGGAGGAAATGAGGTTTATTTTTTGCATAGGGTAGACTACGTCGGCCTATTTGGGCTTGGCAGCAGTTCGCGCGAGTTGCTCTTGACATAAGGAATTCTCTTGGGCGTGCTCTGCGCTTGAATACATGTGTTAGCATGTGTCCCTTTGGACTCGACAGACGTTCGTATGAAAGGCTCTCGGTGGGGAGGGTCAGGGCTTAGCCCAATAAATTTCACTGTTTCCGTTCTGGAGCTGTGCTAGGGTTTCACCTTTTCCTATTCTCTTCACGGTCTTCTAATTCTCGGGCTGGTAGATTCCATGAGCACTATCATACCATTCGAGGGGCTTTCCACCATGTGATCTGGTGTTTAGTACTTAGTCGCTGGCTTGTGTGCAGTGAGCTCGGATGTGCAGGGATGGAAAGTTGTAGAGGATACAGCTGGTTGACGTTCAACATTATGCACAGAGAAATCTGGTAAGATTTTCGTCCCTTCCTAGATTTGATTGTTTAGGGTTTCCGCCGGGCTTCTCTTGTTGGTGTTGGCTGTGAGGCGATCTCGGTGGTCTCTGTGTCGGGTTAATTCCGCTGTGGTTTTGTTATTGCGTTCAAGGGGAATTTCATTGGTTGTGAGACGGTCCTGGTGGCCTGTCTGTCTTTTTATGTTTGATGTGGCTCTGTTATGGTCAAAATTGGAGGTTGGACATTATTCAGGGTTTTATTAGAATTCAAGCAAAGGTTTTTTTTTTCGTAGAAAACTTCTCCAGAATTGATTTTAACGATAGAGCTTGTAGTGTAAAATGTAGATTTGTTTCAATTTGATGGCGCGATTTTCGTTGCCTCCCGGCTTTGGTTTCTACCCCACAGATGAAGAACTTGCTGCTTATTACTTGAAGAGGAAAATAAGATTGAGCTTGACATTATTCCTGAGTTCGACCTTTACAAGTGCGAACCGTGGGATATTCCTGACAAAATTTGCATTCCAAGTAAAGATCTACAGTGGCATTTCTTTTGTGCACGTGATAGGAAGTATCCAAATGGCTCACGTACTAACAAGGCCACTGAGGCTGGTTACTGGGAAGCAACTGGTAAGGACCGTAAAGTTAACTCCCAGTGAGGCAAAATCGAAACAAAAGACACTGGTATCCTACAGGGTTCGTGCTCCATTTGGAGAAAGGACAAAGCTGGAAAGGGCTCTACTTAGCTCTTTGAATCCTACCATCCACTTTATGTAAGGAAGATGCTTGGGAGTTATTGCATATGAGAGGTTAAAGAGGATGCAGATGATAGTTTAAGATGTTCTAGTATTCAGTACTCGGAAGCAGGGAATGAACTATTTTACATGACACTTAAGGAGCGTGTGGAGGCATATTTTGAAAAGCATAAGGTGATTTCTCGTTTCAATCCACACATGCTGCCTAAATCCCTCCTCATAATAGATGGATACATGCTTTTTTATTATCTAACCTTCTTTAGGCCTCAAGGCTTTGCTCTTTCCTTTCTATTTGCATTGGCGATGGGCTATTTTGCAGCACAAATCTGCATTTCGATCTCACATGATGCTAACCATGGGGCGTATTCCAATGTGAATTGGTTTGGTTACTTGATGAGCAATATTTTGGATTCGGTGGGTGCAAGTAGTTTCATGTGGAGGCAGCAACATGTTATTGGGCATCATTCATTTACAAATGTGGAAAATTATGATCCAGACATTAGAGTGAATGATCCAGATGTACGCAGAGTGACATATAAGCAACCAATACAAAATTATCACTCTTTTCAACATATTTACTTGGGAGCAATTTATGGTTTACTGGGCATGAAAGTTGTATTAGTGGATGACTTTGCAGCGTTCATAACCAGATATATTGGCCCAGTGAAGATACCTAAGATGACGTCTTTGGAGATTGGAGTATTTATTGGAGGCAAGATACTGTACACCATATACATGTTTGTACTTCCCTCATTTTTCGGCCATCACAATGTGTATCTGTGCGCAGTTCTCTATATAGTTTCATAACTTGTCCTTGTATGGACATTAGCTTTGCTATTCCAGGTAGCTCGTGTTGTTCCAGAAGCTGCTTTCCCATTTTTCAATTCAAGTGATGGTCGATCTAAATTGCACCAGGGTTGGGCTGCACTACAGGTCAGAACAACTAAGAACTTCAGTACGGACTCTTTGCTTTGGACACATCTCAGTGGTGGCTTGAACTATCACGTATTATTAGGTTAGTTTTTTTTTTAAAGTGAGTAGGCCCTTAAGGTCTGAGTTTCCGAGCCTGGGCTCTGATACCATCTGTAGTGCCCTGGTTTTGCCGCAGAGCACTGAGTAGAGTTTCTGAGCTAATTTTTCTATGTTTTAAACTTTACTCAGGTGTAAGGAAGTAAATTTCCAATCTAATCTCTATTTCTGTTTAAATGAGGCTTAGTTTACTGTCATGTACTTAAAATTCTTGTGTTTAAAAATGAACTAACATATCATTATTTCTTGCAACAATTGTTTTCAGCATAAGATTTTGTTTCACCGTAATGAATTAGTAAAGAGCAGAGTATATGCAGGGTTCAGAGTAAGTTTCAGCATAATAATCAAATAAAATAAATAACAAGGAAATTACCTGATGCTGATGCTAGTCAACCGTAAGTTGTAGCAGGTGATGATATACTCCTTACACAGCCAAAATGATGTGACCACCCTACCGATCAGATATTATCTTGCTGACCCTAGGAAATCAACGTATTTCCTAGCCCCCGAGCCCACAAAATGATAATCCTGAGAGCAGTCTTCCTTAGTTCAATAACCAAACTGTTCAGTCTGTTTTCCCCCTCCTCAATGGAGTTTTCTGCCTCCTCTATTCTTCGAGTTAACCCCCTCCTCGGAATATTTTTCTTCCCTTTTTCCCCAGAAAAAAAATCTCCCCTTTACCTTCCACTTCATACCCTCTTATACATCTTTCCCTACTCGAGAAGGCCTTGGGATTACTCCACCGCCCCCAAACTACCCTCTCGAGCCCCTCAACCATTAACTCCTTTCCTTTTGTATTTAATGTTATTAATGTCATTAGTAAAATATTATATAATTAGTTGACCCTATTATGTCTAACTTAGAATGGAAATAACCACACTTAATCATTTATTAATCAATATTTAAACCTTACCCATATTGCAATTGTTATAACATGAATGGTAATATTATTAAAATAACATTAATTAAGTGCTATTATCAATTAAATCACCACAAAGTTATAATAAATGGTGAATTTAATAAAATGTCTTTTAAATCATTTGTTTATCACATGAGTACTCTAACATCTACTTAGCATTTTCATTCTTCTAAACAAAGCACCCTTAAGGGCTTAAACAATCTTACTAATTAATTAGATAGTACCATTACGTTATTTACAACAATTCTCAGATGATGATGTGAACTGACGACACTTGTCTCAATTGTTTATCGCGATGTTTACCAACAAGTAATACATAGCTTGATTGATTTGTTTTACAACTCTTAAATAACTTTATATTCGTTATCAGAGTTCGATCAATGCATGATTTACATATTTACTTATGATGACTTATACATTTATTCCATATGTTTAAGTGTTTGTATCTCGATACTAGTGTACACGTGCAAGGTGTGCATGCGTGGCCAGCGTATGCATAGATCACAAATGTACTATAGACAAACCCCATCCCGCCTATGCATACATGCTAACTAATAGTAGTATTTACCCCCATGTAGAAAAACAAGCATAACATGCATAGTACAAGTACCTTAACATCCTCAGTTATTTATCAGTTAATTTTGTACGATTTCACATCATTATCTTTATCTTTACATTAGTTTAATTAATCATGTACAAGGAAGGGTACTTACTACCACTAACTTAGAATTAAGGAATACCCAACCCTCAACCATACTAACTAACACATCCTCCCATCATAACCTACGTCCAGCATCCTCCCTATCCTTCCTCTGCTAGTACAAAAGTGGATATCGGACTCACCGATCTGACCACATAGAACATGAGAGCGATAGCGTCGACTGAACAACAGACCTATCCTCCCCTAGTAGGCATCCGACCATCGTCATCACAACTACATGGGGAGCGTGTCTCAGCACGTCCCTCCCACGACCTTGGGTATCATAGGAACATAGGGTGGGAAACACATCCATCCCTCTCAACATACTAGGCCTACGCCCTTATCGACTCATACGTTGCTGCTATCGGGATTATCAGTTTGTGTTATCGTATCATCATTCTTGGTTGCTAAGGTTTATTGTACGAACATGTTCTTTTCCCAATATATCAGATCAAGTAACTGGATATCCCATAGCCCTCGTGTCCTGTAGGTTAGTATTTCGCAAAAATACAATTTATAGAAAGCATTTCCCATTGATCGCCAATTGATCCATGTTATAAAAATCATTTTATTTCATGTAACCTTTTTAGTTCCTCATAGATGCGTATGACATATAATACTTCAATAATTCATATAAGAAGATGGTATCCACGTACCGATTCCTATATTTCACATCTTATTAATGAAAACATATAAACATATACTGTAGTCGTAAGATAAAGAAATCACACGATAATCATGACATCGTAACCGCATGACATAGCAGCATCATCATCATATAAAACAAGGTAACATTATATAATGAGGTCCGTCATGTCGTAATATAGTTTACTCGGTCGAGTTGAGTTCAATAGATAATAAGAAAATAAAGTATAGTGGGTCTTAATTGATAAATGCATGTAATAAAAATATGGGGCGTTACACCTACTTGAAAAGTTTGCTATGTTCTTCTTACAATTTTCAAAGACATGATACATTTTTTGCTTTGGAACCTTGTGTTTTTCTCTTATCAGAAAAGAAAGTATTTATATATCAAGCTCTCTGAATTAGAGCAACCAGTACTGATCATAGTTCATATAGCTAGGACTTCCCTTATAGTATGGAATGACAGAGTCTGCATAGTTTGATCTCGTATTTCCTAGCATCTGGACTTATATTACATTAGGTATACATAGATATTCTGCTACAAGCATTCTAACATAACATACTACCGTTGTGTCTATCCTGATTCCTTACACATTAGCAAATTTGACAAAAAACAGAGGACAAAATATAGGTAGGTGTTAAAATTCTTGCCTCATAGGGCAACAGATTTGCAACTTAGAAGTCCCAGCCCTAATTTTTAATCTCAAACCTCTGTCAAAACCTCAGATCTGCATTCAACAAAACCGCTAGGGTAATATTCAAGAGTGTAAACAGCACAAGACAAATGGTTAGATTGTTTTAGCAAGCTGCTAAGGCTAGATATAATACAAAATCAGATATGAAAATTGCATTTGTTCACAACCAGTCCATCATAAATCAGTTCTGAAAATACAAATTAAAGCATGCTAAATCAGCTGAACATCAACTCAATAGTTCATTATATCAGCACAATAAATCAACAATATAACACCTAGAAATCATATCTGCATGCAAATTTGAGACAACAAACACTCCCTTTCTATTACACATGAAACATGATTCCATTACAACAGTAATTCAGCTTTCTCCTAAGCTGCAAATGCAAAACCCAAACAACAAATCATCCCCTGCCAAAATTGCAATGCAAAACAAGCAGCTTCTCTTAAGTTCATGAAGCAAAACAATGAAATAACAGGAAGTACCTATTACATCCCTCACTTTACTCTTCTCCACCTCTCCTCAAACTAGCTAATATTGTTATAGTGATGTGCTCCTCCTTAAAGGAAGAGTGAATTACAAGTACCATAAAATCCTAACCCTAGACTATGTCCACATGGAGAATGGGTCCACAAGTTGAGCACTCTACATGTGCCAAGTAGGTAGGCACATCCCCACAAATGCCAACTCACCCACTCCACATATATTTATACAACACTGCATATTTGTATCCATCCACAAGTGCAAATTCATCCAAATTCATCCACTTGACATATTTTATGCAACAAGTCCCTACCCTCCTACTCCAAATAACTCCCAAGGACCAAAAATAGTTAGAAGCATCTCCTTTCAACATTGCACCCTCATGTTTGAATTTCCTCCCATACATGTGCACCCCCTCTCTAGCAAGATCTTGGTCACGGTGAATTCTCAACAAATTCAAAAAGAATGAAGAACTTACATTAAGCACTCATCTAGTTGACGATGAATGAAAAACAAGCTTGAAGCAACAACACAAAAAACTAACACTCCCTCGTTGTTAAGAGCATCCTCTCCATCAAACTAGATACTCTCTTAGCATTTCAACTTCCCCTTTGCTAGCGACTTTGTCATATTGTCGACCACTTGTGAATATGAAGGAATGTAAATTAGGATCATTGCTTCCTTCTGTATTTTTAAATCTCCTCAGAATCTTCGAGGTGTATTTATCTTGTTCAAGGAAAACTTCATCAACTTCCTACCATTTCCCAATGTCCTTCATGTCAAACTCATGGGAAACTTTCTTCTCACACCACAATATTAGCTGTTTAGAACTCCCTGCTATGATAAACTCATCTACATATATAACTAATATAGGTGGATTGGATCTGTCAAAACACCAAAGATTAAAATATGAAGAACTCTTAGAAAATCCCAACCTAAGTTTCATCTTGCTTCCCAAGGCCATTTAGGGACACCAAGCGAATTTCAAGCAGGGGCATAAAACCAAACCAAGTACAAAATTGAGTTTTGTTGCTTCTTGCAAGCGTGTTTGGGAAAGGAAGAGATGAATGCGATGCCCACGCACTCACTCGACACATTTTAAAAATATTAGCATATCGTGCAAAAATTGCATTGCACGTCACTTGACAAAACCCTAGTTTAAAAAACCATCGAAATAGACAACTTTCGGTCCACGAAGCCACTAGACAGGGGTGTCGCTAGCGGTACTTGGGTGTCTTGAATTCAATGAAGTTGATGGTTTGTCCATTGGAGCCACATTTTTTTAGTTATTACGAGTTTAATCTCGCTTCCCAAGGCCATTCAAGGACACCAGGAAAATTTCAACTGAGGGCATAAAAACCAAACCGAGCAATGAAATTGAGTTTCGTTGCCTCCTGCAAGTGTGTTTGGGCAAGGACGAGTTGATTGTGATGCCCACACACTCACTCGGCACATTTTAAAAAATATTAGCATATCATGCATAAATTACATTGCACGTCACTTAATAAAACCCTAGTTTAGAAAACAATCAAAATAGACAAATTTTGGTCCATGAAGCCACCAAACAGGGGTGTCCATAGTGGTGCTCGGATGTCACTTGTCCATCGAAACTGATGGTTTGTCCAGTGGAGTCACGGTTTTCGAGTTACAGCGAGTTTCATCTCGCTTCCCAAGGCTATTCAGGGACACTATGCAAATTTCAATCGAGGGCATAAAAACCAAACCAAGCAATGGAATTGAGTTCTGTTGCCTCCTGCAAGTGTGTTTGGGCAAGGACGAGATGACCACGATTCCCACACAATGGCTCCCCACATTTTTCAAAATCTTAGCCTATGGTGCGGAAATTGCATTGCATATCATTACGCAAAACCCTATTTTAGAAAACCATCAAAATAGACAACGTTCGATAAGTGAAGCCACCAGATAGGGGTGTCCCTATTTATACTCGGATGTCACGAATCCAACATAATCGACAGTTTGTCCATCGAAGCCATGTTTTTTGAGTTGTTTCGAGTTTCATCTTGCTTCCCATTCCCATTAAGGGAAACCAAACAAATTTCAATTGGTATCATAAAAACCAAACTGATAAATGGAATTGAGTTATGTTACATCTTGCATGTGTATTTGAGAAATGGCAAGAGGACCACGATGCCCACGCACTCACTTGGCACATTTAGAACATCTTATCCCATCGTGCAAAAATTGCACTTCATGTCTCTGATCAAAACCATAGTGTATAAAACCATCAAAATAAATTATGTTTGGTCCATGAAGTTACCAGAAAGGGGTGTCCCTATAGGTGTTTGGATGTCAAGAATCCATCAAAACTGACGATTTTCCCATCTAAGCCTGATTTTTTTGATTTATTGCAAATTTCAACTCTCTTCCCAAGGTCATTCAGGGATAACAGGCGAAAATTCAACCAAGGGCATAAAAACAATCCAAGTAACAAAATTGAGTTCCGTTGCCTCCTGCGGGTACTTGGATAACATGAATCCAACGAAGCTTTATAAGCTTTGCGATTATTATACCAATGATATCATTAATATGTTAAAAACTATATTTATGATAATATTCTTTTAGCCATGTTTATGAGGGGATATTATCAAGCATGTTATATTAAATTTACTTTTAGATTAAAAATGTAAACAATTCATGAACTTGACTGAGAGTTGAAAACCATGGTTAATATGCTCTTAAAGATATAGATTGAATAACATGTTATATATAGAGATTTAATGATCTAACAACTTTAGACAAAAAAATGGTTCAAAGCGAATACTATATGTGATATCATATTTTTCTCCACTTTATATATAATCACTGGGAAGTCTATATTTCCTTGGCTCTATGTCTTGTTGTGATATGAAAATTTATGGTGTACATGTGTGCGTATGTGTGAGTGTGTGCACGGTTGTGGATACACTTTATATGTGTGGTTACTATTTGTTGATGAGGTGATGTTTATATTCATGGTTGGAAAACTTGTGAGAATGCATAAATTATCACACTAATATTTGCAATATAACACAAAATATGCATTATGTAATTAAATTAATACTAATGTTTTAAATTGATTATTTCTTGTTGTTTGCATAAAAATTGTGAAGATGACTCCTTATATGATCTATATTATGTTGTCACCAATGTACCAAAGAAATATATTGCTGATAATGATGCAAATGGATCAGATGAAAATGATGATGAATATGATGTTTGGATAGATGAGGATGAGGATGAGGATGATGATGATAATGGTGGTGATGATGATGATGATGATGATGATGATGATGGTAGCCATTGATGCTACTATTGAGATTGTGGATGTTTATTACTTTCTCAATGCTACTAGACACCTATTCTTATTTTTGTGATGATCCATGTTCATATTAAATTTTGGGTCATTTTGATTTGTATGGTGGATTTATGTTGACATTTAAAATTTGATTACCCTTGATCATTTCAATATTTCTAAATATGGATATTAAAAAACAAATTTCTTGTGGTATTGGTATTTTCACTATATATATCATTCACTTGCTCTTTTATCCTTAATATGATGATCTGTATGATAGCTTATTGATGTGATGATGTTTTATAATTTCACTTCTTTTAATGAAACATAATGGTGATGTTATCGTTATTATATGGTAAATTTATCTATATTGGAAATTGTCGATGATATTTTCATGTAAAATTGATATATATGATGATGTTACTACTTTGGATAAATGTTGTCTGTTGGTGTTGAATTTTCTTCATAAATGCTATGCAATTATTTTCAATAATGATATCTACAATTAATTTGAATGTTTCATTATGTTATTTCAGAACTATGAAGTAAATGATATATGAAAACTATTGAAATTAATGAAATAATTATAATAATTTGATATAATAAATATATTAGCACACAATTGGATATAGTTGTAGGTGTTAAATAACAAGCCTAATGTGGTGTGAATAAGGAAGCAAAACTAGGAGCTAAAATGTGTTAATTTTTTAGCATTAATTCAATATACTCTAGGATCTTTATTGAGAGAATAACATGTACAACATATCAAGTATAACAATGCATATCAATCACATCAAGCAATCACATGAGACAATAGACACACAAAGTTTCACTGGGGAAAACCATAAAGGTGAAAAACCCCACAACTTCCTCAGAGATAGAAAGAGCAATGATACAACCAAAGTCCAACCAAAGTACAAGACATAGTCTTCTACTAGCAGCTCCTCCTCCTCCTCAACTAGTGTGACACTTTCTGAGTGATGTACAAGTGAATAATGAGATGATCAAATAGAGAGATCCAGCTCTCTATTTATACTTGTTATGAGTAGCCTAATAAACCTATGGGGCCGACTTGTCTAACTCAACCTAATAACCCCAGGTTAACTTAATCAGGGACGACCCCACACATGGTGGTCTAATAACCCATTGGGAAGTTACGAAACCTACGACACTTGTCAATACAAATGACAACACTTCCTTATAGAGGAATAGCACATCTCTATAGGAGTACAATATACATATATGAAATACATTCCGAAGTTACATATACATCAACACTCCCTCTTAACTAGGAAGGTATTTCTTAGCACAGATCTGCTAGCACAAGTCTTCTTCTCTAGATCATCATCAACGAATCATCATCCTCGAATCATCGTCATCGTCATGGCTGTTTCTATCTCAATCAATCTCTGAATCTACTCATCATAGGATGTTCTACAGAGCCAGTCCTTATTCATATTGGATGTCGGCCCACCACCTGCAGGTCTTCATCATCACTGACAATACTATGGAATCCTCAAGACTTATTACGTGCATCACAAAACCTCGATAGAGCATCCCAGGCTGTTACGAGCACACAACTCTACCTGTCAGATCTCCCAGGGTTGTATTATATGTGACCCCACCACAAAACCTCGAAAGGGCATCCAAGGCTGTTACGGGAACACAACTTCGACCTATAGGATCTCCCAGGGCTAGTATTACATGTGGTCATGGAAAAAACTTGAAAGAGCATCCCAGGACTGATTACGAGCACACAGCTCAACCTACCGGATCTCCTAGGGCTAGGATTACATGCCATAGGATAAAACCTCAAAAGAGCATCTGCCAGATATCCCAGGGCTAGGATTACATGCCATAGGAAAAACCTCAAAAGAGTATCTGGAGATCTCCCAGGGATAGGATTATATGTCCTCCCAAAGAAAAACCTCGAAAGAGCATTTGCCAGATATCCCAGGGCCAGTATTACATGCCATAGGCAGAACCTTGAAAGGCTATCTGCAAACCTCCCAGGGCTGGATTATATGCTTATCTGCACAACCTGTTCCACATCCATAGAGTATCAACCTAATAATCACCATACATCATCTTGATGTACACATGATCATCCTGATCATCATCATTGCATCGTCCTGATGCATGTCATATGGAGCAACATTGAAGCTCGTCATCCATGATCATCCTGATCATACAATGCATCCACCTAATGCATACCAAGTATCTACCTGATACATATCATCATACATGATCCACTTGATCATACAATGTATCCACCTGATACATACACAGATACATGATCCACCTGATCATACAATGTATACACCTGATATATATCATACATGATCTTCCTGATCATACAACATATCCACCTGATACATATACAGATACATGGTCCCAGCATCCAACATGATGCATATACATATACATGATCCAACTGATCATATCCAGCATCCAACATGATGCATACATACATACATATAAATGATCCAATTGATCATATCCAACATCCAACTGATCATAACAAGCATCCAACATGATGCATACACAGAGCAGTAACTAGAGAATCATCCTGATGCTCATCATCCAACGCTTACATCCATATCCATGTGAAGGATCCTCCTTCCACCATGCTTGGAATGGCTTTAGCAAATGTCTCCATCACTTCTTCCTCGAAGTGTCGTCAATATGAAGAACACCAAGCCTCTCTCTGAAGTACTCGAACTTCACTCTGGCTGGTGGTTTCGTCAGTACATCTGCAACCTATTCATCCGTCGCAATATACACGAGCTTCACTGTTCCTCTCTGCACCATATCCCTGATATAGTAATATTTGTTCTCAATGTGTTTCAACCTGTCGTGGAACACCAGGTTCTCATACAACTTCACACAAATCTGGTTATCATAGAAGATACCAATAGCATCTAGTGGGAGATCAAATAACTCATACAGTAGCTTCCTCAGCCATACTGCCTTGCAACTAGCCGAAAAAGCTGCAACATACTCTACTTCGGCTATACTCAGTGCTATGCAGGACTAGTTCCTGCTAAACCAAGTGATCACACATGATCCCATACTGAAACAACAACTAGATGTGCTCTTCCTATCTGTAGCACTGCCTGCCTAATCTGAATCAACATAACCCTATAGGTTAAACTTTTGATTCACATCATACTTGAGCCCATAATCAATTGTACCCTTCAGGTACCACAGAATATGCCTTACAACAACCAGGTGAACACCTCTGGGATGCATCAGGAACTGGCTCAATGTGTTCACCGCAAAGCAAATATCGGGTCTAGTGTTCGTCTGGTACATCAAGGACCCAATCATCTGATGATACATAGTGACATCAACTAGATCAGATGAAGCATCACATAGAAGCTTTGCGTTCGATGCCATAGGTGTGGCCATGGCCTTGCAGTCCATCATCCCGAACCTTTTCAGGATCTCTACTGCATACTTCCCTTGTCCAAGGAAGGTCCCATTTGAACTCTGCCACACCTCCATGCCTAGAAAATAATGCATCATCCCCAAGTCCTTCATCTCAAACTCGGATGCAAGCTTCCTCTTGGTATCGGCAATCAAACTATCATTACCTATTACAAACATATCATCTACATACAACAGTAGTATCACAGGATTGCCTTCCTCAACCTTGTAGTAAAGGTTGGAATCTGCTTTACTCTTGGTAAATCCCAAACTGGATAGAAAGTTGTCTATCCTCCCATACCAAGTCCTACGAGCTTGATTCAAGCCATACAAGGATTTCTTCAACCTACACACATATGACTCTCTGTCATGTGTCTCAAAGCCAAGTGGCTGCTCCACATACACTTCCTCCTCAACTACACCATTCAAGAAAGCTTTCTTGACATCCATCCAGTGTATCTTCCATTTCATCACTGTAGCCAGAGCAAGTACTGATCTAATGGAAGTGTATCTGGCTACAAGAGAAAAATTTTCTTCATAGTCAATCCCTTCTTTCTGGAAGAAGCCACGAGCTACAAATCTTGCTTTGTATTTCTCTATGCTGCCATTTGTAGCATGCTTGATCTTGTAGATCCACTTGGAAGTCACTACAGATTTCCCTTCCGGTCTTGGGACTACATCCCAAACATCATTCTTCATGATCGACTGGTATTCTTCGACCATGGAATCCTTCCATTCTTTTTTTTTCCACTGCTTCTTCATAACTGGAAGGTTCTTTGTTCATAATATCATAGTGTAAAGCAACATAGCTGGTATGTGATCTAGTTCTCTTCTTTGCTCTATGTTCTTCTTCTAGAATGCCATATCTTTCTGCATCTTGAATGAGCTCTCTAGCCCATGCAGGTTTCCTGTTGTGAGATTTATTCTCACGAGGTTGATCTACAGGTGTTTGTGGATCTTCAACTTCACGATTTGCTTATGAAATTGATGCAGTCATGGTAGTGTCTTGAAATTTGTTTTCCTTTGGCTCTTCATGATCTTCAACAGGTGTCTTTCTTGATTTGATGAAGGCTGATTTTTCATCAAATGTTACATCCCTGCTCACATCAATCTTCTTGAATCCTAGAAAGTATCTTCTGTAAGCCTTCGAGCTTCCACTATACCCCACAAAGATACCCTTCTTTCCTGAAGGATCTAGCTTTGTCCTCTTTTCCTTTGGAACATGTGTGTATACTGGACAACCAAATATCCTAACATGGATGACCTCAGGTTTCTTACTAGTGAAGACTTCTTCTGGTCTCTTGTTTCCCAATATCTTATGGGGTGTTCTATTCTCCACATATACAGCTGCCCTAGCTGCTTCTTCCCATAGATGCATGGGAATATCTTGGTCATGCAACATTTCCTGTGCTGCTTCCATGATTGTTCTATTCTTACTTTCTATAACTCCATTCTGTTGTGGATTGTAGGGAGCAGTCAACTCCCTCTTAATCCATGAATCACTGCATATCTTCTTGAAGTCACCTGAAGTGAATTCTCCGCCATTATCTGATCTGAATGTCTTTATTTTCTTATCAGTTTGATTTTCTATCAAGGCTTTTAATTCCTTGAACTTATCAAACACTTCATCTTTGTTCTTCAAGAAATAAACCCAAGTCTTCCTGGAGAAGTCATCAATGAAAGAGACATAGTAAACATACCCACTCAGAGAACTGGATGACATTGGACCGCATACATCGGAGTGGATAATTTCCAAGATTCATTTTGATTTGCTTTCATTGCTTGAAAATTCCTTCTTTATGTTCTTTCCTTTTGCACAGCCTTTGCAAACACCTTCATGCTTGGTCTTGATTTCAGGAAGACCTTCTACAACTTTGCTTGCAATTGGTAGTGCTCTATAGTGCACATGAGAAAGCCTTCTATGCCAAAGTTCACTTTGCTCCATGGATTCATGTACCATGGCATGTTCAAGTTGTCCCTTCAATTTATATAATCCTCCCTCTTACTCTCCAATCACCACTGCATCATCTATAGTTTTATCTTTTGGCCAGATAAGTACTTGACTATCTATAAATGCAACCCTCATACCTTTTGCATCCAGTGCAGATATGGAGAGTAGATTCTTCTTGAGCCCAGGTGCATATAGAACTTCTTTCATCTTCAAAGACTTCCTAGAGTCTAGCTTGTAGGAGGCTTCACCACTTCCTTTGATAGGATATTGGTAGTCATCCCCAAGTTTCACCTTATGGGGTGACGCATGTTCAGATAGATTTACAAAAGATTCTTTAAACCCAGTCATGTGTTTGGAAGCCCCACTGTCAATAAGCCAATCATTACAACATTGAAAGATAGTACCTGTGAGAGCAGAGATTAGAACATACTCTTCTTTGCTTGATAAGTAATCATCATCACTTTCTGCTCTATCCTTCTTCTTGGGGAGGTTCATCATCCTCAGCAACATGAGCATGATATCTCTTCTTGTTTCCTTTCTTCTTCTTGTTGAAGTTGTTGTCCTTTTTGTTCTTGGAACAATCTACAACAAAGTGTCCTTTCTCATTACATGTGAGGCATCTCATGTATTTCCTATTCTTATGATGGGAGTGAGAGGATTTCTTGTAATGAGAGTGTTCCTTCTTAGGCTTGCTTCTTTTGGTGTGAACTACGAGAGCTTGATCTTCATTCCCCATCTTTTCTTCTCATGCCACAAGCCTTGTTTCTTCTCGAGAGCATTCCTCCCGCAGTCTGTTGAAGGAGATCAACTTCCTTCTTGCACAAATTCCTTGAATAAAGGAATCCTATGACCTAGGTAGGCCATTCAGGGTGGTCATGACAACTTCACCATTTTCCACCATTTCATCCACCACTTCAAGTTGTTCCTTGATCTAAGAGAACCTAGAAAAACAAGATTGAATGGTTTCTCCATTCTGAAGCTTTACCCCTTTCAATTGGTTCCGTAGGGTCATTTTCGATTTATGTTCTTCCCTTCAAATAGCTTGGTCAGGGAATCAAACATCCCTTTAGGTGTCTTTAGAGATGACACATGTGGGATGAGATGGTCCTTGATATAATCAGCAATGATCCTCTTTGCCTTGACCAAGTTCTTCTTGTGGAGGGCTTTAGCCTCTTCTTCCTCTAGGACAGGGACCTCTTCCCTTATGTAAGTATCCAATTCATTTTCTTCCAAGATTAACCCAATCCTATACTTCCATGCTCGGAAGTTATCAACCCCTTCAAGCTTATCTTCAAGCTTGGTGTGGTGAGACATTTTTAAAGAGTACTTCAAATGGAAATATAAAAGATATAGGTCTTACCACTTGATTTGTTGAAAACTAGATCTGGTCCTGTATTAGGGTTTGCCACAGAAACCTTAAAAATTCAAAATGTGAATTTCAAAATTCTGGAAGGATAGAAAGATGTGCCATGATGCGCTGATCAGCCTGGCATATTCAGAATTTGAAAACTTCAAAGATTCACCCTTCATAAATGCTTTTCAATCTCCCGGATTCACTAGGGAGGACCCTGAATTAGGGTTTGAGTTTCCCGGATATTTACCCATCCAAAAATCTCAATCCAAAGCTCTAAAATTCAATTGGTCCAAGGAGATTCCAGCTATGTCTTCCGATTTCAGAAATTCCTATTTTTGTGGAAACCCTAAATTGTAGGGCCAAACCTGAAAGTGCTCATAATTTAATTTTGATTGGACAGATAGATTCTCCTTGAGGAGTAGAGTCAATCTACCTTACTTCTTTTCCAAAATATGTGCAGAGAAACCCAATAAACAAGAAACCCTAGTTTCTGCCACTGCACAATGTCTTCTTCTTAGGGAAGCTCTGATACCATGTTAATTTTTTAGCATTAATTCAATATACTCTAGGATCTTTACTGAGAGAATAACATGTACATCATATCAAGTATAACAATGCATATCAATCACATCAGGAAATCACATGAGACAATAGACACACAGAGTTTCACTGGGGAAAACCATAAAGGTGAAAAACCCCACAACCTCCTCAGAGATAGAAAGAGCAATGATACAACCAAAGTCCAACCAAAGTACAAGAGATAGTCTTCTACTAGCAGTTCCTCCTCCTCCTCCTCAACTAGTGCGCCACTTTTCGAGTGATGTACAAGTGAATAATGAGATGAACAAATAGCGAGATCCCACTCTCTATTTATACTTGTTCTGAGCAGCCTAATAAACCTATGGGGCCGACTTGTCTAACTCGGCCTAATAACCCCAGGTTAACTTAATCACGGTTGACTCCACACATGGTGGTCTAATAACCCATCGGCATGTTACGACACTTGCGACACTTGCCAATACAAATGACGACACTTCCTTATAGAGGAATAACACATCTCTATAGGAGTACAATATACATAGATGAAATACATTCCAAAGTTACATATACATCAACAAAATGGAATCCCACTATGTCATAGATCTAGAAGCAACATTGGATGCAATACCTAGCACTAAGTTGGAAGTCAATTCTGATGCTATTTTGGATGCCAAAGTAGAAGCCAAACCAGAAGCTAAACTAATGGCCAACAAAGAAGCAAAATTAGATGCTTAATGGGAAGCTAAATGTGGTGTTCATGAGGAATCAAAACAAGAAGAAATTCAAGGAGCTAAACGGGAAGCAAAATGTGGCTCTAGTGTGGGAGTAAAAATGGACACTAAATTGGGCGCTAATCTGGTATCAAAACATGGTGCTAGTGTTGACATCAATAGAGATGCCAAAATAGGCATTAAAAAGGATGCAACACTTTTTAACAATAAAATTAACACCCTTAGTCAAGTGACGGAAGAAGCACATTTTTACCATGCACCTGCAGCAGAAGACATGACACAAGTTGATGCAGAGATGAATCCTCTCTAAGAAATGCATTAAAATGCATTAATTGTGCTTAAAATCATTCTAAATGGTGCAAAAAGCCTAAAAACTATGAAAAGTGGGTTTTCAAGTTAAAATAATCTAAAATGGATTATCCCACACTCAAAAGAGAAACCTAAGGCACATTTCCCAATGTTATATAAGAAAGGTCTTGGGGCATGGTAAAGACACACAAAGGAAGAGCAAAGGCATGCTAAAGAGATTCTGAAGGAGGAGAAGGAGCTCAAATTTTTCAAAAGCAAGGGTGAAGGAAAGAAAGCTCATGACAATGGAGAAGGGATTCACACTAAGATCATTGGTAAGCATGTACTTCTTCTTAGTTTTAATATGAATGGATTCAAGTTTCTACCGTCTAAGATTTTGAATTTGGCTTATCATGCATGAATTTAATTCTTAAATGAATCTAGATCTTAATGAGTTTTGATTTGTAATACCCCAATTTTGAACCCTTAGGCAATATTGGCTCTAATGTAAATATTGCAAATACGCGATGTATGTTTCCCTAGCGTGGAGCTCAAGGCCAAGGCCCCGCTAGTTTATGCTCGGATTTTATTTAAATTAGACACGCTTGATATTTTGTTACCCACGTGCTATTAAGCCATGGGATATTGTAAATTGATGTAAATATTTAACATTGAAATAAAATACCAAAAACTGGCTATGGAGGCAACGAATGAGAAGGGGCCACGTGTATCCACTAGGGAGTGGTGAGGGGGCTATGGGATTAAACCCTAGGCTGCCATTTGTCATTATGAGAACCCATTGACTTCCCTAGGTGACATTAATGCCTGCTGTAAGAAGGTGGTTGAGATTTCAGCCCATGGCTTCAATGGAGCATGGGCAGCCCTGAAATTCGTATGGGTGGGCATGGGCTCTGATTGCTTGGGCAAGAAGTCACTCAACCTCATGGGAGGTTGCTTCATTCTCACCCCACTCCATTGGGAAACTATCTAGCATCATTCCCATCCAAAAAACGTGTGCCAGCAGTGAGGAAAAACCAGAAATCGCGACCTTGAGAGAACCCAGTTTTTGAAAGACCAAAAACGTCCAGATTTGGCATGGGACAGGGAAATCCAATGGGGGATCCAATAGCATGAACCTTGGGGCAAATTTGGGAGCATTAGCTACCCCGAAATCAATGGGAAAACCCAGTTTTTGCAGCTCAGAAAACGAGTGACGGATTTGAGCATTTGGTGAGCAGAATGGTGAGAAATCAAGTTGGGGTTGACTATGCAGAGGTTGGGTGTGCTTGATAAACCCAGTGAAGGCTAGGATCTCAAAGATCAGCAGCTGGACCTTTCTATGCCCATCCTGAAGAGCACTAGAGGGAAGAGTTTCCTGAGGGACTGTGAACAGAGAAGGGGATCTTCCTTGTGTTGGATGTGGTAGGTAATGTGGGTGCCTAACTGTTGAGTTCACTTGAGATGCCTGTAGCTCTGTGGTTGAGCTCACTGGCTTAGCACTACCCTCCTCTATCTGCTTGGATGCTTGACTGAAGCCATGACTATGAGGGAACCCAGCTAGTCCTCCTTAGTGGATACACGGCCCAGCTCGGGGGTGACCTCTCAGCTGAAAGAACACAAGCTGGATAGAGATCTACGGTTGGGAGGAACGTTGCCTTCACGTAGCCAGTTGTTGGACGTCAAATTCTCAAGATAAGTGTTCTGTGGATTCTAACTTGTTCCATTTTGTGTTCTGCAATATGTTAAATTGCCCATGTGTAATGAAATGAATTAATATAGAATCCATGCATGGCATATGAATGCGCTTGGGTCTCTGTAGGTGGAATCATTCTCTGCTGTGATTGATATGATTGCAATTACTGTCTGTTTGAGTGCTTGTTAGCATGTTCATTCCGCTGTGTTTTATATGGAAACGAATTTGCATATAGAAGTTTTAAAATGTTAAGAATTTATGTGCAAAAATTATTGGGGCTAAGTCTCCGATAAGCCCGTGTGTTGTTAACGTTTTCCTTCCTTGCATCCAATGATGGAAGGGGCCGTTACATGATTAATGAATATAGATCTTCGTAAACTTGTGATAATATTTTCATGTTGCTGACATAGGAACTCACCATTTCTTAGTAAGATAGATTTATATGTTGCAGATCTAACTCCCTACATGCAAACAACTTAATCTATTATCAGATTGGCGACCATATGGCTTGAAATCTCTTGAAATTTCCTCATATTTCATGATTTTTCTTCATTTGGGGTGCTCTCCATCCTTTAGATATACTCACTTGGAGATTAAAGATCAGTTCAAGATCCATAGATCCAGCAAGATGACTTCCAAACCGGCCTCCTCCCACCTTTCATGCAGCAAATGCTTCAAAATCTCATTCTAGATCTCATTTTTCTGCGTGCATTCTAGAACTCGTTTTTGGGGATTTTTGCAGCCTTTAGTGATTGGTTTCATTTCCTTTGGAGTCATGTTGTTGTATGCTTTGGTTTAAGATCTGATTAAATTGAATTTCCATCCTCCTTTGATCAAATCAAATCCCTCCTTTGCTCATATATTTGCTGAAAATTTCAATTATGTTTTGCTTCATAAAGGTGCACATGCTGAAATGTATGATGAGATATCTTGAAGTTTGAACCTGTTGGAAGGCTTGATATGTATGTTTGAAGACCTATTTAGAAGATTATTTTGATTCTTATGATCAGCGTCTCACTCATGTTAAATCCACCATTTCCTCATGTTTCTTGGCTTTAAAGATTTACATCTTATGTTTCCAATTTGCAGCTCATCCAACTAGTTTGTAAGAGACTTGTTTTAGATCTGTTTTGAAGGCTTAGAAAGTGCATTTGCAGACCTGTTTCGGAAGCTCCTTTTGCTTCTGATGACCATTCTATCATTCATTTGATAATTGTTCATATTCTTTGCATTTTTGGGGCCTAGATCTTTACCTTTGGACTCATCTTCCAATAACTTTCAAATCTGCCCCAAATCTGAATTTCTATGCCAAATTGTGATGGATCTATTACATCTTTGCATGTGTTCTTTAGATTAAGATATTTTTGCTGATCATACTTATTTTATTACTCCCTTTTGAGAACCTTTGAAAATTTTTTGCATCATTTGGATCAAAGATATCTCCCATTGGAATGACCTTCCAAAAATTTTAAGAATTGCTCCAAATTTGCTTTCTCTTTTCAATTTTTTCTTCAAGTTGTGATAGATCTTCTAGCTTGAGAGCATATTAGCTCATAGATCCCTGATTTGACATATCCATGAATGATCTTTAAACTTAATTTGAATCTCATTTACATCTTTGGAAAGTTTACACACCTTCCAAACACATTAATTCAAGCTTCTAATCTTACACTAGTTGGTTGAGACCTCTTTAAGTTTTGGATCTGTTTGGAGACCTGTTTTGGATGACATTTAAACACTTGTTTAGAGCATTATATGCAGCTTGATATTAGAATTATACTCCTCTTGAAAAGTTTGGAAAGTTTCATAACATTTGGATCAAGACATTTACACTTGGAATTCACTTCCAAATACCTTTAAATATGCTCCAAATTGTAATTAATTTTCAATCTTTTTCAATTGGTAGTAGATCTATTTTGCTTATAACCTTATGAGATGATAGATCCATGTTTTAACATGCTTAAGGACTTATATTAACCTGCATTTATGTCTCTTTACATGGCTGTAAGTCTCCTAAAGCACACTTAAGAAATTGTTCACCAAAACACTTTAAGCACATTCAATTTTTCAAACCTTTAGAATATGTTGATTGGAAACATTAATCAAACATAAACCATACACATTTGGAAACATCATACACACTTGAAAGATCATTTCACACATATTTGCATTTGAAGAACACCTTGAACATCAAATGATTGAGATAATTTGAAAGTACTTTATTCCCAAAAAACAGAATCAAACTTTAATTAGTTGCATTTTGTTTTAGAGTTAGAATATTTTGATGATTTTCATGCACAATTAGAGAGAGTTGCACCTTTAGAGTTCAATTTTCTTGAGATATATTGTGTATGAGGCACCGTATCCTCTTCACTCGCATCTTATGATGACCTTGTGAATAAGAAAGTGTATCTCATGTGTAATAGTTTAGGAGTTCACTTTTCAAAGCATCTTATATCGAGACACCGTATCCTCTTCACTCACATCTTATGATGATCTTGTGAATGAGAAAGTGGATCTCACTTGTAATAGAGTAGATTTAATTTTTGCATACAATTCTTTGAGCCACCATATCCTCTTCACTTGGGCCTTATGAGAATCTTGTGAACGGGAAAGTGGATCTCACGTGTAACAGTTTAGGATTTAATTCAAAAGCATTCCAAAGGGCTCTGCATATTCTCTTCACTTAGGCCTTATGGCGATTTTGTGATGAAAAAAAGAGATCCCCTGTGTAATAGAATTAGATTCATGTTTACTTGAGATATATGTTTGGGTTACATTGGTCTTTACACATCAATTGTTATCCATATTTCAGAAAAACTGTGCATAAATATACGAAATCTACTAGAAATTTTGCATGACTGAAAGAAACTCATGAACCTCTCACTTTTCCTTAATTTAGAACATTCATTGAATTGAAAGGTAGAGTAGTGAGCATTTTGCATTGTTTGGTTCAATTTTTGTTTTTGAGTCAAAACACCATCAGTTTCATTTCCACTCCTGAAACTAAGCAGACTACACTTAAAATTGGTGCTTAATCTAAAATTGACAAACTTTTGATTTTCATATCACCAACAAGATTAGGTTAGTGGCATGGATTAGGTTTGGAGAGTTAACACTCTTGGGCTACAAAACTTTGAAACTAGCATTGATTAAAGAGAGTAAATCTATGAGTCGCAAAAACCGCTTGTTGGGAAAGCGCTTCTGAAACATGTGTCAAGCACGAGGTCAATCTGGATAAGTAAGGGTGGTTCCCCCTTCTTGCTTATTTAGTGGTACATGAGCTTATCAAAGGGATTCTATGTTCAGTGACAAGTCCTTGGGGTGACATCACAGTTTCTAGAGTTTCTGGTAATGAGAGTTGTCCTCGACTTACAACTGTCTGCCCGACCGCCGATTGTGAAGTGGTAACTTTAGTGGATATTCTTAGGATATCACATAGGATTTTGTGAGTGGGACACACTTGCAGTACCTGAGACATACTTTGGAACTTTTACTCCTTGGGAGGGTGAGTGGTTAAGAACCAACACTTGTACCCCTGGCGATTAAATTTTTTTGTAACTGTTTCTTACACTTCGCTCCTAGCAATTGTATGAGGACATGAAATCCCTCAGCAGCTACTAGTTTCGGAAGGCCCTACAATCCAGCTTTTCACTGAGCTTCGGTTCTTTGGAAAAGCAAGTTTGCTTGCTTGAAATATCTAGGGAATTTTTACTGTGTGGACACTTTTTATTATTTTGGGTCTAGAAAGCCATACGATTGTTTGATTCTGTTTGCAAAAATATTTTCAAATACATCCTTTTATCAAAATTCTTCAAAGTGGCTACTCTCCCGACCCGCCAGTCATGGCATCAACGAGGTGAGTCACCATAAATTGAAGGCCCCGCTACATTGCGGAGATGACTACAAAATACAAGACACTTTGACTTTCAAACCAACACACTTCTAACTTCAATAATCAACAATAGAGCAGAGACACATCAAACAAATACTACAACATCAAATACCAAGGAAAACATAGAAAGTGTTGATCCTCTTGCTCCAATTTCAATTGAAACATTAGAAGAAAACACTGCAAATCCCATAAATCCACCTCTGACAAATCTTTCAGACCTAGTGGTACTCCACATCAATGAACCTTTGAACACCATTAATCCTCTTGTGGCACACTTGGCACACATGCTAAATTCAACATCTAATCCCATGGCTTCATCAGGAGCACAAGGGACCACATCAGCACCATCTCAAACAAGTGTTGGAGGTAGCAATACTCCCAACATCCCTATGACTTCATTAGGAGCACAAGGGACCACATCATCATAGCCTCAAATGGTTGCTAGAGGTAGTAATACTTCCAACTTGACCTCTACCACAACTCCACCAGTTAGTTTACCTGCTTCTACCATAAGTTCAACTAGCACTTCAGTGCACGTTGGTACAGTTTCGGGTTCCGATCCCTGAAGTATGTC
Source organism: Larix kaempferi (assembly GCA_027924585.1). NCBI lineage: Eukaryota > Viridiplantae > Streptophyta > Pinopsida > Pinales > Pinaceae > Larix > Larix kaempferi. Next base: position 4,390,069 of record BSBM01000110.1, read on the forward strand.
CACTTTTCTTGCAGGAATCCCTACTAGAGGGTCGGCCTTACCAAACTTGCGTTTCCCATATGGTTTGGCTACTCAAGGTCAAAACAATTCAGGAGTAAACCAAAATCCTATTGGCATACCAAACATTTTTCCAAATCCTAACCCTAGGGGGAATCCTTCACCTTGGAATATCAACATCCCTAGTGGACTTAATGGACCATGGAACACTATTGCTAATTGGGGTAATACTCCACAAGTTAGTGGAAGTTTCTCGAGAAACCTTTATCCAAAATTTCCTAGCACAAATCCTGGCCACAATCCCATACCCCCAACATGTAGCACACCAGGAGGCAACCCATCCACCAACTTCATTCCACCATGGAGTGGGAAGCTTCCAGGAAGTACCCAATCTTCTTGGGAACCACCCCCACAAGGGGGAAATCAACCTTGGAATGCTTATCCAAACCAAGGAAACACTCAAGGGAGTGGTAATGTTCCACCAAGTAACCAATATCAATGGAACATACCCCCACAAGCGGGAAATCCACCCATGAATCCCAACTAGCAATGGAGTGGTAATGTTCCAACAAGTCACCAATCTCAATGGAACATACCCCCACAAGGGGACAATCCACCCATTAATCCTATGCCACAGTGGAGTGGCAATGTTCCACCAAGCAACCAGCCTCAATGGAACATACCTCCGCAGGGGGGTAATCCATACATGCATCCTATCCCACAATGGAATGGACAATATTCAAGAAATAATCCACCTTTTTGGATGCAATCTACGTAAGGAGGTAACCCCACTTGTAATGCTTTTCAAGCCCAAGGACCACAACAGTTGAGCCATCAAGCTTCACCTGGATATCAAGCATATGCTCCGGCATCATCCAAGTCACCATTTCTAGCTACATTGAATCTATCGTATTTATCCCGGCTGACCAATGACCCTATTCTACATTTGAATGGGTAGCCCACCATACCAACCAAACTACCCTCAGACATACCCAAGTTTGACGGAAAACCATGGGAAGATCCATCAAATAATGTGATGACATTCCATTTGTGGTGTTCATCCAATTCCCTAGTTGATGATAGTATTAGGTTGAGGTTGTTTCAGCGGACCCTAATGGGAAATGTTGCAAAATGGTACATTGAGTTGCCCCACATTACATTCACAGAATTTTCATCTTTAGCTATGGTGTTTTTGACACATTTTCAATTACATGTCCGCTATGAGACAGGAACCAAACTTTTAACTTCACTTAGGCAATCCACTGTTACTCACATCTCGGATCATATCCACGAGTGGAGGAGATGTCGAAGGATTATCAAAGCTGAAATCCCTGATCAATTCTTAGCATATTGGTTCATTAAATCACTATTGCCTACTCTTGCCAAATATGTATCCATGTCAAGAGCCATGACTAAAGAACAACTCATTCAAAGTGCTCACCATATGGATTTAGTATATTCTCAATTGGGCACGCTTTATGACTTAATACCCAATGCTGTAAGACCTGTGTCTGATCTAGCAAGGCCGGCAAAAGGACCTCATATAGATGGTGTGATTGGATCCATGAACCAACTTGAACAGATTACCCACCAATTGGGACAAATGTCAGTTCAAAACCTGCAACCCACAATTGGCTAGGCAAATCAACAATCTGCAACTCCTGCCCAAACTTCCAAATTCCTTACAGTTCAAACTGCGGACCCAAAAGGAAAAAAGAAGAAGCAAAAGAAAAAACCTAATGGAAACCCTGGGACAAGAGAGGCACCTAAGGTTAATAACCCTGCAGGATGCAATCAAGAAAATAGGAAAAACAAGTATCCTTGCCAAATTTGCAAAGAGGATCATCCTACTCATCTTTGTCCTCATATGGATGATATTCATCGCATGTTAGCACAATGAGAAGGGAAACAACCACAACCTACTGTCCTAACTCAACCCTTCCCCCAGCAACAACAAATGGTTGTTGCGACGTCGATACCTCCACCAGGAGGGAACCAGGCAAACCCTCCACAAGGGGGCAATCCACCCAATGCTAATATCTTCACTATTGGTGAACATGACATTCATATCCAAACAAGGGCTCATTCTTACAATATACCTTCAAAATATGCTGAAACAACTGGATCTCAACCTAGTGGTTTTCTAAATATTGAAAAACCAACCATAGACATGGTGCCTCAACCTCCAAAAGGGGTCGTCCACAAAACAACACACAACCCTAATGCGCGAGCTGCTCAAAACTATAATGTGGATGAAGATTTAGCTCAAGCTCCCTGTGCAATGTCTGCCTTGGAGGTGTTGCAAAGTTGTCCCACTCAAAGGAAAGCACTATTGTTTGCTATCGGTGTTATTGATCCATCAGACAGTAATTTGATCACATTTGACTTAGAACAACCCACATGTAGGCTTCCCTCACAAATTGCTTTCCAAATTAAGGTAACTTCACATGGTAAGAACATTTTTCGAACCATTTTGGATGAAGGAGCCTCCACTTGTGTCATGTCACTAGCTTGTTGGAAAGCTTTGGGATCACCCACCTTAGTACCATCCCACACAATTCTCAAGGTATTTGATGGACATTCGTTCCCACCTCATGGACTTATCTTGGCTTGCCCAGTTGAACTAGGGGGGAAAATAGTTCAAGTAGATCTTGAGGTAGTGGATGCACCCATAGACTACAATTTTCTATTGGGACGCAATTGGATTCATAAGATGACGGTTGTAGTATCTTCCGTATCCTAAGTCATTCCCCCACCAAGGAAATATTGTAACAATTGATCAACTAGATTACTGCATACCTGAAACTGGTATCCACTCGAATGTACCCTTTGTAGGGGATTCAGCGACTGTGCTTTATGAGATTGGGGTAGGAATGTTCAAAGACTCATCCCTTTTGGGACCTTTTCCACTTCCACCACCAATATTGACCTTTAACAATGCTCTGATTTCACCATTACATCGGAAGTATACTTTCCATTAAGAGTTTTCTCTAATTCCATTTCGGAGGTTGGTTTTAGCTCATCGGTTGGAACCTCCCAAGAAAACACCTTAGATGAAAAGAATTATGGAAAGACACATACTTCTGCACACCATGAGGAAACGGAGAGTAGTGTTCCCTTTTCTGCCGTAGAGCTCGCTTCAAATGGCTTGGGTAGAACTGGATCAAAACCCTCCCAAGATGGAGGAATATGATCCCTATATTTCACCTATTTGGGCCTTGAACTCTCAAAGTAACCATGATATCCTAGATCAAACTTTCTCTTCGGGTGAAGCTATCTTAGAGGTTATGAACATCTCAGAACAACCCTGGGAGGATATGCATCACAAATCCTCATTTCTTCCTAAGATCGAGTCATTAGAAGTTAAACCTGAAAAGTTTTACTTTGATGATGACAATAGTAAGTACCAATTCCCTATCCGAATCTATGATGTGAATTCAGAAGGCAATTTGGCGAACATTTTGAAAACCATCCAAATTGATATATCTATCGAACCTGGCACCGTTGAGTACATCAACATAGGTGCGGATTGTTCTCCTGAGGAAATAAAATTTTACACTACTTTATTTAAAACATTTCGTGATGTATTTGCATGGTCTTATGAAGAAATGCCAGGCATTGATCCCAGTATTGTAGAACATGATATCAAGACCTACCCTAATGCCAAACCTGTGCGGCAAAAACTACGTCCGATGAACCCTAAAAAGTCTGCTTCCATTAAAGTCGAGGTCAAAAAGCTTTTAAAAGATGGATTCATCTATCCTATTCCTTTGACTAATTGGGTATCCAATCCTATTCCCGTTAACAAAAAACAAGGAACTATCCGGGTTTGTACCGATTTTTGAGATCTAAACTTAGCTTGTCCCAAGGATAACTATCCCACACCCTTCATTGATCAAATCATCGATGAATGCGCCGGGAATGATATCTTTTCATTCATGGATGGATTCTCCGGTTATAACCAAATCCAGATAAAAAAGGAAAACCAACATAAAACAACTTTTATATGCCCTTGGGGAACTTTTGCATATCGAAAAATGCCATTTGGCCTCAAAAATGTTGGAGCTACTTTTCAAAGAGCTATTTCATATGCATTTCACGATATTAAGGATATCGTCGAGGTTTACGTTGATGCTTTAGCAGCTAAATCTAAAAAGAGAGATGAAAATGGTGCACATTCACATGCCATCTTTGAGCATTACCGCAAGTACAACATTAGGTTAAATCCACATAAATGCATGTTTTGTGTGGACTATGGGAGGTTACTTGGGTTCGTAGTCTCCCGAAAAGGGATCATGGTTGATCCCATCAAGGTTGAGGAAATACTTCAGTCGCCTTCCCAAAAAACAATCACTCAACTTCAAAGCCTTCAAAGGAAAGCCAACTACTTGAGAAGATTTGTCAAGAATTTTGCTGAAAAATCTAAAGGTTTCATGCATCTCTTAAAACAAGATGCAACATTCATATGGGATGACCAAGCTCAACGTTCATTTGATGAAATAAAGAAAGCTTTGGTCTCTGCCCCGGTGCTTAGTCTGTCGGAATATAATAGAGACTTTCTGTTATATTTGGCTGCCTCTCCTACCACAATTGGAATGGTCTTAGCACAAGAAGATGAATCCTCTCAAGAACATGTTATTTACTATCTTAGTAAGCGCCTTGCAGGTCCCGAATCGAGATATTCCCAGGTCGAGAAGTTGGACTTGGAAGCGGTCCATGCTGTCCAACAACTTAGACATTACATACTTCCAAGGAAAAAAACCATAGTGGCTAAAATGAACCCCATGAGACACATTTTGTCCTTCCATGTCATTGGTGGAAAATACTCAAAGTGGATAGTAATTTTACAAGAATTTGACCTCGAATTCAAAAACACTAAAGCCAAGAAGTTGTTGGCATTTTTTGCATTAATGTCTGAGTTACCCATAGAGAAGGAGGGTACTATATCTGTTGAAACTTAGGCAGATGAACATGTATTCCTCATTGCACCTTCTGATCCTTGGTACGCACGTAATAAGTCCTGAGAATTCCACAGTATGGCCAATGATGATTAAGACCTGTAGGTGGTGGGCCTACATCTAGTATAAAAAAGGACTAGCTATGTAGAACTTCCTATGACGAGTAGATTCAGAGATTGATTGAGATAGCAACAGTGACGATGATTCGTTGATGATGATCTAGAGAAGAAGACTTGTGCTAGAATATCTGTGTCGAGAGATACCTTCCTAGTTAAGAGGGAATGTTGATGTATATGTAACTTCAGAATGTATTTTACGCATGTATATTGTATTCCTATAGAGATATTATTATTCCTCTATACAGAAGTGTCATCATTTATATTGTAAGTGTCGTAACTTATACTTGATGGGTTATTAGACCACCTTGATGGGGTTGGCCCTGTATAAGTCATGTGGGTAAAAGGGTTATTAGACCACAAAGTGTGGGGTCAGCCCGGTTTAATGTAACCATGGGTTATTAGATTGAGTTAGACAAGTCGGCCCTGTTAGTTTATTGGGCAGGACAGGACAAGTATAAATAGAGATCGGGAGATCTCTATTTGATCATCTCATTACTCACTCTTCCATCACTTAGAAAGTTGCGCACATGTGAGGAGGAGGATCAGTTGCTAGGAGAAGACTATCTCTTTTACTTTGGTTGTATCATTGCTCTTTCTATATCTGAGGAAGTTGCGGGGTTTTTCACCTTCTTGGTTTTATCTGGTGAAACTTTGTGTCTCTTGTGTGCTTGCATTATTATGTCCATGATTGATATGTTGTAGATATGTTGTACATGTTATTCTCTTAGTTAAGATATTAGATCAAATTGAAAATTCTGAAAAACTAACATGGTATTAGAGCTAGCTTGAAAGAACGCATGGTATGGCATTTATGACACTTGTTGCACTTGCGAAGCTAGGGCTTGATATAACAAAAACTAGTCATCGTAGAAATTTCGCTCTAAATCCATTTCCGCAAGGTTTCAGGATCTGAAACTCTTACAGGTCGAAGATAAGAACCCCATGTACATTTTGTCTGAAGCACAACTTCTAATTTGTTGTATTTTATGTTTTATGATCTGTACAATTTAGGGTTTCTGCCTCTTCTAGATCTCGGTCATAAACAGGTGACCTAGGAAACAAGGTCATAGCTTGGGCTAGGAAGCTCCAAATGAAATTTTGTAAAACGTGACAGGTAGAGAACAGACTGTACTTTCATAGGCCGAAAGTGAACCAGGGACACGTGGCACACCGTACAAGTTTGCTCTCCTGTTTTATCACATAAACAGGTCATGTTATGACACTTGGCATAACTCTCTCTCATAGAATCCAATTGAGGTCAGACCTATGGCGTTGGAAAGATGGCAGGTCGGGATACCGTAGGCAGAAGTTTCAAACCTTGTGGATTCACAATTTCGGAGTTACACCAGAAACAATCAAGTGGATATTTCTGTCAAAACGGAATTGGATTTTGAGCACCTTCATTCATGGCTCCGGGAATTAGGGTTTAAGAGAAAGTTGGTATTTTTGTAATCAGAGACCACGGCTCAATGCTACTCATAAGAATCGAAATTTAGAGACCAAGATCAAATTTTTCTGGTTGGGTAGAAGGCCATGCTTGATCAAACCCTAGTTCGGGACTTTGATCGAAAAAGTGAAAAATTGGGGCTTCTACAAAATGAGAATTTTTTAAATCTGTGACCATAGCTGAAATCTCCTCGGAAAAATCGAAGTTTAGAGCATTGGATCAAACTATTTGGTTGGGTGAAGCCTTGGGAAACTCAAACCCTAATTCAAGGTCCTCCCTAGTGAATCCAGAAATCTAAAAGGCAATTTTGAGGGGTGAAACTTTGCAGTTTTCAAATTTTGAGTATACTAGCTTGACCAGGTCAGAAAGGCGCATCCTTCTATCATTTCAGAAGTTTGAAATTCAAAGTTTGAATTTTTAGGGTTTCTCTAACAAACCCTAATCCAACTCCAGATCCAGTTTCTACAAATCAAAGTGGATTGGGTTAATCCTAGAAGAGAATGGATTAGTGACCTGCATAAGTGAAGAAGTTCCTGTTTCAGAGGGAGTTGAGGGTAAGGCCTTACATAAGAAGATTGCAAGCAATCTTGACAGGTATGACTTATCCAGGTATGTTTCGAGATCTGTTCATAATTAAGCTTATGGTATGTTTGTCTTCATTAAGGTTAGTACAATCTTGATTAACTTTAGACTTGTTGTATCACCTTAATAAAAATATGAATGCATGATAGAAGATATTCATTGATTAGGGTTTTGACACTTATGATTATACTAATGCATTGTGGTGTTATATGAGGTTGGTGTTGTCCGCTAACATGAAAGGTACATTAAGAAAGACAAATCATGTTCTAGTTAAAGAACATATGACCATGGTGACATGAAGACAAAGATTCATCCATTGTCATGGATCACATAGAAGATTTACTTACGAGGTATGTATAACTTGGTTCTATAATGATTAACCTATGAGTTATGCAGGTTACTAGCACAAGTCATTTAAGAGAACAAGAAGACATCATGTGGGTATGTTAGACATAACCAACTAACATATTAATCTAGGTATGTTTTTCCTATATCAAGTTAGAATCCTACCTTGTGTTAGCATCTTATACTATTGTATTGTTGATAATGATTATTCTTGAAGTTAGTAATCCGCACGGGTTTAGGCATATTATGCTTCTTACTTTGATTGATGATATGACTAAATAGAAAATTCCTTTCGTCAAATAAGAATATGCATGAGTAAAAGAAGTATTCCCTGAAACCTTGAATCCTAATGTTTATAATCTGTGTTTGAAATGATCATGACTATACATGTTTAAGATTATTGTGTTTTGATTATACAAATGAATGTATGATTATGTATGAGATATCGAGGGTAACACAATGATGATACTAGTAAACATGCATAGTGATCAAGGATGGATATAAGTTCAAGGACAGGTAATCCAGGAAGCAAAGATCAAGAGAGAGCACACTCCAGTAGTTTCTGCAAGGATGCAGACATTCAGAGGGATTTGACCACTTCTCACAATCCACATCAGAATGGAGTTGCAGAAAGGAAGCAAAGGCTGAGAGGGAGTCCACCCTACAACAAAACAAAGATAAGTATTTGAATTGTCATTTCTTACATATTTGATTGTTTAAATAATATTGTTCATGATGTATATGCTTATGTTCCTAGACTTAGGGTGTGTATTATGCATATTGGAATAATTGCATTAATGAACAACATACTACTAATATGCATGTAATGGATAAGTGGCCTATGGCACTGTACAACATTCCATTGCTACTTATCTAGAATGAAACCTCTTTGCTCACATGTTGAGAGTAGTGCAAAACTCTTAACAATGTTCTGGTAGAGATTAGAAGGCATCTAGAAAGTTACAGGATATGGATGAATGTTGTATTGAAGCATTGGCTAAAATAATTGCATGACTATATGACATATTTATTTATGTGTAAGAATTTGTTCTAAAAACTATGAGAAGTTTCTAATCATGCAATTTAACTTGTTTTGTAGGAAAGATCATATACAAGCACCTACAAAAGAAGGACTACAACATTTTTTTTAGCAACAAACTTATCTATTGAAGATATTGAATATATTGAAGTTCCCAGGATTTGGGAAGAATGCCATGATCAAGGATTACCAGTCGATCATGAAGAATGATGTTTCGGATGCAGTCCCAAGACCTGAAGGGAAGTCTGTTGTGACTTCCAAATGGATCTACAAGATCAAACATGATGCAGATGATAGCATGGAGAAATACAAAGTGAGGTTTGTAGCTCGCGGCTTCTCCCAGAAAGAGGGATTGAGTATGAAGAGACTTCTACACCTATAGCCAGGCACACTTCCATCAGATCATTACTTGCTCTGGCTGTAGTGATGAAATGGAAGATACACCAGATGGATTTCAAGACAGCTTTCTTGAATGGTGTAGTCGAAGAGGAAGTGTATGTGGAGTAGCCACTTGGGTTTGAGACACATGACCGAGAGTCACATGTGTGCAAACTGAAGAAATACCTGTATGGTTTGAAACAGGAAGCCAGGACCTAGTGTGGAAGGATAGATGGCTTTCTATTCAGTTTGGGATTTACCAAGAGTAAAGCAGATTCCAATCTTTACTACAAGGTTGAGGAACGAAATCCAGTGATACTACTTTTGTATGTGGATGACTTGGTTGTTACAGGAGAGGATAGATTGATTGCCGAAATGTAGCGAAAGCTTGCTGCCGAGTTCGAGATGAAGAACTTGGAGGTGCTGCACTACTTTCTAGGCATGGAGGTGTGGCAGAGTGCAGATGGAATATTCCTTGGACAAGGGAAGTATGCAGTAGAGATCTTGAGGAGGTTAGGGATGATGGACTGCAAGGACATGGCCACATCTATGGCATCGAACCTGAAGCTTATGTGTGAGCAGGTTGGTGTCACTATGTATCGTCAAATGATTGGGTCCTTGATGTACTTGACAAACACGGTACCAGATATTTGCTTTGCGGTGAACAGATTCAGCCAGTTCCTGACGGATCACAGAGGTGTTCACCTGATTGTTGTAAAGCATATTCTGAGGTACCTGAAGGGTACAATTGACTATGGGCTCAAGTATGTGCCAATCAAAAGTTTAACCTCCAGGGTTATGTTGATTCGGACTAGGAAGGAAGTGTTGCAGATAGGAAGAGCACATCTGGGTGTTGTTTCAGTATGGGATCAGGTGTTATCTCTTGGTTTAGTAGGAAGCAATCCTGTGTAGCATTGAGTACAACCGAGGCAGAGTATGTTGCAGCATGTTCGGCTAGTTGTGAGGCAGTATGGATCCGGAAGCTACTGTCTGAGTTATTTGATCTCCCGATGGAGGCTACTAGTATCTTTTGTGACAACCAGAGTTATGTGAAGATGTGTGAGAACCCGGTGTTCCACGACAGGTCGAAGCACATTGAGATAAAATATCACTATATCAGGGATATGGTGCACAGAGAAGTAGTGAAGCTCCTGTATGTTGTGACAGATTAGCAAGTTGCGGATGTGCTGATGAAACCACTACCCAGAGTGAAGTTCGAGTACTTCAGAGAGAGGCTTGGTGTTCGTTAGATTGTCGACACTTCGAGGCACAAGTGTAGATAGGGTTTTCACCCTAGCTTGTGCAAATGGGCACCTACTAAGGAGAAGGGATTCCTTAGTAGCAGTTCAATAAAACAGTAAAATATGACAGTAAATAAAAATAGTAAACTATTCTAGCATGTGCATAAAAAGACAACGAAAAAGATAATGAAATTTTGTTTTGTATTAATTTTACCTCAGATGTTGAGGTTGGTGGAGCCTTTGCAGTAGTCTAGGGGCTGCTCCAATGCTCCAGTGTTGTTCCTTCTCCTTCCCCCAAGGTGTTTTGGATATGGGCCAAAGGGGTTCTCAAGTGGGAAATTAGCTCCAAGTGGACAGCTAAGGTTTCAAGAGAATTTTTGGCAGCATAAGGATGGGAGAAACTATGGATATGAAATGGGGAGCCTCCATCACCTATTTATAGGTTTTTTGGTGGTGGAGTGTTGACCCATGGTTTTTGGTACCATATGGTTTAGGTCAACTGTATAGGGTTTTTGCTTCCTTTTTCCCTCTTTTTCCTCTTTTTTGTATTTTTTATTCCCTTTATTTGATTTTTGGAAATTTAGGGCCTTTTTAGAGGGTTTTTGCTATTTTTGGAGGAATTTAAATTATTTTGGGGAAAAAAGGGTTTTTTTTGGCCTTTTGGAGGCTTTTTAAGCTTTTGGAGGCAACTATGGTAGGAAATATGGACGAATGAGTCATGTAATGAGAGAGATAAGGTAGTGAGCACTTTTTGGGTGTTAACAGATTGCCCCCTCATGTGTGAGGGAAGGATCTCATTGTATGGACGATAGACATCATAGGTCTTTTATGGTTTTCCTGGGATGTGGATAGGAGAAGAAACGAACTAGAGCCCGGAACAACGGTCCCGAACAAACTACAAAAACTCAAAATACATGGCCTCAATAATGAATGAGGGATAATCTCAATATATGGACGAGGCGAGCATTCCCATGCTCGTATCAAGATCTATAACAATAACAACGAGGTCCAAAAAAATGGGGACCGGAAAGATACATGACCTCAAATAATGAATGAGGAAGAATCTCAATATATGGACGAGGCGGGGATACCCATGCTCGTATCAAGATATATATAAAAAATAACAATGAGGCCCAAAAATGGGGACCTGAAAGATACATGGAGAACCACTATGTACATCATAAGGGTCCAGAAGGGACACAAATCTGGGATATACTACCAGGCTGACCACGTCTGAGCTGAAGAACTCATACACTGGAATAACAAAAGTGTTGCTGAGTATGGTACCAGAGGAACTGATGAACTGGAAGATCATAATGACAGAGAGTCACACCCTCAATGGTATACTAGACTGGAGCTGAGCTGGGTACTCAAGGAATCATATAAGTGGATGGCTTCCGAATACAATCACCAACGCAACCCGGACATCAAGGGGAACATATAACTGGGTGTTCTGAAGTGACTCACCAATGTGCTAGAATCGGGGGAAATCTAGTGTCTTCGACCAATAACTGAAGGGATATATACCCTGCGTGATTCTCAATGATGCGATCAAGGTGTTGAAGTCGAGCATGTGAGAAACAACCACTCGGAGAGGCACTGATGACTCCTCTCAAAATGGTCCGTAGGCACTCACTACAGATGGTGATGAGTCCAAGGTGCAAGGACCTCTGGGTCTATCCTCTGGAATAGATGGGCTGTCGTCGACAGAGGGAGACCTGCAGCTACCAAGGCAATGATTTTTCCTTGATAGGAGCAAAAGGTGAAGAACCGAAGTGTGAGAGTACTGATGGTAGGACTGACATACTGTGGGGGTGGGGAATAACTAGGCAAATAGAGTGGGTGGACTCAAACTTCCTTTGTTCAGAGTATGATGGCGGGGGTGATCGGGCAGCATATGAAACTGACTGGTGGGAAGGGGATCATAGCTTTAATGGATCAGGGAGGGTTATTGGGATGAGTGATACTCTAGTTGGTGTAATATGGCAGGAGACTGCAGAATACTCTGAACAAAGGTGACCTTATTGGGGGTGCTGCCGAGAGGATTGATCATACTACCAAGGGGAACTGGTGGGGGTTTCTTCATGGGTTAAGGAGTTGGAAGAAGTGTGCTCAAAATGGTACTGTCATGTGGATTTATACGAGACGAGGACAGTTCATGCTCGTGATTGCTTTCAATTTTAAGGAGTCTGAAAGCGATAAGAAAACTCTAAAATAAAGGAATGGTACTGTCGTGTGGATTTGTACGAGCCCAGGATGGTGCATTCTCATGGTTGCTTTCAATTTTAGAGATTATGAAAGCAAAAAGAAGACTCCAGGGGGGTTCTTTTTTGTGTGTTAGTCTCCAGGGCCCGAAAAATCATAAAATGATGCAATGAAGAACTCTTATAGCTGGTGGGACTAGAGTATTCCCTTTTCGTAATTAGTCTACCAGGTCCAGAAAAGGGTTAAACTTATACCAGATAGACTCCCTTTCGGGTACTTTAACGAGCATGAAAGGAAGCAAGATTGCTCGACGATCTTTTCATTCTTTTAGGAGTCATAAAAGAGCTTAACAGAAACTCCCTAAGTGCCTTTTTCGTAAAGGACTTGTCTAGCCAGAAAAATGGATAAAATTATACCGAACAAAAGGAATGGCCAAGCAAGGAGAGAGTGTTCAATCAAGGGACATCGATGAGAACCAAGAATGAGGGTGGGGGGGAACACTGGTGGGCCTCCTTGTGGGATGATGAATGGTGGAAAAATAACGAAATAATAGCAGTATGAATGGAGTGAATGGCTCATGTAAAAATGTGTAATAATTTGATAGCGGCTAATGTAGCTCGCAAATCGAGGCAGCAAGGTGTCGGGACACAATGTTGATATTATCCCTCATGAGAATGAGAAATGATCTCAAGCATCATCACAAGCTCGAAAAACTGAATCTAGGGATGTAAGGAACATTGGAAGAGACGATGGACGAGGTGGCACGCAAACCGAGGTGACAAGGGGGCATTTTGGAAAAAATACCTAAAAAATATGAGGGTGAGAGTGAGAAATGATCTCAAGCATCATCACAGGCACGAAAATATGAATCCGACGATGCACATGGTGCGAAAAATGGAGGTCGTAAGGACTCTGGAATGGTCAAAGGAAATAACTAGGTTAAAAAATGGTTACAAATAAAGGTCAGCCCACCAAGCCAAGGATGCATTGGTGTGGAGAAATGATTACCCGCAGGGGAAGAATACTAGGTGTATCAAATCAAATCAAATATACAAGTGATATGTGACCTCAAAAATGGTTGAGATCATGCATGTGAAAGAGTGAGTAGGGTTAATGACCTGCCCCCATGCTATGTGCATGGGGTTGATGATTGTGGATCACATATGTGTTGGTTTGAACAAAGGGGTCATCAGCGATGCCTTTGTGGGAAACAATGAAACCTAACAACCGGCCTATCGGAACACAAAAGACACACTTGAGTGGGTTCAAGCGGATCTGATACTTGTGACAACATAGAAAAAATTGCCGGAGCTCGTTAAGGTGGTCTAATCGTTTCCTGGAATGTGTTGTGAGGTCGTCAAGATAGACTAGTAGAATATGGACCAAGTCATGGAAGGTGGCACTAGCATTTTTAAGGCCGAAAGGCATGATAGGATAGGAAAAGGTGCCCCATGGGGTAGTGAAGGTAGTCTTATTTTGATCTTCGTTGCGGATATGAATCTGGTTGTATCTAGAGAAACCGTCCATGAAGGAGAGGACCGTATGCCCTGCACACGCATCGATGAGTTGGTCAATAAATGGCGTGGGGAAGTTGTCTTTGGGACATGCTTGGTTTAAATCGCGGAAGTCAGTACATACTCTAATGGTGCCTTGTTTCTTATTGATAGGGATGGGCTTAGAAACGCAAGGGGTGTGTGCAATAGGATAAATGAATCCTGCTGTGCAAAGTTTCTCAATCTCTGCTTTAACGGTGGGGAGATTTGATGGATGAATGGGGCATTGTTTATGGCGAACAGGGGGTACATCTGGCCACGTGTCAATGTGATGTTCTATGATAGCGGGGTCAAGACCAGGAATTTTGGTATAGAACCAGGCAAAGACATCACGGAACTCTTGGAGAAGTTTTTTGTACTCTCTGATCTCGTACTCAGTGCAGGAGGCTGCCAAAGTAATGATTTCAGGGGCACTGCTGGGGGCAGAGATATCAATATGGATTGTGGGTGAGATATTGGCCATGTTACCTTCCTCGAAGGCATCGGGAGCAGGAATGGGCTCTTTAAACTAGTCAACTTTGGTGGGGAGGAAATCTTTGGACTCGATCGAAAATTGGGTGGCTGTGGTGGGGAAAGACTCCTCTGGGAGGAAATAGGAACAATGGTGGATATCCTCCCAGGGGTAATCAGGTGCAGTGAGAGCCTCAAGAATCTCTTCATCATTGTGGAAACTTTGGGTCATCAAATTGGTTGACGAGAGAGTGCTAGTAGAAGAGATCATATAAATGGTATTAATCTCTCCGGTTGACGGGGATGCTAGGGGGTGGATCTCTTCAATGGTTGGGGGAGTCGTCTCGGGGTCCAAGTTAATTATCTCATAGAGAGCTTCTCTGTAATCTGGGAGATCCAGATAGTGATGTGAATAATGGCCATAAATACTGCATATTGCACAAGGGTGGTTGGTACGCAATGATTTATCATGAGGCTTAGGGGTAGGGTCGAGTTGGACAACCGAGATGTTGGGATCATCGTCAATCATTTGCATCTGCTCTTGTAATGTGGGTGATTGTGGACATTGATGGGTAGCATGGCCTAACTCATCACACAAAGAGCATTTGGGAGGAGCGTGAAACACGAGGGAAATTTTAACTGGTTTGGGAGGGGGTAGAGCGGTGTATGGTTGTGGGCCTCTGCCCCTAGTGTGCTTGATAAGAGGGGAGGGACTGGTGGAGGAAGAAGGAGTAGTGACACCAAGAGGTGGTTGAATAGTAGTGGTGATGGGTTGCACCAGTTGTAAGATGACATTTTGTGTCGGGGGGGAAACGGGAGGCGTGATATACCACATAGGTAGTCCTAAAGTTAAACCAGGGAGGTTGAGAGTAGCCATAACCGGGACGCTTACTACTCCCGAAGGGTGGAATAGCAAGGGGATTGTATGGATGGGTGTAGCACCAACATGACTAGGTACCAATGGTGGTTGTGGTAGCAAGGGCGGTTGATGGTTGGGTGTTGGTGTATTGTAAGAAAGGGCACAGAAGTCAGATATGTCGGTCGCTGGTGACAGGGGTGGAATGGACTGGAATGTTGAGGTCATCGGTGTATCTGAGTAAACTCCGGGTCCCACTAGGGAAACCAATGAGCTAGATGCAAAGCAAACGGGTTGTTCAACCATGTGGAGAACGTTTTCGAGTGCAGCGGGGAATTGGGATCATAATAGGTGAGTTGATCAACCTTGACCACACGTCCTTCATGGGGGAACATCATGGTACGAAAAACGGATGAGGCAATCGCTCGCATGGCGTACATGTAACTGCGACCAAGTAAGAGGTTATAATCAAGTTGGGCGTTGATGACCTCTATGTCAATAAGCACTGTTTTTCGAACCAACTGGATGGGGACATTAGCTAAGAGACCTTGGGGTTGAGCCGAACGAACGTCGTAGGCTCACAACGCATTGGTGGACTGCTGGAGAGTAGGGGATCCCAACTTCTTCCAAACAAATGTGGACATCACACATGTAGAGGCACCCTCATTGATGATACACCGATGGATGACAAGATTCTGAATGGATACAGAAACTTGGAATGCTAAAGTGGAAGGCAGGCATGGTTCGGTTTGGTCCAAATCAAAGGCCATCATTCGTGAATCAGTTGGGTCAATAGCACCAATGGCTGAGAGCAAAGTCTTGCGCTGTGTAGGATAGTTTTTTAAGACCTCTAATGCAGACATGGCTGCGGGGGATTGAGCTAAGTCGTCCATAATGTTGTAATTAGACGCAGCGTGAGCATTGGGGTTATTGTTGATGCGACGAAGTGGGAATCGAGGGGCTTTGGTGGTGCCATCTAGTGCAGCCGGAGGTATTCATAATGACTGATCAGTGGGAAGAGCGTTGGTGTTTTTGTTGGCGGGAGGGGCTTTAGGGGTGGATCCATATTGGTTCCGACGGGTTTGGAGGTTGACATCGACGAATGAAATCATCAACAAGTGATGGGAACCTAAGTCTATCATGGGTTGATCAGGAGCAGCATAAGTGATTTGCTGTTGTGGTGGCACGTTTCCTTGAGGGGGAGCCAATGGCTGAGTGTTCACTACGCCTTGGGTTGGTAAAGGGTTTTGTAACACCAAGCGTTGAGTTTGAGTTGGTGGGGGGTTGGGCGACGCCTAAGGAGCCACGTGCCCTTGGCGGTGGGCATCATCAGTCCAGAGTTGTCATGCCCTCTCCAAATGTGGGAAAGCATGTGTGTAATGGCCCTAGACCCCACAAATAGAACAAGGATGGTTTGTTCGCAAATTAGGATTTTTGGCTTGCTTGGGCGGCCTGTCGGGGTTTTGGTTTGCAGGTGCAGCGTTATTATTGTTCGTGGGATTAGGGGGTTGGCCGCCTTGGTCTGGAAGGGGGTTGTTCCAGCGGTTACGTCCTTTGCCGTGGTTTTGCTTGCCTTGTTGGCGTTGGTTATTGTTAGGAACCCATGCCTTTACTTTGTTAGTATGTTGTTGTTGGACGCATATGCTTTGTAAGTCGTCCCATAGTATTTGTTGATCAATAGTTTATGTTATTGTTGTTGGCGCATATGCTTTGTAAGTCGCCCATAGTATTGTTGATCCATAGTTTGTAACGACCCATGGTTTCGACCCATAGTATTGGCGCCTAGAATTAGTATATAAGTGTCTGTTGAAACCTATGAAGGCACCGTGAAGTTAATTGTATTGAGCTTTCTCAAAGGAGGTTGCCCCCTCGAAGTGCCTGTGATCAATATAAAAGTGATTATGAGTTCTGTCATTTCTGCTATTTCGCATATTCTTGTTAATTAATTGTTGCAGGTGCATCACAGTTATTTTGGTTATGTTGAGGATTCTATTTGGCATACACTTTCCCTTGGGTAGCAGGTGGGTTCTGGGGTTATGCAGGTGTGGGAACAGGCTGCGTTGGATAATAAGTGGGTGGAGGCAGTGTAGGTGCAGAACCTTGTGGGGGTTGCTGATACGTCTGTGTGACCGGTTGTGGGTTTGCCACAGGTGCTGCTTGTGGCGAAAAATAAGCAGGGGGGGCTTGAGAGGATACAGGAGCTTGTGCAGCCTGTGGGTTGTAATATGGTTGAGGTGTGACTGAGGGGGCGTAAGCGAGGGATGCAGGACTAAAGCACTGAGGTGGACATGAGGGTCGGTGGGAATTGTGGTGATGTGCCATGGGAGCATATGACTTGGTTGCTCCAGAGTGGGATGTATCCCATGAATGGTTAGGGCCATGGCTAGTACGTGCTATGGAAAAGGGTTGGCTATGCGAGGCAATACGACCAATGATGCCATCTACGGCATGGGATTCCCCCGGCACGTCGTTGCAGGAGGAATCACCATGATGCTATATAGATAACCAGACTGGGCGTAAATAAGGTCAAATTGTTGGGCTTTTAGGATGGCCTCTTCCTCGGACTGGGGTCGCTCGGATGCCACATCCTTGGCAATGACAGGAAGGAGAGATTTTAGAAACCAATCTAAGAAGATATTGTCATCTAACTTGATTTTGCACAAGCTTCGACGTCGACGCCACTCATGAATATGGTTAGTGATTTGGGTGGCCATATTCTGTCTACAAGACAGTAGGATCTCAACCCCCGCGTCATAGCGGACAGGTAACTGAAAGAAATGCAAGAAGGTCGAGGCGAGGGAGGTAAACGTGGCATGGGTCCCATGGGGTTGCTCGATATACCATTTGGATGCCGATCCAGTAAGAGTGCGTTGTAACAGACGGAGGCGGACATAGTCGTCCACTATGGAGTTGGAGGAACACCATAGATGGAAGGAAATAATATGGTTTTGGGGTCTTCACCTGCCTTGCCCTCAAACTTAGGGATGTCTGATGGGATCTTGGTAGGCATGTGAGGCCACGCAAGGTCATGTCTTATGGGATCGTTGGTCAATCTGGCCAGGTCAGGAATGTTGATACTAGCCATGAATGGAAAACTAGAAGAAGGATGTGACATATTGGTGGTCGTGGCCATGTTGGGGCCAATGCCCCCAAGTGGAGGGGCTGGGTTCAGGTTGGGGATGTTTACCCCAGGGGGAGGAACGAAGGTGGTATGGGATGGTCCTGTGCTGCCAAGTGTAGTGTGAGTCACTAGTGGAGTTAGGTTGGGTATGCTAGCCACTGAAATGGGAACAGTGATCGGAATGGTGGGTGTGGGCCCAATTGAGGGCATACCCAAAGTGGGTGTTGTAGCTAGGGTGGCAGTGGATGCTCCACCAATGGTCCCTACAAATAAAGGGTTGGAAGTCATGCCAGCCAAGGGGCTGGTTGGTGGAGTATAAGTGGGGTGTTCTGACTCTGCCTCAGAATTAGATGTGAAATAAGGGGCATCTGGATCAGGGGACGGAGCTCTATGGCGGTGACGAATGGAGTCGAGTGATGAAGCTCTAGGTCTATGACAAGTGGTGTCAAGTGATGAATCTCTACGTCTATGATGGGTGATGTCAAGTGAACCGTGCTACGGGGGCTCGCCCTAGAGGAGCCGAGAATGTCTCGGGGACTCAATGGTGATAGATGTTGTCAAGTATTTGGGGGTTGTGTCGAGTGAAAAATAGCTCAAAAACCCTAATGCATCCGAGTGTGCAAAAGGAGAGTGCAAAAAATATGGCACTCAGGCCAACAACCAGCTCAAAACACTCACTGTAACAGTTGTGCTACAATAAGCAGAGTGTCAACAACAATGGTTAGAATACCAACAAGCAGCAGGTTTCCTAAAAAATAAAAATAGTGGACTCACTAGACAAAAGGGAGGTAAGGGAGCATGCAAACACCTAGCTAAATAGTATTCTGACTCAACCAGACATATCCTCTGCAAGGTGATGAAATCGAAGTCAGACAATATGGATAGTAGATCCAAGTGGCTAAAGATATCCCCCTACCGAGAGGGACACCGGGTTAGACAATCCTAGAAGAAAGGCAACTAAGATACTCCATTCATGACATGTCCAGAAAAGGTGAATCTGTAGCTCTGGTCCTATCACCGTGTGGGCCTAAAAGGAATCACCACACGCAGACCAATGAGTAGGTAGCCTTCGATTACTGAATGGATTGTGGTATTCCACTCAAGCCTTTGGAACCAGTCTGGGTACTTCAACCCTCCTAAGGGAGAGGCCCTCTAATAAACTAGTTGTGACTGTGCCAAAAAATACTAGGAGATTTTGGTTCCCTAATGGACAACAACTATGTCTCAAGTTTAAGCGACCGAGGGGTGTTATTTGGATGCCTATCCCCCCTGTCCTACCTAACTACAATATTCTTATGTGTTCCCCAAGTGGGGTTAGAATGTTGGTTGTGTTAAGTAGTATTTTAGGGCTCACTTGAATTAGGTGACAAAGTGTGTGCATGTGACGTAATGAACCCAATCAAAAGTGCCATGGGGTGGGAAACTTCCTAACTAATAATAACAATGCATAAATTAGGTGACAAAGTGTGTGCATGTGAGGTAATGAACCCAATCAAAAGTGCCACGGGGTGGGCAACTTCCTAACTAATAATAACAATACATAAATTAAACTTGTAATGCAAAATTTTCTTTTTTCAATTGAAATGCTTAAACTTAAAAAAACTGTAAATGGAACAGAAACCAAACTGCAGAAAGAGGCTGTAGGGAAGTATGGCTATAGATAGAACAGGTGGTTGTGCAGGTGCAGAAAATATTGCAGCAAAGTGTTGGGTTCAAAACAGGGTAAAAAAGTGCAGAAAACAGATCGCGGGAAACAGGCTAAAAGCCGCGGGGTGATCGTAGGAAATAGGCTAAAAGCCACGGGGAGATCACATGAAATAGGCTGAAAGCCGCAAGGAGATCGTAGGAAATAGGCTGAAAGCCACGGGGAGATCACAGGAAACAGGCTGAAAACCGCAGGGAGATCACAGGAAACAGGCTGAAAGCCGTAGGGAGATTGCAGGAAACAGGCTGAAAGTCGCGGTCAGATCGTAGGAACCAGGATGAAAGCCGCAGCCGGATCGCGAGAGACAGACTGAAAGCCATGGGGAGATCGTGGGAAACTGACTAAATCCGCGGTCAGATCGCAGTTGTGGGGAAAAAATATGTGATTTACGGCAGGAAACCCAACTGTCGAAAGGGACAGCCGAAAGGGGAAAACAAAAAAATATTGCAGAAAACTAAGAACTTCTAAAAATTATAACCAGAAATTCAAAGGAACACGAGGGGAGTTGCCAAAACTGTAGCTAGGGTTTTCACCCTAGCTTGTGCAAATGGGCACCTACTAAGCAGAAGGGAATCCTTAGTAACAGTTCAATAAAACAGTAAAATATGACAGTAAATAAAAACAGTAAACTATTCTAGCATGTGCATAAAAAGACAATGAAAAGAGAATGAAAATTTATTATGTATTAATTTTACCTTAGATGTTGAGGTTGGTGGAGCCTTTGCAGTAGTCCAAGGGCTGCTCCAATGCTCCAGTGTTGTTCCTTCTCCTTCTTCCAAGGTGTTTTGGATATGGGCCAAAGGGGTTCTCAAGTGGGAAATTAGCTCCAAGTGGAAAGCTAGGGTTTCCATAGAATTTTTGGCAGCATAAGGATGGGAGAAATTGTGAATATGAAATGGGGAGCCTCCATCACCTATTTATAGGTTTTTTGGTGGTGGAGTTTTGACCCATGGTTTTTGGTACCATATGGTTTAGGTCAACTATATAGGGTTTTTGCTTCTTTTTTTCCCTCTTTTTCCTCTTTTTTGTATTTTTTATTCCCTTTTATTTGATTTTTGGGAATTTAGGGCATTTTTAGAGAGCTTTTGCTATTTTTGGAGGACTTTAAATTATTTTGGGGAAAAAATGGGGTTTTTTGGCCTTTTGGAGGCTTTTTAATGGTTTTTTAAGGTTTTGGAGGCAAATATGGTAGGAAATATGGACGAATGAGTCATGTAATGAGGGAGATGAGGTAGTGAGCACTTTTTGGGTGTTAACAAGAAGTGATGGACACATTTGCTGTTGATCTTTTATTTCTCTTTGACAGACCCGGGCGTGCGGTAATCTTTTAGACCAACAGAACCCTTAGCTCACTGGCCCTTTCGGCAACAGGTCGCAGAAGCGACCTGAGGTCTCACCCGAAGTGATTCTAATGGGAGGCAGAAGACTCAAGTGTCCTCAGCCAAGTTCCGAGGCATCCAGGGTGCTCAAACCCACCTTAACCCCTTTCACAGAAGCTGTCTATCTCATTCCATTACTCCGGCTACGCCTCTGTCTTATCGCAGTACGCAGGAAATGCGATAAGTCTTTCCCTATGTGAACCCGTCTAGCGATACCCCGGATATCGTAGGTGCGATGTCTTGCCCTTCTAGTTCCTGCGGCAAGCGAACTTTGGCCGCTTCCTGGGCTAACAGGTGGTCTTAGCTATCCTTATCCTGGTACTGCAGTCAGCAACAGCATTCAGCCTACAAGCCTAACCCTCACTACTGAAGTCGACCCTTGATATCTCGCAACACGTAACTAGGTAGAACATTACTTTGCGCAATGTCTAAATAAACCATTCATGCCTCATATTCAGTTCTTACTCGCATATTAACCTCTGTTTACAATTATATAGTTCGCAAAGAGGTTAGCTACGATTATCGCACTTGTTACACATCATTCAGAAGTTAACTGACGACCATGTACATTACTTATAACAGATTGAAGCATTCATATATAGCACAACCACATGAATGAGAATAATGGCTACACAATTACAATAGTGCTACTTAGATAAGCACATTGATACTCCCAGGGCAAAGGCTACGCCCAGGGGAACTGCGGTTCTTGTTTACAACTCTGGGGAATAAACACAGCTCCGTTCCACTCTTTACAATAGGGGTCTTCTGGGAAACTCCACCTCAGTGGGAGCCCTTCTCTATAGACCTCTTTTCTCTTCTTGCTTTTACAGTGCACTCTCTCCCTCTCGCAATCCCAGCGGATTGCACTATCTCTCAACAGGTCGGCCCTTGTATTCTCAGGGATGTTCAGACTTGCAACAACAAAAGACTTGACTAGCATCTACCTGATGTCTCTATCGCTATGTGGCCAACCCCTTATCCTATAAAAAGACTACTATATATAGATGGCCCGAAGGTCTCATCGCAGTTACAAAACTGTGGGCCTTATCCCAACAGTGACTCAACCCTAACCACTTACAGTAAACTGGCTGTACTTCCATGGCCGCCTTCTGTCTTGTCGCCGCTTCCTGCAGTCCTTAGTCTTTAATGCATTGACCCGTTGCTTCTTCTTGGTTCACGCAACGCTAACTGTAGTCCTTCGTCTTTATGAGGGTAGCTGAACCCTCTCTTCATCTCCGGCGCCTTTATTGCGGTGGTTGAGCTCTCCCTTCGGCCTCTTCTTTGTACCACATGCTTGACTTTTCTGTACCTATCGCCGTGATTCCCGCCGGAATTTGTGCTACGGCGATATCTTTGTCTTACCGCCAAAATTGGTACTTTCCCTCCAAAATTAGTTATCCTTCCCAAAATTAGCAGCTTCCTAACTGCTGCGGAAGTTCTCTCCAACATTTGCTGGAGCCATTGCTAGCATAGTGAGGGGAGGATCCTTCCCATGGCTGTGGATATAAGCGCTGGATGATTAGCATCAGGAAGATGTTCTAGTTTCAACTATGTATGATCAGTTGGATCATTCATATATGTATATATGCATCATGTTGGAAGCTATATATGATTAGTTGGATCATTTATATGTATGTATGTATGCATCATGTTGGATGCTAGATATGATCAGTTGGATCATTTATATGTATTTATGTATGCATCATGTTGGATGCTGGATATGATTAGTTGGATCATTTATATGTATGTATGTATGCATCATGTTGGATGTTGGATATGATCAGTTGGATCATGTGTATGTATCTGTAGATGTATCAGGAGGATACATTATATGATCAGGTAGATCATGTATGTTGATATGTATCAGGTATGATCAGGTGGATCATGTGTTCGTATATGTATCAGGTGGATACATTGTATGGTCAAGTAGATCATGTATGATGATATGCATCAGGAAGATACTGTGTATGCATCAGAAGGATGCATTGTATGATCAGGATGATCATAGATGATGAGCTTCAGGATGTTGCTCCAGATGACATGCATCAGGACGATGTAGTGATGATGATCAGGATGATCATGTGTACATCAGGATGATGTATGGTGAGTATCAGGGTGATGCTTTATGGTCGTGGACAGGTTGTGTAGACAACCATATAATATGGCCCTAGGAGGTTTGCATATAGTCTTTCGAGGTTTTTCCTATGGCATGTAATATGGCCCTAGGATATCTAGCAAATGCTTTTTCGAGTTTTTGCTTGGGAGGACATATAATTTGGCCATGGGGAGTTTGCAGACAGTCTTTCGTAGTTTTTCCTATGGCATGTAATATGGCCCTAGGATATCTAGCAAATTCTCTTTTGAGGTTATGTCCTATGGCATATAATATGGCCCTAGGAGATCCTATAGGTTGGAGTTGTGTGCCCGTAACAGCCTTGGATGCTCTTGCGAGGTTTTTCCATGACCACATATAAAAGCGCCCTAGGAGATCCTATAGATCGGAGCTGTGTGCCTGTAATAGCCTGGGATTCCCTTGTGAGGTTTTGTGGTGACCACATGTAATATGTCCCTGGGAGATCCTATAGGTCGGAGCTGTGTGCCTGTAACAGCTCGGGATGCTCTTGCGAGGTTTTGTGGTGGGATCACATGTAATCTGTCCTTGGGAGATCCTATAGGTTGGAGTTGTGTGCCCGTAACATCCTGAGATGCTCTTGAGAGGTTTTGTGATGCACGTAATAAGTCTTGAGAATTTCACAGTATGGCGAGTGATGATGAAGACCTACAGGTGGTGGGATTACATCCAGTATGAAAAAGGACTGGCTATGTAGAACTTCCTATGATGAGTAGATTCAAAGATTGATTGAGATAGCAACAATGACGACGATTCGCTGATGATGATCCAGAGAAGAAGACTTGGGCTAGCAGATCTATGTCGAGAAATACCTTCCTAGTTAAGAGGGAGTGTTGATGTATATGTAACTTCGGAATGTATTTTACCCATGTATATTGTATTCCTATAGAGATGTTATTATTCCTCTATATGGAAGTGTTTGTATTCCTATAGAGATGTTATTATTCCTCTATACGGAAGTGTCATCATTTATATTGTAAGTGTCGTAACTTATACTTGATGGGTTATTAGACCACCTTGATGGGGTCGGCCCTGTATGAATCATGTGGGTAAAAGGGTTATTAGACCACCAAGTGTGGGGTCGGCCCAGTTTAATGTAACCATGGGTTATTAGACTGCGTTAGACATGTCGGCCCTATTAGTTTATTGGGAAGGATGGGACAAGTATAAATAGAGATCGGGAGACCTCTATTTGATCATCTCATTACTCACTCTTCCATCACTCGGAAAGTGGCACACATGTGAGGAGGAGGATCAGCTGCTAGGAGAATACTATCTCTTGTACTTTGGTTGTATCATTGCTCTTTCTATCTTTGAGGAAGTTACGTGGTTTTTCACCTTCTTAGTTTTCCCCTGTGAAAATATGTGTCTCTTGTGTGCTTGCATTATTATGTCCATGATTGATATGTTGTACATGTTATTCTCTCAGTTAAGATCTTAGATCAGATTGAAAATTCTGAAAAACTAACATTAACCATGGGTCCATTTTCAAAATGGGCCATTGATTATATAACAGTCAACCCACCTTCAGCCGATGGTCACCACTACATCATTGTAGCAGTGGACTACTTCACCAAGTGGGCTGAGGCGATGCCTACATTCAATTGCACGGGCAAAACTGCAAGATACTTTCTATGCAAACATGTGATAGCATGGTTTGGTGTACCCGAAGAGATCACTACCGACAATGAAAGTCATTTTAGGAATTCCTGTATGGATGAACTTACAAACCGGTTAGGATTGCGGTAGGACTTTTGTTGGCTTGGTTTTGCAACCATGCTTTGTGCAATGGGAACCTATCAACAAGTGATAGCAGTTTCAAATATTGAAAGCAAAAAACAATTATAAATCTGAATCTAACATGTGCATATAACAATAAACTTGAAAAGATTTAAGAACAAGAACAAGAAATAAAAGAAAAAATAACTTTTGTATTATAATACCTCAAATGGGTAGGATGTTGTGGTGTTGAGCAGCTCCAAGGGTGAGATGCTCCAGGCTCCAATGGTCTCTTCTCCAAGATTGCTACAATGGTCAAGAACTCATGAGAGATTTTGACAGCATGAGGATAGGATGATGGATGGATCGAAAGTGAGGAGCCCCTACCACCTTTTTATAGTTTTTGGTGGTGGGGAATACCATTATGGTTTTGAGGAAACCAATGGTATTGACCAACATGGTTCAGGTACCTTTTCCCTCCTTTTTGCTTTTTTGAATATTTTGAATATTTTTATTCCCTTTTTAATATTTTTGGGAATTCTGGACCCTTTTTGAGGGTTTTTTATGCTTTTTGAGGAAAAATATTCATTTTGAGGGGAAAAAGGGCTGTATTATGGTCTTTTGGTGGCTTTAGAGGCTCAAATGGTGGAAAAGTGGACAAATGGGTCATGCGAATAAGGAAATGAGCTAGTGAGCACTTTTTTGGTGTTAACAGATTGCCCCCTGATGTGTGAGGGCATGAGCTCATCTTATGGCCGATAGACATCATAGTTCTTTTGTCTTTTTCCTGGGGTTTGGGGAAGAGAAGAGATCGCTTGGAGACTAGATCAACGACCCTTGGAAGCTACAAAAAAAAAAAATATTACATGGCCTCAATATGAATGAGGAATAATCTCTGATAATGGACGAGGCGGGCATACCCATGCTCGTATCAAGAAATATACATAACAATTAGTCCCAAGGGGGGGGACCTAAATAGGACATAAAAAATCTGCTTGTACATCATAATGCTCCAAAGGGGACACTATTTTGGGATGTATTCATGATCATAACATGACTGATCTCAATAATTGATACAATGGATAAAAACGACAATCGTTCTGAACAAGGTTTCAAAAGGGTTGATGAACTGCTGAAACTGAAGGTTTCTAACATCTGTAGGGACTCAATGACTGTGAGTCATCTTTGAGAAGTACATGTAACTGTATACTCGAAGGAGTATAAAACTGGGGTACATCGGAATACTGTCTCCATGTGCAACCTGGATATCTATAGAAAAAATGTAACTGGTTGTTTCCATAGGTAGACTCTCAAATGTGGACGAGTCAGGTGGTATCCGGGGTCTTCAACAAATAACTGAACGGAACAATACCTTGTGCGAGTCTCAACGATGAGATCAAGGTGCCGTAGTCGAGCATGTGAAAAACAACCATTTGGAGAGGGACTGAGGACTCTTCTCGAAATGATTTGTAGGCACTCATCATAAATGGTGATGAGTCCAAGACACAGGGACCTCTAGGTCTATCCTCTGGAATAAATTCGGGTGTCGTTGACAAAGGGAGACTAGCAACTAACAAGGAAATGATGTTTCTTTGATAGGAGCACGAGGTGTAGAACTGAAGTGTGGTAGTACTAATGATAGGACTGACATAATTGTGGGGATGGGAAGTAACTGAGGTCATAGAGTGGGTAGACTCAAACTTCCTTTGTTCAGAGCATGATGACATGGTTGACCTGACAGCATAGAGAACTGACTTGTAGGTGCGGGGACCATAGCTTTTAAGGACTGAAGGGTATGTATTAAATCGGGGGGGGGCGAGCTTATGGGTGTTTTCGAGGGATTCTTAGGGTGACATACTGCAGAATACTCTGAATAAAGGTGACCAAAATGGGGAGGCTTCCATATCAGTAGACGTGATCTATTGTGGCACTGAGAAGCACCATTGGGTCCTTCTTTGTAGTTTTAATGAGCTCCAAGAAGGGATAAAAGTGTGCTCTGAAATAGTACTGTCCTATGGATTTTGTGAGCCCAGGACTGTTCGTGCTCATGGGTGCTTTCATTTTTAAGGAGTCTGAAAATGATAAGAAGACTCTGCGGTAGTTGTGAATACTGTCCTGTGGGTTTTTACGAGTCCAGGATGGTGATTGCTCATGGTCGCTTTCATGTTTAGAGAGTTTGAAAGAGGTAAGTGAACTCCATTGGTTTTATTTTTCGTAAGTTAGTCTCCAAGGGCCGAAAAAGCATAAAATGATGCAAATGGAGAACTCTTCTAGCCAATGTGACTAGAGTATTCCTTTTTCATAATTAGTCTACAAGGTCCGGAAAAGGGGTAAACTTATACTAGGTCGATGCCCTTTCAAATACGTTTTGAGAGCATGAAAGGAAGCAAGGTTGCTCAGCGATCTTTTCATTGTTTTAGGAGTCAGAAAAGAGCATAACAGAAACTCCCTAAGTGCCTTTTTCGTAAAAGGGATTGCTCGGCCCGAAAAAGGGGTAAAACTATACTGAACGAAAAGGGATTTATGAGAGCGAGAAAATGTCTCAAGAATCGTCATGAGTGTGGAATATTGGATCCAGTGACATAAAGATCGTCAAAAAGGGACAACGGCCAACAGACAACGACCAACGTGGCATGCAAATCGAGGTGCTGAGTGGCATTTTGAAAAAATGCCCAAAAATTATGGGGTGAGAGAGAGAAATGATCTCAAGCTTCATCACAAGTGTGGAAAACTGAATCCGACAATATCAAACCCGTCAAAAACAGACAACGGCCGATGTGGCATGCAAACCGAGGCGACGAGGGGGCATGGGAAAAATGCCCAAAAAGTCTGGAGGTGAGAGTGAGAAATGATCTCAAGTCTCATCACAAGCACGAAAAAATGAATCCGGCGATATAAGACTCGTAAAAAATGGACGACGTCCAATGTGGCACGCAAACCGAGGCAACAAGGGGGCATGGGAAAAATGCCCAAAAAATCTGGGTGTGAGAGCGAGAAATGATCTCAAGCGTCATCACGAGCGCGGAAAACTGAATCCATCGATATAAGACTCGTAAAAAATGGAAAACAGCCGATGTGGCACACAAACCAAGGCAATGAGGGCATGAAAAAATGGTCAAAAAATGGACCTGGTCAAAACAGGAAAAAGAAAGAACTATCATGAAGTTCTCGTTGTGCTGATTCCAACGGTTTGAGGAACGGACGTCGTATGATACTACAATGGTTATTTGAAAAATGGTGAAATTTCTATAAATAGGGTGTGGGGCCCATATGACGTGTCATTGTTACATGTGAGTTTGGCAGAGCAATCATAGCTCTTTCTTGATTTCCAGGAGATTTGACCGTTGGTTTTCGATTCCACAAGTTTCAGGAAACCCTATTCGCCTTAGCCTTTTTAATTATGTCTTTTTTGGTTAGCGGCGGGCCCCCGAAGGTCGTGAAATTCCATGTTGGCCTTCCAACGTGGAATATCGTGGGTTTCGAGTCTTTTTCTGCGATGAACATCGCGGGTTCGGGGCTGACAGTCACGACGTTCATCGCAGCTGTCGGGCTGAAAGTCGCGATGTTCATCGCGACTATGGCGTTGATAGTCACGATGTTCATCGCGACTGTGTTGTCAATACCCATGATGGTCATCGCAGGTTCTTGGATGAAAGCCGCGATGATCATTGCGGCTTTTGATGGAAAAGCCACGGTGGAATTTTTGAAAAAATTTCTCTGATTCTAAAAAATTTCTTTGTTTTTTGGAAGGATGTTGAGGAGACCATTGGTGTCATGGTGAGAGCGAGAGATAGAGGAGGATTTGATGATTCGGATTCAGACCGGTCAGGGGGTCCGACAGGCTCTGGCTGTGAGTGGGCTCCTGAAGTTCACTCAGATTCCACCAATGCATTCAGTAGGACCTTTACTGAACAAATTCGTGAGTGTGTGGGTCCCTCCAGAGGGTGCCTTTATTGTTGGGGGTGAGAGGTTAGAGATCACCCTTACTGATGTATATTTTCTTATCGGATTACCTCGCTTAGGGGAGGTGGGAGATCTTCTGTCGAGGATCCCGGTAGGTGTGGACATGGAGGATCTCCTGGAGACCTTCTGTGTTGCTGGGGTGATTGTGAAGAACAGTGCTTTGAGCCTAAGATCTTTGCGGGAGTGGGACATGCGGGCTGTTGGGGCTTGCGTTATGCAGGTGTTGGGTGCCGCGGCGCCACATCGTTTGTTGGGGGGACAAACGGTGATGGTGGATTCTGTGCTGAGGGGGACCTACTATGCATGGGGTTAGATTTTTTGGCTAGTGTCCAGAGAGATCTGGACAAGGTTAGTCGGGAGGGGGGAGAGTTTTGCTATGCCTCCTTTTTGTGTTGTTTTTTCTTTGAGTGTGTACCGACTTTGCGGCCACGGGTGACGGTTCAAGATGGTTTGGTGAGCGAGCCGTGCATGGTGCGGTGGGGGCAGATGATGCCCCATGGTGGTCGTGGTATCCGTGGGTTCTTTTCGCAGGATATGTATGAGAAGTTGGAGCAGATCCCCCTTGCTGATTGATGACTATCCATATGCCGGTATGGATTATTGAGGAGATCCTGAGATGCCTCGAGGGACAAGCCTGGGTTTAGATGGTATGTTTTGTGTTTTGTTCTCTACTATATCATGTGTTTTAGATGTGTTTTTTATGATTATAGTTAGATATTTATATGATGGTTCACTTGCGTGATTGTGCAGATGTTGGTCTTGTACCACCGTCCGACCATGTAGTTTGTAGGGGACAGGCAATGATGGTCATTCCACCTCCTATAGCGGTACCACCTCCTCATGCTCGAGGATTTGGGGCTCGCAGTCGAGGAGCTGGGCCTCGAGATGATGCTGTGGAGGGTGTCAGAGAGACACTAGACATGATCCTAGCAGGATTTCCAGAGGATGGGTGGAGGTATTTGGATCGGGACATTGTCGAGCATTGTTTCGATGTGCCTTGTGAGTGGCGCTCGATCTTGATCAAAGTAGCATTGTTGGCGGCTGAGTGGAGGGATGGGGCTCGGCATGATCCGGCAAGGCCGGTGGAGGGGAGGATTCGTTTGCAAGATGATCCAATGGGGCCGCCGGAGAGGAGAGTTTGGGCTTGGCATGATCCGACGGGGCCAGCAGAGGAGGCGCTAGAGGAGCCTAGAGACCGTGATGATTAGATGATCTTGTATATGCCCCCAAATGCTGATGAGCATATGGGGAAGTACCTTTTCGTACGGTTGATTTATTTTTGTATATTGGGTGCTGAGGGCACCTATGACATGTTTGACTATATTATGATGTATATATATATATATACATATGATTTGGTATATAGTCGTATATGCACATGGATGCATTTATTGTCTTTTTGCTTGCCCATGGAGGCATGTTTTATTTTCTGTATGCATGTGGATGCAACATTTTGATTTTTGTATATGTCCGCGGAGGCACATGTTATGCACGTGGATGCATTTTTGTATTTTTGTATATGCTCGTGGAGGCACATGTTATGCACGTGGATGCATTTTTGTTTAAGCCCGTGGAGGTGCATTTGTGTTTACTATACGGTTTGATTGGTGTGCCCGTCAGGAATGTTGTTGGCCATATGGTCCGCTACACTGTTGAGATTCCTTGGGACATGTGTGAATGAAATGGATTGAAACTGTCGAACCATTTGTTTAGTGCGCAAGAATTTTCTGAAAAGACAGGGATCGCGTACCTGGTAATCATTGTTGAGCTGGGAAACAAGGAGTTGCGAGTCCAAGAAAACGTTAAGGTGAAGTATGCCCAGTTGGATAGCTGCGGCCAGGAGACCGGTCACGACATCGTATTCAGCTTGGTTGTTGGTGGCGGCACCTACACACACTCCGTCGATGTGGACCAACTCATGTGAAGGGGAATATACTACCCAAGCTACGGAGACCAGATTGGGGGACCAACGGCTTGCACCATCAGTGAAACCAACGTAGCAGAGTGGAACAGGATCTATCTGTGGTCATGCATAGAAAACAAATATTTAGGTCTTTTGAATTTTTTGTAAAAAACAAAATAAAACTGTACAATAATGGACGGTGGTGTCCATCGGATTTGCTATGGGTAAAATCGCTTGAGGTACAACCCGTTGCATGGGTTGCATAGGGATTTCCTTCTGAATCGATTAGAATGTATGCCCCCTATCCGACGCAAGTGTGTATAACGTATGGGCCTTGCCACATGGACACAAACTTTCCTTTCCTGGTTTTATCATGAGCTTGATCATAGGCGAGGACAAGGTCCCCTTCAGTAAAATTTCTTGGGTGGATATGTTTGTCGTAACTCAGTTTGGATCGGTTCTTGTCTGCTTCCATGGTTTGAAGGGCTGTGCGCCGATCTTCATCATCCCGCTCCAGGAGTAGTAAGCATTGCTCAATTGGGGAAGTGTCCACTAGGAGTTCAACGACCATATGTAGGGATGGAATCTAGCACTCGATGGGGAGGACGGATTCGACACCATGAACTAAATGGAAAGGGGTAAAACCGGTGGCGGTTTTGGTTGACATGCGGTATGCCCATAGTGCCAGGAAGATCATGTAGCAATGGCCCTTGGATGGTGCCAATTTGATTTGTGTTTGTCTACAGTGCGCTGGAGGATGGTTTTCAAAATTTTGTTAATCGCTTCGACTTGGCCGTTTCCTTAGGGGTAGTAGACGGAGGAGAAATGGTGTTCAAATTTCAGTAAGGTTGATAATTCTCTCCAGGCGGCATCTTCGAAGTGAGATCCGTGGTCTGAGACGAGTTGCTTTGGCACTCCAAAATAAGTGATAACATGGTTTAGGAAAAAACGTGCTGCGGTGTCGGCCTTGCAATTGTAAGTTGGCATGGCTTCCACCCACACGGTGAAATAATCTACGGCCACAATAATGTGTTTATGACCACTGGCTGATGTGGGATTGCAATCGAGGAAGTCGATGGCCCATTTGCAGAATGGTCCGATAGTGACGACTGGATGAAGGGGGGTGGGTGGGGTTCTTGCCTTGGGGGAAAAAAGTTGGCAGTTTTGACAATGTTTGACTGCGGTGATGCAATCAGTAAATAATGAAGGCCAAAAGTAACCTGCGCGAATGATCTTTTGGGCGGTGGCCATGCCGGAGAAGTGGCCTCCGCAGGCACCGCTATGGCAGTCATTAAGGACTTGTTCTACCTCGTTATGAGATAGGAAGCATCGCAAGATGGTATCGACGCCGTGTCAATAAAGTACATCGCCTAATAGGAGGTATCGGGGGGCATGGTGTCGTATAGGACGGCGTCCGTCACAATCGATGTGGGGTCAAAATTTTTGTGTGCGGAGGTAGATTAAGATGTCGCCATACCATGGGTCGTCAGAAGAAATGATGAAAATGTGATCGTCAATGAGATCCGTTTGGATAGCGGGTGATGACGAAGAGGATACGAGATCTGTGATGAGTTGAGCGAGTTCTAGGGCCTTGGTGCTCTTTGGGGTTTTGAAAGTTAGGTCGTATTCTTGCAGGATAATCACCCATTCAGCTACGTGGCCTTGAAAAAGGCGACACGTCAAGAGGTAAACCATAGGATTGGAATGGGCTACGACTGTGGTGTGGCTCAGGAGAATGTAATGTCGCAGCTTTTGTACTGAATGACGACGACAAGGGCCATCTTTTCTTCGTGTGGGTAGCGGAGGGGTGGGCCGGACAAGGTCTGGCTCACATAGTAGATGACATGCTCTTGGTGAGCAGTATCTTCTTGTACAAGAACTCCACATACGTCATGTTCAGATGCTGAAACATAGAGGGTGAAATATTTTGTGAAATCTGGAGGAGAAATCAATGGGGCGTTTGTGAGTGCTTTCTTTAAGTCGGTGAAAACTGTCTCTTCTTGTTGGTCCCATATGAAACAGGTATGCAGACGTAGTAGTCGTAGGAAACCGTGGACCATTGTGGCATAGTCAGGGACAAAGCGGCGAAGGAAGTTGGACCTCCCTTGAAGGCTTTGAAGTTGTCTTAATGTACGGGGTGATGGTAATTCTATAATGGCTTGGACTTTTAAGGGGTCTACAGTGATGCCTTTTTCTGAGATAACAAACCCCAGTAGGCAACCTTATGTAACGCAAAAGACACACTTGAGAGGGTTCAAGCGGATGTTGTATTTTTGACAACGCAAGAAAACTTGTCGAAGGTCATCTAAATGGTCAGATCGCTTCTTGGATCGAGCGGTGAGGTCGTCCAGATAAACTTTTATGATCCTGTGTAGATCATGGAAGCAATAATTCATGGCACGTTGGAAAGTGACTCTATCATTCTTGAGACCAAAAGGCATGACGCGATAAGCGAAGGTGCCCCATGGGGTAGTGAAAGATGTCTTGTATTGATCTTCTTTACGGATTTTTATTTGGTTGTATCCGGATAAACCATCCATAAAAGAAAGGACCTCATGTCCCGCACATTCATCGATTAGTTGGTCAATGAAAGGTGTGGGGAAGTTGTCTTTGGGACAAGCGAGGTTGAGGTCTCATAAATCAGTACAAACGCGTATGGTGCCCACTTTTTTTTTACTGGCACTAGGTTTGAAACCCAGGTGGTGTAGGCAATAGGATATATTAATCCTGCTTTTTGGAGTTTTTCAATCTCAGCTTTAATAGCTGGGAGCTTGGATGGGTGAGTTGGTCGTTGTTTCTATCGGACAGGAGGCACATTGGGCCAAGTGTCGATGTGATGTTCCACAATTTTAGGATTGAGACCAGGCATCTTGGTGTAAGACCAGGCGAAGACATCATGAAACTCTTGGAAGAGTTTCTTATATGCCTGAGTTTCCGCTTGAGTGCATGATGAACCTGGCGAGATGAGCTTAGGTTTTCCAAGCATGGTGGAAATGTCGATTTGTATAATAGGGGAAATGTTGGACATGTTCCCTTCTTTGAAGGCATCTGGTGCTGGGATGGGGTCTTTGAACCAATCAACCTTAGTTGGTAGGAAATCTTTCGATTCGACTGATAGCTGGTTTTCTGTGGTGGATGTAGACGCCTCAGGGAGGAAGTATGAGTGATGATGCATATCGTCCCAAGGGTAGTCCGGTGAAATGAGTGTTTCTAAAATTTGCTCATCAGTATGAAAGTAATCAAACCATAAATCAACGGGTTTTGGTTTGTATGTGGTTGAAATCATATAGATGGTATTGATTTCTTCCGAAGTAGATGATTTCGGAGGGTAGATCTCCTCGATGAGGGGAGGAGATATCTATAAGTCGGCATTGTTCATCTCGTACAAGGCTACTCTATAATCTGGGAGATCAGGGCAGTGGTGTGGATAATGGCCATAAATGCCGCATATCGCACAAGGGTGGTTAGTGCGGATCATTTTGTCGCGAGGGTGAGGAGGTGGCTCAAGTCTTACCACTGGAATCCCGGTGTCGTCATCCACCATATTCATGTGTTCTTGGAGTGCAAGTAATTGTGGACATTGATGAGTGGCATGGCCTACGTAGTCACACAACGAGCACTTAGAGGAATGCGAATAGTTGGGGGGTTTTTAGCTACCTTGGGGGTTGCGAGGGGGGTGCGAGTTATGAGTCCAGTGTTATAAGTTGGTGGGCCTCTACCCCCTGTGTTCCATAATGGAGTTGGGGCATTTCTGGATGTTGATGCCGTAGTCATTATTGGGGGTGGTATGTTTTGCAGATAAGTGATCAGAGGGGGTGGGTGGCTGGTAGTAGGGATAGGTTGTACCGGTTGTAAAATAACAGTCGGAGTCGGTGGGGGGATTAGAGTAGGTAAGTACCATACAGGTATCCCTAATGTTAAGCCAGGAAGGTTGAGTGTATCCATTATTGGCGAACTGACAACTCCGAAAAATGGGAACAAGAACGAGATAGTGTGAATTGGCGTTGTGCCAATATGAGTAGGCACTGTGGGTGTTTGTGGTAGTGATGAAGGTTGTTGCGTGGTGTGCGACAGTGTGCACAAATCCGATGTTTTTGTTATCGATGAAGGTGGTGAGATCGATGGGAATGTGGAAGTCATACGTGACTCGGTGTAGATTCCAGGACCAATTGATGACACAAATGATGTTGGTGCAGTGTGAATGGTTTGTTTAATTATTGGTAGCACATTTTGAGGAGCTGCGGGGGCATTAGGATCATAATATGTGAGATGATCAATCTTGATAACGCGTCCTTCATGTGGAAACATCATGAGGCGAAAAATAGATGAAGCCACTGCTTTCATTTTGTACATATAGCTACGTCCAAGAAGGAGGTTGTAGTCGAGTTGGGCATTGATCACTTCGATGTCGATAAGAACTAGTTTGCCACCTAGTTATACGGGTACGTTCGCTAAGAGGCCTTGTGGTTGAGTTGAGCATCTGTCGTAAGCTCATAATGCCATGGTGGATGGTTGTAAAGTGGGGGAGCCAAGTTTCTGCCACACAAGGGTGGACATAACGCAGGTTGAAGCTCCTTCATCGATGATGCATCGATGCACAACAAGGTTTCGAATGTTTACTGATACTTGGAAAGCCAAATTTGATGGCAATTGAGGTTCGGCTTGGTCTAAGTCGAAAGCCATCATGTGTGTGTTGTCAGGGTCTACTCCTCCGATGGCGGATAGTAGTAGTTTTCATTGTGCAGGGCATGTTTTCAGTACCTCTAAAGCATACATAGCAGTGGGGGATTGTGCTAGGTCTTCCACGATGTTATAATTGGATGCTATGCGAGCATTAGGATTGTTGTTAATTCTTCGTAAAGGGATGCGAGGGATTTTAGGTCCTCCGTCCAATGACATATTTGGTATGCATAGTGGTTGATTTGGTGGAAGGGAGGTGGATGCGTCAGTGGGAGGAGTTTCTAGGGGTGGGTCGTACTGATTTCTGCGAGTTTGGAGGTTGATATCATTGGATGACATCATTAATAAATGGTGTGTGCCTGGATCCGCATGCTGATAATCAGTTGCGGCATAGGTGATTTGCTGCTGGGGTGCAGCAGATCCTTGTGGGGGATCCATAAGGTCAGTATTTACTACTTCCTGGTTTGGCAATGGGTTTTGTAATATCATGGGTTGTGGTTGATTAAGTGGAGCTGGCTGTCCATCCTGGCCCTAGCATTGGGCATCGTCAACCCAAAGTTTACGTGCTTTCTCTAAATGGGGGCAGTTATGAGTGTAGTGTCCATAGACTCCACATATAGAACATGGATGGTTTGTTCTCAGGTTATTATTTTTTGGCTGCTTGGGATGACGATCAGGGTTCTGGTTGGGAGGAGCACCATTGTTATTATTTGGAAGATTGGGAGGTGGTGGACTTTGATTATGTTGTTGGTTGTTGCCGCGGTTACATCCTCTTCCACGGTTTTGTTGTCCACCCTGGTTGCATTGGTTGTTTTGATGTTGGGGCTGATTGTGTTGTGTGTACACTTACCCTTGAGTAGTGAGAGGATTTTGGGGTGCCGTAGGTGCGGGAGCTGGTTGCGGTGGATAATAAGCTGGTGGGGCTGGAGGTGGTCCAGTTGCCTACTGAGGTTGTTAGTAACCCTGAGCTATTGGAGGTGTTGGGTTAGTTGTTGTAGCTTGTTATGGGTAATACATTGGTTGTGCCGGTAAATGAATTGGGTTCTGGGTGGTCAGTTGGTTATAGTATGTGGGTGGTACATATGTCAATGGCGCTTGCCCATAGCAATGTTGTGGACAAGAGGGTCCATGAGTGTGATGAGTCTGATTCGTTGGAGCGTATGAAGTTGTCGCTCCAGAATTAGATGTAGCCCTAGAGAGGTCTGGGACATTTATGGTGCTCACCATGCTAAAAGGTTTAATTTGCACCGTGACTTAGCTGATAATACCATCAGTGGCATGTGATGCCCCTAGAGCATCACCCCATGAAGAATCGCCTCATGGGGCGTCTGGTATGATGGTGTAGAGATAGACTAACTGGGCATAAATTAGGTCGAATTGCTGAGCTTTTAAGATAGTTTCTTCCTCTGACTGGGGTTGTTCGGAAGCTGCGTCTTTTGCTATGAGGGGTAGGAGTGATTTAAGAAACCAGTCCAAAAATATACAGTCATCCAGTTTTATCTTACAGAGGCTATGACGCTTGCGCCACTCATGGATATGGTCGGTGATGTGGGTAGCTGTGTTTTGTCTGCAAGACAACAGTATTTCAACTCGTCCATCATAGTGTACAGGCAGCTGAAAAAACTGAAGGAAAGTGGAGGCGAGAGATGTAAAAGTATGGTGGGTCTAATTTGGTTGTTCGATGTACCACTTGGCTGCAGAGCCAATGAATGTTCGTTGCAACAGTCGCAGTCGAATGGAGTCATCCACTATGGAGTTAGATGAACACCATAGGTGAAATGACATTATGTGGTTTTGGGGATCCTCCCTAGGTTTTCCTTCAAACTTGGGGATGGGGAGATTTGTAGGCATGGGTGGCCATGTAGGGTTGTGCCTGATAGGATCATTGGTTAGCTTGGCTAAGTCTGGTAAGTTCAGACTAGCCATGTAAGGTAAACTAGCAGATGGGTGTGGCGTAGTGACTAGGACATAACTATTAATGATGGCATTATGTAGTGGTCCAGTAGCCCCTAAGGGTATGCTAGGTATTGAAGGAATGTGCCCTCTAATCGTTGTGGTTTGGTATGGGCCAGCATTCCCAAGTGCAACATGGGTTACACCGAGGTTAGGAATAGTGCTAGGATTTCCTGGGATCTGGGTTGTGGTAATGAGAGGTGGTGTCATTCCTATGTTTGGAATACCCATAATAGGAGGTAGTCCTGTGTTGGGCATACCTAAAGGTGGAGTGTCCCCTATATTAGGCATGCCTAGAGGGGTTGTTGTTACCGTGGATGGCAGAGTAGTAGAAGGGTTTGTGGATGTATCTTCAATAGTACTGGTGAAAAGTGGGTCATATTGCGGTCCAGCCATGAGGTTGGTTGGTGATATTTCAGTAGGGTTTCAGATTCAGCCTCAGAATCAGATGTGAAGTGAGGCATGTTAGAATCGGATGACTGTGTGTTTGGATGATGACATATCGATTAAAGGGATAAGGCTCTATGTTGGTGACATGTAGAGCCAAGTATACTAAACTGAGGGGGTTCACCCTGAAGACGACGAGATCGTCTTAAATTCTCAATGGTGAGAAATATTTTTTTTTAAATTTTAGTGTAAGGTGGTGATGTAAAAAACTTGAAACCCTAATGCAACAATGAGTGCAAAAGGGGAGTGAAAAAATAAAGGCTCTCAGGCCAACAATCACCCTCAAAAAGCACTTACTATAGCAGTTGTGCTATAATAAGTGGAGGGATGCAACAAAATTGGTCAGAATACCAAATGTCAAACAGTTTCTAGAAAAAAGGGGTGTTCCTAGACCAAAGGTGGGTAATGTATCATGCAAACACCTAACTAGAAGTATTGTGAGTCAACAAACGATATCCTCTACAAGGTGATGAAATCCAAGTCAGACAATATAGAGTGTTGAATCAACGGCTAGATATCCCCCTACCAGGAGCGATACCAGGTAGACAATCCTAAAGAGTGGCAACTAGGATACCCCGTTCATGACATGTTCGATTGGGTGAATCTGCAGTTTGGTTCTATCACCCCTGTACACCATCTTGGGTGTACATCGAGAACTTTGAAAGGTATCCTTCGGTTACTGAATGGATTGCGGTATTCCACTCAGACTTTTGGAACCAGTCTGGCTACTTCAACCCTCCTAAGGGAGAGGCCTTCCCGATAAATTGGTTGATAACTGTGTCAAAATTATAAGGGATTTTGGTACCGTAGAGGACAACCACTATATCTCAAATGTAATAATTGAGGGGTGTTATTGGAACAACTATCCCCTTAATTCTACCTAACTACAAAATTCTTTTAAGTGCTCCCCAAGTGGGGTTAAAAGTTTGTTGAGTTTAAGGTAAATTTTAAGGCTCAGTTTAAATTATGTGGCAGAGTGGGTGCAAGTGTGGTATTTAAACTGAAATTGATTTTCCTTGCTTGGGCGATTGATTACAAATGAAAGAAAAGACGCTTCCAGTTTTGCAAAAAATAAAGGCGTTTTTGAAATGTAAATGCTTGAAAAAACTATTCAAAAATAATGGATCTTTGAAATAATTTGAAGGAAATCAAATAACATAAATATTTGAAGAAATAAATGGATCTCTTAAAAGTTTCTTGGGCAAAGTATTGAGCAAATAAACAGTAAAACCTTGATCTAAATAAAATGCAGAAAAATCTCTCTTTCAATTACTGAAATTTTTTTAAAAAGACTTTTAATGGAGCATTCTAAATAGTAAAAGATTTAATGTGGCTGTAAAAATGCAGAAAAATTAATGCTGTAAAATATGCTAAATGGGCAGAAAATACAGCAAAAAATAATTTCAAAAAATTGGTCAAATTAATAAAAATTGCATCACGGGTTTCGGGAAAACAGTCGCGATGGGTAGCACGGGTTTCGGCCGCGAAGCCACGATGTGCAGCGTGGGTTTCGGCGGCGCAGTCACGATGTGCAGCACGGGTTTCAGCCACAAAGCCGCGATGTGTAGCGCGGGTTTAGGTCACACAGTCGCGATGTGCAATGCAACAAATGGACGTGAAGCCACGATGGGCAGCGCGTAAAATGACTGCGAAGCCGCGGCATTCCACGCAGAAAAAAGCCACGAGGTCACGATGAGCCACGCGACTGTCGGGCAAAAAACCACGAGGCGAAAGCCGAAAGATGGATGCCGAAAAATGAACCCGAAAATGGAAATTTCAGGCTATTAATGGCAATAAAAGGGGCCAATATCTAAAACAGCAATGGATCTGCTATCTAGGATGGCAGATTTATGAATAAAAATGATTAAAACTAACAAAAACTAAGATCTAAAGCAAAAAACTGAGATCTAAGAATTCGAAGCCAGCGGAGTCACCAAAAACTGTTGGCTTGGTTTTGCAACCAAGCTTTGTGCAATGGGCACCTATCCACAATTGATAGCAGTTTCAAATATTGAAAGTAAAAAACAATTATAAATCTAAATCTAACATTTGCATATAACAATAAACTTGAAAAGATTTAAGAACAAGAACAAGAAATAAAATAAAAAATAACTTTTGTATTATAATACCTCAAATGGTGAGGATGTTGTGGTGTTGAGCAGCTCCAAGGGTGAGATGGTCCAGGCTCCAATGGTCTCCTCTCCAAGATTGCTACAATCGTCAAGAACTCATGAGAGGTTTTGACAGCATGAGGATAGGATGATGGATGGATCGAAAGTGAGGAGCCCCTACCACCTTTTTATAGTTTTTGGTGGTGGGGAATACCATTATGGTTTCAAGGAAACCAATGGTATTGACCAACATGGTTTAGGTACCTTTTCCCTCCTTTTTTATTTTTTTGAATATTTTGAATATTTTTATTCCCTTTTTAATATTTTGGGAATTCTAGACCCTTTTTGAGGGTTTTTTATGCTTTTTGAGGAAAAGTACTCATTTTGAGGGGAAAAAGGGGTGTATTATGGTCTTTTGGTGATCTTTTGGTGGCTTTAGAGGCTGAAATGGTGGAAAAGTGGACAAATGGGTCATGTGAATAAGGAAATGAGCTAGTGAGCACTTTTTGGGTGTTAACAACTTCTCCTCGCCATACTGTCCTTAAGCTAACGGACAAGTAGAAGCCATCAACAAGGTTTTTAAAACTATGTTACAGAGGATGATTAATAAAACAAGAACAAATGGCACTTGATGTTGTTTACTAGTCTTTGGGCCTACCGAACAACGGCTAAAACTACAACCGGATTCACTCCTTTATAACTGGTTTATGGAGAAGAAGTTGTGTTGTCGATTGAATGTGAAATCTCATCATTAAA
The DNA here is from genome assembly GCA_027924585.1 of Larix kaempferi. Taxonomy (NCBI): domain Eukaryota; kingdom Viridiplantae; phylum Streptophyta; class Pinopsida; order Pinales; family Pinaceae; genus Larix; species Larix kaempferi. The sequence goes on from BSBM01000110.1 coordinate 4,431,110, forward strand.
GATAGTCATCGAAGTCCTACCTGACACTTCTGCAGAAGAGGAAAGACTTATCCACCTCCATGCTATAGATGAAACTAGAAGAGAAGCCTCTCTAAACATAGAAGTACATAAGAAGAGGGTCAAAACACACTATGACAAGTCCATTCCTCCCCGAGTATTTTTTGAAGGCGATCTGGTTTTAGTTTATGACAAAGACCAAGATAAAATAGGAGAAGGGAAATTTGTACCTAAGTGGTTTGGCCCAGTTGTTGTCAAAACTGTGTTAAAAATGGAAGCTTATGAATTGGTCAATTTTGATGGGGAACCCATGTCAGAGATCAGAAATGGTCTCTATTTGAAGAAATACTTCACGTAGGCATTGATGCCTCATACCATTTGTTGTATTATGTTGTATTCTTTGTGTAAGCTTTTGTACATTAGTTATTTCGAGCACACACTTATCTTACTTAGCATTGTCAATTTGGAAGATGGCAGAATAATCTTTCACATATTTGGGATATGGGGATGGCACCAGCCATAGTTCTCGGAACATTGCTTTCACCGCATGGGTCGTTTTTACACCTAATAACGAAGTTCTTAGTTCAGGAGGCACTTTTCTCGGATCTGCAACCAACAATGTTGTAGAATATAGCACAGTCACTGAGCTTCTTATCGAGGCTATCACCCTTGGCATCCAATGAATAATCATCAAACTGGAATCAAAATTAGTTGTATCACAGTTAAATGGTCAGTATAGGTTCGACATCCTACAATGTTTAGAAAGTTTCTATGAGTACGTCTTTTAGAGCATCAGTTCGCGTTTATTGAGTATATACATGTTCCTAGAAGTCTGAATAGTTTGGCTGATTATTTTGCCAACTATGTACTTGATTGGCATCTAAGTCGTTAGCATCATACCAAAAAATCAAGCATGTACATTATTTCATGGCCAATTTAATTGAACACATCATTTAAGGACATAAGTGAAACCAAAATAATCTAGCTTACATCATAACCCAAAAAGTGTGTAAACTTCGCACACACCAAAAAGAATAGTGTAAACACTATTTCCCTTTTTTATTCTTTTTCTTATATATAAGGCCCAAAAAATGTTCATACAAACAAAACAAAAATAAAAAATTTGGAAAAAATCGAAAACATGGAAAACTATTTCAACATTTTCTAGTTCAAAATCAAAACTAATCCACTACTGGCAGATCAAAGACTAAAGGTTCGTAGCTTCTAGGAATTCAAGCTCAAAGGGGATGCCTCCTCTCATACATCAGCTGCACAAGGAACACATATGGTAAATCATGAGTATTTTTACTTATCTTTTATTCATACATATACAAATAGTATCCTTTTGAATGATAGAAAGGTGCATAATTCCTCATTTTTGGCTATCTTTTTAGATATTAAATTCATATTTGAACCAGTTTTCTAACTAAACTGCTGGCTAGTGAAATGGTTTTTTATTTTAGGACTTGAAGACTTTGACAGTTCGAACTATTTGACTCAGGTAGTTGAGACAGACCATGATTCATGATGATCTATGATTTTGACATTTTTCACAAGACTCAAGCTTAAGTAAAGCTCATTGAACCATTCCTACTTGGCCATTTCACTAGATTGGATAACCTCAGTCACATGGTATTACTTCACCATCCGTCGACACATAATCCTACTTCAAATAGCCTACCTTGGGAGGGATTAGCTGTAAGAGTGTGCACAACTAGCTTAGCCCTTGTTTGCAATATGGATCTTTTCCTTGGCCTAACCTGTGCCCTTGAAAAATAGGTGTATGCCCATGCAAAACTCGTTCCCTCCTATGTATCATAACATTCTTTTTTCCTTTTTACAAAAAATTGAAAAAGCATAAAAATTAAAAAAACACAAAATCCAAAAAGGTAGAGACTTTGAATCACTTCATAGTATCATCCTTGTAGAAAACGGCAACAGTTAGCCCTTGTCGCCCTTGAACATGGCACATAATTTGGTCTCTGCTGTTAGTACACCATTTGCATTTTCCTTAAGAAACTATACCAGTATTTTGAATAGATCTCCACCGATGGGTTATCCTTCCCGTTAGCAATGGATTTTTCGTCAATGCATCTGGCATTAGCAGATTTCATTAATGTCAGTTACTCAAAGTCCTATGTTGCCAAGTGTCCATTTTGCATCGTGCTATGTGTTCAAGGGAAGTCCAAACCGAGTCGTCCTTTCCTCAAATATTCCTGACCAGTCATGTCGGCCTTCCTTGTGTCAGTATATAGTGTTCGATCTCGCAGTTCTACCAAATTATATCAGACTATTGATCTTTGTTTTGTATCGGTTGATGTGGGATACATTAATGCCCTCCTTCCGATGGATCTATTCCTATCGACATCAAATCATCATCTAGGAAATGGATCTAGAAACCCGGGAGTACCTTTGGTCTTGCAGTCATTAGTGGCAAGTTTCCTCGCAAATGACAGTGGGTATACATCAATGATCCTTGATTGTTTGATTCTACAAGTGTTTGACTTCCGAACATTTATTCACACTTGTTAGTTTGTACTCAGTACCTTAGAGTCCATCATCATTATCGGTGGGTCTCTTCACATCTGTTAACGATATACATCAATGACTGGTAATCAAATGGTTTTTTATTATGCTCGACATCAGATCACTTATTTGCATGATATAAACTCATATTATCATCGGTTTGTATTGAAGATCTTGGGAAAAACAATTGTATCACTCATCGATGAACTGCTCGATCTGTGCAAGATTAGAATGCCATGTCAGAAACCCAAAAAGACTTTGTTATCGCACTAATCAACGTGCACATTTACATTTTCAGAAAAATTTGCTTTTGACATTGATCCACTGTGTATTGTTCATGGCCATGCTTGTTTACTGCTGAGCATGGGTATGCCCGCCTCAGGAAGATATTATATATTTGAGAAATTGCTATGTTTTACAGTTGTGATCCTCAATCCATCGCATGTGAGCTTTCCTTCCCTGATCCACGCTTTGAATGATAAAGAGTATCAATATAAAGAGTATCAGTCTACAAAGTATAAATTTCAGTAATGTATTTCGGCACTTAGCTCTGCTTCAAACCTCACACATTAGGGGGCATCTGTTAACAATAAAATTAACACCCTTAGTCAAGTGGCGGAAGAAGCGCATTTTTACCATGCACCTGCAACAGGAAGACATGACACAAGTTCATGCAGAGATGAATCCTCTCTAAGAAACGCATTAAAATGCATTAATTGCTCTTAAAATCATTCTAAATGGTGCAAAAATCCTAAAAACTATGAAAAGTGGGTTTTCAAGTTAAAATAATCTAAAATGGATTATCCCACACTCAAAAGAGAAACCCAAGGCACATTTTCCAATGCTATATTAGAAAGGATTTGGGGCATGGTAAAGACACACAAAGGAAGAGCATAGGCATGCTGAAGAGATTCTGAAGGAGGAGAAGGAGCTCAAATTCTTCAAAAGCAAGGGTTAAGGAAAGGAAGCTCATGACAATGGAGGAGGGATTCACACCAAGATCATTGGTAAGGATGTACTTCTTCTTAGTTTTAATATGAATGGATTCAAGTTTCTACTATCTAAGAGTTTGAATTTGGCTTATCATGCATGAATTTAATTCTTAAATGAATCTAGATCTTAATGAGTTTTGATTAATGAATATAGATCTTCGTAAACTTGTGATAATCTTTTCATGTTGCTAGCATAGGAACTCACCATTTCTTAGTAAGATAGATTGATATGTTGAAGATCTAACTCCCTACATGCAAACAACTTAATCTATTATCACACTTGACACTAATGAGGAAGCCAAACATGGCGCTGATATGGTGGAAAAATAAAATGTTACTTTAGATGCAAAACATGGTGCTACATAGGAAGCAAAATATGGTGCAACAATAGAAGAAAAATTGGCGCCATTTTGGCAGAAAAACACGATGCAAAAAAGGAAGCAAAAATTGGTGCAAAATTAGAAGAGAAAATTGGTGCATATTGGAAGTAAAATGTGGTGCAAAATGGGATGCTAAAGTGGTAGCAAATATGGATGCAATATTGGATGCTAATTTGGATGCAAATATGGTGCGAATGTAGATGCAAACATAAATGCTAACATGGCACTTTTAAGGATGCAAATAGGGCGCTAATGGGGACACCGTTTAGGATGTAAAAGAGGACGATCTCTAGGAAGCAAAATAGGATGTTATTTAGGAAGTACACCTCGACATCATTTCGGAAGAAAAACTGGACGCTATTCTGGAAGCTAAAAAATGGGCGCTATTTTAGACACCATAAAGGATGCTATTTAGGAAGCAAAAAAAAATGTTATTTTAGACTCTTTAAGTTTTGTCCCTGATGCGTCCCATTTAGCATCTACTTCGACCACTCAATGATAAAAAAAAATTACACTAAAAAGGGACGCTAAATGGGGCGCTAATTCTAGTATTTTTTGTAGTGACTCCCTTGAGAGGAGACTTTTGAATCATTGCCCAATCTTATGGAAGGGCCAACTGATATTTTGAAACTGGAGAAGAGATCTTTGGAGGAAGACATGTGTCTTGATGCTCCTGAATCTATGATGAAAGTAGAATCTATTGATGCACTTGTCATGAGGGCATGACATCTTTCCTTTCCTTCAGATATGGAAAGCTCGGTATCAATATATTTCTTCCTTGTAAATGCCAACATAGGAATATTGTTCTTCTTAAGTAACTGAGCCATCATATCTATAGCTTTCTTCATACAACCACTCTTGGGATGGATACGATTAAGACAATAGGTGCACTTGGGTCTTTTCTTCCGAGAATGCTTGGTCTTCCTAGAGTTTGAAGCCCCATCTGAATGATATGGAGTATATGTATGTTTTGTACCATTCGATCTCTTGTCAGAAATATTTTGCTTGCCTTTACCATTCACTCTCTCTGCAACTGTAAGAGATGAATCCGATTTGGGTTTGATCGTTCCCATAGAGATCAACTTCTCTTCCTCTTGAGCAAGAGATTGGATGAAATCATCAAGTGAGGGAAACTTCCATTTTGGAATGGACAACCTATTTGACTGGAAAGTAGAGACAAAAACTGAGAAGTTTACCCCCAACTTTGACAGAATGGAAAGTATAAGCTGCTTTTTTTCTTTCACTGTCTCATATATTTTCAACTATGATATCAAGATTTTGAACTTGGTGAGGAAGGCATTGATAGATTCGAAACTGTCAGGACTCAAACATATGAGCTCATTCTCCAATTTGTGTCCTTTCATATCATCTTTCTATCCAAAAATAGATTCAATCTTGTCCCAAACCTCTTTAGGATATGTAAAATCGATGACATGGAAGTGAAGATCATCAGAAATTGAAAGAAGGAGGAGACCAACTGCTTCATCAAACCTGTCCAAGTACTTGGACTTTTGAATTGCACTGAGAGGTTCTACCATCGTTCCGTCGAGTATTCAGGTGAAGGCCTTGGTCTTGATGAAGAGAGCCATCTTGGCTTTCCACTCAAAATAGTTGGAAGATGAGTGCTTTAGATCCATCTGAAATGGAGAAAGTTGAATAGTTGAAGAAGATTTCAAACAGGTGAATAAACCTGCAAAACAAGAGAATTTTTGTTGATGGAGAATGCTACACTTCGACTGAACACTACCTTAAGGAAACTTGGAACATAGAATAAGTACTTCACACCTATCTAGACCTCACTAGATTTATCCAATGAATTCAAGTAATAGCACCAGGATTTGTTGTGGAAACTCAGAGGGTTTTGGTGCACAAGTGAAAAGATAACTGCTCAAATAAATGTTGCAATTGCTGCTACTACAACTATTGCAATGGATGCAATTCGAATAGTTGCTTATTTCTCTGATACCATGTGATAATCTGCAGGGATCTAGCAACTGTAAGAAGCTCACAATCTAACTCTTAGGATTATTTGCAAAAATCAGTCAAGTGTAATAGTCAGTCAAGTGTGTCTAACTGAGTCTAATAGAACCATCTAGGCATAAATCAAGGAAAGGAGACTCCAAGGAGGGCACATGAGGCTGTCAAATAGTCAAGTGGAACTCTAGAACTAGCTAACTAGAAGCTACAAGCAGTAAGTATGAGAAATCAGTGGAAGAACTATTCAATCAATGCACTAACTGATTGATAACTCCCTGTAGGTGAGATAAGGCGCCCTAACTGAGTGATAACTGATGGTAGGTGAGCAAAGGCGCTCTAACTAATAGTGGTAGGTGAGAAGGGCGCACTTGCTAAGAAGATAAGTCAAGGAGGGCGCATTAGGTAGGTAGGAGGCCAAATGAGGGCTAAAGACAGGCTCTGGAGAGCTAGAAGCAAGCCCCAGGTGCTAGGGAGACAACCATGATGATGACTGGATGCATGCAGTGGCATGCAAATGCATGCAGTATGTAGTTTTGCATGCAAGCATGCAAAATACAAAAAATGATGGTGTGAATATTCCAACATACTTAACCAATTTTTCTAATGGCGAGCATTTTTCTGGTAGGGTGCAAAATAGGCTGAATGGATTTTTTGGAAGACAAATATATCATTTCCGAGAGACTTGTTTTAAAAAATGAGTCAATTGTCAAGTAGATAAATCATCCACCTACAAAGTTATGCTCTCAGAAATTTTGTATCCCTCACATGTGAGAAATGGTGAGCATTTTCCTAAGGCCTTTTAGGCCAGTTTTAGGTGCAAAACAAGCTAAGTGGCTATTTTGGCAGGCCAATATTTTCTTTACCATACACATGTTTTCTAAACCAAACTAATGGTCATGTGTAGGGACACTCCTATAGGGTCATCATGAACTAAACCTGAAACTTAATAGACTAAGACAAAGCAGATTAGATACCATAATTACTAGAGAAATAAAATAAATTAACTAACCAAATAACTTAGAAAATATAGACAAAACCATAACCTATCAACCATATGTCATTGTCGTTTGTGTCTTCCATAGGATCCATCCAACAAATCTTGTTTAACCATCGGCGAAGAAACCATTAGCTTTTCCACCCAACCATAGGCTCATGCTTTCAGTTGCATGGCCACCCCTGAGCTTTGGTCATAGAGCTCACACACAACAATTCGAGAAACTCATCTTGGGTTTCCCCCCCACCAACAAGTCACTCATCTTTCAAGATTAAGATATCCATCCAAGGACTGGGTGCTCTACCTAATCCCAATGCCTACCTTATAAAGGAAAATCCAATGCGACACATGTCGCTTCATGCAAAAATATTTATTTTATTAAATTTCTAATTCAATAAAACTCACCCATCCATGTGTCAGTTTTTCTAGGAGATGCACCAACATTCCTAAGTTTGCTCATGTTTTTCCCCAAGATGTTTCACCTAACTGCCAAACTTGTGGTGAAGGTGGAGTTGACTAGGTGTATATGCTTGGGTTTCTACTTTGCTCCTAAATAAAGATTTATATTAATTTAAATACTCAAAATATTCTTTTATGTGCAAATGCCTAAATAACCATTTAATATTATTTTAAATGCTAAAATAATATTTTATGTGCAAATGTCTCAAGTACTAATTTCTATTGTTTAAAGTACTAAAATTTATTTTTCTAAGTAAATGTTCTAGGTGCAAATTTATACGTTTTTATGCGATTAAGTTTAACAATCATTTTTACTAGGGTCCCGGTACCGTGCCGTTGGGCCTTCCCATTCCTTAAATTCATTTCCCCGTCATGGCACCCCTCCGTCGGGTCCAGTCATCTGTCGTTTCCATTTCTCAGCAAGGTACCACATCGTCAAGTCCTTGCATCCACTCTTTCCGTTCTCAGCAGGGTACCGCATCGTCGGGCCCTTCTACCGATATCTTTTCATTTTGAATTGCGGGAACTTCATGTAGGGATTTCAGGAGCCGTTACCTTCTATCCTCCGTCTACACATTATTAGGGACTAATGGCACTGAGGAGTGAGTTCGTTCTCAGTGGGTGCCCCCCAACCCGTACATAACAAACTCCATTATGGTCCACTATGCACGACTTCATGTGTCACCGAGTAAGCGTATAAGGGATTTTGAACTCCGCTGTGGGATTCCGTAGGAAGTCGACACCATCATCATTCTTCCGTGCGTGATTTATCCGCACTCTACGACCCTTCAATTCCGTTGGTGAACCGTTTCACCTGTCGCTGCACACATCTCAAAAGTACATATTAATAGTCATGTCCTCATTCATCATAATTCATTTCCTAAACCAGCTAATCTTTAAGCAATTACAATTTTACTCAAAACATCATACATTCCATTAATCAGTAAGGCATTACGTCAATATGTGCTTCTTTCGTTCTCATCACATAATTCATCATACAACTAATCGTTTAAGCATCATATTCATGTATACATAACACATTTTCACAATCAAAGCTAATCATTAATAAACATGTAATTATTCATTTAAATCAACTATCCAACTCCACACATGTCATTTAGTTCATTAATTCATTTATTGATTTTCATCATGCACATCATCAGGTGATTCTCAATTATTAAGACACGTCCTAACTCGAAGGGCCACTTATTGATCTCATTTTAGCCGGGTCACTCGACAGGTGCCCTTTAAGTCCACAGTCAATCTAGGGGCATTACATCAAGTGCATAAATCATCCACCTACAAGATGAAGCTTTCTTAAAAATTTTACCCCTCGCAGGTGAGAAATGGTGGGCATTTTCCCAATGCTACTTAAGCCCTTTTTTTCAATACTTAACCAATTTTGCTAATGGTGAGCATTTTTCTTGCAGGGTGCAAAACAAGCTGAATGGTTGTTTTGGCAGGAGAATATCTTCTTGACTAGATAATCCTTTTCAAAAATGAATCAATGGTCAAGTGAATAAATCATCCACCTACATACTTATGCTCTCAATTTTTTTTTTATCTCCCAAAGGTGAGACATGGTGGGCATTTTCTTAAGGCCGTTTAGGCCATTTTTAGGTGCAAAATAGGCTGAGTGGTTTTTTTTGTAGGCCAATATTTTCTTGACCATAGACTTGTTTTCAAAAGTGAGCCTTGACCATAGACTTGTTTTCAAAAGTGATCCTTGACCATAGACTTGTTTTCAAAAGTGAGCCAATGGTCAAGTGAATAAATCATCCACCTGCAAGCTGATGTTTTCCTAGAAAAATTATTCCTCACAGGTGAGAAATGGTGGGAACTTCCCAAGGCTATTTAATCCCTTTTCTTCAATACTTAACCAATTTTGCCAATGGTGAGCATTTTTCTGGTAGGGTGCAAAACACGATGAATGGATGTTTTGGAGGAAAATATCTCCTTGACTAGAGACTTATTTTAAAAAATGAGTCAATGATTAAGTGAATAAATCACCTGCCTACAAACTTATGCTCTTAGAAATGTTTTATTCAACATAGGTGAGAAATGGTGCGCATTTGCCTAAAGCCATTCAGGCCAATTTTAGGTGTAAAACAAGCTGAGGGGCTATTTTGGGAGATCAATATTTTCTTGACCATAGAATTGTTTTCAAAATTGAGCCAATTGTTAAGTAAATAAATCATCCACCTGGAAGCTGATGCTTTCCTAAATTTTGTATCCCTCATAGATGAGAAATTGTGGGCATTTTCATAAGGTCATCTAAGCTAGTTTTTCAACACTTAGTCAAATTTTCCTTCCGCGGGAATTTTCCGGTAGAGTGCAAACACACATAAATTTGAAATTTTATTGCACAATATTACTTTACTTAGAGTGTAAAATTACAAGTAAAATTTGAGTGTAAAATTACAAGTAAAATTTAGGTGTAAAATTATAATGTAAAATTTGAGTGTAAAATTAGTGTAAAATTACAGTGTAAAATTTGAGTGTAAAATTACAGTGTAAAATTTGAGTGTAAAATTACATGTAAAATATGAGTGTAAAATTACAAGTATGAAACATTACTTAGTGTTTTTATAGTTAAATGCACACTCTATAATAAGGATATATTTCATTTATTATATTCACATTTATGATATATTTCATATTTTTTTAATTATAGAAATTTTGTCTAAAATCTAATGCCAATATTGATTGTTCTTGTTTATTTCGTAGAGTAATTCATTAATGGATCATTCAAATGATCCATATCATCAAAATATTCCTCGAAAAAGAGGTCGACATAAGGGTGTAGATTACTCAAATATTCCAACTTTGGAACCATCTGACATTGTCCTTCAATTCACTCGTGCTAGAGGTAAAAAGAATACTCAATGTGTTGCTGTGGACAATGTCAAGGATTTGGAGATTAGAACTCCGTACCACAGAATGAGTCCATAAGTTTCCCTCAAACAATAAGCAATCATCCAGCCATTGTTCAAACTCATTGTTCTCGATGTAAGCAACATATGACAAACCAATGTTGCTGGACAATAGAGGCAACCTGTCTCCAATTAGCGCTGAAGGGAATATTAATGTACAAAGTGGAAATATTTATGAAAAAATGAACTATGTTTCAGAGAATGTGAGGGTACCAAATTTCCCTCAGAGAACAAATTTTATTGGTACTTCCATTACAATGAATTTTGTTTCAAAGAATGTTTTGGTCCCAAATTTCCCTCAGAGAACAATTTTTGTTCTTCCTGCCACTACAATGAACTATGTTTCAAAGAATGTGTCAGTCCCAAGTTTCTCTCAGAGAACATATTTTATTCATGTTGCCACTACGATTAACTCTATTTCATATAATGTGCATGTCCCAAATTTCCCTCAAATAACAAGTTTTAATCATGCTTCCATTACAATGAACTCTGATTTGCAAAATAAAAATATGTACCAAAGAATGAACCCATTTTTGCAGAATGAGGCCCAAGTTTTCCCTCAAAGATGAGTGATTGATGCTACTATTGTTACAAATCACTATGATCAAAGTGAATATTGTGTTTCTCAACAAACTAGGGAGCCTTTGACTTCATTTACTGAAGAAGGGAATCAAAGTGTAGAATCCAATAGGAAGTAATTGGAACATGAACCTCTTAGGAACTTGGATGCAACCGAAAAACATAAAAAACTAAAATAATTGCATATCATGAAAAAAGGGATAGAAATGAAATTACAGAAAATCAAAATTCTACAATTGGTCAAATTCTACAAATCAAACTACACATGTTAAGAGAAGGTCACTAGGAAACCGCTTAAGGACTTCCTTATTGCATCTAAAGAAGCGGTCAAGATGGTATAACCACATAATAAATGAGGGGAAGACAAAATGTAAAGAAATTGGAATATGTTTTTCTGGAAAATCACTTCAAGATGTAGATGAAAATAACATTATTGCTCGAATTGGGTACTTCATGAGCAAAACCTATAATGAAGAATCTAAAATTGAGGATGATGTTGAACATCTAGATGGATTGGTTGATAAAATTTGATCAATTGTTTCAGAAGATATTTGTAAGGATTTTATCCGAAGAACATGGTTTCAGTATTTATCGAATCAAGCATGACTCATAAGGCTTTGCAATGTCTAAAGAGAATTGATGCTCATGGTGTACTAAAGGGGGTTAATCCAACATCCGTTTGTAGCGAAATGAAAAAGTGGAGAAAAGAAGATGAGGATATTGATATGGGTTGGGAGAGAACTAGTGTTTTCACATATGGAGTTAGGGTCAAGCAAGTAAATTCATATGATTCCTTTATTGTTGAATCAGTTGAAAATAGGTCTGGAATTATAGTCAATGAAGTTTCTTTCAAACTTGGTATTGACTCTCGCGACATTATGATCAAGGTGGGAAGGTATGTGAGATATTATTTGAGTTAATAGAAGACAATGGATTGATGTCTTATGTAAGCCTTGGAAAATGGGATGGAAAAGAAGAATATGAACAAGTTTTAGCACATGCTACTGATCCTAAAAATGAGGAGAACTTAATGAAATAGATAACTAATTTTTCACAAGATGTCATCAATATAGTAGATGGAAGGGTTGTGAAAATTAATCTGTTTAAGTGCCATGATCTAGTGGCCATATGTAGTTTAATATGCAATAATAGTGTTTCTCTAATGGGAAATAATTTTTTCCTTGGTGCAGATGCCATAAAAAAGCAATAAAAATGGTTATAGTTGAAATCAAAATTGAAGAAGGAGATACTATCCATAGTGTTTCTGAATGTTATGCAATGTCAACATAATTTATGCTTGTAAACTATGCAAATTTATTACAGTTTTGAAATTTATGTTTATATATTTCCATTCCTTTCTTAATATAACTATGTTCTTGAACGTTAGGAGCTTGTTGAGGCATTGGGGGTGTAGGGTAATTGCAAGGTGCTGGAATGGGTCCAAGGCTCCCAGCAGAGGGTGAAAACCCAGACTGAAAGGCTTCAAAAGACCTTACGCAAGAGCAGTTCTATCCCTAGCCTATTTGGTATGGAAATCTCCCACAAATATTCGTCCTCCGCTGACACTCAGTGAGTTGGTGTTTCGATCGTTAAGATCGGTTCTCCACTTAAGGAAAACAAAGGTATGAAAAATTAATACGTTCTAACTTAACCTTTGTGAGAAAAGGTTCTACTCTAAGTTAGATCTAATCTAAGGAAAACCTTGTTGTTGTGCAGATCAATCTTGATGTGAGAGGGATAAGTATGTTTTCCAACTTTAACAGAAATGTAAAAGATGCATTTAATTATTCACTTAGATCATGATCAGTTAATGAAAATTAAGTGACAATAATTTAAGCATGTAACCCGTTCAAGATAAATCTGTAATCACCTTGTTAATTGAAAAATTAACAATGATTAAATTGAATGTTGATCATTTGCAGAAATCAATAAACAAAACATCTCAATTGACAGAAATTCAATCAAACATTTTCATACACAGAACAGCCATAAAGAGAAATCAGTATAACATATCCTTATGTAAATTAATGCTGGCAAAAGATCATACACTGTAGATGACAAGTTGAAGCAAGAAATGATGTAATTTCAAAGAAATTTGAATGGTAAACAAGAGATGATTCAAAGGGATTACTTTACTGTATTAATGAAGTCTGTAAACAAAACTACAAAGCTCTGCTAAGACAAAGTATCTCCAGTCATCTCCTATTGATTTCTAACCCAAAAATTATCCAATCCCTAGCATCGAGAGGCATTCCTCTTTAAATAGGAAATATCAACAGAGTACAAATGGAAGTTCCCAAAAGATAGGGATTACAAAATTGGATCAAGGTATCGATCAAGAAAATCCTGCTACAATAACCTGAACAATTTAAGCTCAAACCACTCCCTCCAGTCTAGCGACAAAATTTGAAAAAGTGTCATCTTCTAATTTCGGGAAAATCCCGTAATAAAAATGTGGAATTCAAGAATGGACCATTAGCTGTCGATAGCAGGAAGCAGATCGTCGACCAAATCTTCTTGCTGGATCGCCTTGGAATCTTCTTGCTGATCCATAACGTTCTCGAAAACAGAAAAATCAGACAATGGTTCTTGTTTCTCAGGAGCTGGTGGAATATCAGGTTCCTCATTGATTATAAAATCATGGATAATGGAGTCATCTCAATCACGATGTTGTTCATTGATTTTCTCTTTGTTCTCCCAAGGGAGTAGTAAGAAAATGGGCAGAGTTTCAGAATCTTCCTCTTCGCTATCGAGCAAGAAGATTCAGGAACACTTGCATCCAAGGGTGGCGACATAGGTTCTTGAAATAGAAAAGACTGAAGGTCTTCTTGCAAAGAACATCCATTGAAGGATTCATAACCTGTCTGCATGTTACTCATTAGATTGTCAGAAAGAAAGCTTTCAAAATAGGAAACTTTTCTAACAAATACAGACAACAAACTAAGTGCTTCACCCTTGCGACCATATTTAAGAAGAGTTAAAGAAAACCAAAATGATGGAATATGATGAGCTGCTATGATTAAAATCATATGGATTTAGAACTGCAATCAATTGAACTGTAATGAAACGACATCACAACAAGTTAATACGAAATGGATCATAACAAAGTACAATTTTAACAGAATCAGGCATGATTCGACATCGCATATGAAAACTATCATTACAGGCCAATCTAATCAAGCAATCATATCTTCAAAGATGATCATGAGGTGAGAATTGCAGTGAGAAACCTGGTCATAAGAACAATGAAAATAAGGAATTACAATGTAAGTTTGAATGGTTGAATTTCATCCACTGGATCAATAGGACTCGACGGTGAAGATTAACCGATGTAGGACGCGAGATCAGATCTTGGAGAATTACTCACAAATTTATTCACATTTCCTAAAAGTTGCGGGTTTCAGGTTTACCAACTAACATCAAAACATATAAGCAAGTTTCCAAAAGCCGCAACCTGAAGTTGTGGGTGGTGGGTTTCGCAAACAAAAATAGTCTGTAAAAATGAAAAACTATTTGCGCATCCCGCAACCCGACATTGCGGGTTTCGAGACAAACGACTCAACTTAAAAAACTAAAACTAATTTCCGAAATTCGAAAGCCATGGATGCAGGTTTCGGGTTTTGGGATGACAGATTCCTAAAAACAAATTTAGCAATGACTCCCGTAACCCGCACCTTTCGGGTTACGGGTATTTCGGGATGACCAAATCAAAGAACTCAAAACTTGAATTACCACAACCTGCACCTTTCGGTTTGCAGGTTTCGGGTGATCGATATGTCGGGTTTCGGGTTGGAAAAGAAAATGACAAAAGTTTTGAAAAATAAGGCTTCCAGCAAATCCAAAACACTTGGACAAACTGCAAAAAGAAAAATGACAATCAAGGAAAACAAAGGTATAGGTACAAGATCATAAAAACAAGGTTCAAAACCTCATGCTTATGAGAACACCTACCAAAATACCCTTGTATTTATTTTAAAACTTCGGCTCTCATGCTTAGCTGAAGCATGGGATCTATTGCGGTGACAACAAATGGCTATTAGCTGGGAAGAACCAGTTATCTCTGCAAACAAACTTCAGTTAGAGAAATTATATCAGTCAGCTGCCCTTTTCAGCCATAAATTTTAGAAAATAATTATAAAGGAAACAACCAATAAGTAGAAAACATAAGATTGATATTTTCCCAACCATGATCATATTAAAAGTGATGCAAATCTGATAAGGAGAGTTAGGAAACAGCAGGGATCCTTTACCATTATGCAATCATTGAACGCTAGTTTGTGTTGAACCTGGAACTAACTTAAAACTGCTCATGGATATCCAATTTACATATCACCTTGGTTTATTAATTAGTTTTATCTACAACAATTTTTTTTTAGTATAACACATTTTTTTTTGTTCAAATATACAGCTGCAGATGAGACCTTGTTGATACAAGACCACTTCGCTGACTTGGTAATCATATATCAGCAGTGCCATTCACAGGCCTAATCCAGAAACTGATCAAGCTGGCTCAATAAGGAGACCCCTTGTCCTTTAGCTATGACACTGAAGGCTACTATCATGGCTTGGTGACCACATGATGATAGCTTCAGTCTGAATTAAACCCATGATCATGGCAGGGATGGCTTGTGATAATACCCCCCTGTCCTCATACACAACAAGTATCTTATAAAGAAAAATTCAGATTTTATTCAAATAATAGACTACAAGGCACTGCCAAGGCTTGGTAACCTCATAGTAGTAGCGTTACTCACCAGCGTTTTGCATATCATGAATGGAATGACCTGTGATAGGATCTTCCACCTCTCAACAAAACTGAGAGTCATCTCCCAAGTGTGATGGCTTGATGTGAATATGTAATTCCACTAAACACCTATGAACCTAAAGGGATAGCTTGAGATAAGACCCCCCTCCTTGTAATCTATAATTATTTAAGAAAAATATTATCAAGGTGATTGTAAAAGGATCCAGAGCAGAGAAAGCTTATCAAGTTGCTATGATATGCTATGACAATGAGACATAAGATAAGGACATTTCAACCATTCCCCATATCTCAATTAAACAGATAAAACATGTAAAAGATAATGACCAAGGTGGAAAGGTATCAATCAAGGTCCTACATCTATTGGCTGTGCACCCTTTACAAAACAAATTATGATATCAACTGAAAGAAAGCGAGACTAACATACTATTTTTCAAATTCAGTTGAAATCATCTTCAAGTGAAACTGGTTTTAAACCATTACCAAATGTGTGGAGTTTATTATCAATAAAATGAAAAAAACCAATCGAAACAAACAAAACATAAAACACACACCAAAGCTATGTACAAAAGCACCAATCGTTCAGCCAAAGTACTTTTTGAGCAGTGAAACATTCACTGGGTAGGTGTCCACAACTCCCTCCAATGTTTGTAATTGGACAGTACTAGGACCTATCTTTTCTGTAATAATGAAAGGTCCCAGCCAAAGGCGCTGGAATTTGGTATACTAGTTTTTATCTTTATGTTGTTTGTCCCATCTTAATACCAAATCCCCAACTGAGAATTCCCTATCAAATGAATATTTCTCATCAAACCATCTCTTCACCATCTGCTGATGATGATACAACTTATTCTTAGTCACCTCTCTGTCTTCCTCCAGCTTAAGCAAAGTGTCAATCCTCTGCTGAAGTGGAGAAGAATCATCTTCTTCAATAGATTGGGCTAATTGCAGTGATGGAATGGTAAGGTTGGAAGGAAGAATGGCCTCTTTGCCATAAGCCAAACAATAAGGGGAATTCGCAATGGCTACTTTTGGAGTGATCCAATCTACCCAAAGAGCATTATAGAGCTGCGTGTGCCAATCCATGTGATAAGTGGCTACTGTGTTCTTGAGAATATTTATCAGGTTCTTATTCAAAGATTTAGCGAGCCCATTACCCTGTGGGTAATAATTGGCAGAAAATTTTAATTTAATCCCTCTTTCAAGGGCATACTATGTCAATTCGATCGAAGAAAAATATGATGCATTATCAAAAATGAGATACCTAGGGGCACCAAACCTTGTAACTATCCGACTGTCTAGGAAAGATATTACCTGGTTTGCGTTGCACTGCTTTGGGGGAACTGCTTCTTTCCATCTAGTAAAGTAATCAGTGGCGGTAAGGATATACCTGTACTGAAGGGAATACGTAGGATTAATGGGACCAACAAAGTCTAATCCCCACTGCTGAAATGGGAACTGAACTATCATTGGTTGCAGAGGAAGATTGGGCTTCTTGAACTTCCTTGCACATTTTTGACATGGTTCACACTTTCTTACATAGGCATATACATCTTTCAATAAAGCAGGCCAATAATATCCCACCCTGAGGATATTGTGTGCCATGGTTTCTCCCGAGAAATGGCCTACAGCAGGTCTTGCATTAAATTGAAAAAGTATATCATCAGTTTCAAGCTTCTCCAAGCACCTGAGAAATACTCCATCATAATTTTTTCTAAAAAAAATTACATTAATGAATTGATAAGGAGCAGACTTTAATCTCAAAGCTCTGTGTTTTTTGAAATCTAAGGTTTCGGGAGGAAACCCATTGTTTAGAAAAAACCTGATATGGTCATACCATTCAGAAGCCAGAGTATCTATTGCATTGACAAAACTTGTAGGGATTTCTTCCTCTTGCTCCCACTCTGTCTGGTGCCATACATGGTCATTTGACTAAGCAGTCAACAAACATAAACCTTGTTCTTTCACAATTTTAGCTGGCCTGATTTCCAGATCATATTCTTGTAAAGCAGTCATCCAATGGGCTCGTTTTTCGCCCAGTTCCTTTTGGACTAGTACATTTCTTATAGATGTATATGGCACAAATACCTTAGTTCTAGATTTCAAAAAATAAGGCCTGTAATGATTAACATATTTGTAAACTGCATAGGCCTGTTTATCAATTTGGGAGTAATTCAACTCGGCTCCCTTGAATGTCGAACTCATGAAGGAAATTGGAATTTCTACATCACTGTTATGCTTCTGAAAAATCAATGGCAAAGGTATAGACAATTAAATATTTATCAAAGTCAGGGGACATGAGAGCAGGAGCCTTAGCGATAACTCTTCTAATTTAGACAAATGCATCTTTCTGTTCCTAAGACCAACTAAACTGTACATCTTTCTTGACTAACTACTGCAAAGGTTTAACTATTTGTGCAAAATTAGGTACAAATCTACTGACAAAATTTATCTTACCTAGGAAGGACTACATGGCCTTGCATGAACCGGGCAAGCCAATTTTTGAAATAGCATCAGTACGTTCTGGGTCGATAATCATACCTTCTTTGGACACGATGAAACCTAGAAGTTTTCCTTCTATGACTGTAAAGATAGAATTTTTTGGATTGAGTGAGATCCCATACTTCCTGCAATGTTCAAAAACATGTTTCAAGGAAAAAAGATGTTCATGTCGTTTCTTTGAATATATGGTGATATCATCTAAATAGACTATGATGGAGTTATGCATCAAACCTCTGAAAACTATATCCATAGCTCTTTGAAATGTAGCCTCGGCATTTATCAACCCGAAAGGCATCGACCTATAGGCGAAAGTGCCCCAACAGGTTCTAAAAGCCATTTTGAGTTGGTCACTGGGGGCAACCATGACCTGGCTATATCCCGAAAAACCGTCTAAGAGTGAGAACATCTCTGATCTTGCTACCTTTTGAAGAATCTACTCCATGGGTGGAACAGGATAATTGTCTTTTTCGGAGGCGTGATTCAGATTTTGGAAATCGACACATAGCCTGATTTCGTTGCTCTTGTTACGCACATGCACCAAATTGGCGATCCATTGAGTGTGTCTGACAGGAAAAATGATTCGTGCGATCAATAGTTTTTCTAGTTCTTTTTTTACAAAAGGTTCTAAGCTGGGGTGCATTTGTGTAGTTTCTGTTGATAAGGCTTCACCTCCGATTTCATAGGTATGTTGTGGTGCATGATGCTTGTATCAAAGGTTTTCAATTCGTCATAAGTCCATGTGAAAACATATTTGTATTCTTTACATAATTTAATGATAGCCCTTCTTTCATTGGGAGAACAATCAACTCCTATATTGATGAAATGAGGTTCTTGCGCAGTACCTAAGTTGACTAGTTCGTAATTAAGTGAGGAGCTCTAGGTTTTGCAATTGCTTTTGTGTCTGAACTTATCCTGTAAATTGTAGAACTTCTCTATACTGATAACAGATTTCGAGATAACATTTGAAGTGTTAGAAAGAGCTTTTTCATGTTCTTCTTCACTTATAGCCATGTTTTGAAATGTATCCTGGGCTGTGAGGAAATCAAGTATCTGCTAGTCATCGTCAAACACTTTCTAGTTCGTCACATTGTTAGGTATCAATGGCCTGTACATGATTTTAATTGAAAAGGTTCGAGGAGACAAACCCTCTGGTGGTATCAATCTAGATGATGTGTTTTCTAAGAGGTCAGCATCGAAGTTCTATGACCTAGGGATTGAGTTAATCTTAAATGCAGAAAAGGAATTGGTAAGGTCTCTTATCAGCTTCTGATAATTCATCAAGCGTGGAGACAAGCAGTGTATCTTATTCCTTACCTGTTTGGCAATGATTTCAGAGTCTCCAAATCAATGAATTACCTGTACCCCCATATCAATAGATTTTTTAATTCCTTGAACAAGGGCTTCATACTCAGCTACGTTGTTGGTAAAGTTAAATTCCAGTCTCGATGCTATCATAGTTTTAATCCCTTTTGGGTTAATGAGGACATAACCTGCACCAACTCCTTCCTTAGACCTGGATCCATCAAAAAATAAAGTCCAAGTAGTTGGATCTATTCTAAAATTTGTATTTACATTAAAAACATTATGTACAACATTTTCAGTGAAAGGTACAGAGGTAACCTAAGTGATCTGCGATTGTTTCTCTAAATTTTCATCTAGGTAAAATTCAGCAGGAAAATCTCCAAGGAAAGTATCAAACGTAAAATGTTCAATATGTGCACTGTAGTAATTGGCAGGTTCACTAGAATCGTTAAGGTCCGTGACTGTTTGTTTCATGAAAGGCTGCCGACTAATTTTGATTTTGTTGGGTTGTCCATTATAGGGTAACCATAGATGAGACCAGTTAGTGGCAAAGTAGCCCTTGAGCTTCTCTGACCAGTCAGTGGCAAAGTAGCCCTTGAGCTTCTCTGACCAGTCAGTGGCAAAGTAGCCCTTGAGCTTCTCTGACCAGTCCCTACTCAGCCACATCCCATAAGCTTCAAGAATGTCAGCTACAACAATGTCTATAGTTTGGTGAATACGAGGATCCACCGATAATGTAAGCAGGACATTTCTCAACCTTCCTACTACTCTTACTTTTGATCTGTCGAGTTGGATAATCTAAGTAGGGCAGGGTACCCAAGTGGAATTCAACTTCCTACACACAGATAAGGGCATCATGTTTCATGAGGCACCCGAATCTATCATGTAGTTATGTACGTTCATGTTGAAGATTTCGAAAGTAAGAAGAAAAGGGGGCATCATTTTGCTTCCAGGTTTTTGATCATCTAGCTTAGTGAAAGAGTCTGTGTTGTTATTCTGAGATTATCTAGGTTGTTTGATTATCATGCTTTTGGGTAAAGTGTCCCTCATAGAAGGGATCTTCAAAAGTTCAAACAAAGAGATATTATCCTTAACTCTTTTCAGATCTTCAGCTAGATTGTACTCCATCTATGGAATAGTTGTATCCTTTTGGGGAACAGTCTTGCCTCTATTGGGTACTGCTGTTGCGGGTGAAGGTTCCTGAGGGGGTTGTAGTCTTGACCTTTTGTTATAAGGGTGTTGAACATTAAACACAGTCTCAGGTTCTTCTTCCTCTTCACTCATAGGAAGTTCGGAGAAATAGCTAACAGTGTTCACCTATAGGTCCTCTTGTTATTCATCCTCTTTGGGTAACTGTGAATCTCGATTAATCTAGTCATTGGAGGATTCATGAATAGTTTGGGATTCTGTTGCCAAGGCTCTAAAAATGGAATAAAGTTCTTCGTTTGAAATTCCTTCAATAGGATCAGGAGGTGGTGGATTTTGAGGAGGCTGATAAGGTATCCTAAAAGGCGGCCTTGCAAAACCTTTGTTTTGGTTTTGATTCTCCTTTTTATTTCTTTTCAAATTGACCATCTCATTCTACATCTTTTGAAGGAATTTCTTTACATCAGTCATATCAAAAGGATTCTTGTTTTGGGTAGAAGCCTTGGGAACGATGTCAGTTTTCTTCTTAGACGTGGAAGTAGAGGGTTGTTCTTCTACTGCATCTGGACTATCCTTCAAACAATAGATATCCTTTTCCACTTGAATATCTTCAGCATAGGCTTCATATAAGTTGTTTTTATGTGCCCTTTTTACCCACATTGCAATAGGGGTAGAGAGACCCTTTTCATAAAAGGAAACTAGAATCTCTTCTACTGGGAGAACAGGAGCAGGGATTCTATTCTTTAGGTAAGAGAATCGTTGATTGTAATCTTTAATCCTTTCTTTACCTTTCATATTTATAGAAGATAATTCCAAAACTAAATCCTGTGGTGTTTTGTCACCCCCAAACGTTTGGATAAAAAACTTCTCAAAATCATCCCATGATGTTATGGACCTGGATTCCAAGGTCAAATACCATGTGGATGCTTTACCTTCAAATGTGTAAGGGAAGAGTCTACAAACCACATCCTCATGTATCACACTCCTAACTCTGATAGCTTGCATGAAAGTTTTGATATGATCCAACGCAGGTGACTTGTCATCTAGATTGAATTTGGGAAGCCATTTCTCAGAGTTCTTAGGTAACCTGTGTTGGTCCCCAAGTATCCATACAAAATCTTGGTCAAGCCAAGGCTTGTTCTGGCCTTCCCCAACCATAGGTTGTTCTTCTTCTTCTTCGAATGAAGAGTTATAAGAATGTTCACTTTCGGATGAGGAGGATGAAGATGAAGGAGCAGAGGGTGGTGGTCCACCTCAAGGAATTACTTGTGAAGCTTGTTATGTTTCAGCGAACAATAAATCAAGATCAAATTCAGGGAGATGTTGTTGGTTTGATGAACTATTTTGTTCAATTGTTTGCTCAATATTTTGATTATCTTGAATCTTTTCCTGTGGGTTGGCGTTTTCTTGGTGAATTGATGCTAACCCTTGATTTCTCTCTATAGAGAGTCTCTGCTGCAGCCTAACAGTACTATCATTAGACCTTTTGAGTATTTCTTCGAGTGATATAGGTCCTCTACTGGGTGATACAATAATAATGTCCCCTGTTCTAGGGTCTCAGTGAGATGTTGGCGTAATAGGGATAGTATTAGGTTGTTGTACTGGTTGTTCAATAGAAGTAGATGCTTGAGTGTGACTACAGGTGACAATCAATATTCTTACTGGAGGAGGTTTCTGAGTATTCTTTTTAGGCATAGTTCACTACTTGCCCTCCTTCTAGAGCCATTTGTTGAGGCCTCGGGGGTGCAAGGTAATTGCAAGGTGCTGGAATGGGTCCAAGGCTCCCAATAGAGGGTGAAAACCCAGACTGAAATGATTCAAAAGATCCTATGCAAGGGCAGTTCTATCCCCAGCCTGTTTGGTATGGAAATATCCCACGGATATTCAGCCTCCACTGGCACTCTGTGAGTTGGTGTTTTGATCATTAAGATCAATTCTCCACTTAAGGAAAACAAAGGTATGAAAACTTAATACGTTCTAACTTAACCTATGTGAGAAAAGGATCTACTCTAAGTTAGATCTAATCTAAGGAAAAGCTTGTTGTTGTGCAGATCAATCTTGATGTGAGAGGGATAAGCATGTTTTCCAACTTCAACAGAAATTTAAAATATGCATTTACTTATTCACTTAGATCATGATCAGTTAATGAAAATTAAGTGAAAATAATTTAAGCGTGTAACCTGTTCAAGATAACTCTGTAATCACCTTGTTAATTGAAAAATTAAAAATGATTAAATTGAATGTTGATCATTTGCAGAAATCGGTAAAGAAAACATCTCAATTGACAGAAATTCAATAAAACATTTTCATACACAAATCAACCATCAAGAGAAATCAGTGTAATAGATCCTTATGTAAATTAATGCTGGAAAAAGAACATACACTATAGATGACAATTTGAAGCAAGATATCAAGTACTGTCAAAGAAATTTGAACAATAAACAAGAGATGATTCAAAGGGATTACTTTATTGTATTAATGAAGTCTGTAAAAAAAATTACAAAGCTCTGCTAAGACAGAGTATCTCAAGTAGTCTCCTGCTGATTTATAACCCAAAAATTATCCAATCCCTAGCATCAAGAGGCATTCCACTTTAAATAGGAAATATTAATAGAGTACAAATAGAAGTTCCTAAAAGATAGATATTACAAAATCGGATCAAGGTATCGATCCAGAAAATCCTACCACAATAACCTGAGCAATTTTAGCTCAAATGACTCGCTCCAGTCCAACGGCAAAATTGCAAAAAGGGTCATCTTCTAATTCCGGGAAAATACCATAAAAAAAATGTGGAATTCAACAATGGCCCATTAGGTGCCGATAACAAGCAGCAGATCATCGACCAAATCTTCTTGCTTGATCACCTTGGAATCTTCCTACTGATCCATAACATTCTCGAAAACAGAAAAATCAGACAACAGGTCTTGTTTCTCAGGAGCTGGTGGAATATCAGGTTCCTCATTGATTATAAAATCATGGATAATGGATTCATCTCGATCACAGTTCTATTCATTGATTTTCTCTTCGTTCTTCCAAGGGAGTAGTAAGAAAACGGGCAGAGTTTCAGAATATTCCTCTTCGCTATCACTGCTGGTATCAGGAAGACCTGCGTCAAAGGATGGTGACATAGGTTCTTGAAATAGAAAAGACTAAAGTTCTTCTTGCAAAGAACATCCATCGAAGGATTTGTAACCTGTCTGCATATTACTTATCATATTGTCAAAAAGAAAGCTTTCAAAACATGAAACTTTTCTAACAAATACTGACAATGAACTAAGTGCTTCACACTTGCGACCATATTTAAGAAGAGTTAAAGAAAATCAAAATGATTGAATATGATGAGTTGTTATGATTAAAATCATATGAATTTAGAACTACAATCAATTGAACTGTAATGAAACGATGTCGAAGCATGTTAATCCGAAATGGGTCATAACAAAGTACAATTTTAATAGAATTAGGCATGATCTGACGTCGCATCTGATCATATCTTCAAAGATGATCATGAGGTGATAATTGCAGTGAGAAACCTGGTCATAAGAACAATGAAAATAAGGCATTGCAATGTAAGTTTTAATGTTTGAATTTCATCGACTAGATCAATAGGAATCGGCGGTGAAAATTAACCAATATAGGACGCGGGATCAGATCTTGGAGAATTACTCACAAATTTATTCACGATTCCCGAAAGCTGCAACCTGAAAGTTGCAGGTTTCGGGTTGACCAACTAACATCAAAACATATAAACGGGTTTCTGAAAGCCGCAACCGGAACTCGCGGGTGGCGGGTTTTGCAAACAGAAACAATCTGTAAAAATGAAAAACTATTTCTGTATCCCGCAACCCGACATTGCGGGTTGCAGGTTTCGGGACAAATGACGCAACTAAAAAAACTAAAACTAATTTCTGAAATTCGAAAGCCGCGGTTGCAGGTTTCGGGTTTCGGGATGACAAATTCCTAAAATTTTTTTTAGCAATGACTCCTGTAACCTGCACCTTTTGGATTGTGGGTTTTTTGGGATGACCAAATAAAAGAACTCAAAACTTGAATTCCTGTAGCCTGCATTTTTGGGGTTGCAGGTTTCAGGTGATCGGGATGTCCGGTTTCATGTTGGCAGAAGCAAATCACAAAAGTCTTGAAAAATAAGGCTTCTAGCAAATCCGAAACACTTGGAAAAACTGCAAAAAGAAAAATGACAATCAAGACAAACAAAGGTACAGGTACAATATCATAGAAACAAAGTTCAAAACCTCATGCTTACAAGAACACCTACCAAAATACCCTCATGTTTATTTTAAAACTGGGGCTCCTATGCTTAGCTAAAGCATGGGATCTATTGTGGCCACAATAGAGGTGAATCCCTCTTTGGAACCAAGCAAAGGATGGGAATAAAATTTAGATGAGCATATTATAAACATTCAACCAACCTTATCTTGTAGAAATATGACTATGGTGAAGAACTATCCCAATGATAGAAGAAATGATGAAAAGGTACACACTTTCATGATTAGTTCTTAACTATAAGTTAAGCTTCTTAGTATTTCACTAATTCATACCTTTTAAAACATTTGGTTCGGATTATAGTTGACTCCTGGCTCAATGTCCAAGCTTGTATATTGTTCTCGCCATGCTGATATCAGAACAATTTTGAAGATGTTTCGTGAAATTCAAAGAATTGCACAATATTATGGCAAGGTTCATCCAACTAGACGCGTGGAGAAAACAAAATTCGTTCAAATTTGGGAGGAGATGGAGAAAATTGGTGTTCTATGTAATACAGGATAACCATACCATCATAAAATGTAATAGTACAATGATCTTAACTATGGTCAATCAGATGGATCAACATCAGACAAGATCCTCATTCGACATGAGGGAATTTTAAAGGTTTTACAATTATGTTAACATATCAATTTTTTTTATGTGGGCCTTGAATATTAATAAATGATGATGTTATTATGTTCTGACTATTGTTTAATGGCTCTAAGTGTTATTTACTTTGAACATAAAACTTATTTATTGATATGCATTGAAACTTATGTATTGTTTCTAGGTTAATGAAGGCCTGCCAGATGAAGAGAAGAATAAAAATTGGTGAGGATATGGAAGTGTTATAAATAATTCCACATGTTGCAAATGCAAGGTTGCAGGGGGGATGATGTATATGCATATGAGAAAAGGTATGTCAATTTCATCATATTATCTATTTTGAATGGTGGTATCATTTCATTCATGATAATCATTTTGAGCCATTGTCATTGTAGGATTGGCTTCCTTGTAAGTGAGTTGCTTTGGTTGTGTTCTTATTGTTTAGGAAATGAGATGATTCCTTATATGTGTGTCTAAGGGGCCCATGTTCTTGAGATGACATAGTCTATTCATCCTTATACGTTGGGACAGTAAGGAATGAAGTAATGGATCGTAAGCATATCGAAATGAAAAATTTGAATAGCAACCAAGGAGGAGGAAGAGGAGTTCATAAGGAGAAAAGAAACACATTTGAACATGATAGAATGTGTCTTGTAAATGAGATGAGAGAAAAAAAATTCAAGCTTGTTATGAGATCGGAAGGTACTTTCCAAACGTTTAGACAAAGAAGATTCTTGCCTTCAAATATTAGAAGTCAACTTCATGTTGAATATTATAAGTCAAGAAATCAATCGAATAAGGAAACTTCAACACACTTGGCATCATGTTTCCATGATGCCACTTATCAACAAGTGGAACAACTATTTAACAAATGGTAAAAATAGTCTAAGAAATCATTGATTGCACCACCAACTGTAAGTTTTTCCTAATTTTAAATGTTATCTCGTTTGATTTTCATTTTATAGAGTGAGGAGTCATAATGTGTCTTTTTAATTATTAATATGTCCTCCCAGTGCAATAACTATCTTCCGAGATCAAAACCAATCAGTAAATATGACGAAGAGACTTATCGTCATGAATCACATTGCTTTGGAAAGAACAAGGCAAAAAATGATGTTAAAACAAAAAAACAACAACCTATCGTTCCCTGCAATACTAAATATTATATTCATTCAATTCATTACATATAAGCATGTCTTTATCAATCTAGTTGATTTGTGGTTGAAGGTACAAATTTTGCTTGAACTTTGACTTTGTCCACCTCACTAATCGTAGGAAATGAGCCAGGCTAGAGTGATCAAACAAAACAAATGCAAGGGGAAGTTGATTCTGATACCCTAATGATGATTGATGACAATAGCAATAAAAATTTGGGTGTTTCATCCTCAAGAAAAGAGGCACTGGAGACCAATCAAATACAAGAATTGAATGGAGCAACTACTGTTGATATGCCTTGATGGAATCTATGATTCACAATACAAGGTGTCTTTCATCCTCAATAAATGGGGAAGATAAAAGTGGTGAAGAAAAATAAATTCAAGGGACAATGCATGGCACCCAAGTGATGGATGCTAACAATGATATTAAAATTGGTGTTGTTAAACCAAGTAAGAGACAAGAAAAAGATAAAAGTCCAAAATGATCATAAAGCAACATTGTATGCAAAGTGGTGAAGAACATAAAATTTGTAATGATATGGCATTCTTATGGTATTAATGTATTAAGAGACCTATTTTGATGATATTTTGGAGGTTATATATATTTTGAATATTGTTGGATAAAGTTCTGAAAAGGTCTAATATTGTAAGCCCCTATAAGCATTGTATTTACATTTCTCTTTGGAAATACAATCTTAGATTTTTCTGAGAAAAAATAACCATTTGCTGAGATTTCGTCATAAATTCATTCTATTGTGGTCGCATTCTGTTACATGTGTAGTTATAGTTGTTTTTTACCCAAGAAAATAACAATATAATTGCTATTTCGTAGAAATGAAATCGAGCAAAATTGTCGATTGTTACTGTTGAAATTCACCAAGTCATCATAGAAAATATATGAACAACGATATTAAAAATATTTGGAGTGCTGCAAATGCTCTAAAAAATTCCCTCAGTGTATAAGGAATGGAATATATTTTCTATCACTCACTAATGTACAATAAAAGAAAAAGAAAGATAACTAAAAATGAGCTAGAATTTAGAATACTCCATCATACAAAAATGCATTTTTCATTATTTGCCGATAAATATACAATGATTTATAGATGTCTAGCATGCTTTTGAGATGGCTGCAATCCCTCCTCTTAAGCAGAAGAAAATTATGTATGGTCTCTCTTTCATTTTGTAGAAGAATCTGATTCTTCAGAAGAAGTAGGAGGAACATTTTGTAATTTGTTTTGAATATCGTTAACTTTCTGTGTATTTTTTTTTAAATTTGCATGCAAGACACTTTTTTCTTCCATCAACTTGTTCAACATTTCTAAATTTTTCTTATACTTTGTTGATTCTGCTTTTTCCTTACCTTCCAATTCTTGTCTCTTATTTTTCAACTAATTGGTAACTTCATCCAATTCAACCGTCAGTTTCTTTATTTGTTTCTTGTGCTCTTTTTCCCTCAACTCTGTCTCATTGGGAACAATATGAATTGTCATCATCGCAACAACTGGACCCTATAATTCCTTCTACAAATCATCAATTGTGGATTTAAGCATTAAATCTCCATATGACATCCCAAATGCTGAACTTTTCAACGTTCCAAGAGTTTTGATTCTAGCTCTCTTATTTTTGCATCATTTTCATCCATCTTATTTTTCATTTCTTTATATAATGGTGATGAACTAAACACATCACCTAGAGAAATGCTTGTTGAGAATCATTCATGCAGCATCTTCTCTCGATTTGCTAAGTACTTCTCTCGTACTTCTAAGGACATTGTCCTTGTAGGAGTTTTTTTTCTTTTTACCCTTACCCTCATCTCCTTTGATACCCTTACCTTCACCCTCAACACCTTCTTTACTATCAATTTTTCCCCTCTCCTTTGGTTTTTAAATTCCAATGATTCAAAGATCTTTTTGAACCTTTTTCTTCTCAACTGATCATCTTTCTTAGAAATAGTTTTTCTCAAACTGGAAATTAATGATTATAATTATCCAAATTTTTGTTAATGCCTTTCCTCCCACTCTTTCATGTTCAATTGATATTCTTGTATTAAGTGTTCCCTTAATTTCAATTTCTTCTCCAATACCTGTTTGAAACCCATTTCTGTCCTTATTGGTGGTATATTGAAAATAGGTGGTCTTTTTGTCAACTCTTGTTTTATTTGACTCACTTCAACTTTAGCTTTTTCCAAATACTCTGTAAACATAACCCTCAATTACTCAATTTCCTTTTCATCTTCATCGGTGATTTTTCCTACTTCTTGGGATAATTTTGCAATCATTTATTCTTTTCCTTTTATAATTATGTTCGCTTTGAATTGATTATCCACAACTGTCTTTTGCAACACCGCTATCTATTTGAGGCATTCTATAATATTATTATATTTTATCAGGCCTTCTTCCACCAAATTTCCTATAAGGGAAACTTGTTCCTTGAAATGATTCATTTTATCATACACGATGAACAGAAATCTACTATCAAACTTATATGATGGATTGTCTAAATGCATAGTGGAAGACCTTGAATCAAATTTGAAAAAACAATCATACTCAATTGCCAACTGTTTTGGAGGTATTATATCAAGAACTTCTTGAGGAATGGAAAATTCAGCAGTATTTTGTTCCATTTCACTGTCTGCCACCTCCTTCCAATGACTTCCATATACATTTCCATGTAGCTCTTTTAATGTTGTGGTAACATGAACTACATCAATGGTGAAAAAATCAGGAAACTGTACTAGTAAGTCCTCATGGTGCAGAGGAGATTTTACTGGAAATTCCTCATTCTATTCAGGAGGCTGTACCAGTAATTCCTCATGGTGCTCAGGATATTGTACTAGTAATTCCTCATTTTGATTAGGAGACAATACTGGAAATTCCTCATTATTTTTCCTGCTATTATATTTCCTAAAGTATGTTTTGTGAACAGGTGGTTTTGGCAAAGATATATTTTCATTCTAATTGATATCACCAATCTCTATTTCAATAGCACGGGGTCGACACAAATCAATTATTTTTTGAAGTGTGTCCAAGAAACTAAACTTAACCTTATTTAATTGGCTCTCTTGTAGGGCAGAGTGAATTTTCATAGCCAATAGATAAGGAATATCTACAGGTCCATCTTCAACCCAATGTATCACTACCCTCATACATTCACCCAAAATGTCCTGCCTATGATGATTCAAAATCATCCTAAGGACAACCTGAATCAATGTTTTGTATATTCCGGGAGGGATGCATTATTAAACCATTCCTTGGAACAGATACATTTTTACCACAAATTATATTGGCCATCTGGTTCTTCTCCATTTTGGGGTTTTTCCAAGAGCTAAAAATCGCTCCCCCTCTACGTGTAATTTTTGTTGCTTGGGAAACGAAATCAAGGTTGAGATATACCCTCTTACCAAAAATTCTCAATTCCATATTCCCAGCATCGTAATTTAAAATTGCCTCATCTATCTCCTCATCAACAAAAATGAACAATCCAAACAAAAAGTTGAATACTTTTGCTTTCCCTGAGATAATTTCCACACCTGATGGCGAGTTCTTTTCATCTCTCCATGCATCAAAAGAATCCTAGAATTTTTTAACTGTGAACTTATCATCTATGGATGCTCATGTTTCAATTGCAGTCGCGGAAGAGGATTCCCCCGTTTGAACTGCACCCGTCGTAGAGGACGCCCCTATTTCAAGTTTGTCCATGGTTGTCTAGGTTCGAAGAAAAAATGATGTAGACAGACTGTATTTTAGAATCAAACAAATTATGCATGCACAAAGTATTTTAGAAACAAAACAAAGGACTTACAAGTATTTATAGGTCATATTTCATGATGTGGGCATGCACGTTTCCTAGGCTCACATCCGAATTTTAATATTTTTTAAGGCCTTGGCCTCAAAGAGAATTTTATAAATAGGTTCTACTTTGAAATTGAGGCATGAGGTATGGGTTTGGTCAAACATACAAAAATATATAGACAGAAGCTATCCCTTTTTTTAAACAAGCATAGATTGATCTTAAACCTGGATCTATCAAGCCTCAAGTTTTAATGTTTTATTTTATTTTTCAAGATTGATTTTTTTAATCATTTTTATTTTATGACCTGATACTTTTTTCCAAGACTGACACTATATTCAGGTGCATTAGTCATACATCTGCAGGATGGTGCCTTCAGAATAATTTTCTCTTTCTTAGTGAGGAAATGGCAGTCATTTTCCCAAAGCCACTTGAGCCATTTTTTCAGTACTTGACCATTTTTTCCAATGGTGAGAATCTTCTGGCATGGTGCAAAACATGTTGATTGGTTGTTTTGGTAGGACATTATCTTCTTGGACATAGACTTTTTATCAAGAATGAGCCAATGGTCAAGTGCATAAATCATCCACCTAAAAGCTAATGTTCTCAAATAATTTAATCCCTCACTGGTGAGAAATGGTGGGCATTTTCCTAAAGTCATTTAGGCCAGTTTTAGGTGTAAAGCAAGATGAGTGGTTGTTTTGGAAGGCCAATATATTCTTGACCAGATCCTTTTTTCCAATACTGAGACTATATTTAGGTGCATTAGTCATCTACCTATAGGATAGTGCCTTTAGAATAATTTTCTCTCTGTCAGTGAGGAAATGGTGGTCATTCTCCCATAGCCACTTGAGCCATTTTTTCAGTATTAAGCCATATTTTCCACAGCGAAGCATTTTCTACCATGGTGCAAAACAGGTTGATTGGTTATTTTGGCAGGCCATTATATTCTTGGCCATAGAAGTTTTATCAAGAATGAGTCAATAATGAAGTGCATAAATCTTCCACCTGAAAGCTTATGTTGTCAGACTAATTTAATCCCTCACTAGTGCAAAACAACGGGCATTTGCCTAAGGCCATTTAGGATAGTTTTAGGTACAAAACAGGCTGAGTAGCTATTTTGGCAGGCCAATATATTCTTGACCAGATACATTTTTCCAAGAATGAGAATATATCCAGGTGCATTAGTCATCCACCTACAGGATGGTTCCTTCCACTAGTACAAAATGAGAGATAAGTGACCAAAAAAAGACCAAAATTCGCATATAAATTACCACTTTTGAGTTGGTGACCATAGGTAGCAAATTAGCGGTCATATATCACGTGACAAAAAATGTGGTCATATTAAGCTTGGTCATTTATAGCTTATCTTGTGGTCATATATTTGGTCGTATATTTGATCATCAATTGGTCATATATTTGGTCATTAATTGTCACAATTAATGACCACATTTTTTGTCATGTGATAAATGACCTCTAATTTGCTACCAGTGATTGCCAACTCAAGAGTGGTCATTTATATGCATATTTTGGTCACTTATCTCTCATGTTGTAGTGGTGGTCATTTATATGCAAATTTTGGTCATTTTTTTAGTCATTTATCTCTTTTTAGTGGTTTCAGAATATAAATAGGGCACAGTGGAATCAAACCACCAACCTCCTACATGGGCAGGTGCTCTACCATTGAGCTAGCACCCTTAAATAGAATTCCTTATGGGTCGTGCACCTTCCAGTTATTAAGAATGCTCTATATTAGAATTTAGATTGGATTCGCAATGAATAACTGGAAACTTTCTTTGTTTGTTTAAATCAAAAGCACGTAGATTGTGATTGAAATTTCTAATTTGGGTAAGAAATAAACATTCAGATTGATACTTGTGTAACATATCTAGATTAGTAATTCTAACCAGTCCATGCTCCACAAATTTATGCAGATGATGATGACCCATGTGATCATGATAGAAACCATTATTTGCAATTGTGACCAATATTTATCATCTGCACATAGTAGATAGTTGCAACCCACTCCAGAACTAGAAATCATCAAATGGGAAAAATTCTATAATGCAAAATTCTAGTTTTGCAGGAATTTTGAATATATGTTGCTTCAAATATTATTTTAATATCGCTAACAAATTACATTTGTGTAAGACATTGGAAATATTATTTTAATAAAATTTGATGACATCAACAATACTCTTGGAAAGATGGTTGGTTATCAAATTCAATGACATCAAATACCAAATATTCAATGACATAACTACCAATCAAAAAGGTTTTGGTGCATCAACTAGTTTCTTAGCTCGATGCGAACTAACACAAATAAGAAAAATTATATAGATCATTCGGTTGGGAACTCTATGCAAACAAATATCGATAAAGATCTCAACTCAAAAGTAAACTCAAGTATAATTCCCAGGGCTTTTCCCCTCCCGTAAGTTCACAATTACATGAAACAAACCCGTATGAAAGGGTTTCATGCCTCAATAACATAACGAAAGGGTTGATTCTCTCATATAGGGATAACCCATCTTTTAAATTCCTGCAATGAAACTACCTTCACACAAAGGTATCCAAAGTGTACCACTCCCCATACTGAGCCTAAAAATAAAAATAAATCTAAATCTACAATATGCAGTAGCTGCCAAAATAGAATCACTTCGCAAAATTAGCAAAAACAAGATCTATAATATGCAATAGTTGCCACAATAGAAATCGCTTCCCTCTGGTTCCCAAAACACATAAAAAAAAGGAGAATGGGTCAACATACACGTCACCCATCTCTTTCTCAACCAAAGAAACTATGAATATATAGATGTGTATACGTTGCGCTGACACTCTATAAAGAGGCCACCCACATTTCAGAGAATACACATAAATAATTAGAAGGGTCAGCTAGGAGAGGCCACCCATTATCCTTCCGCAAAAAAAACGTAGAGGGGGGCCAATTCTCTTATATAGAGATCACCCTTAAAAGGAAATCCATATAAGTTTAATCACAATTATAGTGTCAAATGATTCTCCCCAGAGAAATCGTGTTTGATCACCCATAAACAAGATTAAGGCACATATGTGATGTCAAGGGAACCCAAGCTTGATAAACATTTCTAACAAGTCATGCAATCAAAACTAAGGAACAACCAACAACTATTGGTTCTTTCCAGGAGAATAACTGTTCTACAAATAGTAGTTACCATAGGCTGTACTGCAGAATATTAAGAAATTGCATAAAATCTGAGCAAGGATCGAGCTCCACAGAGCCCCCCTTTCTCAATTTCAATGATTTATTATTTATATCTGGGTAACCAGAAAAAATATTTCTTCGAATGTTCTAGAATCCTGCTACTACAGTAATGGAACTTGCATTCGTTAGCAAATAAGATGACTTATTCACAAAGTTGCACTGAGAATTCAGATTTTAATATTATACTATGACAGTTGGTAATTTAAATTTACATGTTATCAAATTCAACAAAGGAATATTTTTCTCAAAGACGATAGTAGTTGTTTTTCCCACGCTAAGAGAATATAACAAATTCACAGAAACATTGCAGAATCATTAACTCTTTAAAAAAAATTTATCCACTTTACAAACTATGTTAAATCACATCCAATGAAAGTTTATTCCTAATTTATTTACCTGTTAGGAAGATAATACATATTAGAATCCATTTAATTATAATAGAACTATCATGCTATATCCTGTAGTGTTAAGTAGAGCTTCATCTTTTCATGTGAGAAAGAAAATATGGTATCCAGAGCTAATGAGATACTTGTATAGACCTATATTTGGATGCTTGTACAGACCTATATTTGGATGCAAACATGGTGGAAGGGCATTCCACTGTATAATAAGTATGATTGCAAAAGATTTCGTTGTTTTCATCCACAAAAATTGACATCAAATATTTTAAGAAATAGAACTAGTAAAATTAATTTACCTTGCTGACAATATTTTATATGTTCATCCTTTCTTGATTGAAAGAGCTTTACTAGAACTATGAATGCTATTTCAATATAGCAGTAACACTACCAAGCTGCAAATAGATTAGCACAAGTCATGTCTATCTTGCCAAGATATATATCGAAACAGAAAGTGCTAATAGCAGCATAGAAGTTGGAATTTATGATTGAGATTTCATATAAGTTTGGCAGTTGGAATTTACATACCTTTACGTAAAATAATTTTTTCATCAAGGTTGAAGATGTCCATTTGTTTTGATGAATATATTAAAATGAGTATTGATATATTTGAACTTCTGGATTAGTAGTATTGTTACTTAGGAGCATTGTTGTATTTATATTTTAACTTCTAATTGATTTTTTCATCACAATTTAATAATTTTCAGTAGGACATTAAAATTTAAAACTCATGATCCAGTTCAATAACATGTGCACATGTTTCCACTATGTTAGAACAGTACAAATGCATCGCTTCAGCATGGGAAACATGAATCAAGTGCATTACGCAACAAATATATTGCAACATCCAAGATATACAATGAAGGGAAATTCCAACGGCTGGCCAAGTACTCGAAGGTTTTGACAAGACCAATAGGATTCTTCTAGGTATGGACATAACAAGCTGGAGCATTGATAGCCA
This sequence comes from Larix kaempferi, assembly GCA_027924585.1. NCBI lineage: Eukaryota > Viridiplantae > Streptophyta > Pinopsida > Pinales > Pinaceae > Larix > Larix kaempferi. The sequence continues at coordinate 4,466,080 of BSBM01000110.1, forward strand.
GATATTAGGTTTAAGAGTCAGCTGTTAACATCACATCGGTGTTGAGAACCACTTCTGGAGGTTCCATTAATATGTAAATGATTATCCAAGTATTTTTCACCGTCCATTAGTCACACGCACGGTTGAATCTATCTCAATGATTGATAGTTACTTCCAAGTGTGTAAAATGCATATTTTTAGTCAGCATTCTCCAGAATGTTTCCTTGCCAATTTTACTGGGTTTATATGAACATTTTCCTTATTTCCTTCTGGGGGGTTTTTTATATAAGTAAAAACGAGCAAGCGAATCCTTCTTTCCCCTTTTAACCAATCAGATCTATTAACTATGCTGCATATAATTTATATGAACTACACATAGGAGTAAACCACTGAAAATGCCGTTAAAGAGACAAATGCTAAGTATTATATCTGCTAAAATTAGATCCAAGGGATTACCACTTCAGCAGTTGGAGAAAATTATGCCATGGAAATGTTACAACGACTTCCTTACTTGCTAAGGAACATCAATTTGAAACAGTCTAAATGGGAACGAGCAAGAGATTACTCTGAATCACGAAGAGAGTAATCGTGATACAACCGCCTATTTTGATCTCCTCTGTAAACTTGATGTAAATTTGAACTAATACATGGGTGCTCTGCATATATGTGGCTATATGTGGATCTTGATCATCCAATCGATGCTTTTTGCTTTAGATCTATAAGTTCTGGGTGCTCGCTGCATGTTTCACCCAATTGAAGGTCAAGTGGAGTTCACGAATCATGTGGAAATAGTGGTGAAACAATAACATAGAACAAAATAAATCTCTAACTGCTATATTTTGTATCCTTGCCCATAGGAGGGCATTGGTTGTTGCTTGGATCGAACCCTGCAATGCAACTTTTGACCCATATCGTGATGAGTATAGCGTGGAAACATTTAGAGGAAGCACATAACTCAGAGTTATTAAACTTCGATATACCCTGCCATGATTAATGATATCTGTGTTAATTAGATCGTTTGATAGAGCATTGACGCCGCCTTGTAGTAGATCTTTCCTTCAACTGACTTAAGGTCCTTGCAGAAACATCGATCTCATCTTTTCAGTAGTGTGACATTCATTCAATGGAACCCTGACATTACTACAATCCATAACTACTGCTACACCCAGAACAATAGAGGGAAGCCCCCTTGGTTCGTTTTGGTTTTGTTGAAAGGGTCATAAAAGCCACAATACATAGTCAAATAAAGAGTTAACAACGCCAGGCTATCTTCACACCATGAGATCAAAATGGAGATTCATGATCTATTGTGTCATGGAAGAACAAAAAATCAGGATAAACACACAGTTAGCCTAAGCTTGCATCAAAGTAGAGTGGAATTCATTTGTATTTTTCCTACTCTCCAAGCAAACTGGCATATTCCACCCTATTCTAAATTCTATCTAAACCAAAAAGTTGTAGTGGTGCCCATATAACTAGTTGTAGCTGTAGTGGTATGGTATTCTTATGTATGGAGTCCAAATAGACCCATAGGAAAAACCGTGTGACATGTAGCTGCTGCATCACAACAAAAACACAATCACCAAGAACATCTAATCCCACAAATGTTGTAGGTGACACAAATCGAATTTGGTTCAGTAACTTAAATAACAAGTACCTAATCCCGACCAGGAATTCTTTTATCCCATGAGGAATAGGAAGAAAGGGATTTTCAATGATATTTCCACGCTTACCAATAAGGAATATCTTCCATAAAACCTGCATACAAACAGCAGAATCCATATTTAGAATCCAAATTGTATGAAGTTGCAGAGATATTATGGAATTTAGTCGTTTGCTGAGTGGGTGGGAAGGGTGGGAAGGAATATGGGGCTATTAGTTGACTTATAAGTCTTTTCTTGGAGCATACTCCTCCTTAAAGCAATAGATGGAAATCCCCTAACTTAAGAGGGGTTATTCAATTATGACCCAACCAAGTTAATACATCTAATTTAGGCTAGTGCTTGTGCTTTTCCTCCTTCAACAACGAAGGTCAGCTTCTAGATCAATCGGATCTATAGATGCTACACATGTCCTTTCTTATTATCGATAAACAACCAGCTCTAGAAGCAAACATACCATGAATCCCAAACTAGAGTAGTTAATTGATATTACAGGTGTGGAATAGGTCGATGCTTCATCGTGGGGAATAACCTAGTACAAATCTCTTATTGGCAGAGATCAATATGTGCCATTAATTTGGTGAATCTATTCTGAATGGATATAAACACCTCACTTGGCTTTTTCTGAATCTTGAGTGGACCCAGTACTGATGTCTCGATCAAGTAATACAAGAATTTTCAATTCATTCATTTTGAATTGTTGTTTGAATTCCTCATGATTTTTCCATTCATGGATTATAATGGCTAAACGATTAGAACAACTAAACGATTAGAATGAATAAATAGTTAAACCTTTTTGTTTTAGATACAGATATGTGTACCTTTGGATGATTGAGGAGATGTTGTTGGAGACTGGGGGTTTTCTCTTTCTTTCCATTCTCTTCCACGCTAAACCCAAGCTGTGAACAGTCTGGACCGATAGATCCTACAAACAAATATGGAAAAATTAACATGGGATTCGAACAAGGGACCTTTTGACCTTGAAGACTAACTTAGAGGGGGAAACTTACATTATCTGAAGTAAGGGCCTAGTGTCATATTGAAAATATTTTCATAGCCTTCATTGCAATTGCATCTGTAGCTGAGCATGGATTTGAAGACACAAGTTCCCTCTCCGCACACGGGAATCCCTAATTTGCATGCTACAAAGTGATTTGATCCATCTCTGGCTCTGGATCCAACTTGTTCTTGACTGTTAATGGAGACAAGAAATCAAATGGGCTCGCTTCCTAATAACCAACCTCTATTTGACCTACCTTGAATAATCCGCAAGATCCATTTGCAGTAGGCATTGCATGAATATGGATACATCAATAGGGTTTGATAAATACTTACCTAGAATTGCCTCTTTCTATTCCTCACCCAAAAAATCAAAACATGTGAATATGTGTTGCTTATAGGGAGGTTTGTTTTGGGATTTACCCTTATTTGGTTGAAGAGTTTTATTTTTTTAATAATAATGTGTTTTAAAAAAATTTCCCTCTTTTTCCAAGTTTAAAAAAAAAAAATTATATATGTTTTTCAATGAGATGTTATATATATTAATATATAACTATAATAATAATGTGTTTTCAAAATATTTCCTTCTTTTTCCAAGTTAAAAATAAATAAATGTATATATGTTTTTTAATTTATTGTTATATATATTAATATATATAAATACAAAATTATATTATATAAGTATTTATTATAATATGTTTATATATATTCATATATAATAACTATATATATATTATAACTATTCTATATAATTGTATTTGAGTTTGTTTCTAAAATGATATTGAACCCTTAAAATGATACTTTTTTTATTGAAAGTTTGTTGTTCATAAAATCATTCATAATAGATTAAGGCTTGACAAGTATAGTATATTAAATATATTAACATATAATATATTTATATATTAAGTATATTTAGAAAATGGTTGTGCATATGAAGGTCCTTTGTTCCACAAACAAGGGGGTTTTATTGGCATGAAAAAATGATAAAATTGTGGAACTGCATTATTTGCATTTTCTTGGGGTTGCTTGTTATAGATTTCTTCCATGGTCCCTGTGGTAGATTTATTACAATGAAAGAAGCATTCATTGCTTGCATAACATTGATATACCCTCTAACACCTGCTTCAACTGTTGATGGTAGATTGGGTTAAGGAGACGGTTTTTTTGTTTGGAAAATTGTCCCTAGTTTCTGCCACCATTAAATGGTTTCAAGACTTATGCTCATGGAAGAGTAGAGGCACATGAGACTTAAGTGACTTAAATATTAGAATCATTGTAACTCTTAATTTTTAATTAAAAACAATTTTCCAAAAAGATGGGAGGATTTTTTTTCTTTTCAAAATGGAGGATATTGGCGATTTTTTGCAAGAGAGAGACCCGAGGGGAACTTCATAAATTTCCAAAATCAAGCACAAGGATTAGAACCATGATGAATGGATGCATATGGAGAATTAATTATATTGGATGTTGTGAAATATTTGACAATTTTTAGCTAACATCATGATGATGCAAAAAAATATGAACTTGCGAAACTTTAACAGACTGCCGAGAGGGTCAAACAATGATGATTTTTTTCAAACAAAATATGAACATGACAAGTATGGAAAGCCAAACATAATGAAACCAACTCCACAACGTCATGACAATGTCAAGAGGGAAAGAAAAAACAAATATACAAGACTCAACTCAACCACACTATGATGATGCACATGATGCCGACTTGGCATATTTGTTGAAGAAATAATACAAAAGAAAAAACAACGAAATAAGATATGGACATGATAAGCACATCGAATTGAATGTGATAGTACAAATGAAATGATATTGCAAAAAGTTTCATTAGGTTCTCCTATGGAATGATAATGTTTCGACACTAGCTCATGTCTTTGAATCCATATACAATGTTAACAATTTACTAAATTTTAACACTGCAAATGGATTCAGAGACCCCTAGAAGACCCCCCTAGAAGGGATCTTTGAATCCATCTGTAGTGTTAAAATTTACTAAGGGGTCTCTAAATCCATCTGCAGTGTTAAAATTTAGTAAATTGTACAAATTCATTGTCAAAATTGTAATTTTCCATTGTCGTAGTGACACAACTTAAAATGACCAAATAAATGACCAGTTGTTATGTGGTCATTTTTAGTTTAGTTCTTATCCCGAGACCAGATTGGTCATTTACCTTGGTCATTTTTAGTTTAGTTCTTATCCCGTGACCAAATTGGTCATTTATCTTGGTGAGTTTTAGTTAGCTCACTTAAAATTTCTCAACTTTGGTCATTTATTCCTTGAAAAAACTGCAGTGACCAATTTCTTTGGTCACCTGGTCACTTATCTCTCATTTTGTACTAGTGTTCATAATAATTTTCTCTCTCTCAGTGAGGAAATGGGGGTCATTTTCTCATAGCCAATTGAGCCAGTGTTTTAGTACTTAGCCATTTTTGCCAAAGGGGAGCATTTTTCTGGCATGGTGCAAAATGGGTTGATTGGTTGTTTTGGTAGGCCATTATCTTCTTGGCCATATAATTTTTATCATGAATGAGTAAATGGTAAAGTGCATAAATAATCCACTGAAAGCTTATGTTTTCAGAATAATTTTATTCCTCAATGGTGGGAATTTTCCTAAAGCCATTTAGGCCAGTTTTAGGTGCCAAATAGACGGGGTGGTTGTTTTGATAGGGCAATATATTTTCGACCAGAGACATTTTTCCAAGAATGGGACTATATTCAGGTACATTAGTCATCCACCTACAGGATGGTTCCTTCAGAATAAATTTCTCTCTCTCAGTGTGGAAATGGAGGTCATTTTCTCTTAGCCGCTTGCACTAGTTTTTCAATACTTGGCCATGTTTTCCAATGGTAAGCATTTTCTCGCATGGTGCAAAACAGGTTGATTGGCTGGTTTAGAAATCCATTATCTTCTTCACCATAGAATTTTTATCAAGAATGATTCAATGTTCAATTGCATAAATCATCCACTTGAAATCTTATGTTGCCAGAATAATTTAATCCCTCACTTGTGAGAAATGGCGAGCATTTTCCTAAAGCAATTTGGGCTAGTTTTAGGTGCAAAACAAGATGATTGGTTTTTTGGAAGGCCAATATATTCTTGACCAAAGACGTTTTTCAAAGACTGAGACTATATTTAGGTGCATTAGTCATCCACCTATAGGATGGTGCCTTCCAAATAATTTTCTCTATCGTAGTGAGGAAATGGTGGTCATTTTCCCATAGCCACTTGAGGCAATTTTTCAGTACTAAGCCATTTTTGCCAAAGGGGAGCATTTTCTGGCATAGTACAATATATGTTGATTGGTTGTTTTTGAAAGCGATTATCTTCTTGGACATAAATTTTTTTATCAAGAATGACTCAATGGTCAAGTGCATAAATCATCCACTTGAAAGGTTATGCTTTCATAATAATTTTATCCCCCACTAGTGCAAAATGGTGGGCATTTTCCAAAAGCCATTTAGGCCAGTTTTACGTGAAAAATAGGCTGACTGGTTGTTTTGGTAGGCTAATATATTCTTTACTACATAATTTTTTCCCAAATGGAGACTATATTCAATTGCATTAGTCATCCACCTACAGGATGGTGCCTTCAGAATAATTTTCTCTCTCTCAGTGTGGAAATGGTGGACATTTTTCAATAGCCACTTGAACCAGTTGTTCAGTACTTGGCCATTTTTTCCAATGGTGAGCATTTTATTGCATGGTGAAAAATAGGTTTAGTGGTTGTTTTGATAGGCCATTAACTTCTCGGCCATAGAATGTTTATCAAAAATGAGTCAATGGTCAAGTGCAAAAATCATCCACCTGAAAGCTTATGTTGTCAAAATAATTTTATCCCTTACTTGTGAGAAAATGAGGGCATTTTCCTAAATCCATTTATGCAAGTTTTAGATGCAAAAAAGGTTGAGTGGTTGTTTTGGCAGGCCAATATATTCTTGACCAGAGAATGTTTTCCAATACTAATACTATATTCAGGTGCATTAGTCACCCACCTACAGGATGGTTCCTTCAAAATAATTTTCTATCTCTCAATGAGGAAATGGCGGTCATTTTCCCATAGCCACTAGAGCCAGTTTTTCAATACTTATCCATTTTTTCCAATGGTAGGCATTTTCTTGCAATGATGGTGAAAAACATGTTGATTGGTTGTTTTGGTAGGCCATTATCTTCTTGGCCATAGAATTTTTATCTAGAATTCGTCAATGGTTAAGTGCGTAAATCCTCCACCTAAAAGTGGATGCTCTCAAAAAATTTTGATTCCTCACAGGTGAGAAATGGAGGGAATTTTCCTATGGCCATTTAGGCCAATTTTAGGTGCAAGACAGTCTCAGTTGTTGTTTTGGCAGCCCAATATATTCTTTACCAGAGACATTTTTCCATGACTGAGACTATAGTTAGGTGCATTAGCCATCCACCTATAGGATGGTGCCTTTAGAATAATTTTCTCTCTCTTAGTGAGGAAATGGCGGTCATTTTCCCATAGCCAATTGAGCCAGTTTATCAGTACTTAGCCATTTTTTCCAAAGGGGATCATTTTTTGGCATGGTGCAAAATAGCTTGATTGGTTGTTTTGGCAGGCCATTATCTTCTTGGACATAGATTTTTTATCAAGAATGAGTCAATGGTCAAGTGCATAAATCATCCACCTGAAAGCTTATGTTTTTAGAATAACTTTATCCCTCAGTGGTGGGAATTTTCCTAAATCCATTTAGGCTAGTTTTAGGTGCAAAATAGAGTGAGTGGTTGTTTTGGAAGACCAATATATTCTCAACCAGATACTTTTTTCCAATGCTAAGTCCATATTCAGGTGCATTAGTCATCCACCTACAGAATGGTGCCTCAAGAATAATTTTCTCTCTTTAAGGGAGGAAATAAAGGTCACTTTCCCATAGCCACTTGAACTCGTTTTTTAGTACTTAGCCATTTTTTCCAATGGCGAGCATTTTCTAGCATGGTGCAAAACCGGTTGATTCGTTGTTTTGGAAGGCCATTACCTTCTTGGGCATAGAATTTTTATCAAGGATGATCCAATGGTCAAGTGTATAAATCATCTACTTGAAAACTTATGATGTCAGAATAATTCTATCCCTCATTGGTGAGAAATGGTGGGCATTTTCCTAAATCCATTTATGCTCGTTTTAGGTGCAAAACAAGATGAATGGTGTTTTTGGTAGGCCAATATATTCTTGACCAGAGACGTTTTTCCAAGACTAAGACTATATTCAGGTGCATTAGTCATCCACCTAAATGATGGTGCCTTCAGAATAATTTTCTCTCTCTCAGTGAGGAAATGGCAGTCATTTTCCCATGGCCACCTGAGCCAGTTTTTCAGTAATCGACCATTTTTACCAATGGCGAGCATTTTCTAACATGGAGCAAAACAGGCTGGTTGTTTGTTTTGGCAGGCCATTATCTTCTTGGCCATAGAATTTTTATCAAGAATGAGTTCATGGTCAAGTGTGTAAACCCTCCACCTGAAATTTGATGCGCTCATAATTTTGTATTCCTTAGAGGTGAGAAATGGTGGTCATTTTCCTAAGGACATTTAGGACTGTTTTAGGTGCAAAATAGGTTGAGTGGTTGTTTTGGAAGGACAATATATTCTTGATCATAGAATTTTTTCCTCGACTGAGACTATATTAAGGTGCATTAGTCATCCACCTACATGATGGTGCCCTTAGAATAATATTCTCTCTCTCAGTGAGGAAATGGCGGTCATTTTCCTATATCCACCTGAGCCAGTTTTTTAGTAGCTAGCCATTTTTGTCAATGACAATAGCTTAGCCAAATTCTTGGTATTTTCAAATATGAAATGAAAATATGAAAATATAAAAAACTGAGAATAATAAAACTCACATTTTCCAATTTGAATCACTCAATCAGCCCAAATATTGAACCTTATGTCTGAATTTTGGTGAACTAGGGCAGATTTTCAATATTTTTACACAATAGCAATTTTTAGGATAAAATTTAAAATATTGAATAGTGGAGTAGTGGCGAATGTTAAAACACATCATGTTCAACTTGAATAATTCAATTTGACTATGCAACGTTCGTACTAGCACATGAAGAATCTTTTTATTTATGTGTTAGATTTAATAATGTGAATTTAGTCCTTGGATAAAAAATGTAAAAACCCATTCATTTTTTCCTCAGAAAAAATCATATTATATTTCAAGCAGAAATGTAATACATTCTTCAACAATCTCTAAATTGGTCTATCAAAATATCTCAAGCTTATTCAGTAGACGGAAAGTCCAAATGATCATCCTGGAGTAGCTACTAACATATAGAACCATAGTGCATATACATATAAATTGCAATTCATGTAACTATCGAAAGTAAATATTATCTACAAAACTAAATAATAACAAGGGAGGAAAACTAATTAGACCAGTACATATTTAATTTTAGATCGTTTTCCCTACAAAGATAAAGAAAATACCACTTTTGTAAGGTTTTTGTTTTTGGAAAGTTCTACTCTATGTTTTTTGTAAGTGCAGATCCTCACAGGGCCTATTTTGATGATTATAGAAGATTAAAATAAGTAGCTCTTGGGATAGAAAAAAGACAGTACAAAACCATCTTCTCAATAGCCCATAGGCTACAAAATGTATATTATCATTTCAAACATTCAAATTTCATATATAAAGAAAACTTTCATGGAAAAGAAAAACCATTTATAACATAAGAGTAAAATACCATAAACAATTGAATGCAAGACATAAATAATTCATATATACTAAATAATATAATTCACCATACATATTACACCAAACAATATAAAAATGTATTAATGAAAGGAAAAATGTTTACAAATCCAAATGGGGTACACCAATCCTCATCCCTAATCCATAACACTAATGGAAAAGATCCCATTGGTGTGAATCCCATGAAAAGTGTACATGTACACGAGGTTGTAGGATATTATACAAATAGCAAAATCTAAATTTTGGTCCCACTCTCCATTTAGCAAGAGGTTCAGTCTGATCACTTGAGCCTGAAGTTGGCTGATATCTATTAGGAATGGTTCGCCATGTATAGAAAATTGCATCCTTAAGATTTTCATAGGGCCCTTCTAAATTGAACTCTAGTGAATTATTCTTCTTTACAATCTTGAGAGGTATAAAATCCATTGCAATTAGTTCAAAAATAACCATGCAACTTTCATCTAAACAAGGAATTTCCACATAAGATTCACTACGTATAATGTTTCGAGACCTTATGTGATTGAAAACTTTGTAGGAAAGAAGATGAATATTGTGACGATGTACTCGATTGGGCTGCAATAATTCGATATATGATGGAAATGCATTGTGTGTTTCATATTCTGTAGAGGCAGCTAATCTAGCAGTCACAACTTCAATGCCACCTTTTGTTGCAAGATGTTGAAAAGTGGTGTACTTATCATCATTCGTAGAAATAAAATGACAAAAAAATTCTCTTTTTTTACTGCTACTGCCCCACCTTTTAATAGAGCTCACATTAAAGAAAACATCAACAATTCCTACAACACAACAAAATATAACATTAGATACTATAAATAAATTGTTGATATATGATTTGAAGAATATATATTAAAATATACACATGTATACTCACCATCAATTATTTCAGTTGGTATCAAAAGAGCTTGTTTTGTGTAAAACGACTCATGTGGATGAAAATTCACACCTTTAGGAATATAGCGACCTCTACCAGAAACATCTACATGACTTTCAAATATTCTTACCCAACAAAGTGTTCCACCAGTTGAAACATCTACTAGAAAATCCAACACTTCTACATGATATGGAATTTTAAATGACTCATCTTTAGAAATTCTAGGAAATTTTCATAATAAATACATACATACATGCTTGCCTTTATGGAAAAATCAAATGGATTTGTGCCGCGGACCAAAATTCCATCCATTTGAATGAATTTATTTATACTAATATTCACAAAACAACGATTTTGAGTCAGTAGGGGAGTCACATATGAACAAGATCCCATATAAAACCCTCGCTTGATGACTGCAATGGAATGTTTTTTATGATTTTCATCTGCCCCACTTGAAGATAATTGTGATTTTATTTCAAAAAGTGAAAGATGGTGCAACATAATCTTTTTGTTTTCATCTGCATACATGAGTTGAATAGGAAGAACGCCATCCATAGTATGTGTCCATGTGCCATTGGTACTAACAGTGTAAAGAATTGGATCATCATGACAAGGATCCAACATTTTCAACTCTACATTTCATGTATGTGACTCATATATAACTTTGCAGATAATGATTTCTTCTAAAACATTTTCTCCTTTAAGAAGAGCAACTATATCAAATTTTGGATCCTTTCCCTTAACATACTGCAAAATTGAATGACATCGGAGTTGATAAGGTATTTCCCTATCATTAGGTTGGTTCTCAACATCAATACCGTTGGATACATCATCATCACTCCAACAATCAGTTTTTGCAAGTCTATATAATTTGCATGACTTTTGTCTCTATATAGACAATTGTTGCTTCATTTTTCATCTCTTTTCTTGTTCAACATCCTCTTCAACAATTATTCGAAAAGCTTCTTCCACAACCTCTGGAGGGAATGACTTTCGTTCTTTATGTGGCAACAGATCATGGTAAGTATTGAACATGATTAAATTTATAAGAAGTAAAATTATACAATCACGAGAGGACGCCAAAATGACCTACACATGTAACACATCATCTCTTAATTGGAAAGCAAGAGTGAAAAAACAAAGTATTTATAAAGGCATAATATAAATACTTCAGAAATTCTAACCTTTGGTAAAAACCTTCGATTTATTTTCTCCTTCCAACCAATATTTTAGATTCGCATACAGATGGTCCAAACTGATTTCTGCATCAAATAATAAAGGGTAAAATTAATTACTCTACATATACAGTATCTAATAAATTATTTTATAGTCTCCTTAAATACAAAATTTGCAGGGTAAGAATGTAAATTATTTTAATCCTACAAAGCTAAAAAAAAATCTTACAATTCGTATCACTACACCATCGAGTTTGCTCAGAGGATTTCAACGCGGTCTGATTTTTTTTTATCAGAGAGATGATGCGTTGAATCAATTTTCCGATAAGCAGTCCATCACTACACCAATCTGTTAACATTAAAAATTAAAAAAAATGTTGTCAGTTGATCACTATACCATCATTTTTTTTCATAAGATTTCAACGCAATCAATTTTGGTTTGATCACAGACATGTTGATGGGTTCATATATTTTGTTCAAGCAGGGTAAGAATGTAATTTTTTTAAGCATAAAAAATCGAAAAAATACTTACCAATCATATCACTACACCATCGATTTTGATTAGAGGATATCAACGCAACCCGATTTGGTTTGATAAGAGAGCTGATGCGTTGACGGTTTGCTGGCCTGATTTTATGACCTAAGCCAACTAAGGATATTATTCCCACACAAGTTACTTATTTAGCTCTCGGTATGTTTGTATTAGATAAATCTCGCAGGTTGTGGTCCTGCTACCAGCTGAATTTTATCCTCTTAAGGAGAATATGAAAAATCAACAAAACATTTCCTATGATAATATAAAGTCAAAGTAGTTCCTAATGTTAATTTCTAAGTCTAAGTTATCATAATCTTGCTTTCTTAGTGAAAGTCTCTTGTTTTGGGTTTTGATTCTGACTAAGAAAAATAGTTTTCAGATGTTCAACAACTAATCTAACTAAAATTTATCTAACGGCTGCTAAAAGTAAACTAAGCTAAAACTCTAAATTAAACCTAAACTAATCTCATATCTCAGCTGAGAGCAAACTTTTAAAACTATATTAACTATCTCTTGACAATTATAAATAACAAGGGAAAATGAATGATATAATTTCAAATAAGAAACTATCAATATTTATATCATTAACACTCTCTCTGTTGAAAAGGATTTATGATAATCAAAAAAATAAAACAAGAAAAATTTCATTCATTCTATAACATAATGGTCAAGGAATAATCAATGTTCAACATGAATGTCTGTATATAAGGTTAAAAAAATTATTAGTCAAAACAACTATAACAATATAGATGTAATAAAAAACAAGTTGTTGAATGTAATACCACTTAATCAAAATTATCAACAGAAATTTGATTGAATTGATATCAATAGTATTTGTACCAAGCACTAATGTTGAGTGATTGAAGTAGTTTAGATAATATTGAAACAATTACAACAAAGCGTAACTGTATTCAAGTTAAAATGAGAAAGTAAAATATTCAAATTAAGTATATATATATCAAAACTGACAAAACACAGCTATACTAGTTATGAGTAAAAGCTTAACATCATCCATAAAGAAAAACTCCAACAAGATCGAAGCAGCAAGTTCAGGGTTATTTCAATATAAAATTCTTTCAATAATAGTCCATCCCTTTTTACAATGAGTCCCATGGTTTATATAACCAAGACTAATGACTTCCTTCCACTATTGCATGCAACAAGAAGCTAAAAATAGACTTTCGAATCTACTAGTTGTCGAACACCTAGAACCTAATAACAGTTCTATTTAATTAAAATCTTCTTCAATATTGCACCTGGCATCTGGATCATCACTTTTGTAACTGCAATCTTATCCTTAAATAACAATTCATCCATGTAGAAGATAAGAAGCAATCTAACAGTTGGCACTTAGCATCCAGATCATTCAAACTTGAAACAACTCCATCATATGTTGACAAAACTTTAATGAATAGAACAAAATCGAAATTGAGAGTTCATTCACCTGCAACACCTGTAAATCAATTAACCATGTATAAGTCTTATTAGAAATACAATAAATGAATAGATAGTAATAACAAATTTAATTAATGATAAGCAATGCCCATAGAATCTATGATTATGTGGGCATGCTAATTACCTGTCTTACTACTTGCCAAAACGTATCAATAATAACGATTTTCAAGTCGTGACTTGTAATATGGTAGCTCAACGAGCCTCAAATAGTTTAGCTTTCAAATTCACAATCTCAATTTTGTAATTCTCCTCTTGCTTAAGCATTTTCTGATTAGCAGCAACTAAAGATCTTTTCTCATATTTAAAGTGGCCTTCTTAGTTTTCACATGTTTCCATCGGCCAACCCAGGTCATTAATTCCTTTCTTAAATTTTGAATCTCATCATTCAACACTATTAAATTTGATTCAGATTTGGAAAGTTTTCCTTTCAACTGAGAATTTCGTTGCTTCAATTTCAGAGTCTTTGTGATACTTCTGAGAGTTCGCCTAGAAGAAGAACCGTTTGTGAATGACGACTCTCTTCTACTGTTTCACCAACATGCTGATGGGAAGAATGACTTCCTTTATCATCTTCAAGAGGTATTACAAGATCACTAACTGGAACCTTCTGTTCCGGGAGAGATACTTGTGTGTGAACATGATTTTCTTCTTCACTAAGAATTTTAATTAACAGAGATTCCTTCTGTTTTTGCAAGGTTTCAGGCATCGAAACAGTATCCATGCTATGGGTAAACCGTCTAGTAGCCTCAAAATTCGACACCTGTCCTACTTTGACTTCTGTATAACATACATTCGCCAATTCATCCAATTTTTGTAGAGAATGATCTTGAATATGTTCAGACTGAGAAACAAGGGTTTCAGGAACAAATTCATCTTCTACCAACTTATTACATGAATTATGTACTCGAACTAAATTCCTAACCCTCATTCCTTCTAATGTTGTATTTGTTTCTAACACAGGGTTTTCAAGAACAGAGGATTTCTTTCTTTTACACTGAATCCTAGGTCTGATGGGAGGCCAGACTTCATTTTCACCTAAGTCATTTCTTGCTAAGAATTCATCCCAATTCTCTCCTTTCAACGACAATTGATACTAAACCAATATTTTGATAAATCAGTGATGGAAGAGACTATGATCTTGGGTTTTTAATGGCATTTTGAACAGCCGAGGCAATCTTTTCTAAACTACTAAGTAAGAAATATTGCAAATTTAGTTTAGATCCTTTTAAAGCCATTAAAATCCTAAGATGATAAATATGAAACGAAGAAAATCGGCCATCACAAGTGATATACTTGACTATTAGCCAAAACAGTGGTACCCATTGAGGTTTCACGAATTTGACTCAGAAGCCAAATGTGTCATCGAAATCTTCAGGAAGAAGTAGAGAAAATTGCTTCCATTTAGTTTTGCTTACTTTACCCTTTTTAAACCACTTCTCACCATTTTGTGGTAACTTGGTTGCGTGTTCAATGAAATCCTTAGAAAGAACCAATTGCAAATCATGAATCTGAGCAACTCTTCCTTTAAGGGAGAGGGAAAATCTACGAGTGACTTCAATGTTATGACCGTTGAAACTATCAAAGAATTCTCCCCACTTTCATCTATCAATAAACTGAGTTGTTTTTGTATCAACAGCGAGTAATTCAGAGCCCTATGGTTCAAACCGACATAAGGGAGCCATCTCTTCAACCACCGGTTTCTCCTTCAACTGAAAATTGTAAGGTGTTGTGAAAATCGAAGGGATGGGTATACAAGAATCAACAACCATACTGAGAACTTCACTCGGCTTCATGAGAAACCAAATTATAACCCTAGACTCAAGCATAAGCATGCTACCCTTACCATCAAAGATGAATGAGTACAACTATCAAACCATCATGACATGACTGAAAATCATAATCCCATACAAAAAATCATATCGAATTACAAATGAGACAATCATCATAAAATGGTGTTGATATGAAACATTGAATAGGATAATAATTTCATGGCATTCACATCGAACATGCATCAAGAGGTTTCGATTCATGTCACATATCAAACACTTCACCTACAGATTTTGACACGGTGGAACTACATGTGGAAGTTGAACGTACTATTAAACTTGGGTAATAGGAAACCTCACATTATGAATAATCATGTCTCTGAGGGTTTTATCAAATCGACGAAAGCATTAGGATCGGTGATGAGAATGACTTCAAACCATAAATCATACCTTCCAACTCATGATTCATAAATGATATTAATTCGGAGGATCAGTTTGACAGATTTGAAATGACATGATGAGTACAAATGATGAACAAAAATTAATTGAAATCATCATGCTAACTATAATGAAGAGAGATCACTTGAAAAATCTATCAAAACTAAGGCTTAAATTAATACCAATTTCATTTTATTAGTATGACCATGACATAAAATATTTTGATCAGAAAATCGAAATGATATTAAAGCAATCTTTAGCCATCATAGATTTATATATACAACGATCAAGTTATGCTTCATTTATTTATGTACAAATGTTTAAGACATAGATTATAAAGAATTTGTATATATATGAATGTTTAACAAATTTCTTAGGGTTACAAAATGATATAAATAAATTTATCGACCCTAACAATTCAGGTTTAAACATAGAAACCATGCATAATAATTCAAACTACATCCCTTCAAATCTAAAATGAAAATTAAAAGAATTTACATGAAAGATAAGAAATCATAAATCAAGATAAGCTGATTCAATCTGATTAACAAGTAATCATAATGTTAATAAGCAGCAATTCATTTTTCTCGATGATATATGATCAAAAAATATAGTAATGAAAGTTGATCATATATAAAATTATTACTTTAACAGCTGCTGAAATAATCCATTTTTAAAAGAGCCAGCTTGATTTAAAAATGCTTCCTAAACTTTGAGTTTGACCATTAAATCTTCCCTAATTGAGAGTACCTTCATAATCAAAGATTTTGAAGGCACTCTTTAATAATTTAAATGATTAATTAAAGAAGTGAACTGATCAATTTTATTAAGCAAAACAAGAATAAAATTGAGAGGGTTGTTTCCTACCAACATGGTTCAAACAGGGTTAGATCTAAAACAAGATACGAGTTCGAATATTTTGTTAAGGGTAAGATATAAAAAAAAATATGTAATTTTTTTAAGCAATAGAGGGTCCCTTTGCAATGCATATTTTGTAAGCAAGAGAATGTTCCTCTATACTTACAATCAGCTCTGAAACATAAAACATCTTTTTAAAATATATACCCTAGGGCACAGAAAACTGGAAAAAAATATTCTTACCGATCGATCACGATAGCATCAATTTTCTTTGAGAGGCTTTCAACACAATGCGATTCGGTTTGATCATAGACCTAGTGTGTTGACAGGCTCATAGATTTTGTTCAAGCAAAGTAGATTCAATACAGACACATATTTGGTTTGGAAACAACATATTTTAGGTTTGGGTAAATCGAATATTTTGGGGCAAACCAAAAAATATGAAATTGGAGGGATTTTTCCATTGATAGGTCCACTTTCAATAATTTTGAATTAACCCCACATCGAATCGTGTGCCAAACTCCACATTGTTTCTTCTATAACCAGAAACAATTTCAAGGGGAAATAGGGGTTTGACTAAATACTTGATTAGTGATGTTAATTAACTTTTAATTCATTTTTAATTCATTTCTTATTGAGGATATATTTTGGGGGTGGTAATATCTTATGTTCCCAAGTAGCATATTCTGGATACATATCCTTCCACTGGGGTACAACTTCCTTGACTATGCCCTGGTGTAGGTGATTCTCTTGTTTGTCTAGAATGGTTGCCGAATGAAGACAAATGGAGCCTTATACATCAATTTCTTTTAATCGAGTTTGAACTTGAAAATTATGACCACACCCTTCTTGAAATGAAACCTATGAAATTCTAGGTAGATCTTTGAGTGTGCTTGGAGTGATAAGTTGTAATATGCCTAGCCCATGTATTGAACATATGGATCGTAAAACATTGCTTAAGGGTTGATGGATAGCTGGTTAATGTTGGGATATTTTTTTTTATTTTTATGACTTGAGGTGTAGTAACATTGTGGGGTTATTCTTGCAATGATTTTTCTACCCTTTCCTGTACCAGAGAAGATAAGTCAAAGATGGATCCATATTCCTCATCTTTCCTCTATAAATCATTTTTCTCAACATTATACTTTCCCTTTTGAGGATGATCTCATAATCATAAACAAGCAACTTGTGACCCATTTACATTTCTCCAAGAATGAAAACCTTTGTTCCAAAATAAAATTCAACCAGTTATGCCCTGAGATATATTGCCACCATGTGTTGACTACATGTAGGATTTGCATCATTCTTCCTTGTATGTAAACTTTTAAAAATACCTATTACACCCCTACTATGAATTCTGACAGTTGTCTATATTTCCTTAACATTGCACCGAACCTTTTATAGAAGAAATGCATTCCAAAATAAATTGTCTTAGTAAAGTAAAGCATGGCTAAGACCAGATTGATGCACATGACATGCTTTAAAACTACAAAGGATTTTTTTGCTACTTCGTTTAGTGCACAAGGCACAAAATTAAGATACATCTGCCCATTCCATTCTTGCTTTAAAACCATGATCAATAGGAATGAATATGGGATGGTGTTGCAATGAATGAATTCCACCTCCACTAACGCTTGAGTGATACTTCCAATTTAATTCTTTTTTGCAATGAGTACCTATACTAGTGTAGATTTGGTGGTTGACTTCCCATAATCAAGGGTATATCATGAGAATTATCTCCTCTATATAGGGGTAAACCTTTTGGTGTCTCAGAAACCTATTGATCTCTGTCGAAAACCTTTTTTAATTTGTGTCATTATTTCTACTATGTCGTTGTCTAGGGCATGTATGTCATGGAAGTGAGAAATAAATACAGAGTGGGATTTCTTGAATAAATTTTCCATTTGATGAGAAATTATTATTTCATAGGAGATTTCCTTGATCCCTTTGAGGATGTCCATATGAGAGTTTTGAGTGAATATCAAGTATAATTCCTTCAATTCTATGGTAACAAGACCCAATGACCATATCCATTCTTCCCATTAAACTATATCACAACCACCCATATCGATGGCCAACATATGAGTTTTGATAGGATAATGACCCAATTGGAGCCTCACGTTTTAAAAATGACCCCACATTTGGCTATAATAATTCTAAATTTGGGAATTGTGCAGAGATATCAGTAGATTTCGTGAGCCACTCATTGGTGAATAAAATTGTGGGTGCTACAACTATCAACCAGTACTACCACTTTTTGTTGCTTGATGTAAGTTACCTAGAAGTTTCAAGGTTTGCAGGGCTGAAATAACAAACAAAGCATGAAGAGAGATGAGTGGTTCTTCTTTATGAAATTTGAATTCCACTTTTTCTTCCATGGGAGAAGTTTGGCCAATGGTCTCCAACTTTTGGGTGTATTCTATAATTATGTCTTTGTAATGGGTATAAGTAGTTACATCAATGTGAAATAACTTATGTTCTTTGCATTTATGACCTAGATCATGTTTTTCATCATAATTATAGAAAAGTCCGCATCTTTGTTGGTTTGTCATTTCTAATGGAAACAACCTCTGTACTTTCAAGGAAGGATAATTGTGCTTCAGTAGTTAACCTTTGTATTTCCTAAATGGGGAATGAAAGAGGGTTTGTTGGTTTGTGCATTGATCATTTTCTATGCTTCTACATTTCTCTATGATGCCTCCAACAAGGTAGAAGGATGTTGCATATCTACTTGTGCTTTAATTTCCTCCTTGATGCCACTATCGAAACATTATGTATAGAAATAATCTATTAAGTTCTTTGTATGGATGGCTAATTTATCAAAGGTTGACATAAATTCTGCTACTAAAATTGTTTGGCATAGCTTGTTAAGATATCCCAAATAGTGAGTTTCTGGCTTGCAACAAGCATGGAGAGATTCAAAACATAGACTCAAGATGGTGATTTCCCCATAGGTATTTTATCCCACTCCCACCGTTGCCATCATTTTGGATCTAGATACAAGACCACCAACCTAATTCTTATCATGTCATCAATAATGCCATGAAGGGTGAAGTAATGGTTCATTTGGGTGACCCATCCCAATGAGTAAGAACCATCAAATTTTTCAAGTTCACTTTAGGAAAATAGTTCCATGTCTTATTATGCATGGAGGGTGGTTTATGGATGTGAGGATTTGAAGAGTTTTGTTGATGGTTAAATACTCTTGAGTGAAATGTTTGTTGTGTGGCTCACTTTGTTGTGTATTCCAAGGGATTTCTCCATGACATGATATCCAATCCAATATTCTACATATACAATCAAAATTTTGGTCTAGGCTACCCTAGTTCCTCCTAAATTTTTTGAATCCCTAGTTTTCTTACTTCCTTCTAAAGTTTTTGAATCTCTCCCATATGTTGGTCATCATTTTCATGGATTTTAGCTTAAATATTCTTGTGGTGTTCTTCTAACACATCAATATTTGTGACATTAGAGTGAGAATTAATGTTTTATGGGGTCTTCTAAGGTGGTCTATTAGGAGGAGGATGGTTCACCATGGGATGATTGCGAGAGAGTAATATTTATAGGTTTTTGAAGATGAGAGAGTGTTAGGAACTATATCTCTCTAATATACCTATGGGGTACAACAATAATATTGAACCTAATATATCAAGGAACTAGATACAAAGTTTAGATCATGCCCTTAGTTGTACTACTCGACTACTCAGGTACTATAGATTGATCTCCTTGAGTGTTTTTCTAGGTGTACTATAGAAACAAAATGAATGATTAGTTTATCTCAGGCTAGTTCTAGGTACACCTATCATAATTTCGATATACCTGAGGGTACAAGGAAGTGAAATTATATATATAGGTGCTATCTGATGTAGTACTAATCGAAGGGGTACCAAAAGAGGTTAGAAGGGTGAAGAACAAGGTGGCTTAAGTACCCTTTGTTAAGCAACAAATTTCCAAAAATAGTATGAAAAGAGAAGAAATAGATCAGAAAGAGTATTCCACGACTTTATTGAAGAAAACAGTTGAATAACAATCCTCTTCGAGGGGGAAACCTCCTTACACAATCTACTAAGTACACAAGACAAGACAAGACAAGATACTCCAAATTAAAGGTATCCTTCCTATATATAGGAGACTAAGGGGTACAATCCCAATTAACTGACCCAATATGACATAACTAATATAACCATACTAGTGAAAATTACCACTAATGGACCAAAGCCGACATCAAAACTAATGTAATGAACCATAATATAGGGGTAAATGTGCCCATATTTAGGGATTAACATGCCCCTCCCATTCATAAAAGTGTTGTCCTCAATGATTGATTAGTTGTGGATTCCTTTGTATGAGGGACTCATCTTCCCATGTCAAATATTCAACTTGTAAGTTCTTCCACTTTATGATGTACTCAGTAATAGATCGATTCCGTAGTTGTTTAGTCCTTATTTTAGTGATTTGTTTAGGTTCCAATATGACTTTTCCTTCTTCATCAAGCTCCGGAAATATTGTTTGAATTTGGATCGTGTCTCCTATTACCTTCTTTAAGCAAGAAACATGGAAAAATGGATGTACTCTTAAAGATGAAGGGAGCTCCAATTTGTAGGCCATACTACCAATATTCTACAACACTTTATAAGGACCATAATATTTGGGTGCTAATTTATTGTCCTTATTTAATAGATTGAGAGACATATACTTGTAAGGTTGTAGCCTGAGAAATACCCAATCCCCTTCTTCAAAACTCCTTTCACTGCGATGTTGATTAGCTTGTTGTTTCATCATGTTTTTTGACATAGTCAGGTTGTCCTTAAGTATTTAGAGAAATTCTTGCTGGTGCTCTATGTGATCTTCCACGGCTTGAAATTTATATTTTCCTTTTAGGGGAGATGTGATAGATGGATGCTAGTACACATAAAGTGCCATAAATGGAGACATTTTTTATGATCTATGGAAGGAAGTATTGTACCACCATTCTACCAAAGACAACCATTTCACCCACTGTGTTTGTTTATTAGATGCAAAGCAATGAAGATAGCCTTCCAAACACTTGTTCAAGATCTCAATTTTCCCATCATATTGAGGGTGATAAGATGAACTGTGAGCCAATTGAGTACCCAAACAGGAAAATAATTCAGTCCAAAATTTTCCAATGAAAATTGGATCTCTATCACTTACAATAATTATCGGATTTCCAGGTAACTTTTGTACAGTTTCCATAAAGGATGTAGCTATAGTGCTTGCATTAAAAGGGTGAGCGAGTGTACAAAAGTGTGCATACTTCGTGAGTATATGAACAACCACCATAATAGCATTCTTTCCTTCTGACTTGGGTAGACTTGTGATACAATCCATGTAGACTTCCTCCCAATGCTGACATGGTATGTCTAAGGGTTGTAGAAGTCCTGGGGTCTTAACTGTTTCACCCTTATTATGTTGAAAAACCAAGAATTCAACCATGAACCTTTGAAAATCAGATTTAATACCTTCCCAGAAAAATTCCTTCTTGACCCTATGGTAAGTTTTCAGGAATCCTGAGTGCCCACCTATAGGAGAGGTGTG
This sequence comes from Larix kaempferi, assembly GCA_027924585.1. Classification (NCBI taxonomy): domain Eukaryota; kingdom Viridiplantae; phylum Streptophyta; class Pinopsida; order Pinales; family Pinaceae; genus Larix; species Larix kaempferi. The sequence continues at coordinate 4,488,121 of BSBM01000110.1, forward strand.
TAATTCAGAAAGGACCTTCTGCTTGACTTGGGAGTTTTTTCATAAATATAAGCGATCTTTATACCATAGTGAATCATTTTTTCACACAAAAGTATCTGAAACACTGGGATCATTTTGTATCTTTTGAATGAGCGTCCACACAAATACGTCTTTTTTCCATTCTTCCCTTGCTACTACTATCCAATCTGGTTGTAGAATAGAAATGGAACAAATAAATGCCCCACCATCTTCATCTTTCCTGGAGAGTGCATCTGCCACCACATTATATTTCCATTTTCTATAGATTATTTCAAAGTCATATCCCAAATGTAACCCACCTAGAAGTTAACATTTTATGTTGTGGAGAAACATTACTTTAAAAGTTATTGTAAAGTTTTATGTTGTTTGACCAGAGATGGTCAAAGATGACTATAATTGAATATTTTATTATTAATAAATAAAAGGCAGAGACACATATACAAAGGGACTATTGAAGAGTGTTCACTGACCCACTAGGAGGAATGACAAGTGTAAAATGCACAAGCTACAACTGTCAGAAACAACATTTACTTTCCAGCTGATGCAGGAGGCATCCTCCCTCAAAAAGTGGTCATGTTCCCAAAATATATGGAACATTGAGAAGGTGGCTCATTAATTACAAAATTGACCCAAAGACCTAGGCAAGCAATATAACCATCGAATGAGCAGGAGGCTCACTACACTAGATTGTGTGGATTTGCTGCATACTGAAAAGTTAAGCAAACAAAAGAATTTGATGAGGGGAGAGTTGAAGTAGAACTGTAGTCAAGTGACTGACAAGAACAAAAGTTACAACATAGAATATTCTACACTTTGTATTCGGCCTGGTGGTTCAGTGAACAGGCTCGGGGGTTCCAGGGAAAGTGATTTAGTTGTGCTGGAAGTAGGTTGGGAGGAATAATGACCTTTGGAGTGTTGTCTCCTATTTTTCCACGTTCCTTACTATTTTATTTTCTTACAGTTAAATGTTTATTAGTTGTTGGTAGTTAAATCACTACCATGGTTTATATACAATTGTTGGTACTTAGATGATGAATTTATTAAATGGTATTTATCACATGAGTAATGTTTACTGTAATTTGGTATTCGATTCTTTTAAGTAGACTTTTAATAGTTAAAATTTATACCAGGAAGTCTATAGACAATCAGAATAAAGCTTATCTGTATAATATAGATGTTTAGAATAGATAGCTACTTAGAGTATAAATATATTTATATATATAAATAAACCTTTATTATCAAAACTCAAATACTATATTCTGATTACAGAGTATCTCTGTTAATAATATATTAAACCAATATATATATATATATATATATATATACATATATATAAACTTCACATTATATTTATATGATGTGTTAAAACTCTTATCTAGGGTATCAAATCAGCTTCGAAATTATTTCAACCGCCAACCCAACTTTTGATAAATTGAGTCCTTACCTGGAATATGAACAATAAATCCACATGCATTAGCTTTTATGAAAGCTAAGTAATTCCATGACCTCATTGAAAATACATCCTCCAAAAAAAGAAAACGTAATAAGCATTACATCTGCAAGAACATTGAAACTGATATACAATGATAATAAGACGTATGGATAAAATAGATAAACGATGATTTTAACACTTGGAGATAATCAAGTTAAACATATACTTCACAAAAGTAACGTCATTGAGTGTGACTATGGACCCCAACAAATAAGAAAATAAAGAAGTAAATCTTAAGCTAAACTCTAGATCCTATGGGTAATTATACCATATACAAAAAAAAATTATTTATGGATTTTCAAGTTGTTACATGTGGTATGAGAGCACGATTATAAACACTAGGCCTGAAAATTGGCTCAACTCGCGCATTCCATATAAAATAGGAAAATAAAAATATTGAATTATGTTTAAATTGTTTCTGTACAGAAATATAAATTTCTATTTTGCAGGAAATGGAAGGAGTATAGGCATATACCGAAGATGGAACACATCACAATCATGAACAAGAAGATTTTAATAATGATAATATATGGGTGGAGATGAATAATGATATAAATAGTAACTCATCTGAATTACTCCAAACTGTGAGAGACTTGAAAGATGAAATACAAAATCTTAAGGAAGATAACGAAAGAATCTTGAGGGCACAAGAAGAATTAAATCATGTATTGCTAAGTAAATTACTTAATGAAGAGAAGGATAAAAGGAAAGAACCTAAATATGAATCTCGAACTATATCTTACAAGCGTAAAGGAAAAAAGTTAAAATTTTCTGATAGTGAAAGTAATTCCTCCACAGAAAATAATGTTAAGCCACATAGAGAGAAATATAATTACTCTAGTGAAATAAGTGACAGTAGCCCTAAAATGAGAACATATAAACCTTATGAAGAAATTTCAGGAGATTTTAAAACGATAAAACCACCAATCTTTAATGGTGACATAGAAAAAGGGGAAGAAGCTGAGGCATGGCTGTCTGGAATGAAAAAGTATTTTCAAAACTATAATTATTCAGATAGACTAAAAGAAAAAATGGCTATATATAACTTAATTGGAAAAGTTTATATCTGGTGGCGGGACATAAAAAGAGTGAAAAATATTAAAGAAAAGTATGTAACTTGGAGAACCTTTCAAAAATACTTTAAGAGAAAAAATTTGTCTGAACAATATTACGAAGAAAAGGCTAAGGAATTTTATGATCTAAAGCTAGGATCAATGTCTATGAAGGAACTAAGTAGTAAATTCTTAAGTTTTCTATGATACGTACCTTATATAATTGATGAAAAACCAAAAATACAGAGGTTTCTAAGTTGTTGACCTCTTAGCTTTAAGGATAGAATTGAATATGATAATCCAAAAACCCTTGAAGAAGCAATGAGGAAGGCTAATTTATGTTATGAACAAAGAAGAAATAAAAGAGAAGGTGTACCTAACTGGAAAGCTAAAAGAACAAATAACTTTGAACAAAGAAGAAAGAGTTTTAAGTTCAACATAAATTTTTGAAATGGTTCACGAAATTATCCTAAAAATAATTATAAACGGACAAACTTTAAGGGTAATACACAACATAATTTTTCAGCAGTAAAGAACAGAGAAACACCTAATACATATGTTAAAAATAATGAACAAAGAGAACCTGTAAAATGTTGGGATTGTCAAGAACCTCATTATGCAAAGGATTTCCCTAATAGAAAGAGGAATTTTGACAACGTGCATACAGTACAGGAAGAAGAAATTGTTGGTGACATAGCGAACTAGATGGCTAGAATTAATGCAGCTTTGGAGAATCGACAGGCTGATCACCAAACATCTATGGTTACGATAGAAGGTATGATAAAGAACAAACCAATTTGTATTTTGATAGATCCAGGTGCAAGCCTAAGCTATGTGTCACCTAGTATAGTAGAAAGTTGTAATTTGCATTTGAATAAGTTTGAAAAGTCTTGGATGGTACTGTTAGCTACAGGATCTAAGAAAAAAATAGTTAGCTATGTTAAAGATTGTCAAATGTTTATGAGTAAATTCAAAACTCAAGTGAAATTGAATGTGTGACCTCTAGGATCATATGATGTTTTAATAGGTATGGACTGGCTAGAAAAACACAGAGTAGTTTTAAATTGTTTTGAGAAAACCTTTACATGCTTAAATGAAAAAGGAGAAACTGTCATAGTGAAAGGAATTCCTAGGAAAGTTTCTATTAGACAGATTTCAGCCTTACAAATGAAAAAGTCTGTATGTAAAGGTTGTAAAGTTTTTCTTGTACATGTAATGAATGATGAACACAGGAATAAAGAATATAAATTAAAATTTGAGGACATACCAATCTTAAAGGAATTTTCAAATGTATTCCTAAAAGATATTCCAAGATTACCTCTGAAAAAAGAATTGGATTTCACTATTGAGTTGGTACCTGGAGCTGCACCCAATTCAAAGGCCCCTTATCGGATGAATATCCTAGAAATTATTGAATTAAAACTGCAATTGCAGGAGTTAATAGATAAAAATTATATAAGACCGAGTGTATCTCCTTGGGGAGCACCAATCATATTTGTTAAAAAGAAAGACGACACCTTACGCATGTGTATAGATTATCGTCAGTTAAACTAGATGACAATTAAAAATAGATATCCATTGCCCCGCATAGATGATCTGTTTGATCAAGTACCTGGAACAACGATATTCTTAAAGATATACTTTATATATGGATATCATCAACTCAGAAATAAAGATGAAGACATATTTAGAACTGCATTTAGAACGCGTTACGGGCATTATGAATTTGTAGTTATGCCTTTTGGGCTAACGAATGCTCTAGGAGATTTTATGTGTTTAATGAACAATGTCTTAAGTAAATATTTGGATAAATTCGTAATTGTATTCATCGATGACATATTGATTTATTCAAAAACAAAGGAAGAACATGATGAACATTTGCAGATAATATTAAAAGTTCTAAGAGAACATAAATTATACGCTAAATTCAGTAAATGCGAATTCTTTAAAGATAAGATACAACATTTAGGTCATGTGATATCCAAAGAAGGAATATTAGTGAACCCTGATAAAATAAGAGCGATAATTGAATGGCATGTCCCTAAGGATGTAACAGATGTGCGATCATTCATGGGGATTATAGTTTATTATCGAAAATTCATACAAGGATTTTCGAGAATTGGGAATCCAATAACATCCTTACAGAAAAAGGGAAAGAGATTTGTATGGGAATTAAAATGTGAAGAAAGCTTTAAAAAGTTAAAAGAATTATTAACTACTGCACCTATCTTAAAAATAACAGATCCATACAAGGACTTTGTTGTATGCACTAACGCATGCAATGAGGGACTAGGTGGAGTTTTAACTCAAGAAGTTCATGTAATAGCATATGAATCAAGAAAGTTAAAAATACATGAAAATAATTATGCTAATTACGATTTAGGGTTGGTTATCGTAATACATGCCTTGAAAATGTGGCGCCATCCTCTAATTGATAGAAGATTTCTATTAATGATTGATAATATAAGTTTAAAATATTTATTTGATCAACAAAACCTAAACGTCAGGAAAGGAAGATGGTTAGCTTTCCTTAGCGAGTATGATTTTGAAATAAAACCTATAAAAAAGAAGGCGAATAAGGTGGCTGATGCTTTAAGAAGAAACACAAGACTGAATTTTATAGCCACTGTTAGCAGCTATAAAACGAAATTGGAAAATAAGTTTGAAGATGGAATAAAAATGGATAAAAATCATCAAAATTTAAAAGAAAAAGTTGTAGAAAATGAATATGAAAATATAAAAACAGATTTCAGTTTTAATGAAAAAGGTTTAATACTATATAAAAACAAAGTATATGTACCTAATGTACCATAAATTAAATTGCTAATCTTGAATGAAGTGCATAAGAGTCCCGTTGAGGCCTCTATTGTGCAGGTTAGTTGCAAGGGTGCTGGAATGGTTCCAAGGCTCCCAACAGAGGAAGAAAACCCTAGTTAAAAGGCTTCAAAAGACCCTGCGCAAGGGCATTTCTATCCCCAACCTATTTGGTATGGTAATCCCCCACGGATATTTGGCCTCTGCTGGCACTCTAAGAGTTGGTGATTTGACCAATTAGGTCAGTTTTCCAATCAAGGAAAACAAGGGTGTGAAAATGGTAAAACTAAGCTAACCTAACCTATTTCAGAAGAGGAAACTAATTTAAGCTAGTCCTATTCTAAAAATAAAACTTGATATTGTGCAAATCAGTCTCGGGGTGTGATAAACAAGTAATTAAACACCTTTAACATAGATGTCTTTTGTTGTATTACTTGTTAACTTAAATTATTACCAATTAATGAAAAATAAATGACAATCTTTCAAGTATTTGAGCTTGTCCAAGTTCCAATCTGTAATCACTCTGATAATTTAAAAATTAGCATTGATTATATGTATATGCAACGAATCATTTGCAGAAATAGAAAATGAAAGTATTTGAATTGAGGAAACTCAATTAAATACTTAGATACATAGACCAATCATATAAAAAAACCAATATAACAGATCTGTGCATTAATAAATGTTTGGCAAAAGATCAGATACATAACAAATGACAATTTGAAGCATGAATAAAAAATTCTCAAAGAAACTTGAGGAATAACAGAAGATAGATCAAAAGATAACTTTACTGTATTAAAAGAGGTCTTGTACAGAAATTATAAATGGCTCTGGTAAACAGAGTATCTCCAATCCTGTCTCCTTCTGACTTGTAACTCCAAAATTACCAACCCCTAACTACGAGAGGTCCTCCTCTTTCGATAGGAAATTATAGCAAAATAGAAAGATAGAGATTTCCCAAAACAGGGATTACAAAATCGGATCAAACTATCGATCCAAGAAATCCTGCCATTTCTCATATATCTCTAATAACTCATCTATATTTGGGAAGTTAATGGATTCTAAACCTAACTGAGCATTGCATGTATTATTTTCCATGTCATGTTTGGCCAACTTATGCCAAATGCGAAGGTAAATGTGAATCTTTCCCTCCACGATGACCAGTTCTCTCACCAGACGATCCACATCATCAATGTTGACTTGGTCAAGATCCCGAATTCTTTGTGAAAACTCTTCACACCTGTGTTTGAGATCCTCAAGTTTTCCTTTTCATGGCAAAGCATCCAGAATGGGCTCCATAAACGATAGTTTCAAAACCTCCATAATATTGCAACTGCATACCAGCATCTGGTGCAGAGGTCTTTAGACTTGTTGATAATTTCCTCAGTTGTTTCATTGAAATCAAGCCAAGTGTTTAGAGAGGCTTTCACCTTCTTCATTTGAAAACAGTTGAGGATCGGCATGTCTTCTGGAGCATTCTTTATATACAGCTGCCATTGATTAATTTCTTCCTCAGCTTTAGAAGCTTGAAGTCTCTTAGCATTTTTTTCTTCTAGAGTAGTATTCATCTTGGAAAAATTAATAAAGTTCTCCCTGATCTCATCAAGAGTGAGGTAAACCTTCTCCAACAATTTGTGATGGTCTTGATTAACTTTAAGGGCCAAATTCTTAAAATCAGAAGAGGAAAACTTGAAAGAACTTGAGGAGGCTGCACTTCCAGTTGCATCCTCGACTTGATTTTCCAAAGAAGCTATCCTTTCTGCATCTGTGGCATGTTGAGATTGCGAAAGACGAAGTTCATTGAGAAGTGTATCATTCCTTTCCTCCAGGTCTTGAACCTTAGCTACCCAAGTTTTTCTCAGGTCAGCCAGATAAGTCACATGTTGTGTCTTGATTTCAGCCAACTCTGCTCTTAGGCTTCTGATTTCATTCTCCTTCAGGTCAACTTCTTTGTCAAGAACTTGAACTGAACCCCAATTGGCACTTGCAAAAGCCCCTAAAGATGCAGCAGTTTCTACGGCTTCGAGTCGTGGTTTGTTTGTCCTTGGAGCCCATATTACCTAATCTGGGACAGGTTCTTCTAACCCACCCTGACCTCTTCTCCTCTTCCTAGTTCTTCTCATCACTGCCTTATCATCATGAATGTAGAAGTAGTCACCAAGGGGAACTACATCCTGATCTGCATACTCAGTCACTTCCCCTGCAGAAGTAGAAGTAACACTTATTGTTGCAACCAAAGGGGGTGTTTGAATGACTATTGTATTAGGTATAGGCAGAGTGACTTGAGTGATAATCTAAGGTGCGGAGGTGACTTTGGTAACTGATAAGAATTTGATTGGTGAAGGTACTGAGATAGAAGCTTCAGAAAGTGGAACTTGGTTGTCAACATTGGCTTCTGGAAGTGGAAATTGCTTATCATCCTTGATGGGTGATGATGGAGGGGAAACCTTGGAAGATTCATCAGTGGTAGTTGACAATAAGTTAACTATGGGTGACTGCATAGGGGTAGTCAAAGACTAGACTTCTGCAACCATGGGTGATGAAATAGAAAAAGGCAGTAGGTGTTCTGGAAATGGAGTGGTGCTATCAGTGAGAGTGTTAAATATCTGAGACAAGGAAAATGCGAGTGTCACTCCTAAAGGTGCAGTGGAGGTTTGTTGGATAGATGGTAGCACAAATGCTGAAGATACAATGCTAGCGGCAGCATTAAATTCCAACATTAATTGATTGGGAAAGAATGATCCATGTCAATACTATACATCAAATCAGTGACAATCTTAGGATCTTCAATGACTTCTTTTGTCACTGATATTGGGGGATGAAGCACAACTTCTTCATCACAATCAATTATGTTGATTGTGGACACCTGTGATTTAGAAACCAGAACTTTCTGTCTCTTTGATGGATTAGCTCCAGTCATGATCAGGTCATCATCTCCTTGAGTCTCTGTTGTGGGTAGCTGAATACTGATAGAAGGCCTAGGAGGTTCTAGCAATTGAGTATTAATCACTGATGACAACTGTGTCATCTCTTTCTTGAAATTCTAAGTTGTCTACAATAACACCTTAGTTGTTTCAACAATTTTCTCTTGTGGAGGTTCCTGTAGGGAAGCTCTACCTTTATCCCCATCAGGATATGTGAGCGTTAAGGGAACTTTAGCTTTCTTTGCTTCTTTTTCCTGTCTCCTTGCTTGTTCAATTAAGTTCAACTACATAGACATGTAGCTCAAAACTCTAACTTTGAGTTCTTTTTGGTATTTCAAAATATCATGTTGTTCCTGTGAGTCTTTGGCTCTAGCAGGGACTTGAGAAAATGTGTCCACCCCTTGGTATATAAAATAATCTAGGCGAACCTCATGTGAATAATCCATTTTTACATGTATCTGTTTGAAGTGTGCATCCAGGAATTCTTTGGGGTCATGTTTCCTCTTCTCAACAATGCCCAATTTCAAGGCAGCTATTTGGTAACCGAGAATTGCAGCCCAATTTGAGGTAGGTATAACCAGCTAGCCAAGGTTGAGAGAAAACTTAGGCCAACCTTTCTTCCTGGGACCTATCAGTTTCTTATACATTCCATCAGTCACTGTTTGGAATGAAACCTCTTGTAGAACTAGCCTGTCTGGGACTATTCTAGGTAGTAGGTGCACTGTATCACTTCCCCAGATTCTGATGTATGAGAAGTACTCGAACACATACCAATCAACTATGGTATTAATGAAGGTTTTGGAATCTTCTGAAAATGAAGGTGCCTCCTTCCTGAAAATCTTGAAATGGATGGTACCCATAAAGATATCACAGATATCATACAATAGAGGCACAAAATTGTCTTCCGATAATGTTGAATGGTAAATGTGTACAAGGGGGCTGTAGGGGTCCAACTCCAACCTAAGTTAGGATAGTGGAACTCTGCACAGAAAACATCAAGGACATATGCAAAAATGAAGAAATGTGGCTTCTTATGAGCAGGTGCCTTTTGATAATCCTGTACTGCATTCTTCAATTCTAACGACGGGATGGATTCCCATGGGAGGGAGTCACCTGTGGTTAACACATGGTGTGCTATAGGTGCCCATTCGACTTTTATAAGAGAACAATTGGGAAGACCAAAAATCTAGCAAAGCATGGCTGCCAGTAGAGAGGAGGGTTCCTTGAACCAGATAATGGAATAGAGGTTGTCAGCCTTAGGCACAAAGGCATTATACCGGCTCTTTGAGGACTGAATAAATTCAGAAGAAAGGGTATGTTTAGGGGATTTAAGAGAAAAAGCTAAAACAAAGATCTCCGGGCGAAAATGTGTCAATTAAACACCGGAGGTATCATTGAAACCACGGTCTTTGACACTGGCATTTTCAATAATCCATTTCACTGTATTAGTGTAATGTAAAACAGCAAGACGTGCAGCAATGGCGTCGATTTGGGAAGCCCTAATCCTTTCATACATAGGTTTATCGTTCTCAATATGGGAAAGTTCGTCGTTGTCAAATATAGCATAAATTTTGGACCAATCCACCTCGTACATTTCAGTGAGCTTCCCACTGGTATCCGAGAGGATACCAAAATTAGGGTCCTTGCTCAAGAGATCTCTGTGTTCCGTTTTGGATCATGTGTTTTTCGACATGGCGAAAAGCTTGCAATTTCTGATAAATAAAGAAATAAAATCAAAATTCAATCCAAAATAGAAGAATTGGAAAACCAAAAATAGAAAATATGGCAACGAACTTACCCAAAATAACTGAATAACTGATAAAAACGACACCTTAACAGGAATCCGTAGTAAAATCCAAGCAATGAGGTAATTTCGAACAGTAAAATGACCAAAATAAAATAGAAAAAACCCTACTTTTTACATTTACCAAATTAAGATGTGACCATGGGATAAAAACGAATGGATGACCGAGATGAAATGGAGCGGGATGTGGGATCGGGTTCATACTGTATTTGAAAGTTTATTTAAGAATCCCGAAAGCTGAAACCCGAAAGTGTCGGGTTGCGGGTTTTGGGATTGCAAGAAAATAAAAGCACGAAAGAATTCCCGAAAGCCGAAACCCGAAAGTGTCGTGTTGTGGGTTTCGAGAATGGGAAACAAAAATCGCAATCGAATTTTTTTTCCCAAAAGTCACAACTCGAAAGTGTCGGGTTGCGGGTTTCGGGAACACGCAACAAAATCAGACTTAAAAAAGAAGTTCCTGAAAGCCAAAAGCCTCAATTGTGGGTTTCGGGTTTTAGGTTTTGGGATCAAATATCTCGATATTATTTACAAAGAAAACCCGCAACCCGCAAATGTCGGGTTGTGGGTTTCGGGATGACAAAAAACAAAAGCTGAAAACTAGAAATATCGCAACCCACAACCGTCAGGTTGTGGGTTTTGGGTTTCCTAAGCTCCACTACAAACAAACAAATCCCGCAACCCGCAACTGTTAGGTTGCATATTTTGGGTTTGCTACATGTCGGGTTTCAGGTTTATGGAATTAAATGATAAAATACTCAAAAATTGAAGCTTCCTGCAAGCCCAAAACACTGAGAAATTTAAGATGAAAAGCAAAACACACAGGACAAAAGTATGGGTAAGGGATCTAAGGGATAAAAAAACAAAATCTCATATTTACAAGAAAGCTCACCCAACTACCTTTGTGTTTATTAGGAATGGGGCTCCTGTGATTCAACTAAGCATGGGATTTGTTTTGGCCACAACAAATGGCGGCTATCTGGGATGAACCAGTTATCTCTGCAACAAATTCATCTAAAAAGAATATGACAGCCGACCAATATTTTCAACCTGAATTTTAGAAAATGCTCAATAGAAGGACAATTAACGAGCAAGAAACATAGGATTAATATATCCCTGGACATGACCATTTTAAGGATAATCCCAATTTGACAAGGAGGCACAGGAAACAACCAGGGTTCTTTACTTTGATGTAGTCATAAAAAAACAGCTTGTGTTGAACCTTGAAATAGACTTAGAACCGCACATGGATATCCCAATTACACATCACCTTGGTTTGTTAAAATTTTATTAGTGTACAACAATTTATTCAGCTATATACAACAATCCTTTTTTTTTTAGATTGAAAGATAGAATAGATCTTGCATATATAAGACCACTGCCCTAACTTGGTGATCAAATATTAGCAATGCCATTCACAGTCCTAATCCAGAACCTGATCAAGCCAGCTCGGTAAGGAGACTCCTTGTATTCCAGTTGAAATACTGAAAGCAACTACCGTGGCTTGGTGACCACACTTTGGTAGTTTCAGTCCAAATTAAGCCCATGATCATGGTAGGGATAGCTTGTGATAAGACCCCCCTATTCTTATATACAACATGGATCTTACTAAAAATATTTTATTGAATTCTAAATTACAAAGGCACTACCATGGCTTGGTAACCATATATTAGTAGTGTTACTCACAAGTGCTCTGCAAATCACGAATCGACTGACCTGTGATAGGATCTTCCAACTCCTAGTAAAACTGAAAGTCATCTTCCAAGTGTGGTGGCTTGATGTGAAGATGTCATTCCACTAAGAACCTATGAAGCTAATGGGTTGGCTTGATAGCAAGACCCCCCCACCTTGCAATTTACATTTATTAAGGGATTTATTACCAAGGTGATTATAAAAGGATCCAGAGCGGAACAATATAGGCAGGTTATTATAATATGTTGTTTGAACCATGAAACATGAGATTAGAAAACTTGGTCATCACCCAGACCTTAATTAAACAAATGAGACATGTATAAGATAATGATCATCATGGAAAGGTATCAATCCAGGTCCTGCAATCATTGACTGTGTACCCTTTATTGAATAAATTCTAACAAAGGTCGAGGAACTGTGGTTGGCAGAAACTTCTAAAACCTCATCTGAAATCATCTGTGAGAAATACTGATTATTAATTATTACCAAATGTGCAGAATTTTAACAACATAATGAACAAAAGAAAACAATCTAAATCATGAAAACTACGAAAAACAGAAATAAAGAAACCAAAACTATCTACAAATGCTTTAGCCTGATCGGACGAAATACTTTTTCAGGAGTGAAATATTCACTGGATAAGTGTCTTCAACTCCTTTCAGTCTCTATAATCGAACAGTCCCAGGACCCATCTTTTCTGTAATAAGGAAAGGTCCCGGCCAAAGGCGCTGAAACTTCGTATGTTGGTTCTTATCTTTTTGCTATTTGTCCCATCTTAAAACCAAGTCTCCAACAGAAAATTTTCTGTCAGATGAATATTTTTCATCAAACCACCTTTTCACCATCTGTTGATGATGATATAACTTGTTTCTAGCCGTTTCCCTATCTTCCTCCAGTTTAAGTAGAGTGCCAATTCTCTGCTGGAGGGGAGAAGAATCATCTTCTTGGACAGACTAGGCTAATTGTAGTGAAGGGATCGTAAGATTAGAAGGAAGAATGGCTTCTTTGCCATACACTAGACAGTAGGGAGAATTTCCAATTGCTGCCTCTCGAGTAATTCGATCTACCCAAAGAGAATTATTGAGATGTGTATGCCAATCTCTATGGTGAGAGGCTACAGTCTTCTTCAGAATGTTGATCAAATTTTTGTTTCAAGACTCAGCCAACCCACTACCCTATGGGTAGTAATTGGCAGAAAATTTGAGTTTCATCCCCTTTTGAAAATCATACTCAATTATGTAAATCGAGGAAAAATAGGATGCATTATCAAATACTAGGTACTCTGGAGTGCCAAACCGTGAGAGTATCTGACTGCCTAAGAAAGAAATCACTTGGTTGGCATGACATTGCTTAAGTGGGAGTGCCTCCACCCATCTGGTGAAGTAGTCAGTTGCTGTGAGAATGTATTTGTGTTGGAGGGATGAGGTAGGATTTATGGGTCCAACAAAATCCAACCCCCATTGCTGAAATGGAAACTGAACAGTGACTGATTGCAAAGGGAAAGCGGGTTTCTTGAACTTTCCTGTGCATTTATGGCATGGTTCACACCTCCTTACATAGGCATAAGCATCTTTAAACAACATAGGCCAGTAATACCCAGCTCTGAGAATCTTATGAGCTATTGTCTCACCTGAAAAATGACCTCCAGCTGGTCCTACATGAAATTGAAAAAGAATGTAATCAATCTGGTCCTTTTCGAGACATCTAAGGAAAACACCATCATATGTTATTTTAAACAGAACTTCATTTATAAACTGATAAGGAGTAGCCTTTAATCTTAAATCCCAGCATTTCTTAAAGTCCAAGGTTTCAAGGGCAAACTCATGGTTCAGAAAAAATTTGATATGGTCATACCATTCTAATGTCGGGGTATCAATAGCATGGACAGAACCTGTTGGAGGATCTTCCTCTTGCTCCCATTCAATTTGTTGTTGTGCAGGATCATTGGATTGAGCAGTAAGAAGAAAAAGGCCTTGCCCTTTGACAATTTTGGATGGTCTTATTTCCAAATCATACTCCTGCAGAGAAGTCATCCAATGGGCCCTTTTTTAGCCCAACTCCTTCTGGATCAGCACATTTCTAATAGCAGAATATGGGACAATGACCTTTGTTAGAGATTTCAACAAATAAGGCCTGTAATGTTTGACAGACTTGTAAACTGCATAGGCTTGTTTGTCAATTTGTGAATAATTGAGCTCTGTGCCCTTGAAGGTTGAGCTCATAAAAGAGATTGGAATCTCTATATCACTATCATGTTTCTGTGTCAAAACAACTGCATAATAAAAATCAATGGTGAAAGGGTAGAGAATAAAATCTTTATCAAAATCTGGGGACATAAGAGCGGGAGCTTCAGCAATGGCCTTACGAATTTCAACGAATGCATGTTTTTTTTCTTGTGACCAGGTGAACTGTACATATTTCTTAACTAAATGTTGTAAAGGTTTAACTATCTAAGCAAAATTAGGTACAAACCTACGTACAAAGTTGATTTTACCCAAGAAGGACTGCATCGCTTTACACGAACCCAGTAAGCCAATTTTTGAAATAGCGTTTGTGTGTTCGGGGTCGATGATCATACCTTATTTTGAAACAATGAAGCCCGGAAGCTTCCCTTCTGTAACTGCGAAAATGGATTTCTTGGGGTTTAGGGAGATGCCAAATTTCCTGCAATGTTCAAAAACCTATTTCATAGCAAATGGATGTTCATGTCATCTCTTTGAATATATCGTAATATCATCTAAATAGACCACAACAAAATTATGCATCAAACCTCGGAAATCTATATCCATAGCTCTCTGAAAAGTGGCTCCTACATTGATCAAACCGAAGGGCATTCCCCTGTAGGTGAAGGTGCCCCAAGGGGTTCTGAAAGTTGTTTTTAATTGGTCATCTGAGGCGACCATAACCTGGTTTTACCCCGAAAAACTGTCCAAGAGAGAGAACATTTCTGACCCTGCTACTCTTTGGAGAATATGTTCCATAGGTGGAACGGGGTAGTTTTATTTTTCAGAAGCCCGATTCAGATTCCTGGAATCGACACACAATTGGATTTCACCACTTTTCTTGAGTACAGGCACCAAATTGGCTATCCTTGGTGTATGCCTCACCAGAAAAAGAATTCGGGCTGTGAGTAGCTTTTCCAGTTCTTTTTTCACAAAAGGCTCTAAACTGGGATGCATTTTCCGCAGTTTCTGTTGAAAAGGTTTCACTTCTGGCTTCATGGGTATGTTATGGTAGATGACGCTTGTGTCAAACGTTTTTAATTTGTCGTAGGTCCAAGCAAAGAAATCTTTATATTCTTTACACAGTTTAATGATAGCTCTCCTTTCTTCTGGAGTACAATCAATTCCTAAATTGATACAATAGGGTTCTTGCTCAGTCCCTAAATTGACTTGCTCGTAATTCAGAGAAGAGCTCTATGTTTTACAATTGGTTTTGTGTCTGAATTTGTCTTGAAAATCATAGAACTTCTCCAAATTGATCACAGACTTTAAGATGACATTCGAGGAATTAGAGAGAGACTTCTCATGTTCATCCTTGTCTATAGCCATATCCTGGAACGTATCATGGGCTATCAGAAAATCAAGTATCTGCTGATCATCAACGAATACTTTCCAGTTCGTCACATTATCTAGTATGGAAGGCCTATACATGAGTTCTATTGAGAATGTTTGAGGCGATAGGACCTCTGGAGGAATCAACCTGGAAGTTGTATTTTCCAACAAGTCAGCATCGAAGTTTCGAGACCTAGGGACTGAATTAATATTAAATACAGTAAAGGAGCTGGTAAGATCTCTTACCAATTTCTGATAATTCAACAGGCGGGGGGACAAGCAGTGTATTTTATTCCTCACCTATTTCACAATAATTTCAAAATCTCCAAAGGAATGGATGGTTTGTACTTTCAAGTCAACAATTTTCTTAAGTTCCTGTATCAGGGCCTCATACTTAGCCACATTGTTAGTACAATCAAACTCTAATCTGCATGCAATCATAGTTTTTGTCCCTTTTGGATCTATGAGAACACATCCTGCACCAGCTCCGTCCTTAGATTTAGAGACATCAAAAAACAATGTCCAATTAATAGGTTCTAATCTAAAATTTGTATTTACATTAAAAAACTTATGTACAATGTCTCTTGAGAATGGCATAGAAGTGAGATGAGTTACCTGAGGTTCGTTCTGTGCATTCTCTTTTGGAGAAATGTCAGCTAGTAAATCCCTGAAGAAAGTGTCGAAGGTAAAATGCTCAATGTGTGTGTTGAAATAACCCACAGGCTCACTTGAGTCATTTAACTCTGTGACTGTCTATTTCATGTAAGGCTCCCTACTGATCTTGATCTTATTTGGCTGACCATTGTAGGGTAACCACAAATGGGACCAATTAGTAGAAAAATAACCTTTTAGCTTTTCTGACCAGTCTCTACTAAGCCACATACCATATGCTTCTGGGATGTCAGCAATGACTATATCAATTGTTCAATGGATCCGAGGATCAGCTGATAATGTAATTAAGACATTTCTAGGTCTTCCTACTACTCTAACTTTTGATCTGTCAAGTTGTACTATCTGAGTAGGGCAAGGTTCCCATGTGGCATTCAATTTTCTACAAATAGACAGAGGCATCACATTTGATGAGGCACCAGATTCTATCATGTAGTTATGTACGTTTCAGTTGAAAATCTCAAAAGTAAGCAGAAAAGGAGGTGTCCTCCTACTACCAGACTTTTGATCATCTGGTTTAGTGAGAGAGTAAAAGTTATTATTCTGCAATTCTCTTGGTTGTTTGACCACCATACTCTTGGGTAAAGTATCCCTCATGGAAGGGAATTTCAACAATTCAAACAAAGAGATGTTTTCCTTGACTCTTTTAAGGTCTTCAACTAAATTGTACTCCATTTTAGGGATGACTGTATCCTTGTGGGGAATAATCCTGTCTTTATTAGGAATTGGTGTGGAGGATGAAGGTTCCTAAGGGGGTTGAGGTTTAGACCTTGTGTTATAAGGATTTTGAACATTAAACACAGTCTTAGGCTCTTCTTCTTCTTCATACATAGGAAGCTCTGAAAAGTAACTTACAGTGTTGATTTGTGGATCCTCATGTTCATCTTCTTCTTCTTCAGGTAATTGTGGGTCTGGATCAATTTGATCATTGGGAACTTCAGGGGTGTTTTGATATTTTGATGTTAAGGCTCTAAAAATTGAATAAATTTATTCATTCGTTAGGACTTCTGTTGGATTAGGAGGCAGTGGATTCGGTGGAGGTTGATAAGGTCTCCTAAAAGGTGGCCTCATAAAACCTCTATTCTGGTTTTGATTTTCATTGTTAGTCCTTTTTAAATCCACCATCTCGTTTGACATTTTCTGGATGAACTTTTTCATGTCAGTCATGTCAAATGGATCCTTATTTTGAGTAGTGGGTTTGGGAATACTGTCATTCCTTTTCCTTGAAGTGGAAGGCTATTCTTCTGAGGTTTCCAGACTGTCCTTCAGACAAAAAATGTCTTTTTCAACTTGTATTGCTTCAACAAACACTTCCAAAAAAGTTCCTTTGCGTGCTCGTTTCACCCACATTGAAATAGAAGCAGGTACGCCTTTTTCATAGTAGGCTACCAACATTTCTTCAGAAGGAAGAAGGTTGATGGGAATCATATTCTTTAAGTATGAGAACCTTTGATTAAAATCTTTAACCCTTTCTTTCCCTTTGATTTTCATGGAGGATAATTCCAAAAGAAGATCTTGTGGTGTTTTCGCATCTCCAAACTTTTGGATGATTAATTTCTCAAACTCATCCCAAGAAACGATAGACCTTGGTGGTAAGGCAAAATACCATGCAGTTGCCTTTCCTTCAAAAGTATAAGGAAAGAGTCTGCATACCACATCCTCATGAATAAAACTTCTAAGTCTAATAGCTTGCATGAAGGTTTTGACATGATCTAGTGCAGGTGACTTGTCATCTTGGTTAAACTTGGGTAACCATTTCTCATGGTTTTTGGGTAGTCTATGTTGGTCTCCAAGCACCCATACTGCATCTTGGTCGATCCATGGTCTATTTTGGCCTACTCTAGCCATCAGTGGTTCTTCTTCTTCTTCTTTTGACGAAGAGCTTGAAGAATGTTGACTATCTGAGGAATACGATGAAGATAAAAGAGGAGATGGTGGTTGTCCACTAGCTCCAAGCTTTGGTTGATCTGAGGCTTCCTAAAAAAGTTGATTGAGGTTGTATTCAGGCAAACCTAAATGATCAACTGATTCTAGGTGTGGTATGTTTTGATCAGATGTCTGTTGATGTTCGCTATTGGGATCAGTTGAGTGTTGGATTGGTTGATCACTAGTCTGTGTAATCACATTTAATTCACCCTCTTGATCACTGGTCTGTGGAGCGTTATCTAAATTGATAGCTACCAAGCCATGGCTTTGCTCCATAGAGATTCTTGTTAGATTTTGAGCATTAATTCACAATACTCTAGAATCTTTACTGAGATAACAACATGTACAGTATATCAATGCATATCAATCATAACAAGCATGTCAATCATCACAAGAATCAAAAGCATGACAGACAATAGACACACAGAGTTTCCATGGGGAAAACCCTAAGGTGAAAAACCCCAAAACTTCCTGAGAGATAGAGAGAGCAATAGCTCAACCAAAGTACAACCAAATACACAGAGATAGTCTCCTAGTAGCAGATGATCCTCCTCCTCACATGTGCGCCACTTTCTGAGTGAAGGAAGAATGAGTTTCTGAGTGATCCAAAGAGAGATCTCCCGATCTCTATTTATACTTGTTTTGTTTGCCCAGTGACCTTATCGGGCCAACTTGTCTATCTAGGTACATCAACCATATATTACATAAATCAAGGCTGACCCCACACATGGTGGTCTAATAACCCATCGGCAAGTTAACACACTTGCGACACTTGTCAATACACATGAAAACACTTTCGTATAGAGGAATGACACATCTCTATAGGAGTACAATAATATCTAAATGAAATACATGGATGAAATACATGGATGAAATACATTCTGAAGTTACATATACATAAACACTCCCTCTTAACTAGGAAGGTATTTCTCGACATAGATCTGCTAGCACAAGTCTTCTTCTCTGGATCATCGTCATCATCATCGTCACTGCTACTGCTATCTCAACCAATCTCTGAATCTACTCATCATAGGAAGTTCTACAAAGCCAGTCCTTTTTCATACTAGATGTAGGCCCACCACCTGCAGCTCTTCATCATCACTAGCCATACTGTGGAATCCTCAGGACTTATTACATGCATCAAAAAACCTCGAAAGATCATCCCAGGATGTTACAGGTACACAACTCCGACCTGTAGGATCTCCCAGGGTGCTATTACATGTGACCCCACCACAAAACCTCGAAAGAGCATCCCAGGATGTTATGGGTACACAACTCCGACCTCTAGGATCTCCTAGGGCACAAATTACATGTCGTCACCACAAAACCTCGCAAGAGCATCCCAGGATGTTACGGGTACACAACTCCAACCTGTAGGATCTCCCAGGGCACAAATTACATATGGTCATGGAAAAACCTCGAAAGAGCATCCCAGGATGTTACGGGTACACAACTCCGACCTGAAGGATCTCCCAAGGCCCAAATTACATTCCATAGGACAAAACCTCGTAAGAGCATCCCAGGATGTTACAGGTACACAAGTCCAACCTGAAGGATCTCCCAGGGCACAAATTACATGTCCTCCTAGAGCAATGTCTCGAAAGAGAATCCTAGGATATTACTCGTACACAACTCCGACCCATAGAATCTCCCAGACATGCTCATCTACACAACCTAATCCATGGCCACAAAGTATCATCCTGATACTCACCATACATCATCCTGATGTACACATGATCATCCTGATCATCATCACTGCATCGTCCTGATGCATATCATCTAGAGCAGCATCCCAAAGCTCATCATCCATGATCATCCTGATCATACACTGCATACATCTGATGCATACCAAGTATCTTCCTAATACATATCATCATGATCCACCTGATCATACACTTTATCAACATGATACCTAGATACACATTGTATCTACCTGATACATATCAATATACATGATCTACTTAATCATACAAAGTATCCACCTGATACATATATAGATACAAGGTCCAAGCATCCAACATGATGCATACATATATAAATGATCCAACTGATCATATCTAGCATCCAACATGATGCGTACATACATAAATTATCCAACTGATCATATCTAGCATTCAACATGATGCGTACATACATAAATGATCCAACTGATCATATCTAGCATTCAACATGATGCATACATACATAAATTATCCAACTGATAATATCCAGCATCCAACATGATGCGTACATACATATACAGAGCAGTAACTGGAGCATCGTCCTGATGCTTGTCATCCAGCGCTTACATCCACAACCATGTGAAGGATCCTCCTTCCAACATGCCTATAATGGATTCTGCAAATGTGTCCATCACTTCTTCCTTGAAGTGTCATCAATCTAAAGAATACCAAGCCTCTCTCTAAAGTACTCGAACTTCACTCTGGCTAGTGGTTTCATCAGCACATCTGCAATCTGCTCGTCCTTCGCAACATACAGGAGCTTCACTGCTCCTCTCTGCACCATATCCCTGATATAGTGGTATTTGATCTCTATTTGTTTCGACCTGTTGTGGAACACTGGGTTCTCAGATAGCTTCACACAACTTTGGTTGTCACAAAAGATACCAGTAGTCTCCAGCGGGAGATCAAATAACTCTGACAGTAGCTTCCGAAGCCATACTGCCTCACAACTAGCCGAACAGGCTGCAACATACTCTGCTTCGGTTGTACTCAGTGCTACGCAGGACTGCTTCCTGCTAAACCAAGAGATCACACCTGATCCCATACTGAAGCAGCACCCATATGTGCTCTTCCTATCTTCGGCACTTCCTGCCCAATCTAAATCAACATAACCATGTAGGTTAAACTTTTGATTCACTTCATACTTGAGCCCATAATCAACTGTACCCTTCAGGTACCTCAGAATATGCTTTACAACAACCAAGTGAACACTCCTTGGATCCGTCAGGAACTGGCTCAATGTGTTCATCACGAAGCAAATATCTAGTCTCGTGTTTGTCAAGTACATCAAGGACCCAATCATTTGACGATACATAGAGACATCAACCAGCTCAGATGAAGCATTGCATAGAAGCTTTAGATTTGAAGCCATAGGTGTGGCCATGACCTTGCAATCCATCATCCCGAACCTCTTCAGGATATCTAAGTATACTTCTCTTTTCCAAGGAAGATCCCTTCTGCACTCTGCCACACCTCCATACCTAGGAAATAGTGCATCATTCCCAAGTCCTTCATATCGAACTCAGCAACAAGCTTCCTCTTTGTATCAGCAATCAGTCTATCATCTCCTGTTACAAATAGATCATTCACATATAGGAGAAGTATCACAGGATTTCCTTCCTCAACCTTGAAGTAAAGCTTGGAATCCACTTTACTCTTGGTAAAGCCCAAACTAGATAGGAAATTATCCATCCTACCATAACAAGTCCTAGGATATTGCTTCAAGCCATACAAGGCTTTCTTCAATGTGCACACATATGACTCCCTATCATGTGTTTCAAAACTAAGTGGCTGCTCCACATACACTTCCTCTTCAACTACACCATTCAAGAAAGCAGTCTTGACATCCATCTAGTGTATCTTCCATTTCATTGCTGCAGCAAGAGCAAGTACTAATATGATGGAAGTGTACCTGGCTACAGGAGCAAACATTTCTTCATAGTCTATTCCCTCCTTTTGAGAGAAGCCACGAGCTATGAATATTGCCTTGTATTTTTCTATACTGCCATCTGCAGCATGCTTGATCTTGTAGATCCATTTGGAAGTCACAACAGACTTCCCTTCAGGTCTTCGGACAACATCCCAAACATCATTCTTCATTATTGATTGGTATTCTTCGACCATGGCATCCTTCCATTCTTTATTTTTCACTACTTCTTCATAACTGGAAGGTTCTTTGTTCATGATATCACAGAGTAAAGCAACATAGCTGGTATGAGATCTAGTTCTCTTCTTTTCTCTGTGTTCTTCTTCTAAAATGTCGAATCTTTCTGCATCTTGAATGCTCTCTCTAGCCCATGCAGGTTTCCTCTTGTGAGAGTTGTTCTCACGTGGTGGATCTACAGGTTGTTGTAGATCTTCAATTTCACGATCAACATCTGGAATTGCTTCAGTCATGGTAGTGTCTTGAAATCTAGTTTCCTTAGGTTCTTCATAATCTTCAACAGGTGTCTTTCTTGATTTGATGAATGCTGAGTTTTCATCAAATGTCACATCCCTGCTGACATCAATCTTCTTGAACCCTGGAAAGTATATTATGTAAGCCTTCGAGCTTTCACTGTAACCCACAAAGATACCATTCTTTCCTGAAGGATCTATCTTGGTCCTCTTTTCCTTTGGGACATGAGTGTATACTGGACAACCAAATATTTCGAGATGGCTGACTTCGAGTTTCTTACCAGAGAAGACCTCTTCTGGTGTCTTGTTGTCCAATATCTTGTGGGGTGTTCTGTTCTGCACATATAGAGTTGTTCTAGCTGCTTTTTCCCATAGATGCATAGGTAGATCCTGGTCAGGTAGCATTGCTCCTGTTGCTTCCATGATTGTTCTATTCTTTCTTTCTGCAACTACATTCTGTTGTGGATTGTAAGGAGCAGTCAACTCCCTCTTAATACCTGAATCACTACATAGCTTCTTGAAGTCACCCGAGGTGAATTCTCCACCATTGTCAGATCTGAATGTTTTGACCTTCTTATCAGTTTGGTTCTCCATCAAGGTTTTGAATTCCTTGAATTTATCAAATACTTCATCTTTGTTCTTCAAGAAGTAAACCCAAGTCTTCCTAGAGAAGTCATCAATGAAAAAGACATAGTAAACATACCCACTCAGAGAACTGGATGACATAGGACTGCATACATCGGAGTGGATGATTTCCAAGATACCTTTTTCCTTGCTTTCACTGCTTGGAAATGCCTTCTTAATGTTCTTTCCTTTTGCACATCCTTTGCAAACACCATCATGCTTGGTCTTAATTTCAGGAAGACCTTCTACAGCCTTACTTGCAATTGGTAATGCCCTGTAGTGCATATGTGCAAGTCTTCTGTGTCAAAGTTCACTTGGATCCATGGAATCATGCACCATGGCATGCTCAGGTTGTCCCTTCAATTTATACAAGCCTCCTTCTTGCTCTCCAATCACTACTGCATCATCGATAGTTTTACCTTTTGGCCACATTAGAACTTGGCCATCCACAAATGCAACCCTCATACCTTTTGCATCCAATGCAGATATGGAGAGTAGGTTCTTCTTGAGCCCAGGTACATAAAGGACTTCTTTCATCTTCAAAGATTTTCCAAAATCTAGGTTGTAGGAGGCGTCACCACTTCCTTTGATGGGGTATTGATAGTCATCCCCAAGTTTCACTTTATGGGGTGATTCATGTTCAGATAGATTTACAAAGATTCTTTAAACCCAATCATGTGTTTGGAAGCCCCACTGTCAATAAGCCAATCATTACAACCATGAGAGATAGTACCTGTGAGAGCAGAGATTAGAACATACTCTTCTTCACTTGATGAGTCATCACCACTTTCTGCCCTAGCCTTCTTCTTTGGAGGTTCATCATCTTCGACAACATGAGCATGGAACTTTCTTTTGCTACCCTTCTTCTTCTTGCTGGAGTTGTTGTTGTTGTTGTTATCCATTTTGTTCTTGGGACATTCTGAAGAAAAGTGACCCTTCTCATTGCATGTGAATCACCTTAAGTCCTTCTTATTCTTTTGGTGATAGTGAGTGGATCTCTTCTATTGAGAGTGCTCCCTCTTAGGCTTGCTTCTTTTGGTGTGATCTGTGAGAGCTTGATCTTCATTACCCATCTTTTCTTCTCATATCACAAGCCTATCTTCTTCTTGAGAGAATTCCTCCCACAGTCTACTAAAAGAGATCAATTTCTTTCTTGAACAGATTCCTTGAATAAAGGATTCCCATGACCTAGGTAGGCCATTCAGAGTGGTCATAACAACTTCACCATTGTCCACTACTTCATCGACAACTTCAAGTTGTTCCTTGATCTGAGAGACCTTGGAGAAGTAATATTGAATGGTTTCTCCATTCAGCGTCTTGACTCCTTTCAATTGATTCCGTAGAGTCATCTTCCCATTTATGTTCTTCCCTTCAAATAACTTGGTTAAGGAGTCAAACATCTCCTTGGGTGTCTTTAGAGATGACACATGTGGTATAAGATGGTCTTTGACAGAATCAGTAATGATTCTCTTTGCCTTAACCAATTTCTTCTTATGTAATATCTTAGCCTATTCATCCTCTAGGATAGGGACATCAGAGCTGATGTAAGAGTCCAATTCATTTTCTTCCAGGATTAACCCAATCCCATACTTCCAAGCTCGGAAGTTGTTAGCCCCTTCAAGCTTATACTCAAGCTTGGTGTGGTGAGACATCTTTAAAGAGTACTTCAAATGGAAATAGAAAAGATTTAGGTCTTACAACTTAATTTGCTGAAGACTGGATCTGGTCCCAGATCAGGGTTTGTCAAAAAAACCCTAAAAATTCAAAATGTGAATTTCAACTTTCTGAAAGGATAGAAAGATGCGCCTTGATGAGATGATCAACCTCGTATACTCAGAATTTGATTTCTGCAAAGTTTCACCCTTCCGAAGTGGCTTTTAGTCTTCCCGGATTCACTAAGGAGGACCATGAATTAGGGTTTGAATTTCTCGGATATTTACTTTGCCAAAAATCTCGACCCAAAGCTCTAAACTTCGATTTTTCAAAGGAGCTTCTAGTTATGTCTTTAGATTTAAGAAATTCCTATTTTTTTGGAAAGCCTAATTTTTAGGGCCAAATCCGAAAATGCTTAGAATTGAATTATGATTGGACAGATAGATTCTCCTTAATGAGTAGAGTCAATCTACTATACAGCTTTTCCAAAATGTATGGAGAGAAACCCAATAAACAAGAAACCCTAGTTTCCGTCACTACACAATGTCTTCTTCTTAGGTTAGCTCTGATACCATGTTAAATTTTGAGCATTAATTCACAATACTCTAGTATCTTTACTGAGAGAAAAACATGTACAGTATATCAATGCATATCAATCATAACAAGCATGTCAATCATCACAAGAATCAAAAGCATGAGAGACAATAGACACATAGAGTTTCCGTGGGGAAAACCCTAAGGTGAAAAACCCCACAACTTCCTAAGAGATAAAGAGAGCAATAGCTCAACCAAAGTACAATGAAATACACAGAGATAGTCTCCTAGTAGCAGATGATCCTCCTCCTCACATGTGCACCACTTTCCGAGTGAAGGAAGAATGAGTTTCTGAGTGATCCAAATAGAGATCTCCCGATCTCTATTTATACTTGTTCTGTTTTCCCAGTGACCTTATCGGGCTGACTTGTCTAGATAGGTACATAAATCAGGGCCGACCCCACACATGGTGGTCTAATAACCCATTGGAAAGTTAACACGCTTGTGACACTTGTCAATAAACTTGATGACACTTACGTATAGAGGAATGACACATCTCTATAGGAGACAATAATATATAAATGAAATACATGGATTAAATACATTCCAAAGTTACATATACATCAACAATTCTTTGTTTCAATCTAGTTACACTGTCACGGGACTGGTTCAAAATGTCTTCAAGGAGAATTGACCCTCTTGTGGGGGATATGATTACAAAATCCCTTCCAACCTACTGTGCTGTAGGTGCAGCAACTATAGCAGTTACCTAAGCAGGTGTAATAGTAACGATAGTGAATAGTGACTCTGTGGGTTGTTTAGATGTTGAATCCCTTGATTAGCTTCGAGTTTGAACCGTTGAAGTACTTGCTGTAGGAGGTTTCTTAGTGGCTTGTTTAGGCATGTTGTACTAGTGGCCCTCCTTCTAGAACCATTTGTTGAGGCCTCGGTTGTGCAGGTTATATGCAAAGGTGTTGGAATGGTTCTAAGGATCCCAACAGAGGAAGAAAACCCAAGCTGAAAGGCTTCAAAAGACCCTGCGCAAGGGCAGTTCTATCCCCAACCTGTTTGGTATGGTAATCCCCCATGGATATTTGGCCTCCACTCGCAATCTAATAGTTGGTGATTTGACCAATTAGGTCATTTTTCCATTCAAGGAAAACAAGGGTGTGAAAATGGTAAAACTAAGCTAACCTAACCTATTTCAGAAGAGGAAACTAATTTAAGTTAGTCCTATTCTAAAAAGAAAGCTTGGTATTGTGCAGATCAGTCTTGTGGTGTGATAAACACGTAATTAAACACCTTTAACAGAAATTTCTTTGGTTGTATTACTTGTTAACTTAAATTATTACCACTTAATGAAAATTAAATGACAATCTTTCAAGTATTTGAGCTTGTCCAAGATCCAATCTATAATCACTCTACTAATTTAAAAATTAACATTAATTATATGTATATGCAACGAATCATTTGCAAAAATAGAAAATGAAAGTATTTGAATTGAAGAAACTCAATGAAATACTTAGATACATAGACCAATCATACAAAAAAACCAATATAACAGATATGTGCATTGATAAATTTTTGGCAAAAGACTAGATACATAACAGATGGCAATTTGAAGCATGAATCAAAAATTCTCAAAGAAAATTGAGGAATAACAGAAGATAGATCGAAAGATAACTTTACTGTTTTAAAAGAGGTCTTGTATAGAAATTACAAAAGGCTCTGCTAAACAGAGTATCTCCAGTCCTGTCTCCTGCTGACTTGCAACTCCAAAATTACCAACCCCTAACTACGAGAGGTCCTCCTCTTTAAATAGGAAATAACAGCAAAATAGAAAGATAGAGATTTCCCAAAACAGGGATTGCAAAATCGGATCAAACTATCGATCCAAGAAATCCTGCCATTTCTCATATATCTCTAACAACTCATCTATATTGGGGAAGTTGACAGATTCTAAGGCTAACTGATCATTGCATGTATTATTTTCCATGTCATGTTTGGCCAACTTATGCCAAATGCGAAGGTAAATGTGAATCGTTCCCTCCACGATGATCGGTTCTCTCACCAGATGATCCATATCATCGAGGCTGACTTGGTCAAGATCGCAAATTCTTTTTACAAACTCTTCACACCTTTGTTCGAGCTCCTCAAGTTTACATTTTGGCGGCAAAGCATCCAGAATGGGCTCCATAAATGGCAGTTTCAAAACCTCCATAATATTGTCAACTGCATACCAGCGTCTGGTGCATAGGTCTTTAGACTTGTTGATAATTTCCTGAGCTATTTCATTAAAATCAAGCCAAGTGTTTAGAGAGGCTTTCACCTTCTTCATTTGAAAATTGTTGAGGATTGGGATGTCTTCTGGAGCATTCTTTATATACAACTGCCATTGACTAATTTCTTCCTCAACTTTAGAAGCTTGGAGTCTCTTAGCCTTTTGTTCTTCTAGAGTAGTATTCATCTTGGAAAAATTAATAAAGTTCTCCCTGATCTCATCAAGAGCGAGGTAAACCTTCTCCAACAATTTGTGATGGTCTTGATAAACTTTAAGGGCCAAATTCTTAAAATCAGATGAGGAAAACTTGAAAGAACTTGAGGAGGTTGCACT
Organism: Larix kaempferi; assembly: GCA_027924585.1. Classification (NCBI taxonomy): domain Eukaryota; kingdom Viridiplantae; phylum Streptophyta; class Pinopsida; order Pinales; family Pinaceae; genus Larix; species Larix kaempferi. Next base: position 4,515,606 of record BSBM01000110.1, read on the forward strand.
TACAGTTACATCCTCAACATGCTTTTCCAAAGAAGCTATCCTTTCTGCATCTGTGGCATGTTGAGATGGCGAAAGATGAAGTTCATTGAGAAGTGTATCATTCCTTCGCTCCAGGTCTTGAACCTTATATGCCCAAGTTTTTCTGAGGCTAGCCACATAAGTCACATGCTATGTCTTTATTTCAGCCAACTCTGCTCTCAGGCTTCTAATTTCATTCTCCTTCAGGTTAACTTCTTTGTCCAAAACTTCAACTGAACCCCAATTGGCACTGGAAAAAGGCCCTAAAGCTACAACAGTTTCTACGGCTTCAAGTCGTGGGTTGTTGGTCCTTGGAGCCCATATTACCTGATCTGGGACAAGTTCTTTTAACCCACCCTGACCTCTGCTCCTCTTCCTGGTTCTTCTCATCACTGCCTTATCATCATAACTGTAGAAGTAGTCACCAAGGGGAACTACATCCTGATCTGCATAATCAGTCACTTCCCCTGCAGAAGTAAAAGTAACACTTACTGTTGCAACCAAAGGGGGTGTTTGAATGACTACTTTATTAGGTATAGGCAAAGTGACTTGAGGGATAATATAAGGTGTGGAGGTGACTTCGGTAACTAATAAGACTTTGATTGGTGAAGGTACTGACACAAAATCTTCAGAAAGTGGAACTTGGTTGTCAACAATGGCTTCTAGACGTGGCAATTGCTTATCAGCCTTGATGGGTGATGATGGAGGGGAAACCTTGGAAGATTCATTAGTGGTAGTTGACAATACGTTAACTATGGGTAACTGTAGAGTGGCAGTCAAAGACTGGACTTCTATAACCATGGGTGATGAAATAGAAAAAGGGACTAGGTGTTCTAGCAATGGAGTGGTGCTATCAGTGAGAGTGTTAGATACCCGAGACAAGGAAAAAGGGAGTTTCACTCCTAAATGTGTAGTGGAGGTTTGTTGGACAGACGGTAGCACAAATGCTAAAGATGCAATGCTTGGGGCAGCATTTAATTCCAACATTGATTGATCTAGGAAATAATGATCCGTGTCAATACTATCCATCAAATCAGTGACAGTCTTAGGATCTTCAATGACTTCTTCAGTCACTTATACTGGGGGGTGAGGCACAACTTCTTCATCACAATCAATTATGTTGATTGTGGACACCTATGATTTAGAAACCATAACTTTCTATCTCTTTGATGGATTAGCTCCAGTCATGATTAGGTCATCATCTCCTTGAGTCTCTATAGTGGGTAGTTGAATATTGATAGAAGGCCTAGGAGGTTCTAGCAATTGAGTATTAATCACTGATGACAACTGTGTCATCTCTTGCTTGAAATTCCGAGCTGTCTGCAATAACACCTTAGTTATTTAAGTAATTTTCTCTTGTGGAGGTTCTTGTAGGGAAGCTTTTCTTTTATCCCCATCAGGATATGTGAGCACTAAGGGAACTTTAGCTTTATGTGCTTCTTTTTCCTCTCTGTCTCTCCTTGCATTTTCAATTAAGTTCAACTACATAGCCCTGTAGCTCAAAACTCTAGCTTTGAGTTCTTTCTGGTATTTCAAAATATCATGTTGTTCTTATGAGTCTTTGGCTCTGGCAAGGACTTGTGAAAATGTATCCACCCCTTGGTATATAAAATCATCTGGGCGAACCTCATGTTCATAATCCATTTTTACATGTATCTGTTTGAAGTGTGCATCCGGGAATTCTTTGGGGTCATGTTTCCTCTTCTCAGTAGTGCCCAATTTCAAAGTAGCTATTTGGTCAACGAGAACTGCATCCCAATTTGAGGTAGGGATAACCAGCTGGCCAAGGTTGAGAGAAAACTTAGGCCAACCTTTCTTCCTTGGACCTGTGAGTTTCTTATACATGCTATCAGTCACTGTTTGGAATGAAACCTCCTATAGAACTATCCTGTCCGAGACTATTCTAGGTAGTAGGTGCACTGTATCGCTTCCCCAGATTCTGATGTATGAGAAGTACTCGAACAGATACAAATCACCTATGGTATTAATGAAGGCTTTGGAATATTCTGAAAATGCAGGTGCCTCCTGCCTGAAAATCTTAAAATAGATGGTACCCTTAAAGCTATCACAGATATCATACAATAGAGGCACAAAATTGTATTCCCACAATGTTGAATGCTAAATGTGTATAGGGGGGTCTGCAGGGGTCCAAATCCAACCTAAGTTAAGATACTGGAACTCTGCACAGAAAACATCAAGGACATATGTAGAAAAGAAGAAATGTGGCTTCTTATGAGCAGGTGCCTTCTGATAATTGTTGGGCCCTGGAAATGTCCCTTTTTAACCATACCTATTTCATCATTATTCCAAATTTTACTTTACTTTCGTAAACCATATACATGCTTTTTCCAAATCAATCAGCAATCCTGACAAGGTATAAGTCATTATTGTTTCATTTAATTATGCCTAAGATTGTTATGGTTACGAATCTTGACCCTTGGTTTATGCTAACATTTGTGAGTTCATTTAATCAAAATCTTAATCACCGGTGTATCATCCAAGTGGCGGCAGTTGTTACTCTTCAAAGCACCAGCTCCTCATATCCCAAGGAACAACGCATCTTCCACGTGAGCTGTAATAGATCCTCACTATAACAGATTCCACTGAAACAGAGCCTAACTGCGACAGACAGGTTTCATTCCAGTTGATGAGTCTATTGATCCATTAATTATCAGAGAAATAGCATCCTTCATAATTAACAGCCTTGTTTAATACGGCTATGTCAGTTAGTTGTAACTCTGTAGCATGAAGATCATAGATCTTCATTACTGCACGAATATAGTGGATCTAAAACTGTATTTTCCTTGTATAAATTCCAAAAGGCTCCCGTAGCTTGGGGTTGGACAATTACCATTTTACATAAGCTGTAACATAGCACTAATACTGACGATTTTCCATCATTAATATGAGAGCAGAGTTCTTCATTTCTGTGTCTTAATTTGTTGTGATTCTCGGCGTCTTTGTTAGAAGGCCAAGGCCCGCCTTCTCACAGAGATAGCCGGTTTAAGTAGGTAGAGTAGTTTAGTTTTACTTATGTTGTGTGGTGTGGAATTATTGCAGATGTTATTGGTAGCTGCAACAGAGAATTGGCTTTCCTTTTGGTAGTTTATAATTGCATCTCGAATAGCTGTAGCAGATTGGTCTGACAGTTGACTATGTAGTATAATTTATTTAATGGCATGTGTGTTTTAATCAACCGTGATAGCCAAGCTCGGTTCCAATATCTTGCAGTCGTTTATGCTTTCTAGGATTTCCAATAATTCTCAGTTTAGAGTTCAAGCTTGTACTTTAATTATGGTCGTTGTTGTATCTTCAATTGCATTCATAGATTAGACAAGTAATGGTAGGGTTACAATAGCCACTGGATAGATCATTTTGGTAAAGATTGAATACTGTAGTTTGATAATTATAGGATTTATCTTCTTGCAAAAGTAATCTAGTTCCATTTCATTATTAGATCATTAACTTGCTGGGTTGATTTCTGTAGGAAGGTTGTTGCACTTTGGATTCTTAGATGTATGAATTAGATTAGTTTTCTTATGGAATGAGTTGGCTGAGCATATAGGTAGGTTCATTATCTACATTCAATAAATCAACTGCTTGATTTGTTTATGCATAGACTGTGCTTATTGCCTTTGAAATAAAAGACCTTCCTGGGTTTGACAATTTATATTGACCATCCTGTGTGTTAACTTTAATTAATTGACATATAGGGTGACCAACATTTTTGCTCCATTGTCGGGGATGGTAATAGATAGACAGAGTTAGCATTTGGTTTCATTTGATTTTATTTTAGCTCAATTATTTACAGCATGCATGAATACAAGAAAAAAAATCAGGAACCCCCTTTGAATATTAACATTGCAGGTGGAAGAGGTCGAGGTCGTAATGCAGGTCAGGGAAGACACACATACATTGATGAGATAATTTCTAGAGATGATTCTTCCACTAGACCACCGCGGAACTCTACAGGAACGGGAAATTTTGTTCCTCCCAATCTTGAACATTCAACATCCAAAGTGGAGAATACAACGGGACCTTCAACTCCTATTGCAGAAAGTAAACCTCCTGAAGATAAGGGAAGCGCTGTAGGTGCACCAGATAGAGAAAAGATTTATCATATCGATAGAACCAGAGTTACCAAAGAGGTGTGGTTGGAGACTCACCGAATAGTAGAGGAAGAAAGAAGGAAAGAAGAAGAGAGGAGAAGAAAGGAAGAAGCTAAAGCAGAAGAAGAATGCATATAGGAAGCTGTTGAAGTTTGGACTAGAACCATGGCTGGTAGAGAACAGGAGGGTGAGAAAGAACATGAGAATCACCGGGAGGAAGAAGGAGAAAATAATCAGCCAGGTAATACTATGTATACATTAGAATTCCCTATCCTCCAGATACCTGGAGCAGCTCCTATGAATAATATATCACCATCAGTTCTCCCAAATTTCCATGGTAAGTCCTCTGAGGATCCTGATGAGTTCCTTTTTGAGTTTGCTATCCTCTGTCACAGCTATGATTACACCTCTAGTGCTTAGAAGCTGAAGTTATTTCCAGCCACCTTGAAGGGAAATGCTTTGCGCTGGTTCATGAGTCTGGGTCGTGAGACCATTACTACTTGGGACAAATGAAAAACACCTTTCTTTCTAAGTACCAAGAATATTTCAGAACTAGAGATAGAAAGGAAGAGTTGTTTAAAATGGTTTAGAAGGATGAAGAAAGTTTGGAAGACGTTGTGGAAAGTATGTTGTACAACTTACAAAGATCTGGTCATGCTGAGATTGGCAAGGATGTGCTCAAGATTATCTTAGTAAGAGGAATTAGAGAAGATTGCCTTGATATGTTGAATCTGCTGGGAAAAGGGGATATCTTGAAGCAACCTTTTGAAAAGATTGTTGAATTATGTCGAAGGTACTCTAGGGGATCTTCCAGAACCAACAAACGAGACAAAGGCCAAGACCAGGATGTCTTCACTAGGACTCAGAAGTCAGCTAGTGGAGGGGCCACTCAAGCAGAAATAGGCAACTTACTAGAGAATTTTAAAACAGACATGATGAGCTCCATCTCCTTAGAGTTGGATGTCATGAGGGAAAAACAAAAACAAGTGGTAGAAGATCTTACACTTGGGGTATTCTGTCCTAACAGTAGAAAGAAGCATCCAATGAAGGAATTCCCATTGGACAAAGCATAGGTATGTAGGATATGTGAACTCAAGCATGATACTAAGGAGTGCCCATCATTACCTAAGGTCAAAGTAGTCCTGCAGGCATCTATTCCAAATGTGGAGCCAACATACTTTGTGGCACAAAAGAAACCATGGCAGCCTCGAAACCAAGGTATGAATCCAGATCCAACATTTTTTTTGAATAATATGAATGGAGTGAACAATATGCATAATATGAATACACAATTCCCTTCACATTATTCTAACAACCAGTGGCATCCATCTCAGAACCCAATGCAAAATCCTAACTCATAGACACCATGGTCACAACAGACAAACCATGCTCCTTGGAATTCCAACTGGACAACTTCTTACCAAGGAAATAAATTTCCCCATCACCAGACTCAATATCAACAGTACCCTCCTAAACAGTATCAGCATCAACAGTATCAGCAACCACAGCTCCCTTTCCAAAACAATGCCACACCTATGAATGCACCACTTCGACCACGGCTACCTGCACAACCTAACCTGAACCCAAACAATAAAGCAGTCCATCAATTTGAGACTGCCAACATGCCTGTGTATTCCATCACTCAGATTCCCTGCAATGATATACAATTATGATCAGGGAGGATGGTGTAACCTATTATCACTGAGGATGTTTCATCCCCAGTGATTGAAACTAGAGTAAATCAGCACTATGAGAACATCATTAATTCAACAAGCCCCATCATTGAGGATGTTGATACTCCTACTGAAATAGTAGCTGAAACTCAGAAAGCAACACATGATGTGTCACATCCTACACAGTTGAATAAAGAACCACCATACCTGGAACAATTGGCCCTGCAGAAAACAGTGGAATAGCCACGACTTGATCTCGTGGGAGAACTGAAAAATTTGTATGTTAAAATTCCACTGTTACAGACCCTTCATGATGTGCCCATTTATGACAAGACCATTAAAGATTTATGTGCCAAGAAAACAGGAAGAAGGCCCAAGGATCCCCCCACTATCCACATGTTGGGAAAGCTTTCAGAATTAATAATGGGGAAGGCCTGTGTGGCAAAATACAATGACCCTGGGAACCCAACTGTTATAGTTCACATAAGGAACACAAAATTCCAAATGTCTTGGTGGATTTAGGCGCAGCTATTAATGTTATGACCATAGAAAGTGTGAAGAAATTGGGACTCACTAATCTTCGGCCAACCCCTACTGTTTTGGAACTTGCTGATAGATCAACGATCAAGCCTGAAGGGATCCTAGATGACCTCGTGATCTCAGTTGACTCGTGGAAATACCCTACGAATTTCTTGGTGTTACAACCAAAATCCCAGTTGGGGGGACACCCACTGATCCTAGGAAGACCGTGGCTGGCCACAGCAGATGCCTGTATCAGCTATCTGTCAGGATCTATGACAATTTCAGACAGAACTGAGATCAAGAGCCTAACCCTGTACCGTCCAGCTCGACCAAGCATAGAAGCTGAGACTCCATTATGGGAATATTTGGAGGAGGAAGAGGGTGTGCAACCACCACTAACCATAGGGAGAGACTTAATGTTTAAAGATGAAACAAAGGATGATGCCATTAATAGTTTCATCAATGAGCCCACGTCAGTCAATCAAAGTGTCTATCAGATCTTGGACAGTACTCTAGCTGCAACAGAACAAGAAAAGCTTACAGAAGAAACTCTAATCGGTGATGACAGTATAATTCCAGTACTTAAGAATTCGAAGAGTGTTCCAGTAGAAATTGGGTGAGGAAAAACATTGAATATCAATCCTAATCTGGCACCTAATGAGCTGGAACAGCTAGTCACTCTATTGAAGCAACATAGGGGAGCTTTCGCTTGGAAATACATAGACATGAAAGGAATTCCTTCTCATCTGTGCACCCATCACATTTATATTAAGAGTGACTCTAGGCCTGTATGTCAACCAGAACGAAGGATGAACCCGAACCTGAGAGACATAGTGAAAGAAGAAATCCAGTAACTTTTGGAAGCATGATTCATATATCCAATTTCAAAAATGAGTGGATTTATCCACTTGTGATTGTGCCAAAGAAGAATGGGAAATGGAGGGTCTGCGTGGATTACAGAGAATTGAACAAGACAACGCAGAAGGACCAACTCCCCTTACCTTTCATCGATCAATTCCTTGATACCTTGTTTGGGAAAAAGTATTTATCCTTTCTGGATGGCTTTAGTGGCTATAACCAGATTCGTATTGCTCCAGAAGATCAAGACAAAACCACTTTCACTTGCCCCTGGGGGACTTTTGCATACTGAGTACTTCTTTTTGGGTTGTGCAATGCACTAGCTACATTTCAGAGAGCAGTGATTGGAATCTTTTCAAAAATGGTGAATGATTGCATGGAAATATTTATGGATGACTTTACTCCATATGGTGATAGTTATGAAGAAGCACTGAAGAACTTAGAAAAGTTCTTGAAATGTTGTGAACAAAGCTAGCTCTCTTTGAGAACTGAAAAGTGCCACATGATGATGAGTGAAGCCATAGTGCTGGGGCACTTCATCTCTTCTGATGGTATTTAGGTAGATCCATCCAAAATCAAGGTAATTGAAAATATACCAACTCCTAGGACATAGAAGGATGTACGTAGCTTCTTGGGACATGCTGGCTATTACAAAAGGTTCATAGAAAATTTTTCCAAACTAGCTTCTCCTTTGTTCACTCTGTTGATGAAGGATGCATAGTTTGTCTGGAATGATGCATGCCGAACAACGTTTACTGAGCTAAAGAAAAGGTTGTCTACAACACCCATCTTACAAGGACCCAATTGGGCTTTGCCTTTTCACATTTCTTCAAATGCTTCAGACACTGCCATTGGAGCAGTTTTGGGACAACAAGAAGGTAGTGCTCCTTATGCCATTTACTACATTAGTAAAAATTTGTCTCCTACTAAACTAAATTATACTGTCACAGAAAAAGAATTTATTGTCATTGTTTATGCCATCAACAAATTTAGACATTATTTTACTGGATATTCTACTTTTGTGCACATTGATCATTCTTCTATCAAGTATTTAATGAATAAACCAATCACGAAGCTATAGTTACTAGATGGCTGTTACTGTTACAGGAATTTGATATCACAATTGTTGATAGACCAGGAAAGGAAAATGTTGTTGCATATTTTTTATCTCGACTTACTAACAGTGATGATAATTTACCAGTCGAAGATTCCTTCCCTGGAGAACATTTTTTTGCAATATCATCTCACTCCCCATGGTATGCAGATATTGCTAACTTTTTGGCTATAGGTAAGCGTCTAGCACATCTGTTAAAAAGAGAAAAAAGGAAGATCATACAATAGAGTGCTAGGTACTGCTGGATTGATGGCCATCTTTTCTGCAGACGGCTTGATTTAGAAATCAGAAGATGTGTTAGAGAAGATGAAATATTTAGCATTCTTAAAGCTTGCCATGATGAGCCCTATGGGGGACATTTTGCTGACAAAAGGATAGGTCATAAAGTTTTGAGAATGGGCTATTTTTGGCATACATTGTTTAGGGATGCAAAGAAGTATGTTCAGGCATGTGATATCTGCCAAAGGATGGGCCAACCCAATGGATTAGATGAGATTCCTTTGCAGCCATAGCTTGTGATTGAACCATTTGATAGGTGGGCTCTAGATTTTGTAGGGCCTATCAACCCTCCCTCAAAGCAGAAAGTTCACATCTTGGTTTGCACATATTACATGACCAAATGGGTAGAAGCTGTAGCCTTGTTCAAGGCCAATGATTAGGCTGTGATTGATTTCCTGTATGAAGAGATATTTACTTGGTTCGGAGTACCTAAGGAGATCATTACAGACGGTGGACCACAGCATGTGTCTCACAAGCTAGAATCACTGTTACAAAAATTTCATATTCAGCACAGAATAACCTCACCATATCATCCACAGGCCAATGGTTAAGTGGAGAGCACAAAAAAGGTTATCAAGGCTATTCTGACAAAAATGGTGAAGAGCCATCATAAAGATTGGGATGAAAGGCTTCAAGAGGCACTGTGGGCCTATCGTACCACTTGGAGTAACACCACTGGTTTTTCCCCATATGAATTAGTGTATGGAAGAATGCTATTTTTCCAATAAAATTTGAAATCAGAACTTTGAAAACAGCTATGGAGGAAAACCTAGATTTATTAGAGGCACAGAGGAATCGACTGAATCAGCTCAATGAATTGGATGAGAAGCGCACAGCTGCATTACATCATACAGCTTTAATCCAAAAACAACGCTCTAAATGGCATGACAGATTTATAAAAAAAGGGTCTTCTAGGAAGGAGACTGGGCACTATTGTATGATTCACGGTTTAAGAGGGACTTTAAAGGCAAATTGTGCACCCGTTGGTTGGGACCCTATCAGATAGATCGGGTATTTGATAATGGAACAGTCTGGTTGATCACCATTGACGAGAACAAAGTACCATTATTCACAAATGGTCATCGGCTGTGACTGTATCACAAGTCGATCTCAAGGGATGCTTTTATTTCACAAGTTGCAGCTGATCCAGGATATCAGTAAACGCCAAGGCAGGGATCTTCCTTAAACCCTGTGAATTCCTAAAAGTTGCAATTTCCACACATATTTTTGTACATAAATAATTGGTTTTTCTTTCATTCTGTATTTTATCTATTTTTATTTTTGCACTTGATCGGTTTGTTTTGAAGAACTGTGTGCAGGAACTAATTGGAGGAGCAGCAGCTGTGACTGGGCCAGACGACTGCAGACACCCCACATTTGTTCCTAATCTAATAAATCTCTTTGAAAAGATGGATAACTTGTAGTCTTCCACAGATAGCTAAAATTTGCTTCTACTTCACTCTGACGCAGCTGCGACTCCGCCACTTTTCCTTTGCTTCACTTTTCCATGGCTGTGACTACGCCACTTTTGCCCATTCGGCCAAATTCTTCAACTACAACTCCGCTACTTCTGCTCACCTTTCTAAGTTGGCAGCTGCTACTCCACTATTTCTGCTCACCTTTCTATGTTGGAAGCTGCTACTCCGCTATTTCCATTTCATTTTTACTCCTTTCCAGCAGCTGCGACTCCGCTATCCTTGATTATTTTGCTAAATCTAGCAGCTGCGACTCCATTATTTCCACTTCATTCCCGCTCCTTCTATACAACTGCGACTTCGCCACTTTCGCTTATTTTCCTAAGTATAGCAGTTCTGACTCTGCCAGTTTGTCTTCTCTCCAATTGATGATGCCAATAATGATGTGATTAGACGTTAGTTTTGTCGCTCGCTCCACAAGACCCAATCATGGTTTGCCACGAAGGAAAATTTCAGGTGCTTTGAGTAGCTATCATCCCAAGTAGCAGTGGCCACATCACTTCAGCACATGTGCATTTATGCTTATTTCTAATGACAAAGATGATGAAGGAAGGCTATGATGGTTGGTGCGCCATGACAATTAATTCACGGATGGATGCATAGCGTGAAGGTACGAGTTCTAACTATAATCATGATTAGGAATTTATTGATGTTGCAAATAATAATGGTTATTCCTATCATTTATCCCTACCATTTATCCCGATGAAAATTGTGCTTAAAGCCATTACCCATACTCTTGATCATGATTATCATTCTATCTAATTCATGTGACAAACTAGCCATAAATCTTACTTCGAAACTAACATTGCCACCTTTCCAACATGGCTCAATTCAACTCTTGACTATCCATCAACCGTGCCCACATGCAGACAGTTCAATAGTTGGAGCCATGACTAGCACATTCGTTACAACTTCTTCCAGAAGTCTAGTGATATGGGTATTCCAGTGAGATATGAACCTCTAACAATAGAATCCCTGTACAGAAACAGAGATGTCTTTGTCATTTTTCAAGAAGCAGGATGGACGGCATATTTCCAACGCCTAAGTGGTTTTCATGAGGAAGCAGCCCTTGAATTTGCTCAAAATTTGACAAACACTCATTCAAAGGTTCGAGGAATAAGGGTAGATGTTTCAGAGGTAATTCTGGTGGAAGTAACAGGACTTCCCAGAGTTGGACAATGTTGGTTTAGTCAAAAGCGCTATCATCCAACTGTAGTTGAAGAATTTCTTGCAGCTGGAGAAAGGGTCCAACCATTACGCAGGGGAACAACCTTGGAAACTCTTCCACATCCGTGGAACCAAGTTGCAATCTTTTTGAAGAAATATATTACCTGCGAGGGGAGGTATAGTGTTGTTTATATCAATGAATTTTTACTCCTATCACATTTACGACACAGTCGATTTATAAACATGTCGTACTTTCTTTTTTAATCTTTGCAATGCATGGCTTGCTATGTTAAAGGTGCTCAACACCCCTTAGCATCCCTCACAAATCATCGGCTCATTAAATTGTTGATCTTACGAGCCCTTGCACAGCATAATTTGACATGGGATCAATTTCTGGACTTGCCAAACCTCCCTCGTGAAATGTCTTTAGAAATATTGCATGAGGACTGGAGTTCCTCAAATTTAGTTGGGGGGAGGGAAGATGAAATACCTGAAGAGATAGAAACAGAGGAGAATGAAACAAGGGTAGCCGAAACTGAAATGGAAAATGAAAACCCTCAAGCAAAGGCAGTATCAGAAAATGAACATGCAGTCCCGAATGTAGAATCTTCTCCCACAATCATAAGGAGGGAGTTGGCTCTATTTCTAAGGCAATGGTATTTTCCTTGCCTCGGAGAAAGGGAGGGACGATGAGCATGGGTCATTCATCTCGCTCAGTGAAGAAGAGGAGAATCGAAATTGTGACTGCAGCAGAAGCAGGTCATCTGATCAAGGTAGACAGTGGGATTCCTATTTTTAAACCCCAACGACCTGCTGACACACAAGAACCTGCTGTAGAATAACTTCAATTAGATAATCTTCTATTTGAAAATGAGTTGCTAAAGAAGGAGGTGCAAGATCTTCGGTCATAATTAGATGAATGGAAGGAGACATGCAAGGAACAGGCAAAGAAGTATGTGGATGCAAGGGCGGAAGCTGTAGATCAATTGAGGAATTTATTGATTATTCGGGGAATTGGATTACAGAAAGAGATAATATGTCCAGAATGTGGAGATATTTTTAATTTGATAGGGCTTAAAGTTACAAAGGAAGACTTAGCAGTTCAGGGATCTACAAGAGAAAGGAAATCAGAGCAGTTCGTTTCGAGCTCAACCTCATCGTTTTGAAGGCATCAAGACGATCCAACCACCTTAAAATTATCAGAAAAAAGGGCGTTGTCACACAAGAATTAGCCACCTTAAAATTTTGTTGGAAGTTTATTTTAGATTGAAGCTGCTAAGGGCAGGAGGGTGCTGTCACACAAGAACCAGCATTCCCAATAATTGATTGGAAAATTCTATTTCCTCAACTGGAAAAATATGAACAGGGGTCACCCTCATAATCAAACTAATCAGATGTTGCATGAGGACATCAAATGGATAGTTGGGGGGATATGTTGGGCACTAGAAATGTCCCTTTTTAACCATACCTATTTCATCATTTTTCCAAATTTTACTTTACTTTCGTAAACCATATACATGCTTTTTCCAAATCAATCAGCAATCCTGACAAGGTATAAGTCATTATTGTTTCATTTAATTATGCCTAAGATTGTTATGGTTACGAATCCTGACCCTTGGTTTATGATAACATTTGTGAGTTCATTTAGTCAAAATCTTAAGCGTAGGTGTATCAACCAAGTGGCGCCAGATGTTACTCTCCAAAGCACTAGCTCCTCACACCCGAAGGAACAGTGCAACTTCCATGTGAGCTGTAACAAATCCTCACTATAATAGATTCCACTGAAAAATAGTCTAAATGCGACAGACAAGTTGCATTCCAGTTGCTGAGTCTGTTGATCCATTAATCATCAGAGCAACAACATCCTTCACAATTAACAGCCTTTTTTAATAAGGCTGTATCAGTTAGTTGTAACTCCGCAGCATGAAGATCATAGATCTTTATTGCTGCACAAACTTCATTGCTGTAATTTCGAACAGTAAAATTACAAAAATAAAATAGAAAAAACCCTACTTATTACATTTACTAGATTAAGATGTGACCGCGTGATCAAAACGAATGGACAACCGAGATGAACCAGAGTAGGATGTAAGATTGGGTTCATACTTTATTTTGAAATTTTATTTAAGAATCCCAAAGGCTGAAACCCGAAAGTGTCGGGTTGCGGGTTTTTGGGAATGGGAAACAAAAATCACAATCGAAAAACTTTTCCCAAAAGCCGCAACCCGAAAGTGTTGGGTTGTGGGTTTCGGGAACACGCAACAAAATCAAACTTAAAAAGAAATTCCCGAAAGCCGAAAACTGCAATTGTGGGTTTCGGGATCAAATTTCCCGATATTATTTACAAAGAAAACCCGCAACCCGCAATTGTCGGGTTGCGGGTTTCGGGATGACGAAAAACAAAAGATGAAAACTAAAAATCCCACAACCCGCAATGGTAGGGTTGCGGGTTTTGGGTTTCCTAAAATCCATGACAAACAAACAAATCCTGCAACCTGCAACTGTCGGGTTGCATATTTCGGGTTTTCTACATGTCGGCATTCGAGTTGATGGAAGTAAATGATAAGATACTCAAAAATTGAAGCTTCTTGCAAGCCCAAAATACTAAGAAATTTAAGATGAAAAGGAAAACACACCGGACAAAAGTTGGGTAAGGGATCTTAGGGATAAAAAACAAAATCTCATATTTACAAGAAAACTCACCCAACTACCTTTTCATCTATTAGGAATGGGGCTCCCATGCTTCAACTAAGCATGCGATCTGTTGTGGCCACAACAAGTCCTTACTCAAGACATCCTGGTTACCAAAAAATGATAACAATGCTAAGAAAATATTATTTTTGGCCTAACATGAAGAATGAAGTGGCTAAATATATAGCTAGGTGTATTGAATTCCATTAGGTTAAAGTTGAGAATCAACACCCAGCAGGTCTATTGCATCCATTACCAATCCCAGAATGGAAATGGGAAATTATCAGCATAGATTTTATAACACGACTTCCTAAAAATCAAAATGAAAATGATTTTGGGATGGTAGTAGTAGACAAACGTAGCAAGGTAGCTCACTTTATACCTATATTAAATCTACTTCTAACACTGTTACTATTGCTGATGTATTTATGAAAGAATTTTTTGTTTGCATGGAATTCCTAAGATAATAATTTCTAATAGAGATTCTAAGTTTACTAGTAATTTCTTGAATTCATTGTTTAAAGGATTGGACACTAAATTAAATCTCAGCACAGCTTATCATCCTCAAACGGATGGACAAACTGAAAGAGTAAATCAAGTTTTAGAATATATGCTTAGGATTTATGTCAAGGATCAACCAAACAAATGGGAAGAATATTTGCATTTGGTTGAGTTTGCTTATAACAATCATTATCAAGCTTCAGCTAAACTTAGTCCTTTTGAAATACTGTATGGTCAGAAGTGTAATACTCCCATTTCATGGAGTAATCCGGTCGATAGATTAATGTTAGGACCTTAATTGATGAAAGAAATGGAACTAACGGTGAAACATGTACAAAGCAATCTGAAAATTGCACAAGACAGACATAAGAGTCATGCAGAACTTAATGGAACTCAGAAATAATTCCAAGTAGGTGAGCATGTCTTTGTCAAGGTAAAACCCAGAAAAAATCTCTTTTAAGTTGGGGAGTTGTGCTAAATTAGCACCCAGGTATTGTGGACCATTTGAGATATTGTCAAGTGTTGGACTAGTGGCTTACCAATTAGCTTTTCCACCTAATCTCAAAGTACATAAAGTGTTTCATATTTCTATATTAAAAAAATATGTACATAATGTTACTCATGTAATTGATTTGAATGTTATCCAGGTATAACCAGAAGGATATTTTCAAGTGGAACCAGACTATATTCTTGACAAGAGAGAAATTTTCCTCCTGAATCGCACCATTGGATAGGTAAACGGGTGCAATGGAAGAACCTTAGTACAGATGAAGCAACATGGGAATTGGAGAGTCATATGCAGGAAGCATATCCAATTTTGTTTCAGGAAGACTCATAAGATACTTAAGCAACATTGAGGACGATGTTGAACTTAAGAAGGGGTGTTTGTAACCCACCTAGAACTTAACATTTTATGTTCTGGAAAAACATTACTTTAAAAGTTATTGTAAAGTTTTATGTTGTTTGACCAGAGATGGTCAAAGATGACTGTATTTGAATATTTTATTATTTAATAAATAAAAAGGAGAGACACATATCCAAAGGGACTATTGAAGAGTGTTCATTGACCCACTAGGAGGAATGACAAGTGTAGATTGCACAAGCTCCAGCTGTCAGAAACAACATTTACTTTCCAGCTAATCCAGGAGGCATCCTCCCTCCAAAAGTTGTCATGTTCCCAAAAGATAGGAACACTGAGCAAGTGGCTCATTAATTACAAAACTGACCCAAATACCTAGGCAAATAATATAACCATCGAATGAGCAGGAATATCACTATAGTAGATTTTGTGGATTTGTTGCATACTGAAAAGTTAACCACACAAAATAATTCGATGAGGGGAGAGCTAAGTAGAACTGTAGTCAAGTGATTGACAAGAACAAAAGTTGCAGCATAGAATATTATGCACTTTGTCTTCGTCCTGGTGGTTCAGTGAACAGTCTCAGTGGTTCTAGGGCAAGTGATTTGGTTGTGCTAGAAGCAGGTTGGGAGGAATAGTGACCTTTGGAGTGTGTTGTCTACAGTTTTTCCAGATTCCTTACTATTTTATTTTCTTATAGTTAAATTGTTATTAGTTGTTGATAGTTAACTCACTACCATGGTTTATATACTACTATTAGTACTTAGATGATGAATATTAAATGGTATTTATCACAGGAGTAATGTTTACTGTAATCTTGTATTCGATTTCTTTTAAGTAGACTTTTAATAGTTAAAATTTATACCAGGAAGTCTATAAACAATCAGAATAAAGCTTATCTATATAATATAGATGTTTAGAACAAATATCTACTTAGAGAATAAATATATTTATATATATAAATAAACATTTATTATCAAAACTCGAATACTATATTATGATTAAATATTATCTCTGTTAATCATAGATTAAACCTATATATATATATATATATATAAACTTCACAATATATTTATATGATGTGTTAAAACTCTTAGCTAGGGTATCAAATCAACTTAGAAATTATTTCAACCTCCAACCCAACTTTTGATAAATTGAGTCCTTACTTGGAACATGAACAATATATCAACATGCATTAGCTTTTACGAAAGCTAAGTAAGCCCAGGACCTCACTAAAAATACATCCTTCAACAAAAGAAAACATAATAAGAATTACATCTACAAGAAAATTGAAACTGGTATACAATGATAATAAGACGTATGAATAAAATAGATAAACTTCGATTTTAACACTTGGAGATAATCAAGTTAAACATATACTTCACAAAAGCAACGTCATTGAGTACAAGCATGCATCCTGAAAGATAACAAAATAAATAAGTAAATCTTAAGCTAAAATCTAGATCTTATGGGTAATTATACCATATACAAAAAAAAATCATTTATGGATTTTAGAGTTGTTACACCAACACCTTGGTTACCCACTTTTGTTTCTCTTATGGAGATAGTCTATGTTCCAAGAAGTATTTAAGACTATCATGATTTTTTTTGACCTTGAAGTTCCTACCTATTAGATAAGGACACCATTTCTTAAGAGCATGTAGTATTTCCAAAAGTTCCTTCACATAAATGGGCTTTTGTAAGTTCTTTCCCTTGATTGGATGACTTGTGAAAGCAAGTGGGTTTCATTATTTCATTAGAACAATGCCAATTCCATTTCCTAAAGCATAAAATTCCATAATAAAGGTTTTTGTGAATTATGGTGTGGCCAATACAGGAGTTGCACACATTTCCTATTTAATTTGTTCAAAATCTTGAGTTGCCTCTGGAGTCCAAGAAAATGCATCATTTTTCAATAATGTTGTTAGAGGTGTTGATATTCTTCCATAATTTCGAACAAAATTTTAGTAGTACCCTATCAAACCTAAGAATCCTAGACGATTCTTCAAGTTTTTGGGAATCAGTCAGTCTATCATGGCTTTAATTTTGTTAGGGTCTACCTTGACTCCTTCATGAGATACAATGTGACCCAAATATCTATCTCCTTCACCCCAAAGAAACATTTGGAAGGTTTTGCATATAGTTGTTGCTCTTGTAGTAGTTGTAGTACCATGTCAACATGTTGAACATGTTATTCCCAAGACTTCCTATAGATTAGCATATCATCAAAGAATACTAGCACAAATTTCCTAAGAAAAGGCTTGAAAATGGAATTCATCAAACCCTGAAATGTGGAAGGTGCATTAGTGACACCAAATGGCATGAATAGAAATTGCTAATAACCTTCATGAGTTCTGAATTTTTTTTGGGGGATGTCTTCATATTTCATTATAATTTGATGATACCCAAAATGAAGATCCAACTTTGTGAATACAATTGCTCCATATAATTCATCTAGCAATTCATCAATTCAAGGAATGAGAAACTTATATTTAATGGTGATCTTGTTGATCTCTCTATAATATGGACACATATGCCATGATCCATATGGCTTGTGTACCATTACCACTGGTGCATAGTAAGAACTTTGACTAGGCCTAATTATGCAAGCCTCTAACATTTATTCAACCATATGCTCAATTTCACTCTTCTATCCATAGGGGTATCTTTAAGGTATTATTTTAGGAGGAACACTTCCTGGGATTAAGTGAATAGCATGATCGAAATCCAGACAGGTGGAAGACCTTTTGGAATATCTTCAAATACCTTGGAATGCTTATTAATTAACATTTGCAGATCTGGGGAAATAGGAGGCTTAGATATTTGAACATCTAATGAGCATAATTGTGCAATTACACCTTGATGTCCCTTTTTCATCAATTTTGTCATACCATTAGAGCTTAAATCACCTTACTTGGTTTCCTTGTGATACCCTGTAATTCATATTCCTTTCCTTCCCATAAAAATTTCATGAAAAGCTTCTGGAAATTAAAAGCCATAGTTCCCAAAGATTGTAACCATTGAACTCCTAAGACAACATCAACACCACCCATTGGAATAGAAATCATTGGACTATTCAATACATATTATCCCATAGTAATATTTATATTATGGCATTTCCCTAAGCAATTGACAGTTCCTCCATCTGCAATCATTACTTGAAAATATCGTGTTGGAAATACAAAGCAATTGAGAGATTTTGCTAATTTATAGTGAATGAAATTATGAGTACTATGAGAATCAATCAACACTATTACCTTTTTCTTTTTGATAAATCCTTCAATCTTGAGAGTTTGAGGAGTGCTAATTACATCCAATTCATGACATGATATGGTGGGAGCAATATCTTATGAAGTAGTTTCTTCTATTTCTTCATCTAGAGATGGTTCTTGTTCTTTTGGTTCTTCCTCTTCACATTCTATGTAAAATAATTTCTTCTCACCAAACTTATGTCCCTCACTATACTTGCTATCACAATTAAAATATAGGCCTTTTTCTCTTCTTTCCTCTATTTGTTGAGGTGTCAAACTTTGAGTTGGGTTAGAATAAGTAATAATATTCTCTCAGTATGTGTTGGAGGTGTTCTTTCTAGTATCCATCATCATATTTTTACTTTCAACCTTCCTTGTCATCATGAAGGACTTCTCCAAGGATGATGGTTCAAAGAGATGCACCTGATGTTGAATGTTATCCTTCAAGGTTCCAATGAAGAGATCCAATAGATTATCTGCTAGAATGTTCTTCACTCTAAGAATTAGCTTCTGAAACTGTTTGATGTGCTCTGCAACTGGACATTTTTGCTTGAGATTTATAAACTCGCTAAAGAAGGTATTGCTATTAATATCCCCATAATGTGCAATCAATTATTCGGTGAATATAGACCAAGATATAATATAGTGCCTTTTAAGGTCACAAATCCATTGGTACCATACAAATTGATCAGGCTCTAAATATAATGATGCAATAGTTACCTTTTTCAAAGTTGGAACCTGGTGTAGATCAAAGAATTGCTCCATTTGGAATATCGATGTTATTGAATCATTGCCATCAAACTTTCTCATGTCAATATTGGGAAGTTGGCTACCCCTTGGTGACCATCCCTGATGACTTTCATTACCAAAATCATTTCCTCTTGGAATATTCTTATTCATGGAAGGTTTCTCAACATGAGAATTATCTTTATCCTCCTTAGTATCGTGAAACACATCATTACCTGTAGGAAGAGTATCCCTTGAATTTTGTATGAGATTAACAATATTTGTCATATTCCCCATCAACTTCTCCTCTAGATTGAGTAAATCAACTGTTCTCACTGAAACTTTCATATTTTCCTCGATTTTTTCAACTTATACTCTAAATTATCCAAATCAAATTTTTTCACATTCACTTTAATCATATCTTCCAACTCGGACACTCTAAAAGAGAGGTCTTCCCTTTCATCATTCGTCGAGGATGGATCCTTTGGGGGTTTGAATGGAGTGAAGGTATTTACACTTCATTTTGGTGGAATTTTTAAAAATATAAATAGATATCACATGTTATGTGTCACCACAATTAGATCCTTCTACTCAAAGTTAATCAAAATTAAAACCGGCGTACATTTTCAAACCCTGATTGGAAGACAATTTTAAGGTTGACTTGAACCTGACATAAATTTTAAATTTTTTCTCTCGTGGGTCTGAAACTTCGCATTGTTGTATCATGCTATGTCCTCTTTCTAGTTCCATAGGTATTATCTAATTTGGATTTACCAATAAGACTGTGTTATGAATATCCCAACACCTCTTATTTTGGGTCTTTCCAGATTAACAAACTTGTATTGTATGCCACGTGTCCAATTTTATGTATCTGAGGTTGAAACCCTGCTATAGATACTCTGGTCTGTCCTCTTTCATATTCAATAGGTCTCACTCAATTTTCATATTGAATTCCCCATATATTACATTTTTTCTTAGCACACTTGTTTTAGACTATATTTTGGACTAGTCAGAATCCCTATATTCTAGAGCGGATATCTCTGAACCTGTAATATTTCAGGATCTGAAACTTGGACCACTATTATCTAGGACTTTTTCCTAGATGGGTTTTAAGTCTCTCTCTCTGAAACCTCGTATAAACAAATTTATAGAGAAAATTCCAAGATGACTCGTTTTGAAGAAACCAGTCCCGAGGAAAGGGCTCTGATACCAAATGTTAAGCAAAAAATTTCCAAAAATAGTATGAAAAGAGCATAAATACATCAGAAAGAGTACTCCATGAATTTATTGAATAAAATAGTTGAATAAAAATCCTCTTAGAGGGGGGAAACCTCCTTACACAATGTAGTAAGTACACAAGACAAGACAAGACAAGATACTCCAAATGAAAGCTCTCCTTCGTATATATAGGAGACTAAGGGGTACAATCCCAACTAGCTGACCCAAGCCGACATAACTAATATAATCATACTAATGACAATTACCACTAATGGACCAAAGCCAACATCAAAACTAATGTAATGAACCACAATATAGGGGTAAATGTGCCCATATTTAGGGCTTAACACCCTTGTATTTGTTGCATGTATGCTCCCCCAACAATAGGTTTACCCATTGAACAACGGAACTATATGTTATTTAGAGACAATGGAACATGTCATTAAAAAAAATAGAAATTGAGCTTACTAAACCAAATAAAGAGAACTAAAATTATTGGAAAATAAATTAGATTTCAAAGTAGCGTTTGAGGCCAAAAAATTAGAAATAAGCACAACTCCTTGTAAACCTAGATTTGGAAATGTTCTAGAGGGTTCTGCAATTTTTAATTTATACATCTATGAGTCTAAATTTTTTCTTCATGGTATTCTGATATGTCTACTCTGTCATGCAACATGTTATACTAAATTATAATGTGCCAAGCAAAAATTAGGGTAATTTTCCCAAGACTTGTCAAATTTTTCCTTCTAACAAAGGTGATCTTGTACATCCTACCATGCATCCAACTTTTTATGTACAAATATAAATTGTTACAAGAAATAATTTGGTCTATATTATTTCCAACACAACCAGTGGCATTCAATTTGGAGTTTTAAAACTTCATATATAACATTTTTTCCCAAAACACCCATTTAAGGCTAGTTTTTTGGGCCATTCAAAATGTCGAACATACACAAGATGTTTCTCCAAATGCATAGTGAACTGAAAGCTAAAATTTGTATACAATTTAATTTTGTATGTCCTTTTGTATCCTTCAAATTGAATACACTAAAAATTCATAGATAAAAATTGGAGTGAAAAATCCATGACTCATTTTGAGGAGCCAAACCATTGGAACATTAGCTTAACTTTCAAACAGTGTATATCCAAATGTGCAATGGACAAGAAGCTAAAATTTTGATACAACTTACCTCTTTAGGAATTTGTTATACCTTGCAAATTTCAGATGTTGAAAATTGAAATAGTGAAAACAAATTAGAGCGAAAATGCCAATATGAGTCATGTTAAAGAGCCAAACCCTATTTTTATGAATTCTTCCATTTTGCACTAAGAAAGATCTCTGATACCACTTGTAATATGCTTAAACCCATTTTTTTTTATAAAAGATAGCAAAATACAAGAGAGAATAGATAAAATAAATAGTTAGGTTCACTTCCCTCTTCAAGGGGGCAACCTTCAAGAGGAAAGCTCCAAGTACAATGATATTTATGGACTAAACATTGCATATCTTAATAATTTATACAAAGTGCTTCAATAGCCAAAGTTATAACTACTTATGGTTCCACTATTAATGAGGGTCAACCACATAGGGGTATTATAAGGAAGGCTCTTTTACATTAATACACTAACCAGTAACTAGCTAATGGGCCTTACAGAATTATACATTGGTAAAATAGGGGGGTTACGGTAGGGCCCTAAGAGAATTCAATGATGAAGAAGTGCAAAATTTCACATAATATCATAAAAGAGAATCACATGTAAATCATTGTGTAGTTTTGACTATGTAATATTAATAATATAGAAAGCAAAAATTATGATAAAGACATACCATGCAAATCTAGAGTCAAAGATAAATGTTTATGATATAGAAGGAATGTTTCACAGGTAGCTAGAAAGTATTTGAATAGCTAAATAAGGAACTAAAGAATTTGTGTGGAAGGTGAGGGATCAATCATGAAAAATAGATTAAATGAAAAACATTAGCTAGAATAGGATAGAGGTGTTAATTTGAGGATCCACCCTAAAATAAGAATAAGAATAAGACTCTCTCTCTCTCTCTCTATCTATCTAGATATATATATATATATATATATATATGATATACTTTGATAGTTTAAATAGTTGAATGGAGAATTACCGATGGAGCTCGGAGCGAAGGACATGTATGCATGTCCGAGGGTCAAAGTTTTCGGTTTACATTTTTTGTAAGCCCCTTCCCTCACACTCACCATGTCACAATGTACTTTTTTCTTATCCCATCATATTCCCTTATTTTGCTCTCATTCGGCTCCGTCCCTACTCGTCCTCCATACCCCCACCACCTTATTACTGAAGGACGTAACCCCGCATTACAAATGACCCAGGGTTCATTTTTCACATCATGGTAATAGACAAAGTAGATTATGATTTGACACACCTGACGCCCCCATTTTCTGCATGGATAAGGAGGTATGCTACTCGGTAAAAGTAATGAAATCCTCGCTCAACCTCATTATGCCTACATCAGATTCCCCTTCTAATCACCCTTGTAACCCCTATTCTTTCCCCCTCCCAGGCCCGAGTTCCAAAGCTATCTCCACGTCACCTTCCCCTTCTCCTTTCTCTCACCCATCATTAATAGTTCCCTCTTCGCAAAACCCATGCAATAATGTTCAACGGTACAGCTCATCGTTATGCAAACATCCAAAAAAAATAAGCCTTAAACCAAGAAAAAACCAGCCCTAAGTTAGTGGTAGGCAAGGATATACATCTTTCATATTTACTGGATTATCTAAAATACGCCCTGGTTGGTCGTTTCTGCGGAAAAACAATTGGTAAGGAAGCCCTCTATTCATGGATGGAGCGTAATTGGCTTCCTACAATTGGATACGTCCTGGATTTCCAAATTCTACCCCGCTGTTGGTTTCTATTCAAAGTCCTCTCAAAATAGAATGCAGCTGATCTACTGAGCCAACAATGGAGTTGGGGACCTTCAGGCTTAATTCTGAAAGCTTGGACAGTGGATTTCAATGTGACTAAAGAACCTCACAACTTAAAACAAATTTGGGTAATCCTTCCCAGATTACCAATGGTATTTTGGCAAGAGCCAATTCTAAGAGCAAATGGCAACAAATTAGGAAAATTCATTGCTCTGGAAGAAGATTGGAGTTCGAAAATGGATAGACGATGCACTCGCATTCTTGTAGAAATGGATTTAAGGGATAGACTGTCTGAGGATATCAAACTTGAATGTGGGGGAGCACATGGACGCAAAGGCTCGACTATTGGAAGTTACCTTTCCATTGTTTTAATTGCAGACAAGTCAGGCATTTACAGAATGATTGCATAGTTCTGAAACAAGCCAGCTCGTCCACACCTCCATATAAGAAATCCTAGGTTAGAAAAATAAAGTTGACGAATGTCGTTGCTGAAGATCCTATGAAATACCTGGTAGTTAACATGTATGAGGCATGCAGGACGAGAAATACAACCCCAGGAGCTCCCTTGGTTGAATTAGTGGATAATCAACTTTCGACATGCAAGGTGACAGCTCAAGCTCAACAGGACATTGCATGTGAAAAGGTGGCAGCAGAAGCCGTCACTTTGGGAGATGAAGTGCTTCCCCTACTAAACAACTTTGAAGGAAGCTCCATATCGGATAACGATGCAACACAAAAAGGTATTCCCTCAAGTCTCGTTTCATTTCCTTCTTTTCCCATTCCGAATTCTGTTTCCCCTTCGGCGAAGCTCCACTCTATCCCTACTTCCCCACAAAAATCTCTGCCCCGCTCCCTCAGTCCTGTTACAACAATCTCATCCACCGCAAAATGGAAATATGACCTCCAATCCTACTCTACCATAGAACCCCTCACAACATCCACAGGTGGTATCGCTTTGGATCCACCTCCAAAAACCGAGGTAGTAAGAAGATCCCTTCTTACCAAAGCGCAATTACAGGTTGTTAATGATGTCAAAAATGGAAAACAAAGAACAATTGGTAGGGCTCTTAGAGTGGACAAAGCCATTTCGAAGGGTTGTTAATGTTAGTGTTCTCTTTAAATATAAGGGGTCTAGGGGGAAGGCCCAAACAACTATCCCTCAAAAGGTTAGTAGAGTTACAAAACCTAAAAATTCTTCCACTACAAGAAACGATGATGGAAGGATTTAGAGCTACAGAGGTGATAAAAAACCTCTTCAAGGACTGTAATGTGGAAACTTTGGAGGTAGACGGACACTCTGGGGGACTACTCACTACATGGAGCCCGGACATGAAGCTCCTCTCCACTGCTGTTTTCACTTCAGCCCTCAAAACAGAATTTGAAATTTTGGAGCTAAACCAACAATTTTCCTTTGTAACTGTCTACGGTCCCTTCCGTGACCGCAAATCCTTCTGGGACACCCTAAGTCTCTCAGGCATGTTGAATACTCATAAGCTCATTCTCGCAGGCGACCTCAAACTAACTCTTGGTTCCAGAGAATTCTTGGGAAAGAATGCACGTCTGGACTCTCTAACCCCTTTCTTCCTCAATTTGTTTGAAAGAAATTCGCTAATAGATGTTCAGCTGGTCAAAATCACTCCAACTTGGAGGAACAACAGAGGAGGAGATCAGGCAATCTCCAAGAGATTAGACAGATTTCTTATTTTGGAAGACCTTTTTTAGCAAGGGCTTATTTTTCAGTCCTCTGTCGAGGTAGGGGGTTCCTTTGACCACATACCAATTTATTTGTCCATCACTGTATCGAAAAAGAAGCCTCCACCCCCTTTCAGGTTTAACCCCTCATGGTTAGATCATGAAGACTTATGTAAGCTCATGAAGAACAATTGGTGTCCACTCACTCCCTCAACCTCTACCTCCTACATGAAACAGTTTGACTTAAATCTGTCGCGAATCAAAACCCTTGCAAAAGTATGGGGTAGGGAAGGGGAGGAAAATGACTGGCGTGATCTAAAAGAAACTAAATTCAAACTTTTAGATCTGCACAATTCTCAGCCCAACGAAATTTTCTCCAGTGAACAATTACTAACCCTAAAATCATTAGAAGATAAGAAGGCTTCTTTACTGGCAAAGGAAGAAGCTTTATGGATATTGAAGAGTAGACCACTATGGATAAAGGAGGGAGATAAGAACACCAAGTTCTTTCACCATTTTGCAGCTCACGGGAAGAATACCAACACCATTATAGAGGTCAAGGACGATAATGGAAATTTGGCTCAGACCTTTATGGAAAAGACCAAAGCAGTGGAGGCACACTTCAAATCTTGGTTCACGGCCCCTCCAGGATGCCTGATAGAGGAAATACTAGAGGTAATTAATCTCTTCCCAACCCTAATCACAGATGAAATGAGATGTGATTTAGAAGAAGAAGTTAAAGAGGAAGATATTCACACAGTTCTAAACTTTTTTCACCAAGGGAAGAGCCCGGGGCCGGATGGATTCACAGTTGAATTCTTCCTGGGGTTATATGAACTATTGAAAGAGGACTTACTAAAGGTGGTCCAAGAATCTCAGAGCTCTGGTAAAATCCTGGGGTCTTTCAATTCTACCTTCATAACCCTGATCCCAGAAAAACAAAAAGGTGAAACCTTTGACGATTACAGACCCATAGCATGCTGCAACATGATTTACAAAATAATCTCCAACGTCATAGCGTAGTGTCTCAAACCCATCCTCAGCAAAACCATCACCAAAGAACAATTTGGATTCCTCTTTAATCGTCAAATACATGATGCAATGTCTATTTCCCAGGAAGTTTTCCACACTATCAACAAAAAGAAATTACCAGCTTTGCCTCTAAAACTAGACCTTTCCAAGGCCTATGATCGAGTCAATTGGACCTTCCTCCAACTCCTGCTAATCTAGATTGGGATGCCTCTACCAATGTTTGATTGGATAATGGGATGCATTCATTCGACTTCCTACCTTGTACTAATCAATGGCTCCCCTTCTTCTTTCTTTCGTCCATCTTAGGGAAATCAGCAAGGATGTCATCTGTCCCCTTTCATCTTTCTGCTTGTAGCAGATGCATTGAGCCGGATGTTACATAAAGCCAATATAGAGGGATCCTAAAAGGGAATCAGTGTTTCCACCTCAGTCATTCTTACCCACACCTTATTTGTCGATGACGTTCTACTATTTGGAGAAGGCACCCTGTGCACTTTCAATACCATTACAAAAATTATAGACCTCTATAAAAAAGCCACAGGAATTGTAATTAATACAGGGAAATCTAGATTGGCCTACAACAATCTTTCAGATTCTTTAAAGGCCATTTTGATGCAATCTTCGCCCTTTCCCCTTTCTCCTCTATTTGAGGGTCTGAAATATCTAGGATTCTCACTCAATCCCAATGGCTATGCTTTCCAGGACTGGCTATGGATTTATAAAAATATTGAAGATAGAATCTCCTTATGGGAAAATCATTTCCTCTCTAGAGGAGAAAGGATTATCATTCTGAAATCAGTCCTTCAAAGCATCCTAGTCTATTGGGCCTCGATAGCTTACATCCCAAAAGGCATCCTATTCAAGATCAAGAAAAAAGTGTTTCTCCTTTCTTTGGACAGCTAGCAAGCAAAGAGAAGGAATTCCGCTAGTCACCTGGACAACCATTTCCAAACCCAAGTCTATGGCTGGGTGGGGGGTCAAAAATCCTGATCTCTTCTGCAAAGCTCTAGCTGCGAAAACACTATGGAGATTTGCAGAATCTCCAAGCTCACTTTGGGGAAGAACCCTTCTCTCCAAATATTGTCACCCACTTACCATCACAGAATGGTTCAGGAAACCAAACAAAAGCTTCAAGAACTGCTCCATAGGTTGGAAGGCACTGGTGCTAGCCTTCCCATTAATTGGAAATTGGGTGGCCTGGAAAATAGGAGATGGGAAATGTGTTCAAATTGGAGAGGATCCTTGGGCCGGGGCAGGTGAACACTTTAGATTGTCTACAGACCTCCTTAGAGATCTGGATTCCAAGAATATTTACACACTGTACAATGCTTACAATCATGAACACAGAATTTTTTGCAGAGGAGAGTGGAAATTTGCCACACATCTGGGTATGGGAGGAGTTTAGGAAGAATAATGGACCCGGTTGTTAAAATTAGAGCATTAATTCACAATACTCTTGGATCTTTACTGAGAGAATAACATATGCAGTATATCAATGCATAACAATCACAATAAGCATGACAAGAATCACAAGAATCAAAAGCATGAGAGACAAGAGACATAGAGTTTCCGTGGGGAAAACCCTAAGGTGAAAAACCCCACAACTTCCTCAGAGATAGATAGAGCAATGGCTCAACCAAAGTACAACCAAAATACACTTGAGATAGTCTCCTAGAGGAGATGATCCTCCTCCTCACTAGTGTGCCACTTTCTGAGTGAGAGAAGTGTGTCTTTCCGAATGATCCAAATAGAGATCTCCCGATCTCTATTTATACTTAACCTGTTTTCCCAGTGACCTTATGGGGTCAACTTGTCTATCTAGATACATCCACAATATAATATATATTTTAGGGCCGACCCCACACATGGTGGTCTAATAGCCCATCGGCAAGTACACACACTTGCGACACTTGTCAATCCACATGACGACACTTCCTTATAGAGGAATAACACATCTCTTATAAGGGTACAATAAATATATATGAAATACATAGATGAAATACATTCCGAAGTTACATATACATCAACACTCCCTCTTAATTAGGAATGTAATTCTCGACACAGTTATGCTAGATAGGTCTTCTTCTCGGGATCATCGTCATCGATGCATCGTCATCATCATCGTCGCTGCTGCTGCTATCTCAACCAATCTCTGAATCTACTTGTCATAGGAAGTTCTATAGAGATAGTCCTTTTTAATACTAGATGTAGGCCCACCACCTGTAGGTCTTCATCATCTGTGTGAATGGTTTGATAGAGGTCGCCTCTCAGGACTAATTTTATGTGCGGATGCAATACCGGAAAGAGTATCCCAGGAACATTTATGTGCCTAAGCACGACCGACAAGATCTCCCAGGACTGATTACATGCATCTCCTCCACAATACCTTTAAAGAGCATCCCAGGAACATTTATGTGCTGCAGCACAACCGGAAAGATCTCTAAAGAGCATCCCAAGACTTATTACGAGCATACAGCTCAACCTCTCATATCTCCAGGACTGATTACATGTGGATAGACAAAACCTTTGAAGAGCATCCTAGGAACATTTATGTGCCGCAGCACGATCGGCAAGATCTCTAAAGAGCATCCCAGGACTAATTACGAGCACACAGCTCAACCTCTCGGATCTCCAGGATTGATTACATGTCTCCATAGTAATACCTCATCCCAGGACTAATTACAAGCACACAGATCAACCTATCAGATATTTGAGGATTGATTACATACTACATAGCAATACCGGAAAGAGTACCCTAGGAACATTTATGTGTCGCAGCACGACCGGCAAGATCTCCCAGGACTGATTACATACTCTTTGCACAACCTGCCACATATCATCTCTGACCTCCAAGTATCAACTTGATACTCATGATCCAATGGATCATCATCGCACGAGGCATCATCCTAATGCCCATGATCATACTGATCATCATCACTTGTACCATCCTAGTACATATCATCTGGAGCAACATCCTGAAGCTCATCATCATGATCAACCTGATCATACAATGCATCCACCTAATGCACACAAAGTATCTACTTGATACATATCATCATACATGATCCACCTGATCATACAGTGTATTCACCTGATACAAATACAAATACATTATACATATCAACATACATGATCTACCTGGTCATACAATGTATCCACCTGATACAGATACATGGTCCAAGTATCCAACATGATGCATACATACAAATGATCCAACCAATCATATACATCATCCAACATGATGCGTACATACATATAAATGATCCAACTGATCGTATCTAGCATCAACACAATGCGTACATACATACAAATATAAGTGATCCAACTGATCATATCCAGCATCAACATGATCCATATATACATACAAATATAAATGATCCAACTGATCATATCCAGCATCAACACAATGTGTACATACATACAAATATAAATGATCCAACTGATCATATCAAGCATCCAACATGATGCATATACATAGTAGTAACTGGAGCATCGTCGTGATACTCATCATCCAGCACTTACATCCACAGCCATGTGAAGGATCCTCCTTCCAACATGCTTGGGATGGCTTCAGCAAATGTGTCCATCACTTCTTCCTCGAAGTGTCGTCGATCTGAAGAACACCAAGCCTCTCCCTGAAGTACTCGAACTTCACCCTGGCTAGTGGCTTCGTCAGCACATCTACAATCTGCTCGTCTATCGCAACATACAGGAGCTTCACGGCTCCTCTCTGCACCATATCCCTGATATAGTGATATTTGATCTCTATGTGTTTCAACCTGTCATGAAACACTGGGTTCTCAGACAGCTTCACACAACTTTGGTTTTCACAGAATATACCAGTAGCATCCAATGGGAGATAAAATAACTCAGACAGTAGCTTCCATAGCCATGCTGCCTCACAACCAGCTGAACAGGCTGCAACATACTCTTCCTCAGCTGTACTCAGTGCTACGTAGGATTGCTTCCTGTTGAACCAAGAGATCACACCTGATCCCATATTGAAGCAGCACCCAGATGTGCTCTTCCTATCTGCAGCACTACCAGTCCAATCTGAATCAACATAACCCTACAGGTTAAACTTTTGATTCGCTTCATGAGCCCATAATCCACTGTACCCTTCAGGTACCTCAGAACATGCTTTACAACAACCAAATTAACACTCGGATCCGTCAAGAACTAGCTCAATGTGTTCACTGCAAAGCAAATATCTGGTCTCATGTTCGTTAGGTACATCAAGGACCCAATCATCTGACAATACATAGAGACATCAACCGACTCAGATGAAGCATCACATAGAAGATTTAGATTCGATGCCATGGGTGTCGCCATGGCCTTGCAATCCATCATCCCAAATCTCTTCAGAATGTCTACTTTGTACTTGCCTTGACCAAGGAAGATCCCACCTGAATTTTACCACACCTCCATACCTAGGAAATAATGCATCATTCCCAAATATTTCATTTTGAACTCCGCAGCATGCTTCCTCTTAGTATCTGCAATCAATCTATCATCTCTTGTTACAAATAAGTCATCCACATATAGGAGTAGAATCACAGGATTCCCTTCCTCAACGTTGTAGTAGAGGTTGGAATCCTCTTTACTCTTGGTAAAGCCCAAGCTAGATAGGAAACTATCCATCCTACCATACCAAGTTCTGGGAGCTTGCTTCAAGCCATACAAGGATTTCTTCAATCTGCACACATATGACTCCTTGTCGTGTATTTCAAAACCAAGTGGCTGCTCCAGGTATACTTCCTCTTCAACTACACCATTCAAGAAAGTTGTCTTGACATACATCTGGTGTATTTTCCATTTCATTGCTACAACCAGGGAAAGTACTGTTCTAATGGAAGTATACCTGGCTACATGTGCAAAAGTTTCTTCATAATCTATTCCCTCTTTCTGAGAGAAGCCACGAGCTAAGAATCTTGCTTTGTATTTCTCTACACTGCCATCTGCAATATGCTTGATTTTGTAGATCCATTTGGAAGTAACAACAGACTTCTCTTTAGGTCTTGGGACAACATCCTAAACATCATTCTTCATTATTGATTGGTATTCCTAAACCATGGCATCCTTCCATTCTTTATTTTCCATTGCTTCTTCATAACTGGAAGGTTCTTTGTTCATAATGTCACAAAGTAAAGCAACAGAGCTGGTATGTGATCTGGTTCTCTTCTTTGCTTTGTGTTCTTCTTCTAGAATGCCAAATCTTTCTGCATCTTCAATGAGCTCTCTAGCCCATACAGGTTTCCTCTTGTGAGAGTTATCCTCACGGGGTGGATCTACAGGTTCTTGCGGATCTTCAAACTCACGAACAACTTCTGGAATTGCTTCAATCATGGTAGTGTCTTGAAATCTATTTTCCTTAGGTTCTTCATAAAATTCGATAGGTGCCTTCCTTGATTTGATGAATGCTGAGTTTTCATCAAATGTTACATCCCTGCTGACATCAATCTTCTTGAACCCTGGAAAGTATATTTTGTAAGCCTTTGAGCTTTCACTATAACCCACAAAGATACCCTTCTTTCCTGAAGGATCTAGTTTGGTCCTCTTTTCCTTTGGGACATGAGTGTATACTCGACAACCAAATATTCTGAGATGGATGACTTCAGGTTTCTTACCAAAAAAGACCTCTTCTAGTGTCTTGTTGTCCAATATCTTGTGGGGTATTCTGTTCTGCACATATACAGCTGTTCTAGCTACTTCTACCCATAGATGCATAGGTAGATCCTGGTCATGCAGCATTGCCCTTGATACTTCCACGATTGTTCTGTTCTTCCTTTCTGCAACTCCATTCTATTGTGGATTATAAGGAGCAGTCAACTCCTTCTTAATCCCTGAATCACTGCAAAGCTTCTTGAAGTCACCTAAGGTGAATTCTCCACCATTGTCAGATCTGAATGTTTTGATCTTTTTGTCAGTTTGATTCTCCATCAAGGTTTTGAATTCCTTGAACTTATCAAACACCTCATCTTTGTTTTTCAAGAAGTATACCCAAGTCTTCCTGGAGAAGTCATCAATAAATGAGACATAGTAAACATACCCACTTAGAGAACTGGATGACATAGGACCACATACATCTGAGTGGATGATTTCCAGGATATCTTTTGCCTTGCTTTCACTGCTTGGGAAAGCCTTCTTAATATTCTTACCTTTTGCACATTCTTTGCAAACACCTTCATGTTTGGTCTTGATTTCAGGAAGACCCTCTATATCCTTGCTTGCAATTAGAAGTGCCCTATAGTGCATATGAGCAAGTCTTCTATGCCAAAGTTCACTTGGCTCCATAGATTCATGCACCATGGCATGTTCAGGTTGTCCTTTTAATTTACATCATCTATGGTCTTTCCCTTTGGCCACATTAGGACTTGGCCATCCACAAATGCAACCCTCATACCTTTTGTATCCAATGCAGAGATGGATAGTAAGTTCTTCTTGAGCCCAGGTACATAAAGGACTTCTTTCATCTTCAAAGATTTTCCAGAATCTAGGTTGTAGGAGGCTTCACCACTTCCTTTGATGTGATATTGATAATCATTCCCAAGTTTCACTTTATGGGGTGATTCATGTTCAGACAGATTTACAAAGGATTATTTAAACCTAGTCATGTGTTTGGAAGCCCCACTATCAATTAACCAATCATTACAACCATGGGAGATAGTACCTGTGAGAGCAGAGATTAGAACATACTCTTCTTCACTTGATGAGTCATCATTACTATCATCACTTTCTACCCTAGCCTTCTTCTTTGGAGGTTCATCATCTTCAGCAGCATGAGCATGGTACCTTCTTTTGTTACCCTTCTTCTTCTTGCTGGATTTGTTATTGTTGTGTTTGTCCCTTTTGTTCTTGGGACATTCTGAAGCAACGTGACCTTTCTCATTACAAGTGAAACACCTTAGATCTTTCTTGTCTTTGTGAAAATGATGAGAAGATTTCTTCTTGTGATGGGATGGCTCCCTCTTGAACTTTCCCTTCTTAGTGTGAGCTATGAGAGCTTGATCTTCATTTCCCATCTTCTCTTATCTATGAACAAGCCTTGCTTATTCTTGAGAACATTCCTCCCATAATCTGCTGAAGGAGATTAACTTCTTTCTGGAATAGATCCCCTGGATAAAAGAGTCCCATGACCTAGTTAGGCCATTCAAAGTAGTCATAGCAATTTCACCGTTCTCCACCATTTCATCTACAGCTTCAAGTTGTTCCTTGATCTGAGAGACCTTGGAGAAATAGGATTGAATGGTTTCTCCATTCGACATCTTGACCCCTTTCAATTGATTCCGCAGGGTCATCTTCTTATATATGTTCTTTCCTTCAAATAGCTTGGTCAAAGAGTCAAACATAGCCTTGGGTGTCTTTAGAGAAGACACATGGGGTATGATATGGTCTTTGATAGAATCAGCAATGATTCTCTTTTCCTTGACCAAGTTCTTCTTATGCAATACCTTAGCCTCTTCATCCTCTGGGATAGGGATGTCTTCTTTTATATATGAGTCCAACTCATTCTCTTCCAGGATTAACCCAATCCTATACTTCCAAGCTCGGAAGTTATCAGCCCCTTCAAGCTTATCCTCAAGCTTGGTGTGGTGAGACATCTTAAAGAGTACTTCAAATGAAATACAAAAGATTTAGGTCTTACCACTTGAAATGCTGAAAACTGGATCTAGTCCCGGATTAGGGTTTGTCGAAAAAACCCTAAAAATTCAAAATGTTAATTTCAAATTTTTGAAATGATAGAAAGATGCGCCTTGATGAGCTGATCTGCCTAGTGTATTCAAAATTTGAGATCAGCAAAGCTTTACCCTTCAGATTTGCCTTTTTGTCCTCCCAGGTTCACTGGGGAGAGCCCTGAATCAGGTTTTGTGTTTCCCAGAGATCTACCCAGCCAAAAATATCGATCCAAAGCTCTAAACTTCGATTTTTGCAAGGAGCTTCCAGCTATGGCTTCAGATTTCAAAAATTCCTATGTTTGTGGAAACCCTAATGTTTAGGGCCAAATCTAAAAATGCTCAGAATTGAATTCTGATTGGATAGATAGATTCTCCTTAATGAGTAGAGTCAATCTACTATACTGCTTTTCCAAAAACTGTGGAGAGAAACCCAATAAACCAGAAACTCAAGTTTCCGTCACTGCAAAATGTCTTCTTCTCAAGTTAGCTCTGATACCATGATAAAATTTGAGTATTAATTCACAATACTCTTGGATCTTTACTCAGAGAATAACATATACAGTATATCAATGCATAACAATCACAATAAGCATCACAAGAATCACAAGAATCAAAAGCATGAGAGACAAGAGACACAGAGTTTCTGTGGGGAAAACCCTAAGGTGAAAAACCCCACAACTTCCTCAGAGATAGAGAGAGCAATGGCTCAACCAAAGTACAACCATAATACACTTGAAATAGTCTCCTAGATCAAATGATCCTCCTCTTCACTAGTGCACCACTTTCTGAGTGAGAGAAGTGTGTCTTTCCGAATAATCCAAATAGAGATCTCCCGATCTCTATTTATACTTAACCTATTTTCCCAGTGACCTTATGGGGCCGACTTGTCTATCTAGATACATCCACAATATAATATATATTTTAGGTTTGACCCCACACATGGTGGTCTAATAACCCATCGGCAAGTACACACACTTGCGACACTTGTCAATCCACATGACGACACTTCCTTATAGAGGAATAACACATCTCTTATAAGGGTACAATAAATATATATGAAATACATAGTTGAAATACATTCCGAAGTTACATATACATCAACACCGGTACATCGACCTCCTAAAAAAAGATTTCATCTTCCTCAGAGAAGGTAAGCCAGACAAGTTAGTCTGGACCAAGAACAACAAGGATGGAGCTTTCTCTGCTAAGATAGTGTATGAAGCTGCTACAGACGGAGTGGAAAGGGAGGACTTACAACCTTGGTGGAAAAATATATGGAAAATCGCAGCCCCTCCAAAGTCCATCATCACACTCTGGCTGGCCTTGAGCAATAAACTACTTACTTGGGAAAATCTACAGAAAAAAGGTTTTCAAGGTCCTGGTAGATGTGTCCGTTGCAACTTGGCTGAGGACTCAATCTCACATATCTTCTTCCATTGATGTTATGTAGATTATGTTTGGAGGACTTCAACCGAGAATCTCAACTTTGCATCATACCTACAACAGAACTCAGTGGAAAAGAATGTTTTGGACTGGTGGAATGATCACAGGGTATGTTTGTTCCAAGCCGATCCTGCACTTTTCATTTTTACGATTTGGGAAGCCTAAAACAAGTTGATTTTTCAAGACACCCTCATTCCTCCGGATATCTCTGTACTGATTCTAATGTAGAAAACAAGAGAATATAAAACACAACCTTTAGAAAAATCTCCAAGATTTCTGGTTCTCCCCTCCATCAACAAAGATATCCCATGGGCCTTCTTTGATGGAGCCAATCAAGGATCCCCCTCCTTGGGAGGTGCTGGTGGAATTATCCACTTTTCAAACATTAAGAAATGGAATATAAACTTTATGCTAGGACAGGCTTCCAATAGCAAAGCAGAATTAGCAGCGTTATGGGCTACTCTGATGGTTGCAGGAGAGAATCAGATAAAGCAGATTCAACTTTTCAGAGACTCTAAAATGACTATTGACTTGGCAAATGGAAAAATACAAATAAATTCACCTCATCTTCAGCATCTCCTTCATGCAATTAGAGCTCTAATCTCTAACTTTGATCATATCCAGTTCTCACATGTTTATCGAGAATTGAACTCTGAAGCAGATTACCTATCCAAACTGGCGCTTGCATTACCTCCTGGAAGACTAGAGGTAATAGGCATTCACAACAATCAACTAGCTTTCAATCAGTTGATGGATATCTAGGTCCAGGTAATGCCTTATGGGAAGTACAAAACACTGGGGAAGATAGGCATTTTGAACTTTTCTATGTACATTAATGGCATTCAGACCTATGAACTTATGAACAGTATTGTAATACATTTTGATATATAATGAAGTCCCCAGAGGACAGTCCATGATCACTTTTTATTTAAAGTGATGGATATTTTCCTATTGGAAAATATATATATATATATATATATATATATATATGTATATATATATATATATATTATATATATATATATATATATATATATATATTATATATATATATATATTATATATATATATATTCAAAGGATATTGTATAATATTCGGTTTTATGCTTGAAGATATATCTTATTATGTTAATGCTATCATAATTGTTTTTTAAAAGAATGGTTTCAATTTATATTAAAAAAATATGCGACATAAATGAACACCACTTTCGTGAAAAGCATAAGCATGACATTTCATGTGGTTCTATTCTGCATTTATAGCTTGGTGAGGCCAATAGGTTGCACCTCTTATTATAACAAAGCTAGGCCTATTACATTTTATCTAGTATATTATGGAAAAGTTGCCAAACAACAAAACGAACTTACAAAACATGAGTGAAACTAGATTAAGTATTATCACACTTTCTCATAGCATCATCTTGAGCTTGATTCGAGGGAAATGAATCATGATTTTCGATCTCCATTCCCTGCTATAGATGATGGTTAGATTATTATTCCTTGAAGACTATGGAGAATGAGAAAAAAAAAGTGTCAGTGTTGACCACTGAAGAAGTTAACTACTTGGCGAGGGAAATAACCATTGATTTAATTTTAGCATGTTATTCTTCAAGATTCTTTAATTTCTTTTTTTATTTGACCAGAATATCCATCATAATGGCATTTTAAGAGGTCTATTGGTGTTCTAAAGTAATAGGTCTTAGTAGTAATAGAAAAAATCAAGGTTCAATTCATTTATTAAGTCTTCCTATCTCCTAAAAAACCTTATAATTTCTTTGATGTCCCTCTAACAATGGTGGGAGTAGTTGTCCATATTTCCCCTTGATAGACACAAATCCCTAGATGTCCTAATTCTAGATTCCAAATATTCAAATTGAGACCACTTGAGATTTAAACATGGTCACTTAAAATAACCAAATTTTATGCCCTCAATACTAATAATACATAGGAAATGAAACATGAACTACCTTGAACATTTATACTAACAAACCACTTGTCTAGATTACACCAACAATCCAAGTAGCAAAAGCACCATTCAACATCTAAGTATCCACAACATATGTGAAAGAGAGAGTAAACATAGGTGGTTGAAGCCAACTTACCAAAGACCAAGCTTGTTATCCTAGGCATTCACCCTAAATCGAAACAAAACAAAACCCAAAACACATAAGCAAAAATTTTTCATCACCTATGAGATGAGACAATTTATCACCAAAGCTAAGTCCATTGGTACCAATATTCTGGAAAATGAGAATCATATTGAACAAAAATAGCTAGTCTCTTTATTCCACCTACATCGAGGTTCAAACCCATATCAATGCTATAATATTTGAGCCTAAAAATATTAAAAATTAAAAATTACATGTAGATGAAAATTAACACATTATACTTTTGGATATTTTCTATAATCTTTTTTATAAAATTGAAAAACAGTGTTAATTTTCCAAACCTTCTAATTATAATAATATATTTTTAAAAATGTGTTCAACCCAAAGAGAAAAAATATATACGTAGATATTTTTATAATATCGTTGTTATTTCTAATTTGTTTACTTCAATCAAGTCTTTGTTTTAAAAAGTATATTTAAAAATAAAATAAAAAAACAAATCGAACCTTTCAGTCTCTTTGTTTTAAGAATTTTTTGTTTTCTTTTAACATAAACCATAGAGAGTATATTTATAAAAAATTTGGGCACAACCATTCAGTACAAAAGGTGAGCTTCATCCTGAGCTTAGAAAATTGAAGAATATGAGCAAACACAACTCGTTCTACTTAATACCTATAAGTCCCCTTATTTGTCTTCCTAGAATTTTAAAAATCATGGGAGGGGTAGACCCTTACAAACTGAATGTACAGAACTACATAAAAACATTTAACAAACAAAGACATAGAGTTAGTCCTCAAATCCATGTGTGACTTGAACCTACTGATGTGTTGAAGATTCATCCATAGGAAACACTCCTTCTCCTGGGGTCTCCTGGCAGCGGCTGCACTATGTCATTTTAGTCATTTTCAGGACCTCTTCCTTGATAATATCCACTGTGCCCATTAGCTGGAACAGGTTTCACTCCAAGTCATCAATTTAGGAGTCTTGACAAGCTATCTATTGGAAGATATACCTTGTGTCCTCCGCATAGCCCTTGATTTCCTTGAGACAAGCAATAGCGACCTCAAAAAATTTCCTTTGGTTCATCTTGAAGTCCTCTATGCTCGCTTTCATGTAAGAAATGGCCTCTCCTATTCCTAACATGATACTAGAATATTGTTGGCTCCCTTCACCTTGCTCTCTCCAGAACTCTTCCTTGCGGCTCAATGGAAGTAGGGACAAACCATTCAGTCTATTTCCAAGCTACTGAAACTGATGACCGCCAAACACCAACTCATCCCCTTTAACTACAACCTTGGTGCTCTCAATTCTGTTCACGCGTGAGAAGAGGGGTAAGTATCTGTGTTGGTTGTGGAGCCTGATCTTCCAGTCTCATAGATGATGTTGTTTCAGCCATGTTGTATCCCAGGTTTGGTTATGATCTCGGCATGTGCCCCAGGGGGTCCGGGGGGCGCGGGGGCCAGCGGGCCCCCATCGGGGGTTTGGGGGTGAAGCCTCCAAAGGAATTTTTTGGGTTGTTTCACTAATAGATGACGAGCCCATGGTTTTGGGTAACCGATGGTATTTTCCCTTTGTATTTCCCCTTTATAAGAAAGACATTGT
Source organism: Larix kaempferi (assembly GCA_027924585.1). NCBI lineage: Eukaryota > Viridiplantae > Streptophyta > Pinopsida > Pinales > Pinaceae > Larix > Larix kaempferi. The sequence goes on from BSBM01000110.1 coordinate 4,554,534, forward strand.
AATACGGCTAGGGTTGATGTATTAGGTATTATGCATTGTAAAGATCTCTGAAATCGTGAAGAGATACTGTGAGACAGTGAAGAGGAAGTGCAATGGATGTGTTGCAGGTTGTATCCCTTCATTTGTTGGATGGTATAATAATAAGGACTGGAAATTTCAGTGTGGACGTAGCCCACCTTGGGTGAACCATGATATATTGGTGTCTTTCTTGTAATGTGTTTGTGTGATTATATTTGCATTTATGTTTATTGTTATTGCTCTGCAATCCTGTTTTTCTAACAATTTGGACAAGAATCCCCATAAATACACCTGCCTTGCATCCACGGGAGCCCATGTGCTCTACTGATAACCTCAACATGTGTACGCTTTCCTATGCCAGGTAGTTTCAATGAACCCTGAATTCTAGTACATTGAGAAGTGGTGTTATATAGGACCTTGTGTCCTAGGGGATTGGGGTGTATTTTTTAAGACCATCATCATACACTACAACCCCCATACTTTGCTTAACCCCTTTCGTTTCCAAGTGATCTATTGTTTTGTTGTTCTCATGAAGGATGTGAAGATAATTTACCTCAAGAGTATCATTGAGTAAGGCTATTCGTTGATATATCCTTCTGCACCATGGGGATCCTTTGCTATAACCATTCCTCATTTTATATATGACCTTCCTTGAATCTCCAAAGTCAAGAAGCTTACTGATCTTTAATTTGGTGACCATTTCCATGCCATGAAGTAAAGAAATCCATTTGGAAGCATTGTTTGATCTCTCTCATATTCCCCATGCATAAGATTTAACTATTTTTCCTCCGTGGACATATATGACCCCCACGTACCTGGCTCTCCTGGATTTCCTTTGGCTGGCCCATCAAAAAATAAGGAGTGACTATTTTGGGACTTCCACCATTGATTGAAGTCTTCTTTGCTCATTCTTATCTCCCATTCACAGATGTTCCTATTCTTGGGATTTTGGATATTATTCTTATGACCAAATTTTTTTTACCACAATTCTTCTTTTATGTTCATATTTTAAGAACTCTGGAGGAAGATTCCTTTAGTGTTGAGGCTTTTGACAATAAGATTAATGACTTTGTGAACAACTCTTCTATGGATTTCCTTTTTCCCTTCAAATATGCTTTTTTTTTCTTGCTAACCATATTTCGCAGGTGACATTCATTGGAACCATATTCCATATCCTTTTGATAGTAGGTTTTTTAGTACAATTGCTTGAAATCCCACTTTTCCAATTTTTGTTCAAATCTTCGAGATTTTTTGGGGGAGAAAAGTTATTGCACAGGGGGTTTACAACTCTTTCCCAAACATGTTTGGTGAATTCGCAATCCAAAAAGAGATGTTGGGCGATTTCCACATCTTCTATGCAAAGCTCACATCATGAGGGCCCTTCTATCCCTCTTTTAAGCAGATTATCCCCTGTTAGGAGCTTGTTGTGTGCAAGGATTCAATAGAAGAAATCTACCTTAGGGATATAGTCCAAATTCCAAAAATTAACCCATAATTTGGATGCCGAATCTTTCTTGAGATTTTGTAAAATGTTATATCCTTCCTTGACAATGTAGTGTCTAGTCTGGACCCATCCATGATTATATTTGAATCTTATATGGAATGGACCTTTCCCATGAAGCTAAGTGAGGAGGAGATCATAATCCTGTTTTAGGTTTTCAGGAAGATCCATGGGGAGCCATCTTTTCCAAGCTCCAATTTCATTCTAGATAGAGATTTCGTGAAGAGTGGTAGTCCCATAGCTTTGCATCCAATCTCAAATTCTAGCTAAGTTTTGTATGGTACCAAGAGGGGGGGAACCAAGAATAGAATCAGTCCATATTTTAATCCTCTTCCCATTTCCGGTATCCCGTAAATATTGTCTCTAGTTAGACCAGTAGAGGCTTTGTATAAGTTCCAAATGTCTCTAATTATTCTCCAGATTAGTTTGAATCCCATAGATTTATTCATCTGACTAGGTTCCCTTATTCCCAATCCTCCTTCCCTCTTGACCTCCTTTACTATATTCCAATTAACGAGATGTAATGTTTTCCCTTTTGTTCTCCCTCCTTGCTAGAGAATTTTTTTGATTTCAATGATGATATTGTTCATAAAATTGTTTTGAGCTAGAAGCATAGCACTAATAAAGACATGATAGGAAGAGAGAACTTAATTAAATAAAGTTACTTTACCTGCCAAGTTTATCCACAGCATTCCCCAAGACTATATCTTTTTTATTTATTTTTTGGATACCAGTTTTATAAGGAGCACTGTTCACATTATTCCTATTGATGGGAACTCCGAGATATTTGAAGGAGGCCCAGACAATGTTAAACTTGACCCCCAAAACCAATGAAAGCTCCCTTAGAAGATTGGGATTGCAATTCCATTTATAAATATTGCCCTTGTTTTCATTGGTTTTCCTTCTTGCTTCTCTTAGATATTGATCTAGAATTTTTTTTATCCTTCTAGCCATTTGAATTGAGGAAAACCCCATCAAAATAGTGTCATCATCAAATTGTGCATGATGTATAGGCTGGACTGCCCTCGCAATGATGATACCCATAATGCTTCCTTCGTTAATTAACCTGTTAAGTATTATGCTTAGGGTTTATGCCACTAGTATGTAGAGGAAAGAGGATAAAGGGAAGCCTTGTCAAAGCCCTCTGGATATTTTGAAGAAAGAGGTGGGCCTTCCATTGAAAAGAGGGGCTATCCAAGGTGATCCTATGTAGGATATATCCATATGATGAAGGTTGTAGACAACCCAAAATTTTCAAGAACCATGTAAAGAAAGTCATGTCTGACTCGATCGAAGGCATTAGCAAGGTTGAGTTTAATCACCATGCCTGCCTATTTCCTTTTCTGACTGGAGTTTATGGATTCTTGGATATGAAAAATGTTATCATAAATTTGTCATTTAGAGACAAAAAACTCCTTGATTAATAGAGATGACCTTTGGGAGGTGCTTCTTGAGCCTTCCAGATATTATTTTTATGAGTATTTTGTAAGAGGCATTGCAGAGAGAAATGAATCGAAATATTCCTAAGGTGCTGGAATTTTTTTCTTTGGGGATAAGAGAAATGAAAGAGGAGTTGGTGCCTCTACCTATGCATTCCTTGTTTCTTCACCAATTTAACATCCTTATTAGGTATTTTTTGATAAAGCTCCATCTTTTTCGATAGAAGTGAATTGTGAAGCCATTGAGTCTAGGGGCTTTGTCCGGGTGTAGAGACCAAACTGCTTTCCTTGCATCATATTCTGATATCGGCGTGCATAGGATATCATTTTCTTCCTCTATTATGATAGAAGGCACATCCTCACTCATCAGCTCCGTTTATTCCTTCATCACTTCTTCTTCTTCATTGTAAAGCCTTTCAAAAAATATTTTGAACTCATATTTAATATCTACTTGATCTATTACTTTTTCTCCATTGTCCTTGTCAAGCTCTGTTATGGTGTTTTTCATTTTTCTTTCTTTGCATTGATTGTGAAACAAAGTAGTGTTCATGTCTCCTCCCTTCAACCATAAGCTTCTATATCATAGGCGCCATTCCTCTTTCTCTTTAGAGGCAAGATCTTGGATCTTGTTGTCTATCTCTTTTTCTTTAATTAGGATTTCTTCAGTAACTGGATTTTATTCCATGCTCTTTTGCAATAGCTCTAGAGAATTTTGGGTTTCTTTCTTTTCCTTCCCTGGGTCTTTATACCTTTCCACAACCCATCTTTTTAGAGCCTATTTTACATTTTTTAACTTTGTCTCCCATATGAAGCTTGGTGAGCCATTTACGAACTGATCCCAAGCCTCTTTTGTTATCTCCAAGCATCCCTTAGTATTAAGCCACATTGGATTGAATCTGAATGGAAATGGTCCCAAGTTTCCTAGAGTATTGAAATATAAAGAAATTGGCCTCTGTTCGGATATAGAAACCGACATTATTTTTACCTCTGGAATAGATGGTTTTGTGAGAAAGGTTGAGCTTACCAAAAATCTGTCGAGCCTTGCACCTATGTGTCCGGGCCCCGGTCTCTTGTTATTACAAGTGCACTTCCCTTTTTTTGCTTTTATGTCTGTGAGTCTCCAGTGGTTTTGCAGGTCTTCCATTCTTTCTCCAAAGCGGTCTCTGACTTTGGTGCCTCCCTTTATTTCCTCTATTGAAACAGTTGCTTTGAAATATCCTACAATAATGCATTGATAAGGTATTATTCCCTCTCTCTGAGAAATTAGAGACTTCCATAATTCTTATTTTTCCCTAGCTATAGTTGGTCTGTAAACGTTCCTTATCCATATCATTTCATTATTCATTAGATTCTCTAGCTTAACTAATATCCAGTATCTATTGGTGATGGACGATTTGAACCTGAAACGAGCCTTATCCCACCAAGTAATAAGCCCTCTTGAAGCTCCTTCCGCACTGACTGATATACCTTCTCTGTTCACACTTATTCCCCCAAATGCTTGTCAACATTCTTCTTCTTACATTTTGGTCTCCTGAATCAAGAGGATTGTGGCATTCTCTGTTCTCTTAATCCTTTTTACTACTTCCATTTTTTGTTTACCTCCTAATCCTCGACAATTCCAGGAGACCAGTTTCATTATTTCTTGACTTGAGGGGGGATTTTATCCTTCTTTTCTTCTATTATTCCTTGAATATGCTTCCCTGTTGATATCCTTATGTGTTGGTCTAATATGGTTTGCTTACCCACCGCTTTTTCTCTTACTGCCTCCTTCTCTCTTAGTAACTTGTTAGGATTCCTTCCTTTTTTGCTTGGGTTTCCTCCTCTTCCTCTCTTCTTTCTGAGGTTTCTTCCATACTTTCCCTAAATTTAGATCTAGTCACTGATCCCTCTAATATTAGGGAAGTATAAGTCCTAATGACCTCACGATGTTGCCTATTGTTTCCTTCTTTATCTGCATCAGACATTCCTGATATCTTATCCTTGGCTATCTACGCTTCTTCTGGCTTTTCAATTTCTTTGAGGTCATTCTGGTTTTGCCCCCTGATTGCTCTTGTTCTTCTTCCTGATCCTATGAACTGAGAACATGATGCATGTTTTTGCTTTCCTTCTTCTTATTTGGAGATTGCAATGGATTAGGGTTTGTTTTGTTACCTTTATTTCTCAAAATTTCATTCCATTCTTCTCCTTGTCCTTCTTCTTGCTGTTGCTTTTTGGGGGGGGGCACTGTCTTGCAAAATTACCATACTCGTGGCAAACTTTGCACTTGAACTGAATTTGCTCATAATCTATTGACTGGATATACATCTAGTCGTCCATTGCAAGGTTGATGGCTTCTGGAAGACCCTTTTCTAAATCTACTTCAACACAAATTCTTGTATAGTAGAACATTGGGGGTTTAGGTTTAGATTTGTCTATATACTTCGCAAGAGAATTTCTTATTGCTCTTAATTCTTTGTCATTCCAATAGTGGAGGGGTAGGTGAGGTAGCTTTACCCAAACTGGTATTGCAATGGGAATGTCTTTCTCGGGATCAAAAGACAAGTCCCATTTGTTGATATACATCCCTCTTGGTCCCATGAAATAAGGTCCATTTCTGAAAATCAAATCTCTATCTTCCTTATTCTCAAATAAAAAAATGAAGAAATCTTTCTCGCAAAAAATATGTTGGACCGCTCCTTGTATTAATGGCTGCTAGTTCTTATTTAGTCAAATCTACGTAGTTTGGGGGGAGGTCCAGAGGCCTTCCAAGTGGTCAATTAAACATTTTTCTGATAATGCAATAGCTTTCAATTTCGTAGCGACAAATGATAGCTTGACTTCCAGAATGTCATTTTTCTTCATGAATTTGGAATCATTTGCAACAGTGGGTTTGCTTGAAATGGGCTATGATGTTGTGTTGGAGAAAACTCACTATGGCTTGGGAATACCACAACAGACAGATGACTACCAGAAATCAACTCAATTCTCAAAACAATGCTATTATAAATGACAATGTTAAGATAGTGGAGAAATGTAACCAACCTCGATCCAAACATTTGATGTAGATCCCCATTGGAGCTTTCAATCCATGCACTTGAAATCTGCAAATTAGTCTTGACAGCCAATATCCACTAAGTACATATAATATATAAATGACATTAACATTATCAATAACAATGGTCCATAATATCACAAGCAAATGTAACCCAATGTATAATAAACAACATTCACAACATGATGGACGAAAATATGAGTATTTCTATTAATAAACAAGAAGAAGTACAAGGTGATACGACCTCTTGCCGGCAACCAATCTGAACCAAGACCTAGATCAATCAACTTGTGCCTCCACCACATCAATCCTCCATGAATGGCAAACTCAAACTAGATAGGAGTTTGGAAGGTAAACATAAAGGGTTCACAACTACAAGGATCAATGAGTGTAGACTCAAGATAGGGAAAAAAATCCACTAGAGTTATCTTGCTATTCTCTTCTTCCTCTTGTCCATAAGCCATATGTGCTCAATATATATTCCTCTCAAAGGTAGGTGAAAGGACACATCGAGGCATTACTTGGGCAGATGGAGAGTCGAAGGTCACCCAATGATTGTTTTCTCGGAGTAAAAAGTAATAAAAAGTGATTTTTACCATTTTACTTGATACCCGCGGGCTATAGTGATGCAACTCGTGAGTACGCCTGCTATAGTGATGCAACAGGCGGGTAGGAATAAAAATAGGGCAAAATAGTGTCTGAAGGATATAAGTGGATCTTAGTCACTGAAAATGGATCCTACAGGCCAAATAATGTTGATGCTCACAGGGTGGAAGATTGCGATGTAACAGATGCCACCAGAAAGTGGAAGTAATCATCTAGGATCTTATGCCTTCCAGCCGGATCCAGGTCCGAAGGAGGAGGAGGATCCATCCCATGACCATGCATGCTTGAGAACCCAAAGCCTAACCCTTCCAAACACTAGATTCTATTCGCCGGTTACACAACTGCTCTCTCAAAAACTCCCTTCCCCTCTTTGTTTTAATAGTTATAAAAAGTGTTCAAGAGAAATTATAAATCAATGTTGATTACTTAAACTTTTATTTTTTAACAACATATATAATAAATAAATAAATTAAGTAATAGAAAAAAAATATTAATAAAGATTTCTTCAATTTTATATGTTAAAGTCAATTTTTATTAGCTCACTTGGTTAAGGTGTTCGTTTCCTTTGTAAGGGGACCCAAGTTCAATACCCTTAGTGACTTAGATGGAAGGAGACACTAAAAAATCACCATATTAAAGGTTGGTATGGCCCAAAAAAACATACTAATAAAAATATGTTTAAATTGCTATTTGTTTTATTTATTTTTTAATTTGAGGAACATTATTTCTTAACTAAGTTAATCATAAGTAGTTTTAGGTCTTAAAACTTTTAGAACGTTATTATTATTTATAATTTTTTAAAGAAAAAAATATATTAATAAATACCTGTAAAATATGTTTTTTATCCTTAACGTGTATATTTTGTTGTATCGAAACTTAAAAATGTAAGGATCCACTTGGTTTTCTTTAAAATTTTATTTCTATGCTAAAAACAATTAAGAGAGCCATTCCCAAATCACCATAATTGTGATGAGTTAAACTGCACTCTAATGTGGGTGTATGTAGGACATTCTATGAGAATGTAATTTTCATCTTCAACCTTCTTGGTGTCACAAAGATGACAAATTATTTCATTAAATGGAATTTTAGTATTTTTCAAGAGCACTCTATTTCACCATGGAGCTTGTGAGAGTTTGTTCTTATTTTAGAAATGACTTTTTTCAACAGACTCACTTTCCATCTTCTCTATTAATGCTCATCCCCTCCTTATAATATCTTAGTTTTGTCTTATCCTCTAACTCTTTATCGCACAACATATTCTTCTCAAATTTAAATGTAATAATACTTTTAATATTATATCTATTCTGCAAAGTGACCTCTTGCTCAACTCACCAATGATTTAGCTAATACTTGTGTCTTTATGTCAACTTGTTGGTAGCGGAAGCTAAATAAAATATAGATAAATTAACACATAAATAAAAAAATGGAAATCACATCAATTTGACACAAATATTTTATGTGGTAAAACCCTCGAAAGGGAAACATACACGGAGCAAATAGTACCGATATTCTTATTGTTCAAAATTGGAGATTATAACAGCCAAAAACATGCTTACAACCATTCCTCACATTCACTCATAGAATTATTATTGTCTCTACGAGCTTACATGGATTTATATATCTTCTTACACAGTTACATAAAACTAACTAATTAATTATGCATTATAACTTAGGTTGCCTTATCTCAACCAAATCCAGAATAATAGGATCGAGAAGATGCCCAAATCCACGTCCATGGGAATTAGTTGTCACATTATCCACCAATCTCCACCTTGACAACAATTTACATGATACCTTGCTCATTGTTTATTCATCACATTTCCTACAATCCACGAGAAGCTAAGCACCACCATAGCTTCTCTAATGTAACTAGTTTTGTGAACATGTCTGCACAATTCTTTTGAGTGTGAACCTTTTTAAGAACCACTCCACCTTCATCAATAACCTATCTTACAAAATTGTATTTTATAGGAATATGTTTTGTTTTACTGTGGTAAGCTAGATTTTTAACTAAATGTACAACACTTTGACTATCACAAAATATTTTTACATTATTTTGAAACCTTCCAAAGTCACCCAGCAAACCTTTCAACTAGATTGCCTCTTTGCGAGCATGTGAAGCAGATATATATTATGCTTTTGTAGTGGATAAAGCAACAATGCTTTGAAGCTTTGACATCCAACCAATAGAACCACCTGCAAGAGTAAAGACATATCTCGAAGTGGATATTCTTTTGTCCAAATCACCTACAAAATATGAATCGACATAGCCACAGATTTCATCACAACAACCATTAAAGGTGATATAGAAATTACTTGTAATACCTTTGAGATATCGAAACACCCATTTCACTACTACCCAATGTTTTTTTCCTGGATTTTCCTGCATGAATCCATTAAAAAAACCAATTGCATGTGAAATGTTTGGTCTAGTATAGACCATCAAATACATCAAACTACCTATTGCATTAGCATAAGGTACACGAGACATATAATCCTTTCCTACATCATTACTAGGACTAAAACCTAAAGAAATATTAAAATGGTAAAACAAAGGGATATTAACAGGTTTCACATTATTCATAGCAAATCTATGAAGTATTTTCTCCACATACTTCACTTGTGATAACCATAAATTACCATTTTTCATGTCTCTATGTATTTCCATGCTCGAGATCTATTATTTTACTCCTAGATCCTTCATATCAAATGTCCTATCCAGTTGAGCATTCAACCTATTGATTTCAATCATGCTCTTGCTTGCTACAAGCATATCATCAACATATAACACCAAAATAATGAATATGTCACTTTCCAACTTTTTAAAGTAAACACAATGATCATACTCACTTCTAGTAAAATTTTGGCTCACCATGAAAGAATCAAAATTCTTCTACCATTTCCTTGTAGATTTCTTTAGGACATACAATGACTTCCTCAACTTGCAAATAAACCTTCCTTTTTTATTCTGAACAAACCCTTTTGGTTTTTCCATGTAAATGGCCTCATCCAAGTCTCCACGTAGAAAAACAGTTTTAACATCTAGCTACTCTAACTCAGGATAAAGTAAAGAAACTACTGCTAACACTAACCAAATAGAAACGAGCTTAAAAACTGATGAAGAAATCTCATGGAAATCGATACCTTCCTTTTGAGAATACCCTTTTGCAACCAGCCTTTCTTTGTACTTATCAACCTTATCATCAACACCTTTTTTCAGCTTATAAACCCATTTGCAGCCAACAAATTTTATGTCCTTTGGAAGTTCCACCAAGTCCCATGTTTTATTATTTTCCAATGCATACATTTCTTCTTTCATTGTTAATTTCCATTTATCAGTTTCAGATGCCTCCATTGCTTCCTGATAACAACTAGGCTCCCCATTGTTAGAAATCAAAGCAACATATGAAGCATAATCTTCATACCTTTTTGGAAAAGTTCTGACCCATGTAGATATTCACAAAGTTTGTTGTGGTTGTGGAATTTCCTCTGTTTCATGGAAATATTATGTAATTTGAGTCTACATCTATAGGAGCTTCATCAGAGACGTCTTCATGATAATTCTTCCCTGTAGATGGCCGAGTCTCCAATTGAATTTTCTGAATCGATGATTATTTTTCCTGTTTCATCTCAGCATATACTACATCTGCTTTCATGAGTGACGATTGATCAAACACAACATGTCTGTTAATGATGAACTTGTGGGAAGTAGGATCCCAAAATATGTACCCCTTAATTCCATCACCATATCCAACAAATATGTAATCTTTTGATTTTGGATCTAGTTTAGAATGTTGATTCTTTGGAAATAAAGCATAAGCACTGCAACCAAAAATATTAAGATTCGAATAGTCACAGGGGTGTCCTATCCATACCTCTTTCAGAAGCTTACAGTATATTGCAGTTGACTCTGGTCGATTTACCACATAGCAAGTTGTAAGAACTACTTCTCCCCACAATTCCTGTTGCTACTTTGCATTACTCAGAATGCACCTTTCTCTCTCAAGAAGAGTCATATCCATGCGTTCAACAAGACCATTTTCCTGATGAGTGTAGACCATGGTTTTATTCCTTTTGATCCCAGCTTCTTTGCAATAGTTATCAAACTTCTTAGATGTGAACTCACCTCCATTATCTGTTCTAAGACACTTGATTGACCTGTTAGTGCTCTTTTCAACCAAAGCTCTAAAATGCTTAAAAGAATTAAACACATCAGCCTTTCTTTTCAGTAAGTAGATCCAAACCTTTCTAGACTAAGCATCTATAAATGTAACAAAATATGATGATCCTCCAAAAGAAACTGTAGGGGATGGTACCGACACATCAGAATGAATGTAATCTGAGATACCTTTAGTAATATGCTTCCCTATTTTAAACTTATGTCTAGTCTGTTTTTTGAACATAGAGTGCTTGCAGAAATTAAAATTCATAGACTTTAATCTAGGAAGTAACTTATGATCAATAAGTATCTTCAACCCTTTCTCACTCATATGACCCAAGTGTTGATGCCATAAACGAGTAGAGTCACTTGCATATTCAAACAAAGTCATTGCTTTACTCACCCTAGTTCTTCCTTCTAGCTTATAAAGGTTCCCAATCATCCTTTTAACCTTCATGACAACTAAAACTCCCTTTGCCACCTTCATCATTCCATCTTGAACTAAAATTTTATAACCAACAACATCTAGCACTCCTATAGATATTAGGTTCTTTCTTAGTTCAGGTACATGCCTCACTTCTGTTAATGTTTTCATACTCCCATCATACATTTTAATCTTGACGCTACGAGTTCCAATAATTTTATAGGAAAAGTCATTCCCATAAAGAATACACCATCAATAATTGGTTGGTAGGTAGAGAACCAACTTCTATGAAGACACATATGGTGAGAGGCACCAGATTCTAACAAGCAATACTGTTGATAATGTGAAACATTAGAAACAAACAATGCCTCATCTATCATATCTGAACTAGTCTCTGTTGCATTTGCTTCATTCTTGGAGTGCTCTTTGGATGAATCTTCTTTGGATTTCCTTTTCTAGAAATCCTTCTTCATATGGCTCGATTTGTTACAATACCAGCACTTTAGCTTACCCTTCTTAACTCTCTATTTGGATCTAGAATCGTTTCTCAAATTCTTCCCTCATTCTCTAGACCGAGCTCTAGTGGCCATTGCAAACGCTGAACTGAATTTTCCGAATTGTTTGTTCTGCACAACTCTTAACATAACAAGGATCCAACAACATTTTCAAATTCAAAATTGTCTTAATTGCTGAACCACATAGAGGTGATAAGATGATTTCAGGAATCAGGCAGTGTACAAAGCAAAGTAAGTGTTTTGTCTTCATCACTGAATGTTTCACCCAAACTTCTTAACTAACAAATCAAATCATTAAAAGTATTTAAATGATCAGGGATATTCGTACCTTCATCGATTTGCAGGTCATATATAACCTTTCTCTTCATAAATATTCTGTTAGTCAAGGACTTTGTCAAATACATGCTTTCAAGCTTATTCCATAAGCCATCTGATGTTTCTTCTCCAACGATATTAAAAAAGACTTCATATGTGAGGCATAGATGAATGGTGCTAAGGGCTCTACTATCCAAATCGTCCCAATATTTTTCTGACATGTCCACGGGGTTTTTTTATTTTCCCACCAGCGCTTTCTACACTCTTTGTTGCACAAACAAATCTCTCATTTTGAATTTCCAAAGCTCAAAATTAATCTTGCCATTAAACTTCTCCAGCTCGAATTTACCACTCTGCAACTTCTCCATTATATCACACAACTAGATGAAGGCTTAAAATACCAAGCTTTAAATAGTGGATCAAATAATATTATAAAATATAATTCCAAAATAAAATAAGGAATTAATACAAGGTTTTAATTTAAACAAAAACTCTTTTAAATAACAAAACCCACATTATATTTTAAAATCCTTTAAAACATATATGATCAACCTTTTAATATATATCACCTTATACGTCCCACTGCATGTCCTTAAATTTTTTTTTAAACATTCGCCTTTTTTAAAACATGACAACATCCAAGTTTTTCAAACCAATGCTTTAAACTTTGCCCCTTTTTTAAACACGTGCTCCTCTAATTATAAAAGCGATCAAGCTTTTAAACCAAACATTTCATACCTTATAGACTTGACGTCTTTTTCACTCCTCGCGATGAGTAAAGGGTGCGACAACCATAAAATTTCAGGAATTTCAGGAATAACGTAAGGATACCAAAAAAATTTCGCTCCCAAGCCAACTATAAGGGCACGACAAAGTCAAATTTTCGCCCCTGTATATAATATAAATTATCGCTCTTTCCACAGCTTTAAACTAGCGAAAAACTTGGGAATTTTCTCTTTCTTGGAGTGGTAGAAAAGGCGGCAATCTCGTTCTTTGTGGCCTCCGACCTTCCTCCTTCAACCAAGCACTGATTCGACATGTTTTTTTCTTCGACATGGCTTTGATACCACTTGTTGGTAATGGAATCTAAATGAAACAAAGATCACTTAAGGCAGAAATGAAAGGGAGACATACACAGAGAAAATAGTATCGATATTCTTATTGCTCAAAATTGGAGATTACAACAGCCAAAAACAGACTTAAAACCATTCCTCACATTCACTCATAATGATTATTGTCTCTATAGGCTTACATGGATTTATAGCTCTTCTTAAACAGTTACATAAAACTGATTAATTAATTATGCATTCTAACATGGGTTGGCTTATCTCAACCAAATCCATAATAACAGGATCCAAAAGATGCCCAACTCCATGTCCGTGGGAATTAGTTGTCACATTATCCAATACAATATCTCTTAATTCATAGGTGGTTTTGACTAGAGTATGAAGCAATTTTAGGAAAGCTATGGTCTCCCATGTTGTTTATCGTGTTCTTGTACATTATGTACCTAGTAATAGACATGATCTCAATTGGGGAGTGTCTCCCTTCTTTGGGGAGGATATGATAAGTGTATTGCCGTTACTTTTGAGATTATATCGTATAAATAATTTGTGTATTTACTCTATTATTCTCTAGAGATGTTATAACCCCAAACTTCACATCCATATGAGATAATAGAAGTGACGAAAGTCTAAAATATTAGTTTCTTCCTATCCCAAAGCAAGCAGTCTACCGATTTATGACTATATTCAATTCCATAATAAACATTCCACCATCCATTAATCATTTTCTCAATGATATAGTTCTATTTAAGTTTATGATGATGATCAATCCAAATATATTTGTATGAAGTCAATTCCACCAAGTTTTTGTTGCCATACATGAAATTATCATAAGTGATCTTTTGGGAGTGACCTTTATTTTATGAGTGTTAGAAATCATACTCATACTAGTGAAAAAATCCTTTAGAATCCTTAGTTACTTATCAAGATCATAGGGACTCGTCACCATAAGAACTATATCATCATCATAGAGAAGAAAAATGATGACTATGCCAACACAACCTGCTTCTAGCCAACCCTTGGAGCTCCTAAACTTGATAATAATGATCTCGCACAACCTCATCACAACAACTCTCAATTGGAAAAGAAACTTTTATCTTTTCTAATCTATTCCAAGATTTAGCTGTTCTCGATACTATGTAAAATGTCTTTTTAAACTCAACAAAGAAACACAAATAAATGATCTTATTGTTGCAACACTTCTAAGCAATGAACACTTTACCAATTTTAATATATGATATCTTCTACTACTTTAGTAAGTGGATGAACATTAAGTAATGGAAATGGAATTTTCTTTTGTAAATGAAATGTTATTGTCATTTTGATGAATTAAACATGTTCTTCACTTTTATTAATTTAACATATTGTATACCACTATAGAATAGTTTTTTTATAAGATTTGAATTCTATTAAATAAAAAAGGGGAAATGTACATAATCAAGCTGTCCAAAAATAATATAGCTATGATATCATGCCTCACAAGTGGAACCAAAATCTAGAAACTAACTCCAATGTGCTATTCTAGAATGTAAGTGTCTGAAAAGTCTAAAGTTTATAAGGTTCCCTCATAGGGCGGGGGTTATGGCCAGAAATACTCAAAATGGAAAGCAAACTAAAATTGTGAAAATCAAGCTAGGGGTTGTTCATCATTAAACTGAAAGGAAAGGAAGAGTTGACACCTGACATAACACAACTCTCCTTGTTGCCAACTATGGTAGGGTAGAGCCTGTAAACCAGTTGAGTGTCCTCGATGTGTGGAGGCGGCGGTCTGGTGAAGTTTTTCCCAATAATGGCGCGAGAGAGAGAATCCATCTTTGCGTTGAGGTTACCCATTTCCTCCCTCTGAAACTGGAACATAGTGCACAGGGTGGCATTCAGGTTCGAGACCTGGTCTTTCAACGGTAGAGCTCCATGATCAAAGCTTAATAACCCTTTGACACAATCCTCTATAGCCAATGAAAGTAGAGCCTTGGTGGTCTAGAGAACGTTGAGCATCTTTGTATGTCTGGTTTCACGGGTGCTTATTGAGCCATAGTCGTCCACCAATCCTCCAAGATCTATAGAAAGCATGCCAACAGTGGGGCATTCCCTCTTCCTTTTCAAGCGATTTTCCACTCGCATATTCCTCACGCGAGCCGAGTTTGGGATTTCATTTTCGAAGAAATCCTGGACTTTACCAAGTTCTCTCAGAGCATAGGGCATGTGGGTGCGTCGCGGCCCATTCGTGGTTTTGCATGGGCTAACCTTCTTGCGAGCCATAGCCTTGTTAAATGCATAGAAAAACTAGTATATGGGAACAGTCTTGGAGGAGGTTGATATACATAAAAGGCCACAGAGGGAGCTGGAGCACATGTGAAGAAGGTTGCCAAATTGGGGTCGGGCTTTATGCTTGTGCTTTCTTGGTTGATGTCCCAGCACATGCAGGACATGTGAGACACCAAATCTGCCACCCTCCAGCATAATTGCCATTAATGTACTTTCAGTCGAGCCCAAAGATCTCTGTGCAAGATGAGTTGAACTGGCTTCACAATGATGTCAACCCTGTCCTTGACATGGTCCCCTTTTATGAATTGGCATGAAGGCTGTCCTCTAAAGTCCACACGGCATGTTGCATGCTAATGTCATGTTCTTGCTGTAAAGGTTGGCGATGTGAAGTGCCATGAACCTCCAATGTGCACCTATCGTGGGGAGCACTCTAGAATAATTTAAACTAATATTCATTCTACATTGTAAACAACTTGAAATATAACTTATAATATAAAATTTGAAAATAAAATTTAAAGATATTAGAGTTCCTTTAAAATAATTGTTTTTTTTTAATCTCTATTTTTACTATGTCAAAATGAGGGTAAGTGAAGATGGCCATCATAGCCTTTAGATTATTTATTTATACTTTGAAAATGATGAAGCCGATTAACTTACTATAATAAACATATGTAGTTATGGGCATGCCAATATTTATTTCTCTTTGTTACTAATTATTTAATAATTATATTTTTATGTGTTTGTCTTATTTATGATTTTTTTATTGAATTTAAAATATAACTAGCATAGATTCATCTTAAACCCATATCTATCAAAAACGGAAAGGGACCTAATTTCTTGAGGTGTATTTCTTTTTTTAAATTTAAACTCAAGATTGATTGATAGATCCGGGTTTAAGTTTTAAGTTTTTATTTTATTTTTTTTCCAGAGAAAAAAAGACTACTATTGATATTCATATTAGAATCAAATAGTACAAAAAAAGTTCCTGATCCATCCAACTGGAACCTTCTGAGATAACTAAAGATGTTATCTTCAATGATCTGTCATACATGAAATGTTCCTATCCCAAAAAGGATATATCGAATCTGAGCATACTCGACAGCTTAAACTAAGCACATAGCTTATTACATCCAAAAATACAAACCAAAAAGTTGATCAGCAAAATCATTAAATACAAAGATAGACAAGAGCACCATCTGCAGATCAGTCATAGAAATAAATAGAACCACAGTCCAGAATACAGCCCTCGCACCAATCCTCCCATATCAAGTGACCTTCACATCCTTCAAGAGCTTGTTTGGAGAGTTTGTCCGCCATACAGTTATGCTCACGATATATATGTTCAAAAACGATGTTCTGCTGTTTATGTATTTCAAAAAGAGTCCTGGAGGCCCAGTGTCTCAGATTTAATACATTGAGCTTGAATTTACCTTCTGCCCATTTGATGGTTACCCGAGAGTCACCATATACCTTGATGTTGTTCAAACCAAAGATGTTGGCCACCTTTATAACACACCAAAGTGCAATTAATTCCACCTTCATGTTAGATCCCTTTCCACAGTTGAGCTTAATGGTATAGAAATGCGAGTCATTTAGATAAATAACTCCACCTATTGCACAGATACCTGCTTGTGAAGCACCATCAAAGAACAATACAGGACGATCCACATTGAGATTAAAAGTACTGACTCTGTCAGTTTTCAACATTACCTCATCCAATTTGCAAGAGTTATACATTTTAAGTGCTGTCAAGCTGCATTGGATGTGATCAGGTGGAGAATTTCGAAATATGGCACAATTTCTGGCATGCCAAATTGCCGAGGGTATGCATACAGCCAGAAAAAAGTGTTTTTTGCAATGTCTATACCAGTGTAGGAAACACATATTAAAATCCCCAATGTCCCAGCATTGAGTAATTTTAAAGTTTATGGATATCATTTCCCAGATTTTTCGAGTGAAAGAACACTGTACAAAAAGGTGCATTCTGGATTCAGCATCATTTTTGCAGAGAACACAAATACTTGGACCTGTCCATCCTCGCTTACAGAGATTATCCCAAGTCTTTAATTTATCTTGTAAAATCAGCCAGGAAAAACATTTTAATTTAACTGGAATGTGCCACTGCCAAATCTTCAAATACCACCAGTCCGGCGGGAAAATATACTTGTTCTGAAGAATTCTTTTGTATGCAGCTTTAGCCGTGACAGTGCCAGATTCCGTGTTGCCTCTCCAGACTAGCTTATCATCTGAGTTATTTAAACAGACACCAGCAGAGTTCAAAGAATTTGTAAAATTATCCCAAATGCCAGCAAGATACCCAGATAGTCCAATCTCCTGCGCCGATAACCACTTCGAGCTTCCAACAATGCCAATGCTCCGATGGTGTATCCTGTTTAAAGTGGAAAGACCAATGACTTGTAAATATTGAGGAATAATCGGATGAAGGCCCTGTTCTGGATCAAGCCCAATAATGGGATCAATCCCCACCCTGATTTGAGTTCCAGAACCAACATGCCATACTAGGTCACTTTTACTCCAATGGAATACCTTCATGAACCCCCTCCAAATAGGTGAAAAGTCCCAATTAGTCAATTTTGGATTTCTGATCCAAGTATTGACATCTGTCTTAATGTATTTTATATGAAGAATTTTAGACCAGAGGGAGTTACCATGTATACCACGCCAAAAACTTTTTAGTCTGAGAGCTATATTAAACACCTCCAAATCTTTGATTCCCCAGCCTCCAAATTTGTATGGTCTTGCTAGAGATTCAGCTGCTACCATAGGAATCTTACCACTGAACGCAGTCCCATACCACAGAAAGTTGAAAAAATATCTCTTAATAGTTTTAATGATGGAGATTGGGACTTCCAACATAGAGAACCAGTACACAGGTATGCTGGAAAGCACCGACTGCACCAGAATAAGCTTTCCACCGATTGATAACAGTCTATAGGACCATTGCGCAATTCTATCCTCTATTTTTTTCAAAAGCCAATGCCAATCTCTGATCATATAATTGTTTGGTTTAAGGATATACCCCAAATATTTAAAACCCTGCTCAAAAGTAGAACAATTATATGGCAAGACAGATCTAATGTCTCTTATCTGATCTTCCTGTATAGAATGATGAAAAAAGCTGGATTTGGCCTCACTAACAAGCATGCCTGTTGCATTGCTGAAAGTAGTGATGATGCTTTTGTACATTAACCATTCTTCCACGGTGTCATTACCTCCTACAAGCACATCATCTGCAAACATCAAATGTGTAAAAAAACAGTCTTTTGAGAATTTGATACCCTTGATCTGTCCACCCAACAATGCCTTGTTCACCAGTCTACTAAAACCATCCATTATCAAAATGAACAGAAGAGGGGATAAGGGGCAACCTTGTCTTAAACCCCTGGAACAGCTGAAAAATTCTGTTGGGCTACCATTCACCAAAACGGATATATTCATGGATCTAATGCAAGCCATGATCCACTTAATGATTACTGAGGGCATTCCAATCCTGATGAGGATCAATCTGATGAAAGCCCAATTAGCCCTATCATAAGCTTTGACTAGATCCATCTTAAGCAGTATAGCTTTCTTTTTATGTAACTTGATGCTGTGAATCAATTCTTGTGTAATTCCTATTGCATCGTGAATCTGTCTCCCCGCTAAGAAGCCAAATTGCTCCTCAGAGATATGTGTAGAGAGTACCTTCTTCAATCTGTCTGCAATAATTTTTGAAATAAGCTTGTATAACAAATTGCAGAGAGCAATAGGACGAAAGTCTCCAAAAGATGCTGGCTTATCTTTTTTAGGAATCAAAGTAACAAATGTAGAATTTAGTCCTCCTGGGATGTAGCCATTTGTCATGGAATAATTTACCATCTCCAATAGTTCCTCACCCATTACCTCAAAAAAGTGTATGTAGAGCTCCACTGGCCAACCATCCGGCCCAGGAGCTTTGTCTTTTGCAAACAGTTTTAATGTCTGCTCTATTTCATCTTTTGTGACCTTGCTTTTTATGTTATCTGCAGCTTGCTCATCAAAAAATCTGGGGTATAGAGATGCCACTTCTATCTGAGCTCTTTGACAGACTTCCTCATGATCAGAGTATATATTCTTGAAAAAATTATAAGCTTCAGACTTAATGTTGTCGATACCTGTGCACTGTATCCCATTGTCATCCTGTATTTCCCAAATATACTTAGACCGCCGCCTAGCAGAAGCAAATGAATGAAAGAACTTAGTATTTTTATCACCTAGAGAAATCCAGACTGCACGGCTCTTTAATCTCCAAGCTTTTTCTTCTTGCAAGATTAATTCATCTTTTTTCAACTCCAACTTCTTCAATATCTCAAAAGCTTCCAAAGAAAGGGAATTGCTTATATTTGCATCAATGGCTTCCTGTAAATGAGATTCTAACTGAAGTAATTCAACTTTATCTGCCTGCTTCTTATCTCTGATCCATTTTATGACTACCTCCTTTAATTTTCTCAGCTTAAAACAAAAATTCAGAACTGGATTTGATTCGAAAACCACACATTGAACCCAGAAATTTCTAACCAAGTGACAGAATGAATTATCTTCGAGCCACGAAGCATTGAATTTGAAGGGTATTAAATTAAACTGCTCGTATTGTTCCATCTGTAGTACTATGGGCCAATGGTCTGAGAATTTGACAGAGTGAACCCATGACCTATGCTTTGGAAAATATGCCAGCAGGTTCGCCTTAACTAGGAATTTGTCAATTCGCTTGTGAACACCTTCTCCTCCAAATCTACCATTTGACCAAGTAGGGGATAGTTTATGAGGCATGACATCAACAAGGTTTTTTTCCATGAGCAAATTTAAAAAGAAATCCCCCATATCATCCATTCTGGCTGTGATGCCCTAGATTTCAGATGCTTGATAAGTGAAGTTTAAATCACCTGCCAAGATTAAATCAGGTGAATCCATGAGCCCCGAATCTCTTAACTTTGTCCAGAAAGTTTGCCTATCCCTGTATGGGGCATAACAGTTGAGCATGGATATAGATTTTTTGCAACTACAAAATGTACCTTTTAAAAAAATACCCCAAGGAGTAAGATAGGCCTTTAAATCAAAAAAATTTGGATTCCAAGCTACAGCAGTACCCCCGGATTGACCACTTGAGCTGACAGCTGAAACCTCCCAATCTGGAAGAATATTACAAAGCTTTTGAATGGCTATATAATCCTCACACATAGTCTCCTGTAGGAATATGATTGCAGGGCCAGTATCTTTAATCAGACTGGACAAGGCCTGGGCCCGAGTCACCTTGCCCAATCCCCTAACATTTAATGACAGCAAAGACATCAAGAAACATTTCTAGTGGGGGTCACTGCTCTAAGCCCCAGGGATTCAGACTTATCCTATTTTTCAGCTTCCTCCAACCTCCTAGAGAAAGGTGTATAGGAGTCAGGAATGTTCGAGGCAGCTTTCTTCTTCTTGCCTTTTCTTATGGTAACATTCTGTCTGTTAAGGGTAAGTAAAGGATTGGCATCAGACTCTCTACTAGGGTTCTTAGTGTAAAAATTGAGAGGCGGAAATTCCTCCCCATACTTTGACATGAGATATCCACTGCTGGATAAAATATCCAAATCAGACGGGTTGGGGAATTTTTCAGAAAAGTTTACACCCAAATCACCCTTCGGGATATACCTCTCAAATTTTTTTGAATCACAGTATGCTTCCCCAGATGTAACAGGAATAGTTCCACTGGAACCAATGGGAGGAATTTCTGGCCGAAATTCTATAATGTCAATATCAAAGGAGGGGTTCGACGAAGAGGCCCCAATGTGTTGTCCTTCTGGGCGAAATTCTGGGTTAGGATTTGTCAAAGGGTTCACTACAGAGTCTGGAATAGGGTCCAAAACAAAATCAGAGTTAGGGTTTGGTAAAGAGTCCCCATCAGAGACTGGAATAGGGTCCAAAACAGCATCTGGGTTAGGGTTTGACGATGTGGCCGCAACAGAGACTGGAATAGGGTTAGACAAAGTGTCCCTAACAGGTGCCAATATTGTGTGCCCCATTTCTGCTGTCACAGGTACCATATCCTCAAATAACTTACGGTTCACAATAGAATCAGAGGAACCTATAGCCATTTTAGAGACAGGTAACCCAGTCACAATATCATGCCGTAACTGGACTTCCCCTTTTGTGATACGGGTAGATAAATTATGTTCAGAGGATTCAATGAAAGCCAATTCTTCATTTGATAAGTCTTGATAATTTAAAGAAGGGTCTTTAATATACTTACCAGCTTCTTGAAAAGCAGGAATTTGCAGATCATTTCCGGGCGAAGAGAATTCAGACGAACTCTGCGAGCTATCACGAACAGAGGGGCAAGCCGCTTTTATATGTCCAGTCTTTCGGCAAAGGAAACATCTAAAAGGAATTTTAAAATAATCCAGCACTTGATGCCAAACCCTAGTGCCCCAAGAGATTACAATTTCTGCTGGGAGACCGTCTTTTATATCAATTTCTACCATCACCTTAGCAAACCGCCGGTCCATTCCGAACAGGTTTTGTTTATCAAAGCGGATAAACCTTCCCACTGTATTTGCAATGCCTTTAATCACCTCCTCAGACCAAATTTCAATAGGCAGTCCTGGTAGGATCAACCACAGATGTCGCAGGGTCTGAAATTCTTTGGAAGGATCAAAATTTAAGTGCCAACGTTTTATAAACAAGGAACCCTTCTTAAATTCCCAAAAATTTGACAGAATTAAGTCAAGATGGGCAGCCTCCGTGAAGGTGAACAGCATCCAAGGATTTGGGAGCAAATTTATGCGGGGAGCCAAGCCAGTAAGGGGAACCCAAACCCTATTAACCCATTCCGCAATTTCCATCTTATTGCCTGAAGCGAACTCAAACCGGCCAACTAATGCTCGCTCAGACAAAATCCAAATTCTGTCAAGGTTTTGATCAGAGTCTATGTCAAACCTACAAATCTCACTACGGGCTTTGATAGTCTTCAAATGTCGTCTATGTTTGGCCTTCACACCCCGAACGCGACCCCTATGTGACACATTGCCGATGTCCAGGCCAGGTCGCACACCCAGACCAGAAATATCAACCGACAATGAAGGGTTTGAGTGTTGTGCAGCATCCCCCAACAAAGACATAGTGCCTGACGTGACAATCTCCCTGCAGCTGCCGGTCACCACCAGGACACCTGTCGCCCAGCTCACAAATAGCGGTACCTCCACCGATGGAGACGACACCTCCAAAAAAGGCCCTGCCAAACCAAGAACCAAAAAATGGAATGGGACCCAACTTGTAATCTGGCACCCAATAGAATAAAATAAACCCTTTCTGCAGGAAACCCGAAAACTCTAGTAGAAAAGACGAGATGAAGCCTCCGGCAAAAAACAAACACTTCCCACTTTTTTCCCTTGGCTGGTACTAAGCTGATTCATCGAATCAGCGGACTCCAAGTCGCCGAAGGACCCCAAATCATCAAATCAACTGTCGTAGTCAGAAAATCCTGCAGAAAATACATGAAACCCTAGGGGTAGCTCCATCTTTTTTCACTTCTCCATCGCTCTTATCTTTAAGTTTTTATTTTATAAACGAACATGATTTTTTAATTACTTTTCATAATATTTTATTTTATAAGCCAACATGGATTTTTTTAAATACTTTCCATAATTTTTTTATTTTATAAGCTGACATGAATTTTTTAAAATATTTTGTTAAGAAAAAATGTTACAACATCTCCTCATACTGAACTGTAGAGCACGGAGACTCCATACAATTATGTTTTTAAGTGTTTGTGTTAATATATTCAATTAATTTTTATTAAATTTAAAACTTTGAATAGATAGTTTTTGCAAATCGAATTCGAACTTAACTTGGTAACTATGATTAAACTGAGGTTTTGTACACGGATGGTGCGTTTTATTAAGAGCCAATGATCACAAATTAAAAACAAAATGACGAGCATTCCACACATGTTATAATGTCTTACGATACGAATCCATATAAAAGAATTCAATCATTAAATACATCACTAAGGCCGTTCATAAAATTCGAGTATGTACTGCACAAGATGATCTTTTCATCTATGAAAGTGAAGGCATAGCAAGTATTCTACATTCAATAAACAGGTCGGCCAGATAGAATCGAACGATACGAATCCATATAATAAAATTCAATCACCATACACAAGATGATCTTTTCATCTGTGAAAAGGCAAAGCAATTATTCAAAATTCAATAGACTTGTTGGTCGCCAAGTAGGTCGGCCAAATGGGATAACTCTGCTCAAATAAAAAAATGGTGGAATGGACCACAACGTTCTTCCAGACTGACTGATCTGACCTTCCCATTCCGAATAACTGAATACCGACAAAGGACTGGGGTTGGCCAATTTGGAGATTATCAATAAGAAACTCAAAAGTGGGAGGGCTTTTTTTGGAGCATTCAAATAGTTTTGTAGTTTAACCTGCCGTCTTTAAATTGTCATTTTAATGACTTCGGTCTATTAAGAAATCTTATGTCTTTAAATTGTCATTTTAATGACTTCGGTCTATTAAGAAATCTTATATTACTTACGGTCAAATTGAAATCTAATTTTCAAAAAACAAAACTACTAAAATAAGAAGCAAGCTGAGTGCCATTTATCTGAACTACCGGAATAAGAAATAATTTGAATGCCATTTATGCCACACCCTTTTCTTTCCAGGGCATCTGAATGGGCCACCATTCGCATCTAATATAAGCTCCTGTCAAAATCTTACACCTGACGATAGAGGCTGTCACCTCTTACGTCGCTTCACTTTATCGCTGTAATTGTTTGGTTGGGTTATGCCTGCACTCCTTTGGTTTATTTTACACCTGCAGAGCGCAGAACCATGTAACCTTATTGGATTGAAGAAGCGCATTATACAGTCAAGTAGGGAATGTGCAACGTTTTCCATGCTTATCTTTGGCTGATAAGTGTTTTTAAAATATATATATATATATATATATATATATTATAAAAAAAAAAATTCGGGTTTATTGGACAGAGGAGGGTTTATTGGACAGAGGAGAGTCCCTAGTTCACTATAGTTTTGAGCATAGTAGCATAATTCGGTCGTATTGGCCATGTATGGAAATTCGAATTCGTCAAATATTGGGTGCTTGTAAAATAAGAATACATTGGAAAATTGAATTTTGAAAAACTAATTTTGAAATACCACAGTTTAATTATTTAATCACTATAAAATGTAAATAACATTCAATTTCAGATTGGCGGTGGTTATTGAGAAAGGTGGAGGCCCGTGTCTCACACTGGACCTACAGGGCTCATCCTCTTAAAGGTTGTCTTAACTGGCATCCCTATGTATTGGATATCTCTACTCGAGGTTCTAGCGACGATTCTGAATGTTGTACGAAAGGTATGCTTTAATTTTTTGTGGACTCGTAGTGCAGATCAGGCTAAGTTGGTCACAACTGGATGGGAATCTCTCTCCAGGGCAGAAAGGTATAGTGGCTGGGGAATTAAAGACCTTTATGTTTTTAATATGGCCCTACGGCTTAAAAGCTTGTGGCGTGGAATTTTTGGGAGCAATCTCTGGTCCCGTGTAATACATATTAAATATATAAAGGAGGAGATTCACTCACGGACTTGGAAACCATTGAAATGGGATGGCTGCATTTCACCTATGTGGAGGGGACTGTTAAAGGTTTTTGGATGGCTTATTGATGATATTAAATGGCAAGTAGGATCGAGTGAAAAGATCATGATAGGGAGAGATCCTATTCTAGGTATGGAGAATGCGCAGAATTTATCAGATCGTCTGCTGGGTTATTTAAAAGTTCTTGGTCTATCTCCTTTGAACAAGTTGTGTATTGGTGCAAGATTCAGTGGTGTAGGTTCTTACTGGCTTAGTGCAACAGATTTGGGTCTTCCTAGCGAGGATGCATTACATTGGAATAATTATGTTCATAAATTATGTGCAGCTGGTGTGCATATAAATAATGGTGTTGATAAATTGGTTTGGTCTGGTGATAATAAATCTGGTGTGGTGACAGCAAAAGCAGCCTACTCAAGAATATTGCAAAATAAGTTCATTTTCCCTCAAAATTGGTGGTACAAAAAAATATGGAAATGGGATTTTCCGTTGAAAATAAAATGTTTTCTTTGGTACTCTCTACAGGGATCCCTTAAAATGTGGGACTGTCTGATTAGGCAGGGCTGGACTGGACCCAGCTGGTGCATACTGTGCAAACAAGATCTGGAAACTGTAAGTCATCTATTTGTTGAGTGCAAATTTGCTAAAGATATATGGGATTTGGTGTGCTCAGATTTACATATTAATGATGTTTGGGATGTTGGTGAATTTAGCATTTGTCTTCTGAACTAGTATAGGAAGACAAAGGCACATATGTTCTCACCAATATTTGTGTCCTGGGTCATCTGGTTTGCTAGGAACAGTGCTACATTTAAGGATAAGTTACTTGATGT
Organism: Larix kaempferi; assembly: GCA_027924585.1. Classification (NCBI taxonomy): domain Eukaryota; kingdom Viridiplantae; phylum Streptophyta; class Pinopsida; order Pinales; family Pinaceae; genus Larix; species Larix kaempferi. Next base: position 4,580,338 of record BSBM01000110.1, read on the forward strand.
CAAAACATGTGGGATTACTGTACTGAAGATGTCTGATCTCTATAAGTTTGAATGTGTGAAACCTTGTCCTATTAGAAATAGTAGTTTCTTCTCAATTTTAAACCAGCCAACACTTTTTTTCGGTGGGGCAGCACAGCATGGAGTGTGTGCTATTGGCGGTGTGATTTATATTAGTAATGATCACTATTTTACTCTCTGCCTCCACTGTGGATCTGGCACAAACATGAAGGCGGAATAGCTGGCATTATGGTGTGTGCTGAAGACAACAAATATCTTTGGTTTGGTGGACCTTAAGGTGTATGGTGACTCACGGGTCACAATTAAGTGGGCAACCAGGGAATATACATTATAGGTTTTGGCTCTTCAACATTGGTGCGGTTGGACACAGGCAGGGATTGATAAATGTGATCAGATTTCATTTGATCACATTTTTAGAGAACACAATGACATGGCGGATAAATTATCAAAGCAAGCATTAGATGGTATTGAAGGCTATCTCTGTTGGGAGTAATGGTTTGAACAAGAGATCCTGGATGATGGGTCTTTTTACTATTTTGGTGAATTTTGAGGTTGAAATAGGATTATTATGATGATTACTTTTGTAAAAAACCAGTTACTGGTTGGATATGTTTCTTTTTTTTGATGTTATGCTTTTTGTTCGAGCCTGCATGCTTATGATATTTTTGAAGAGAAGTCTTGGAAATATGAGACTGGATATATCTTTGTACTATTTGATTCCAATGAATAGCAATAGTACGTTTATTTTTCTCCTGAAAAAAAAATAACATTCAATTTCATACTTTCTTACAAAAATAATTATTACTAACTAGTTGTTATTTCTCACACTTTCTATTCCCACTACATTGAGATTTTATATTTTTGTTTTTAAATAGTAATTTTGATTGTAAATAACATGTCTAGAAATAAACCAATGACTTTAAATGTAACGTTATGATATATCCATTTATATTTCAATAAAATTATTATTCATATAAGAAGACTACTTCCTTATTTTATCAGTTACGTACTCGAATTATGCTACTATGGTTTTGAGGATCTAGAAGGTTAGAGAGGTTACTATTGGAGGAGAGATTTTGAAACTGAGATCTAATGTGAATGAAAGCCGAGCACTCTAAGAGAGTGATTTTCATCTTCCACCGTCATGGAATCGCATAAATGGCAAATTCTTTCAGCCAAAGGCGTTTTAGGGGTTGTCCAACCCCGAGTTTCACTATGAAGCTCATGAGAGTTAGTTCTAATCTTAGCAATATTAATTATTTTTTTTGAGCTTGTTAAGATAGAAAGATAGTTTTGATCCTCGAGATTATGGTTAATGGCCTAACTCTTCGTTGCACCATATTCTCTCTTTGAATGCAAAAGTAATAATGTAATTAATGTTATTAATATTTTGGAGAGTGGTAATTTCATTAACCGGCTTGAGGTGGAGGTGTTTTTGGATTAAGTTAAGAGCAATTTTAGGAAGTCGTTCATCTCCTATATTGTTTAATTTTTTCTTGTACATTAGAAGTCTAATCATAGCCATGCTTTCAATGGGTTCTTTCAATGGGGGGAGCCCTTCTTCTAAGAGAAGAATAGGATAAGGCATGTAAAACTACAAAAATTAGGTAAATTAAAACCATAGCCATTGCTTTACACACTTAAATAATGACAGTGCAAATGTTAAGAAAGTGTTTGCACCTTGAAAGATTTGATACCCCCTTGAAAGATTTGATCCCTCTCAGTACTTGGTAGATCTCCTTTAAGATGAATCTATGCTGGTTTATAATCCAATGCAACATGCTAATATAACATCCTCCAAGAAAAAGGAAAAAAATTGCATTGGTTCTGAACATACACTCCAGATTGCTGATGTGAACTTTATTGATGTGAACTTTATTTTTGGTGTTGTACGTCCGTATACACTTCCAATCAGAGTTGCGTTTAAAAAAGCTGTAGTGATTTGAATCGCTTTCTCATGTGAGTATAAAAGAGGTTTAAGATTTCACGGTGGTATTTGAGAAATAAGACTGCGATGTGATCCGTCTGATTCATTTGAAGTTTGAGAAAAATGGTGCAGGGAATGTGATATTGCTCTTTGTTTTCATTTTCATATGGTAAAATAAATTTGGAAATTATTTAATTATTAGAAAAATAATAAAATAAATATAAACTTAGTAGAATTTATTATTGTTAAATTAATATTGAAATTGGAAGAAAATAAAATGTATATTGCTATATAACTTTAAAGGAAAGTAAAATCATAATAATTTATGAGGTAATCCTCCTTGGATTTGATTTGAATGTTAGGTTTACTTAGGTTATACTATGTTAATATTATAATATAGATTTTGTTAAATTAGCATTAACGTTAAGAGATAAAAGTAATGGAAATATGTATCAAAGGTAGAAAGATACAAAAATAATATTAAATAGGATAAAAATAAATTAAATAACTTAAAAAAATTGTCGATACTCGTTAGTATATTTGGTTAAGTGTGGGGTTAAATCCCCTTAAAGGATGAACTACTTAAGACTTTCTTAGACCATTACTAAGAAGATTGTTAAATAAAAAAACTTTATAAATGAGATAATGTTAGGAACAATGTTATACATAATATATTTTTTTCTCCAGAGAAAAAAAATGTACTTTTGTTATTTTTTCGAAATCAAAAAGTACATGTCATTAGTTGAGGCATTGAATCCACGACTTTATATCACCTTCAGGTACATTCCAACACTGTTCTATACATATCAGTATAAAAAAACATAAACTATGTAGCCTTATGCAGTTCACAGACATGCATTTTGTGCTATCCATCAGCAAAGAACAAAAAAACTAGAATACTTCAGATATGTACTCTAGCAAACTTCAGAGAGAAAGGAGGAAATAGAACCAGAATGTGCACATAAACCGTCAACCCATTCTTCCAAAAAAAAAACCCTTCGCTCTCCATCTAGTGCTTCTTTAGACAGTGAGTCTGCAACATCATTATTTTCTCTATATTTGTGCACAATAGAGAGATCAAGGAAACGGTTCAGCAGAAAAGAGATGCGCTTGTAGCAATGGTAAAGAAGAGTGTTTTCCATCTTGGCTTGCTTGTTTTCCTAATTGATAATAACCAAAGAATCTCCAAAGACTTTGAGAGAATCAATACCACAGAAAGCAGCCACCTTTAAGACACCCCATAATCTCAGAAGTTCATCTTTCATATTTGTGGCTACACCACAAGAAAGTTGAAATTTCAGTAAGTAATCCAATCTGCACCTGATCGTAAATCTAGCCCCACCTCTATGTTCAGAACAAGCCCCATCAAAAAAACCTATGGATTTTCCAGGTATCAGAAAACACAGATACATTGCTCCATCCATTAGATCAACTGTATTATAAGGCAAAACATTTAAAATCTTAGCTAAAACAGGATTTGAGGCTAAATTGAAAATGAAGACCGATTTGGTGTGACTGACTTGCATCCCTAATGCAGAACAAAAGAGAGATAGAATGTCATATATGTACTTCCATTCTTCAACAGAAGCAGATCCAAATAAGATTACATCATCAACGAACAAAAGGTGCGAAATCGAAACTCCTTTTGTAACCCTAATCCCTTTGAGAACCGGTTTGTTCCTTGCATACCCCATCAATAATCTAAGTCCTTCTATCACCAATAGAAACAAAAGAGGTGAAAGTGGGCAGCCTTGGTGCAATCCTCTATAGCTTTTGAAGAAAGGAGTAGGATTACCATTAACCAGAACATAATAGGTAGTTGACATCACACATGCCATAATCCAATTGGTAGCCAATCTAGGGAGACCAATCTGTAGCAGAACCAACTTCAAATAGTCCCAGTTAACTTGATCGTAAGCTTTAACAAGATCAATTTTCAGGATTAATGCATCAAGATTTTTTACTTATAGGGTAGAGATAAAAAAATGAATAAATTATAAAATTAAATATAAGAAAGGTTTAAATATGATAAAGATAAAATTATAAAATTATAAAATTAAAATTAAGAAAGGTATGAAGTAAAATAAGATTGTATTAGATTACTACGAAAATTCTTAAAAATAACGAAAGCATTTAGTAAGTGTAATTATATTTTGGAAAATAAAATGGGAATAAAAAACATAGTAAAAAGATTAGAAGTAGAGGGAATAACATAAAAGGTAAGAGATGAATAACAAGAATAACATAAAATGTAATGTAAATAATTATAAGGTGATTTGTTATTTCCTTGAAAAAGGAAGGTTCATGAATAAAAATGAATTAGAAGCATGGTGAAAAGTGTGACACATATAAGGAAGAGGAGTAATGGAAATAGGTTTATTATGAAGATGATGGATGGTAGTGACCAAATTAAAATTGTTAGGATGCTTTCCAATTTCAAGGGCTTCACTAATTATGCCAATGAGTAATGGGGTGTTGAAGCTAAGATTTTGGTATGATCAATGCAAATGAGCACTTAGTGTTATGGCTAGAATGTTTTGCAATAGTTAATTTTGGAAGGTGGTTATGGAAAGTGTCAATTGTATGTTCTTTGAGATGGGTTTGGATAGACCTACCAATTTGGAGGATATAAGATTTGTCACGAGACCAAGGAATTTGGTAAAACCCTTGAGAGAACAAAGGATCAAGTTAATCTATATATTTCTTTTAACTAGTTTCTTTAAGGTTTTTTAGGGATTGAAAATAGTTTTTATATTATTTTCTACTAAGATCATAGAGATACAGTAAATAATTCCATGAATACAGGTGGAGTGAGATGTAGTGTAATGTCCCTAGTTCGACCCCATGGCATTAACATTATAAATGATGTAATATTGTTATGAAATCATGGTGAGGAGCTCAAGGCCAAGGCCCCGCCATCGATCTAGTGATGCATATGGGTTGCGTGCTAGCAATGCACATTGGAATGTCAACATCATGTAATATGCATTTTAATAAAAATACCCACAACTAGCTATGCAATGCAACAAAGAGATGGGGGCATGATTTCACAAGGAATTGGGAGGGAAAACATTCAAACCCTTGAGCCAATAGATTCAAGCCAAGTGTCAATGAGGGAGCCCATCAAACCCTCAACTACCCATGTTGACTTTTGTGCCAAACCATTGATTTCTCCCAAGAGTGGGTTGAGGGAGTTAATGCCTTGGGAATGGAGAGGTATGGCTGTCCAAAATCGGGTATGGGCAAGCCACCCTTCATGGAAAAACGTGTGGGTCTCCTTGGGAAGAAATAGAGCCACGAAATTGCTCCCTAGGGCATTATTCACCATGGCCTTGCTCTCTCACGCAGCTCTAGCTGCCTGGGCGTCTTCCTCACTCGTTTTTCTGTGTTTCCCTTCATCTTTTAGCTGGGAAGGGGTGTTTTTGTGTTGGTCACCAGTGAGGAAAGAGAGCAGAACGTTTTGGGTCTTCTTGGAGGTTGTTTAGGCCATTGGAAATGATCCTAACCAGTGGAGGGAAATCAGTTTTTGCTCCCTGGGGTTGAAATCGGAATTCCACAGTTCGTTTGGGTGAACCACGAGTTGGGAGAACCAATGTGGACCCTGTTTGTGAATACCTCTGTTGTAAATGTGTAACCCTGTCATTGATCGTTTTGCTGTGAGGGAGAAGAGTAGGATGGGTATGGATGATGGGTAAATCCCTTGTTCTGGCTTGAGCTTGGGAATAAGCATCCATTGTGCAAGTGTAGCCTGATAAACCCAGTTAGACTGGCTTGGCTAAAACAAAAGGGTTAATGGACTGTGTGTGAGCGTGAATGTCCCTTTGTCCTTGTGAGAATCATGCCCAGCTCGGGGGTGGCCTTCGGACGGACTCAGTATAAGCTGTCGAAGAGCCTATGGCTGGGTGGAACGTTGCAGCGACATAGCTAGTTGCTTGGGACAATTGAAATGAAGATAAGTGTTTCTGTCTATGTATTTAATTCTGAAATGTTTTATTAATGTCTGAGATTGACATGTTGAATGTATTCGAATGATTGTGTGGATGTTGTTTTTGCTGTGCATGATTGATTATTTACATCTGCACACCCATTTATCTTTTATGTGAATCTAGTATTGGGCTGAGATCATGTAAAAGCCCTGAGTTTGGCATCACGTTTCCTGCCTGGCATTGGGTCGGCAGGTGGGTACATGACATGTAGGCATGGGGAGGGGAAGTGAAGGGATAATTCCTGTATTTTAGGAGGAGGCTGGATAAAATAACCAATGGATTGTAGGCATTTCGTGAGATGGGGTTTTTCTTTATCTAGGAGGTGGGAGCATAAATTTGAATAGCTATAGGATTTGGGTGGTAGTCGGATTGGACATGAAGGTATCTATCAATATGAATATTTTTTTTATATAAATTTATTGGAAAGGGGAGTTTTCTGGTTGATGGGTGACTACAAATTCCAAGAAATGCATATAGTTGTTCCTCTAAGTTTCAATGGTAAATACAATATAGGATTTATGTTATTAGCATGGTCAAGAAATGTATTAAGGGAGGATTAATGAGGGTCAACCACCTAGAATCCTTTATTAATAAAGAAGGCCCTTTTACATTAATACACTACCCATTAACTAATTAATGGACCTTATGTCCTTGTACATTATTAAACAAGGGGGTTAGGGTAGGATCCTAAGATTCCCTCCACCTTCAAAAGAAGTCTTGTCCTCGAGGATGGAGATGGGAAAGTTCTGTAAAAGTGCTAATGGTTCTCATGTAGCATCTTCTAGATACATATACCTCCACTTGGATCTAGAATTTCCTTGACTGTGCCTTAATGTAGGTGACACTCTTGTGTGATGAAAATAGTTGTGGGATGAAGAAAAATGGATCCTTCTACATCAAGTTTTGGTAATGGATTTTGAACTTGACAATTCTGACCCACACCCTTCTTGAAATAAAACACATGAAATGCTAGGTAGATATTGAAGTGTGCTTGGAGCACCAAGTTGCAATATGCCTAGCTAATGTATTGAACAATCTTATATGGGTCATAAAAGTTTGGTTAAAAGGGTTGTTAGATAGCTAGTTAATGTTGGGATATTCCTTCTGTTGTTTGATGAGCTAAGGTGTAGTAACATTGTGGAGCCATTGTTGTCATGCTTTTTCTACCCATGTCTAAATATAAAATTGTTACAAGAAATAATTTGGTCTATATTATTTCCAATACAACTAGTGGAACTCAATTTGGAGTTTTAAAACTTCATATATAACATTATTTCCCAGAACACCCATTTAAGGTTAGTTTTGGGGCCATTCAAAATGTCGAACTTACATAGAATGTATCTCCAAATGCATACAGCGACCCACAATCTAAATTTGGATACAAGTTAATTTCATATGTCCTATACCCTTCAAATTTAATACCCTAAAACTTCATAAGATAAAAATTGAAGTGAAAATGCCAATATGACTTGTTTGAATGAGCCAAACCCTAGGAACCATTCCATTAAATTTCATAGAGTATATATCCAAATGTGCAATGACCAAGAAGATAAAATTTTCATAAGAGTTACCTATTTATGTCATTTTTGTACCCTAAAAATTTCTTATCATGAAATAGTGAAAAAACAAATTGGAGCAAAAATGCCAAGATGACTTCTTTGAAAGGGACAAACCCTAGTTTTACAAATTCTTTCATTTTGTCCAAAGAAAGAGCTATGATACCACTTGTAATATGTTTAAACCTAGAAATTCAGAGGAAATGGTGAAAAAAACAAGAGAGAATAGATCAAATATGATAGCTATGTTTGAACTTCCCTCTTCAAGGGGGAAACCTCCAAGAGGAAAGCTTCAAATACAATGACAATTCTTCACTAAAAATTACATATATTAATACTCTATATATATTGATTCAATATCCAATGTCCTAAGTACTTGTGGTCCCAATATTAATCAGGTTTGACCACCTATGGGGATTATAAGGAAGGCCATTTTACATTAAGACACTAACCACTAACTAGCTAATGGGCCTTATGGCAATGTACATTGATAAATTAGGGTGGTTAGGGTAGGACCCTAAGAGATTTCAACAATGAAGAAGCACGGAATTTCACATAATATCATAAAAGAGAATAACATGTAGATCATTGTGTAGTTTTGACGATGTAAGATTATTAATATAGAAAGAAAAATATGTGATAGAGAGATATAACGCAAATCTAGAGGAAGATAAATGTTCATGATAGGGAAGGAATGTAACACAAGTAGCTAGAAAATATTTGAATAGATAAATGAGGAACTAATGAGTTTATGTGGAAGTTGATGGGCCAATCATGAAAAATAGATTAAAGGAAAAGAATTAGCTAGAATAAGAAAGAGGTGTTAATGAGTTAACCAAGTTCCACACTAAAATGAAAATAAGAATAAGACTCTCTCTCTCTCTCTCTCTGTGTATATATATATATATATATATATAATCAATTGCTATTATATACTATTTGGATTTGTGATTAAAGATATATTTTATTATGTTAATGCTATCATAATTGTTTTTTAAAAGAATGGCTTAAATTTATATTCAAAAAAGTTACAGGATAGATGAGCAATGCTTTTGTGCAAAGTATTGGTTTAATAAACCATAAACGGGTCTCTTCCAACATATTGAATAACTGATAAACCTATAAAATGGATTCTCTTTTCCACATGATGAAAGATCATGTCATTCTTCTCAACATTTGCAACTTGGTGATGCCAATAGGTTGCACCTCTTATTCTAACATAGTGGGGCATATTACATTTGATCGAGTATATTATGGAAAAGGTGTCAAGCAGTATCATAATTGTTTTTTAAAAGAATGGCTTAAATTTATGTTCAAAAAACTGACACGATAGATGAGCACCGCTTTTGTGCAAAGTATAATAATGAAATATCATGTCATTCTGCTCAACATTTGCAACTTGTTGAGGCCAATAGGTTGCACCTCTTATTCTAACATAGTTGGGCCTACTACATTTGATCGATTATATTATGGAAAAGGTGTCAAGCAACAAAACAAACTTACAAAACATGAGTGAAACTAGAATAATAATAATCACACTTTCTCATAGCATCATCTTGGTCTATATTCAAGGGAAGTGAATTATGATTATCTATATCCATTCCCCTCCTATAGAGAATGGTTGGTTTATTCTTCCTTGAACAATATGGAGAATGAGCCAACAAATGTGTTGATGTTGACTACTAAAAAATTTAAGTCCTTGCTGAGAGAAATAACCATGGCTTTAAGTTTGCAACATTATTCTCCAAGATTCTGTAATTTCCTCTTTTGTTTGACTAGAATATCCATCATAATGGTATTTTGAGAGGTCTTTTGGTGTTCTAATTCGTAGGTCTTAGTAGTAATAGAAAATATCAAGGTTCATATATCATTGATCAAGTCTTCCTATCACCTCAAAACATTAAAATTTCTTAGGTATCCCTCTGACACTTGTGGGAGTGGTTGTCCATATTTTCCCCTGGCGGACATAAATCCCTCTCTATATATCATAATGATACCACTTGGGATTTCAAGAGGGTCACTTAAAATAACCAAATTTTATGCCCTCAATACTTGCAGTACATACATAAGCAACCTAACAAGAACTTCCTTCAACATATAGGCTAACAAACAACTAGTCTAAATTACAACCACAATCCAAGTAGCCACAACACCATTCAACATCTAAAGATCGAAAACATATGTGAAAGTGAGTAAGCATAGGTGGTCGAAACCAACTGACCAAAGACCAAACTTGTTATCCTATGTATTCACCCCAAATCGACACAAAACAAGACCCAAAACAAAGAAGCAAAATTACTTCGTCGCCTATCAGATGAGACAAGTTATTACCAAAGCTAAGTCCCTTGGCACCAATATTCCAGCGAGTGAGAGTCAGATTCAACATAAATAACTAATCCTTATATTCCACCTTCATCCAGGTTCAAACTCATATTAATGAAATAATATTTAAACCTAAAACTATAAGTCAACATATGTAGATGAAAATTAATATTAGTAGAGAGTTGTCTAATATCGTTGTTATTTCTAATTTGTTTACTTCAATGTGAGTTTTTGTTTAAAAATTTATATTAAAAAAAAAAAACAAGAGCCTTTGAGACTCTTTGTTTTAAGAGTTATAAATAAGTGTTCACGGGAAATTATAAATGATTGATTATTTCTTAAATTTTTATGTTTTAAGAATATATATCATAAAAGAAAATTAAAAGAAAAAGAAATTATTAATAAAAAGTTGTTTAATGGGTAATTTTTTTATAATTTATTTTTAAATTTAGGAAATATTATCTCTTAACCAATTATAAATGAGGTTTTAAAATTTTATTATTATTATTATTATGTATATTTAGATCTAAAGAATATAAAAATAACGTTAAATTATATATAAAATGTGTTTCAACTTTATTTTATTCGACTCTACATATGTAAAAGATCACTTGGTTTTCTTGAATTTCATTTTTAATTTTTTTGGTGTCATTCATTCAAATGTTGATTTTTTCTTTTTTCTTTACGCTAGTCAAAACACAGAGATGAGACTCACTTCTATGAAGACTATATGATATGGTGTATTGCATTTACTTTGAGATTATATGTTATAAATCATTTTTAGATTTACTCTAGATCCAAAGCAAGAGGTCTATTGATTTACAATTGTTTTCAAGTCCATAATAAGCTTTCCACCATTCATTAATTGTTAGTTCCTTATTGAGATCATACATACTCCTAACCATAAGAACCATGTCATCATCATAGAGAGGAAGAATGATGACTATGCCAGCACAATCTTCCTCTTCCAAATGACCCTCTAGATTGTTGATGTAAATAACAAAAAGGGTAGGGGATAGGGGACAACCTTGCTTGACTCCTATATTACAATAAGTTTCTTCTTAGAAGCCCTTAAAACTCCTAAAAACTTATCACAGCAACTCTCAACTCCAAATGAACTTTTATCTCTTCTAATATATTCCAAAGATTAGTTCTAGACACCATGTCATATGTTTTTCTAAAGTCAACAAAAAAATTAGTTCTAGACACCATGTCAAATGTCTTTCTAAAGTCAACAAAGAAACACAAAAGATTGATTTTATTAGTGCAAGGCTTCTCAACAATGAACACTTTACCACTGGATGGTACGTGTTCTAATAAGCCAATGATCACAAATCAAAAACAAAATGAGAGTATTCCGGACATGTAATCTCTCACGATACGATTTCATATAAAAGAATTCAATCACCAAACATATCAATAACGTCGTTCAACAATGAACACTTTACCACTGGATGGTGCGTGTTCTAATAAGCCAATGATCACAAATCAAAAACAAAATGAGAGTATTGATCCGGACATGTAATCTCTCACGATACGATTTCATATAAAAGAATTCAATCACCAAACATATCAATAACGTCGTTCATAAAATTCGAGTATGCTGTGCACAAGATGATATTCTCGTATGTGAAAGTCAAGGCAAGGCAAAGCAAGTATTCAAAATTCAATAAACGTGAGGATCATCAAGTACAAAATCGAATAGGTCGGCCACATACGATACCTCTGCTCAAATGAGAAAATGGGGAAATAGACCACAACGTTCTTGCGGACTGTGACTGATCTGACCTTTCCAACCTCCTTTACTGTCTTACGCTACGAATCCATATAAATTTATAATAAATTTCAATCACCCAACAAAAAATTCGAGTATGTACTGCACAAGATGATCTTCTTATCTGTGAAAAGGCGAAGCAATTATTCAAAATTCAATAAACTTGGTTGCCGCCAAGTAAAGAATCGAACAGGTTGGCCAAATGGGATAACTCTGGTCAAATAAAAAAATAGGGAGAATGGGACCACAACAATCTACGAAACTGACTGATCTGTGGGAAAACTGAATACCGACAAAGGAGTGGGGTTGGCGAATTTGGAGATTATTAATACGATTAATACGCGACTGAAAAGTGGGAGGGTATTTTTGGAGCATTCAAATAGTTTTGGAGTTTAACCTGCCGTCTTTAAATTGTCATTTTAATAACATCGTCTATTAAGAAATGTTGGGTATTTTTGGAGCATTCAAATAGTTTTGGAGTTTAACCTGCCGTCTTTAAATTGTCATTTTAATAACATCGTCTATTAAGAAATGTTATATTACTTTACTGATCAATTCGCAGAATCTCATGGATTAGATTCTTACTGTCAAATTCAAATCTAATTTTCAAAAAACAAAACTGCTAAAAATAAGAAGCAATCTGAGTGCCATTTATTTGAACTACCAGAGTAAGAAATAATTCGAATGGGCCACCTTTCGCATCTAATGTAAGCTCATGTCAAAGTCTTACGCCTGGCCATAAGGACTGACACCTTTTACGTGGCTTCACTCTATAGCTGTAATTTGGTTGGATTATGCCTGCACTCCCTTTCTGTATTTCAGACATTCAGAGCGCAGAACCATGCAACCTTATCTATTATCCACTGCAATATATTAATGTAGCATCCTCCAGGTGAAAGGAAGCAAATTGCATTGGTTCTGAACAAATACTGGAGATGGCGGCTCTGAGCTTCATTCTTGGTGTTGTAGGTTGGTATTTGTTAATAAAACATGGTTCAAATGGAAACAGAAAACAGAACAAGAAATTTTATTACATTAAAGAAGGGTTTGCATAACTAACTAAACATAACGGTTTAGTTGTAACAATACCTAAACTACTATTTATTGATTAACTGATGCATTAATCTTCAACACACCCTCTTAACTCTACAATTAAAAACTTGATTAACTATAACAACATAAAATAAAAACAAAAGAAAAAACTTTTTCCAAAGGGATTTTCTTCTCTACATATTTGGATTCTTGCATGTACTCCATCATGCTGTCTGGTCACCCTCGTAAGAGTAGAATTTCCAAGTTTCTTGATTCCACCACTACTACACCAAGGGGACGAAACTATCGTTTTGTTTTAAATATATATCTTACTTTTAAAATGTCTTAAAAATAAACATCTTCAATTAAAAGTAAAAAATAAAAAGTCTCCTTCATTAATTGTCAACCTTCTCATGCGCCACCTTCATCAACCATCAACCGCCGTGCCTGTCCTCTTTCTTCGCAAAACCATCTGGCCACATTGATTCACCTATCTACCAACCGATCGACTGCATTTATCAACTGGAATAGCTGTCAATATTTTCGAGGTTATGGCAGCAGATGGTGGGAGAGGACAAAATAATATTGTTTCCTACTGTAATTAGTAGAGTGATAAGGCTCGCTGGAATTGAAATTGGCATTCTTTCATGTGTTTGCAGGCCGGTTTATTAATGCTCCCTCCTTCTACTCTTGGTTTTAATCAGACAGCTTCCTCCTTGGTTGAGGACCATTAACCTTACCAGGCTTCGGCATTAAGTTCCTAGAGCACGTTCTCGGTTGTAAATGCCACATAGCGACCACCGTGATTTCTACTAAGAAGCCTGAATCCCCACGGTCCACCCAATTTCCAGAGTGATCTTAATTAGAGTTATTTCAACGTAGATCTTAGTAAGTTACACTATACCATGATTTGCATTTTGTGTATAATTATTTATTGTTTAAATAATAACAAAGAATGGTAATTACCATTGTTATGTTTTTTATTTACAGCAAACTCTGTCTCAATTTGAAGGCGTTCTCCCTATTCTTCACCTTGTGAAGCGAATGAAAGGTATGTAGATGAAAATCTCTGAGTACTCTGTAGATTACTTGGCCCTCAATCTTAAAATTTGTTTCTGTTTGAAGTTTGTATGGGTTTTCCAAAAACCATAGGGTAACTCCACGAGCCTTATCGGTTAAGTGCTCATGTTTAAGCAGGGGCACGGCATTATTTACCGGGAAGTTTCTTTCTGTCTGTTAAGATTGGATATTGGGATGGGGATTGTTCTTGGTCTTCTTTGTTGTTGGAAGAGGCAGAAACCAATTCCAACCCAGGCTTGCTAGGTGTTGCTGTATGTATTGCCCCATTAGAGGAAAGGTGTTGTTGCAGTCTCTCTGCCATATTTGGGTTTTGGTTATCAGAGGCATCTTTTGGTTATCACATGCATATTTGCTTCTCAATTTGGAAATGCTGTGAACCAATTTTACTTCATGTGCTCTAACCTTTCATACTTTTTGTACCCAAAATGGGTTTCTCCAGTTTGAATCTGCCTGTGTACTGTTTCGATGTCTATGTATTTATATTTGACCATTCTAATTTTCTTGGTAACAAGATTATTGTACACATGTTGGTTTCAACGCTGTTGTTTTTTGGGGATGGGCAGTCTCCTTCAAGAGAGCCGAACCCTTTTTTTCTCTTATTTGAATTCTGGCTTTTTGCGGTTTGTTTGGAGAAAAGGGGAGGGCGCAGACCCCGGGATCCTTGATATTCATGCCTCTTTATTGATTCCTAGACATTGGGTTGTTTTGCTTGCAAAAGTTACGAGGGCGCTCCTCTTGAGAGAATGCAACTCCCCTTTCACTGCATTTTCTTTGTGGGTGTATATATTTAAGGATTTGTGATGTGGTACAGCCTTAAGCATCAATATGATTAGCTAGATGGAGCTAGATGTAAATCCCTTCTTGGTAAAAGAAAGAAGAGGATGGTGCATTTAATATGCGTAATAACCCTCTACATTAAGGTGGAACCAGTCAACCTCGTCAATTTCAAATGCTTCCACACTTAGCAGCATCTAAGTGCACCCCTATCCCACCATGAGAACTGACCACCATGATGGAAAGAAGGTCTGGTGTCCCCATGGAGTCCACTTGATGAAAACGCCTGGCCAATGGATGGAGTTGATTGTTAATGGAGGTATCAATCTTGTAGGGTTCAAGAGGATAATTAGATTAGATCATTTTATACTAATTGGTTTCTCTCTTATTGGATTCGTTTTTGTAGATGGATCTTTCTATTTGTAATCTTTTTGGTCCCAAAACAGTGATAACTTTGGGAACCTTAATGCCTTAGCTATTCACAACAAGGTTTACTCTCGGTTGAATTCACTTTTTGAAAGAAAAAAAACTTATTTGGACAAGTGCCTAGATTCTAGATTGGGAAAATGGGGTCAATGGGACAGCATTAGAGGGAAATTTTGATAATGTTATCAACACAATTCAAGGTGTAGAATGCATCTACAACAAGCTTAATATGGCTGGAACTTAATGCAGAAAATTATCAAGGAACATATAAGCTGATGCATAATATTTTCCTAGTTCAAGTCAAAATACAATGGCTATATATTCTTATGAACCACTTCTTTTTTAACCATGTTTGAATTGTGTTTAGTGCTCAAGATACCTTTAGAATAATGTTACAATTTTTTTTTTAAGATACATGTTTTCATATATTTCAACAACTATTTATGTAATGATCCTAACTACCATTCACATACTTTTCTTTGCAGATTTATTTTACGCCATTTGTTTGGTGCCTATACGAAATGGCAAACCAGGTATTTCATGAGAGCTGAGTTCATCCTAGATTTTTGTTTGGTTTTGTTGTTGTTGTTGGATTCTTGATATATTTTCTTGTTTTTGATGGATTCTGGTTTGGTTTTGTTGATGTTGTCACCATTTCCTTTGCATGTTAAGTTGTTTTTCACTAAAAAATTGCAAACAAAGTTCTCATACACATAAAGTTACTGAAAAGTAATCACCCCTATAGAGAATTCAGAAATAAATTCGTCCCCATCAAATAAGAGAGAAATTTTATCATCTGATTGGTTGTCACTTCTAAAGGAAATACGAATGTTGTTCCTCTTTTAAACCTGTAAATTTTGCCAATAATTAATGCCAAGTCTTAAGGCTTGACCGATCACCTTGTTTTCATATTAGAAATCCTTCAAGGAAAAAATGACATTAGTCTTTTGAAGTCCTAATCATTTTTAATACTCCCTTACCATTCTTCATTTTCAAGAATCACAACTAAATAGCATGATATCCAACTAATTAAGATGTGTACAAATGTTGGATTGTCAGATATGAATTTCACTCTAAATGTTTGATCTCTTGCAAAGAAACATAACTTCGTTGCATTAATCCTCTAAACCATCTAAAAAATAATATCCAACACATACTCCTCTATAGTTCACCTCTTGCAAATTTCTTAAGCTATAACATATCATGCACCTAAGAGTCATATTCTTTTGGGAAAGATGTAATACTTGTGTTAAAAGTTGCACTCTTATTTTCTATAATACATGGTGCATTCAGGGAAATAGCACATCATCATCTAAATATTCAGATGAACGAGCACCAATACCTGCTCCAGGGACAAATGAATACTGCAATGAAATGATATATTGCACTTGCAAAAGGTACCAAAACAGGAAACTAAAGAAGCAACGACTAGTTGGTAAACATAGATTGAACTATGGAGTTTATATAGAAGAGGTACACTATAAAATTAACAAATTGTTATTCTTGTAATAAATAAATATGCACATTATTTAATACATTATTATTGATCATTTCAAATGATTTTTTTGATGAAAAGCCGCTTTCAGTTCCCAATGTTCCTGGAGAATCGACAGATATCACTGATGATAGCCATTCTCAAGATGAAGAACAAGACACATTTATGGATGAAACTACTTCACAGATAAATGAGGCTGGTGTTAATGAATTTATCCAAGACTTCTACACATCTTCTGAAGAAGTTATTGATTCACCCCTAGCTCATTTGGATAGGATGCCTCTTTTCCCAAATGCAGATACTTCTATATTGGCGACACTTATCTTGTTGTTGAATTTGAAGGTTACACATGGATTGACGAACACATGATTTACCGATATATTAAGGTAGGATTTGATATTCCTTTAAATTAATGATCGAAATGTCTTAAAAGTTTTGAATATTTTGTATACTTATGTTATAAAATCATTTGTTGCATCATGTAGACTTTTGGCAAACAAGATACTTCCAAAGGACAATAAGTTGCCTCATTCTCATAGAGAAGTATCTTCAGTAATGAAAGACATTGGAATGGAGTACAATACATATGATGCATGTCCAGATGACCATATATTGTATTATGGAAAGAATACAAATTTGCAACAATGGCCAGTGTGTCACACAGATAGGTATCGTAAAGATCAAGTATCCAAGAAGGTTCCTTATAGAGTACTACGACACATTCCACTAAAGCAAAGGTTTGAGAGGATGTTCAAATGCAAGGAGTTGGAAAAATATATGGATTATCATGCACAAGGGAGGAGCCAAGATGGTGTCATGCGTATGGCCGCAGATAGCAAATATTGGAAAGATATTGAGGAAAAATGGCCACATTTAAGAAATGAGCCAAGGAATGCAAGAATTTCTCTAGCAATGGATGGTATCAATCCGTTTGGATATCTTAGAACAACATATTCTATTTGGCCAGTTTTAATTATTAACAACAATCTCCCCCCTTGGATGGAAATGAAAAATGAGCATGCAAAGTTAACTCTCATCATACCAGGTACTGGAACATATTAATGCAATGCTTTCTTGAAGATTATATACAAAAAAAATCAACTCAATTAAACCCTCATACAAAACTTTTTGTTTATTTAGGGAGGTATCAAGTAAGGGATATGGATGTATACATGGAGCCCCTCATTGATCAGCTTCGCCATTTATGGGATGGTGTAAATATGTATGATGTATCAAGACCTATCAATGATAGAAACTTCCTCTTTGATGAGATCCTTACCTAGACAATTCATGATGCCCCGGGACTCTCTATTTGTTGTGGTAATATATTATAAACTACATTTGTAATTATTTTTTTCATTTTACCATTTACTCAATATGCGTTCCATACTTAGTTCAGGGCTACAAACAAAGGGGAAATATGGTTGTCCATCACGTGGGCAGAAAATGTTGCATAGGTACTCAAAGGATCTTAATAAAACTGTGTATGATGAGTATAGACAATTCTTATCACAAAATCATCGCTATCGAGTCCGTGAGAAAAATAAGTTCAATGGAAAGAAAGTGGAAATGAGTAAGCCAAGAAAGATGAATCCTTCTAGGTGGAAAGCACTGTATGACAAAAATGAAGGGACGGGCTTTCCACTAAGAATGAAAAGACTCTCTATTTTCTATAAATTAGATTATTATGAGAGCTTGCCAATAGCCCACCTATTTGATACTATGCACATCGGGAAAAATGTGGCAGAGTGCTTGTGGAAACATCTAAATGGAACCAACCATGAAGCGCAAATAAAGTTACGAAAGGACATCCAAGTTGCCAATATCATGCCGAACATGTGGTTGCATGAAAACAACTCATATATTCATGCTCCTTGGGTTTTTACATCAGAAAAGAAAGCAAACATCATTGATACAATGAAAAGCATAAGATTTCCTTCTGGTTTTGGTGCGACATTAGAAAACTTATTCATGAGAGATGGGTCAAGGTTTACACGCCTAAAAACACATGATTGGCACAACTGGATAAAGGTAACTTTGTAGTACATCAGATTTGTTGCAAGATAATTATAAATTTGTATATCTTACTGACAATAGAATTTCATGCATATTTTAACATGGCTATTTGTTACTGGTCATGTAGTATGTGTTGCCTGCAGCAATACCAAGCACTTTTGATCGTGATGTCACGTTAACTATTTACAAATTATCCAAATATTTGAGGTATTTTGAATCTTTAATCCAGACTCTTCGATGACACTTATACTTTGAAGCGTATCATTGGTAATTCATTTATATTAGTTTATACATATAGTTTTGAAGAAATCATTAGTCTTTATTGTGATACATGTTAATGTATGTAGGTGGGTCTCATCTAAAGAGATACACGAGGATGAATTGAAGTATTGGAAAAGGAATGTTTCACTTTTGATGTGTGATATTCAAATGTACTTCCCTCCAAGCTTCTTCAATTCTCAAGAACACTACCTTGTACACCTAGTAGAAGAGATTGAACAATGTGGTCCTATCCATATTCGGACAATGTGGCATGTGGAGAGATATATGAAGGTTCTAAAAAAAATTGTGAGGCAAAGGGCTCAACCAGAAGGGTCCATGGTTGAGGGGTACATGGTTTTCCAAACAATGGTTCATTTGAGTGAGTACTTACCTCAATTGCATCTTGAAGCACCGCGATTATGGGATTGTAACCAACCTCAATCATTTGAAGGAGAAAAATTAGAGGGTAAAGGGACTTCAAAGAGGATTAAAGGTATATAAAAATGTTGGAAGTAGTAATTTTTATCTTACGTTTTTTAAGACATGGCTTTAAATAATTATTAATTCATTGAACAATTCTATTTTTCATTGTAGATGCTAAGGAGTGGGAGTCATTGCATTTGTATGTTGCATATAATTATGACTTTATGCTGGAATGGATGGAGAAGTACACTGAGCAAAAGAAATTAGAGGATGAAAAGGCATGGGCCAATATATATAATAGACATGGTTAAAACACTGCTCAAGGACTTCCTACAGCCCATAAAAGAAAATGGCCAGAGAGATGCTCATGGAATTGTCTAAAGACCAATATTGAACATGAGGCAACAAAGGGGAGGAATAGAGTAACACAACAACAACTGAATTTCGTTAAAGGATCTAAAAATGGAGAGGTGATACATATATATTAACATATTGGAGGTATTTATTAATTTTTTTTTAACTTTTGTATCGTTGAATCTAATCAGTTAATATTTATGAATTTAGGTAACATATTACAAAGGAATGTGGAATAATGGTCATCATTTTCACATCAAAAAGGTTGCTGACAAGCGACAAACTTATGATTGTGGAATTTTAGCATCATTTGAGGTGGAATGTCGTTCACATGCAAATGATAGACAACCAATCACAAGCACACTTCGCTATTATGGAGTGTTGGAGGATATTATAGAGCTTGATTTCACGTCTTTCAAAAAAGTTCTCTTTTGTGTTGAATGGTACAAGCTTATCAAAGTGGGCTAGGAAAAAACTATCTTTCTACACTTGAATGGATTCGAAATGATCAATACATCTAGGTTTGAAGCCACTTCTGAACCTTATGTATTTCCAAATCAATGTGACCAAATATTTCTTATTCCAAATTTAGAACAACCCGGTTGGTCATTTGTTATTGATTATGATCCAAGAGGACGAATAGTAACATTTGTTCAATATGTAGAGGAACATGATTTACTTGAAGATGCAGAAGCCACCCCCGAGGACATGGTTGACCTAGATGAAGATGATGAAAACATGATTGTTGATGATGCATATGACCAAGATGAGTTCACTGAAGTGCTTGAAGGACATGTGCAACCACATGAGAATCAAGTCCATGAAGATGATGAATTCATTGATTTTCATTTACCTGTAATTGAAGGTGATGAAGACCATGTAAACTCTGGTATTAATTTATTTGTGGATTTATGTCCCATTAATGATGGTGTATTTATGACATCAGACGAGGAAGTTTCATGTGAGGATGACGATGTTTGATCATCATGTTCACTTTAAGATGGTTTTGAGGATTCATTAAAATATAATTAAATATTTAAAGGTTAAGTATTGTGTTTTTTATTGTACGCACAATATAATGGAAATTAACTAGTAATTTGAATGTTTTGAGAGGTTTGTTAGTGGATGTTTGTAAAGTCAATGTATATAATGTAACATCCATCTTTACTCCTATTATGATGTGCATTAATGGTTTTAAGTATAATGGTAATTTCTTAAGAATTACTATATTGTTTAAGCTGTTAGTAATTGGATTATAAGAGATGATATTGATATAGATAATATCATTTGGATGCCTAATAAATCTATGGTATGAACATTCAAATACAAGCTAGTATAAGGCCTAATGTATTCCTAAAGGAATGTTTCATTACACATATCTTCATGGTCCAATCCTTATGGTTTCATGTAATGAGCTTATTGTTATAACTGTCTCTCTATATGATGTGGATAATAGATATTCCTTTCATGACATTTAATTCAGATGGTTAAACCCAAGTTTATAATAAATGCATTACTAAGCTAAAGTACATAATGTAAGAAAGAGGAGCTCTTTGTGTTTAAACAAGAATGAGACATAAAAGAATATTATAGAAGGATGTGTTCTTATGTACAACAAGCATACACTCTTGGTTATAGAAGTTACCTAGAAAGTCTGTTTTATACCTTTAAGTGTTGATGTTTGTTAAAATAATTTTTTTTCCATTTTTTTTCGTTTCATTTTATGTTTTTACTTCTTTAACAAGTTACTTGAAAGAAATTTTTGTGTTTCATGGAGGTAGGGGATCTACCACACCCCAATTCCTTAATTGAAATGTTGAGAAGCTTAAATACACAATCAACACCTAGGCACTTTATGCAATCAAAACCTAGGTAAGAGAAACACAATATCATAAAGATAAAAAAACCTTTGGAAGTTGAGCATTGTTTACGTTTTTCTTATGTATTGAAACATAATGAAAATTTTGTATGTTATTGTTTATGTGCTAGTGAATTTGATTTATGTTACTAATATCACTTGCATATGTTCTCTAATCAATATTTTCTCATTTTATGTCATTATGTGTTTCATTAAGAATATGTCTATGGGTGCTTCTGATTCTACTATGGGGGATCCACTGATCTTTAATGCTTTAATTGAAATGCTAAGAAACGGGCAAGGGCAAAACATTTCTACCATGGTGCATGAGGTAAGCTTCAAATTGTCTTGTATAGGTTCAATTATATTATTTCCCCTATTAAGTTATATTAATTTATGTTTGTGGATTGCAGTCCATCTCTAAAGTCATTCCAACCCCTGTCACACCCTTTAATACATCTAGTATTATGCCAACGGTAAGATTTGATCTAGATTCTTGTGCATTTAATTGACTTATTTCACCATTTACCATTTTAATATTTATATTTGTGCCTTGTAGGATGTTTCAAGAATTACTCCAACAAGTGTGTAATCCATTGGTATAGAGGGTCATGTGATGCCCTCTACATCTAGACAAGAAACAAATGTCACAAGGGTGGCATTAAGCGCAAAAAATCATAGCATGCCCTCTACATCAAACATGGTTGTTCCTAGTATCCCTATTGAAATGGACATGCATGCCCATGTTAGGAGTACATCCCAATTAATGAATAATCCATCAAGTTTGGGTTCAGATAGAATTCTCCCACCAACACCTGAACAAGCTTCCTTGAGGAGACTCATAGAATCACAATCAAGAACACTAAGGCTCCTACCAGATACTCTTGAAAATGCTGAAATTAGGAAAGAAATACTTAAACAAATTCAGCTATGGGAGAAGGAAATGTTGGAGAGTGCAGGACTTACTTCAGATGAACAGGTTAAATTATTTATATTATTATTCTTGTCCAATTCATAATTTTGTTGAGCATTAAGATTTCAATTTTCATAATTTAGAATTTTTAATACATAGCATCTTTCAAATTTTTGAAAGTTTAGTGTAGTTCAAAACAGAGATATGGCTAGGTCTTACCTTTGTTGAAACCACTTGGGAGCTTCTTATGCTTTTGATGGAATGTTTAGGGAGAATGCTAGAGAAGATTTCATAATAAATCTTTAGAAATCAATGTTAAGACACAAACCTTACTTTATGCACCTTTGTAAATAGTAATAGTACAAAAGTAGTGCTTGAAATGATCTATTCTTCACAACTGATAGCAATTCTCAGATTTTGAAAATCATAGCAATGACATGTTAAAGCATATCAGTCTTCTTATGAACACACCAAAAGAGCCCTCCTTCAGAAAAGACAAAATGGATATGCACTTCTGCTACAAACACACAGTTATTAGTCTTCAGGGTAATGACATCCAAATGTCATAAAAATCAGACCTCAAGGCATAGTTTCTCATCAACAAATATATGCTTGTTGTAACCTTTTCCATGCATAAAATTACCACAATTTTGGAGAGACACCAGGTTTCGGCACATAGAGTTTTAGGGATTCCAGCAACAAATGTTAGAAAATATTAAAAATTGTAATGAGCTACACTAAAAAATCAAGGCTGTTTTACAGTAACTATTTAAGAGTATCAAATGGGGCCCAACACTACAGCTCTTGACAAGGTATAATTGCCTCCACAAACCTATTAAGTAAAGGTGTCTTTTGCTGCCCAAAAAAATCAGTCATTAGTCCTAAAAAATTTCATGAATGCATTGGATTAACCCAGATTTTAGAACTGTCATGTTACAACCCTTCTCATGAATAGATTTGCTATGCAATGATGTGCTAAAACTAGTCAAATTTGTAATCATTCTCATGTAATTTTTTATGCTTTGACGCTGTTTATGATAATTATTTTAGAGTTGAAAATAATTTCATATTTTGGTTGGGATTCTAACAATTTCACAATCTTATTGAAAATACAGGAAATAAATGACAAAGTGACTAATGTACCTATAGGTGAATCTACCTCAACCCCTAGGACTACAACAATATCCTTAGTCACTACAAAAGGATCGCAAGAAGTAACAATTTTTCTCACCTCAAAAGGAAATGTCTTGAAGGATGAAATGGGGTTAAAATTCTTTCACTTTATTTTTCGCCATGGAGAACAATTGTTTGGAAATACCATCCAAATGGATTGGAGGAAGCAAGCCAATGCTAAGAAAGAAGAACTCTTTAAAGGTGTCATTATAGCATTTTGAAATCCTGGTTTTAATAAGGAAATTATTCTAGATATTGCACGGAAATACATTCACTCTAAACGAGACAATATAAGGTCAAAGCTGACAAAAGACTTGAGATATCCACGTCCATCTTGGATCACAGACCAAGTGACATGGGATGAACTAATGAAAGATGCCAAGTTTAAGAGGAAGTCCCGCAATAATCCAAACTATAGGCCATCTTCATGAGGAGGAGCTAAAAGACACCTTCGAGATACAACAAAAGCAACCTAGGCTAGGGTGTCAAGTATTGGATCCCATAAATTAGGATCTAGTGGGTACAATAGCATTCGTGGTGGCTTGGTAAGTGAAAATTTTCATCTACTATATTTTCCGTTTCAAAAGAAAAATCATGAGAAAGATGCACAATTTAGTTGTATCTGAGTCATTATACCTTATAAATTTGGTTATCTTCATTTATGTAGGTTCACCAATTTCAAAAGGAAGCTTCAGAGGAGGACCTAAAATATGCTTTACTACATGGTTCCCAAGGCCTTTGACAACATATGCTAGATCGAGGGGAGATATTAATCACTGGTCATGAATCTGAGGAAAGTTCTTTATAATATTTTATGAATTATGCAATCATTTAATTGGAGGTATTATGTTATCTTAATAAGTTAAATTATGTCGTGTATAGGAATCCCAACAATCAAACTCATCAGGTGAAGCATATGGTAGTGATCATGAGGAGCTATAGGCACATAATGGATCGTTTGTTACACACAATGATTCGATTCTAATTACTGAACCCGAGTGAGAAACCATTGTTGAATTCCAACAAATAGGAGACAAGAATAACCACGAGGATGTTCAATGTGATGAGGAATCCATACCTACAATTAGAATAGTACCTCGTAGAAAGAGCACACAAAGGAAGATGATGGATATAAACCAATAAACATCATACTTGTTGAGTGCTTCTGTTCAGGGTACTTCCTGTGCCGATGTTCAGTTTTTGTTTCTATTATTTAAGCCTAATTTATATATCATCATACTTGTTAAATCAATATTCATGTTTCTTCAACATTTGTTTCCTTGGATCGAGAATGGATGATTACTTATATTTTCAATGATATGACTGTATTTTCACCAAACATTTTCAAGGTTGATTTTGAGAAGTGTTAAGTTAAAAAGATTTTGTTGTTAGCCTAAATATTTATTGGAATTTGTTATTTGTTCTATGTAATTCGATCTATTGAGTATTGAAGCTCTGCAATCTTTTATGAATGAGTAAGTGAATTTCTGTATATGTATTAAGTTGAGTTTGACTATGAAACCAGTAAATTAAGACTGAATTGACTTGATTTTCTTAACTCTGTGTTTAGAAAATCTATATGTGGTCTATATTTACCAATTTGATAGAAGAGTTATTAAATTCATATACAGTTTAAGGATGGGTAGTTGACCGGGCTAAATTCACTTACAAACAATATGGTTATTGTCTAAAGGTGATTGATTTCATTCATTGGTTTTCTATTGTGGTTCAAATTAATATAATTCTTTGAAATTGCATGAGAATTAGGCAGGAACCCATTGAATTTGGAAAAGAGTTTCATGGTTTCTGTGTTCTAGAGTGCGCAGGAATGAGACCAGAGAGAGCTAATCAATGTTAGTTGTGCATCATAAGTCTGATTTGATAGTTGAAGGGGCATATCAGTCTCAGACTTGCGCAAGAGTTAACAGTATAATGGCAGAGTGATGAGAAACCGAGTGGGTTTCTAAGAGGTGACACATTGTTGAGCTTGAATAGGAGCTTGAATAGGATGTCGCTCTTCTAAATGGTTCACAACGTGGTGGAATTCCTTGCCAAGCCCAATTCTATTCTTGCTCATTCATAGAATTAGGCCGTGAGCATACTTTCGACTGCGCCACATTTGCAAGGCATCTAATTCCCAGGACAAGTCATCTATGAGTCCGCCAACTGAACGTGTCTCCTCTTTATTTGATATGTTCCTGTGTAATGCATTGAATACATTAATGGAGGAACATGAAGCCCGTGAAGACTCTCATAAATCAGTAACATTTGAAGCTAGGCCCGAAGTGGTTAACTTCTTCCACTCTTTGTTATCCAAATTACAGTGAAAAATATTGAACAATCTGTATTGAACATCAGGACACAACTTTGTGTTCCATGAATCTGTAACTGAGCTGTAAACAAGAATATTGCCTTCCTTATTCTCAGCTCTCCCCGCACCATCG
The DNA here is from genome assembly GCA_027924585.1 of Larix kaempferi. Lineage (NCBI taxonomy): Eukaryota > Viridiplantae > Streptophyta > Pinopsida > Pinales > Pinaceae > Larix > Larix kaempferi. The sequence continues at coordinate 4,606,170 of BSBM01000110.1, forward strand.
TTTTAAACGTCTTAATCTGCGGGCTTTACAACTCTGTTGAGAGACAGTCGAATTTTCAGAGATAATTCGGGACGAAGAAGCGAGCTCACTTGTCTATCGGTCAGTATTCGGATTTTGCGCAATTGGAGGAATGCCCTTTGACTAAAGGTAAGGTTAGGTTACATAGCATTGTGAGTCATCCAAGTTAAGTTACATAGCATTGTGATGTATTATATCTATGTCTCCCAATTGCATCTGCTAGTGGATGAGATTATTAGTAATAGTCTTAATCTGATTACCTGCTTGTTGATTAGTAATGTTCTTAATATGATTATCTGCAAGTCTACACCGTGCCTTTTCTTCTCCATGTTTGGTGCTGTTAGCACTTAGATTTTATCCCCGGTTGTAAAAGAATAACACCTAAGGTAACTTATTTCAAACCAAACTTTAGGGAGAAAACTTATCCATTTTTCCCACCAGAGAGGGCTCTCTCACAAGATATATGTAAAGGCTAAAAATATATAGAAACACGCTCAAATTTCTCAAAAATGATTTACTTGGTTGAAAAGGAAACAAGAAACATTGGGCATGGAGTCAACATTTAGATATTTAATGTACCAGCAAGAGATTTATACCAAATAGATTTTCACAGAGGCAAGATAGCAACCATATCACAGTCAATTTGATTTTGCAGGTAGTATAGAAAGAAATAATGATAGTCCATCGACAACAGGCATCAAACTAGGATGAATCCATTGTCAACATTAGAGAAATAAATGGATACTTAAATGCGATAAAATGAGGCATAACCAGTATGAATCCCAATCTATTTCAAACGTTCATTTAAGCATAGAAGAAGAACATAATGGAAGACATAACAAAGAAGGTAGACATGCACATATAGAGATAAGGGAAAAGACAAACTATACAAATGATCAGCACATGAATCTCTGGTCTCAAAAGATAGGTATTTCCACTGTACGGCCTTTTATTATTCTATCAAAATTTGACTTCAAAACTTATTGTCTCTCAAGGAGTTTCCAATCCCTTTAAAAATGATTCTCATTGTTTTTTATACAAAATTTGAAAGAAGCTTGAAATAACCGCTTCTTTTAACTAGTAATTGAAAATGTCTTAACTCAAAAGATAACAATCTTTAAACAATATTACAAATTTTTAAAATAAAAACATCATTTTTGCCACTTGGAAAGAGTTCTGAATGCATCTTCATGAATGAAAAGAATATCTCGTCCTTCCATATTTATCCACATAGTTCCATTGGTCGGCCGTGGATAGATCATAACTGGTCATTTCCTTCACCAAGACTCACATTTCAATGTGACCTGCATAAGAAACAAGAGGAAGATTCTCACAGATTGAGATCAACATATTTAAAATTTCAAAGTCCTCCACAATTTTCTCCATTAAAATCTTTCCAGTAAGAATATAATCCAAATGCTGAAACTTTTTGTGATTCATTCTTGTGTCAAACAATAACCTCTTATATTCATTTGGAGAAATCAATTCATGATTTGCATCCCAAAAAGCAGGGAATCCTTTGATTATTAATTTTTCAAATTGCTTCTTAAACCTTATTACTTCCTCTCGTATATCTCCAGCTTTAACTTCAATATTTTCAACATGCGAATACTTCCCTAAAATTCTTCTAGCCCATGTAATGACTGAAATTCTATTCATTATATCCATTGCTGTCAAATCTGGTTCAATCAAACTATTTAGGAAAGTTATTTCCCTTTGTGCTATTTCCTTTGGCTTTCTGTTCAGATTCTCTCTGACTGCTTTGCATCTTTCAAAAGCATCTTTGGCCACTTTTTCTTTAATCTTCATATAATCAAGATAAGGTCTCAATTTTTCAACTTCCTTTATAATCTGATCCCATACCATATGTTTGCAATTTTGCATTGCAGCTTGTCCTGTTACATGGGTTGCCGATCCTTTATTATTATCAAACAATTCTTGATTCTTTGTTTGCAAGGTTTTAATTTCCTTATCCTTTGTCTCATTCTCTTCCTTTAGCCTCTGTGTCCCATTTTTCAATTCTTTAATCTCAACATCCTTCAGACTTATCTGGGACATGGCTTGTAAGAGACTGCCTGCTCCAGCTTTCTCTTCACCTGTACCTCATGTGCCTGTTGCTGACCTAATTCTGCTAACTTTTTCTTTACCTCTTCCAATTGCTCTTCCAAACAAATCTTCTCTTTCTCCCAATGATCTTTCTCTTCGGCGAGCTTCAAAATTTTTGCAGTAATATCTTTCACTTCAGCTGACAGCTCTTGTTTTTCCTTCTCTAGTACGGTCAGTTCGGCTCCTTGGATAAGCTGAGTGTCTAGGATTTTCAGCTTCTGCTTTAACGTTCGAATTGTGCTGTCCTTTTCTTTGAGTAAATTTTCCACCACATCTCCCTCTTTGTTTATCAAATCTGTTTGCAATCTTTTTATTTGCTGCTGTCGAGACTTATTTTCTATTTTTTTTGTCTCAACTGGTTATTTAATTTGTCTACTAAAATTTTCAACTTGTCAACTTTTAAGATCACTCCCAAATAATCTGAGTATATAACTTCTATGGTTTGTCTATGTAATAGGATTTTATTTGGGGCATTGATTTTTGTCAAGTCAACTTTCATCTCTGAGATCTTATCTTTGGTAACAACTGAAAATTTAAGAGAGTTTTCTTTAACGTTTATGCTAGTAAATAAGCTAACTTCGGTGCTGGATATACTCCTAACCTTTGGAAATAATTGACTGGTTTTCCGAGAGGACTCTTGCTTATTTTTTACTGTGCTCATTAAAAACATCCATTATATTGCATGGTTTATTTACATCTTCTTCTACCGGGGCTTCCTGAATACTATATTCATTTACCATGACCTCTAGTATTTTGACTTCAATTTTTTCTTGCTCTTCTGAAAATGCCATTAGATCTTGTTGCTCTTCCATTTTTAACTTTTTTCCTTTTTCTGCTTCTTCACTTTCAATGTTGACTATGTCTTGTACGGGCCTTTTAAATCCCACCATTGCAGTGTTCATCGTGATTTCTGCCTCTCCTGTCATACCTGTCAATATCATTTCTTTACCTTCAGAATCGGGAACGATTTCTTTATTCTCCTTATAATTGAACCAATTTTCTCTATTGGACATTCCTCCAATCACCTGATGATCTAACGCTCTGATGCGATGATCTGTTCTCCGTTTTGATATTATGTTTAACGGATCATATTCAATGGCCACGTCTGTCTCAAATTCCATATCTTTCAATAATTTTTCTATATAAATAGCAGCGTTTTTGTTCTACACTGTGAATGGTCCAAGTGTAATCGGATACTTAATATCTGTTGCTTGTTTGAAAAACAAGAAATTATTATCTTCAACAATTAATTTCTTCCTAAGGAACTCCAAGGCGAAAACCCTTAAGGTAAGAAATGTCAGTAAAACATAGGGTTTATGTTTGAAGCCATATAACCTGATCATTGTACTGTCCTTTGACAAGAACCAATCCCCTACAGCGTATTCTATACTTAATTGCATACATGTTTGCATCTCTGGTAGTACTCTAGGCAACCTTTCTCCAAAAATCATTCTGTAAATTTCTAAGAGCATATAATTTATGTAATTAAACATATTATTCTCCAATAAATTTGTGAAAATTATCTCAGGGAATTGTAATTCTTCGTTACTGGCCATCATGATCATTTTCATAAAAAATGACTGAAATCTGAAGTGTCTGAGAGCAGGGAAATTGACCATCTGGTAATGGATTTTTTTAGCTAGGAATTCTTCAAAGTTAAGTCGAGGAATTTGACTTTCATCAAGCCCCGACGGAACTGTACTCATTCTATACAAAAGGCTTAACTGAAACTCAATTATGTACATGTCTGTGTCTAACCCTAGGACTAAAGCCAACAATGTCAAAACTAGCTGGGTATTTTCATCAAATAAAGTGACATCTATAGGGTAAGGGATATCTAAAATGCTTATTTCTGGTTTAAGACACATGGACAGGAACTTTTCTCTACTATCTTGAAGTGTTTGATGATAAAACTCAATAGCAGAGATTTCAGAAAAACATTCAGACTCGAGGGTTTGGGAAAATTTTATTTCTAGGGCTTCGATTATGACGGAAGGCTCTATTTTACAGACGACTCTAGTCTTTCGACCATCTAAAACAGTCCTTTCTTCTCTAGAATAATTATCGACACACCACGACACTAATTTTGGAAAAGACGGGGTTTGGTCCAGGTAGAAGGCTAACAAGGATGACTAGTGGACTCTGTGTATGTCTATGCCTTCTTCTAATAACCTAGACAATTTAAGCTTGATATCAGCGACCGACAACCTAATTAGGGTTTGTAAATGTCCCCATCTCTGTCTTCTAGGCCTTCTTTGGCTTTAAAAACATCTATATCATGCACAGTCTCCATTTAAATTGTTTCTAAAAAAAATTTCCTTTAAAATATGTGAGCCAGGTCACCAGACCGTACCTCTGCAGACACATCCTTTATCCTTCTGATGCAACTGCCAATCTCCACCCGTCTTCAAAGCTCCCAAGAACAATGACACATAGACAAAATGTCGTTTTCTGAAAACCCTTTTATTTTATAGAGGCTCCTTTTCTTATCTTTCTTACAGCTTTCCGAATGTACCTTATTTCCAACCGTTGATCACATGGATTTGTGATTTGAGCCGTCAGAGCTTGTGCCTCTTATTCCCCATGGCAGTATCCGCGATCCCAGACAGTGTTTTTCCCTCCTAGTTTCGACTGCATGCGGATCAACCATTGTCTGACACCTATTAAGGTGGTTTGTTTACCACAACCACCCTTTCCTTTGTCGAGTGCGCACGTCCCATGATGCGGATGAATATCATCCCTTGATTTTTTCCCAAAGCATATCGTCCATTCAATTATCGTCAACAAATGGCACATTTCCTATGTATTTCTGCATCTGCCACGTACCATGACCCACGTTTTCCCATATTACCCTTTGGCGGCTCCGCATGGTGCTTTAGTGGTTTGTGATACCACTATCGCGTCGATGCGGGGCAATAACAGTGTGCCACGTATTTCGGTGGTATTTTTCTTGCAACCGCTCACGATATTTTGCAAACGAGCTTTTTGGCGGTGCGGGGATCCATGACAATCGTCGATCTTTTCCTTTGTCATTTCTGCCATTGGAACTTCGCCGAAAGTTAACCTTCTCAATAATTTCTTTAGGACTATTGCGCTTGTGGGTTTTTGCTTGTTGATTTTTATTATAACTCCTCCATTGTTACATACTGTATAGCGTGCATCGCGTGGGGTAAGGCAGGTGTTGGTCAATAAAGAAGATCTAAAAGGACAAAGTCATCTTTCTCTCCTTATGGTGGAAAGCAATATTTTACGATTTCAAAGCGTTTTTATAATTGTTTTATCTCGCTAGAATCCAAAGTTGCATTAGTACAATGCACTTCACAGTTTGAGATTACATGATTAAATAACTCGTTGTCGATGGATCATGATTAGATCAGCCACACTCTTCTTTTCAGTTCTGAGTTTATTCCGGTGTGCTTTTCAAATCAGATTTACAGTCTGTCAACAAAGATTAACTCTAATAATTTTTAGTGACACACTTTGCAATGACCTTTGAATTTTCTTTTTATTTTCATTTTAATTGTCAAGATGATGTCATTAATACTTCTTGATATCAAAAGATTCTAGGAGCTTGGGTTACTTTTTCTGTTCATTGCTGTTACCTATCAAATATTTTAAGGTAACATTTTCTTGGGTTCTATGGCTAGGTTAAGTTGTTCTTTGGTAATCTAGTTAAGAGACTAGAATATTGTATGCTGGCCGGTTCAGGATGGACTGGACTACATATATTGGACAGAAGGGGCTGCCTTCCTCATTGATGAATACAATCTATTTATATAACTTGGAGCATCAAGCATGCTACTCCATTGGTATTGATATTGGTGGAATTATGTTGTTGGTATTGATATTGTTGGAATTCTGCTGCTGAGTGTGCAATAGTAACAACTTCCACACTGTGTCAAATGTGAATGCCCATGGGCTCCCTTTAGAACGTCAAGAAGCTACGTCAAGGAGATGTGACCTTCTGCTATGGAGGGATGCGACTTCTACTGAACCTATCAAATAATATTTAAATTATTTATTTATTTTTTATTTTTTTAATAAATTTTTTTTATATTGTCTTTAGAGAGACAATAGTTGGAATTAAGGATATATAGTCTCTATAGAGACAATATCAGCTATTGTCTCAAAAGAGACAAAAATAAAATGTCTCTGGAGAGACAATAATATTTGTCTTCTATATCGTCTTAATAGAGACACTCGCTTAAAGACAATACTTAAGACAATACACAAGTTTTTTTTTGTCTCAGATTAAGACAATTTAGCCAATAAATGTCTTAAATATTGTCTTAAAACCCCCCTCTATATAGTAGTGCACCTCTTCTCCTGGAGTCGATTCTCTTCTCTACATATTCAGATTCTTGCGTGGATTCTCTTCTCTACATATTCGGATTCTTGCAGGTACTCCATCATGCTGTCTCATCACCCTCGTAAGGGTAGAATTATCGAGTTGGATTCCCGAGTTCCGAGATTCCACCTCCTCGAATTCCCAAATCACAGGTCTCCCAAAGTCAATTACTCGACAATCCACATGTCTCATAACCTCAACAATTTATGTCGGATCCCTCCCTAGACCCCAACTCTTGGTTTACTTGGACAACAATCCATATTGTGTTACACTATCTTGACTCTTTCACAACAATCCATATTGTGTTACACTATCTTGACTCTTTCATGTAGCGAAGAAAGAAAGAACGTGACTGGTCAAAATCATAGTAGCAAAATACGACCATATTAGCAGAATAAGTAGTGTTATATTGTTAGAGTTATTATAATTTATTAGTTACTAATAATAACTTACAAGTATACTAACTTATTGTTACGTGTAGTTTTTTTTAATTTAAGTTTTATTTTATATATAATTGTTATTTAAGCTTTTGCTTTTATGTTTTACTTTTTAATATTTAGCTAGTTAATTTGTTATATTTTTTAAAGTCTATTTAGGTAGTTCCTTTGTTCTTCATTTTTTTAAGTCATTTGTATAAAAGTATATTTATGTATATTTTTAAGTTTTACTTTTAAAGTTTTAAGTAATTTTATATGTACTATGGAGTTGTAATTTTAAATTTTATTTTTATGATTTTACTATTTATTAAGTAATTCTATTAGGATTGGTGGGAATGGGGATGATGACATCATAAAAATTGTGATATTATATGATATGCCATGTATAGAATTTGAATTTGAGATATGTTTTAGATTGTTTTCAATGACTAATGAATTATATGTTAAAATTTTGAATGATTTATGTATAATCTTTTTTTTTTAAAATTAAAATTGCATGTTTTTTGTATTTATAAGATGTCTACTACTATATTATAGTACTTGAATCTTACTACTATAGTCAAAATAAGTTGTCCTCCTTTGTGTCATTATCATCTTTGTTTTACCATCATCATTAGCAGCAACAACAATCTTGTTTACTAAATCATCTATGATAGGGAATTCTATCATATGTCTCCACATATCTGCAATGCATTGGGAAAGATTATATGCATAATAGATTCTGTAAATAGCATTCGACGGCACAAATATTTCTCACAGAAGCAACTCCAACTTTTGATCTGATAAATGCGTCACATTTATAATATGTATATTAGGATATCCAAGAAAATCATACACCACGTCTTGAATAGTGGGCTTCTCCCCTGAAAACATATTTATTTCCACACCTAACAACAACACTAAATAGAGTTATTTCCTTTTGTGAGAGAGTCGTGGCTGTCCAAGCTCTGATACCATGGTAATAAATCATGGATCAAATGCAAATAGAAAACAAAACAAGAAATTTTATTAATTCCAGACTGTAGCGATTATATTCATGGCTTCCCTTATTTATTTCATTACATTACATTAGAGAACAGTTTGAATCACTCACTAAACATAACCGTTTAGATGTAACAACACCTAAACTACTATTTGATTAATTGAAGTGTTAATCTTCAACAATATTTACCGCCTGTAAGACTTGCGTTTAATGAAGCTTTAGCCATTTGAATCGCTTTCGATATAAATAAGGTTTAAGATTTCATGGTTGTATTTGAGAAATTAAACTGCGATGTGATCTGTTTGATTCATTTGAAATTTGGGTAAAATGATGCCAGCAATGTGATATTGCTCTCATATCACATTTTGGTACCAGTTCACGCTTTTTAGTTACTACAAAAAGACCTTTAGATGAATGAAAAATGTCGATATAATTTCATTGGTGATGGTCCAAAAGGCTTTTGTCACGAAAAACTGAACATTGCCAAAGGAACCATCGCCAAAATTAAAGTTTATGCGATGATGGTGAAGGTATGTCGCCAATAATCCTTATTGTGATGTTTAGTGATCGTCGCCATTCCTATAAACAATAGTGACTTGTGGTGACATGCATTTAAGACCTTCTCTATTTATGCATTTATGGTTGTGGTCAATGACGGTCACTATTTCTTATGAATAATAGTGACTTTTAGTTGCGAATTTTTAATAAAATTCATTATTGGTGCATATATGTGTATGGTTAATGATCGTCACCATTTCCTATGAACAATAGTGACTTATAAGAACAAGCCTTTGATGACCCCCACTATTAATGCATATATGAAAATGGTCAATGACCATCACCTTTTCTTATGACCAATAATGACTTATGGTGATGGAATTTTAATAACTCCCACTGTTGTGTCATTGTTATTATCTTATTAATGGTGACATGTCATACAATAGTGTCATCACTTATAATCATTTTGAAAAAATCTTAATGATGTTTGATAAAGGACCATTGTCATTTCAATTCATATTGAAAAAAAATGTAAAGGTCCTTAAAGGACAACTGCCATTATTTTATTAATAATGACAATCATAGAATTAAGCGTCACCATTAATTTTCACAATGTTAGTAGTCACAATTAATCAATAACAACATTAATTTATACAATGGTGACAGCATTAATTTCTACAATGGTGATGATCTTTAGCATGTGTTGTTACATATGGAGATGGATAACAACACGTTGAAAAATACTCGAACACCATTCCGCAAAAAAGACATTTAATAAAAAAAAGGTTGAATTATTCATGGAATTCATGTAGTTATTTATGTGAGTATTACCATGATTGTTATATAAAGATTCCTTTAATAAGTTCTTTAATATTAAGCTAAGAATAACACTAAAATATATGTTAGTTATCTTTTATGGGAATATGTATCCTTGTTATTTTTAATTATTTTTGAGGTTAGGGTTGGTGCAAAGTAATGATACCCAATTATGACATGCTAGTTGCAATGACATTTTGGAAAGACATAAATATTATCATTAAAATCAATTATTAGAGGTACCTACAAAACGTTTTCCGATTAGGTGTAAAAAGATGAAACGTAGAAAAATGGATGACCTTGCGGAATATATAATTTTTATTTATGGAAAAGTGGTATAACCACCCCAAAATGTCATTATTCAAAGATTGGTATGTTATTTTTTTTCTAAAACATAATGCACATGTTTTTGTTAACCCACCTGTTTGCTATGTAAATTTTCAATTTACGAGAAAACAAATATGTAGAGGCGTAGGCAACAGAAAAATCTTGTCAAGGCTATTTTTCCAAAATTTTAAAAGTCAATTTTATATTTTTTTTAAATTACCGAAGTCAATGAAGCCCTAAAACGACATGGTCAATTATCGAGCCACCATATCATGGTCTAAAAATAATCAAAATGCATTTTTTTTTTAGGTTGTAGGTATTTCCGTGCTCTTATGCGGGTTCTTTTCCGTTTTCGAAATAGGTAAGCCAATCAAAAGTTATAGGCCAAATAAACGACCTATGATTTTTACAAATTTGACATGAGTGCAGTTTAAAATGAATTAAAAATAGAGAACAATAGATCTATTAAAAAATTATATATTTGGAATCTGCATACAGAGCTCGACAAGTGTGTGCAATTTCATCTGCAGTGCACTCGTGGAGCTTATGTAAAACTTGCTGTGAAAAACAGGAAGTTGCAGCGTTTGATGTGTTTTGCAATAAATCGTAGATAAATCAGATCGAGCCTAAAGGTGCAGTCCGAAGCTAATTCCAAGCCTGCAAGGGCACCAAAAACAATTTGAATTCATACACGCGTGCACACAAAGAGGCGCGCACACGTCCATGGAAGCGTGCATGTGTGGTTAACAGTGCGCACACGTAGGTGTGCGTACGCATATGTGCGTGTACACGTTCATGTAATTTCCTTTCTCACGGGGATACATAAAATCGATGAAGATGTGACGATGAAGAAGATGACGATGATGGAGATGTTGATGAGGAAGGGGGCGATGACAATGATGATTAAGATGTTGATGAGGAAGGGGGAGATGACAATGATGATGATGAGATGACGGTGACAATGGTGATGAAGATGATGATGATGATGATGATGAGATGATGGTGACAATGGTGATAAAGATGATGATGAAGATGATGGTGATGAGGATGATGATCATAATGGTGATGAAGATGATGATGATGATCATGAGATGAGGATGATGATCATGATGGCGATGAAGATGATGATGATGATGATGATGATGATGATGATTATGATGATAATCATCATCTTCATCATCATCATCATCACCATCATCATCGACATCTTCATCATCATTTTCATCTCCCCCTTCCTCATCAACATCTCCATCATCATCATCTTCTTCATCATCACCATCTTCTTCATCAACATCATCATCATCTTCATCACCATCGTCATCATCATCAACATCTGCATCTCCATCATCATCATCTTACTCATCCTCATCACCATCACCATCATCATCATCTTCATCATCATCATCATCATCAACATCTAGGTCATCATCTTGATCGTCAATGTCAGATCAACATCATCATTATCATCCTCATCATCACCATTGATGTTGATGATGATGAAGATGATGATGATGATGTTGATGATGAGTACGATGACCATCAACATCATCATCATCTTCATCATTGTACTCATATTCATCATCATCCACCACCACCACCATCATCATCATCATCATATTTGTCATCGCCCTCTTCATCATCAATAACATCTTCGTCATCATCATCATCATCATCATCACGATAGGAAGATGATGATGAAGATGTCAATGACGAAGATGATGATGAAGGTGGCAATGATGAGTACGATGAGGATGATGAAGATGACGATTATGATGACGAAGAAAATGATGATTGTGACCATGATCATATGATGATGATGATGATGGTGAGGATGACGAAGATGGCGATGATGATGACTAATGAAGATGATGATGGCGAATATGATGATTTTGATGGTCATGATGATGATGATGATCATATTCGTCATACTCGTATTCATCATCATCATACTCGTATTCATCATCATCCACCACCACCATCATCATCATCATATCATCATCATCTTCATCATCCTTATCATCATCCGCGTCCTCACAATGACAATGATGACGATCATGATGAGGAAGTTGATGATGATGATCATGTTGTTGATGATGATGAAGATGATGATGATATGCTGCATATTCCTCATCATCTTCATCATCATCATCATCATCTCCAAATTAGTCATCATCATCATTGTACTCATATTCATCATCATCTTCGTTGATGATGATGATACGAAGATGTCAATGATGATGATGATTATGATATGAAGATGTCAATGATGATGATGATGATATGAAGATGTCAATGACGATGATGATACGAAGATGATGAAAAAGATGTCAATGATGATGATGATGATATGAAGATGTCAATGATGATGATGATACGAAGATGATGACGGAGATGTCGATGATGATGATGATTATGAGGAAGATGGCGATGATGAGTATGATGACAAAGATGAAGATGACTAAATTATGATGATGAAGACATTGATGATCATGACCACGATCATATGAAGATGATGATGATGATGATGATGGTGATGGTGATGACTAATGAAGATGATGATGATGAATATGATGATTTTGATGATGATCATATTCATCATCATCATCATCATCTCCATCATCGTACTCATTTTCATCATCATCCACCATCGTCATCATCATCACCATCACCATCATCATCATCATCATCATCATCATCATCATCATCATCCTTGTCCTCATAATGATGATGATGATGGTGATGATGAAGTTGATGATCATGATCATGGTGTTGATGATGATGAAGATGATCATGATGATGAGGATGATGAGCTGCATATTCTTCATCATCTTCATCATCAACATCATCATCATCTCCATTAGTCATCATCACCATCTTCATCGTCATTGTCATCATCATCATCATCATCCCCGTCCCCACAATGATGATGATGATTAAGATGGTGATGATGATGACTAATGAAGATGAGTATGACGACAAATATGATGTTTTTGTTGATGATGATGATGATCATATTCGTCATCAACATCAGCATCTTCATCATCGTACTTGTATTCATCATCATCATCATCATCATCATCATCATATCATCATCATCTTCATCATCCTCATCATCATCCACATCCTCACAATGATGATGATGATGATGGTGATGAGGAAGTTGATGATGACGATCATGGTGTTGATGATGAGTAAGATGATGATGATGTGTTGCATATTCCTCATCATCTTCACCATCGTCATCATCGTCATCATCATCATCATCATCTCCAAATCAGTCATCATCATCATCGTACTCATATTCATCATCATCATCATCATCATCATCATCATCATCTTCATCGATGATGGTGATACGAAGATGTCAATGATGATGATGATTATGATACGAAGATGTCAATGATGATGATGATGAAGATGTCAATGATGATGATGATTAGGAGGAAGATGCCGATGACGAGTATGATGACGAAGATGAAGATGACTAAAGACAGTGATGATCGTGACCATGATCATATGATGAAAATGGTGATGATGATGACTAGTGAAGATGATGATGACGAGTATGATGATTTTGATGATGATCGTATTGTTGATGATGATGATCATGTTGTTAATGGTGATGAAGATGATGATTATGTGCTGCATATTCCTCATCATCTTCATTATCATCATCTCAAAATTAGTCATCATCATCTCGAAATTAGTGATCATCATCATCGTACTCATATTCATCATCATCCACCACCATCATCATCATCATCTTCGTCGACGATGATGATACAAAGATGTCAATGATGATGATGATTATGATACAAAGATGTCAATGATGATGATGATGATACGAAGATAATGAGGAAGATGTCAATGATGATGATGATTAGGGGGAAGATGGCGATGACAAAGATAAAGATGACTAAAGACAGTGATGATCATGACCATGATCATATGATGGTGATGGTGATGATGATGACGAATATGATGATTTTGATGATGATCATATTCGTCATCATCATCATCATCTTCTTCATCATTGTACTCATACTCATCATCATCCACCATCGTCGTCATCATCACCATCACCATCATCATCACCATCATCATCATCATCACCATCACCATCATCCTCATCATCATCCGCGTCCTCACAATGATGATGATGAGGAAGTTGATGATGACGATCATGGTGTTGATGATGATGAAGATGATGATGAAGATGATCATGATGATGAGGATGATGTGCTGCATATTCACCATCATCTTCATCATCAACATCATCATATCCATTAGTCATCATCACCATCTTTGTCATCATTGCCATCATCATCATCATCATCATCATCCTCGTCCCCACAATGATGACGATGATGAAGATGGTGATGATGATGACTAATGAAGATGAGTATGACGACGAATATGATGTTTTTGATGATGATCATCATCATCATATTCGTCATCAACATCATCATCTTCATCATTGTACTCGTATTCATCATCATCCATCGTCATCATCATCATCATCATCATCCTCATCATCATCCGCGTCCTCACAATGATGATTATGATGATGATGATGAAGAGGAAGTTGATGATGACGATCATGGTGTTGATGATGAGGAAGATGATGATGATGTGCTGCATATTCCTCATCATCTTCACCATCATCGTCATCGTCATCATCATCATCATCATCTCCAAATTAGTCATCATCATCATCGTACTCATATTAATCATCCTCATCTTCGTCGATGATGGTGATACAAAGATGCCAATGATGATGATGATTATGATACAAAGATGTCAATGATGATGATGATGAAGATGTCAATGATGATGACGATTAGGAGGAAGATGGCGATGACGAGTATGATGATGAAGATGAAGATGACTAAAGATAGTGATGATGAAGACAGTGATGATCGTGACCATGATCATATGATGACGATGGTGATGATAATGACTAGTGAAGATGATGATGACGAGTATGATGATTTTGACGATGATCATATTGTTGATGATGATGATCATGTTGTTTATGATGATGAAGATGATGATAATGTGTTGCATATTCCTCATCATCTTTATCATCATCATCATCATCTCGAAATTAGTCATCATCATCATCGTACTCATATTTATCATCATTGTAATGTCCCTTGTTAGGAATTTTATTAAAATTGCTATTTTCCACTTTTTTTCCCTAGTTCGACCTTTGACTAGTTTTGATCTCTAGGTCCCAAATTTGCCCCAAATGATTCCAAATATTCTGAGAAGGTATATGAATGAGATTAGAACATAAATATGTATTTTAAGGATGCCTTTGGACCTTTAAAATACTTCTGCAAATACTCTTTCAATTCTGGCCAATGTAGGGAACTTTACTAGTAATTTGCCTTTGACTAGTATTGGTCTCTATGTCTCGAATTGACTCCAAATGCCTTCAAATCTTCAAGGAAGGTGTATGAATGATATTAAGACTTGAATATGATGTTCAGGGATGATATATGGCCACCAAAATACCTCTGCAAACTCTCTTAAGATTCTGGACCAAGTATGCAATTTTACTAGTAATTTGGGGTTCAAATCCCCCTGGGGTAAGTATTGAAAATGGCTTCCCAAATGCCTCCAAAGCCACTCAAATTTCTGAACAGAGGTAGGGAATGTATTAAGGATGTTATTAAGGTCTTATGTGCACCATTAATTGATTATTATATCTGTTCCAACCCTCTCCCATTCAACTGCAAAAATCACCAATTCGACCCTTGGGGAAATGGCACTATTTCTTCTCCCAGTGCAATTAAACTAAGTAAAAATACTTCAAATGCTCAAGTACAGTACATGAAACTTGTAAAATACATCCATGGCACTCCATTAATCACAAATCCATCAGAGAATCATCCATTCATTCGAAATCATCATCAACACATTGGTTCACAACAAGGTAGTGGGGAAATGGCATTGTTCTTCCATTAAAAATGAGATTTATACATTTTTACTTGGAATTTCGACCTGAAACTTTTTGGAGATGAAGAACAGAGTATTTACTTCATATTACAAAAGAAATGGGGCATTAAAAGCTTCCCCAAAGAGTACAATAGCTCACCAAAAACGCCCTCCCTCAAGGATCAAGAATATGCCATCAAAACCGGAAATGGTTGAAGGAGTGAGCTGCAATAGAAGAAACCATGAGCTGCCCTGTAGCTTACACCTGCAAATAAAGACTCCATTAAAGCTCCAAATGAAAGGTCTGAATGGCCTTTCCAATTACCAACTTGGATGGGAATCTTTCACCCTCGAAATTGGCTAAGGCAAGAAACTAGTCATCCACTAGCTCTCCCTCTTCACAAATGCAATTGCAAATTCTACAAATGATCAAAAGTCATTCTCATACTTCATTTCTACATTTTATAACCAACATTATCCTTCTAAGGGTCGAAATCCTCTCAATAGATTCAATAGATTTTCATTTAGGAAATATTCCACATTTGCCACTTGTCTCCTAGTTCCAACCTTCCATCTTCTCCCAAATTCGATTTTGAGTCTCTTTGGCTTCTCCAACTCCCAAATTCGCCTTCTTTGAGCCTATTTTTGGGGCTGACATGTCATAGTGGTCAGATGTCAGAGGTCAGGTCTGCAATTTGTCATAGTTGTCATAGATGCTCCATCATTGGTGTCATAGGGGCTAGGGAATCTAGCCCAAGTGTCCACAAACTTCCACTTTGACTCTTTATCTTCCATGGAGGTTACCAATCCTTCCAAATTCGACCTAAGATGCTCAATGACATGTGTTATGACTTACCAACTCACCCAAGAGTGTTCACATTCCCATTAATTCGAATTTGCAAAAGAGAGATACCATGTATTATGAAAAATCAAGCTAGTGTGGGTCCCACATCCTCCATGTGTCTCCAAAACCATTTGTCACTTAGGATTTCTCTTGAATTTCTTTATTCACTCTATTTATTAAATACTTGAACCATTCTAATGTCTAAACATCATTTATTATCCCCCTTATTCCAAATCCCAAAGCTTCCACCCCAAACCTAGGAAACTAGTAATTTTCCTCCTTGGCAATTATTTGACCCTTAACATCAATTTTACAAACTCTAATGAATATGGATAATGTGATTAGGCCATTGTGACCCAATTCCAAATTTGGGACATGACAAATCCTCCCTTCTCAATATTGCTTGTCCTCAAGCAATTTCAAACATGGGTGTTGAAGAACCTGCTTTCTGTATAATTCTTTGAAGTTGCCATTGAATTGCCAAACCTTGAGTCTTTGAATTTCCATGAATATTTTAGAGAGGAACCACCATGCTTGCTGCTGCACTACTCTTATTAAAATCACTTTATTAAGTGGGGAATCCATCTCCCATGCTGCTTGCTTCCCAAAAAAAATAAAACCAACGAGACAAAAATTATTCCAGGGTCCCATTGCTTGTATTGCCCCCCAACAATTAAGAGTGCTCTCCAACCTACACCATTAGATAAGAGGATTCCTGGATCCCATTTTCTTGTATGCATTCTTCCAAACATCATGAGTACTAAATATATATCATCAAAGTACATAACAACATAATGAAAATGTACATCAAGGATATGCTTCATCAAAGAGTCATGAAAGTGCTTATACCTCCAAGCAAGTAGACCACCATTTTCCAAGTGCATACAAGCTTCAAGTGACCAATCAAATCTGCTCCAATGACATAGGTGAGGATCCCATGTCCTATAATGCTGCTCCAAAAGGATGTGATATGCATCAAAATATTCAGCCATGTATTCTTTCATCCAAGAAGTGAATGAAGAATCTCCACTAGAATCTGAACCAAATAATGAGCATAAAAAACAAGGAGACTTCAAAGGACTCAAAGAAGTCTCATCCATACATCCATGAGGATATGTATCATCATAAGGTAAAGCAATATGCTGCTGCAATTCTAAATAATGAGGTGCTCTATTCATGTCATCATCAAAAGGAGAGGTAGGAGTTTCATACCCCTCATGTGGCACCACTAGAAAAAAACCTTTCACCCAATTTTCATCCCAAAGTGATGTGGTTGGAAAAGAAGTGTGGGGTGAGGAATTATGAACCAACTTTAATTCTTTACAACTCTTACCCATTGAAATATTTAATTCATCTTCTCCATAATTGCTTGGTCCAACTGTTGTGAGATCATATACCTCTTCCAAGGCTTTGTAACTCTCTCCATGAGGCAACTCATAATCCCTTTGAACAAGGACAAGTTCTTGTCCTTCTTCTTGTTTTAGTGTAGCATCTTCAAGAACCTGCATATCAACATGTACCTCATGTTCCCCAATTACATTAGGTTCCTCTTTTGTGGCATAAACTGTTTCATCCTTTTCCTTGAAAAGAGAACCATTGCTCATTATTTTTTCCGAGTTGCTTCCAATTTCATTAAGCAACAATTTGAACTCTTGAAAGTATTGCCTCCACTTGTCTTCAAAGGAAGGTTCCAATAATTTTCTAAACTTCTCATTATCCTCTGAGGTTCCTTTCTCATCCTTACTCATGGTGACCAATGAATGCACTTCTTCTCCTATTTCTTCCCTTTCACCAAAGTACATCCAGTTTCACTTTCTAAGGGTGGTGGCTTATTTATTTGACCCCTGGTCTTCATTAATGTTCTACCACATCAGGTTCCAAGACCATGCTCTGATACCACTGTAATGTCCCTTGTTAGGAATTTTATTAAAATTGCTATTTTCCACTTTTTTTCCCTAGTTCGACCTTTGACTAGTTTTGATCTCTAGGTCCCAAATTTGCCCCAAATGATTCCAAATATTCTGAGAAGGTATATGAATGAGATTAGAACATAAATATGTATTTTAAGGATGCCTTTGGACCTTTAAAATACTTCTGCAAATACTCTTTCAATTCTGGCCAATGTAGGGAACTTTACTAGTAATTTGCCTTTGACTAGTATTGGTCTCTATGTCTCGAATTGACTCCAAATGCCTTCAAATCTTCAAGGAAGGTGTATGAATGATATTAAGACTTGAATATGATGTTCAGGGATGATATATGGCCACCAAAATACCTCTGCAAACTCTCTTAAGATTCTGGACCAAGTATGCAATTTTACTAGTAATTTGGGGTTCAAATCCCCCTGGGGTAAGTATTGAAAATGGCTTCCCAAATGCCTCCAAAGCCACTCAAATTTCTGAACAGAGGTAGGGAATGTATTAAGGATGTTATTAAGGTCTTATGTGCACCATTAATTGATTATTATATCTGTTCCAACCCTCTCCCATTCAACTGCAAAAATCACCAATTCGACCCTTGGGGAAATGGCACTATTTCTTCTCCCAGTGCAATTAAACTAAGTAAAAATACTTCAAATGCTCAAGTACAGTACATGAAACTTGTAAAATACATCCATGGCACTCCATTAATCACAAATCCATCAGAGAATCATCCATTCATTCGAAATCATCATCAACACATTGGTTCACAACAAGGTAGTGGGGAAATGGCATTGTTCTTCCATTAAAAATGAGATTTATACATTTTTACTTGGAATTTCGACCTGAAACTTTTTGGAGATGAAGAACAGAGTATTTACTTCATATTACAAAAGAAATGGGGCATTAAAAGCTTCCCCAAAGAGTACAATAGCTCACCAAAAACGCCCTCCCTCAAGGATCAAGAATATGCCATCAAAACCGGAAATGGTTGAAGGAGTGAGCTGCAATAGAAGAAACCATGAGCTGCCCTGTAGCTTACACCTGCAAATAAAGACTCCATTAAAGCTCCAAATGAAAGGTCTGAATGGCCTTTCCAATTACCAACTTGGATGGGAATCTTTCACCCTCGAAATTGGCTAAGGCAAGAAACTAGTCATCCACTAGCTCTCCCTCTTCACAAATGCAATTGCAAATTCTACAAATGATCAAAAGTCATTCTCATACTTCATTTCTACATTTTATAACCAACATTATCCTTCTAAGGGTCGAAATCCTCTCAATAGATTCAATAGATTTTCATTTAGGAAATATTCCACATTTGCCACTTGTCTCCTAGTTCCAACCTTCCATCTTCTCCCAAATTCGATTTTGAGTCTCTTTGGCTTCTCCAACTCCCAAATTCGCCTTCTTTGAGCCTATTTTTGGGGCTGACATGTCATAGTGGTCAGATGTCAGAGGTCAGGTCTGCAATTTGTCATAGTTGTCATAGATGCTCCATCATTGGTGTCATAGGGGCTAGGGAATCTAGCCCAAGTGTCCACAAACTTCCACTTTGACTCTTTATCTTCCATGGAGGTTACCAATCCTTCCAAATTCGACCTAAGATGCTCAATGACATGTGTTATGACTTACCAACTCACCCAAGAGTGTTCACATTCCCATTAATTCGAATTTGCAAAAGAGAGATACCATGTATTATGAAAAATCAAGCTAGTGTGGGTCCCACATCCTCCATGTGTCTCCAAAACCATTTGTCACTTAGGATTTCTCTTGAATTTCTTTATTCACTCTATTTATTAAATACTTGAACCATTCTAATGTCTAAACATCATTTATTATCCCCCTTATTCCAAATCCCAAAGCTTCCACCCCAAACCTAGGAAACTAGTAATTTTCCTCCTTGGCAATTATTTGACCCTTAACATCAATTTTACAAACTCTAATGAATATGGATAATGTGATTAGGCCATTGTGACCCAATTCCAAATTTGGGACATGACAATCATCCACCACCATCATCATCATCATCATCATCATCTTCGTTGACATCATCATCTTCGTCGACGATGATGATATGACAATGTCAATGATGATGATGATTATGATACGAAGATGTCAATGATGATGATGATGATGATGATATGAAGATGTCAATGATGATGATGATGATACGAAGATGATGACGAAGATGTCAATGATGATGATGATAGGGGGGAGATGGCGATGACGAAGATGAAGATGACTAAAGACAGTGATGATGAAGATAGTGATGATCATGACCATGATCATATGATGAGGATGGTGATGATGATGACTAGTGAAGATGATGATGATGAGTATGATGATTTTGATGATGATCATATTCGTCGTCATCATCATCATCTTCTTCATCATCGTACTCATACTCATCATCATCCACCATCGTTGACATCATCACCATCATCACCATCACCATCATCATCATCACCATCATCCTCATCATCATTCGCGTCCTCACAATGATGATGATGACAATGATGATGAGGAGGAAGTTGATGTTGATGATCATGGTGTTGATGTTGACGATCATGGTGTTGATGATGGTGAAGACGATGATGAAGATGATCATGATGATGAGGATGATGTGCTGCATATTCGTCATCATCTTCATCATCAACATCATCATCATATCCATTAGTTATCATCACCATCTTCATCGTCATTGCCATCATCATCCTCATCCCCACAATGATGATGATGATGAAGATGGTGATGATGATGACTAATGAAGATGAGTATGACGACCAATATGATGTTTTTGCTGATGATGATCATCATCATATTCATCATCAACATCATCATCTTCATCATCGTACTCGTATTCATCATCATCCATCGTCATCATCATCATCATCATCATCATCATATCATCATCATCTTCATCATCCTCATCATCATCCGCATCCTCACAATGATGATGATGATGATGATGACAAGGAAGCTGATGATGACGATCATCGTGTTGATGATGAGGAAGATGATGATTATTTGTTGCATATTCCTCATCATCTTCACCATCATCATCATCATCGTCATCATCATCATCATCATCTCCAAATTAGTCATCATCATCATCGTACTCATATTCATCATCATCATCATCATCATCATCATCATCATCATCTTCGTCAATGATGGTGATATGAAGATGTCAATGATGATGATGATTATGATATGAAGATGTCAATGATGATGATGACAAAGACGTCAATGATGATTAGGAGGAAGATGGCGATGACGAAGATGAAGATGACTAAAGACAGTGATGACGAGGACAATGATGATCGTGAACATGATCATATGATGATGATGGTGATTATGGTGATGATGATGATGATGACTACTGAAGATGATGATGATGAATATGATGATTTTGATGATGATCATATTCGTCATCATCATCTTCTTCACCATCGTACTCATATTCATCATCATCCACCATCGTCGTCATCATCACCATCATCACCATCATCATCCTCGTCCTCACAATGATGATGATGATGATGACTATGAAGATGGTGATGATGACCATGTTTTGGATGATGATGAAGATGATGATGATGAAGATGATGAAGATGATGATGATGAAGATGATGAGGATGATGAGGATGATGTGCTGCATATTCGTCATGATCATCATCATCATCATCATCTCCATTAGTCATCAGCAGCATCTTCATGATCATCATCATCATCCACCTAGAAGCATTATTCTTGATGTAATACATATGTTTATAATTCAAAATTAAATTAATGTTTTGAAATTAAAATACATATTTGTAAATATACCCCTAAACCCCTAAACACCTAGAAGCACTTAAATGCACATAGGGATTATGGGTTAGAAGAGGTCCTAAAGGATTTTATGGGGGAGGGCCTCTTTACGGGGAGGGGCTCTAGGAATAACCCGACACATTTATATCTCTTGGGTAATAAATGCACTGAACATTAGCCACCAAACAATACAATGTTTAGAATGGATGCGCACATGCTAGATGCGTGTGCGCGTTCCTGTTGAAGATAAAATTTAGAAAATCACCCACGTTCTTTCTCCTGCAATTTTTTCCTCATTTTTGCATTCTCTTCGCTGGTTTCATGCACAGTCCGACAAGCATTTAAATGGTAGATTGAATTCATACACCATTTGGTGCTTCCTTGACCATTTGGATAGAATACACAACATTTTGGGATCTATTTTGGCTCCTTGAATTGAATACACACCTCTTGGGCTCTATTTGGATCAATCGAGTGAATACAGAATAGTTGGACTCTATTTGGCACCTTGGATTGAATTCTCATGCTACTTGGACACACATGAAGTCTTCTTACATATAGTGGACACATCAAAAGAGCATTTGACATTTGAGGAAAAGAGCAATCATAATCCTTGAGGTATGGTGATAATTTTATCTTGTTAAATGTAGTTTAGTCTTCATTCACTTGTTTGAATGGCATCTATTTTGGTTTTTCCTCATGAATTGTATGATAGATGTATTTTAGTTTTCTTAATATTCAACATAGACAATAAAAACATCTTACCAAAAAAAACTACAAAATGCACCAAGCAAATCTTTCAACCTTTCATGAAGATAATAAAAAAAAATTACTTGCATCACCACCAATAACATTTCATAATCAAATTCTTCCATCTAGTAGACAAACATTTGTTGAATTCCTCATGGTTTCACTACAACAACTCACACAAACACCTAGAGAATTGAAAACTCTTAGTCTTTTGGGGCTATTTTCCCTCATAGGGAAGTTGATCCTACTAACATCCCATAGCACCATTCAATACCATCCAATACCATCCTACCGAGTTCCTAGAGGTGTTGTTGCAGTTATATGTAGGGCATTCCCAATAGCTTTTAAGATTATATGAAAACATTCTCACTAGATGTTGTTGTACATAATCAATTGCTACATCGAGCTTTAATAATCATGTGCACATCGAGTTTTCATATCTTATTTGTTGTTCATTCTTACAGGGGTGATATTTTTGTTTTTTTTTTTAACGCATTGAATATGGGAAACAGACGTAATAATAAAAGAAAGTCTAGAAAGAACCCACTTCCCCCTGAAAAGGCCCATGAGATAATTGAAAAAGCTAGGTTTTACATGCAAAATTGTAGAAAGCAAAATGTTAGTGCCTTAGATCCATCAACAAGCAATGACGAAGTGGTTGAAGCCAATCAAATATTTCCTAATGTCGAGTATGAAGGGATGGAAATTGAACAAGCTCTTAATTGGAAACTTCCCCAAGAAGAGCACACACATGCAGAACACACTCCCTTGCAGGATCAAGTTGTGAACGAAGGGCCACAATAAGCCATTGATGGGACTCAGACTTCCTTGTCGACTCCCTTTCCTCGACTATCAAGCAGACGACGAAGAACTCCCAGACGTATTCATGTGGATGAAAGTTCATTTTCAGGACTTGAAGGTAAGATGCCCAAACGCACTATTGATTTCCATTGTAGCAAAATAACGAAAGAATTTTTTGAATCCAAAACCGATGCAGCAAAATGTCAATTGTTTCTTGCTTTGTTAAAATCACATTGTCTAGCAGATGTTAGGAGAATTTTGATCATAAAGGTAGTTAGAAGTTCAGATGTCAACAATCCTATTGTTAGAAATCTACAATCTGCATTTAGTTTGATTGGAAAAACTTCTCGTACAAAATATTTTAATGCGGCTCGTTGTGTACTGTCGAAATCGATTGTAGACAAATCCACAAGGCAACGTCACCTACTATCACACACATGTAAAATATTTAAAGTAGACAGAAAGACTCTTCAAAAGTATTATGCCATTAGAGAAAAACTTGAGACCCCAGGCTAAAAAGATTGTTGGGCCTTTGTTGGTAGGCTACCTCATTCAGACATGAAGCTCATTGATGTTGTTAAAGAACTAGTGCAGAAGTTTTGGCATGATAACACTAGACCGTCATCGAATCAAAGAGATGTTTTAAAGTTGAGAAAAGGTGTTAGGGGGGGTGAACCCCATGTTAAGCACTTCCTTGACATGACATAAACAGAACTCTACGAGAGGTTCAAGAATGAGCACACACAATTGAACTTGGGCCAAAGGTCCTTCGAAAAATGCAAACCCTAGTATGTTAAAATTTGCAATGATCGCAATACATGTTGTTGTAGATACCATGTAGAATTTGAGTACTTTTATGATACATATAGACATATATTTTGTGATTTGCATACTTACAATGTGCAGGATTGCCCATCGTTACAACCACCGAATGCATCTAGAGAATTTACACATAGCATAATGTGTCCAAGACCTGAAGGAAAAAAATATTATAAAATATCATGTTTATATGGGGCGTGTTCTAGTTGCAGTGGATTTGCATTATTGAGCCCCTGCATCCACGCAATCGCGGAGCACGCATTTGGGAGGATTTCAATAGAAATGCATAACTTCCAATACATAACATATCAAGTAGATAGTTCGAAGGAAAGCAAAAAAATTGCATTGGTGAAGTCACAGGTAATCTAAGTTTGCATACTTTCATACTGTACATGTTGAATTTGTACATATATATTCACATTGAAAATGTCACGTTGTATTAATGCCCTGGGTTTTATGGCACCAGGTACAAATTTGCAATTTCATGAAGGAATTCTACCAAAAGACCGAGCAGTATGTATAGCATGTCCATGTAGCATGATGGTAGGATGAACAATACAGACAGTGTAGGGACACCTTCCCCAATGGCACAATATTGTCGATTGTGGACTTTGCTGAAAACTACACCCTGCAGCCACAGAATGAGATTCAAAGTCAATACTACCATTCAGACCAAGTTAGCATAATGGTCCATATCACGTATAGGCACGCGCCAGAGAGCAACAACAACAGGAGGATAATATTGAAAGAGACCAACTTCTACATCAGTGACGACAGGTGCCATGACCTACATTATGTGCAACATTTCTTCAAAATTTTCTATGATCAGCTGAAGGAGAGAGGTATACAGATGGATCGGTAATGGATATGGTTAGATGGTTGTGTAGGATAGTTCAAAAATGCACATGTATTCCAGTGGTTGAGTATTTTGCACAAGACTTGTGATGTGCTACATGTGTGGAACTATTTTGAGACCGGTCATGGAAAGGGAGAGCAGGATGGTGTTGGGGCATGTCTCAAAACTGCCCTACGAAGGGAAGAGATGAGGTGCACGAGAAACCCTCATATTTAGGATGCAAAAACCATAGTTCAATGGTGCTTTGCAAAAATGTCAAATCGAACCACGGAGCAACACATACCAACAAGTAGAGGACATGTTGTCATAAATTTCTGGCATGTAGTTGATATAGACTGATTGCGTTCTTATAGTTGCAGTACTATGCAAGGAACTCATGGATTTCATTCGGTTCGAAGCTCAAACAACCCCTTTATTGAAATATGGACGCGAAAACTTGCTTCCTTTTGTAGGCCTTGCAGCAATTGTGAATGGGATGAATACGAATCAATGGATTGGGTTGATGAATGGGATCATGTATCACTTGCAGTTGACACACGTGTAGTTGTTGAAACAATCCAGTTAGAGGAATGCCAGTCCTCTATTTCGAATGAATATGATCATATATCTGATCTAGTATATCCAGGTAAACATTTTTGCATGCATATCCCGGTTCCCTCCTTGTTTATATGTAATTATCCAAGTTATCAAACCACTACTTGTTGGAATATGACCGTAAAATGCATCTTTGCAAGACACATCTACACAGTTGTCGCTCGGACAGACAGTGCAATTGGGACGAATTGTTGATTGGAGCGATGCATCCAAGGGAAGCAAACCTTCCTCGCATCATTAACGGATAGTGAAGGCATTACCTTTCCCACTGGCTCGATGGTTGCTCAGGGGGAATATCTTACAATGGATGGAAAGGGACCAAAGAGCAATGGCTACACATACACGGATTATAGACCAGGTTCGCGGGTGTATCACTTTACGCACTTGATCATTGGTACAAACATCCAACTATAGACAATGTCAACGAAGTCATCAAACAAGGCACGCTACTTACTACCTCATGCAGAGCATGAGAGGTTGTTTGAGACAATAAAAAACCGAGAGGATCCAGAAGGCCTAATTGATTGAGGTACATAGTATAGTACTGATGTGATTGTTTATTCATGCATGTCTAAATTTATTCATGTTAGATATTTTATTTGATATCCTTATCTTATATCATTTATTTGATGTTTGAGTTATGATTAAGTTATTATTTATAGCCATGTGATTGTTTATTCATGCATGATCAATGCTATTCATGTTAGATAGGAATTTGATATCGTTATCTTATATCGTTTATTTGATGTACATGAATTATGATTAAGTTATGATTTATGTGAACATGTATGTGGTTCATGTGATGCAATAACTTCCATATTGTCCTGAGCTACTTCATCATCTCCTTGAACAAATTTGATGGTCAAATGCATAGAGATCTTCTAGACTCTTAGATATGTATCCTAACAATTTATTTTAAAACATGCTCATTTATGGTTGAAGATTGATGCTTGATTCCTATAGAAAACCACTTAGATACATCATCTCCATCATCACTATCATCTTCTTCATCATCATCATCTTCTTCGTCATCATCATCATCATCTTCATCACCATCACCATCATCATCAACGTCTTCATCTTCATCATCATCACCATCTTCATCATCATTGTCATCTCTAGCTCCCTCACCAACATCGCCATCATCATCACCATATCCATCATCTTCATCATCTTCATCATCATCAACATCATCATCATCATCTCCATCATCTTCATCATCATCATCATCATCTTCATCACCATCGCCATCATCATCAACGCCTTCACCATCATCACCATCTTCATCATCATCACCATCTTCATCATCATTGTCATCTCTAGGTCCCTCATCACCATCTTCATCATCATCACCACCTTCATCATCGTGGTAATCTATAGGTCCCTCATCACTGTCTCCATCATCATCACAATCTTCATCATCATCACCATCATCTTCATCACCATCGCCATCACCATCTCAGCCTTCATCAGTTAGCCACTAGCCAGAAGTGCCTGGGGGAGGATTTTGCAAAGTTGACCCCTATGTGCAAAAATTGCACACTCCCTCATTGAGCAAAACCCTAGTTTCCAAGATGGTCCTACAAGGTGACACCTAGGCCACAGGATCAGAGGGAAGGGGTACCCCTTGCACTATCCCGATGTCCTGAATCCAACGGAGTCAACGGTTCGTCGATTAGAGCCACAGTCATCATTCTATGGCTCGCTCTGTCTCACATCCAAAAGGCCTTCAGGGACACCTGCTAGATACCTGCCGGAGGCATAGAAATCCAACCGTGCAATAGAACCAGGTTTTGGCGAGTCTTGCAAGTGTGTCTAGGGAGGTTATGGCTGGGGATGCTAGCCACAAGTGCCCGGGGGAGGATTTTGCAAAGTTGACCCCCGTGTGGAAAAATTGCACACTCCCTCATTGAGAAAAACCCTAGTTTCCAAGATGGACCTACAAGGTGACACCCGGCCCATGGAACCAGAGGGGAGGGGCACCCCTAGAACTATCCTGACATCCTGAATCCAACGGAGTCGACGGTTCGTCGATCGGAGCCACGGTCGTCGTTCTATGGCTTGCTTTGTCTCACATCCGAAAGGTCTTTAGGGACACCTACTGGATACCTTTCGGAGGCATAGAACTCCAATTGTGCAACAGAACCGGGTTCTGGCGAGTCCCGCAAGTGTGTCTAGGGAGTTTCTAGCTGCGGACGCTAGCCACAAGTGCTCGGGGGAGGATTTTGCAAAGTTGACCCTCGTGTGCAAAAATTGCACACTCCCTCACTAAGCAAAACCCTAGTTTCCAAAATGGACCTACAAGGTGACACCCGAGCCATGGGACCAAAAGGGAGGGGCACCCCTAGCACTATCCCGACGTCTTGAATCCAATGGATTCGATGGTTCATCGATTGGATCCACGTTCGTCGTTCTATGGCTCGCTCCATCTCACATCCGAAAGGCCTTCAAGGACACTTGCTGAATAACTACCGGAGGCATATAACTCCAATCGTGCAACAAAACCAGGTTCTGGCAAGTCCTGCAAGTGTGTCTAGGGAGGTTCTGGCTGGGGATGCTAGCCACAAGTGCTCGGGGGATGATTTTTCAAAGTTGACCCCCATGTGCAAAAATTGCACACTCCCTTATTGAGCAAAACCATAGTTTCCAAGATGGACCTACAAGGTGACACCGGGACCATGGGACCAAAGGAGAGGGGCACCCCTAGCACTATCCCGATGTCCTGAATCCAACGGAGCTGACGGTTTATCGATCATATCCATGGTCATCATTCTATGGCTCGTTCCGTGTCGCATCCAAAAGGCCTTCAGGGACACCCATTGGATACCTGCCAGGGCATATAACTCCAATCATGCAGCAAAACCTGGTTTCGGGGAGTCCTGCAAGTGTGTGTAGGGAGGTTCTAGCTAGAACATATAGATCTTAATAGGATTTATACAATCTCCGTTTTACGAGGAACTGACCTTAGAACTTTTCGTAGCAATGACAATGAATCCTTCATTTTGCATTTGTTAGCAGAGGAAGATCAATTTTTGACAAAACAATGTAGTTATTACATGTGGAGGCAGGGTTTGTCATGGAAAACGAGTGTAGGGTTGAGCAGAGGAAAGATGTTGGGAAATGGGATATTACATTAGCTTTTCCGATGGGCAAGTGGTTTACAGAAGGAAATATGGCAACTGTAGGTATCATTAGCTTTTATTGCTGAAAAATGGAAGGGATTTTCAAGTCACTTGCAAAACGATCCTTTGTTGAAATATCTAAGTTCTTCCAACAACATAGATTTGGCTAGTGTATCAAATGTTTCCGTCCACACCAGAATGTATCTTTCGCCAAAGGAGTTGCACATATTATGGCTAACCAAATGGTCTCGGGAGCTTGGAAGTGCTGGAAAATATTATTCCATGCCTGAATCTACCCAGAAGGCAATTATAAATTTAGATCCTTGAGAATGCCTGAATCTACCCAGAAGGAAATTATAAATTTAGATCCTCGAGAAGCTGAGAAACTGTATGAGTGGTTGAATCATTATCCTAAAATTACAGAGCTTTCTATCTCAAAGTTTGCTGAGCGGCTCCTGGATGTAGTATCAGACTCAACAGACAGTAAACTTGTTATCACCACTAGAATGGCCCCGGGGTTTCAGCTAGGGGAAACCACACACAACGTGCCTTGAAGGCCTAGAAGCGGTGCCAATGGGCCATCCCTGGAGGTAGGGTTTTGCTCAGTGAAGGCCATTCCTAATTCGCTCAAGGGGGGAATTTCTCGTCTAGAGGCCCCCAGGCATGTGTGGCCACCGTGGACAAGTCCACTATGGCCACATGGACCTGTCGGAGCCGACGGAATCCGAATCCGCTTGCCAGTTTGGGTTCCGTGGCCGTGTAGCAAATTCCCAAAGTGTCCCTGAATGGCCCTGGGGTGCCCGACTAGGATGCTCATAGCACCCAAACCATAGCTCGGTTCGCGAATCCGTCAATTCTGGTGGGTCTGGGACGCTGGGTTTCAGCTAGGGGACCCCACACAACATGCCTCAAAGGCTCCGAAGTGGTGCCAATGGGCCATCCCCGAAGCTAGGGTTTTTCTCAGTGAAGGCCATTCCCAATTCGCTCAAGGGGGCCATTTCTCTTCCGGAGGCCCCCGGGAGTGCATGGACACCATGGACAGGTCCACTATGGCCATGTGGACCTATGGGAGCTAACAAAGTCTGAGTCCGCTCGCCAGTTTGGGTTCCGTGGCCGTGGAGCAAATGCCCAAAGTGTCCTTGAATGGCCCCGGGCTGCCCAACTAGGATGCCTGTAGCACCATAATTGTGGCTTGGTTCACGAATCCGTTGACTCCGATGGGTCCGGGACGCTGGGTTTCAGCTAGGGGATCCCCCAAAGTGTGCCTTGAAGGCCCGAAAGCGGTGCTAATGGGCCATCTCTGGAGCTAGTGTTTTGCTTAATGATGGCCCATTGGCACTACTTCCGAGGATGGCCCATTGGCACCACTTCTGATCCTTCGAGGCATGCTGTGTGGGGTCCCCTAGATGAAACCCGGTGTCCCAAACCCACTGGATTTGATGGATTCATGAACCGAACCACGGTTCGGGTGCTACGGGCATCCTAGTCGGGAAGCTCGGGGCCATTCAGGGACACTTTTGGCATTTGCTCCACGGCCACGGAACCCAAACCGGTGAGCGAACTTGGATTTCGTTAGCTCCCACAAGTCCACATGGCCATAGTGGACCTATCCACGGTGGCCATGCACGCCCAGGGGCCTCCAGACGAGAAATGGCCCCCTTGAGCGAATTTGGAATGGCCTTCACTAAGCAAAACCCTAGCTCCGGGGATGGCCCATTGGCACTTCTTCCGGGCCTTCGAGGCATGCTGTGTGGGGTCCCCTAGCTGAAACTTGACGTCCCAAACCCACCGGAATTGACGGATTCATGAATTGAGCCACGGTTCGGGTGCTATAGGCATCCTAGTCGGGCACCCTAAGGCCATTCAAGGACACTTTGGGCATTTGCTCCACGGCCACGAAACCCAAACCGGCGAGCAGACTCGGATTTTGTCAGCTCCCAGAGGTCCAAGTGGCCATAGTGGACCTGTCCATGGTGGCCACGCACTCCCGGGGGCCTCTTGACGAGAAATGGCCCCCTTGAGTGAATTTGGAATGGCCTTCATCAAGCAAAGCCCTAGCTCTGGGGATGGCCCATTGGCACCGCTTCTGGGCCTTCGAGGCACATTGTGTGGGGTCCCCTAGCTGAAACCTGGTGTCTTGGACCCACCAGAATCGATGGATTCATGAACTGAGCCATGGTTCGGGTGCTACAGGCATCCTAGTCAGGCACCACGGGGCCATTCAGGGACACTTTGGGCATTTTCTCCGTGGCCATGGAACCCAAACCAGTCAGCGGACTTAGATTCCGTCATCTCCCATAGGTCCATGTGGCCATAGTGGACCTGTCCATAGTGCCCACGCACGCTCGGGGGCATCCGGACGAGAAATGACCCCCTTGAGCAAATTTGGAATGGCCTTCACTGAGCAAAACCCTAGCTCTTGGGATGGCCCATTGGCACTACTTCCAAGACTTTGAGGCATGCTATGTGGGGTCCCCTAGCTGAAACCTAGAATCTTGGACCCACCGAAATCGACGAATTCATGACCCGAGCCACGGTTCAGGTGCTACGAGCATCCTAGTCGGGCACCCCAGGGCCATTCAGGGACACTTTGGGCATTTGCTTCACGGCCATGGAACCCAAATAGACCAGCGGACTCGGATTCCGTCGGCTCCCATAGGTCCATGTGGCCATAGTGGACTTGTCCACGGTGGCCACGCATGCCTGGGGGCCTCCAGATGAGAAATGCACCCCTTTAGGGAATTTGGAATGGCCATCACTGAGCAAAACCCTAACTCTAGAGATGGCCCATTGGCACCGCTTCCGGGCCTTCAAGGCACGCTTTGGGGGCTCCCCTAGCTGAAACCTGGCGTCCTAGACCCACCGGAGTCGATGGATTCATGAATCGAGCCATGGTTCGGGTGCTATGGGAATCCTAGTCGGGCACCCTAGGGCCATTCAGGGACACTTTGGGCATTTGCTCCACAGCCACAGAACCCAAACCTGCGAGCGGACTCAGATTTCGTCGATTAGAGTTAGAGTTAATGATGATGCTGAAGATGGTGATGCTGATGAAGATGTTGATGATGATGGTGATGGCGATGGTGATGGTGATGTTGTTGGTGATGGTGAAGAATATGGCTTAGTGCTAGGGTTTGGGTGAGGGTTAGGGCTAGATTTATAGAAGGAAATTGAGTTAGGGTTAGAGTTAGGGTTAATGATGATGATGAAGATGGTGATGATGATGATGATGGTGATGGCGATGGTGATGGTGATGGTGGTGATGAAGGAGATGGTTAAGTGCTAGGGTTTGTGTGAGGATTAGGACCAGAGTTATAGAAGGAAATTGAATTAGGGTTAGAGTTAGAGTTAATGATGATGACGAAGATGGTGATGATGACGAAGACATTGATGATGATGGTGATGAGGGACCTAGAGATGACAATGATGGTGGAACCTAGAGATGACAGTGACGATGAAGATGGTGATGATGATGAAGGTGTTGATGATGATGGTGATGGTTATGGTTATGGAGATGGTGATGAAGATGATGGAGATGGTGATGATGGTGGCGATGGTGATGAGGGAGCTAGAGATGACAATGATGACAAAGATGGTGATGATGATGAAGATGGTGATGATGATGAAGCTGTTGATGATGATGGTGATGGTGATGAAGATGATGATGATGAGGATGAGGATGATGATGGAGATGTTGGTGATGATGAAGATGATGACGATGTTGATGATGATGAAGATGATGAAGATGATGTAGATGGTGATGATGGTGGCGACGGTGATGAGGGACCTAGAGATGACAATGATGATGGAACCTAGAGATGAAAATGATGATGAAGATGGTGATGATGATGAAGGCGTTGATGATGATGGCGATGGTGATGGAGATGGTGATGAAGATGATGGAGATAGTGATGATGGTGGCGATGGTGATGAGGGACCTAGAGATGACAATGATGACGAAGATGGTGATGATGAT
This sequence comes from Larix kaempferi, assembly GCA_027924585.1. Classification (NCBI taxonomy): domain Eukaryota; kingdom Viridiplantae; phylum Streptophyta; class Pinopsida; order Pinales; family Pinaceae; genus Larix; species Larix kaempferi. The sequence goes on from BSBM01000110.1 coordinate 4,639,142, forward strand.
GATGAAGATGGTGGTGATGATGAAGGCATTGATGATGATGGTGATGGTGATGAAGATGATGATGATGATGATGATGGAGATGGTGATGATGGTGGCGATGGTGATGAGGAACCTAGAGATGACAATGATGAAGGCATTGATGATGATGGAGATGGTGATGGAGATCGTGATGAAGATGATGGAGATGGTGATGATGGTGGCGACGGTGATGAGGGACCTAGAGATGACAATGATGATGAAGATGGTGATGATGGTGAAGGAATTGATGATGATGGCGATGGTGATGAAGATGATGATGGCCATGGTGATGAAGATGATGATGATGATGATGAAGATGGTGATGATGATGGAGACGGTGATGAGGGACCTAGAGATGACCACGATGACGAAGATGGTGATGATGATGAAGATGGTGATGATGATATTAGATGCAGTGATCATAATCATCATTGGGAGAATTTTTTTATCAAATTCCACACCATCATAGTTGTAATAACCATAATCACAGTCCCAAAGTTGCATAATTGAACCACGAGCAACACCAACTAATTATTGCATCACATGAACATGGTAAGTATAACCATTGATGGGGGCGAGGGTGGGTATAAACATTGTGTAGATGATATAGAGAAAAGAGTTGGTGCTCTATAGAGGTTAAATGAGATGACCATATCCAAATGATATATGATGATGAATTTGGGAAAAAACTTTATTCTCACTAAATACACAAAACACCTTACCATCCTTGAAAAATTGAAAAAATGGTTAGTTGTTTTCAAAGGCAGTATATAACTATTGATGGCAATTTCTTTGATGAACCATGTTTGGAAAACTATTATAATGGTTTGTTTCATATGAAGTGAAAGTCCCTACGATCCATTTGTTGGAAATAAAACTTCCATATTAGATTCTGAATGTCTACAATGACTTGGAAAAAAAATTCAATCTTTAAATCAACTTTACTTGCAAAAATTAATCTTAAACCCCAATATCTTTCATGCTAAGATCTATTGAGAAAGTGTAGAGTGTCTATCTCAGAATTCTTAGACTTAACTCCTCAATTGTTTGGATAGGGTTAAGATCAATTTGTGTATCCCAAGGGGATAACTCAATGATTTGTAGCCATTTTTTATGGCCATTTCACTAATTATGTTCCAACACATGCTCAGTTCAAATCCCCCTAGGTGATGCACACAAATTTATGTTGATATGTTTACTAAAAATGCAATCCTTGAATATGGGGAAGTGTCCCTTCAATTTCCTCCCAAGGTTTCCTTGAGAAAGGAAAAGATCAACTTGTGCTATCAAAGCAATCAAATATTGTATTTTGAAGGTTAGAAACAAGTATGCTCTAAACTACAAAATGTTGTCCATCAACAACCATGTAGATATTCCATAAGTAATCCCAATATACTCTGCAAGTTGTCAACAATGGCCTTCGTTGTGCATAAAATCACATAAATCAACCAGCAATCAAGTATGGAGTATACACTACACATCCATCACCATTGCACTTGAATAAAGGTAAGTTTATGTAGACTAATCAGGTGTGGATAAGTTATAAAGGTGGTTCCACAACCGACTTTAGCATGCTTTTGATTGGTTGAAACAATCACAAACATATTCTCAAGTAGTTAAATTTATCAAAAACAAGTCGAACGATCATGTACTAACAATCCACCAACAACCCTACAATGAATCATATACTATGCATATCTTTTTGAATGTATTGTGGAAAAACATTTCAATCATTCTTAGCAATTATTGAACATTTGCAAGTGCAAAATAAAAAAGGGTTGAGTGTTTCTTAATTATAAAGCTACACATCCAACATTATTGCACCTCAATGATGATAGTTTATAGAGACAATTTAGGCATGGATAAGTAATACTATAAAAATTGGTCTTCCACAACCGAGTTTAGCATGCTTTTGATGGATTCAAAGAATCATAGACATATTACTAGATGACTAATGTATCAAAAACAAGTTAAGGAATCATGTAAAATCTAAGCAAGTTCTCTAATAAAATAGTTGAACATAGTCAAATGTCATTCATTGAAATTTTAAGCCTAAAACAAGGATTTTTAAAACAAATGTCAAATATACATGATATAGGGGTACCTAAAAAATGTCATGTCATTTAATGCGCTGCAACACTTATGCTTTGGATACAAAGGAGTAATCAAAGACATGATCGTGATTTCATAATACAATTATAATTGTAATGTATTAAATTAGCAAACAATGTACTATTTTTACAGGCGCGTGTATGCCAAAAATATTAATATTTTCCACTCTCCTATACGACAATCATTTATTTGATATTGACCACTTGACGTTAAAAAAAAAACCAAAAATATATATATTCGACTAACACATACGATAAGTTTGTCAATAACAACACTCTAGTATATCCATTGACGTTGATTCCTTATATGGACTGAAAAATATTGTATTTGTCATGTTTTCACACACATGCCTATGCACTAGGTTTCGTTTATGTGTATTTTGCAATAGTGTATGATTTATTTTTGTTTACAAGTATTGAATTCAATCCTATCTAAAAAGATGCCTATTTTGTCCCATTTTCTCATTAGTGAGGAATTTTGGACATGCATGTCCATTTTCTACTATTTTCAATTGCATAGATATCCAATACACACACACACACTATGATATCCAACTTCTCTTCTAAGATCTAGGTAAAACCAAAATTTAGACATCACATCTTGATACACATAATATGAGACAACGAGATTAGACAATGAGATATATAAATCACATAACTAAAAGTCCATGTACATAGAGGCTGCAAAACTCATCCAAACATATACAATTTCTGGAAAATAGTGGAACATGGTTCCCAATGTATGTACAGTGGAAACGCGTGCCCTAAACAAAATGTGACAACTCATGCCGTAGATCCAAAATACATGGCAACTCATGCCATAGATACAAAGTACATCAAAACTGGTGCAAAAAAGTGCCACATCATGGCTAATGTACATAACACATGGTGTGTCAAGCATTGTGACCACCCCCGTCACTCCTAGGTGCATCTCCAAAGTTGATCTTGCTACTCTTCGAGCTACCGGTACCTCGAGTCTTGCTCCGTCTAAGAGTAGACCGTCTCTCCGGGCTCTGGAACAAATGATATAAGATACCATCATTTTCAAGCATTTGCAACATTTAACACATTTATAAAACAAATGTAGAATTCGAATCTTAAATAAATCACCTCTGCTGTGACTAAGAAACGTTGGACAATTGTCCTAGATCTGCGGAGCTTCTCCGCAATTCCAACCTACAACATTTACAACAATCATTTCATTGAAAAGTAATAATTGCTTAAATTAAATTGTGTTAATGCATCAAAATATTTTCATAAATTAGTTTGATTCTCACCATGTACACCTCCGAGGATGGACATGGCTGGGATTTTGGGCTAGCAAGTGGCGCAGATGGTCGGAAAACCACCTCCGGTGCAATGAGGGGGGGGGGGGGGGGCAGATGTAGTGGCAGCCACTACAGGTGCAACCACTGGAGATACAGATGAGGATACTGGAAGGGTAGATGTAACAATAGTGGCAGGAAGTGGGGACGATATGGTGGGAGAAGAAATGGTGGTATGGGGTGGAGGAGTACGTCATGGATGATGAACCCCTGCTGGTTGTACGATAGAGGGTATCGAACCAAAAGGGATAGGGGGGATGTTAAGGGATGGTGCATGGGAGGGGAGTCCTGCATAGAGGGAGGAGGATGGACGGAATGGAGGTTGTGGACTTAGAGGGGAAGCTGGAAGGAAGGGAGGGCGTGGATGAAAGGGGGAGGATGGATAGACAGGGGGGCATGGATAAATTGGGGAGGATGTATGGACGCGGTGGCGCAGTTGAGTGGGGGGTGATGGATGGAAGGGGGAGTATGGATGGACAGGGGAGGCTGGATGGAAGGGAGGGGGTCGGCATAGGGAGGAGTCTAGATGGAAGCGAGGGGGGGGACTCATGGGAGAGGGTGGATACATAGGACTAAAATGGAGAGTCGCAGCTGTTGGTGGCACCTACATATACATTTTTAATATCACAATTTAGTAAACAAACAATAAATTAAACCATAGTAAGTTGCGACAATTCAAATTAAAAGTGTGCTTATAACTACACATTGTACCTGTGTATGTGGTGATTTCCCAATCCCTGGCAGGGGTGGTTGATCACCGTAGTCAGGGAACACCTATAGACACCAAAATGCATGCATGTTATGGACATGTTAAACAAGTCATTATTTAGGAAATCAAGATATTCAAAAACATTGTATGAATTATCAACGTGTATGCCATAAATATAAATACTTGAGTAATATAAATGACATAAGTAATAATAGTATTGTGTCAGCTACTGAAAATACCTCTGTGTGGGGTGCTGCAATTTCAGTTGCAGCTGTCATTGCTGCATCCAGGTTGGGAGATCCTACGTTCTCCCAGGTTGGTGTCTTAGCTCTGAATAATTGTACATTGAAATAATAGTTTAAGTCAAACAAAAATACTTTAAAAATACTTTACAAGTTATAAAGTGATGATTAAAAACACATTAAAAAAATTGCTGACCCGATCCATATAACAACCCTTGATCAGGCCATGGCAATTCTTCCCACAATGGGAACAAAGATGTGGCATTGTCCCCATTGAATTAGAATGCCCAGCATGGCTACCATCGGTCATGGGTCTATCTTGGCCCTGTCGTGAAGGCCCTGCACCTGGATCTCTACCAAGGTCACCCGAACTCTCCACTGTAGTCGCTACTATAAAGGAGGTGTGTCTAAGGAGACCACGTGCAACATTCCTCATTGCCACCTAGATCTGATCAAGCTTATGGGGCAACTGAGGTGGTTGGGGAGAGGGGTTGGGGTCGCGCCTTGAAGTTGGTGGCCTTCTCAATGGGTTCCTCCTCGCAGCAGGTCGATCTTGGGCAGAGCCATGCCCAACACCCTGGAACTCAGTTATGTCAAAATAGTTGACATGTAAACCGAGGCAAAACTCATCCCACAGTTGGGGAAGGAAGTACTGTGGAACCTCCCTATTATTGTAGGGAGGTTTATCGTACACCATGAACCACCTCTGCATCCAATTGTCCCTCCACGGTTGGTAATGACACCACTCCATGAAGACACATGGCTTTGTAATGTTCGGTGGTTGGCCTGTTTTTGGCTCGGTGAACATACTATATAATTGGGATTTTGTAATGTTCAAATCTTTTATTGCTTCCTTGGAGATGCCCGTGGAGTAGTACTCCCGCATCCTAGCTCTAAATTGAGTCATGTCTGTCAATTGTTGGTGTGCATGTATGAGGGAGTCGATTGAGTTCCCAATTGACGTGGCAAGAGACAATCGAGATGGTTCACCTGAGTTTCTAAGTTCACGAGTGTGCACTCGCATTTCATTTACATAGTGGTTAAGGTCATCTTGTTCAAAATTAGGTTGTCGGTTTTGGTTTTGTTCGGCATTGGGTCCAAGGTTCGAGTTTTCTTGTGTTCCACCAGACTCAGGGTTAACGTCTTGTTCACTCATTGTCTCAGTTGCAATTTGCAGTTGAAAATTGGTTCATTGTTTTCAAAATTTGGGAATTATTTACATTTACATAAACAAAAAAGATACAAAAATCGACACAAATAATGAATAAAATTGAAAAAAACATGATATTTACCTATTAATCGAAGTGGTGACGAGTTTGTGGGTGTTGTTGGGTGGATTTGGCCTCCGTTGGTAGTTGAATGGACACGTACACGGCGGAAGAGGACGCGCTCGGCCGGCCAAATGAAAAATGTGGAAATTGTCAACTGTTTTTTTATATATTTTTAATAGGGGCACATGTGCATCTCCTCTACGCGTACGCGTCAGCAACGCGCACCCGTCTCGGTTCAGTACCGAACCTATAGGCACGTGCGCGTCTCCTTAGGTGCAGTCGCGCTATTTTTTTTCTCCGCTAGTGCAGCCCTATTGCAACGAATTGGGGGAGCATCTTCATGCACCTGCCTGTTATTCTCATTATAATATATAGCTTTCATCCTTCTTTATAATATATAATTACCTAAACCTTAGTGTTCCCTTGTTAGAAATAATTTTTCAACTGAATTTCTTACCTTGGTTACAACTCATTCAACCATCATTATATTTTAATCTCCAAACAACAGCAACACAACTCTGGTTATGTTGATGTAAGTGAATTTATTTTGTTTGGAAATGATTAAACATTTCTTGTATGGTGGCACCCAAACAACAATGTTATCCAAGCGATGGTTTAATAGTGGTGACCTTTGCCTTGATAAATCATGTATTTGTGGCTCTAATTCATGGCAATGGATTTCTTTAGGCTTAATTTGATAGTGTTGTGGCATATTTTCACTATGATATCCAATGCATATGAGTTTAAATAGAGAATAACCTTAAATTCTTCTACCATTGCATTGGAATCTCCTACCATTGCATTGGCATCTCCTCTCACTAGGAAACAAGTTATCACAAAGGAGTTAGACAGGCAATTAAGATCTAATTGTGGCGGAATCTAATAGCATTAATTAAATTTATTAAGTATGTCGGTCAATTAATGTTTCTTCTATTGTTGTTACAATTTAAGGAAAGGGTGCAGTTTTCTTTCCCTAAACTAACTTTTCACAACAATCACCATAATTGATTCAATATCCAATTTTTTATGACCCAAAATTATTCAAAACTCTACATAATTTTATTTATTTTTCTATATTGTGATGATTTTTAACAAGTTTCAATACAACAATATTCTTGATTTTTCTATTCAATTTGCAACAGAATAATATTCCTTTTCAATGAATTGGGAACTTTAAATGGTGAAAAGCTAGTTTGCTATCAACCCAAAGTCAAAGAAAATATGAAAAATATGTGTGGCCAAAAGAAAAAGTTGACGAAGTTCCCTAGAAGTGGTTGTGATACCGATGTAATGAACAAAAGCTCACACACAAAATATCCAACATAAGAAGGCTATATAGTTGAAAACTATGCAGGATAAATAGTTATATAATTGACAATGAATGAGCATGAGATGATACAATGAGCTTTGTGACAATATACTTATATGCATTGACTCGTCGTGAACATGAAGGATCATGTCCCTTAGTTTATTAATATTATTATTATGATGCAATGCTTACTTATGTATTTTATAGTTTATATTCATTACAGAATCATTAAACCATGTTCTCCATAGTCAAAATATCTACTTCCCTCATGAAATATGTACTTGAAGGAGACATTACTATCATATTTACCAATGGCCTACTCATTCCATTAGTGAAACCATATGAAACAATGGAAACACCAGAAGAACTCCAAATGGAATGCATTAGTTCCAACACTATCTCCCCAATGAACTTATCCTTCTATAGAAGGCTAGTGCATAAGTTCTCAAATTTTGGCCCTTTCTAAACCCTAAGTACTTCATTCACCACCCTATGCATTTCTCGTTGCAATGGCTCCATTGAAGGGTGTTCTGAAATGCATGTAATAACCTAGTTTCAATACCCTAAGAATATCATAGTTAATCATGTTATTATTGCACCCAGAGTAGTCTGATGCATATACATCCCAAGTAGATGTGTCACATATAACACTAATAAAATTAATTGAAATAATTTTAAGGTCCTTAAAAGTGAATTTTTTTAAATGATCATAATAATAAAAAACTAAAAAGGTGATATTGTGTTTGGGGATCACTTACAAACTAGTTGAGCTCTCTATAAAAAAAATGAAATAGATCTAAGGGTTTGGGATTTCATAATCTAGGATCACTCATGTGCAGTTCAAGGTGCTTATGTTTTTGAAGAGCTGATAGGGAGAAGCTATGGCCGAGGTTGGGCGCTATGATGCTCCCCTCCTCCCCTCCGCTACCAAAGGTCAGCGCCTTTAGGAATATTATTTTAGCTCAAGGTTAGATATATATTTCCACTATACCCTCCCTCTTTGTGAAGAAATTAGATTATATTATGGTCATTGCACTTCTTTTGGATAAACCTCATAGTGAAGCTATCTTGCTCATCAATTAGAGCTTTATCAACCAGTTCATAGGGTTATGGCCATAACCTAAATCGATGGAAGCATGGGTTTAAAGAAAATAGAGGCCCCTAATCTCTCAAGGTGTCACCTATTATTTTGTAGGGAAAGGGTTCTTTGTTTTTGAATTCATCTCAAGGGAAGATAGAGACCCAATTTCAAGAAAAGGACCATACTTTATGGGACCTCGAGGTCTCTACTTGAAAAAATGGAGTCCATATTTCAAACCTTCTCAATATATCCCTAAGATTGTTCTAGTCTAGGTTAGGCTTCCCCATCTTACCATCCACCATTGGAGAAATTATGATTTAAAAGAAATTGACAATGCCTTAGGTAAATTCATTAACAGAGCAGATCCAAGAGATCAATAATCATGCACAAGGATCTGTGTATAAGTGGATCTGGAGGTGGGTCTTCCAGAATCCATCACGTTAATAGTGGGTGATTGGACTCATCTTCAACCACTAAACTACAAACAAATTCCTTTCAAAATTCAAATCTACCATGAATATGGGAACTTTGCAAAATATTGCAAGTAGCATGAGAAAGCAATGATAGAACAAGATCCAATAGAGAAATGGCATATGGTCAAGAAAGAAAATGGGCCAAAAAACCCTAATCCTAGATCAAGTCTAGGAAGCCCCTTTAAGATAACAAAGGAAAATCACCCAAAACCTCCACTAAGGAATATAGATCCTCTGCAAGAAAATAATTTATGAATTCTTAGTAACCTATATGAGGAGCAATTTGAACAATCCCAGGAAGAGTTACCCCCCTCCAATCATGGGGGTTCTATTCCAGACCCTTTCTCAAAAAATGATATTCATATTTCGTAGGAAGCACATCTTATCACAACATCCAAGGAAGCAATAAACACAATGCCTTAAGAGAGGGAGTTCATAGTGTAAAATCAAGAACTATCCTCTAAGGAGGAGAGGGATCAAGTGGAGGAAAATGCTAGGAGGATATGTATAAAGAAGGAAAAGGAAAAAAGGGAAGAAGACTAAAGGAGGAAAAAAACCTTGGGGTTTCATCCAAGGACTATATCACGAAGCAATAAAAACATAAGGAAATATGAGAATCTGGATTGGGTGTCGAAATATTCCCACCTAAACGCTTCATCAAAATGATAAATATGGTCTCCTAGAACATCAGATGAATGGAAAGTAGACCCAAATAATTAGTGATGATGGATATAATTCGAATCACCAACCCAAACATTCTTTTCAATATAAGAGATAGAGCTAGAAGAAGTGTCATTCCCTTATACAAGACAAAAGTTATGGACAGGAAGTGAAATATTAGCAGTAAGCTCAAGCGGGGAATCAAGAGGCCTATGCAAACTATGGATTCAACAAAGTTTGTGCTCCAACACTCAATTTGTTCCCAACACTGGATCTTCTCCTCCCTTAAACATCTAAGTTCTTAGAAGCAGGTAAACCTTTTCAGCTTATAAATTTCTTCTCTTATGTCTGAAAAAAGAGAGTGTTGGTTATCTCTCGAAGAAATAAATAATATACGATGAGGGATCCATTAAGAGAATTGGTGGAATATATAATTATAGAATGGGTTTTGTTGGACATCAAACCAACCAAAACCCTCTTCACCTTGTCCAACAAGTTGGTTTTTCCTAGACACATAGCAACATGTATAGATCGGTTTTTAGTTCAAATATTCCATATGTTGCAAGCGATCAAAGCAGTATCTAGAATTATCCCATTAAGGTTGTCGAATCACAAACATATTTCCCTTTTCTTGAAGGAGGATTCAAATGTAGGCCCAAATCCCTTCTGCTTCATACCTCTCTGGATCCACTTTGAAGGTTTCAAGGAGTCGGTGGAGCAGGTATTTTGTAGACCAATGTCGAGATCCAATTTCTTCATATGCAAAGAAAAGATAAATAGGATGAAGAAGGATATAAAGGAATGAAAAAATGTTATCGATCTCCAAACCAAGCCATAAATGAATCCCTTTAGAAATTGTAGGAGCATCAATTCATCATGGAGAAAAAGAATCATATATGAAGAATACTTCCAAGAGTAAACCAAGCTACATTCAGATGTCCATGAGGCCTAAAAAATAGAGGAAAGCTAGAAATAGAGTCCTAGAAATTTCCTCTCAACAAGAGTAGAGATGGATGGACTTTGAAAAAATCAAATAAGTTGCCCACCTACACTAGAAGTTATTGTACTAGGAAGAAGGGTTCCAAAATGAGAGGTTATCCCAAGGATTTCTCTCTTATGTTCCCCCCTCTATATTGGAGGAGGATGATTTTAACCACATGCTCCCTATATCTAGAAAAAGAAATAAAGTAGGTTATTTGGGAGATGGATCCTAACAAGGATCCAAGGACAGATGGTTTCATAGTAAAATTCTTTAGGATATGTTGAAAAATAATAAAAAAGGATCTACATAGGATGGTCCTTAAATCCAAAAATTGCCTCAAGATTGGAGGGGCTATCAATTCCTCATTTTTGTTCCTTATCTCCAAGGAACCAACTTCTTCCTCTTTCAATCTATTTCGGCCTATTTCTTTGTGCAATTCAGCTTACAAAATCATGTTAGTGTTTCATACATTTATAACATAATAATTCAAATGCATAAAATCAATAGGATCACTAGAAGAAAGACAACACATAAATAAAGAACACGAGAATTTATCCTAGGAAACCCAATGGGGAGAAAAACCCAGCAACCTTCGTATAGAGATGAATAATTATGAGAATAGAGTACAGAGATGAGAGAGAGAGAAAGTAGAAAGTCTCTCTAACCAAAAACCCCAAAACTAAGCTTCTCCTAGCTGTAGGTGCAAGCTCCTCTCCAGGTGATGCGAACTTATTATGTGTGAGTGAATGAACAAATGAGGCATACGACCTCTCTATTTATACACATGCAAAAACGACTTTTTTCCTTTCTGGGCCAACCTGATTGGGGCAGTTCTTCCCATTGTTTGGGGAAGACTGCCCACTGTTTTGGGGAAGTTTACCCACTGATACGAATTTTCTAATCTGATAGGGCTGACTTGTCTTGGGGGAATATAAAAATACATTTAATAATTATTTTATATACTTAATTTTATCCCCAAGGTTTACATTGATTCTTTCAAGGATTTACATGATTAATTACATCAAGATCAACTCCCATAGGAGGTACAAATAATTACAATAGAATATAATAAGAATAACTTCCAAAGCTGCACAAAGTCCAACACTCCCTCTCAACAAGGAAGGTATTCTTCGCTCTTCATGAACATCACAATCATATGGGTTTCATCTGTACATCTATATTGTCTCAATCATCTCTATACATACTGAAGGTTGTTAACATAGTCTCAGTCCTTTGATAAGTGTCATCATGAATCAACTCCACCAGTCCTTCGGTGAGTCCAAGAAAGTCTCTCCATCCTACCTAGATGTATGAGAGATAGGCTTTACCATATGTTATGCCATCTGCTACTTTTTTCATCTCATATTTTGATGGGATCCTCCTATACCTGGTTGAGAACCTAGATGAGTAGAGGTGCACGACCATCTACTACCTGTTCGTCTCATCTGTCGGTGGGGTAATCCCATACCTGGATGAGAACCTGAACGAGTAGAGGTACTTGTACAATCATCACACAACCATATACAACTTGTCCATCTCATCTACCGATGGGATTTCTCACATACCTGGATGAGAACCTAGAGGAGCAGAGGAACCTATGTGTAACCCGACCATATACTACCTATCTGTCTCATCTGCCGATGGGATTTATCCCATACCTAGATAAGAAACTAGATGACTAGAGGCACGTGGGTGGAACCCGACCATCTATTTCTTGTCTATCTCATCTACTGATGGGATTTCTCCCATACCTCGCTGATAACCTGGACGAGTAGAGGCACCTAGGTAAAATCAGGGTAAACATCTCTATGTCATCTCTCCCTCTCAAGGAGGGACCAGTTCTCTTCTACTCCAAGTCTTCCACGAAAGTATTCAAATTCATCCTGGGAAGAGTCTTGGTAAGAAAATCTACAGTCTAGTCATCTGTCGGAACCTATTGTAACTCGACCACACCTTTATGCACCATATCATGAATGAAGTAATACTGAATATCTATATGCTTCGACCTATAAGGGAATACATGATTCATGACATCTGCACATAGCTCTGGCTATCACAGTGAATCACGGTTGGCTCTGAAATATGGACAAACAATCCTACAAGGTGTTTATGAATCCATACTGCTTCTCGGGATGTTGTACTACCATCCATATACTTGGCCTCTACAGTACTGAGTACTACTAATTTCTACTTCATGTTGCACCATGAAATCACTACAGAACCCAAACTGAAGCAACATCTAGAAGTACTCTTCCTATCTGTTGCACATCCTGCCCAATATGAGTCTGTAAAACCCTACAATCTCAAGTCACACTCTGAAGCATATCTCAGGACATATCCCATAGTGCCACGCAAGTATCTGAGCACATGTTTTGCAGCAATCCAGTGAATCTACCTCGCCTCACACATAAATTGGATGAGAGAATTCAGAACAAAACACATATCTGTTCTGGTATTCGTCATATACATCAAGGACCCAATCAGCTGGCGATACATAGTGGGCTCAATCAAATTTGAATCTGAAGCAGAATCCCTCAGCTTCTTCAAATTTACATCCATCGAAGTGGCCATGGATTTGCAGTCCAACATTCTGAATCTATCCAGAATATCTATGGTGTATTTTCCTAGACCTAGTAAAATCTCATTATGCCTCTACCATACTTCTAATCCCAAGAAGTAATGCATCAATCCAAGATCCTTCATTTCAAACTCAGAGGCAAGTTTCTTCTTACACCATACGATAAGTTTCTCATTTCCAGTTAGAAACAGATCATTAACATAAAGGACCAAAATCACTGGCTCATCATTCACAACCTTGTAGTAAGGGTTGGGGTCTGCATCATTTTGATGAAACTTACACCCAATGGTTGAAGCAATAGCAATGATCGATCTGATGGAAGTATATCGAGCCATGGGAGAAAATGTCTCATCATAATCGACTCCCTCTTTATGAGAGAACCCTCTGGCAACAAATCTAGCCTTGTGTTTTTCAACACTCCAATCTGCTCCATGCAAAGTACGTTATTCCCATCTAGGCCTCTTCCAGCCTACTGCAATATCTCTGGGAACATCAACTGGCTCAACTGGATCAATGGAATCGATGGGTTCATCCTCTTCTACTAACTCCACTACAACAAATCCTGGAATTAGCATCCCATTTATCGTCCCTTTTAGTGTAATTTTTTTATTATCTTTGAGTGGTCGAAGTAGACGCTAAATGGGATGCGTCATGGACAAAACTTAAAGAGTCTAAAATATCGTCTTTTCTTGCTTGCTAAATAGCATCTTTTTTGATGTCTAAAATAGCGCCCATTTTTTAGCTTCGAGAATAGCGTCCAATTTTGCTTCCTAAACAACATCGATGTTTTCTTCCTAGATAACATCCAATTTGCTTCCTAGATATCGTCCTCTTTTACTTCCTAAATGACGTCCCCATTAGCACCCTATTTGCATCCTTAAAAGCATAATGTTTGCATCTACAGTCACGCCATATTTGCATCCAAATTAGCATCCAATATTGCATCCATATGTGATACCACTTTAGCATCCCATTTTGCACCACGTTTTACTTCCAATATGCACCAATTTTCGCTTATAATTTTGCACTAATTTTCACTTCTAATTTTTTGCATCATGTTTTGCTACCAAAATGGTGCCTATTTTTTCTTCTATTGTTGCACCATATTTTTCTTCCTATGTAGCGCCATATTTTGAATCCAAAGTAACATCTTATTTTTCTACCATATCAGCATCGTGTTTGGCTTCCTCATTTACATCAAGTGTTGGATCATTTTTAATGCCTAGTTTTGCATCTATATTTATTGTCAACATTAGCACCTTGTTTTGCTACCAATTTAGCGTCCATTTTTATTTTACTCCCACACTAGCGCCACATTTTGCTTCTTGTTTAGCTCCTTGAATTTCTTCTTGTTTTGCTTCCTCATGAACACTGCATTTAGCTTCCCATTAAGCATCTAATTTTGCTTCTTTGTTGGCCACTACTTTAGCTTCTGGTTTGGCTTCTACTTTACCATCCAAAATAGCATCATAAATGACTTCCAACTTAGCGCTAGGTATTGCATCCAATGTTGCTTCTAGATCTATGACATAGTGGGCTTCCATTTTAGCTCCTAGTTTTGCTTCCTATTTTGCTTCCTAATTAAAACCACATTAGGGTTGTTATTTATCACCTACAACTATATCCAATTGTGTGCTAATATATTTATTATATCAAATTATTATCATTATTTCATTAATTTCAATAGTTCTCGTTTATTATTTACTTCATAGTTCTGAAATAACATAATGAAACATTCAAATTAATTGTAGATACCATTATTGAAATTAATTGCATAGCATTTGTGAAGAAAATTTAACACAAACAAACAACATTTATACAAAATGGTAACATCATCATATATATTAATTTTCCATGAAAAGATCATCGATAATTTCCAATATAGCAAAATTTACAATATAATAACGATAACATCACCATTATCTTTCATCAAAAGAAGTGAAATTATAAAACATCATCACATCAATAACCTATCATACAGATCATCATATTAAGGTTAAAAGAACAAGTGAATGATATATATAGTGAAAATACAAATATCACAAGAAATATCTTTTTTAATATCCATATCTAGAAATGTCAAAATGACCAAGGATAATCAAAGTTTATATGTCAACATAAATCCACCATACAAATCAAAATGACCTAGAATTTAATATGAACTTGGATCATCACAAAAATAAGAATACATGTCTAGTAGCATCGAGAAAGCAATAAACATCCACAATCTCAATAGTAGCATCAATGGCTACCATCATCATCATCACCACCACCATTATCATCATCATCCTCATCCAATATATTTCTTTGGTACATTGGTGACAACATTATCTAGATCATTTGATTCATCTTCACCATTTTCCTACAAACAACAAGAAATAATCAATTTAAAACATTAGTATTAATTTCATTACATAATGAATATTTTGTGTTATATTGCAAATATTAGTGTGATAATTTATGCATTCTCACGAGTTTTCCAACCATGAATATAAACATAATCTCATCAATAGATAGTAACCACACATATAAAGTGTATTCACAGCTGTGCACACACTCACACATACACACACATTTACACCATAAATTTTCATATCACAACAGAACAAGACATAGAGGCAAGGAAAAATAGACATCCTGATGATTATATATAAAGTGAAGAAAAATATGATATCACATATACTATTCGCTTCGAACCATTTTTTTGCCTAAATATTTTATATCATTAAATCTCTCTATATAACATGTTATTAAATCTATATATTTAGGAGCATATTAACCATGGTTTTCATCTCTCAATCAAGTTCATGAATTGTTTACATTTTTAATCTAAAAGTAAATTTAATATAACATGCTTGATAATATCCCCTCATAAAAATGGCTAAAATAATATTATCATAAATATAGTTTTTAACATATTAATCATATCATTGGTATAATAATCACAATGCTTACAAAGCTTCATTGGATTCATGTTATCCAAGTACCTGCAGGAGGCAACGGAACTCAATTTCGTTACTTGGATTGGTTTTTATGCCCTGGTTGAATTTTCTCCAGGTATCCCTAGATGGCCTTGGGAAGAGAGTTGAAATTTGCAATAAATCGAAAAATGAGGCTTAGATGGGAAAATCGTCAGTTTCGATAGATTCTTGACATTCGAACACCTCTAGGGACACCCATGTCCGGTGACTTCATGGACCAAACATTATTTATTTTGATGGTTTTCTACACTAGGGTTTTGATCAAAGTTGTGTAGTGCAACTTTTTCACGATGGGATAAGATGTTATAGATGTGCCAAGTGAGTGCATGGGCATCATGGTTCTCTCTCCATTTCCCAAATATACCTGCAAGATGTAACAGAACTCAATTCCATTACTCAGTTTGATTTTTATGCTACCGGTTGAAATTTGTGTTGTTTCCCTCAATGACCATGGGAAGCAAGATGAAACTCACAATAAATCGAAAACCATGGCTCTGATGGACAAACCTTTGATTTCCATAGATTCGTGACATCTGGGTATCACTAGGGATACCCTTTTTCATGTGGCTTAATGGACCAAAAGTTGTATATTTTGATGGTTTTCTAAACTAGGGTTTTGCTAAGTGACGTGCAATGCAATTTTTGTACAATATGATAATATTTCGAAAAATGTGTCGGGTGAGTGCATGGGAATCACATTCATATCTTCCTTTCCCAAACACACTTGTAGGAGGCAACAAAAGTTAATTTCATTGCTCAGTTTGGTTGTTATGCCCCTGGTTGAAATTTGTTTGGTGTCACTAAATGACCTTGGGAAGCAAGACAAAACCCACAATATCTCGAAAAATGTGGCTCCGATGGACAAACCATCAATTCCGTTGGATTAGTGACATCCGAGTACCACTAGGGACACCCTTTCCCGGTGGCTTTGTGGATTGAAAATTGTATATTTTGATGGTTTTCTAAACTAGGGTTTGCCAAGTGACTTCCAATGCAATTTCTGCACGATAGGATAAGATTTTGAAAAATGTACCAAGTGAGTGTTTGGGAATCACATTCATCTTGTCCTTGACCAAACACACTTGTAGGAGGCAACGAAAATCAATTTCGTTGCTCGGTTTGGCTTTTATACCCCCAGTTGTAACTTGTCCCTCCAAAGAGGCAAGGTTGACTAACTACCTATAAAATGTGGGACATAGTAATTACTTAAAAGAGTAAGGCTAATTGGCCATGTGGAAAATGTGGCACACAAAAGTCTTACCCCTTGGAAGGAACAAGGTTGGCCAAGATGGAATAAGAACCAAAGAATAAAGAAAGGTTGTGGTAACTGAGAAAAAACAAGAAGAAAGAAAAAAAAAAGCCAAGAAAGCTGAAATAGACCACAATAAAAAATATAAGACAAAAGCAAGGAAAACAAAAGACAAATCAAATGACATTTAAATGGAATCCAACATAAGTAATCAAAAGAAAGAAACAAAGTTGTATTTTTCGAGAGAAGTTTGTTGCATTTGGTAAGAAATTCAACAAAATTGCTTTTTTTTGGAACAAAAGACTACAATAGTCTCTGTTGAGTTTTTTTTTTTAAATCAAAAGGTAGAAAAACGAATGAAAATAAAGAAGATGCCTAAACTGCATAATGAAACAGATTACTCTTATGTAAGTAGTTACCTCGCCACTTCATGAAATAATCAATATAGAGTGTCGAATGCACCTTCACTGGATGCATTAAAAGAAGTCAGTAATAAGGAAGTGGGTATTCAACATACATTGAAAAAGTATGTATAAGACCATTAATGGGCATGCGCTTTGCTGGTCATGGAGCATTTACCAGTTAATCTTTCATGGACACATCTAACAACAGAATAGTCAATTCTGATTTGGACCGTGAAAGAACTGTCAAAGTGGATGTCTTGGTAGGGATATGTGGTGTTTTTTCTTGTGAAGTAGTATGTTCATGTGTTACTATGACTGGAGTTGATCTATCTGAAAGTATTCAGGCGAAAGGTTTCTCTAGTCAACACAGGAAGAAAAGTGTCGATACTGATCATACATTAACATCTGAAGCTGTTGAAAATATTGAAATACAATATTCTTTTGATGAAAATTGTGAGGACATCAATGTAGAGTGGACTTATGATGAAAATGCTCTTTTTATCAGTGTCATGGCCATGTTTGGTAACGATTTTCGAATAATTTCCCATTATGTCCATTCTAGAACTGAAACTCAGTGTAAGACGTTCTTTAGCAAAGCTTGTAAATAGCTTGGAATTGATGAATGCATACCACATGAATTAAATATCTCATCAAAAGGAAATCATGGAAGAAAGGATGACAAAACAGGATTTGATAAGATCTTTGCATTATTGTGGGATACAGATACTTCTGGAAAGGTCAAAGAAACTCCATATCCAAATGCTTTCAGTGAATATGGACCAAACAACAAAGTTGGCATTGTCTTACATGATATTTGTGAGCTTCATCATAGGATTGAAGTTGACGATAATCAGAAGTAATCCAATAGTTGTGATGGGAATGCTTCTTTGAAAGAAGAAACTAAATTAAAGGAAAGTGCTAATGCATTGTAAAATGCTAGAGAGATGACTTCTCGGAAGGCTCTTACCTCTCTAGAGGCACAACATTTTTTGTTTAACAGAACATTGATGAACAAGAGTGGAGGCCATCATGTATGTTCACTGATAGGCACACAACATAATAAAGACAACCAAAAGGTCTTAGAAACGATTTTATTCTTTGGAAAAGGGAAAGATTTCATCTTGTGCAAGGTTTACTCAATCATTTCTTAGGAATTGGTATCTTTCCTATGAAGAGAAGCAATAGGTTGAAAAATTCAAGATCGTGTGTATGTGGAATACATTGATGAAGAATCCTCTCAAAATTCCATTTCGTCGTCGAGTGAAAAGAAGGGTTTGGTAAGACCCCACTCTCACCCCGTTGGGCGTATCATTTGGTGGACCCTAGTTGGGTCCAGTAGAGAGAGATTTTTTCCTGGACTCTGGAGAATGTACTCAAGGCTTGGAGGAGCCATTTCTTGCTGATGAGACAAAAAATATACATAAAATCCATGAACAAGGATATATATTGATTGGTTGGAGGCATGGTAAAGTGATATTCTTTCCTATATAGTTATATCGTTCCTGTTGGCCCTTCTCTTCTCCATGTTTTGATTATGACCTTGTACAGATATGAACTTTTATCCTCTCATTTAATGAAAGATAAGTTGTATTGTGAGTTTACGAGATTCAAATTGGCAATTGTGAGATCATGTGCTGAGCTAAATGATTGTTTAGTTTGATACTTTTCATTGAGTAAAATGGTTTAAATTTTGTTTCAACTTGCTTTTGAGATTTGTTTTAAAGTAGAAATATGAGTAGAGAATCGAAAAAGTGCACATGAGAATGCTAAGCCTTACTTAAATGTGCTCATCATACCTTTTCCTACTTTAGGGTATACATCTGCTTGCCTCTCCTTTCCCATTGTAAATAAGCTTATATTTGAACAAGCTTTTCAGGTACTGATATTTGTGTTGTGCCACTATCACCCCTGGGTAAGTTAACATGGAACTTCTAGCCATTATACTTAAACCTACAAAATAATGATTTATACACTGGATGGCATGGTTGTTGTTAGGTAAGAATGCAATGCCAATCGATAATATATTAAAACGTTGGAAATATTTGAATTGGAAGTGACCATTCATTGTAAAACAATCACTCACCATTTTTCTCTTGATTGGTCATACAAAATAAATTTAATTGCAGATATGTTTGGTTCAAGAATCTCAACAATTAAGAAAGAGATTTCCCCAAATTGCAAACCAAGAGAAGCAAGATGCGCACACTAGATTCATAGGATATGCTAGTCACAAACAAATGACAAATTCAAATTGGAGCAAAATTAAGGCCGTTAGACAAAATCCATAATACTAGACTTGCTTGGCATCTAGAAGTTAAAAGAGAAGGAAGCTGACCTTTTTAAAAGGATTCCGTAAAGCTATTTTTTTATAATCTTGTGTTCCATTGGGCCTATGAGATGAAATAATCCAATTCCTATGGAATGGCAATGATTGATCAAAACCTTGTTCATTTAAATAGATTCAAAGCATTGTAAAATAATTAAAAATAAATGAGCCCAAACAGGAAAGGTTCCTACAAAAGGAAAGAGACTTACTTCTCTCCATAATTAACAACACCCCAATCATAAGAATTAAGGATGGATTGCTATCTGTAACCTGCAAATGAATGCAAATGAATCCTTGTTGGAGATCCACCTGTAGATTTAACAACATTCACCTATAAACGACAAAGCATTAGAAGTTTTATATATCCATTGTTGACTCAAATAAAGGCTAAACATAACTATGCTATAGCATTTGAGATATACCTGTAGTTGAGACCACCCATCAAGGTCGAATTTCTCAACTAGTTGTTGTAGATAATAATAATGTAAAAATGATTAGTTATTATCCACTCTTTCAAATGTAGACTGATCAGATTGAGACACATATTCCTACAATCACCGTATTTTTTTAATCAAGAAAAAGTTTAGAAGGTTCATTTGTGAATAAGATAGAGACTACAAGCTGTTCTACAAAATTATAGAAAAAAAATAAATGACAAAAAGCTATTGAGTTTAAGAAATTCAATCATTCATCTTGTAAAATGTGCTATGATTTTTTCAGTTCGGTACTCAGGTTAAGAAAATTCAAAATTCTTTAGTGCCATTAATATGCATTCCAAACATTTTACTTAATGTTAAGTACAACCTTCAATCACCTGAATATTTTGTAATTTTGCATTTAAGTCAGACATACGCATTAATGCACTCTTTCTTTTAAACTAAATGATTTTTTTAAAAATTGGAAACCATGGTAAGTGTTAGCACTCAAATCCACCTATTAATTTTTTTACATTTTTGGCACAATCTCAAGATTTCACAGCGCATATGCTAGTCCATCTAAGGAGTGGTGATGCAGAATGTGTAAAAAGACTTGTCCTCATGGACATCCAAATGGTTATTCAATTTCACCAAAGCTACAAACCCTTTATGTCAAGTTTCCCTTTAGTCTCCAAACCATTTAAAGAAAGTCACCAAGTGTTCATGTATGTCACCCTCTTCAAGTCAAGCCCTCCCAAAACATAAAATAGCTTGCTTCAAGCTCACCTTCACGTTCATGTTTCGCTTCATATTGGTCAAAATCTCTCACAGCCTCAAATTTTTGATTTAGTGAAATCTTGCATTTATCTTGTCTGTCATTCCTTGGTCTCTTCAATTCTTCTTGAAATGGACCTAATTACTTGAAAACTAAACTAAATATTAAAAATATATAATAATAGAAAATAAATATAAAATCAAATTATTTTTTAAAACTATTAAATGGTTTTAAAAAAATAATGATATTTTATATTCATTTCCTTAAAATTTTTGTCATAGCTTTTAGCAACCATAAAAAATAAAGATGTTAATGTGGATTTTAAAAAAAAAAATGATTTAGTGAAATCTTGCATTTATCTTGTCTGTCATTCCTTGGTCTCTTCAATTCTTCTTGAAATAGCCCTCCTTGGTCTCTTCAATTCTTCTTGAAATAGCCCTAATTACTTGAAAACAAAACTAAATATTAAACAACAGAAAATAATAGAAAATCAATTTAAAATCAAATTATTTTTTAAAACTATTAAATGGTTTTAAAAAAATAATAATATTTTGTATTCATTTTCTTAAAAGTTTTGTCATAGCTTTTAGCCACCATAAAAAATAAAGATGTTAACATGGATTTAAAATAAAGATGTTAATGTGGATTTAAAAAAAAAGAGCATTTATCTTGTTTGTCATTTCTTGGTCTTTTCAATTCTTCTTTTTTTTTTTCCGCGAAAAAAAGCATATTATTGATATTCAAACTTGAATCAAATAGTACATGATTTCAGTATTTCTATTGTCCAAAATTCCACCTCCCACATCAGAGAGTATTTCAGTAAGCACAAAATTATATAGAGTAAGCCAAAAATAGACATCGAATGTCCTTGGCAAAGCAGAAACTTCAAAAATAGTTACAAAAACAGATATATAAATATCTTTTACATAATCATCAAGATCAACCAAAGAAGTAACAGCTGCCAGAGTCTATCAGCTGATTCTCAAATATTTCTTCCCAAAATAAGTATGCATCTTCACCTTCCAAACCCTGTTTAGAGAGTAGGTCAGCCTGCACATTATGTTCTCTAAAAATATGTTCCAAGGTGACCACCCCCAGCTTATGAAGTTCCAACTTTGTTCTTTCACACCAAGTAGCCAAATTTAATACATTAAGTTCAAACTCCCCCTTAGCCCACTTTATGGTCACACGAGAGTCGCCAAAAATCTTAACATTTAACAACCCAAAACTATTAGCCACTTTTGCAACGCTCCATAAAGCCAAATTAAAGTTCATCTTTCATGTTGGTACCTCATCCACATTTCATTTTAAGTGTGAAGTAGTGCTCCTGATTGTGAAAAATTAGACCACCAACACCACACTCCCCCATATTAGCAACACCATCAAAAAAAAGAACCGGATCTGTAACCACAAAATCAAACTGCCCAATGTTCCTATGAATCCTAGGTTTCTCCTCCTTTTGAAAATTCAGAGATTGACTGATAACAATATTGGATAAATTTTCCAAATATGGTTTGGTATCCTAAAAAATAGCCTTATTTCTAATTCCCCAGACCACCCAACATATGAAAATAGGAAGGGTCTTATGTTCTTTACACTCCAACCTCCACTATTGCAGAGAATTAGCAATATTTAGACCTCCCCATCTAGCCTTTATGTCCAAATTTTGGTAAATTTGCTCCCAAAGTTCCAAGGTAAAGGAACACTCCATAAACAGATGCCAAGAAGTTTCCAAATTACTTCTACACAGTATGCACTGCACTGACTAGGATCAATCCATCCCATTAAAATAAGATTCTCCCAAGTCTTCAACCTTTCGTGAAGAACAAACCAAAAGAAACATTTCATTTAAGTGGTAAATGCCACTCCCAAATTTTTCCATACCACCATTGTTTAGGATAGATACACCTCCTTTTAATCATGCAACTGTAGACCGTGCTAGCTGTATATAAAATGGCCCTAATTACTTGAAAACTAAATTAAATATTAAAAAACAGAAAATAAATATAAAATCAAATTACTTTTTAAAACGGTTTTAAAAAAATAATAATATTTTGTATTCATTTTCTTAAAAGTTTTGTCATAACTTTTAGGCACCATAAAAAAAATAAAGGTGTTAACGTGGATTTAAAAAAAAATATGTTAACGTGGATTTAAAATAAAGATGTTAACGTAGATTTAAAAAAAAAAAATGTTAACGTGGATTTAAAAAGAAGAAGTTTCTTAATACTTTCCCAAGCCACGTCAAGTCAACAACCATTGTCTTTATATACCCTCCCATCAAGCATCGAAACTCAAGCAGGAAAGCTCATTTTGTAGCGCCAAGGAAGAGTCCATGTATTGTGCACAACGCGTCCACATTTGGCATAGAAGGTGATAAATATAGTATTTATATTTCATTTTCTCATTGCATGTGGTATTAATCAAAAATGAAAATAGACGTGCCTTGCAATCAACACCGATGAATAAGTAACAAGTGTGTCGGATGTTGAGGAAGAAGCACTCATCATATCCATAGCTTGCTTCCAATTGCTAAACCGCCAAGGTTGAAGAAAAAATAGTGTAAAGATTATGCCAAGTCAGCTGATTGAAGCCCAATCAATTATGTGTTGCAATTAATGGATTTATATGTGTTCATCATCAAGCATATGCATTGAGAGAAAGACATCAAGGAAACGCCCACATATAAACTGTCAAGCTATTCAACTCAAGGTTTCATAACATCCAAATGTCAAGACTGGTCTTCAATATGCCGATGTACAAGGAGCTTAATTCAAGCAGATCCCAAAGTTCAATGAGATGCAGCTAAATTGTTTGAAACCGATTTCCTCACTTAAAGAATGTCAAATATTTGTAAATGTTAGTATAAAAAAAATCGCCATCTTCAAGTCACAGTGAATAATTTGACTTTAAGCATATGCAGGGATGAATGTAAGTATTTTGGCTTGGGACTTTATGCAGTGTTCGTTCTATAACTGAAGAAACCAATAGTAAGCTTCTACGGGTGTAGTTTTGAGCCCTTCACTAAATTCACATACATATTAGATCATTATTGATTTTAGCAAAAAGATCAGGTTGGTCTCAATCCTAAAACGCCGAGTTTTTTGTTTGTGTCACGACCAAGATATCTACTTTTTACACATCTCCATTTTGATATGATGTTTAACAAAGATCGTGTCAATGAAATCAGCGTTCGCACTGAACCAAGTTTCATTGTTGATATTACTAAGGACAAGGACGTTGAAGTTGAAATTGTGTACTCAATGAAGTGGGAAGAAACTAATGTTCCTTTTAAGCACGGGATGGATATATATTCTAAGTATTATTCTTTTGCCCCGACATTTGGAAATCCATTGGTTTTCTATCATCAATTCTTGTGTGATTGTACTGCTCTTAACATGATTTATGGCAACGATTCTTATGCGTGTTCTCAAGGATGATTTTATCAAATATTCCCATGATGAGAACACAGCTGATGAGCAAGAGGAGACAGGATGGAAGTACATCCATGGAGTTTCAGATATCCTCCGCACAAATCTCTATTTTCTATTATTCTTGGTTTTGGCACTTAGTTACTGGAACTTGCTATCTTCATTTTTATGCTTGCATTGGTTGGTTTTCCTGGAAGCACTGTCCTTTCTACTGAATAGAGGAAACGTATTGCTCTCACTACAGAACCTAAGGAACAATGCTTTCTTAATTTTGTCTTACAAATATGAAACAAGCACTTGCTACTTATCATCTTTTTCAATCTTTCATAGAAAAATGTGTAATACATTGCCGGAGGAGAATGAGTGATAAATATGGTCTTCAGATTTCATGACATAATTTAAATACTCAAGGGATTGTGGCAGTTTAAAACTAAATAAGCAAGCGTTAGAAAGTGAAGGCATCAAATCAATAGTTAAAGAGTCATTTCCAACTTTATAAGGAATGAAGATGATCAATTACCAGAGGTAGAGCATTTGGATGACAACTGAAGTAACAGATGGAAGAGGATATTCAAACATGTGATGGTTAGATACACTTCCATATTACGAGGTAAATAATCAATAACAAGTCCATTCTCAGATTTTCAAGTAGCAACTCTAGATTTGAAGACATCATTCTCAGATTTTTAGAAATGAAATCAACAGGCCAAATATTAGTTCCAACTTTGAGTGCATGTGGCAGTCAAAGCTCCAGATTCAAGGGCATTCGGTTTCAACAGTCATTGAATACTTCAAGTGCATAGAATCTTCCAAGTTCGAAGAAATTGGTCTTGTCTCCGAATCAGGCATTGAAAAATTCTATTGAAATCAGAACAGAGATCCTACTTCACTCATTCACGATATTTTGTAATCATTTTCCAGATTTAGTTGATAGAATTTGTTTCCAGAAGAATAGCAATAGTTCGTTGATCATAATTACTATTGATAGAATAAACTGGAAGGACGAATGAACACAGGATTAAAATTGAAATCAATAGCACTTAAATCACTCAGATCTCTAAAACAAAGTACAACGATACCTTGGAAGCAGCTGGATCTATTTCCAGAACTGTGTGAGGCCCAAACCATCCCGCAGTAGGGTTCCCCTTACAACATATTTTTTTTTGGTAAGAGGAAACTAGTAAGAATAGATTTTTCGGACCGACGGAGTGATAGATTTGAAACACCAGAAGATATGTTGAGGGGAACAAGTCCAGCAGAAGGGCTAGGATATTCCCCATGTAATGTTTTAGCACCATAGAAGACGGTAGCCTGCTTATTACCTACTGAAGCAAACAATTCCCATCAATCTTGATTTAGTATTTGCTTAGACATCACAATAATCAAATGGACATAATATGATCTGAATCTTGATTTCGGTTAAAATCATGAAAAATATTATCAAAGAAACATAAACAAAATTATAGCATAGTCAGCTATACAAGTTTATAAAGACATTGGGATTTGAATTTGGAGACGACATTGTCTCTCTCACTCCTCAACACAAAACCCTCAAAAAATTATTCATGAAAAACCGTCTCAATAATTCAATGGCAGGGTTACGCCTCAAATATAGAGGAGTGGATAAAATAGAGATTGATTGAAGTGGGTAATTCCAATAATCCATAGAGGATTGAAATCATACCTATAGCATTGAAATTACCATTTTGGCCGGTTCCATGGATTTGTGTTGGGGTTGGGTTGCTTCCCGCATAACTTTTTTAATTCAAATGACGATCTGAATGAATGAGCCACGTCCAAGTTTTGAAGAATCTATGCATTCTTTTGGTTGAGGCTCTCGAGGTGTGTCTCAACCCTCAATTTCCTTCCTCTCCGGCCCTCCTCTATGTCCAGAGAAAATAAAAATAGAAATAGGAATCCATTGCCAATGACCAAAAAACCAAAATACCAAATACAATTTTAGGGCCAGAATACTTACAAGATTGTCTGGTGAGGGGTAGTGCCAACGAGGCATGCCCATGCCCAATCTGAGACATGATATCCATAGGTTGATCAGGAAACCATGTCCTCGCTCAGCATCGCCATCATCCTTCCTGCCATTGTTTGTTCTTGTTATTTTCTCTCTTCTCCTATGCTTCATTTACCAATATACGCCTTACAAAAAAAAACCAATTACTATTAATATATCCCGCCCAAAAAGTCAAATTTCAAGTTTTACTTGGAAATTTTATTTTGAACATTTTTAATGCTTTAAAAAATAAAAGTTACACATGCATTTACCAATATGCTCAAGTTTTAAGTTTTCATTGGACATTCTATTTTCAACATTTTTAATGTTTAAAAAATAAAAGTTATGTTAGAAATTTATCATAATTTGTGCAAGTAGGGAATATAATTTTTTCTCTAAGATGTATTGGCCTATGTGAGTCCTTAATACAACCTCGCTCATGCTTTATCCTCTATTAATTATGATGTAGCAAAAGGTTTCAAGGAAATTTTGTAGGTATAGCTTGTGGTTTATGAGTGTTTGGTTTAATAAGTCATGGTTCAGCACAACTAGAACATGGTAGTTTGAGAATAATTTGAATAAGTTTATAAGGCTTTTTTATTCAACCCTTTTGATTAGGAATAGAAAATGCATGTTGCCATGTTTTTCCAACCTTTAGAAATGATAACATCCAATAGAGAAGAGGGAATCCTATCATAACCCAATCTCATTAGCTCAAGATTTATGATAGAATGATGGATGGTTTTTCATTTAATATCTAGTGATAAAGGAGGGGAATAATTATGTACTATTAAAAATGAAAATATCCAAATCACATGCCAAAAAATAACCAAGCATAATTTTTTTTCCCATTACACGTTGATGTTCCAATCTTGGAAACTTGCGGATGAAATAAGGATGGCCATGTAATACTATAGTAATATGGTGTTAATAACGTGGCATATGAACATAATATAACATGTGATAAAGCCTTATCCTTGGATGAGCTAACATTTTCCCTATGAGAAATATTAAAGGAAACAAGTAGTAATGAGATCATATCCATACCAAGTCTTTTGTGGAGGAGACACTACATGCCCTTGGACCTTTAGATCCATATACAATTATGCACACAGCCAGGACAAGTAAAATCCATTAGTATCTTGACCCCAACCATGGAAGGTATGTGAACCTATATTTACCTCACATCACTTTACTTGTGGCCATTTTAATCCCCACTATGCGCAAAACATAATGACTAATGTAATCTTTGAGAATTTGCTTTGTATTAATGTGGTGGCATGGATAACTAGTGTATAAATAGCTCTCTATATCTCTTGTATGCACACAAACAAATGGTTTGATACAACTGAGGAGATATCTTGCAATGTGGGCATATGGTCAACACTATCGTGTGGAAAGAGTAGATGTAAAAAGACGCACCTTTGATTGTGGTGTCATGGCAGATTTCAAGCAATCAAGTCGAGCAAGTTCAAAAGATAGAAATATTATTGAAGGGAATCTTAAGTATGTTGGAAAAATCCAAGAAATTATTGAGTTGGATTGCCGGTCTTTCAACTGCTGTATTTTTAAATGTAGATGGTATGAGACATTTGAGAGGACACGAAGACATGATACCCATAGTGGATTGTTTTCTATAGATTCCTCGAAGTACGTACCAGAAGATAAGGAGCCCTGTGTCCTACCAATTCATTCTGAGCAGGTATTATTTTCAATACAACATAATTATAATTACAAGAATCAATGGTTTTATACAATATGTTAATTCATAGTTCATTATGAATATATATGTGCATATTAATTAAAAAGTGTGCTAACATAGGTATAATATATGATTATGGTTCATGCGCAGGTATTTTTCTATGAAGATATTATGGATCCAAAGTGGATATTTGTCATACATTATGATCCAAGATTAAGGCATGTATTTGATGATGCCTCATTGAATATTGAGCAAAACAATGATATCCAACCAATTCCACCTAAGAGATTAGAGAACGATGAAGAAATGAGCACCCATGCTGATGTTCAAGATGAAGATGTTCAAACACAAGAAGATCAAGATGAAGATGTTCAGGCACAACATGACACCATTTTTCATGACATTAATCAACATGATCCAGAGTTAGATGATCCAGAGCTAGATGACAATCAAAATGGTGCAAATCAATTGGATGATCTTGAGTTAGAAGAAGGTGAAGACGAAGATGATTATAACACCAATTTAGGAGGATGGTGTAGAAAGAATAATATAAAATACTTGCAAATAATATAAAATACTTGCAGGACCATATCAACATTGATAAGGAAACATTAGATGACATAGATTTAGATAATAATGTAAATGAAGACTTGTAATTTTACAAGATTGCTAATCCATGCTTGAATAATGATGATCTTACGTCCAAAGTTTTGAAATTGTTTTTTTATCATGTGGATTTAGTAATTTTGAATTAGGTTCTTGATTTATAATTTTCAAAAGGTTACTTCTTAACAACTCAATACTTAAATGGACATGGAAATCACTATTAGAAATAGTCATTTTATCACGAGATTACTAAATGCTATTTTTGTGGCACAAGTATATATATATATATATATATATATATATATATATATATATATATATATATATATATAGAGAGAGAGAGAGAGAGAGAGAGAGAGAGAGAGAGAGAGTATTCTATGAACTTTACTAAAGTCGTGTTCCATTTTGCAGTATTCAGCAAATCAAATGCAAATATTCTCAACCGTCTTGCAGTATTCAACAAATCAAATGATTACTCACTGAGCGCGGGATTTTGATTTTGAGTCAAGTCATTTTTCTTACTCTATGTTTGAATGCATCACATTTCCATTGTCGTTGTTGTTATGTTGTCTCTCCATTTTTTTTCTCCTTTGGATTTGATGATAATTACGTTAAGCATACATAGTTTAATAATTTAATGCCATGGGGTTGAATAATGGAACCTATTCAATGCCTTTTTAAAAGTGCGCCCAACCTTGGTGAATACCAATATGCAATTTCAAGGATGGGATTCTATTTTGATGCCGTGCTATAACAACATATAGGGCCCGTTGTTTCACCCTTAGGCCGCCTCTCCATTGGATTACTGTATGATAACATAACTGTGAAGGTTGTTGGCGGGTAAGGTAGTCAATACATGCCACAGGGGTGGTCACAACCCCAGGTCCTTTTAAACAAAGATGCCTTCCTTTCCATGAATATACAATTAAATCATGGATCCAAGCCTAGGTTAATTACATTTTGGGTGATTTTTTTCATCATAGAGACATTCATGGTCTGATATCTCTCTTGTCTATTGGAGCCATTGGCCACTATAGTTGAGTTGCAAATTTTGGATGATGGATTAGCATGGATCTAGCATCAATCCATCTTTTGGAAGGGGCTAATCCTAGGTATGAAGCCAACATAACCTTGAAAGGAGGATTTTGAGACATCACCTTGTGATCACTAGTTATTATAATGAAGCATCCCTTCTTTAAAGGCCTTTTTTATATCTAGTTGACATTGAAAAGGTGGCTTTCACCACTATTTATGCTTATTTTTAGGTTAATCTACCTTTGGTGATGGATTAATAAAGATTATTTTGTGGACGTGATTTCATTACTTTGAAGAAACCTTAGATTGATTGCTAAGTGGACAACATTGAGGGTTTTGAAGCCCATAATGAGCATTGCTTAATGGACAAGTTATCTTAATGATTATGTGGTGGTAGATGTCTAGAATATTCCTTTAGATCCTAGGGTTTATGTCTCATCCACTAACCATGTACAAGGCCCTAAGGCCACAAGATCCAAACGCATAACACTATAGATACCGCTCAAAAATGTTCATGGTACCTTGAGGCAATGTTCATTGCTTTGAATTCCATGACAATTTCTTTAGGGCCAAAGGCATGGTATTATTTCATAGAACACCATTCCCAAGGTCCAGAGACACCTACATACTACTCAAAACAACTTGTTGCCACCGATACCCTAAATCATAGGCTAATAATACACTCAAGAGGCCATGTGTGGTTGGTGGATCCCACCTCTTTAGCCTTGGATGGCTAGAAGATTCATTTAGGGATTGAGGATAGAGTATTCATAAAGCTTAGTAGAGGTTTTCTTGGGGAATGTGGTAGAATGATCTTAGGTTTTGTGAGAAAAACTATGATCACTTCATGCAACATTTGCATCTTCATCCAACAATGTGTATTATGATGTTGATCTTTGTCCTAAAAAGAATAAGATTTGGTTGTCTCCTTCTCCTTTCATTTGGCTCCCTGGCATGACTATGGAGGAGAAGTCACTATAGGAGAGTTACTGGTATTTGCATGGTATTTGGCAGTTTGGATCCTTTATAATACTTGAAGGGTTTGGTGTCATTGTTACTATGAAAAAAAATCTTTATGTTAGGATCCTTTATAATACTTCTTGAAGGGTTTGGTGTCATTATTACTATGAAAAAACAAACCTTTTTTGGAACATATGTCAAGTGCCTCCATGTGCAAGATCTTGTCTTGCTTACTGATAATCCTCCGCTGCCAACTATTGTGCAAAATACTTGACCACCTATTAATTTTCTTCCTGGTCTGGGATCTAAAGTAGTTTCTTCGAAATTTGAACCATTTTGTATGCCTATCATAAATTGGATGAATTCATTGACTTGTCAAATGCCATCAAATATTAGAATGATTCGAAGGATGATATTCACCTTTAAAAGTTCCTCCACTTGTCATCAATCTCATTAGAATCTTGTAGTAGAAAAATGTGGATTCACCAACGATAGAAGAGGAAATGAGATGATCATCAATAATTCTGAAAAGGTCATTGCAAATCTTGTTGAGTTCATCCTCAACTTTGTGACGGGACTTCTTGATCTGTTTGAGAATAATTACCATTTGTATCTTCTTTCTGCTCAATGGAGGACATATATGCCATGAGGCTCTCGACACCCCATTAACATTCTTGTATCCAACTAAGAACAAGTTTCTCTTTGCAACGTGGCACCATGTAATCGCATTTGACAGTTGATGGGTTCCCCCGATGAACACCTGGGCATGATAAGCACTATATGATACTCATAAACTTGGCAATGAGCGCATACAACACTTGGTAATCCCTTTCGCTCCAAACTCTATGAAATCACCATCAACAACACCTTACATAATCTTGAGGGTTTTGGCTATTAATGTGGTTATCTATATATATAGTAGCTGATGTTTTGCAATGAACTTACCACATCCAACTTATCACTAAAACATGTTAAAATAATTCTAGGTTGCCACATGTTCATTTACATGATTAATGCAACAAATTAAATTATATTCAAATAAAAAAAGAGAAATATCCGTAGAATCCTATAAAGTATAATGGCCTTGTAAATGTACATTTCTTTCCAATCAAACCTCACAAATATGATCCATTTCTTGACAAACAAAATAAGAAGTTATGAGCACATATCCATTGCTTTTATGCATAATGATATTCACAAACCTCCACAACAACAAATATAAAATGAAATAAATAATGATAAAAGGTATTGAATATGGAAATAAAATGAACAAAAACCCCATATCCCGAGGGAAGATCTTCATCTTATTTCAATTGGCCATGAATATGTGATGTTGAGAATTTAAGGGTTTATGGAGTAATGGAAATACTCTACAAATGGTAGTAAGAGAGATATCAAAAGAAATCATGAACACATGGTCACTCATATTCCATTAGGGGTAGTAAGAGAGATATCAAAGGAAATCGTTGTTAGGATCACTCATATTCCATTAGGGTTCATCATCAGTCTTTTTCGTTTGGATACATGCGATGCTTTTAGAGTCTCTCAAATGCCATTAAGGTCACTCAAATTTTGTCGAGGACAATTGAATTTCATCATCAAATACGTCATATGGTGCATCAACATCATCATCATCCTCATCCTTATTTTCAACATCATCATCATCAACAACAACAACATCATTGTTATCATCGTCGTTATGGTCACTCATATGCCATTAGCTAGGTTCATCGTCACTCATCTCCATTTGGATTCATGTCATGTTTTTAGAGTCACTCAAATTCCATTAATATCACTCAAATTTTGTCGAGGACAATTGAATTTCATCTTCAAGTACGTCATACATTGCATCATCATCATCATCATCATCATCATTGTTTCCATCGTCATCAACATCAACAAGTACATCATCAAAAACATCATGTTCAGCATGTTCCTCATCAATCAGCACATCATCGACCACATCATTGTCATCATCATTGATAGGATTATACATATGCCACTATGGTTCATCATTAGTCATCACCATTTTCATTCATGTCATATTGTTACAATCACTCAAATGTCATTAAGGTCACTCAAATGTCGTCGACAACAATTGAATGTCATTAGAGTCATTTAGGTGAAATTAGTATGTCACTCATATGTTATTACATAATTTTAGGTGCCATTAGCATCAATCAGTGTCTGGAAGTATTATCACATGCATCATCATCATGGACATCAACATTAATGTCAGCATCATCATCAATGTCATATGGTACATCAACATCACCTTCATCATCATCCTCATTGTCATCGTCGTCGTCACCATCAAGTACATCATCAACAAAATCATCGTCATCATTGTCATTATGGTAAGTCATATGGAATTAGTGTTCATAATCACTCATCACCATTAGGTTTCATGTCATGTAATTGTTAGGGTCGTTTAGATGTCATTACAATCATTTCGGTGATAGTAGGGTCATTTAGATGTTGTTACAAACATTTAGGTGCCATTAGGATCAATCAGGATCTAGAAGTGCTACCACATGCATAATCATTGTTGACATCGACATCATCATCAACATCATACAATAAATCAACATCATTATCATCGTTGTTATAGGTCAAATATGCACTTCTCCATCCGTGATCACCTTGAGCCGTCGATCACACAAAAGGACAAGTTGGATTGAAGAGCATGATAACCTCAGATGAGACTTTGACCTGACTCACCTTCCTACAAGCTGACAAAACCCTATAAAATATCATATTTTGGCATGGGTGCTACTCTTCTTAAGCAAACCAGCGCATATGCCCTACTTTGTAAGCTCTATAGTAGTGCACACCTCCTAGTATGCGCTACTCTACTTCAATAAACTAGCGCACAACATTAAAAAAGTGGCAAACGCTAGTTGTTAAACACTGAAGTTGCATGTTGGGCACTACTCCATTGTGAAATAGTCGTGCACATATTAAAATACAATAAAAAAAATATTAATTTGACGAATTGGGATTAGTTACAGTTGGTTTCCCAACTTCCCCAACTTCCCCTTCAACCACCTCTCGATATGAATTGCCTACCTTGTCCTATAAATACAAGGAAGATTGAAGAGAGGGGTTAGACAAGAGAGCCATAGAGAGACTTTTCTTATATGAGAAGCTTGTATTGAAGGTGTTTATGCTGGAGAAACTTTGATGTCAGAGAGGAGCAGGAACCTAGGATCAGGTTACATGAGCATGCTGCAAAGTTAGGTATACTTTGTATTATTCATATGTTTTTGACAATAAAAGGTTGAAATATCTTTCTCGTCCCAAATCAAATGCTTAATGGATTATGTATTTGTTTGGATCAATGTTGGTTAATGCTTGATGTTTGAATTAATTTTCAATTCCATCATTATTATATTGGCCAAGATACGTTGAGAAAGGTCTTTGTGTTGCAGGTTTATCAGACGAATGATTGAGTGGAGGATCGAGCGCAAGGTTGGGAAAAAGCTAGGATCAAACTTCGTTCACAAGGTGTGTCCTCAAGGTCTCTAATCTATTTCACTTTATAAACACTTCTGTAATACAATCAGTATGTTTACCTGTCACCCCCTTTAAGTTGATAGTGTCTATTTCCTCACTATAGGGTAGTAGTTCCTGCTAACAGACTGGTGACTCCGCTGGGGAGGTTGTTTTTTCTGCTCTAGGAAACCCTTCTTGTTGTCTTTCTAGTACTTCTTAACCCTTTTAATCTTCTGAGAAGCCCTGCAGGTTGCCCCTACCTGCTTCCCTTTGTTTGACTCAGAGTTTTTACACGTTTGCAAAGTTAGTTTTCGACTTTTTAAGACCTATGCACTACTCTACTGTACATATAGTAGCGCATATGCACCAGTTTTCCTCTGTACAGTAGTGCACACATCCCCAAATGCGCTAGTTTGCCTACTGCACAGTAGGGAACATTCATGTATCTCTCTGTTTGAAGTAGGGTTGAGTTTTCTGCCTGTTTGGGTGGGTTTCTAACTTTGTTTTTGGTCTTCTTGACTGGTCTTTGAGGTCTGTAATCCTTCGTTGAGTCTCATTAGCCTCTTTTGAGTCCTTAAGGTCATCTTTTGGTCACTTGTTTACTTTTGAAGTGTTTGGTTCATTTGTGACTCTTTTTGGAGACTGTGCATTGTTCCTTAGTGAACACAGTTGCTCATCCATACCCTAGTAGTGTGTTGCTAAGCTACAAACCTTTGTGCTTAGCATTTTCTATTTGTTGCAACACTTGTATCCTCTTTGGGTGTCTCATCCTTTGTTTTAGGGTTTGACCCTTTTTTTTTTTGGAGTTTTTGGGGTGTCTTCCAAAACTTTTTGAGTCCCAACATTTCTCAACCTCACTATCATTTCCAGTATCAAGTGAGTTTGAATTAATTTAGTTTGCTTCACCTTTGATTCATTGTGTTAGTAAGGTCGTCTTTAGTTCACTTGCGTACCTACTACTTGGCTTAGTGTTCTTGTTAGGGTATGGTGCTTTGGAGCATTCTTTTAAGTTTGATTTCCAGTTTTAAGCATTTTTCCTCCTTGTTTTCTTCACACTTTGCTTCCAAGTTCAAGAGCTTTTTCCTTTGAAAAACTTGTAGGACAAGTCTTTGTCAGATCATTGATTTGATTGTTGTGAACTTTAGAATCATTTTTCCATACTTGCACATATTTTATAGGTCTTACTTACTTCCACTTTCAAGTTCTTTTCGTTCATATATAACAGAAAAAGAAAAATAAGTTTGGTAGCTTAGAATAGTGGGGCTTATGATCTTTGCAGAGTAGCGTAGTTTACTTTGTTCAGAATTTGAAAAGAAAAAAAAAGAAAGCTTTGTTTAGGTTTGCTTACTCTTCATTTTGGAAAGAATATTAAACGAAAAATAAAAAGTCTTTTGTTGTTGAAAATTTTTCATTTCATGCACTTTACTTTCTGTTGCAACCACATCACACAATGCACTGCCCCACTGAGTAAAAAGTAACCTTAAAAAGAATCTAAATAAAATCAATCATAAACGATTTTCTTTCTAGGGATACACGACACCAACAAGTCTAGGCTAGAGTTTTGAGCTTAAAACACCTTAAACTGCTCAAAGCTTGTTTCATTACTCAAAAATCTTAGTGCGACTATCATATAGGTAAACCCATATATATCAAATATTCTTGGGAAACTCTACTGAAACCAGATCTAAGCACAAGGCCATGGAAGATCGGAATCATTGAGGATACCTCCCTCACATTCCTTTTGACCATAAACCAAGGTCAATTTGTGTACGGGGGTCCATTTGGACTTCGGTCTTTGCTACCCTTTCCACGCGTTTTGATCAAGCTGACAACTATCCCCCCAGGATATTTCATATTTACGGTAGCCTTAGTATCTGACCATAGGATCATACACAGGTGACAGCGGAGGGTATATCTGTTGTACCCAGGACAGACGTGGGAGGAAATCCCTTGCAGGTCTTTGGGAGGGAGGTTGGGTGATTCCAGCTCTTGCACCCTTAGTCATTGTATTGTGGACCCTGGGTAACTGTTCTTCATCCTTCGTTGATCTATTCTGGGCCATCATCATCCCAGACTCTTCACTGGAAGGCATCTTGTTTGCCTGGTTTGTATACTTAGGATTTTTTAGTGGTGTGTTGTTTGCCCCTTAGTCTTAGTGGCCACTAGGTTTTTACTTAGTTTTATTTTTATATATAATTGTGGAGGACCAACAGCTTCGTAGGTCTCGAAGGTTGCAAAAAATTCTCCCACTTAGAGTGGAACCACTACCGCCACCAAGATGACAAAGGATAGACTCCAGTGGTCCTTTTGAAACTACTAGCGAAATAAAGGTTCCTGAGGAAGCACAACCCAGGACTCCAGATCAACAAGCTTTTA
The DNA here is from genome assembly GCA_027924585.1 of Larix kaempferi. Taxonomy (NCBI): domain Eukaryota; kingdom Viridiplantae; phylum Streptophyta; class Pinopsida; order Pinales; family Pinaceae; genus Larix; species Larix kaempferi. The sequence continues at coordinate 4,675,665 of BSBM01000110.1, forward strand.
ATACAGTTGAGATTGAGTATCTCACTTCTGGTGAGTTTAATACTCCTTTTAATCCTCCTCTGAATGGATTTAAAAATCTGCTTCTGGTACCTGTTGGTTTCCAACAACCTGATTATAGGGCATATCTTTTCACACCTAAGCATTTTATGACTAACCCGGGAGGCGAATAGGGAGTTCGCCAGACTCCCACAATAGGTATGAATACAAACACTGTAAATCCTCCTTCCACTACTACACCGAATTCGGCACAGGCAATTTCTATTTCGACTCCGTCCTTTAGCTTTAATACCGGTACCTTAGGTATGTCAGGTTCAACAACTTTGGCATCCGCCTCTATACCCACTTTTGGACCCGGTAGTACAGTGAATCATGTTCCACCTCCTGCAATTCAACAGCCATATCATATACCTAGTACTTGTATTTCCACGCCCAATGTAGGGCCAAACGCTTCTGCATCTATGGCTGTCATGAGTACCATGACTACGCCATCCACCTCGACTACCCCTGGTTTTAACACCTTTGCAGGTTACAACATGAATCAAAATAATGTACCTGCAGGAAACACCCCTTTTTCTTTGTTCTCTAGAGGAGGGGGTAACATCCTTAATCAACAATATGGTGGGGCTAATGCCCAGCCTCAGTGGACAAACGTTCAGAGTACTAACCCACTTTCATTTGGATGGGGAAATTTCAACAACACTTTCACACAACAACAGATGGCAGGGGGAAACCCCTACCAACAGATGGCCGGGGGCAATCCCTACCAGCAGATGGCTGGGGGCAACCCCTACCAGCAGTTTACGAGTCAAACTATGGGTGGTTCCCCCTTTATGAACCCAGCTTATCAAATTCCATCTTGTAGACCTCGTTTACCATTTCTAGCAACTCTGAATTTTCCAGACCTTTCCAAGTTGACGAATGATCTAGTGTATCATAACGCTACATGGCCACCTGTTCCTACCAAGTTACCTTTGGACATTCCAAAATTCGAATCCAAAACCAGTGAAGACCCTGGTGATCATGTCACCACTTTCCATTTATGGTGTTCTTCAAACTCGTTGAATGAAGATTCCGTTAGGTTGATACTTTTCCAAAGAAACTTTACCGACGCTGCAGCCAAATGGTACATTGAGTTACCTGTAGCCACATTTTTTAATTTTTGGGATCTCCCGACCATTTTTCTGAACCACTTCCAGCTTCCTGTTTGGTATGATGCTGGGACAGATCTTTTGTCTACATTTAGACAGAATAAGGCCACTCATTTATCTGATCACATTCAGGAGTGGCGAAGACAGAAGAGGCTCATTAAAGCCAATATACCTCCAGAATATCTTCTCTAGTGGTATCTGAAATCACTCCTTCCTTACATTTCTAAGGAAGTAGCTACTTCTGGAGTGTCTTCAGAGGAAGAAGCCATTTTACAGACCCAACAGCTAGACCTTGTTTATGCACAATCTGGGCTACTTTATGAGATTATACCAGATGCACCGCGATCAAACATTGATCTTGGCAAACCTAAACCTGGACCACATGTTGACGGCATAGTGGGTTCAGTAGATTCTGTAGCTTTCGAAGCATTGACTAAGTAGGTCCATGCCTTATCCGTCAAACAATCGACTGCAGAAGTAATCTCCATCACAACCTCTCCTTCTACTTATGAATTAGTCAACCAGGTTCAAAACAATCAGAAGGGCCCTCGACAGCCCAATAAGAAAAAGAAGGGCAAGAAAGGAGAGGGGAACCAACAAAAGGAAAATATTAAAGAGAATGTCGAGGAGGGTAACAAAGAGAAGAAGAAGGTTAAGTTCCCTTGTAAGCTTTGCAAGCAGGATCACCTCACTCACCAATGCCCTCTACTCGAAGAAGCCCAGAAGCTACTTCAAGAAAAGAAACCTACTGTACGTAAAGATCCATTTCCTAAGGGGAAGGGTTTAGCTTTTGGCACCTCCAAGGCTGGGGGCACTACTCATGCTTCAGTTGATCAAACTTTCATTAATATGGTTAGCACGGATGTACTTTTGCAAACGCAAGAAAGAAATTATACCTCGGATGCACAGAACAAAGATAAAGAGATTCTAGAATCTTTTGTTCCTCTCCACATACCTGTGGACCCACATCCCAAGATCTCGAAAGGTGTCTTGAAACGGGCATCACACAATCCCAATGCACAGGCTGCTGCCAACTACAATGTGGTTGAAGATCTAGCCCAGACCCCTTGTGCTATGTCCACCTTAGAAGTTTTGCAAATTTGTCCGTTACAACGAAATGCACTTTTGGTAGTGATTGGAAGTATGGAATCATCCAACATGACTGCGCGCTTTGATATGTCTGATGTCAAATATCGGTTTCCATACCGCATTTCCCTACAGATAGAAGTGGTCCATGGTCCTATGACCATTAGACAGGATGTTGTAGATGAGGGTGCGTCGATGTGCATTATGTCCATTTCTTGCTGGAAATCTTTGGGTTCTCCCGAGCTAGCCCCCTTTAACACACTGCTTACTGCCTTTGATGGTAGGACTGTATCAGAACCTTCAGTTCCTTTAACCACTGTAGAGATAGCATACATGGAAGCACAACATCCTGCAATGGAACATATCGTGACTCCGCCAGTCTCTGCTGAGTCGGATATGGACTATGCTCCTACATGGTCATTGAATTCTACCCACGCTTTCGACTGTTTAGACACGGTCTTATCGTCTGATGAAGCCATTTTGGAAGCCATGATGGGCGTGGACCATCCATGGGAACATATGCATCACAGGTCTTACCTACTTCCAAACTTAGACAGGATAGAGAGAGGATAATTCTCTATGAGACCCGATGGATTTGTTGATTTTTCATCTTTTCCTTCTACTTCAAGAGCTGTTTACGCCGAAGGGAATATGGTAATATATCGAGAACAATCCCGATTAACATTTATACCAAACCTAGGGTCGTGGAAAACATTTTTATTGGTGCAGACTGTTCTCCAGAAGAGATCGCTCTGTATACCAAGCTTTTTAAAGAATTTCGCGACATTTTTTCCTGGTCTTATGAGGAGATGACAGGCATCAATCCAGCCATCATTGAGCATGTCATCACAACATACCCTAATGTAAAACCTGTGAGATAGAAGCTCCGTCCTGTGAATCCTCGAAAAACGGCTGCCATTAAGGCGGAAGTTGAAAAATTACTTAGAGCCAGATTTATCTACCCGATCGACATGACAGAATGGGTTTCAAACCTCGTTCCGGTTGATAAAAAGCAAGGTACCATCCGAGTTTGTACCGACCTCCGAGACTTGAATAAAGCTTGTCCGAAAGATAACTATCCTACACCGTTTATAGACCAAATCATAGATGCATGTGCAGGACACGAGATGTTTTCTTTCATGGATGGATTTTCAAGATATAATCAAATCCAAATCAAACCCGAAGATCAACACAAAACAGCTTTCATTTTCCCGTGGGGAACCTTTGCGTACCGGAAGATGCCATTTGGCTTAAAGAATGCTGGAGCTACATTCTAGCGAGCTATGAATTTCGCTTTTCACAATATCAAACACATAGTTGAACCTTACTTGGATGACCTCCCGGCGCGATCTCAAAAGAGATGGGATCATCCAGCTCATTTGAGACTTGTGTTTGAAAGATGCAGACAATATAAGACTCGTTTGAATCCTAATAAGTGCATATTCTGCGTTGAGTTGGGACGTTTACTGGGTTTTATTGTATCCAGTCGTAGTATAATGGTCGACCCGTTAAAAGTTGAGGTGATTGTAAATATGCCTCCTCCTCGCACCTTGCAACAACTCCAAAGTCTGCAAGGCATGTCTAACTTCTTGCGATGCTTTATCATAAACTATGCTAAGATCACGAAAGGTTTTATGAGACTGCTTAAACAAGATACCTACTTCTTGTGGGATGAGGCTGCTCAAGCATCATTTGAGGCCTTGAAAAAGGCACTACTTTTAGCCCCCTTGTTGAGCCCGCCAGACTATGCAAAAGATTTTCTTTTATATCTGGCGGCATCTCTTAATACAATTGGCATAGTACTAGTTCAGGAGGACAACACACTCCAAGAGCATGTTGTTTACTATCTTTCTCACACATTGATAGCTCCTGAGCTTAAATATTTGCATGTTGAGAAGTTAGCACTTGCTATGGTCTATGTGGTACAGAGGCTTCGTCATTACATACTTTTACGAACAACTACTGTGATAGCAGAAGTCAATCCTTTTCAGTACGTTCTCACTTGACGAATCGTCGGTGGGAAGTATAATAAATGGATTGTAATCTTACAAGAGTTCGATTTGGTCTTTCAATCGGCCAAGTCAAAGAAATCACTAGTGTTTGCTGAGTTATTCTCAGAGTTTCCAAGTGACTTAGAGCATATCGAGGAAGAATCATCATTCCTGGATGAAAATATCTTCCTTATTGCCTCTTCTGACCCATGGTACGGGGATATCTTAGTATATCTCCAGACTTTGAGGTGTCCTACCACTTTTTCTAGAGAAGAACGACCCAAACTAAAAAGTCATGCGAAAAACTATCTCATCATCTCTGATACTTTGTATAGACGTGGGATAGATTCCATCTTATGACATTGTTTGACTTTGGAAGAAGCAGAATCAGTATTGAATGATGCCCATAGTGGAGCTTGTGGGGGTCATCTTTCTAGGTTGGCAACAACCCAGAAAATATGGTGTGCCGGGTATTTTTGGCCCACAATCTTTAAAGATTCTGTGGAAGCTGTGAAACGTTGCCGTCCATGTCAGTTTTTCACTAGTAAAATGAGAGCACATCCATCTCCTCTTCATCCTATGATTACAGCAGGCCCCTTCACAAAATGGGGGGCTGATTATATGACTTGCAATCTAGTTTCGGTTGGAGGACATCATTATATCATCATTGTCATTGACTACTTCACCAAGTGGGCGGAGGCAATGCCTACTGTCAAGGCAGATGGAGAAACTACCACTTATTTCGTATTTAATCAAATTATTGCAAGGTTCGGCATACCTAAAGAGATTGTGACTGATCACGGCATTCATTTCCAGAATAGCATGATGACCGATTTGTATACAATGTTAGGTTTTCGGCAAGAACATTCGTCTTCATATTATCCATAGGTGAATGGACAAGTCGAAGCAGTTAACAAAACTTAAAAGGTAATTCTGCAAAGAACTGTTAATGCCAGTCTAAATAACTGGCACATCATGCTATACCCTGCTCTTTGGGCTTACCAAGCGAATGTAAAGACTGCTACCGAGTTCTCTCCTTTCCAGCTTGTGCATGGGATAGAAGCAATCGTTCCGATTTAATGCGAGATTCCTTCGTTAAAACTAGTTGTTCAATTACTACGAGATACTTTAGCACTGGAAGAACATTTGTTGCATTTAGAGCATCTAAATGAGCAGCGCCGTGACACGCTCACAGCAAACGACGTTCATAAGAAATGATTCAAAGGACAATATGACAAGTCTGTCAGACCTAGGGTGTTCCTTGAAGGAGATCTTGTTCTACTTTGGGATCAAGACAAGGAACCTCTAGGACCTGGAAAGTTCAAGTCCATGTGGCTCGGGCCTTACATAATCTCTAAAGTATTGAAGAAGGGTGCTTACGAGCTAGTAGACTACGAGGGTAATAAGCTTCGTGAGCCTAGAAATGTGTTAAATTTTCAGAATTTACTTCAATCTGATCTAGGATCTTAACTGAGAGAACAACATGTACAGCATATCTACGGCATATCAATCATGGAGACAATAATGTAAGCACACAAGAGACACAAAGATTTACTTGGGGAAAACCATAAAGGTGAAAAACCCCAATAACTTCCTTAGAGATAGATGGAGCAATGATACAACCCAACCATAAGAGATAGACATATCCTAGCAGCAGATCCTCCTCCTCCATAAGTGTGCCACTCCTCCTTGAGTGCATGAGTGAGAAGTGAGTGATCAAATAGAGTGCCTCCTGCACTCTATTTATACTTGACTTGAATTGCCTTTTACATAAATCATGTAGGCTCGAACTTAACCACATAACATAATGCTGACTGGGCCGACCCACAATAGGGTGGTCTAATAACCCTTTGACCCACATGGCCGAGCCCCAATAGGGTGGTCTAATAACCCTTCGACCCACATGACTTATATAGGGCCGACCCCAACAAGGTGGTCTAATAACCCATCAAGTATAAGTTACGACATTTACAATATAAATGACGACACTTCCGTATAGAGGAATAATACCATCTCTATAGGAGTACATACAACATACATATATGAAATACATTCTGAAGTTACATATACATCAACAAAATGGGCTCTACCTGAAGAAGTACTATGCTTAGGCAGTTGTGCTTTTTCTTGTAACATAGTTGTATATTTTGTAGAGCTAGTTCTAGCTTGTGTTTGCTTAGTTAACGTTATGTGTGTCTTCATTTTGTGTATCAGATGTCGATTGAACATTCCCTAGGATTTGCTGATGGCACCAATTGCCACACTTGATAGTTGGCTTCAGCAGCTTAGGTCATTTACTCACCAGCTGGCCAACTGGTTTCTTCAGGGGGGGGGGTTGTTTGCCTCCCACTACGAACAATATGGCTGAATACAGTGCGGTTATAGAACTTCTCCAAGATGTTCTTATTCATGGCATTTCACATTTGGAGGTAAGACTTGACTCGCAACTAGTTGTATTTCAGTTAACGGGTGTTTACCAGATTAGAGATCCTATGTTGCTATGACAGTTTTTGCGAGTTAGATTATTGGAAAGACAGTTGGATTCTATTATATATCAACACATTCCAAGAAATTTAAATGAATTAGCTGATTTATTTGTAAATTATGTTTTAGATTGGCATTTGTATCATACACTTCCATAAACATCATTTCACACATAAATTTAAACACACACACATGTACATAACCGATACTGTATATATATCTGATACTGTATCAAAAAATATAATATGAGTTTTGGATCATAAGTCTATCACAAGTCATGTCATAAGTTACAAAACTGGGCTCGGTGGTCTCAAAAATATATATATAAAGTATCCATCTCCTATAGAGAAGGAGGGGGCTCATCATCATCTACTGCATCTCGATAACATATGACCAACCTAGCTATCTTCCGCAACACCCTAAACCATGCTGGGGGCACCCCAACTACATCTTCCTGCATATCAATAGGTATCTGATCCATGCGGCATGCAGGAACATCATGAGTTAACCAACTCACTTTCTGCTCTATGGTCCCTAACATAGCATCAGCTGCACCAACATTTGTTGGCCTCACGAAGATAGTAGGATGTCCCTCAGGATGAACAGGTCCAATATTTGCATTTGAAACTTGTGTAGTACTTCAAAACTCATCATAAAAATCAAATACTTGAAAATTTGAAAAAATTAAATAATTCTCAAAATAAAAACATACCAATATCTCCCCAGGCACCACCTAGAGGAAGCACCAGCTCTGGATCATGGCGGAAGTCCAATCCAGCATACAAAAACTTCTCGAATGTCGGTACCTGTCTCTCCCACCACCCCCAGAAATCATCAGTATGATAACAAAAGTGACTTTCACGACCACCCTGGCGGAGAAATATGTCACCCCAACGGCCCAATCTTGGCTCACGAGGGTTAGCTGGAGGTAGAGGCATCCCCAAGCTAAGAGCAGGTACCCTCTCGAAGAAGAAGGTACATAGAATGCTGCCGTATCCAAAGTTCTTCATACTCCCGGATTTACAACCCATGAGTTGAAGCTTCATGTTTGCCAATAAACTAGTGCACCAATCGTACACATGACCTTGCAAGCATCTAACACCAATATGCATGGAATTCCTTGAAGCTAAATGTTGTGTGGCACTCCCCGCCATGCGGTTCAGCATACTTAAAATCACCCTCAAAGGGAGGCTTTCAATGGTAGAAATTAAGATTTGACTTCCTGATTTCTCAACCCCTGCCACACAGTATGCATTTAAATATTCTTGCACCGACGTTGCACCCACATTGCGAGAAGATCCCTTCAAATTTACCGCATTTCCCCTCCTAGAGAGTCCGGTAATGAAGTATATGTTGTCGACAGTAAGGTACAAGGTTTGTCCTCGAATATCAAATGCATTGGCATCTACGTCCCAGTATTGAACGAGTCTTTGCAGCAGTCGATTTAGTGCCCTCATGTTCACGGTTTGGTAAAACTTTAACAAACCACATCTTCAGAGGGCATGGAGAGTGGTTGGGTCTTACATTGCCACCCTATCCATCTCCTCATGTTCTCTCTCCCTCCAAACAAGCACCATCCTGCCACAAAAATGTCAAATTTTAGCATCTCGACACTTTTTTCTTCATGTTCAAGGGTGTGCGCTACTGTATAAGCCACACAGTCACGCATGGGCGCTACTGTGTAGATGCAGAGTAGCACATACCTCCAAATATGCCCTACTATGCCTACTGCATAGTAGAGCACACGCTTCTCACGATGTGAACATGGCCTTAAAATTGATCTTTAGCTCAAAAATTGACAAATAAACAATTGAAATGCAAGTTAGGATGAATTAAACTTGGTGGAGGCGAAATGTTGATTGGTTACTTGAGTTGATCGCCACGGAGAATTGAAATCCAAGGGTTTGCTCCCAATTTTCTTGCCCTACAAAACCAAAATGAAATTTGAGTTTTAATTTTGAAATTAGATATATGAGTTTGTTTTTAAATTTTTACCCACTTTGGTAAAATCTCTATAGTTGCAAATTCTACCAATTTGTTCTATTTAATCAATTAATAGCTACATATGGTACTATGGTAATTTCACCCAATGGTTCTCATTTTTTCACTAAAATTTTGTAGGATCAATCCTTTAAGACTAATTTTCTTAATGATAGACCTTTTCAACTAGCTCATAGTTAAATTTACATATCACTTAAGATTTTTTGTCACGATTACTAACATATTTATTGAAGTCATAGTTTTGGTAGATCATGAGTCGTGATCCTAGAAGCTGTCATTTAAGTCATTTTAAGCTCTTGTTTGGACTATTGAATCCTAAACAAGATCGCCGAGGAAACTTGTCCTCTTCAAGCTCATTAAAGTAATTGAAGGCTCATCCACTCAGGTACAGAATTACCCCTTTTTCGGGCCTTGGTGGATAATTTACGGAAAATGTATACTCTAGGTATACTTTTGTATACGCTAGAAGAGTTCTTCTTCCATTGTTTTATACTTTTTCGGGGGAGGAGACTAACTTTACAAAAAAGGACCTTTCGGAGCCTTTCTTTAGGGTTTTCAGGCTCTCTAAACATGAAAACACCAAGCGAGCATTCACCTACTCAGGCTCGATGTGAAATCCACGAGAAGATAAATAGAGGACTATTTAAGTTTTTCAACTCTATAAACAAGAAAACACTATTGAGCACAGACCAATCCGGGCTCGATATAAAATCCACGGATAGGTGTAAAGAGGATTGTTTAAGTTTTTCAGACTCTATAAACAGGAAAACACCGACGAGCATTAACCTACTTGGGCTCGATGTTAAAATTGACGAGTAGGTGTATGGAATTATTGTTTAAGTTTTTCAGACTCCTTAAAATTGAAAACACCGGCGAGCAAGAAAATATCTCGGCTCGATATTAAAATCTAGAGATCAGTAATATAGAGTAATCTTCTATCTCTTCTTCGAACACAGTAAACAATGAAGAAGGTCCTGAGTCTTCCTCCCATGGGCTCGTTAAACTTATTACATGGTTGGATCTATTGAGTTTTCATTCTTTCTTGGACTCATTAAAACAACAAGAAAGGTTTTTTTATCTAAAAAGAATAAGGGATGAGAAAGATATATCATATCTTCAGTGTCAAAGGAAGTTCAGTCAGTTCTATCCTTGAACACAGCACCTATTTGAGTCTATCATGTCGGTTGGGTTTATTTTTTGACTTTAGGGTGAACCTAATCTTCGAGTTGTTTACTCCCCCGGTTGGTTGTTCTACCAACCATATGGAGGGTCTGCTAATGTCTCCTACATTGCAGGCTTATATCATTTTCCCCATTTTGTTGAAAACTGCCTAAGTCACTTTGTGTCATGCTCATTGTTCAAGGATATAGCCTGTGTCGGCCATTCTGCAGTTTACCTTGACCTCATGTGTCGGCCATCCTAGTGTCAGTCTTGTTACAAATATTACTCCATATCAGCTCATACCAGTTGAGTGTCCTTCGTGTTGGATGATGGAGGATTCCTTAAGGCCTCCCTTCCAATGGACTTCTTCCCATCGACATCAACTCATTTTTCTCTGGGAATGAAGTTTAGAGTTTCGGTTAGTACCTTGGAGATTGCCGTCACCAGTGGCAATTTTCCTTGCTGTTCAATCATGAGAATACATCAATGTCTCTTATTCGACAAGATCCTTAAGTGTTCGACTCCAAGTCCACTTATTCACACTTGTTGGATCGTACTAGGTACCTTGGGCCCCATCATCATTATCGGTGGAAGTCCTCGCATTTGTTAACGGTATACATCAACGACTGCTAATCAAACAATACCCCCCATGTTCAAATTTCAACTAATTTATTCAAATGGTTAGGGTTTGTAACTTGGGTTGTTTTGGATGAAGAACTTGGGATGTTGATGACATTACCTCATTATGTTATCACCCAAGTTGCGCAAGACTGAGCCTCACTTATATTAGGCTCTCCATGAGACATAGATCCAATTTGTTGTTATGGCTATGATCTCTTAGTTTGACATGGATCCACGCTTGTATTTCAAGTGGCCATGCTATATATACATCTCCTTGTTATGTATCGGAGATCATGTTGTGTCACACTGCACATCTATATGATGTCGAGAATGGAATTGCTCGCTGACCTTGATCTTTGTTTCAGGTGTTTCTGTGACTTGGTCCTGCGGTTTCTTGCTCCTCCTCTGGCTTTGGATTATAATGTATTTTGGCCATCGTTTCCCTCTGACCTCATACATTAGGGAGAATCTGTTATAGGTCAAATATGCACTTCTCCATCCGTGATTACCTTGAGCTGTTAATCACACAAAAGGACAACTTGGATTGAAGAGCATGATCACCTCAGATGAGACTTTGACCTGACTCACCTTCCTGCAAGCTGACAAAACCCTAAAAAATATCATATTTTGGCATGGGCGCTACTCTTCTTAAGAAAACTAGTGCATATGCCCTACTCTGTAAGCTATTTAGTAGCACACACCTCCTGGTATGCGCTACTCTACTTCAGTAAACTAGCGCACAACATTAAAAATGTGGCAAACGCTAGTTGTTAAACACTGAAGTTGCATGTTGGGAACTACTCCACTGTGAAATAGTCGCGCACATCTTAAAATACAATAAAAAAAAATTAATTTGATGAATTGGGATTAGTTACAGTTTGTTTCCCAACTTCCCCAACTTTCCCTTCAACCACCTCTCGATCTGAACTACCTACCTTGTCCTATAAATACAAGGAGGATTGAAGAGAGGGGTTAGACAAGAGAGCCATAGAGAAACTTTTCTTATATGAGAAGATTGTATTGAAGGTGGTTATGCTGCAGAAACTTTGAAGTCAGAGAGGAGCAGGAACCTAGGATCAGGTTACATGAGCATGCTGCAAAGTTAGGTATACTTTGTATTATTCATATGTTTTTGACAATAAAAGGTTGAAACATCTTTCTTGTCCCAAATCAAATGCTTAATGGATTATGTATTTGTTTGGATCAATGTTGGTTAATGCTTGATGTTTGAATTACTTTTCAATTCCATAATTATTATATTGGCCAAGATACGCTGAGAAAGGTCTTTGTGTTGCAGGTTTATCAGACGGGAGATTGAGTGGAGGATCAGACGAGAGATTGAGTGGAGGATCGAGCGCAAGGTTGGGCAAAAGCTAGGATCAAACTTCGTTCACAAGGTGTGTCCTCAAGGTCTCTAATCTATTTCCCTTTATAAATGCTTCTGTAATACAATCAGTATGTTTACTTGTCACCCCCTTTAAGTTGATAGTGTCTATTTCCTAACTATAGGGTAGTATTTCCCACCAAGGATGATTTTAAGACCCCCCCCCCAAAATTTATATGTATAAAAAATGGGCGAATCTCCCCGATATAATATTTATATATTTTTTTTTGGGCGAATCTTTCATTTCATTATATAATGCTGTAAAATCTTGGCAAATATTTCACTTAATTATAAAAAATTGTAAAAACTTGGCGAATCTTTCACATATTTATAAAATTTAGTAAAAATTTGGCGAATCTTTTTCCAAAAAGATTCAAGCTTTAAAATTTCCACCATTGGTGTTCCCCTTGACCCACCTCTCCCCCATCGCAATTCCCCCATAGCCCCATTACCACCCTAACCTCCAATAGCCCCATTACCACCCTAACCTCCCACTTATTATATTTCTCCTTGGCCCCTTTTCCACCCCTACTTCCTCATTGTTGGACCCCTCTCAACCCCACTACCACCCAAACTTTCCCTTGCATTCTCACCCTACTATGTCCCCTTGTGATCCCCAACCAACCCCCTCCATTCTCATCAATATGCCCCTTCCCCTCTACCAACCTTAATTTCTCCCACTCCTCCATGACCCATGGCCTCCCTACCACACCTACCTCTCCTTCCCTATATCCCCCACCTTCCCATTCTTAAATTTCCCCTTGAGCCCCCTATCACGCCCACCAATGCACCTCTCGTACCACCCTCCCCTTCACTGAAGACCCTCTCAACCCCCCTATCTTATTTACCCTACCTTAACTTATCCCTAGCCCTTGCTTACCTTCCCTTGATCTTATATACCCTAGGCTAACCTTGGTTAGTTTATGGTAATATGGCCTAGCTTGGCTTAGCTTAACAAATCCTTTTGCAATGCAGTTTAACCTAGCTTAGCCTAACCTAACCAACCATAGTGTAAATTGAGCCTTAGCCAAGTATAACTTAAGACATACATTATAAAAAATTAGACATAAACCACATATACACATAATAAATATAAAATTGGAAGGGAAAATGAAAAGTAATATAATATAAAGCACAAGCAACATAATATCATAATTAGGTTTTTAAATTTGAATGTAATATTGGTCATTTTGAAATATTTTGAATTATGTACTTTTATATAAGATGAAATGGAGAATGCTTTATCATTCGTATAAAACCAAATCTATATAACAAAAATAATTGGATTTAAAACAACATGCAAAGCGTTTTGGTACTTCCTTAGCTAAGTTTACCTTGTTTACCCTACCTTACCTTATGCATGGCCCTTTCTTATCCTACCCTTGCTTATCTTCCCTTGGCCTTCTCTACCCTAGCCTAACCTTGCTTAGTTTATGGAAATATGGCGGCTTATCCTAACCCAACCAACCATAGTGTAAACCAAGACTTATCCATGTATAACTTAAGACATACATTACAAAAAGTGAGACATAAACCACATATACCTATAATAAATATAAAAGTGGAAGAAGAAAAATAAAAGTAAGATAATATAAAGCACACACATTGGCCCCAAGGGTTAGCTCAAGTGGTCTCAAGCCAAATGTAAGATCTCTCCCCCCAAAGTTGGGGAGGTCACGAGTTTAACTCTTTTGACCCCCTTTAGGGTTAGGCTCAAAGGTTTACCCCGTTTACCATCCATGGATAATGGGGAAGTACTCAATATAAAAAATTAGGTTTTTAAATTTAAATGTAATATTGTTTCTTAAAACATTACAACTCTCACAAATTTCAACCATAAAAGACTTTTAACCCTTTCTTAAAAGACTTTTAACCCTTTCTTAAAAACCTTTTAACTCTTTCATAAATTTGAACCATAAATGAAAGCTTGAAACATAAAATTTTAAGACGAAATGAAGAAGACTCTATCATTCATATCAAAACCAAACCTACAAAACAAACATACATGGACTTAAAGCAATGGGAAGATGTTTTTGAATGTACTTCCTTAACTGTCTTTGGAATTAGTTTTGTTGTTATTTCAGGAAACTATCCCTTCTCCTTTCATCTCCATCCATTAATTTTTTGAATTTTTAAACATAATCTCCCTTCCTTTTAATAGGTGGTGAAACAAATAAACAAGAATATGGTTTTTGTCAATACACTGGGTTCTAAACAACACAGTTTTGAGATTCCTCTAAACAACACAGTTTCAGATTCCTCTTAAACTAAGTTTTCATGTTTGATGTAGAGGCATGCCAATGGTAATACCATAACTATTTATGAGCTTTACATTACATGGGAATCATTCATGTCATAACTATTTATGCACTTTACATTATAGAGAAGTTGTGCATGCCATAAACAATTGTATATATTCTATACCTAAAATATTTAGTGTCTTATTTGAGCTGAAGCCGATTTGTGAGCTATTATAAAAGTTTAAAACAATAGTAAATATAGAAAAATGGGAAGTAGAGGATCAATAGAATTTTAATCACGGTGATGAGAATGATAATTTAGAAAATAAAGGGTCAAAGGGTTTTACACAAGAAATGCCTACAAGAATTAGAATCCTAGATCTAATTGAGGGGCAAGGGCATACTCCATCTCCATGTCACAAGTAAATTTCCTCCTCCATGAGTAATGAGTGATGAGAAGGGGCGTCTTCTCATTCCTCCTCCAATAGAGAATCAATGACCATATAGCAAAACCCACCAACTCAGATAACACAATAAATATTAATAGAGAAATGAGCAGGGGCCATACATCCATCAACGATTTCTTAAGTATCAATGTATGATTCCTATATAACTAGTCTATTGCAACACCTCCAATAAATCATCAATATCAATATCAAACTCTAGTCACCTCTAGTAGAAACAAAACTTAGATTGAAGAAAAAAACCTTTGGATCACTGCACCTCACTTCCTGGGTGGATCATTACCAACATCAAAGGCACCTTTGGATCACTGCACCTTTGCTTCCATGTCCATGTCCTTGTGGATTGTAAATATAACATAAGATACCACAACACCATGGAGTGTCTTTGCAATTTTCCATCATTTCCATCGATCTTGTTGTAAACTAGAATTTACTGAAGCTTGTTGTAAACCATAATTCAATGAAGCATGCTTTAAACTAGAATAACATGACTAATTTATTTGTGCATATTCAAAAATTAGTTACAACCATAATAACTAAGAGTATCCACTCCTAAAATGTCCACATTTGGCCATCACACATTTTCAAAATATAAAGCAATTTTTTTTCATTGCCAACCCCTAGATCTGAGATGGCTACCTCTTTCTACTCTAGAAACCATGGATCAAATTGAATAGTGTTTGCTTTCCAAATTCCATGAGGTAAATTAAAAATAGTTGCATCTTCTATAAAGGTTCTTACATCCTCCAAAGTAACTCTTACACCACTACATCGCCGATATACTCTTCTAACTCTGATCAACAAAGGAAACATAGTATGGGAAATCAAAACATAATTTTCCAAATAAAGAATTACTATTGTGGGAGTAAAACATGAAAATAATACCATGAATAAAAATTCAACCATACCAATGATTTAGACATATTCCAAGGAATTTAGAAAGAGCCTCTATAATAGGATAATAGACTTGCACCATGAGGCCATGCCCACCTTCAAGCAGCTCCTCTCGTAATGAGACAACATACCACAAATATTCACTTGCAGTTTTTTGATCCAAAAAGAGAAACCAAGAGTAGCCTACAAGAGTTTTATCTAACCTGATCCCATATTTTTAAAGATATTATATATGTATTTGCATCAAACCAGCCTTCCATTTTACACAAGTACCATTGCAAAAAAAAATTCAAAATCCCATGGTGTATGCTAGTAAAGCCTCACAAATCGGTATAATAGATGAATAAATGTGATAACTGCTATGTTGCACAAAAATAACAAAGTCTAAATAACCGCCTTAAATTTGGGCTTCTTTCGAATGTGATACCTTTGTTCATAGGCAATGTTCCATTTCAGCTTCACATATAGACCAGATCTACTCCATGAACATTTTAATAGTATGATATCAAACACAAGTGACATGACCTTTCCTAACACAAAATCTAAAAGTTTTATGGTTTTGTTTACCTACATATTTGGCATTTTTGGAAGCATTAAATTTGTGTTTCAAAAATTGAAATCTTTGACACATAAAAATATCTTTCATGTCCTAAGGAATAAACAAATTATAACAAATTTAATTTACATCAGCTTCTCTTCTAAGAACAAACCAAAGACTACTTACCACCCTCCAAAGAATTGGCTCCAATGATGAGCAAAGCCTCTGCAAACTATCTACCTTTAGAGCTTCCACTATCACATTGTCATAGATACTCCACGTGAGATACAGAAAGGCACAACCCAGAAATAATTTGAACTCACTGTTTATAACTTTTAAAAACAATTAAACTACAAAAACTATAAATCATCTGGTCCACAAGCAATTTAAATGTTTATAGTCATCAACATTAAATATATCTCCATTCCACCTGCACATAGTTCAAACTGTGAACTATGTCACAAAATGCGAGAAAATTGTACTGGACAAGGAACATGAAAAGAAACTTTAGAGAGGGTGATGTTGATTGGTAGTAAGCAGCTAAAAGGTAAAAAAGAAATGAAATTGTAGTCCTTTAACAGGAAATGAACATCTCAACCAATCATATTTATGTTTGCATCCATAATTCAATAGATATAGCATCTCTCATCAAATCCCTGTTTTATAATTTTATTCCTCTAAGTTATGCCATTGCTTGCCGAACACAAACAACATTGCCAGGCATGACTAACTAAATTGCCATAAATTTCCAAAGTTGGAATCTCGCATCGAGGTCAAAATCACTTATTTTTTCCAAAAATCCATGTGATCTCCACCATATGAAGTCATTCAGTATTGTTACCTTCGCCATACCTTACAAGTTCTCCTCAGATGCCCTCTTTGAAGTTTGCATCAAATATTTCCAAGATTCTTGAGTCTGTGCAACTATACTGAAAGATGCCAAGGGCAGTGAGAAAACTTTGAGTGCACCATAGAAATTATAATCTCTTGGTAGAAAATATATTAAAAATAAAACCTAATCCCTCAAGCAATTACAAATACAAGAAAATCATAACTTAACAAAGCAAATTAATCTCGAAAAACTAGAGAACCACCTTCAAGCACTGTTCAATAGTGAACTGTTAATAATAACTCCAAAATGACATCTATGGGTGTTAGAAAAAAACAACTCTTTTGGTACCAACTGTTGCACCTCAAGATCACAACATATCTGCAGCATAAATAAAAAGCAGTCTAAGGACTTTCAAGCCATATTTCAGGCATTTCTCAATAAAATTCCATTTGCATATCTAGTACAAGCAATATGCAAAGTTCCACCAAGTTTCAAGGACATGGGAGCAGGGAAACACATCCAGGGGGCATAAAAAAGCACCCCCCAAATTCTAGGGAGAATCATAGGGGGCATTGAGGTCTCCGACATAGGGGACCCTGCCCAAAAAAGTAAAAAATAAAATATATGAAAACTAAACATAAATCATCGAAATCTTATAGATAACAATGTCCCGACTCCCAATAACATACATCACTACATGTAACATAATAAATCATAAATTATACATGTAATGATGTAGTAGCATAATATTTTATTATTTTTTAGTAACCAGGAAATACTCACAAACATGCAACTAGCATAAATTCCAAACAAAATACATTCATAAATTGGACATCGACTACCATACAATATATTTTTAAACAAAACCAGAAATGCAACTCGGAACTTAGCTCAAGTGCATCAAGAGATGGATGGGAAATCTTGAGGTCGTTATTGCGCTCCTAAAATACTCAGATCAATCAAAAAAATAAAAACCAAAATTCAAGATGTTGATTATGATCCCCAAATCTAAAATGATGGCACATTTGATGCATTTCAAGACATATCTTCTAAACACTAAAATAACAACAGAACTTGGAAAGTAGGAGGAAGAAACAAGGGAGAACCTAGGAAACAATCTTGGAGTTGGTTTGGCAACAATAGGTAGAGGTTGCAGGTCCCAATCATTCTCCATAGAATGATGATATACTTGACAACGTAGGTATGTTTCACATGTTGAAATCCCAATCATCCATAGTCGACCAGTTCCCCCATATGAAGCTAACAATTGGCTCAATTTCATAACAACTTGTTGCACAGAAGATGATACTAATTATTATACGGTCTTCTGTTGTGATTTAAGATTTATGTGTCTGTAGATCTAGCACTTAAAGTTTCACTGTTTTTATAGGAGCTTAACCTGTCTTAGTTTCCTAGCTGATAGGTTTTGAGTGCAGATCTAACTACCCTGTAATGAAAATTTAACATAAATTACCATAGCATAAATATTAGAAATAAATATCAAAATATGTATTGTGTATCAAACAAGACATTCTTCAAGGGAAAAGATGGATCAAACAAGACATTCTTCAAGGGAAAAAACAATAATTGTAATAAAACATATTTCAAAAACCCCTAACTCAACCTTATCGTTGCTGATCGAGAGTTTATATAAAAATAAATGTGTTTTTGGTCTAGTTGAGGACAATTTGCCTTTTATTTGTTTTTGCATGAAAAGTCTAAAACATTCCTTATAGCCATATTGAGTTGACAAACACAAATAGCAAATGGCAAGGGAAATAAAGCTTCTTTGGATGCTATAACAATGAAATATCTCAAAGATTTATGGGTTTTTAGAGCTTTGAATGTCTTACACCATAAACATAAGTTGTTTTGATGAGATGATAACAAAAGGAGGCATGTGATTGTGCTCCTATGAGCAAGCTTAAAGTGGAAAAACACTCAATAATACATAAATTAAGAGGAGTATTTCGTTCAACAAAAGATGTGTCTCAGCTAATAATGTTACAATGCTTGGACCCTTTCTCTTCTGTTTTTTCTTGAAATGCTTTCATCTTAATGTGTAATAATATCTAGGTATTCATGGGATAAAAGCATTTCTTTTTCTTATAATTGTATAAGTTGTAAGCCCACCCAACCAAAGCATGTGCCACATGCACCTCCAATCGTGTCTACATGTGAGAGAACTCTAATACAAGATTTCATACCCATGTGAGATGAGAACCTAAGTATACACTCATAGATTACAAATCAAATCGCACCTCAACCAATTTCCATGTGATATGAGCCCAATCACATGTAAACAACATGTTGTGGACCCAATCCCCCCATGTGTAATGCATATTACATAACTAAATATACTGCAGCCCATCCCCATGGGAGATAACAACATGCATGCACACAAATTACACACCAACTAGGTACATACCATACCCATGTGGGGCATAATTTGAGCTCAATTTTTCCACTATTTTAGCACTAGATGATGTTTTTTTTTTTATCATCAAATTGAAATTATGCAAACTAGTAGAAAACTCTCTATAAACTTATTACATGTATAAATTAGTAGAAAACTCTCTGTAAACTAATCACATGAATAGAGCAACTTTCAGAACCACAAAGATCCAACAAATTAAAATGCAAGTACCTAGTCCTAGAATAATTGGCACATTCACTGATTAGAAACAATACCTTTGAAGTTAGCAGGTCAGCTTCTCCAGCTGCAAAATCAACTTCTCCATCTGCAAAATCAACTTCTGGAGACTCATCATCCAAATTGCAGAAAACATGAAACAGTTGAAAGTTAGGAATGAGCAGCATGTAGTCATACCAAATCATTTTCAAGGTTTTGAGGCAAAACATACAGGTCTTAGTTTTAGAAGTTGTGATGCTAGTTACAGTGCAACATATGACAATGATAATGGCAGTGACAAGAGTTCCACTCCACTTCCCAAAGAGTTTCAAGCAACCATAAATAAACCATGCAAAGAAACATTGGCACTTGTAACAATTCATGGTATTTGAATTTGTTCAGGAATGTTTTGAAACCATAAGTATACTTATTTTAGAAAGTTGGATTGATGTGAAGGAGTTAAAATGTTTAATATATTATACATATAATATTGGGGTGACAATGTTCAATATGAGACAAAATGACTAGTCTTCTAAAGTTAGCTTACAAAGTTGCATGGACCTAGGTGTCCCTAATAAAATATCTCTCCTCTAAAATAGAAACTGAAATTTCAAGGTTTATGCATAATGGAATTGTGGAATGATATGTATCTTACCAAAGAATTTGCATTAGATAGATCAAGAGTTCTCTTGGAGAAGACAAAGATGTATGGGTTGAAGGTATTAAATTGTACCTCAATCTAGTTTCTCAAGGTAGAAAATTTGAGGTGGAAGGAGACTTCAAACTTATCACTGATATTCTATTGGACAAAATTAAGGATTGGTCATGGTTTCTATAGGATAAAATAGACTGGATTATATGAGCTACCACCAATAGAAACATGGCTTATGAATATTTCAAAAGAGCTGGAAACAAGATTGCAGATTAGCTTGCCAATGTGACATTCGATAAATAGGGGTACCTAACAGTAATAGAAGTAAGGGAGGATACTAAAGATCTATGGGATGGCATGCCATCTGATATCCTATCACTTCCCCCCTGCTCTCATGCTCATTTGAAGTATTTATGAAGAGTCCTACTATCATTCATGAGAGGTACAATAGCATATCCACCACATAGATTTGGAAAGGCTTAGGGAACTGGACATGCTTACCTTACCATGATCCATCTTACCTCATTAATATCCCTTAGTGTCAAGGTGGCATTGCAGAACATATCCACGCCAATAAGCATTATATAGGCTCATCTCAATCATCCCAGTTTGGATTCCAAGCATATGAAGGACAATGGAGTCTTGTGCATAAAATAGGAGTGGCACATGGCAAAATTCACTTGCCATCAGACTTGGGCAATTAAAAGAAGAAAAAAAGATTGTGTATGGAAACACAGGTGAAAAATTACAAGTTGTAGAGTTCCTGATTGGTGAGAATGAAGATGCCATTGAGAATGGCTTGGGAGCTATGATGGAAAAGTTACAGTAGGTCCTATCTATTATTCAAGAATCAAAACTTGGATCTGAAATTTGAACTCTTGGGAAAGCTTATGAAAATATTTTAGGGGCATACAACAAGAAAATCTAAGGCTAAAAACAATGTGAATAACAATATCCTGCTAGTTTTGGAGGTAACAGGGCTGACTCAGACTTAGAGGATCTAACTCAACTTGGTTTCCTTGCATGCAAAGAATTGCAGTTAATTGTCAGAAGTTAGAACTATTACTTCAAAATGCACATGTCCTTTTTATTTCCATTATTGAAAACAATATACCTAATATCTAATCAATTGAAACATGATACATCTTCTAGTGATGTTAAAAGGTTAAAGACTATAGAAATCAACACAACAACAATGAACAAGACAAGTAATTCAAGCTGAATACAAATAGGCTTTTCCCAGAATGTACTTGCATAAACAATGTTCATATATAGCCACACTAAAGCAAGTGTATAGGCATAGCATAGAGAGAAGAAAAATAATAAATATATATTAAAATTTAATGTTTTCGAATAGCCACAAATAAGCAATGTCAAAAGCAGGTGAACTGCAATGAAAGAAATTTGTAAGCAACCAATGTAGATCTCCCAAGCCATGGTGAGAACACAGTTTCCCAATAAAGAGCAAAGTAACTTTTGTGCCCTGAGCTTTACCAACTCAAAATCAAAAGTTAGAGAAACTTGAAGGTAAAACAAATATTCATAAAGCAAAAGAGTGCATAAGGAAATTCCAGAGTAGTTTCATTATTACTCATTTCACCAATCATATGCACCATTGAAGCACTTTGAATACGCATAAATAAGGTGTGACAGATACAACTTATTGCATACATAACCACAACTGGCATAATCCTAAATGGATAAAATCCTTTGACACTGTATAAGAAAGGACTCATTCTCTTCTCTTCCCAGTGCCCACAGGGTAATAATGGAGAAAAGCAAGCTAATGTTGCAGAATAAATCAAGGGTGAATCTATTGCAAACTTCCCAATCCTGAAACATTTAAATCCCTAAAACTTTTAAACCCACAGAATTTTTTATGGGATATGAAAATCTACTTTCTTCATATGAATTGCTATGAGGTTGGAACCACGGTCCACCCTCAAACATACAGGAATAATTAATGGCAATATTAAATTATTAATATATTTAAGTATACAGATAGAAAAGGAAAGATAAAAGATAATGCCAACTTTTACTATAAAAAATTATTATTTCCAGTTATGGCTTCCAATAGATAATTATGCCTCGCTTTTTCCTATATATTTTTTGGCCAAATTGGCAAGCAAGTGGGTTTGCAAGCTGGTGACTGGTCAAGGTTGGAACTGAATGGTGTGGGACACAAGAGATTGTTGGTCCACTCCATAGGCCAGTTCAATGTCCTCAAGGGGTGAAATGGCCAGTTCTGGTTTAGTCCAACCAATTCCAACACTGATTACTCCTAACTCAAAGTAGTCCCATTGACCTGCTATATTATCTTATCTTATGACTTATCTATGATTCCCATGGAAGCATAATGTTTGTTAGGCCATGTTTAAGAATGATTGAAGTGTGCAAATCATGGTGTGGGTAATGCCTTATAAACCATCTATGTCTTTGATAACCCAGATAATAAAATAAGATAATTTTATTAATGTCCATTGAGTGACCACAAACCTGGTCATTGGAACTCAAAAGTACAACCAATGTGAATACACAGTGGGAGTGTGAAAGCAATTCCTATCACTACTCTACTAAAAGCAGATAAAAAGTTAACTATTACATAGAAAGACCATAAAGACATGTAACAAATGAATATGATATATGCAACACTACATTAGAAACATGATGCATAATATTACATGCAAGTCGTTTAACTACCTGAATAACAAACATGTTGAATGATTACAATGACTAATTATACTATTATAAAGGAACCTTAAATCTGTTGGAACGAACTATCCTTGCATTCAGAGTTAAAAGTGCTCTCCTTCTAAGAGATGCATGTGGTTGGTTCTATCGAGGCGCAATCCTTTTTTAGCTTTCAGGTAATTGTAAAGACATTTAACAAATGAATATGATATATGCAACACTACATTAGAAACATGATGCATAATATAACATGCAAATCGTTTAACTACCTGAATACCAAACATGTTGACTGATTACAATGACGTAATGACAATGACTAATTATACTATTGTAAAGGAACCTTAAATCTGTTGGAACGAACTATCCTTGCATTCAGAGTTAAAAGTGCTCAATTTCTAAGAGATGCATGTGGTTGGTTCTATCGAGGCACAATCCTTTTTTAAGCTTTCAGGTAATTGTGCCTGTTTGTATCTTTCTATTTTTGTCATACCATATTTGTTGTTGGTATAAGTGGCATTTTAAAAAAATAATAAAGAGATTATCAAAAAGGATCCTACAACAAGAAGTTTGATCCAATATTTGTTTTATGATTTTTGAGATCCAATATTTGTTTTATGATTTTTGAAGTGTGTTAAAAGAACCAAATTTTGTTTTGTTTTTTTTGTCAAAAAACATATAGGCAGTACTGTCTAGTGGAACAGGGAGCTTTTCTGCACTCTTTAAGATTGGACTTGCATAGTAACTGCAGGTTTTCATTATGCTCAAGAGATTCTACTGTGATCTTCACAACTATGTGCAATGTAGTTCTTGAATCAATAATGCATATAATTTATTTTCAAGCATGACTTTAAGATCTTATCAATTTTCATTCTTTTTGTAAAACTCAGTATCTATGTTTTCTATTAAGTGGAATTTCTTGCATGTGGATAACTTTCTCTCGAGCATGGTTTTATGGTTCTAAGACCTTGAGCACTTTTCTAGACACTGCTCTCAGTAGCTGTGAGGTTTCTATACCTTGGTAATGTTTTTAAGTTTATCTATGCACTGGACATTAACTACAAGATTTATATAAAAAATGAGAGAAAATGCATACCTTCCCAAATTAGGTTCTCATGATACTGAATCTACACATAAAGTAACATTGCAATAGATTGATTGAATCTATCCATAGAGCAATTTTAAGATAGAATAACATAAAACATAATGAATTTGATAAGAGTTCGAGGTGTTGGAACCATCATGATAAGAAAAACAATTTTACCAACCCACTAGATTTATTCCAAATTGAAGCACTAGAATGACTTTGGCTAATCTTCTGTAGTATTTTGCAGAATTAAAGAAGCATCACCAAAGTTAAGGACTTGTGTCCTTTAAATCAATTACATTAATTCTGATTATGACGCAAATCAATAAATGAATTTCAGAGTCTATATAAGGGCCTACGTATTTGACTTCTATATGGTTGTACACTTCAGGATGAGATCATGTCCTATAATGTCTGATTTCCAATATGCCCAGTTTTGCTAGTAGTGTCTGTGGGTGATATCAAGTATCAAACCAATTAATCTTAAAGAATGCATACAGAATGGATGAATACATTTATTTTTCCCTCAAGGTTCCAACCAAATGTTCTATTAGACCTTGAATACGAGTGTCTTTACAAGCATGCGGTTATAGTCTATAGATTATATGATCTAATAGCTGTATTTTCTGGTATTTCCTGATATGGATCAAGTGTTCTTTGGTTCTTCTGTACTAAACTAGACATTGAAAGACAATATTTGCTAGCTATATAGTATAGAGCTGATCAACTAATATTTGTATTTTCTGGTATTTTTTTATTAAAATTACTGAGTGTTCTTTGGTTCTTCTTCTGAAGTAGATTGGACATTGCAAGATAGTATCTGCTAGTTATCAGTAGATCAAGAATCACCCTCTTACTAGTTAAATTTGCACTCCTTAAACAACACTTCTTAATCCATATATCTGGAAAGCATGTCATTGCTTAACCATCTAAAACAATACTATTAGGTAATTAAATTATAATGCTTTTAAAAGGTGAAGATATAAGCACATCGACAAAATAATAAAAAAACCAGAAACTCCTATCCCAGAAACTCTTATTATCTGGGATATTCAATAAGAATTCATTATCCTCTTGATGTTGTCATTTGTTATCTTTAGATCGGAACTGGATTCCTTTGCATAAGGCCATTTAGTTAGCTTCCTAAATTTGAAATGAGGGAGGTTCCAAGCCCAGGTGAATGTCACATGATCATTGAAGTAATGGATGAGGTGAGGTTGTTGTTCTAACACAACATCATCAGACATAGTAGTTATACCCAATAAAATCAAGTAGGTATTGCCTAACCCCACATACTGAACATCATCAAAGATCACTTTCTCAATCAATCAGCAGAATAATTTAAGGTAACCATGTCTAATGAGATTGAACTAGTCCACATCTCTGAGGACAAAAAAAGCATTTTTTGTGGCCATCTGCAGAATCAAAAGAGTCTGAATTTTTTTACTCCAATCGTGCAGTATTTGGAAATAATAGCGTGATTATTTCTCCAGTAATCAAGCGTATAACATAAATAATAGAAAAGGATATCCTTGAACTTTATGAAGGGTTTAAACTAGGAATATCAATAAAAACTGCCCAGTATGTGCTCGTTGCCCATGTATCAGAGCTCTAACACATACAACCCAAGCCAAAAACAGTGCATAAGACATCATCCACGCCATGAACACTACTATAAAAAGGTGAAAACATTACTAACCTCAAGCATGACCAAGAAGGCTGCCGTCCTCTGGCTGTTGGCGTTTGCTTTCAAATATATGATAAAAACCCAAAAAAGAGGGATGAAGGATCAGGACCACCAGTCCTTTAGCTGTTGGCGTTTGCTTTCAGATATATGATAAAGACCCATAAAAGAGGGATGCCGGATCAGCACTACTAGTCCTTTGTGAATAAGATAGGATTCTAACCCAATGTGACAGATGAAGATCCTTCCTCTTAGAACCAGAGAACAAATTCCCCAATGCATTTTTGGAGGTGGAATCATAGATGCAGCCTTTATATATATATTCTTTGAGCACGATGGATCAATGTCAATTAATTGATTCTCCTCTAAGTTGGGGTCTGAGGAGTAGAAATTCATTAATCCCACAAAATCGAGGTGAGTAGCATGCAAACCTACTAACCTAGCTTCAAATCGAGGCGAATCTAACTGTAAAACCATATTCAACCAAAAATTTGGGGCGAATTCAACTGTATCGACAATTTAGAGGAGTTGGAGAAGGCGAAAATGTCCCATGTAACCATCATTCCTGGAAATCGGGGGGCGAATGTGACCAAAAACGACTGGAATGTGAGGGCAAAATCCAATTTTACAATTTCTTTAGCAAACACAGGACTGGGCTAACCTCTTTCAACATTTTTTTGGGTAAATAAATATGGGGCAAAATTTAAATAATGAGAAAATTAGGTTTAATATTAAAAATTCACCCCTTAAATTGTCAAAATCCCCTTTAATTTCCCCATGGGCGAAAAATCGCCCTTAAAATCATCTCCGTTTCCCGCTAACAATCGTCATAGTCATCAAGTACATCATTGTCATCATCAATATAATTGTGATAATAATGAGTCAGGAACCCTACTTCCTTGCAAGAATGGATGATATAGTCTAATAATTATCAAATCATATCCATAAGCTTCATCACAATTATCATAATGCATCATCATCATCATCATGTTGTTAGGGTCTATCAAATGTTATTGGTGAAAATCAAATGCCATTAGAGCAAATTAGATGGTCCATTAAGGTAATTTACCCCACATTAGGATCAATTGAGATCCAAAAGTGCCATTATTATGGTAATTTAGGTGCCACTACGATAAATAAATATCCATAAGTACTATCGCATGAATCATGATCATTGACATTGATATCGTCGCCATCATAACCATCATCATCAACACCATACATGAGAACATAAACATAATCATCATCATCATTGGCATCCGATCATATATCATCATGATCATAGTCATTCACCTCAACCTCATTATTATCATCATAATCATCATCATCAACATCATTTCCATCATGCATCATCAACATGATCATCCTCATGCTTTTACAGTGAGTCAAGTTTCATTAGGGTCACTCAAATGTTGTTAGGGACAGTCAGATGCGATTAGGGTCATCTATGGGATATTATGGTCACTCGGATGCCATTACGGTGAATTATGTTTCCATTAGGACAACCAATATCAAATAATGCTATAATAACTTGCATCATTATTATTGGCATTGACATCATCATCGTCATCAACATCCTATTAAATATTGTATAAGTCATCATTTCCATATTTATAATAGTCGATATATGCATCAGCATGTCGTTAGGCACACTATAATGTCATTATGGACCATAGGATTTCTTAGGTTTATTTACGATTAATTAGGGTCTCTCAGTTTCCAAAATGGCCATTTAGGTGCTACATCTGTCAACATGCCTAGCATTATCCCTGGCGCAACATTGGAGTTTTCCTGGCACTTTTTTCTGGTGCAATTCCTTTCAAACTTCCTTGAGCAATTCCAGGCACTATGCTTGGATATATGCTTGGCTCTATAGCTGGCGCTCTATTGGGCATTTTTCCGGGTGTAATTCCTTTTAGAATTCCTGGCACAATTCATGGCGTAATTCCTTTCAAAATTCCTAGCGCAATTCATGGTGTAATTCCTTTCAAAATTCCTGGCGCAATCACTTACTCTATACTAGGCGCTAATTTGGACATTATTTTGGAGGCTATTCTAGTTGTTAAATGGGATGTTATTATGGACGTTAATTGGGATGCTAATTGGGATGCTAATTGGGACTCTAATTGGGATGCTAATTGGGACGCTAATTGGGACACTAATTGGGTTGTTAATTAGCATCCCAATTAACATCTACTTTAAAAAAAGGACGGAAATAATTCCATTAAAAGCGCCATCTCGTGGAAAAGCATCCACTTTGTACAAAAAATGATGAAAAATACACTAAAAGTGATAGTGGACGCTAAAAAGGGAGCTAAAACAGATGCTAATTCTAGGATTTGTTGTAATGCTCCCTTTGAACTGAAGGGGGATATGATCTCATCTCCTTTGGTTCTAGCATTTCCTCATCATTGATCTCCATGTCCGATGCTCTGCCTTTCCTAACAACCATTTCTACTTCAAAGGACACATCCCTGCTGACTTCAATCTGTCTGGATCCTAGGATGCAGATTCTGTGTGCCTTTGAAGACTCTTGTATCCCACGAAAGTTCCCTTCTTTCCTGAAAGGTTCTAACTTCATACTTTTCTCCTTGGGCACATGTATGTAAGATTGGATAGTCAAAGATCTAGAGGTGGCCCACTTTTGGTTTCACTGTTGTGAAAGCTTCTTCTGAGGTCATCCTTCTAGGATGAGAGTCATACTCCTAGAAGCTTCCTGCTAAACATCAACATGATTCATGTGTCCACCACTTGTTTATTGAAACAAGTCTCATCATTCTTCTCTTGTATGCCATATCGCATGGTCTTTTCCCTACAAGTCAAATCCTGTATGATGATTAGTGACATTGCATAATTAAATTTAACCAATTTCTATTTCTATGCAATGATAATATTTTACACAAGCATCTTGGCTAATAATTTAGCACAACAATCATAAACATGTCTTCCAAACAAATTTGGGAACTATCTAGATCTCTTCTATCTCCACTAGAACATGCCATCAAGAGTGTGCACTACTCTAAGCATGGAAGAAGGAGATATCATCTAGACTAGCTCCATCATGTGTTTATGAAGTGTTGTGTAGCTCATATGCATAATAAATACAAGAAGGTAAACTATATCAACTGCTCAACACACTTCCTGATAGATCTGTATATAATGGTTATGAAGACATATAAGACAAAACATATCTATGTAAGCAAGAAAACCAAATACTTATCTCTTATTGTTTTTGGGTGTGGGCTCCCACTGCCTTCTTGTGAGAACCATGAGAGACCTCTATTCTTGCAGTCTGGATCTTCATATCTCCTCAACATATGGAGAGATAAAATAAGAAATCTAGACGATAATAATTCCTTGACTTCTTGTGAGGAGTGTTTGATAATGTTGATATGAAGAAGAATTCTGAACAATCTCCTTTCCTTTTATTCTTGTGAAGGTGGTATTCTTTGGCTTCTGGATCTGGGACCTTCTCATTGACAAAATGCAAGAGATTATTTTCTTCTAGTAAGATAAGAACCCTATCTTTCCAAGATATGAATTTGGAAGCCCCTTCTAGATGATCCTCAACCTTCATTCCAATCATCTTTGAGTGCAGATCTGGACCAGAAAGCCTAGAAGGAGCTAGGTCAAAAATGAAAGTTGGATTCTTGGAAAATTGACTCCACAAGGAGATTCACCCTAGCAAGGTGAGTTGAGAAAAGGTGGGGTCAATCCAAATCTGTTGAGGGAGTAGGTCAAAAAATGAAACCCTAATTTCTACGGTAATTGTAGCTGCAGAATTAGGTAAAAAATGAAACTTCTCATAATTGGATTCTTCCTTCACCAAAAGATGTGCCCTTACTAGAGCGAAATTCCTAAGGAACGTTTTTTGCCAAAATGATGAGTGGAGGCCTTGAAAGATGAAACCCTAGTTTCGGAAATGGATTCTTCTAGTATCGCTCTGATACCATGTTAGTGTTTCATACATTTATAGCATAATAATTCAAATGCATAAAATCAATAGGATCACTAGAAGAAAGACAAAGCACAAAAACAAAGAACACGATAATTATCCTGGGAAACCCAATCGGGAGACAAATCCAACAACCTTCGTATAGAGATGAATAATTCTAAGAACAGAGTACATAGATGAGAGAGAAAGTAGAAAGTCTCTCTAACCAAAAACCCCCAAAATAAGCCTCTCCTAGCTACAGGTGCGAGATCCTCTCCAAGTGATGTGAACTTTTTGTGTGTGAGTGAATGAACAAATGAGGCATACAACCTCTCTATTTATATGCATGCAAAAATGACCTTTTCCCTTTCTGGGCCGACCTGACTGGGGAAATTCTGCCTATTTTTGGGGGCAAACTGCCCATTTTTTGGGGGTAGTTTACCCACTGGGCCGACTTGTCTAATTTGACAGGGCCGACTTGTCTTGGGGGAATATAAAAATACATTTAATAATTATTTTATATACTTAATTTTATCCCCAAGGTTTACATTGATTCCTTCAAGGCTTTTCATGATTAAGTACATCAAGATCAACTCCCATAGGAGGTACAAATAATTACAATAGATATAATAAGAATAACTTCCGAAGTTGCACAAAGTCCAACAAATCATAACGAAAATTCTGGCCAATAGAATAAAAAGTCTACTTCCTCAAATCATCTCTGAAAATCAAGGAGGATTCATTAAGGGGAGACATATATTGGATATTGTTTTCCTAGTCCAAGAGTTCATCCACACAAGTATGAGAAAGAAGGAAAAATGAATGGTAATCAAAATCGATATAGAAATTTCGATTGACAAGGTGAGGAATGATTTCTCATTCCAAGTTATGTCTAGGATGGGTTTCTCTCAATCTTTCATTGCATAGATAATGTCCTGCATGGGATCCCCTTGGATAGCCCCTCTAGTCAATGGAAGGGTGTCTACCTTCTTCCAGGCTAGCAAAGGACTTAGGAAAGGGTTCCCTCTATCATTGTTGTTTTACATAATAATGGCATATTCCTCAAGTAAAAAATTAGAGGAGGAGTGAAGGAAAGAATAAATCCTGGCGATATAGATAGTCAGAGGAGTCAAGAACATAAGCCATGTTCAATTTTCAAATGACAGTCTACTAATACGGGGCCATTAATCCAAGTAGTAGATAGATTCAAGGGGGATTTTTCAATGTTTTGTTCTACCTTAGGAAGCAAAGTAAACAATGAAAAATTTTCAATATTTGTGTGGAACCTTTCTCCCTTAGAGATAAGGGAAATCTCCAGAAAACTTTGATTACAGAGGAAGACTACATGGGATGAGTTTTCATATCTTTGGATTCCTATTTTCTGTAACTCCCCCATCCAATGACCTCGAACTCTTTGATTGAAAAAAATAAATTTGAAATTCAGACTTGGGGAGTGGTTAGGCTCAATTTTGTAGGGAAGCTTATCCTACTGAAGGGGTTTTTTTCATCTCTACCCATATTTCAATGCTCTCTAATGCTAGATATGGCTTCAGTCCTTAAGGAATTGGAAAGGAATATGTGTAGGTTCTTGTGGAAAGGTGGCAAGAATAATGAAAGAAAATTCATCTTGTCAGTTGGGAAAAGATTAAAGGCCCAATTCTATCTGGAGGGCTTCAGGTTAAGGATTTGTGTTGAGACAATTTAGCCTTGGGATCCAAAGTTATCTGGAACCTCATCTCTGGGAAAAATAATTGGGTTAAGTAGGTTCTGAAGAGGAATATTTGAAAGGGCCTAGACTGAGGTTCTTAGATTCCCCTCCTAACCCCTAGAAAAGGTGGCAATATTGGAAATTTTGTTTAAAAACTTGGGCCTTTTTATAGGAAAATCTCTATTGGATCCATAGGAATGGGAAAAAAATAAATCTATTGGAGGATGGAATTTTGAACATCCCATTGTTAGGGGAGAAAGAGCAGCATAGGGACTTGTAGCATTGGATGATGGATACTAGCTTTAATACCTTGTGGGACATCAGAAGGATTCTAATACAAGGGACTGGAAAACATGGGTGAATTTGGAGCTCCCAAACAACCTAAATCCTTCTTATGAAATCTTCAAAGGTTTTCTCCATGTAAAATCCCCTATGAGCAAAGTCTTTAAGGATAGTCGAGGTCAAGGGTCGAAATCTAGGCGATATTCAATTTCTCAAGGGTACTATGTGATCTCCCTCTCCATGGGGACACCTCCTAATCTAGACATCTGGAGGGAATTTTTGGGTAAATGGATCCTCCAGAAAATGGGCCTTCTTGGGCCTACTAGGTGTATCCTTTTCCAAGCTACTGAACAAAATATCAATCATTTTTTCCTAGACTAACCATTTTCTTAGAAAGTTTGATTTTATGTCACTTATCCAATTTGGAATAGATTAATTATCCATAGTTCTATCTATGAAATGTTTGGTTCTTGGGGAGGGATATATCCAACCTCCCTCCTTCACAAAGGCTGGTTCAAAATGTGTTGATTGACTCCTTCAAATTTGGTATGATGGAAAATCTAGTTGGATAGAAACAACCTCATTTTATGAGCTAAATATTCATCACCTGCAATTGTTGTAGACCAATCTAAGGCCTTTCTCTTTGAAGGTGTGAATTCTAGAGGTCCCCTCTCTCCCCTCCCAGACCTCTCCCAAGAAGAAGTGAATTGGGTTAGCGAGATTCATCCCCAAAAAAATCCTCACCTCTAAGCTAGAAAAATTTCAACCACATGGAAGATGAGGAAAAATGAGTAGGACTTTGATCCATGGAGGAAATCCCAAGGAATATTTTTCCTTTTCTTTGACAAGGAATCGAAAGGAAACACAAGGGAGATAGGAGTGGGAGGGATTATCTTCAACCCTTATGGACATAAGATGATAGCTTATGCTTTGGGTCTGGGTAGGGCTTCAAACAACGGGAATGAAGCTCTAGCACTTCTTCAAGGACTTCATCTTATGCATCTTAGGGGGATCACAAAAGTTCTAATGTTTGGTGATTCATCTATCATCATTCAAATTATCAAGAACCAATATAAGGCTAAATATCTTTCTCTTGACTAGATAATAACTAGAGTAAGTTCTATTATAGAACCAATGAATGAAGATTAGATATTTCATGTCCTTAGACAACTAAACACTCAGGATGATGCTAAAAAAATAAGGATGTGGAATTGATGTAAGGGGTCTTATGCATAAAATAGGAGACTCCTCAAATCATTCCAATCCCATAATATTTTTAATGATCTCCAATCCATGCATTATGAAGGACATTAATCCCACTTTCATGTGGTGCATGTGGATCAATAGCATGTCACCTTTCCATCATCATGGGTATATGCGGAGTATTAAATCAAGGAGTAAAAAGCCAACGGAGGTGATGGGTGATGACCTGCCTTATCCATGCATCCTCTATCCTCTCGTCCTCTCAACCTAGGTGAACATGACAAAATTTAACCAAATATGTGCAAGGAGATCCCCATTAGGTTGTGTGAAATCATACTAGAGTGACTCTACCATGATGGTAGAATTGGAGATTAGGGGATTTAATTGAAGAATTGAGGCAGTGTTTCTCTCATGGATTGGTAGAAGATAATATCGGTACTCTCAACAAGTAGTGATCATTTAGTGTTTGGTGTAGAAGGCTAGTTGGGAAGAAACTGAGCAACAAAGCTAAGTGTTTGCAATGGAGGATAGTGGAAGTAGTTCGGATTATTTATCTACCCATGGTCTGAAGAGGATATCACCATAGGTTCGCATTCTACAACATAAATTCACAACCACGAAGCAAAGTTTGAGGACCTTAGTTAGCGAATCGTAGGAGTATTTTTATAAGCTCGAAAGGGACATGGCATAGAAGAGAATGGAGCACTAGGACTGTGAGCAAGAATTATCCAGTGAAATTGATTCCCAGAAATGGAAAATTTAGGAGCTTTAGGTGAGAGTGTGTGTTCTATAGTTTAGTTTGAAACACTCAGTTGTTGATCCCCAACCAATGAAGCAGGAGGTTGGAATCCTTGGCATGAATTTGGGGGAAGGTTCCTTCTCAATTTTTCCTTAATCAATTGTATGTATTTCAATTTTTTAATGTTGTTCGGAATCTTTTTCATGCCATATAGTAGTATGCTCTACTGTAGATATGTTAAAACAATTCAGAAAGAGATAATTATGTAATTCTATTGGTGCAATATCCCACCTAGTATTTTGAGTCATATCCACCTGTTGTTTGTTATTCTTAGATGTAAGCTTTGTTTTGTGGATTCCCCACAATTTAGTATAAAAAATTTAACCATTTGTGTGAAAAAAGAATAATAAACTAAAAAGGTGACTATAAGAATATATAGGAAGCATGCAGCTTAGTCCCCACCTTTTATGTTTAAAAAATATAGGAAAATATAAATACAAAATTATTCAACAGCATTACATTAAGGAACATGCATGCTAGAAAAAAACAAAAATAATGAAAATGTACATCACTAAGTTTTGCACAACAAAAGTTTCAGTATAATAACCATTTGCTAGATGAATTTATTACGATTGCAACCATTATTTTCTTCTTATGTGAAGCTTGAGATACTTCAAGTCGTGGAAAATGAATAATACATTGAAATGACGCTGAATAAATATGTTGTAAATGTTGATGGGGCCATTTTACGAGAATCCGTCCAAGTTGTTGAAAAGAAAATTACATTGCAGTAGTATGATGTCAATGATTGTGTTGACTGCCTCCTTTAGTTCCTAGAGATGGAAGTGGATTATATGGATATGACTTCTACCCCTTATGGTCTTAAAATTCCTTTCAGTAGATGGTATGAAGAAGACTCAACAAAGCTTTAGTTGCATTCACTGATTACATTTGCATTTAACCTTTTAGTTGTATTCACTGATTACATTTGCATTTAACCTTTGGATCCACAAATTCAAAGGACTTTGGTCATTAATTGGCTCAAACGATTTTTTTTCATAACCAAACGATCTACTCATGCTTGGCTACATCCTCATGGCACTCTCTTTCACGCTGCCTCTTCAAATCAATATATGTAAAAGAAATACCACATCAATCTACACGAGGAGACAATGATTTGATTTGCACCAACAAAAGAGCACTCAAAGATGGACATACATTTAGATGGTTGTTCATTGTCAAATTATTCAGCTTACCAGGGTCAGCTTTATGAATATGTTTATTGGAAATATGTATGGAAAAAAAATTGGGGTCTACTGAAGCAGTCATATTTAGTTTGCATAACTCCCACGTTCATCATCATTCTTAGCGTCAGTTCGGCCTACATCAGCTTCAACAAACATCAGTCCATCCGTGCTAATCAAAGCTTTCACGGAGGTATAGTTTGAGGTAAAATAGTATGAGTTGTTTATTTATTAAAGGTTTAGGAGAATGCTATGAACTAAGTGATATTCATTTAGACTATTAGTTCCACTTCTTTACCATCTGTCACTTTTCAAGGAAATAAAAAGTTTCAAATTCGGGGGTATAATTTTCTTTGCTTTGCCTATCATGACCCTACCATTAATACACTTTCCCATCCATCACCATTTTTTATCATTCCGAAACCTCCTGTGTTCCATGACATCATCCTACCCATGGCATCATCTCCCACAAACTTGATGGCATAATGCATTGCTTCTACTACACAAGAACCAACAGTAATAAGATAATGCATTAATGTTGCTCCACAAGAACCAACAACAGAAATCAAATCAACCTCTAATAGATAACATTTGCTAAATGCCACCCCAATCTCTTTCTTGCTTGATTTTCTCTTGACTATATCAGAGCAATCTCTTTCTTGCTTGATTTTTTCTTGACTATATCAGAGCATCTTTGGGATGAATTTTGATCCACATGATTGAATGAGATATCCTAATGCAATCAAATATTCTTTCCATCTACACATTTCCCATAATTTTCTTCAAAGTCTCTATTTATGGCTAGTTCACAACATGGATATTTTGGTTGTGAATAGAAGGAGAATAGATGGGAGCTAATGTTGGTTATTGGTTGCAAGTGAAAAATAATCTAGAAGATTCATTTCCTGCACTTTTGGATATGCAACAATACACTTAAATAGTCATATAAATAGTATTATATATCATCCTTCTCATCCTTTTGTCTTCATTGTTTGATGGCGTCACATTATTACAAAAGAATTCGGTACTTTTGTCATTATGGTTGTATAGTTTGAAGAACTAATTTGTGCACTAGCAAATAGTCTCCTTCAGGATTTCAAATTGTAAGTGGGCCATCATTATCATACCACTGTTTCAAACTTTGAGGTAGTTGCAAGCTTACCTGAGTTACATGAATGGCTCTTCCATTGAAAAAACCACAAATCATCATTTTTCGGTGTATTCATGACAAAAGGAAATTTTGATGGAATCAATAATATAAGGAAATCCTACTATTTCTATAGTGTTTAGAAGGAAATCAATCCATGTTATGCTTGCAGATTTGTTTTATTTTGTGAATCTAATGTTTCAAACTCATCAAATGCAAAATCAAAAAAGAAAATGAAACCATCATCACTCAGAAAATCCTCAAATGTTCCTCCTTGATTCAAAAGGGACATTTATGAAGTAAATATAATCAATCATGTAACAACCTCTTGGTCTTTTCTAGACATATAATAGCATATCTCTACTTTATACTTAGAATTGAGCAAGTTGTAGAAGGAAGCCTAGTCTATGGCAGCATTAGAGCATGTTTTGTGGAACCATCAAGCCATTTTCAACCATGTTGATGAAGGATTCAACCTTAATGTACGTCAGGTTGTAACCAGAGGTAAACAAAGCATCAATTTTTGATACATGAATGGGAAAACAAGTGGAGTGATTTTTGTTTTAATTATTTTGAAGTTCATCAGAACATTACTTCTATACAATCTTTGGCCATGATTTATAATTAATGTGTTCAGTATATGAATTGGTATCTTTAGAATTTTCTCTCAAGGTCTATTTAAGAGAATCATCTATTCTTTAGAATTTGTTTTTTATGAGGCATATGGTGTCACTTTTCTCCACAATCATTTGAAGAGAAATTTAACAATGCACACAACTAATTAGGAAGATAATTCCTCTCTTTTCTTTCCCCGAGGATAGGGAAACTGTTCTCTTTGGGGGAGAAAGGAGGGTTACTACACTCCATGGTATGGCAAAAATGAATCCTATAACACTCACATTTTTATCTATCATTTTCATAACATTGTTTTTATAGCAGCAAATGAAAGAATCCTTGCTATGTAGAGGGTTGAACCAATAATTAACAAGTGAATGATTGTGTCCAACATCAAAATCCATTTGAGTATTTACGAAGCATTATTAGCCTCTTAATTGATAGAAGTGGAGTGTTTATATGGAAACTTTGAAATTGATTTGTAGATATCTCACAAACCATGAACCTGCTAACCACAAAGTTTTGAGTAGGAAAGCACTATATAAATATGAACAAACTCAAAAAATTTCTCATCAATCACATGCACAGTTTCTTAGAAAATGCCCATCATCACCTAAAGCCAACAATTTTTTTCTCAAGATTCGTGCTTTGGGTATCTTTGATTTTTGTTGTGGAGAAGCATTGTAATATTAAAAATCTTCCTGCAAAATTTCACCAAAACCTAGTTTGTAGTTTTTGAGAAAAACTTATTGTTACTTCTTGTAGTAACTTGTTGTTACTTCCTATAGCAACTTGTTGTTACTTCTTACAGATTGTTGTTACTCCATCATAATTGATACAAATAACTTGAGGGATACTTTTGAAGGTATGCTAACAATAGGAATTGAATATAAGGCTAGTAAGATGATCTAAGTGAGCATGGATTGAAAAACAATAAGTTATATCACTTGTTTTTTTATGATTGGCTAATAGTTACATGTGTTTCAGGTTTCTCTTTTATGAGATATGCAATTTTGCAAAAATGGACAGCCATTGTTTTGAATAGGTATTGGGAAAGAACTGCTATATTTCATCAGTATCATGAGTTGGGAAAGAAGAGTGGTTTTCGTGCATTGAAAAATGGAAGCAAAATTCAATGATTCCCTACAACTTGGTTGATGAAAAGGTATTGAGTTGCATGAGGACATGCAACATATTCAGTTTGAGGGAGTTGTTGGGTCATGGATTTGTCACCATTATTATCACTTCCAAACGTCCATTTCATTCCTTTTTTTTTCTTACCGCTCCTATATCACTCCATTTACCACAATATCTCGTAGAACATCGTACCATACTTATTTATGCTTTAGTGGTTAAGTAATGCTCATTTTCCTTCATTTTGAATAGATTAAAGATTATCATGCATGATTTTACTAATGACGGTTTATGAAGCAATTTCCTGTAGTAGCAGTAGTAGCATTCATGATCCAATCTCCAAGGTTGGCATACTAGCAAACTTCCACATGGAAATCCACAACACAAGTTTAGTTTCTAAGTTTGATGATATGGTTTTGTATTCATTAGATCATACATAGGTCGCACATCTAAGTTTCATCTCATGGCCAAATGTTCCCATTCAAAAATTTTCCAAATAAGAAGAAACAATTTTGTGTCTTAATTTGTGGGTAGATAAAGATGAATTTCCAAAATCTAGAACATGGGTTTTGTGTAGAATGGCCTCAATTGAGTGTCTCATGTCATGTTTTCCAAAATAAGCCATGATTTGGGAGATCCCTAGGTTTCTCAAAAGAGTTTCTTCCCAAAATCATTATTGCGGTCGGTTGTCAACTTTTCTTCAATTGCAAAACCAAATTCGACCTATTCTCAGCTCATTAATGTTGGAGGGATATGATTTTTTTTATTGATATGTTATAGACCATCTCAAATTGTAATGTAAATCAATTGTAATCTGGTTAGATATTAGGAATTCCAATTTGAGGAGAATTGGTTATGATTTGTCCCTCGGCTCTGTATGTATTTAAATGAAAGTATTGATTAGAATGGGAGGGACAAGATGGCATAGAATAGAGCTATGTTGAATCTTATTGTACTCTTTTAATTTCGTAATACAAAGCATGCTAGTTCATGCAATTTTAGACTTCATTTGTGAGTTATTTTAGCAACCCCGATCAAAGAAGGAGAGCCCCCTTCGATGATCAGGTGTTGTCATCTTAATTAGTTGTTGCATAGATTTATCATATTTTGTTATTTGAATTTATAGTTGTTGTTATTGCTTATGAATTTTTTCTTATTGAAAATAGACATTATGTTGTTACTTGTCAAGTTGGATTGTCCTTTAAGAATTGTTTTGATTAATTACTGGTGATACTTCTACAATATAAAGATCCCGTTACAACTTTACACTTTGGATTGATTTACTTTTAATCGCAATTATTAGTTTTCCTAGTTATCATAGATTTGAAGTTGATCTTTCTAGAATTGGTAGAATGTTGTTACTTGTGGATTGAATTTGATTTTGCAATTATGATTCTCCTTTAATGAGGATTTTTGTGAATTAAGCATGTTTCGTTTTCAAAAACTGTAGTCTTAGCTAAATTCTCTTTCTTTCAAGAATGGTGTGTAACTAGATTATGAGTGTGATCTCCTTTCCTTTCAAGCAGTATGTTGATAGTCAGATTTCATTTTTTTGAAGATAGAACAAGGTGTGTTTCCTTTCAGCAAGAGTGGATTTACTACTATGCTATCTTATTCTAGTTTCATGAGCATTTAGTTTTACCAGCACTAAGGAGGAAATTGTAGCATGCATAGACTTTACACATAACCTTGAAACAAAAAGACGTTCCTGGATTGATAATTAATGTGAAGGTTAATTACTTGTCATAGAAAGATAGTTAAAAACCCCTAACAAAGCGCAAAAAATAGTTTAGAATTCAGGCACCACTTAACTTCACATTGTATAAGACTCCTTAATTTGTATATTGTGATTTTGTCATTGAATAAAAATGGCTATATTTATAGTTTGATGTGTGAATGGTAAAATTTGAGATCTTTGATTAGGTTAGATAAATATGCAAGAATTTCCATAAAAAGAAGAATTCCATGTATCTTCTTATCTTATTCAATATACTAATTACTCAATTAATTTCTTATATACATGATAACAAAACAAGAAGGCTTGAGTTAAGCTTAATGAGAAATGTGTAATTCTTTCTTAAAACATTTTTTATTTCATTACATTGAAGGCGTTAGTTAAGGGGTCGGTTCTTCTGGTCGGTTCGTCGTATATCGATGGTCTATGAGGAACCGCCCGCTATGAGCCTATTCTTTTCCTTATGATGTGTCCACCTTGAGCTCCTTCAATGCATTTAATGCATGCTTGCACTCCTCCTTCAATGTAATCCTCGCTGCTCTCCCATACAGATATTACTCCAATCCATCCTCCTCTGTCGCCTCAATGTACATCATGTCGCTCCACTACAACTACACGTGATCAAATTTGTTCCTTTTCCTCTCTTTGGCCTTGTTTCACACAACCTTTGCACCAAATTTGCGTCAATACAACAATCCACCCTCTGGATTTCCAAAGCTTAGCGCTCTAGGCTTCATGCAACAAAAATTATGGAGTGTGTGCTTGTTCAGTGGTTGAGCGACCCTCTCAGAGGGAGTAGATAGGTATGTAGGAGGCCTAAGGGGAGGAATTCCTTGTTTCATTCATAAGGAAAACATTACGATGAGTTGAAGAGATTAAACGAAGTAAAAATGTATGGGATCCCTACCAGCTTATTTAATTCTCATGTGATGGAACCAAGAATTGAGCATGGAAGTATTTTAGTCCAGTTCCCTATGCTTCCTTCTTATTTATTGGTTGTTGTTGGGATATCACTAAGTCTTAAATAGTCAAATCCTTGGATGAATAACGTTGTGCTTCTAACTTCCGAATGCTTCATGAATAATTGGTATGCTTGTTCTTTAGATTCATTGTGTTGAAGCATAGAAGATGGATCGATATATTTGCAACAAAAAAAAAAAACCAGGTGAAAAACCAAATAAATGCTTAGAAAATGAGTTCAAGTTTCTACATGAATACATAAGCCTTTCTACATTTTGAAGAAAATATAATTTATTGCATCTAATTATCACAAAAGGAATTGTAGTTATACTAAAAAAACAAAATCAACTTTTCCATTCAAAACACACCTTACTCAATGAGCCACCTTTGCCTAGACCTGAAAAAGATCCTCAGTTGCAATGCCTGCCTTTGCCTCTTGTGCTTGCCAAGGGAATGAATAACTATTTCTTAGCGGAACTATTGATTCTACAATTTACTTTTAATTTTGTTCCCACTAACATGCAATTCATTGTTCATCTATGCAAACTAAAAAGGATAGAGAGCTGAGAGATAGTTTGGAGATCGTGGACACTTTGGAATAGCTGAAATTCCTCGAGAGTTACTTCCGAGTTTTCTAGAGCTTTGAGCCTCAGTGGATGGGAAATGTCCAACAAAAGCTATAGAATGTTATTATAAAGGTTATGAACATGTTTCCTCATAGCAAAGTGCTCCATCCCTTTGTGCAGGAGCTCTTAAGTGTTGTCGTGCATGTTTTGACCATGGGAAATGAAGAGAACGGGGTTATTTGTTTGCTAATCATCTTTGACCTCTTTCATAACATCAATCCCACTCTCAAGCTGGAGGTTTAACCCTTTTTGGACTTTGTCCACACGCTAAGCTCGTGAAGTAATTTGCTTTGTATTCCTCTCGATATGTTTCCCATGAAGACACTTCTTATATCCTAAAAGTGGATATGATGGATAAGTCACTCTCGGGATCTTCCCTCTCTAAAATCTTTTGATGGCAATATAAAGGTTTTTGATAAAGCTTCTTTCTAAATAAAATCGACAAAATAATATTTGATTGATGGACTGGGTCATTGCCTCTCCAACCTTATTAGGGGTGACATAGAGGACTATTTATTGCACCGAGAGAAATGAGGTGCTCTACACCCCAGTATGGAGGAGATATTGTAATGTTTGTTACTAACAAAATAATTAAAACAATTCATGTTGGCTCATAAAATAAAAAATTATGGAAAGTATTTTAAAAAAATCCATGTTGGTTCATAAAATAAAATATTATGAAAAGTAATTAAAAATAGATGTTTGTTTATAAAATAAAAACTTAAAACTAAAACCCGGATCTATCAATCAAGAGAGATCAAATTTCTTGAGTTTAAATTTAAAAAAGGAAATACACTTCAAGAAATTGGATCCCTCTTGGTGCTTGATAGATATGGGTTTAAGATGGATCTATGATGGTTACAACCAACCAAGGTGTAAGAGCGTTTATCGACAAACTAAGGATATTTAAGAACAGATTTCTAGCTCTACAATTCTAATTTATATTTAAATAAAGAATATTGTTTGATTAGAAAGTCATAGTTTTGTATAATGGGACACTAAAGTGATAATTTATATTAGAAAAACCTATTGTATATATGTTAGGACCAGGGTAGGAATTTGACGGGAAAAATGCCCATCATGGGCCATTTTGCTCATCAAATAGTACGGCTTAAATTTTAAACCAGTCGTCAAATAAAACAAAGAAACTGTGAAAACGTCCATCTATACTGTCAAAACCGGCAAAAATGAAGGATAAATTGTTTTCCAAAGTCCTACCCTAGTTGGAACATTGAAGTGATAAATTAGAATAATAATAAAATCTATACCATTTATAAAAGAAATTATTTATTTGTGGTTTAATTTTAAATTTATATAATTAAAATGAATATCGTATATATATGTGCTTATTTAATATTACAATGAATTGTTATATTTTGAAATTAGAAGAAAAATTATAAATTTCTTGTAAAATGTCTCTCATTTTTTATGATCAATTTATTTTGTTATTTTATGCATTTGGTTTGGAAACGTTTTTAATTAAATTTATCCTATGTGAGCCAGTTTTCTTTTTATTCTTGTCATTACCTTTTTGGTTTGTTTAAAAGTGATTTTTTTAAGTTACTCATTAATCTAAAAAAAATTCCTTCCGTACTTTTAAAACACGAAAAAGAAATATACACTTTATTAAAAAAAGTATATGAAACTAGGTAGATATTTACAGCTAGCATTTACATGCTACAAAACAACAC
Organism: Larix kaempferi; assembly: GCA_027924585.1. NCBI lineage: Eukaryota > Viridiplantae > Streptophyta > Pinopsida > Pinales > Pinaceae > Larix > Larix kaempferi. Next base: position 4,718,270 of record BSBM01000110.1, read on the forward strand.
TAGTCACATACTACTATCGTTACTTACAACCAACAATTACAAACTTCAAAGCATCATTAGTCCATAACAGCCCACTGTTCGGATATCCACATCATCTATTTCGGGATACATCATCTATTTCGGGATCTTGCATGATCTATTTCAGGATATGCAGTCCAGTCACCAGTTTGATGCCTCCAGCACCTTATCCACCTTCTTCTAGCACCCGGGAGCCACTTTCCACAGAGTTTTAGCCCTCCTAAGCTGAAAGGCGCCCTCTTCTCACCTACTGACTGAGAAGGGCGCACTTGCTCACCTACCACTGCAGATTCACTCCAGTTACATTCAGTTAGCTCCGATTCTGATTGATTTCACTCCGATTTCACTCCTGACTGACTGTTTCACCTCCGATTGACCTCCAGTTCGATTAGGTGACTTGCTCTGACTCCAGTTAGCCTCCCATGCGCCCCCACTGAGCCTCCAGATCCTATATCAGTGCTACACACTTCAGTTACATTTATTATGATCAGTTAGACTCAGCTTGACACCTGGATGACTGTTTGTTGTGATTGATGAGCAACACCGATGATTGATGAGGACTCCTAGATTGAGTCAAGCTACTCCATTCAGTGATTCGAATGGCCTACTTAGTCAATTCGAATTTCCATTGACAGATATTGGATTGTATTGTAATCTATTGTAATTCATTCACCCTTTCTGGGATAGAGAGCACTGCTGCATGTTTTGCACAGTTTTTGCACCATATCTTCTTATTCATCTGTTGTGACTGATTTATTTGTTCATTAGATCTGTTGTGACTAACTTTACATGGTATCAGAGCCATGACAGGGACAAGATTTCTTTTCTACAGGTGTTCTACATGAAGAGAGAGCAATCTTTGCTCACCAATATATTTTAGCAGCGACATGCAAAATCTCATGTGCATTCGCTCATGTGCATGCAAGGCTGAAAACATAGTGTTTGTTTGTGTGTGATTTGCAGGTTTCTTACTTCCTCCATGTGCATTCGCTAATGCAAATATGGAGACTTCTTCTTCACAAAATATTCTTACTCCATTCAACTATGATGAATGGAAACCAAAGATGATTGCATTCTTGAAGAGACAATGTCTTTTTGATATGTGCATTGGTAATACAAGAGATTTTGATTCCGATGAAGAGGAGAATGATTGGCTCAATGATTGTGACAGAGCTTTTGGAACAATGTGTCTTGCTATGTCTCCTTGTATGCGCTACCTCAGTAATACTGCTGAAAATCCAAGTGATCTATGGGTCCAACTTGACAAAGAATTTGGAAAGCAGGAAGAAGAGGATCATGCTAGCCTTTTGGAGAACAAGCCCAGTGAGATCTCCTTATGTGTTCTTTCCGATCATGTGTTGGCCTCAACAATTGTTCAAGATGAAGAAGAAACTGTAGATTCAACACTCATTCTCTCAAAGTCTTCTATTTCGAATTCTGAGCAAGATAAACAAGCTCATACTCTAGATTCCGAAGAGGTTCTTGAATCCTCTCTTTCACATGAGTTTGTCGGCATGCAGAATAATGATCTACTTGATGTTTTGGAGGTAAAATCTGATTTTGGAGGTGAAGCATTCGCCCTCCTTGATTGCATGCCTTCTATAAACTTATGTTCTATCATTTGCAAAGTTTCTCAGAGTTTTAATGAAGATGAAGAGCACTACCATTCGCTTGAGTTCAATTCTCATGCGCTTTTTGCTGATTTTGGTTTTGATCTCACCCTTGTTGGTTCAAAGGAGATCTCAAGAAACCATTCATCTATTTTTGGAGTTGATTTAACTTCTATTGATAAGAAGTTCAAGTTTCAAGATCTATTTGATCCGATTGGAGCTATTCCTACCTCACTTGGTTCGAATCACAGGTTCCAGGATCATCCTCATATTTTCAGATTTGTTCTCACCTTTTCCGGTATGAAGAGCAAGTTCTTAAGGTCTCCACATTCGCTTGCATCCACTGATGGAGAATTCAAGCACATGTTTTTGGAGCATAATCCATTTACTCCCAAGAGTAAGATACCTCCAGACATATCTATTTGAGTTTGGAGCAGTTAAATCTTTTGGTGTGTTACAGTTCATTTTGAGGGGGGGTATTTTTCCCATGAGGTTTTCCCCATTTCCTCGGTTTATTGACTGTTATTAGTTTGGATTATTATTGTATTGGGGTGACCTCTGGTCTTAGTTACCAGGGCCCCACATTATTTTAGTTGGAACATCATAGTCTAGCTTGAGGGGGGGTGTTCGGATATCCACATCATCTATTTCGGGATACATCATCTATTTCAGGATCTTGCATGATCTATTTCAGGATATGCAGTCCAGTCACCAGTTTGATGCCTCCAGCACCTTATCCACCTTCTTCTAGCACCCGGGAGCCACTTTCCACAGAGTTTTAGCCCTCCTAAGCTGAAAGGCGCCCTCTTCTCACCTACTGACTGAGAAGGGCGCACTTGCTCACCTACCACTGCAGATTCACTCCAGTTACATTCAGTTAGCTCCGATTCTGATTGATTTCACTCCGATTTCACTCCTGACTGACTGTTTCACCTCCGATTGACCTCCAGTTCGATTAGGTGACTTGCTCTGACTCCAGTTAGCCTCCCATGCGCCCCCACTGAGCCTCCAGATCCTATATCAGTGCTACACACTTCAGTTACATTTATTATGATCAGTTAGACTCAGCTTGACACCTGGATGACTGTTTGTTGTGATTGATGAGCAACACCGATGATTGATGAGGACTCCTAGATTGAGTCAAGCTACTCCATTCAGTGATTCGAATGGCCTACTTAGTCAATTCGAATTGCCATTGACAGATATTGGATTGTATTGTAATCTATTGTAATTCATTCACCCTTTCTGGGATAGAGAGCACTGCTGCATGTTTTGCACAGTTTTTGCACCATATCTTCTTATTCATCTGTTGTGACTGATTTATTTGTTCATTAGATCTGCTGTGACTAACTTTACACCCACAAAACACTAGACAAAGGAAAGCCGATCACCAAGAAGCATCAGAAGGAAGCCATCATTTACGTAGCCAAATACATCACTGAGAAACTAAATATCCTTAAGAGACAACCAAAATGAAGAATCAAGAGTGATCCCTCAAAAAATGAACCAAACAGTCACAATATAACTATATCAAGAAACCTAATAAAAAAAATATCCCACCAATAAGCATTCCAGAAAAATGGTAATCAATGCTTGATGACCATCTTATAATGGAAAAAAGAAAATGGGCAATATAATAGCAGCTCGTGACTAATCATATAAAGCTTTTGTCCATTGACCAATATAAAGCATCTTTTGAAAGATATTGTTTTTACTAAAATGATCACATCTCACAACGGTAAGGAATCAGAGGAAACTCAAAACATCAAAGTTGTAGATAATTTCAAGATCTTTCCAACGGTCCAAAGTCCACCCAATTCCTAGTTACAAGTGGAACGTTATGCCCAAATATGAAATATTCCTGGAATATTTCTTAAATAGGATACACTTTAGTGTTGTGTAGAATGTTATTGTTGAGGAAGTTCAAAGAAGTTATGAAGGTGGTTCGGATCACACCAGATGTCACCACAGGTGGAGGTTGTGCAGCACGGCCAGAGGGTGCTGAAAACTATAGGTCTGCAGGATTTAGGGAGAATTCTGTGGATAGAGGAAGGATGTCTCGGGGAACAGAGTGAGCCTCCGGAGCAGCAGCAAAGCAGAGTATAAGATTCATGCGAAGGCACAGAGAGGGAGATCATTCATCCATGGCTCATTGAGTTCTTTCATTCACCAAAGACCATGAGAGGGAGGAGGATCTTACACGGTAGAGAAACACACTGCAGACAGAGTTTTATTTCTATATATTGTAATAGGCTAAGGCCGACTAGTTTATTTTCTTTGTAGTTAAACATTGTAATTGATTCAAGTAATAGAAGCCAGCTTCTGGAATTCAGTTCAAATCTAGTGTTTGTGAGCACCCTGTGTGTTGTTGTGTGTTATTTTTAAGCAAGAGGCCCCTTATCGGGACCGAACTTGCGCCAGTTGGTATCAGAGCCAAAGCATCCTGTGAACAGGAGAGATAACGATACCAACCTAACTATCACCAATTGGTATCAGAGATGGGAAGAATCCACTGAACTGGTAGATCTCCAAGCAGAATCAGACTGAGCAGTTGGATTTGGAGAATTGGAAGAGCCTGCAAGAGCATAGACAACTCCAGCTGTGGTTGGGTAGAGTTTTGTGCAAGTTGTGAAGTCTGGTTGCGATTGGACAAGTGTAGTTTCAGCTGCGGTTGAAAATGGCTCGAAGAGGCGTTAATGTCCGAGGTGTAGGACGAAGAGCGCGGGGTGCAGCAGTTACAGTTGATCGTGAAATGTTCGACGAGTCCAAACGAACAATGAGAAGTTTGACTAGTGAGGTCACAATGATCAAAGAAATCCAAAGGCGTGGATGCATTCCTGATGCACTTGACCACATTGATAAGGAAGTCGACGGAGTGGAAGATCTAGAAGCAGTGGAAGAAGAACCATAAGATAAACCAGTCAAGCTATTGTCAGAGATGAGAGGTCGGACAAAGATGGATGTGCGTACCTACTCAGGAAGTCTTAATCTGAAAGAATTGATAGACTAGTTCAGAGAGATGGAGAAATACTTTGACATAGGGCATATAGAGTATCCTAAATGGGTTAAAAATGCATGTCTAAGGTTGAAAGGTCATGCCTCATTATGGTGGGACAATGTACAGGATGACAAAGTCAAGAAAGGAAAGGAGAAAATCAAGTCTTGGGATAGAATTGTTGCCAAGCTGAAAGAGAATTTCTTTCCCAGTGACTATGTGATTTCCTTGTTTAGGAAGTTGCAAAACTTTCGACAGAAAGAGATGACCGTGAAGGAATACACGGAAGAGTTCTATAGACTTTCGATTTGGCTTGGTCAAACCAACGAAGGAGAAGAAGCTATCGCGAGATATGTAAATGGACTGAAGTATGCCATACAGGATGAGTTGAGCTTGTCGGGATTCAGAGCGGTCGATGAAGCCTACCATTTAGCTCTGAAAGAAGAAGAGAAACTGTCGAGAGTAACCACATCGACTAGAGGGAGGATGACCAGTTGAGGTGGGAAGACTGTTTCTATGAAAGGACAGAGTAGCGGAACCAAGAGGGAAGACGTCAAAGACAACCGACGTGTAAAAGGGATAGCGACCAGAGAAAAATCATAAGGAAACCGACGGGACGGTCGAGAGACCCGCGGTCGGGGTGCATATGGTCGGGCTGGTTTGGCAGAAAAAAAAAGGAGCTGACATACCAGCTGTATTCTGTTATAATTGTCATGGTGTAGGACACAAAGCATACAAATTCCCACAGAATCTACACGTGGCAGACGAGTCGAAACTTAGAGGTCGACGAGATGAGAGGGGTTACGAGAAGACATATCTGACATCTGGAAGTGGTGAGGATGGTCGAAGAAAATGTCGAAACATGATGGTCATAAGAACATTGGTTCAGGATGACCAACACGACGAGAAGGAGTCGGCACATCAAAAGGCTATCTTTCGAACTAGAGTGTTAATCAACGATAGGTATTGCAAGACCATAGTCAATGGTGGCAGTACAGAGAATATTGTGTCGACGGAGGTCATCAACAAGTTGGGTTTGAGATTTCAGCAACACCCAAATCCATACAAGATATCCTAGTTACAGAATGGACACCATGTGAAAGTAACCAGATAGTGCCTAAAAAACCTTAAGGTTGGGAGGCTTGAGGATAGTGTACTGTGCGACGTAATCCCAATGGATATATGTCAACTGTTGTTAGGGAGGCCATGGAAATATGATTGGAAGATGATCTATGATGGTCGATCCAACATAGTCACAGTGTGAAAAAATGGCACGAGGAGGATGTTGAAGCCGAAGTAGGAGGACCAAGCCGACTGCAAGCAGGGAAAGAGAAACTATTGGGAGAAGTAGGTGCTAATGTGTTCAGCCAAGGAATTCCTCGCAGAGGAGGAGAAACAGACGCGATGTTTTACCATCATTCCGAAAGGACCATGTGTCGAGAGGTCGACAATGGAGAAGATTCCGGTCGAATTCGAAGAGATGCTTGACGCGTTTCAGAGCATAGTAGTAGACAAGGCATCGACGAGATTGCCATCGATGAGAAGCATATCCCATCAAATCAACTTGATTCCAGGATCAAGTTTTCCAAACAAGGAACCACATAGAATGACTCTGACAGAGGTTCAGGAACTCAATCGAAAAGTCCAGGATTTTTTGGACAGAGGATTGATCAGAGAGAGTATGATCCCGTGTGCGGTACCAATTGTACTAGCACCGAAGAAGGGTGGAGAATGGAGGATGTGTACAGACTCTAGAGCTATCAACAAGATCACGATCAAGTATAGGTTTCCATTGCCAAGGATGGATGACTTGATGGACTATTTGAGTGGAGAGAGATACCTCACCGAGATTGACCTGGAGAGTGGGTATCACTAGATCTGGGTCAGAGAGGGCGATGAATGGAAGACATCCTTTAAGACGAAGGAAGGTTTGTATGAGTGGTTAGTCATGCCATCCGGATTGACTAATGCACCTAGTACCTTCTTGAGGTTGATGAATGAAGTATTGAAACCATTCTTGGGAAATTTCTTCGTAGTGTATCTAGAGGACATCCTGATATTTAGTCAAACCGAGGTCAAACACTTGGATCACATTCAACATGTGTGGAAGCTACGGGAAGAGAAGATGATGGTGTACCTGCAAAAATGTTTCTTCATGAAGGAAGAACTGGTGTACTTGGGATTTGTAATCTTGCGTAAAGGGTTAGTGATGGACCCATAAAAGGTGAAAGCTATATTGGAGTGGCCAGAACCGACAAGCATGACAGGAGTGTGAATTTTTCATGGACTGGTTAGTTTCTATAGGAATTTCGTCAGAGGATTCAGTCGGATATGTGCATCATTGACTAAGTGCATGAAGAAAGGGGAGTTCAAGTGGATAGAAGCTTCCTAGAGATGTTTCGACAAGCTGTAGCTGAAGATGACTGAGAGCCCAGTGTTAGCACTCCCAAATTTCGACAAAGTTTTCCAAGTCGATTGCAATGCAAGTGGAATGGAAATTGGCATAGTGTTGAACCAGGAGGGTAGACCAATTGCATTCTTTGGTGAGAAGTTGGATGAAGCGAAGCAAAAATATTCGGTCTACAACCAGGAGTTCTATGCTATTGTTCAAGCATTGAAAACCTGGAGGCATTATTTGCTTCCCAAGGAGTTTGTGTTGTACACATATCAACAAGCACTGGGGTACTTGAACACTCAATCGAAGTTGAATCAGCGACACATGAAGTCGGTTGAATTCCTGCAGGGATATACCTTCATGTTGCAACATAAGTCAGGCAAGTTGAACAAGGTTTCCGATGCACTGAGTCGAAGAGTTGCATTGTTGAACAAGACAATAGTTTAGGAGACATGAATAGAGTCGGTAAAGACAGATTATGAGACCAACAAGGATTTTGAGAAAGCATGGAATGATACTCATGAACCATGGAGTGTCGACAAGACGACATCATTGGATTATTTTATCCAAGAGGGATACCTATTCAAGGGACAACAGTTGTGTATTCCTAGAGGATCCATAAGAGAGAACCTAATCCGAGAACTACATAGCAGCGGATTAGCACGTCATTGTAGCATCAACAAGCAAGGAGTTTGTCGAAGGAAATAATTATGGGCTAGGAATGATGACAGATGTCAGAAGGTGGGTATGACAGTGTCGATTTTTCCAGTTGGAAAAGGGAAGAAGTCAGAATACAGGGCTGCATGCGAGTTAAAACGTGAAGTTGGGTAACACTTTTGGCTTGTTTTTGAAAAACAAAACAGCTAAATTTTATGTTTTTCAACTTCGACCTCTTCAAACCCAAATCTCCCTTAGGAATTTCAAGTTGAAGTAAACACAAATGTTTTAGAGAATTGAATTAGCTTTCTACTTGTATTTTTTTTAATTTTTTTATGGACATATCGTGGAACAAATTTGGTTCTCACCAACGACATATACTTGAAAATCTTAGGTATGTATAATGAGTGACCAGCGTGAGTGCTAGTTTTTTGAGAGATGGTTATTCATTTTAGCTAAAACAATGTATGATCATAATCTACACACACTGCACTTGTGCATGGAATATATTTTGAGGTTTTTCAGACTTGAGAACTATTTTTTATTATTTTTCAAAATAGCATATGTTCGGAAAATGGTTCCTTATCAACACATGTTGGTAAGCTTCAATGTTATTTTTAGTGTGACTCTTATTGAAAACCTAAAAGTACACTTTTGAAGAGGATGGGGCAAGGAAGATCTCTGTGAAGATTTCAATTTTTTTGGTGTTGTCTTTGTTATGATATTGAATTTTCATTTCGGGTGATTTTTAGAGTAATAAAATGCTTAAGGGATAAGATTTAGAAAAAATTTATTAATAAATAGAAATTCAAATTGAAATGAAACAATTATTATATCATTGGAAACTAGATTCAGAGATGAATCCATTGCTACCAAGTCCGACAAATAATATTTAAAATTTGCAGGGGTTTGGTCTTGCTGAAGTTGTAGGTTCCAGAAAGATGCCAGATATTTTCGCATGTTTTGTTGACCATAAAATCTCGGCCGAAAAGATATCTTCCAAACTCTCGGCCGAAAGTTTAGTTCAAACTCTCATCCGAGAGTTTTTTTAAAAATACAGCGCGGTGATTGGTTCAAACTCTCGGCCTAGAGTTTTATTAAACTCTTGACCGAGAGTTTGAACTCTCACAAACTCTCGGCCTAGAGTTTGAGGTTGCTTTTTTAGCGTGATCATGCACGAGCACTAGTTTTTTTTCACTCTGTTGTCATAAAAGTGTTTCCCAACTTCTCATTTTCACCCATGCACCATTACCAGTGCCAAATACCCCATGGGAGCATTCGAGCATGGATTTTATGTTAGGATTACCGAAGACGCAGCAAGGGAACGAATCAATCTTTGTTGTAGTCGACATATTTTCGAAGATTGCACACTTTATTCCTTGTCCGAGGACAAGTGATGCCACAAGCATTGTTGTACTATTCTTCAAGGAGATACTCAGAGTGCATGGGTTTCCGAAGAGTATAACATCGGACAGAGATACCAAGTTTATGGGTAATTTCTAGAGAACCCTGTGGATGAAACTAGACATGAGGTTGCAGTTTATCCTGACATACCATACGTAGACCGATGGACAGACCGAGGTGGTGAACATAATTTTGGGAAACCTTCTGAGATGTTTGATGGCTGACAGACCCAAGAAGTGGGAGAACGTGCTGGCGCAAGTAGAATTTGTGTATAAAATCTCTGTGAATTGATCGACAGGTATGAGCCCATTCCATATTATTCAAGGTCGAAACCCACATGGAGTGGTGGATTTGGTCGAGATACCGAGAGAAATCAGAAAGAGTGTGCATGCAGAAACATGTGCATAGAATATGAAGGAAGTGCACGAAGATGTGTGAACGCACATTGAAAAGAGCAACGGGCATACAAGTTGAGAGCCAACAGGAAGAAGAGGCTACAGTTTTTCAGTGAGGGAGACTTAGTCTATGCGCACTTAAGGAAAGAGATATTTCCGACAGGAACATATAACAAGCTGATGCTGAAGAAGATTGGACCATGTAAGATCTTGAAGAAGATTACGGACAATGCTTATGTGTTGGAGCTACCGAAGGAATTGAACATATATCCTACGTTCAATGTCTTAGATCTGTACAAGTATGAAGAAGGTTCAACAAGGAGCAATGCATAAGTGTTGAATATTGACTGGATAGTGCAAATTCCAGGCTGATGCGACAAAGAGGAAATCGCCGAAGTGTTAGAGGAACGCGAAGTTGGATGCACGCGAAGTTCACGAAAGAAAGAATATTTAGTTCGATGGAACGATGATGAATCAAATAAGGCAACATGGATTTCCAAAGAAGAATACAAGAGATTGACGGAGCAGTCGATTTCTTTTTCACCTAGGGAGTTTGATGATGGAGCATCAGGGCCTAAGAAAAATAGTCAAAGTTGATCAATAGAAGAAGAACTGACCAGGGGAGGTGCTAGCGACCACTGGTGTGAAGTAAACTAGAATTTGAACCTGGGAAGTCGAACAAAAGCTGTCGATTTGCAATCGGTAGGAGAAATTTTGAGAGTCGGCAAGTCTAAGGTCGACAAATGATAGGTGTAGAGATCGAGGGAGTCGAGATGTCAACAAGGTCAAAAATCGACACCGAAGAAAGCAGCAAAGGCCAAGTGTGGAGCACGGGGCAGACTGGAAGCCGTGGAGACTATGTGAAGCCGACAAGTAAGGTCGAGGGATGACAGAGCGTAGTATGGTCGAGATAAGAGATGGGGCCGACAACTATAGCAGAGTCAAAGAAGCACAGGAGTCAAGGACGTACTTAGCAGTTGTTCGTGGTTGTTGAGGAAAGAAGTTATGAAGTTGGTTGGGATCACGCCAGATATCACCAGATGTGGAGGTTGTGCAGCACGACCAAAGGAATCTAACAACTGCAGGTCTGCAGGATTCAGGGAGAATTCGACGGATAGAGGAAGGGAGTCTCGGGGAATGAAGTGAGCCTCAGGAGCAACAACAAAGAAAAGTAGAAGAGCTGTCTGAAGGCACAAAGAGGGGGATCGTTCATCCATGACTCATTGAGTTCTTTTATTCAGTAGAGACCATGAGAGGGAGGAGGATCACACACAGTAGAGAAACAAACTGCAGAGAGAGTTTTATTTCTGTATATTGTAATAGGCTAAGGCCAACTAGTTTATTTTCTTTGTAGTTAAACATTCTAATTGATTCAAGTAATGGAAGCCAGCTTCTACCATGTAGTTCACATCTAGACTTTGTGAGAACCCTGTGTGTTGTTGTGTGTTATTGTTAAGCAAGAGGCCCCTTGTCAAGACCGACCTTGCGCCAGTATTTGTGTGTTGGATGTTGTTTCAGTAGACATATCTATTTCCTTATTTCCAAACCATCCACTTTTGAAATATCCAATTGGGTTCGCATCCTAGCTTAAAATAGACTTCCAGTCATTAGTTTGACTGAGGAGGTTTTATTATACCATCTAAAATAACAAAATTTGGAATAACATAAAAAACAGCACCAGCAGGCCATCGGACACCATCCAAAACATCAAGCTCATTATCATCATCTGGATAAAAAAACATGGTCATACCACTTTCCTTTATTCCTCAAAAGACATAGGTTTGGTTTAGCAAGATGTAGAGAGGAAAGAAGGGCCCTTACTGTTTCAACTTCACCAAACTTGAATTAGCTTTAAATGCTAGTGGTCGTGGTTGATACCTGGAATTGAAATGCATGTTGTATGGTTGCTACCTGGGCTGTAATTCATAACATTTCAAAGACATGGTGGCACATTACTGTGGAGGTCCAACAAGTTATTGGGGAGTGGAGGAGGTAAGGTTTCCCTCCTTTGCAAGTGGGAGACCAAGTCACTTCACACCTACACTTGGAAACCCACCAATCAAGGAAAGGAAGTTATCACATTTAATTCTTGCTCTCATATTAATTAATATGATTATAAATATTCTCTATCATAAAATCGAGACTAGATAATACATAATCTTAATTAAAAGCATGCACATCCCTTGAGATAAAGAATATTATCAGCATAAAAATAAACTGAGATACCCATGTAATTATGGGGCAAGAAGAAAGAAAAAATACACCGAAATATCTAACTTTCTTAAGGGAATTAAAAATTACAAAAGAAAAAGAAAAACCTTACAAGTTTATGAAAACTAAATCTTAATTTACAATAGAGTAAGAACTCAAAAATTCAGTCCTCATCATACCTGAATCCAAGGACAATGAAAAAAAATTATGACACATAGGAATTGAAGAAGAACTTTTATTAGAAAACTAAAACATAATTTAATAATCCATAAAACATTGGTCACGCAATCTTACCTCTTCAAATACTGACCACATAACCGCATCATGTTTCCTTCACTGTACAAAATCTTACTTATACAGATTACAGGGCTACAAAACCCTACCCCATCTCCAAACAATACAGAGACTTCGGTCACAAATGGAGAGAAAATAAAAAATGATAGAATAAATCACTTCAGGCGTCGAAAGGACAACTGCTTAGATTTCCATTGTAATTTTTAGCAAGTGGTAATCAGTGGAAGAAACAAGTAAGTGACATTCACCTACTACCATAGATGCACATGATTTGTAAGTATGAATGCTAAATAAAATGAAGAAACTTTAGTGTGAAACCCTTTCAAAGAAAAATCAAATGGGACATTCACCTACTACCATTGATGCACATGATTTGTAAGCATGAATTCTAATTATAATGAAAGAACTTTGGCATGAATCCCTTTCAAAGAAAAATCAAATGGCGTTGAAGTGTAAACACCATTTTTACACTAAATTTTTACCTGTACTCCAGAGAAGAAGATGAATTTGTTATCGGCTTTGTAGAATTATAGAGCAAGTTTAGATTTCTCATGACCTGGGAAAGATGGAAACAAGATATAGAAAGGAAGGAGGAAAGAACAACGGACACTTGCAATTCAGAATGAGCAAATGCATAGCAGTAGGATAGAACATGAGTGAGAAAATGCATTACAGAGGACAAAACAACAACTCTCGTAATATCAATTCCCAATAAGGTAAGGTTAAAGTTAAAGGTTAGTTTATTTTTTGTATTTTTCTTAATTTTTTTTCATCTCACAAATGACAAAAACTGTCAATTCAACACCTTCCCACCAATACAATGTCAACATTATTTTTCAAAAAAACATTGATAAATACATATTTTAACATGACTTTATAAAAACTGAAATATTGATGTCAATTAATAGATAAACATGGAACATATAGCCTTTTCCTACATCAAGGACTAATAATTTCTTATATATATATATAATTTGCCCCTCTTATGGAAAAAAAATTGCAAGGAGTCAAGGTTCGGGGTTGCAAATTCTTGTATTGACATTGATCATCTTTGACCAACATATACCCTTTTATCTCCTACATCATGATGCTTTTCTCTCCCCCACCATGAGCATAGTAGCATAATTCGAGTACGAATACGGATATGAATACGATTTTATACCGAGAAAATAGCTAATGAAAAAACCTAGTACGAAAACAATAGGGAACTTGACTCCTTATATATAATACTTTTAATCAAATAATCACAAATATACCATAAGTGTACAAAAACATTTTATAAAATAAAATCAAACATATATTTAAAAAACAAAAATATAAAATCTCAACAATGTGTGATATGGGTATTGTGAGAGAGGGAATCTAATTATTAATAATTATTTTAATAAGAAAGTAATAAATAGAATAGTATTTTTGTTTTATACTCTTTAACTAATTAAAGTTTGTTTTTTTTTAATTGATTTTTATAATTTAATTGTTCACAAGTAATGTATCCATATTAGACGTACACCAAATATTTAACAAATTCGAATTTGATCCAAATTTCCATACACAAAATGCCACTATGACAGAATTATGCTACTATCACCATGAATATCAACCATACCAACTGGATTTATCGTCTCACAATACAAATCAAACTCAAACTGAAAAAAATATTCCTCATTTAAATACGAATCGATATAACAGAATCCAGTCACGAGACACATAATCAAGTTCGTTCATAAAATTGAAATATGTACTACACAAGAATATGATATTTTGATATATACTAAAACTAAATATATTGTATATCGAGGGGATGTCCAACTACTATAAATTTAGTTTTAAATGACCTCAATGACACGGTTTAGTATTTACTAGTAATTAGTGATGCTAATAGAAGTTGTTTTTAATAACAAATTATGATTCAATATTGATAATTTCTCAATGCTATTTTGAATTAGAAAATTAAAGATATAATATTTTTTTTTTAACTATATATTTGGAAATTTTTATTATGTCATTCACTTCTTTATATTATATGAAGCATCAACAAATCTCTCACTCAATATGATGCTCATAAAACTATGTGTTATTGTGTTTTCTTCAAAATTCCCTTTCGTGTGCTTACGGGTATGCTAGTTATGCCAATAGACATAACTTATTGTAAAGGGCCAAATTTAAATTATTTTAATTCAAACTTGAACTTTATCACAATGGAATAATGAATTATGATTCATTATTGATAATTTCTCAAAGATATTTCGAATTAGAAAATTACAGATATATCTTCTATTTTTGCTATATATTTGGAAATTTTTATTATGTCATTTACTTCTTATAATATGAATGTTGAACATTACTCTAGGGACATTAATCTTATAATGTCTATAAGTCGACATAACCATTGTTAAACTTTACAATCGATATAATTATTTATTAGCTTAGCAATTCGACATACTCATAATTAACAAGGTAACATAATCATTGATTGGGGAATGTCCTAATATTTCATAACCATTTAGGAGCATTGAAATGCATCATAACTATTGAGTAAGTAAGCAATGCAACATAACCATTGATGAAATTTGCAATGCAGCATAACCAACAAGGAATATCAGAATGTGACAAGACCAATTGAGAACAACAGAATGTGACATAACCATTAGTGACATCAATTCAAAATAAGTAAACAAAGATGAATGTTGCAATGTGACATAACCACTAAGGATTGTCACACAAATGACTAGTCAAAGTCAACTATGGTAATCACTATCAAACTCAGTCAACCTTGGTCACCCATTTTTGAACCATATTCAACTATGGTTAACCATCGCAAAACTTAGTCAAACATGGTCAAGCATTGCTAACCTTTACTAACCAAAATCAAACATGGCCAACCCTAGTGTACCAAAGTCTTCCATAGTCAACCAAAGTCAACCATAATCAAACATAATAAACCATGGTTAACCCTAGTGTACCAAAATCATCCATAGTCAACCAAAGTCAACCATAATCAAACATAATAAACCATGGTTAACCATAATTAACAATGTTTAACCTTAGTTAAGCAAGTTCATCCTTGATAAAAGGATGGTGCAAGGTAATAATAGCTACTTATGACATGGTAGTTACAATGGACTTCCTGAAAAATAAAAATCTGACCATTAAAATGAATATTTAGAGGTACCTACACAACTTTTTAGAATATGGTGTAAAAATATGAAATGTAGACAATCTTATCACCTTACAGAATATATAACTTTTATATATAGAAAAGAGGTATAACTCCCCAAAAGTGGTGTTCTTCTAATATTGGCATGTTATTTTTTTTCTAAAACATAATGCATATGTTCACATTAGGCCCCGGGTTTGGTATGTAAATTATCCAAATTTGTAAAATAATTATGTAGAGTTGTAGATAATAGGTGGTTCTAGGGCAGCGCTATTTTTCCAAAATTTTACAAGTTAATTTTATATATTTTTTAAATTAAGGAAGTCAACAAATCCCTAAGCTGAAAAGGTCGAGTGTTAGGCCCCACTATCATGGTCTTAATGCTGTCAATTTACTTTTATATTTTTAGTGCATAGGTATTCCAGTAGACTATTGTGTGTTCTTTTTCGTTTTCAAAATAGGTGAGCTAGTCAAAAGCTATAGAAATACATCACCTATGTTTTATGTAAATATGACATGATTGCAAATAAAAATGAATAAAAAATAGAAAATACTAACAAATTTATTTAAAAAATAGATATTTGGAATATGCACATAGAGTTCTATAAGTGTGTGTAGTTTCATTAGCAGTGGACAATTGGAGCATATATAGATTGAAGGTTGAGAAACATGAAGTTACAAAACATGATGTGTTTTTCTATAATGCATTCCAAGGAATAAGGTTTGGCAATATGACCCTAGAACCAAACTTTCCAAGTCATTAAACACAAAAATGAAAAAAGGCAAGTGCACCAAAAAAAATTAATTTTCAGAGCATGCATGTGCTAATAACGCGTGCACATAAATAGTGTGTGCACGGTAATAATGCGCAAGCACTAATAGCTTGTGCATGCTATTAGCACACAAGTGCTACTAATGCATGCACGTCAATAGAGTGCACACTAATTTTATTCATTTGTTTCTCCCTCCCTTTACCTATATCTCCCTTTCTCAATATAATCCCACTCCCCTCCCTCATTAAAACCCCATTGCCCCCTCCCTCTCAACCCCCCATATATCCATATACCGTAAAGCATAATCCCCCCATATCTCCCAATACCATAAATCCTAATCCCGCCATATCTCTATATATGCTCTCTATTACCCTAAACCCTAACCCCCTCCTTTCTTTATTTATTTTACCCTCCCTCTTTCCTCTTCCCTTTTTTGATCTTTCTCTTTGTCCCCCTGACCCCTAACCCTTCATGTCCTCTATCTCTAAACCACCCCCTTCTTTTTCCTAATCCCCCTCTCCCCTACCACTAACCTCTCTCTCTCTCTCTACACACACACACATATATCCCTCTCCACCCTAATCCTCCCCTAGTATCTCTCTCTCTCTCTCTCTCTCTATATATATATATGTATCCTTGTTCCTCTACTCACCCCTACCCTTAACCACCTACCCTCTCTCTTTCTATCGGTCTCTCACCTACTCCTACCACTAACCACCTCCTTGATCTCTCTCTCTCTCTCTCTCTCTCTCTAAACTCCTAACCCATGATCTCTCTCTCAAAATACCTAACCTCCAACCTCTCTATCTCTCTCTCTATTAAAACCTCTATCCCCTAATACCTAACCCACCTCTCACATGGAGAGGGGTAGGGTGGAAAACAGAGGAGTTAAAAAACAAAAACATGCTCTTGAATCCCCTTTTGCCTCATCCATTAGCATTTAAATTTGTGAACATTATACAATAAATGGTGTTAACATTATGCAAGAATGCATGCGTGAGTAGCGTGTGCATGCTAGTAGAATGCATGCGTTATTAGTGCATGCAATCTAATAGGGAACATGTATTGGTAGCATGCACAGATTTCTGTGTCTTAAAAAAATAGTAAACAACTTTCCCCATGCACCACTTCCTATTTTCATTTACAATACTATGTTCGCTCAATTTTCGTATTCCCTTGTTACAACATAGTTATTGAACAACTATCATTTACAAATTGGAAGGTCCTCACACCTCTTGGAAACACCAACTACATCGAGACACATTGAACATTCTCTTGGACCTCTTGGATACATTGAAACATCCATTTTGCATAGCACGCACAAGGAGCAATTAGAAAGGTACATGACATTTTTTCTATATGATTTGTATTTTACTCATCATTCTCTAATATGCATGGATTATGGCCATTGATCCCAAGCATCATGGATTATGTCCTAAATCCATAGGGTCATAGCATACTCAATCACATCTTAATGCCTTTGACAATATGTAGACACCATCCTTTAACGAAATTAGAACATTAAACCACAACCATAATATTATATTAACCATCAATAAGAGACAAAGTATATTCTATTGAATTGATTATAGGTATTTATCTCCCAATACTTATCAATCAACCCTTCTATTGAATAGATATGTTGTAAAGAATCCATTGTAAGAGATATGAATTGATTGTCATTATTAGGTTGCAATGAGTATGGATCCATAACACAAATATAATAATTGTAGCACTATAGAGGATGATCCCAATTCTTAAAAAATAAACAATAAACAATGCCATGAGAAAGGAACCCCTCTCCAATATGAGTTCGTTACTTGAATAATCAAATGTGTACATCTATAGAGTATGTGAAA
Organism: Larix kaempferi; assembly: GCA_027924585.1. Classification (NCBI taxonomy): domain Eukaryota; kingdom Viridiplantae; phylum Streptophyta; class Pinopsida; order Pinales; family Pinaceae; genus Larix; species Larix kaempferi. The sequence continues at coordinate 4,736,038 of BSBM01000110.1, forward strand.
ATAATGGGATATTACATTAATGATGAATCATCATCTTCGTGGAGGAAAAATGCCAATGAAAACAAGGTGGTATATGGCCATCACAACCACTACCCTCAAATGCTCCATAAACCTATGCAAAGGATTCTAAGTGTGATGAGAGAAACAAAGAATTCCATACCTCTATTAAGAAATACATGATCGTGCTAGTACTTTGGCCTCCTTCAACCCACTAGGTCATCCTGACAATTATTCTAAAATATTCCCAAATAATTCCATGCTTCACATATTCATTGATCAATCCCTAGGTTCACACATTTGGAACATGTGCCCAAGCAATGTCCTATGCAGAAGAGATAGAAAGAATCTTCCAAGTCAACTTATTCTACTTTCTAGTTTGATTCATCTAGGTCAAATGCATACTTTTATTGGTCAAATTATTTTCTACCTTAATATTTCCTCTTAGCACTAAAATATATTTCTAATTCGAAGAAAGAACCCACTTCTTGGGTACTAATGCCATTTTTTCCTCAAGTTTATCAAGTTACCCCCTATAAAACCACAAGTTATTGCTAGCACCAATGCACTAGTAATGATTGCAATCCATTATTTGTGTGAATTTCTCCAAAGAGGTTAGGAGCATCCACATTAAGCAAAATCCATAATTTAGAAGTGTCTTCACTTGTATTAAATTTGTTTTCCATTATTTGCATGTATCTCTCCTAGAAACCTATTAAGTTGGATTCATAATTTCCCATATTATTTAGTCATGTGATCTCCACAATCATCGAAATAAAGATTCACAAGAAATTTCCACAAGGGACATACAATTTACACAATAAAGAGATCATGCATTTCACTATCTAAAGAGGGCCATTTAGCATTTAGATAATTAGGTTATATATTATGTGATTTGTACATGATTATATTGTTTAGACTATATTCTCATTGTGTAATGGAATGACCATCGCTTCATACTTGAAAAATAAACTCTTAGTTGTTATTTCTTTTTGGAGGGGTGATAATATTGTTTTTTTAAAGAACATCTTGGATATGGGAAGCAAACATACTAGAGCCAAAAAGTCGAAAAGGAAGGAATTGCCCCTTGAGAAGGTCCATGAGCTAAGAGAAAACACCAGGTTGGGAATGGAAGAGCATAGACATCCAACCATCACAATCTCATATCCTATCATAATGCATAACACAATGAACTCTAGTTCAACACCATAGGTGAAGAAAATGTGTCCAATGGAGCCCACTCAAATTCTGTCATCAAGTCATCCTCCAACCAATAATCCATCAGCAAGCAATAATGAAGTTCTTCGAGACATTCAAATATTGGCAGATGTTGAGTATGCAGAATTGGATGTGCAAGGATTTTTTAATTTGCAATATCCCCAAGAAGACCACACACATGTCGAACAAACTCCCATTATGGACCAACGTGTGAACGAAGTGCCACAACAAACCAATGATGGGACTTATACTTCTTGTCCACCTCCATTACCTCGATTGTCTAGTGCATAGTGAAGAACTCCTAGACACATTCATGTGGACGAAATTTCCCTAGCAGGCCTTGAAGGTAAGTTACCTAAATGAATTGTTGATTGCAAATGTAACACAACCATCAAAGAATTTATTGAATCTAAGAGTGATGCATCCAAATGTCAATTATTCTTGGCTTTGTTAACATTGCATTGTTTAGTTGTTGGTAGGAAAATTTAGGCATAAAGATAGTTAGAAGTTCATAGTCTAATATTTATGTTGCTAGAAATATTCAAGCTGCATTTAATTTGATTGGAAAGAAGTCTCATACAAAGGATATTTATGTGCCCCATAATGTATTATCCAAATGAATTGCAAACAAATCCATAAGTTTTCATCGCTTGCTGACACACACATTTCAAATATTTAAAGTAGATAGAAAAATATTCAAAAGTATTTTTCTAATAGAGAAAAACTTGATGCTCTAGGTCAAAAGAATTATTGGGACTTCATCGATAGGATGCCTCGTTTAGACATGAAGCTAATTATTGCAATTAAAGAACTAGTTCAACAGTTTTTGCATGAAAATACTAGATCAAAGAGATGTTCTCAAGTTGAGAAAAGGTACTAATGAACGTGAACCCCACGTCAATACTTTCCTTGACACGACACAAACAAAAATCTATGAGACATTCAAGAATGAGCACCACAATTGAACCTCGGTCAAAGGTCCTTCGAAAAATGCAAACCCTGGTATGTTAGAATATGCATTGATTGCAACACCTATTGTTGTTGGTACCATGTAGAATTTGAATATTATTACAACACATATAAACATATTCTTTGTGATTTGTATACTAACACAGTACATGAGTGTTGGTCCATACTACCACTGAATGCATCAAGAGAATTTATCCATACCATAATGTGTCCAAGGCTAGCAGGAAAAAATATTACGAAAAATAATTTCTATATGGGACATGTTCCAGGTGCAGTGGATTTGCATTATTGGGCCATTGCATTCACGAAAGCGAGGAACAAAATTTGGTAGGATGAGAATATACATGTAGAGTTTCAAATATGTAACATAACAAGTAAACTGTGTGAAGGAAAGCGAAAAGATTGCATTGGTGAAGTCATAGGTAATATTCGCTACTTTCAGATTGTACATTCAATTTATTCATATATATGTTTTAAAGGTCACAATGTAATAATGCCCTTGTTTTTGTGGCACTAGGTACATATATGAGATTTCATGAAGGAATTTTACAAAAACCAAGCAATATGTTCAACATGTGCATGTATCATCTCGAGGTCTCCATATGAAATGTGGTATGGTCGCATTCCTTCATTTAGGAATCTTGGGGTTTTTGGTTCCACATGCTATGCCTTAGTTCCAAAGCGACAAAGAAAGAAGCTAGGTGTAAGGAGTAAAAAATGCATCTTCTTGGGGCACTTAAACACAACCAAGGAATATCATCTCTATGATGTAAAAACAAAATTATACATTCAAAAGATGTCATTTTTCTTGAAATGAATAAAAATGACAAGTTTATTGAGAGGCACTTTGAACGTTTGGATAAATTTACCCACATAAAGACATTTCATGAAGTTGACAACGAGATTCCACATCTTGAAGGTGGATCCATATCTTGGATCAATCTTTGGAATCTCCATTTGCATCACCATATTCCCCTCATGAAAAAGCTCATCACACTTAACCAAAACATGAGGTTCAATTTAATGATGTGATTGAGAGGATTGAAAGGTTGAATCTTGAATAGAATGAAGCACCAGTAGCAGGGAGAGTATAAACCTTGGCGAATCTTACCAATTCTTAAAATGTCGACTATAAAATATTTGGCGATATTTTTCTAAAATTATTTCAATTTATAAGGATTTTATATAGTTTATATAATAATTTGGCGAATTTTAGAGTGAAAAAAGTTTACCCCATCAAAATTGGGCAAAATGGGGCTTCGAAAAATGCAAATTAGCTAATCTTTTTTTGGAAAAAAACAAGGAAAAATAGCCCATGGGCTAAATTTCACCCCTAAAATTATCCTTGATCAGTAGCTGAGCAACCTAGACATTCACCAAAATTTCTAAAGTGGGTCACAAAGTCACTTGAAAGTGTCCATCTTGATGAAATCAAAACACAATAACCATAAGCTCGACAAGGAAGGAAGATGGAGGAGATGCAGATGATCGAAATTTAGGTGATGTAAATTATATGGATGTTTCATATGATTGTGAATTGAATTTATCTTCTAACCTTGAACCAACTTCCATTGAAGAATTTGTTTCTCATGTTGAGTGGAAATAAGCCAAACAAAATGAATATGATGCTCTCATTAAGAATGGGATGTGGAAGTTGGAGTGGACCCTCCACTTGAAACCAAACCAATCGGTTATAAGTGGGTCTACTAGAACAAGTACAAATTATATGGATCACTTGACAAGCATAAGGTGAAGCTGGTGGAAAAAGGTTTTCCACAAAAATAAGGCATTAAGTATGAGACTTTCCCATCCATGGAAAAATAGGCTACCATTGGCACTTTGTTCTCTTTGGCTACACATAATGGGTGTAAATTTTATCAAATGGTCGTAAATATTGATTTCTTGAATGGAGAGATCGTCAAAATAGACAAGGATAATATTGTAAAATTAGTCACAGCAGATCTAATGAACAAGTAAATCAATCACAACAGATGAACATAGAAAATATGGTGCAAAACTGTGCAAAACATGCAGCAGTGCTCTCTATCCTAGAAAGGGTGAATGAAGTACAATACAAACTGTCACAATAACTGAGCAATTCGAATTGCCTAAGGAGGTCATTCGAATTACAGAATGGAGTAGCTTGACTCTATCTAGGAGTCCTCATCAATCATCGGTGGTGCTCATCAATCACAACAACCAGTCATCCAGGTGTCAATCTGAGTCTAACTGAGTGTAATAAGTGTAACTGAAGTGTGTAGCACTGATATAGGATCTGGAGGCTCAGTGGGGGCGCATGGGAGGCTAACTAAAGTCAGAACAAGTCACCTAATCAAACTGGAGGTCCAACGGAAGTGATACAGTCAGTCGGGACTGAAACTAGCCTCAAATCAGGGAGAATCGGAGCTAACTGAATGTAACTGAAGTGAAACTGCAGTGGTAGGTGAACAAGTGCGCCCTTCTCTGGCAGTAGGTGAGAAGTGGGCGCGTTTCAGCTTAGGAGGGCTAAAACTCTATGGTAGGTGGCTCCCGGGTGCTAGAATGAAGTGGATAAGGTGCTGGAGGCATCAAACTGGTGACTGGGATGCATGCAAGTGCATGCAGGTGCATGCAAACCCTAGATTTTGCATGCAAACCCTAATTGCATGCAAGATCCTGAAAAAGATGATGTGGATATCTGAACACCCCCCCTCAAGCTAGACTATGATGTGCCAACAAAAATAATGTGGGGCCCTGGTAACTAAGACCAAAGGTCACCGCAATACAATAATCCAAAACTAATAACAGTAAATAAACCGAGGAAATGGGGAAAACCTCATGGGAAAAATACCCCCCCTCAAAATGAACTGTAACACACCAAAAGATTTAACTGCTCCAAACTCAAATAGATATGTCTAGAAGTATCTTACTCTTGGGAGTAAATGGATTATGCTCCAAAAACATGTGCTTGAATTCTCCATCAGTGGATGCAAGCGAATGTGGAGACTTTATGAACTTGCTCTTCATACCGAAAATGGTGAGAACAAATCTGAAAATATGAGGATGATCCTGGAACCTGTGATTCGAACCAAGTGAGGTAGGAATAGCTCCAATTGGATCAAATAGATCTTGAAACCTGAACTTCTTATCAATAGAAGTTAAATCAACTCCAAAAATAGATGAATGGTTTCTTGAGATCTCCTTTGAACCAACAAGGGTGAGATCAAAACCAAAATCAGCAAAAAGTGCATGAGATTTGAACTCAAGCGAATGGTAGTGCTCTTCATCTTCATTAAAACTCTGAGAAACTTTGCAAATGATAGAACATAAGTTTATAGAAGGCATGCAATCAAGGAGGGTGAATGCTTCACCTCCAAAATCAGATTTTACCTCCAAAACATCAAGTAGATCATTATTCCGCATGCCGACAAACTCATGTGAAAGAGAGGATTCAAGAACCTCTTCGGAATCTAGAGTATGAGCTTGTTTATCTTGCTCAGAATTCGAAATAGAAGACTTTGAGAGAATGAGTGTTGAATCTACAGTTTCTTCTTCATCTTGAACAATTGTTGAGGCCAACACATGATCGGAAAGAACACATAAGTAGATCTCACTGGGCTTGTTCTCCAAAAGGCTAGCATGATCCTCTTCTTCCTGCTTTCCAAATTCTCTGTCAAGTTGGACCCATAGATCACTTGGATTTTCAGCAGTATTACTGAGGTAGCACATACAAGGAGACATAGCAAGACACATTGTTCCAAAAGCTCTGTCACAATCATTGAGCCAATCATTCTCCTCTTCATCGGAATCAAAATCTCTTGTATTACCAATGCACATATCAAAAAGACATTGTCTCTTCAAGAATGCGATCATCTTTGGTTTCCATTCATCATAGTTGAATGGAGTAAGAATATTTTGTGAAGAAGAAGTCTCCATCTTTGCATTAGCGAATGCACATGGAGGACGTAAGAAACCTGCAAATCACACACAAAAAAAACACTATGTTTTCAGCCTTGCATGCACATGAGCGAATGCACATGAGATTTTGCATGCCGCTGCTAAAATATATTAGTGAGCAAAGATTGCTCTCTCTTCATGTAGAACACCTGTAGAAAAGAAATCTTGTCCCTGCAATGGCTCTAATACCATGTAAAATTAGTCACAGCAGATCTAATGAACAAGTAAATCAATCACAACAGATGAACATAGAAAATATGGTGCAAAACTGTGCAAAACATGCAGCAGTGCTCTCTATCCCAGAAAGGGTGAATGAATTACAATACAAACTGTCACAATGACTGAGCAATTTGAATTGCCTAAGGAGGTCATTCGAATTACAGAATGGAGTAGCTTGACTCTATCTAGGAGTCCTCATCAATCATCGGTGGTGCTCATCAATCACAACAACCAGTCATCCAGGTGTCAATCTGAGTCTAACTGAGTGTAATAAGTGTAACTGAAGTGTGTAGCACTGATATAGGATCTGGAGGCTCAGTGGGGGCGCATGGGAGGCTAACTGAAGTCAGAACAAGTCACCTAATCAAACTGGAGGTCCAACGGAAGTGATACAGTCAGTCGGGAGTGAAACTAGCCTCAAATCAGGGAGAATCGGAGCTAACTGAATGTAACTGAAGTGAAACTGCAGTGGTAGGTGAACAAGTGCGCCCTTCTCTGGCAGTAGGTGAGAAGTGGGCGCCTTTCAGCTTAGGAGGGATAAAACTCTATGGTAGGTGGCTCCCGGGTGCTAGAATGAAGTGGATAAGGTGCTGGAGGCATCAAACTGGTGACTGGGATGCATGCAAGTGCATGCAGGTGCATGCAAACCCTAGATTTTGCATGCAAACCCTAATTGCATGCAAGATCCTGAAAAAGATGATGTGGATATCTGAACAAATATGTACCAAGTCATGAAAGAAAAAGGTCATGGCCCGCTCAAAAGTGGCTCCCGCATTTTTTGACACCGAAGGGCATGACGCGATAAGCAAAGTTACCCCATAGGGTGGTGAACATCATTTTGTACTGGCCCTCTTTGTGGATCTGAATCTTGTCATAACTGAAGAAACCATCCATAAAGGATGGAAATTCATGGCCTGCATATGCATTGATGTGTTGATCGATGAAAGCAGTAGGGAAGTTGTCTTTAGGGAATTCTAGGTTCATGTCTCGAAAATCAGTGCAGACGCAAATGGTTCCTTGTTTTTTATTGAACGACACGGGAGTACACACCCACGTGGTATAAGTAATGGGGTAAATGAAACCATCTTGGCGCATTTTTCCGATTTCGGCCTTTACTGCTGGTATTTTGGATGGATGTATCGGTCGTTTCTTTTGGCGGATGGCTGTGACATCGGTCCAAGTGTCAATGTGGTGCTCAACAATAGTGGGGTCGAGGCCTGACATCTTAGTATATGACCAAGTGAATACGTCGCGGAACTCTTGAAAGAGTTTCTTGTAGGTGTTTACTTCGTCGGGGGTATAAGATATGCCTAACGTGGCATTCTCGACTACACCAAGTTTGACGGATGTATTGACTTGGATGGGGGGTGATATATTGGCCATGTTACCTTATTCAATGGCGTCCAAGGAAGGAATGGGGTTTTTAAACCAATCCACATTGTCCTAGATAAAATCTTTTTTTTCCCGTAAATTGGACACAACTGTGGCAGTCTTCTCAGGAATAAAATAGGATTGATGATGCATGTCGTCCCATGGGAAGTCAGGTTCGGTTAGTGCCTCAAAAAAATTTTCATTGTTCCAAAAGCATCGATCAGAGAGGTCGGAGGGTTCACTAGTTGACACCACGTAAATGGTGTTTACCTCCGCCAATGAGGATTTCGAGGGGTGGATCCCCTCAATAATAGTTATCGAAGACTCTAAGGATGGTTGTCACAACTCATGGAGCACCAACCGGTACTCTGGTAAGTTAGGGATGTGGTGTGAATAGTGGCCATAGATGCCACAAAATTAGAGGAAATTTGGGTAAAAAATGGGCCTCCTAAGGAAAATAATAAAATAATAGTAGAGAGAGAGTAAAAAAACTACTTTTTTGGATCGTATTTTCAACTTATATTCTTGTAGGTTTACTCAATTTTCAAGCGTGAGGACACGTTGGATGCATAATTAAATTATGAATCCAACAAGTACCCATGTTGCATATTTTTAACAACATCCACACCATGAAAAATTGAAAATACATTAAAAAACATGTTTGTAGTGAGAAAAAACACTTTTTTTAATATATTTTCGATTTTTCATGGTGTGTATGTTGTTAAAAGTATGCATCATGGGTAATCGTTGGATGCATAATTTAATTATGCATCCAATGATTCCTCCCGTTTGAAATTTGAGTAAACCTACAAGGAGATAAGTTGAAAATACGATCCAAAAAAGTAGTTTTTATTTTTTCCCTCCAAGTTTTTTACATGCACCTTGTTTGAATTTTAAAGCATTTTGATTGGCTAATATGTGATGACAAGAAATTGCAATTTAGGGTTAAAATGCCCAATTTTCATCCAAATTTCCTCTAATGATGCACAAGATTGATTGGTGCACAGAGATTTGTTGCGTGCCTGGGGGGGGGTGGTTGACAGTTGAACAATTGGAATGTTCTCGTTATCGTCCAATGAATCCATATGGGTGCGAAGTTTGGGTAGGTGTGGACAATTATGTGTAGCATGACCCAATGTATCAGATAAGGCACATTTCATAGGTGTTTGTGTTTGAGGAGGGGGGTTCCCAGCTTTGTTTGTGGTTTTCGAGGTGTCAGTTTTCATGGCTTTTCCCCCAGCTCTTTTGGAAGATTGGGGAGCGAGGTTGTGGGAAGTTGTTTCCGACACACCAGGATGTGGGTGATTGGCGGTTTTCATTGTTTGGACCGGTTGAAGAATGACTTGGGGGGTTGGTGCGGGATTAGGTGCAGGTAGGTACTAGATAGGCGTTCCTAATGTCAATCCTGGAAGGTTCGACATTGTCATGATACGAATTCTTAGGAATCCTTATGGGGCGAACAGGAAAGGGATTGTGTGGATTGGGGTGGCTCTCACATGGCTAGGTACTGATGGTGGTTGAGCTTGAGGTGGCTGTCGAGGTTGTGGTGGGGGTACCAGTTGAGCTATAGGCTAGGTTGTAGGATTTGGTTGTCTTGGTGAAATAGTGCACTAATCCAATATCTCGACGGCCGGCGGGGGTGGAGGTAAGGCGACAAAGGTGGAACCATCGGGGCCTCAGAGTAAAGACCTAGCCCTATGGCTGAAATCAAAGGAGTAGGCGCTCCAAGTATAGGTTTGTTGACCATGGGGAGGACATTTTATGGCATAGTGGGAGCGTTAGGGTCATATCAAGTATGTTGGTCGAGTTTGACAACCCATACCTCATGGGGGAACATCATGAGCTAGAACATGGATGGGGAAACAACCTTCATTGTGTACATGTAGTTGTGGCCTAAAAGAAGGTTGTATTCAAGTTGATCATTTATTACTTCGATGTCAATCAAGATGGTTTTGACATCTAGTTGGACGGGGACATTGGCAAGCAGGCCTTGTGGTTGTGCTACGCGGCCATCATAAGCTCAAAGGACTATCATTGATGCTTGCAAAGGAGGGGATCCTATTTTTTGGCACACGAATGTGCACATGACGCATGTAGAGGTGCCTTCATTGACTATGCATCGGTGTATAACTAAGTTTCAGATCAAAACTGAGATCTGAAATGCAATGGACGAAGGCATGTAGCATTCTAATTGATCTCAGTCGAATGGCATCAATCATGAGTGAAAAGGGTCGATCGTGCCTAATGTGGATAACAATGCTTTTCAGTGTCCTGGGCGTTTTTTTAGGACTTCCAAGGATGACATGCCAGCGAGGGACTAGGCCAAATCATCCACGATGTTGTAATTAGGGGTGGTGCAAGCATTGGGGTTTTTATTAATGGGATGCATAGGGAATTTGGGGTCTTTAGGGGATCCTTCATTTGCTGGCAAGGGAAGGCGTAATGACTGGTCAACAAGGGTTTACGTGGTCACCTTATCTGCAAGTATGGTTTTCATAGACGAACCCAATTGGTTACGACGATTTTGTAGATTAACATAGACTGAAGACATAATTAAGAGGTGGTGAACTCTTGACTCAAAGACCTAACTTGAGGATGTGCCATAGGTGGCGGGTGGTTGTGTGGTAAGGAGCCCTTGTGTGGATAGGGGTTTTTGCATAGGTTGTATCGTGGCGACCCCTTGGGTGGGTAAGGGGTTTTGCAACACCATAGGCGGTTGTGTCATTTGGGTTTGTTGTGGTTGTGCCTGAGGGGCGGTAGTAATGTTGCGGTGGTTAGCCTCGTCCCAAAGCTGGAGAGCTACAACTAAATGGGGACAATGGTGATTGTTACACCTAAAATCCTACCATCATGAGATTCAGTGTATACACCCTCGAAGTTTATTGGCTAAGGCATTCATCTAGAAGGGATACCATTGCATTTATGCTATGTTTTGAGAGGTCATCGCAGGCTACACTCATGCAACTTGTGACGTCGCATCTTTCTCTACTGCAGAGTGCGACAAAGTTAGTTAATAGACAAAAATAGGCCTTTTGAGCTCATTCTCGAATCCTACTGACTTGTATCCTTATCCCTGACCTCTTGGGGGAGCTGGCACTCAGTTCCTAACCTCTTGGAAGGATCCCCTATCTCTCTCCTATCATATCTCAACCTACCCTATCCATATCCTATCCACTTAGCCCTATATAAGTGAAGCTCTACCCCTCTCCAAAGGGAGGAAGTCTATGGTGTCTACATGTTGGTGAAATCATATTGGAGAGATCTCTAACTCATCCATTGAGAGACTCTACTTCCTTGGAAGGATATGGAAAATGGATTGGATGGAGAAGGACTGTAGCATTAAGCCTTAGTTGTAGTCTATTCTTTACTATGTATTTCCCGATTTTATAGTAATACAAATGCTTTCCACCAATATTGTTTATGTGTGATGATATTGAGTAGTTTACCTGCTTAACTATTTACTTAGAGCTCTTATTGTATAGATTCCCTTTACTCGTTTATGTTGTTCTTTGTGCCTCAACAGGTCTTGCAGTTGAGAGCTGATGATCGCGGGACGCGGAGCGGCATTCACGAGAAAAGATTGCGAAGTTAAAAGTAAGACATCTAGCACTTGATCCTTAAGTAGATCTAGGAAAGTCCTTTGTAGTCTGTTCTATTTGTTCTAGACTCACTTTGAGTTAGGGAGATTCGGCTTGCATCTGATCAAGTGGATTCTCTGTCAAACAAATCTAGTGACTCTACTGGGGAAAGAACATTGCTTTGTAGTCGTCAATTTGGATGTTGTTTTTCAGTTGATTTCTTGCCAAGCCATTCTATTTTGTCATTTCCTTCTTGAAGTTGATTTCACCATCAGATCTTCATTTTGAAGAGTCTGATTAGCTTCCTTTGAGTTTGTACTTCTCATTTGGAGATCTTTTTATGCTCATCGCCTGGAAAATTGGTTCATTTTTGAACTCAGATCTCGCCTGTCGCACCTAGTCAGCATACCTAGAGCGACGTTGTGTGGTTTTTTATCTCTGTTCTTTGCCTGTTAGTTTGTTGTCGTAGCCCTTGCATTGGTCTACTGTGACATTGTTGCACTTCCCGCACTAGTGAGCTGCAACATCGCACTGTGTACAAGCACAAAGTGCACCGATCTGCCTTTTTTTCGATACAGGAACCCCTTCTCCATTTATGATTTGAGTTTTGGTTTGTGTGCAAAATCCCTCTGTGCTGCAAGATCGAGTCAGAGACCCTTCTGATCTGTGTGTTGAAAGTGTTTGAGTTTTGTGTGGATTTGTATTGGGTCCCATCTTAACAAGTTTCAGTTTGATAGTCGTGGGTACTTGGGTTTCCCCACCTTCATCTGCTTAACCTTATTTTTCCTCCTCTCCTCGCCTGATTTGATCTTTACATTGGATCTTATCCCAAAATCCCTTCTTGCACTTGTTATTCAACATTGTTTGCATTTGGTTTGCTTGTGTTGGGTTTTTGGGTCTTTTGAGATTTGGATTCATGTTTGGCCCTTTGAGTCAAAACTAGTGTTTTGCTTACATTTTAAGCGAAATGCGTTCTATTTTTGAAAAAAAAAATCCCCCTCATGGCTAAGGGGGGGCCATGAATCGTGCATCCTTTAGTTGTTTTGACCCATCTCATGGTTTTGAGCTCATTTTTGCTTTGGCGTGGCTGGCTTGTTTTAAGGACTTGAGGAGTGTGGGATATCCATGTCTATTTTAGCCTCTTTTTCTTGGGTTATGCATCTTGTTTCCTTTACATGCTGAGCTATCTAATGATTATTGGAAGAGATTGATTCTTTGTCTCTGCTTTAGTTCAAAGAAAAGCTTGATTTTGTCACTCTTTTGCTATATTCATGAAATTGGAAAACATAAGTATTCTTCTTGCTTTAATTTGATCATTTGATATTCTTGGTCTTATCATCATAAGAAGAAGAAAGGCTTGTTTTAGATTTGTGTGCATTTGATTTAGATAAGTGCTTATCTTTGTCTCGCATTTGATTGGAAACGTTTGTGGAATCCTTCTTTCTCTAGCTTAGATGTGTCTTTTTCAAGTGTAAAAAGATAGGAAATGAGTTATAATTATTGCATTTGGTAGATTTTGAGCCTTTCTTGAGTGCCTTTGAGTTGTTTGGGTGCTTGCCACTTTTCTTTGGGAATTTATGAATGATTAGAGTGTTGTAGATATTCTCTCACTTTCTGTATGTAGATATGAAAAGTGTTTAGTTATCAAGTTGTTAGGAACCCATGTCTTTACTTTGTTAGTATATTGTTGTTGGATGCATATGCTTTGTAAGTCGTCCCCTAGTATTTGTTGATCCATAGTTTATATTAGCCCATAGTATTGACCCATAGTATTGGATGCATATGCTTTGTAAGTCGTCCCATAGTATTATAAGTCCCATGGTTTTGACTCATAGTATTGGCACCTAGACTTAGCCTATGGTTTGTATTGACACATAGTATTGACCCATGGTATTGGTGCCTAGACTTAGTATATAAGTGTGTGTTGAGGCCTATGAAGGCACCGTGAAGTTAATTGTATTGAGCTTGCTCAAAGGAGGTTGCCCCCTCGAAGTGGCCCATGATCAATATAAAAGTGATTCTGAGTTCTATTGTTTCTGATATCTCATGTATTTGCATTAATTAATTATTGCAGGTTCATCACACAAGTTCCATTTTTGATACATGAATTTGAAAATTGAAAGTGATTCATTATTTTGTCTTATACATTGTTAAGATCTGTCACATCTTTCATTCTCTTTGCACTTTTTGGATTATGATTGCAGAAAGTTAGAGTTATTGCACTCTAGGAAGGAATTCTTCTTTTCTCTACTACTTAAGTACTTTTGGTTTGAAAGAAAGAAAAATCTCTCCTTACCTCAAGTAGTTTTCATTGAAAAGGAGAGGAAAATGTGCATTATCATGTAGTTGACGATTGCATTATGTTTACATTTATGTACTCACCTCATGCATCCACCTAACCGTACAAGATAAAATTAATGCTGGCTTAGGTTAAAATCATTTAGTAACTATGTGTAAGTTAGAGACATGTTCCGACATCATTAAGCGTGGCAGCTGTTGTTATTTGCCAGCACTGTATCCCAGGGGTATTGTAGTCTTCCATGTACTTATCGGTATATCGAGCTCCTTCATGTACCCACAAAGTCACATTTAGTATTTGGTATATATTGAAGGGTGTATTACATACTCGGATGTATATCGAAAGGCCTCTTGCCGAACAGTTGTGCATTAGACAGCACCACTACGGATTTGAGCTCCCACGTACCTTGCGTATATCGAGAGACACCATTAGGATTCTTGAGATCAACTGAGTTAACCATTTGGCCGTCTTGGCAGAGCAATACACTAAGAACAACACTCGGGGATATTTTACGCACGTACCATCCAGGTAATCAGGTATTTAGGTAAGGGTACAGTCCCAATCCTCCTTGTCGCATTTTACTATTGGACCCTACGATATATCGCGAGTTGCGAAGCCTTGATAATCCTGTGAGGTTCTAGACTTTGAATCTACTCCTATTCACACAGTTTGCTTGATGATTTTATACTTGAGTAGTGTTTGATTTGTGTGGTACTTTAGAGATTCTTAGGAAGTTTAGATATGGAAGATTCTTCTGGGACTACCAACCAAGAGGCCCCTTTCCAGGGTATGCCATTCGTTATTCCCCCTTGTGGAACTGTTGGTCCTCCCTTTATGGCTATGTTGAGTTTTCCTAGATTGATGATAGGATTACTAGTATGGTTATTCTCCAATCCAATTACACCAAGTGCAGCAATTGTGTCGAACCTAGGTCCTTCATCACATGAGCATCAATCTCATGGTGACCATTCTCCTTCTTTATCGAAAGTTGAATTGGCTTCCATCTCTTCTTCTTCCCCTACTGAAAAATCTGATGTTAGTAAGAAGGCAGGTGAGAAGAAGAAGAAGAAAAGGAAGATTAAGAAGAACAAGGAGAAGAACGAGACCGAGCATCAACAATCTGCCTTTGATGGCACTCATTCTATGAGAACACCTTGTAAGCCCAAGTTCCCTTGCAAATTTTGCAAGGGTGATCACCTTCTCAAGGATTGTCTCAGTCTTTCCCATGTGTCAGAAGTGTGGTCTAAAAACCCAAAACCGCTTGTATCATCAACCTTTAACCATCATGTTGATGATACTTCCTCGACCAATGACCCATTGGTGAAGGGTCAGAAGGGTAGAGCTACAGATCCTTGCTGGATATGCAAGGGTATGCATCGTACTTTCCTTTGTCCAAGCATGGATGAAGCTTCATGGTGGTTGGAAGATATTAATAGTCCTCAATAGGTGCTTCCAACAAGTGATAGCAAGTTGTCCATCCACTGCCCATTGGTTGACCAAGTGATCAATTCAGTTTCATCTGTAATTGATCCCACTCTTTCTTCCTAGAGTGAAATGATCGAGTCGCTTGCATCTCCACTCAATCTCGCTCTTTCTTCATCTCCAGACTAAAGTAGTCACCATGACATAATCTTCGTCTCATTCTTCTCTTCCAAGTGAGTGTGAATTGGAAACCGCTAATGTTTTCCTAGTCAGTTCAGAATGTCCTAGATAAGGGGAAAACTTCTCCATTCCTACAGGACCCCCCCCCCGAGTACTGAGGTCATTTCCTTTGATTGGAATGGTCTAACAGAATCTCATCTTCCTTCGAGTATTCCTTTTCAAATATCTATAGGAGTTTCTGATAAAGAAATCTTTCGTATGATAGTTGATGAGGGAGCTTATGTTAGTATTCTATCCTCAACTGCTTTGCAAGCTATAGATTTCCCTTAGCTTGTGCTAGTAACTGACCAGATTTTGGATTTTAATAGAAGGCCTAACGGACCTTTAGGGATTCTCCCACAGTTACCTATCACGTTGAGAAGTAAAACTAATTATGTTGATGTCATGGTTGTCCAAGGTCCTTTAGATTTCAATCTACTCCTTGGACGTGCTTATGTCTATGCCATGAAAACCATCGTGTCTACACTCTTTCGAGTGATGTATTTTCCCTACGATGGGAGGATTGTGACCGTTGATCAACTTTCCTTCGTGACACCCAATCGTCGCATGAATGCTAGTCATCAGACTTCCCTAAATGTTCTGCATGTTTTAGTGCTTTCTTCCCCCTGAGGATGGGGGGTACGAGCACGGTTTATGTTATGTTTCAAGCTCATTAAAAAATGAAACCGACCACTCTAGCATAGTTTACCTTTGGTTTCAAGCTTGCATAAAAATGAAACCATCCACTCGAGCATAGTTTTATTCCATTTCAAGCTCATTAAAAAATAAGATGGACCCCCTCAAGCATAGTTATTGTCTATTTCAAGCTTGTGTAAAAATGAAATAGATCTTCCTCCCATCGGTTTGAGTCTCTCACTAGAGTTAGAACTTGAACCTTCATTTCATCTGATTCTTGTTTTCCCCCCTTGGTGAACATTTTCATATTAATAGCCAGGTTGGTAGTTGGGTTAGCAAGCAACATTTTTAGATGAAATGAAGCTTGGGGGCATGCCACATGTCCTACCATCAGCAATCATGCTGAGGGAACATTACCATGTTAAGCAACTAGCAATCATGCTAGGGGAACATTACCATGTTAAGACACTAGCGATCATGCTAGGGGCATTTACTAACCTCTGGGCATCATGTTGGGAAGGAACCCATCAATGGGACTTAACCATGAGCAGAGTTTACCTTTTGATTCAAGCTCGTTAAAAAATGAAACCAGTAGTTTGAACATAGAATAGACCCCCCAAGCATAGTTCACCTTCGGTTTCAAGCTTGCATAAAAATGAGACCAACTTCACTGAGCAGAGTTCTATTCCTGTGTCAAGCTCATTAAAAAATGAAACAATTGTTTTCCCTTTGGGGGGCA
This sequence comes from Larix kaempferi, assembly GCA_027924585.1. Lineage (NCBI taxonomy): Eukaryota > Viridiplantae > Streptophyta > Pinopsida > Pinales > Pinaceae > Larix > Larix kaempferi. Next base: position 4,752,641 of record BSBM01000110.1, read on the forward strand.
TGTCTTCAACCTCTATAAGTTACATTGAATTCAACTTGATCGCCTCTCCACATCATGTTAGAGCTAAGTCACCTACTTCCAACAATCATGTTGGGGGAAAACACCAACCTCTAGGTGCCATGTTGGGAAAAAGTTCATCATTGGTAACATTTTTGAGCATACTTTCCTTCTTAGGTTTCGAGCTCATTAAACCATGAAAATTATCCCGAGCATAGTTCATTTTCTGTTACAAGCTCGTCAAAACATGAAGCAGATGTTATGAGCATTATTCCAACCTATCTTCGAGCTCGTTAAAAATAGTAAGACGGTGTGGAGCTTACTTTTCACTTTTTCATGCTCTGGTTGAAACATGAAAAGTGGTTTGAGCTTAGTTTTTACTTTTTCATGCTTTGGTTCAAACATGAAAAATATTCGAAGTGCCTTTGATACCATTATCATGCTCGTTAAAATTTTTGAGTAAAAAGGTGTGTCTACCAAGTATAGGTTTATCACTTTATCCGGCCTTGCTAGACTATTTACGGAAAAGGAATTGTGCCGAGTTTACTTTTACCTTTGTCGTACTCGGTAATCAACCATGACAAAGTTTTTCACAGAGTCCTATTAAGCTTTTTTCAGACTCACTAAATAGGAAAAGATTTCCAAGTGAACTTGATGCTTTCACACTTGTAAAAGCATTTGAATGATCATCTTTCTGGTGATAGGTTACCCCTTTTTCAGACCAGGAAGCACTCTTTACGAAAAAGGAATACTCCAACCAACCATGGCTGGAAGAGTTCTCTTTCGTGTTGTTATACCCTTTTCCGGGCGAAGAGACTAACTTTCGTAACCCCCATCCTCAAGGGGAAGAAACCACTAAAACATGCAGAACATTTAGGGAAGTCTGATGATGGGGGATTCATCATTGCCCTCCTTCGATGGATTCATCCTTGTCGACTTCATCTCATCATCCAAGGATTGAATCTAGAAACCATCCAAGTACCTTGAAACTGCATTCCTCAATGGCAAGTTACCTCGCTTTCAACATGAGTTTACATAATTAACTCTTGATTGAAAGATTTCATCTTGTGTTCAACTTCAACTCATTTATTCACGCTTGATGATATGTATTGTGATACCTTGGGGATCATTGACATTAATGGTGATTTTCCTCGCACTTGTTAACGGTATACATTAATGACCGGTAATCAAGTGGTTTCTACCATGTTCGACGTCAAGACATTTGTAATCACATCGATAGATTCGTATCATTGCGGGATCAGCTTGAATACCCTGGGGAGTCATGTTTTACCCAAGTTGCGATGGAGTTTGTATTGAGTCATATCACATGGACCCACATTTGTATTGGTCGTGGCTGTGTTATCATCTCATCATGGATCTATGCTTGTGTCTAGTACCCTTGCTTATGTTCAGTCGGTCATTACTACCATGGATCTGCAATGTATTGGTCGGCATCCATGTTGTGTGTCATATGAGACAGTGTACTTAGAGTCAGTTGTACTACAGTAGTGTCCTTCATCCGACAAGCCATTGCCATTCTTTATGTCAAAGCATTTCACCTATCCAATATTTCAATAGCTTTATGCTTTGGGGGGCATTCTGTTACACCTAAAATCCTACCATCATGAGATTCAGTGTATACACCCCTGAAGTTTATTGGCTAATTCATTCATCTGTAAGGGATACAATTGCACTTATGCTAGGTTTTGAGAGGTCATCGCAGGCTGCACTCATGCAACCTGCGACGTCGCATCTTGCTCTACTGCAGAGTGCGACGAAGTCAATTAATGGACAAAAATAGGCCTTCCGAGCTCATTCTCAAATCCTGCTAACTTGTATCCTTATCCCTAACCTCTTGGGGGAGCTGGCACTCGGTTCCTAACCTCTTGGAAGGATCCCCTATCTCTCTCCTATCATATCTCAACCTACCCTATCCATATCCTATCCACTTAGCCCTATATATGTGAAGCTCTACCCCTCTCCAAAGGGAGGAAGTCTATAGTGTCTACATGCTGGTGAAATCATATTGGAGAGATATCTAACTCATCCATTGAGACACTCTACTTCTTTGGAAGGATATGGCAAATGGCTTGGATGGAGAAGGACTGCAGGGTTAAGGCTTGGTTGTAGTCTATTCTTTACTATGTATTTTTCGATTTTACAGTAATACAAATGCTTTCTGCCAATATTGTTTATGTGTGATGATATTGAGTAGTTTACCTGCTTAACTATTTACTTAGATCTCTTATTGTATAGATTCTCTTTACTCATTTATGTTGTTCTTTGTGCCTCAACAAGTCTTGCAGCTGAGATTTGACGACCACGGGACGCGGAGCGACATTTAGGAGAAAGGATTGCAAAGTTAAAAGTAAGACATCTAGCACTTGATCTTTAAGTCGATCTAGGAAAGTCATTTGTAGTCTGTTCTATTTGTTCTAGAATCACTTTGAGCTAGGGAGATCCATCTCACGTATGCTCGAGTGGATTGTCTATCAAACAGTGATTATAGCGGCCATAAACATTACAAAAGTAACAAGGATGAATGGTTCACAATTGTGTGTTATTACCATGCTAGGGAGGTTTACTAAGGTATTAATTTTTGGGATTGGTGCCATTATTAACTTGGCGGTTAGGAAGAGGTACGGCCCTACCCTGGCATTGATTGTTTCTGTGATTCTATCTATGCCTTTTGTCTTGTTGGCCTTGCTTGTTATTGGAGGAAGGTTGGTTTGGTTGCTAGTTTTTCTATGAATAAACTTGTCATTAAGGTGTAGGGGGAGCCTGAGGTTGGGTGGGTGTGGGGCCTGCTTGTGGTTGATAATAAGTAGGGTGCTTGAGGTTGGGGGGGAGTGGGAGTGGGAAGAAGATGGTAGTAAGTTGGTCGGGCCATAGGAGGGGGGTATGCTTATTGGTTATGACTATAGCTAGGTGCCACATATGTGGGGCCCTGTGTTTGAATATTGTGGGTGGGTGGCACATACGAAGGTGTTTATCTAGAATGAGCTATTGTGCATGAAAAGTAGCGACCACAACTCATAGAGGTTTGCACAGATGCTTGAGGAATATGCACAGGGGGCGGCTAGTGGACGCAATGTGGTCGATGATTCCATATGAGGCATGGGATTCCCCGAACGCATCCTTCCAAGAAGTATCATCGTGTAGGGAATAGGGTAATATGGTGTAGAGGTAACCAGACTAGGAATAGATAAGGTCGAACTCATGGGACTTAAGGATATCCTCTTCCTTTGATTGGGGTTGTTCGGATGCCACATCCTTGGCGATGGTTGGGATGAGATATTTCAACAACAAATCTAAAAAGATACGTTTGTCTAATTTAATCTTACACAAACTACGACGTTTATGCCCTTCATGGATATGGTTTGTGATATAGGTAGCCATATTTTTTCTGCAAGATAGGAGAATCATTACTCCAACATTTGTAATGAACTAGTAGCTGGAAGAACTATAGGAAACTCGAAGAGAGGGACGTAAAGGTGGAATGAGTCCCATGGGGCTGGTCAATGTACCACTATGCTGTAGCACTAGTGAAGCTCCATTGTAATAGGCATAGTCAAATAGAGTCGTCCACTATGGAATTAGAGGAACGCCACAAGTGGAAGGACATGATATGGTTCTAGGGGTCTTCACCGCCCTTCTCCTTGAACTTGGGTATATCCGAAGGGATCTTGGTAGGCATGGTATGCCACATGGGATAATGTTAGATTGGGTCATTAATCAATCTATCCAGGTCAAGGAGGTTGAGACTGGCCATGAATGGAAAACTTGTAGGAGGATGTGACGTGGATGGGCCGACCTACATGCTAGCCATGACAGCTATCATGGGGCAACCTCCACCGAATTGTTAGGATATTTAGATACTTAGGAGTTAGTTAAGATCAACTTGTGTAATATATCCATTAGGGATAGTGTGTTTCTTTAGTATGCATTAGTATGCATTTGTAAATACTTAATCTGACGGTCATGTTATGTTCCCGACATAAAGTGATCCGACGGCTCAACTTCTCTTAGATCAAACCTAACCTTGATTCATGGCTTAACACCCGATTGGTCCATGATCTCTATGTAAAGAGCATGGAGGGTCATTGTTTATTTGATCGATTATGAGAAGCTCATTTGTAACTTTCTTTCTTTGCATAATAAATTGTCCCGTAGAAGCTATTTGGCTGGGGTCGTGGAGTGTTTCCCTCAAGAGGGTTTAAACCACGTCAAAACATCAGTGTGTTGATCTGTGATCTGTTTGTGTGAAGTGGTTTCTCTTGATGTTTGGTCCTTTGGTAGTACCCTGTGTACCCGAACATGGTATCAAAGCTTTTATGAAGTGCCGCTTCCGGTTGTGATCTAGATCTTGAACTGCTGTTGCCGAAACTCGAAAGGGTTTCTAGTTCTAGTATTTCTGTGCATTTCTGGGTTGTGGGAGGTGTTCCATTGCATCCGAAGCATCGGTTCCATTGGGAAATAATTTTTGTTTGATCGAAAACGGTTCCCGGTTGCTCCAGAAACGCATATTTCATCAGATCTGAAGGTATAATGTTACAGTGACGCATTTTTTTATTTTCTGTTTTTAAAAGAAAAAATATCATATTTTATCATTTTGTACTGTTAGATTTTTTTTGGGTTCGGATTGTTACTTTCCTTTCTGCGTATTCTCTTTGTCGTGCACCTTGAGCGATCTCGGCAAATCAGAAACAGAAAGGGAAAGGGTTTTTCTCGGCTACGTATGCTCTTAGCCGTGCACCTTGTGTGATCTCGGCAAATCAGAAACAGAGAGAAAATGTAGACTTTCCAGGAAAGCTAACGAGATCTAACTCCACAATTGTGAAAAAAGTTTTTTTTGTTTCGATTTGTGGTGTGTTTTGCAGGAAAAAGGGCAAGCCTGCAAACCGAGCAAGGAGAGTTAGAAAAAAAAAAAGCAACCCCCATATTTTACATACCTTTTAATCTAGCTCACTTGGTTCAAAGTTGCTTTATTCCTTAATAGGTCTTGAGTTCAAGTCTTAAGAAGTTACTTTTAAAATAAAAAGTGCATGCAATTTCTATTTTCAAGTTACTTTATTGTAAAAGTGCATCTCACTTAAATAATAAAAGATAAAAATACAAGTGAGTCACTTAAGTATTTTTTATTGTTGCACTATTTAAAAGTAATATCATTGTAAAAGTGAAATCACTTATTTTACAAAAGTGGTTCACTTAAAGCAAATTTCTTGTAAAGTGATTGTCAAAAGGTTCATCTTGGGAAGAGAGGGGTTCTTTTTTTTGTTGGACATTCTCTAGCTGCCACGTCACTATTGGGGACATCTTCAACAGTTTCTTTGTTCAAGCATAACTTCATCATACAGAGTCAGTTTTCAGTGCCGTTTTTTTTTTAAACCGCCTATTTTTTCGAGTTCTTCAAATTCAGACTATTGGTTTCTACTCTTATAGACACTAGTTTACAAATATGGCCACCCCTTGTGATATTCTACTTAATAGTTCCAACTATTTCTCATGGAAATCTTGTATGGAGGATGTTCTACGAAGTAGGGGACTTTTCAGAATTACCTCAGGGAAAGAAAAAGAACCCACTGATGATGATAAGAAAATAAAATGGGCAAATAGATGAAATGAAGCTCGTGGATTGATTGGGATGTCAATCTCTACTGATTTGCGACTCCACATATCTGGAATTGATGAACCTAATGCTGCTTGGGACAAGTTGGAATCTGTGTTTGGTAAACACAATGAAATTCGAGGTCACCAGCTCGAAAATGAGTTGATTTCTTTAAATCCAAGTGAGTTTTCATGCATTCAAGATTATTTATCTAAGTACAAAACTCTTAAACTCTTATGTGTAGAATGTAAGATTGAGAGGAAAGACAAACAATGCATTTATCATATTCTTTCCAAACCTAGACCTGCATATTCTATTTTTGTATCTACATTTTACTCCATGAAAGCATCTTTGAATGCAGCTAGCTATCAAGAGCCTAGTCTTGAATCCTTTTGTGATTCCTTGATTAGGGAACAAGATAAACTCATTCATCTTGGAATAATCAACAATGCAGATACATCTAGGAAAGCCTTATTGTCTCAACAGAAAGAAAAGTCCAAGCCTCCCAAGAAACAAAATTTTCGCAATAATAAGTCAAACAAGGGTCCCAAATCCTCTCAGTTAGCTTCTTCTTTAAAAAATGGCAAAGGATCCAAGCCAAAAGGCAAGAAGACTGAGCGTCATTGCAATTATTGCAGGAAAGATAATCATGATGAATCTAAGTGTTTCAAGAAGATGGCAGCCTTGGAAGCAGCAATGAAGAAGCAGCACATCAGCCTAGATTCGCCTTCAGAATCTACCTCTCATGGACATGCACTTTGTGCTTCTGGTTATTCTTATAATGCATCTTCTTCCTCTACTTCAAATGAATGGCTCATTGATTCTGGAGCATCTTATCATATGGCTAAGGATCAAGCCATTTATTTTACTATGCATGAATGTAACACCAAACAAATATTTGTTGGTGATGATAGATCTATAAGTGTTGTAGGAGCGGGAACAGTTCCAGTATATAATGGTCATTTTAGTGATGTACTATGTGTTCCAAGAATTTCTTGCAATTTGTTATCAGTCTATCAGATCACTCATTCTGGTGAAGGTAAAACTGTGACCTTTACACCTCACCAAGTTGTAATCAAGGATTTTAAAGATCCTCAATAGGTCTTAGATATCATAATTGTTGATGATATTACTAGGTTGTACAAGTTTAACAACTTTGGGTCATCACCTTTCCCTTCAGTTTTTGTTGTTCATAGTGATAACTTGAGAAAACTTTGGCATGAGTGATTTGGTCACTTAAATTATCGCTCATTGCAACAACTATATAAACAAAATATGGTGACAGGTCTTCCGATGGTATCTTGCAGGGATGGTGTTTGCTCCGGTTGTGTACTCGAAAAACATCATCAGGACAGTTTTGACAAACGTGCCTCTTGGCACGCCTCGGTTCCCTTGGAGCTTGTGCATAGTGACTTGTGTGGTCCTCTTCCATATGCTTCCTTTTCTGGTTTCAAATATTTCTTAACCTTCATTGATGATTACACCAGACGCACTTGGGTTTATTTCCTAAAACTTAAGAGCGAAGTATTTAACATGTTGTTGGCCTAAAAGGCCCTTGTTGAAAAACAATCTGGTCATCAAATTATTAAGTTAAGATCTGACAATGGAGGAGAATATGTTAACAAAAAGTTCACTAGTTTCTGCACTGAACAAGGCATCCAACAACAGCACACTGTTCCATATACACCACAACAAAATGGTGTAGCTAAGCGGAAGAACCGCACTTTAAAAGAAATGGTTAATTGTATGATCCAATCTAAGGGACTAAGTCTTCAATTTTGGGCTGAAGCCATTAATTATGCAAATTACATAGTTAATCACACCCCCACTAAAGCATTACAAGGTATAACATCGGAAGAAGCATGGAGTAAAACTAAACCTGATGTAAGTCACTTCCATGTGTTTGGTAGTGAAGCATGGGCTCACATTCCGGATGAAAACCGGAAAACATTGTAGCCTAAAAGTGAAAAGTGCATATTTGTCGGATATTCTGAATATGTAAAAGGTTATAGACTTCTTCAACCACATTCTCATGATATAATCATTAGAAGAGATGTTAAATTTGATGAAAATCTCTTGGTCTGCGAGCCTAACTCGGAGATTGTGACATCTTTGGCCTGCGAGCCTAATTCAGCGTTTGTGCCTTCTTCTTCTTCTTCCAACTTCCTTGACAGGTTTCCAACTCTAGTTTTTGATGATGACAGTGAGGATGAAAATCCACCTCCACTTGCTCATGTTCCTCCAGTTGCACCAGCACAAGTGCTTCCTCGATGGGTCCATTCAACATGTGAAGCAGCTGGTGATCTTGCCGGTGATCTTAGAGATCAACGTCGAACACGTTCTCAGTTTCAGCGAGCCTCTTCTCTTTTGGCTCAAGTTTCCGAGAATCATGATCGAGAATCTTTTGTAGAAGCTTCAGGGAATCCAGATTGGGATGTAGCAATGGATGAAGAATATCGTTCCTTAATGGAAAAAGATACTTGGGATCTTGTACCTCTTCGAAAAGGAAGAAAACTTGTCAGATGTAAATGGGTCTACAGAACTAAGTATGCATCAAAAGGAAGTCTTGAAAGACTTAAGGCAAGGTTAGTTGCCAAAGGTTTTTCCCAAGTTGAAGAGATTGACTACAATGAAACCTTTGCTCCCGTCTCAAAAATGAACTCCATCCGCCTTGTTCTTTCCCTTGCAGCCTTACACAACTGGGAAGTCCATCAAATGGATGTTAAGTCTGCCTTCTTATATGGTGATTTACAGGAGGAAATTTACATGGAACAACCTCCTAGCTATGTTCAGAATAACTCTAGCCTTGTTTGCTGCCTTAAGAAATCCTTATATCGCCTTAAGCAAGCTCCTAGAGCTTGGTATGCCAAAATGGATAACTTTCTCCTTGACACTGGTTTTTCTAGATGTCATTCTGACCCCAATGTCTATACCAAGAAAGTAGGAAACCATCTCATCATACTTGTTCTATATGTTGATGACCTTATTCTTACTGGTAGTGACCCTAAGCTTATAACCCATGTGAAATCCAGTCTTAAACAAAATTTTGAAATGTCAGACTTAGGACATTGGCATTATTTTCTTGGTCTCCAAGTCCTGCAAACCAAAGAAGAAATCTTTCTTTCTCAGTTTAAGTATGCTTGTGAACTTCTTCGTCGCTTTCACATGGAAGATTGTACACCAGCTCCTTCTCCCTTCCAGTCTGGAGTCAAACTTTCTGCCACTTGTACTTCACTTGAAGTCGATGCCACCTTATATCGTCAACTCATTGGTAGTCTCTTATACTTGACTCATTCTCGTCCTGACCTTTCCTTTGCTGTTGGTCGTGTTGCCCGTTATATGCAGACACCTCATGAAAGTCACTGGAGAGCAGCTAAAAGAATACTTCGATATATTCGAGGTACAGTTCAGTTTGGGATTCATTACAGTACAGGGGGGAAACCTTTGTTGGTTGGTTTCATTTATTCAGATTGGGTCGGCGATCCTGATGATCGAAATTCTACTGCAGGTTATGTTTTCAGTTTGGGATCTGGACCTATTACTTGGGCTTGTAAGAAACAACAAGCTCTTGCTCTTTCTTCAGCAAAGGCAGAATATCGAGCAGCAGTTAATGCTAGTCAGGAAGCTTTATCGCTTCAACAGATCCTTTCAGAGTTTGGATTCGAGCAGCAACAACCTACTCCACTTTGGTGCGACAATCAAAGTGCCATCAAGCTTGCCAAAGATCCAGTTCTACATCAACGCAACAAACACATTGATCTACATATGCACTTCATCAAAAATCTTGTTCATGATCGTGTTCTTGAAGTGCTCTTTTGCCCTACAGATGATCAAGTTGCAGAAATCTTCACCAAGTTTCTTACAGAAGCGAAGTTTTCTAAACTTTGATCTATGTTAGGAGTTCAGGAACTTGTCATTAAGGGGGGATAGGCTCTAATGCCTCCTTCCTTCTCCTAATAGTGTCACTTTTGTAAATCCTTCAATCCTATCCCAAGTTTTTCTTAAGGGGGGATGTTAGGATATTTAGACACTTAGGAGTTAGTTAAGATCAACTTGTGTAATATATCCGTTAGGGATAGTGTGTTTCTTTAGTATGCATTAGTATGCATTTGTAAATACTCAATCCGACGATCATGTTATGTTCCCGACATAGAGTGATCTGAAGGCTCAAATTCTCTTAGATCAAACCTAACCTTGATCCGTGGCTTAACACCCGATTGGTCCATGATCTCTATTTAAAGAGCATGGAGGGTCATTGTTTAGTTGATCGATTATGAGAAGCTTATTTGTAACTTTCTTTCTTTGCATAATAAATTGTCCCGTAGAAGCTATTTGGCCGGGGCCGTGGAGTGTTTCCCTGAAGAGGGTTTAAACCACGTCAAAATATCGGTGTGTTGATCTGTGATCTGTTTGTGTGAAGTGGTTTCTCTTGGTGTTCGGTCCTTTGGTAGTACCATGTGTAGCCGAACACGAATGTGGGTACATGGGAGTTAGTTGTGATAGGAGTAGAGGAACCACCTATATTGGGGAGATGAATCTGAAAGGAAGGGGTAGTGACCCGAAGGGTAGTTCCAATAACCAGAGAGGTTGTGGTTATCGGGACGGGACGACTACCTATGGATATGGATGCAGTGGCTGGGTGCACAATGGTGCTAGGGATAGGTCCTAGGTAGTAGGGATAGAGGGTCCCGTGGATCCCACGGTCGAGATAGACACTGAAGTGGGGAAAGGGCCACTAGCATGTTCACTGCGAATGATTCTTCTTAAAAATTGGTTGGGGTTCATGCCAGATATGGGGCTAGATGGTGTTTTAGGTACGTGTGGCTCTGATTCAGAATCAAAAGTGAAATAAAGGGCATCGGGATGAAGATCTGGTGACGAATATGTGCATATCAATTGAGTGTGACAAGTGGGGTCTAATGGATCATTTTGTGGGGACTGCCCTGACAATATATAGGAGTATCTCGAGGGATCAATGATGGATGATGTTGTGAGTGCAGAGGAGGTAAAATAGAATTCTCAAAAATCCAACTACCTCCTGTGTGTAGAGGGAGAGCTCTCAACAAAGTGGCACTCAAGCCAACAACAAACTCTAAAACTCTACTATGATAGCGCATGACAATAGGAAAGTACCAAGGAGCGGCGAGAATGCCAAAAAGAAACACTACCTAAAAATAAAGTCACTCACTAACTTGAGGGGTATTAGAGCATGCAAAAAGGTAAATAAAATATATGGAAGCTCACACAAATAATATCCCTTGCAAGGAGATGAAATTCGTGGCTAGAGAATATGAAATTGAAAACCAATATATTTAAGGGATATCCCTCTACCGAGATGGATCCCGGGTAAAAGATCCAAGAATGGCAACTAGGCTACCTTGTTCATGGCATGTTTAGAAAGGCAATTCGTCATTTCAGTCCTTTGGTCACTACACCCCTGGTATGGTGGCCTGATAATGCAGTGAGAACTACGAGCATGTGTTTTTTAGAACTAAGTGGAGAGAGGAATTCCACCTAGCCTTATGGAATCAGTCTCATGACTTTTCCTCCTAAGTAAGAGGCCTTTCTGACAAATCAGCTTTTAACCGTGCCAAAAATTAGGAGGGGGTTTTGGTTCCCTAAGAGACAACTGCTAAGTTTCAGGTGTAAAATAGAAAAGGGATATTATTTGGATTCCCACCCCGAGTGCCCTACCTAGCTATAAGATTGTTTTTGGTCCCCAAGTGGGTTAGATGTTTGTTTAGTTAAAAAAAAATTGGTCTCACTTTGGTCTTTAGGGTGTGAGTGGGTGCACGAGTGGCGTATATAACTATGCTAGATTAACAATAAATAAATAGTACTGATAACCTGGAAGAAACCGAACTGGAATGATTTTATTTCAAACTAAAAGATACTGCTAGGAATCAATAAGAGCGACCAATCATGCTAAAATCAACAAGCAAAGATAATAAAATGTTTGTTGCAATCAGTCGAATCCTCTACTAAACAATCAATCCAAATCATGAAAGGGAAAAAATAGAGGGCTTAGATGGTTATAAGTTAGTCTTAGGGTGCTTCTTTCTGAGGGATGGAAGCATTCTGGGGTGCACACTATGCAAAAATAGGAGTGCAACCAAAACATAGTGCAATAGTTCTGGAGTGCACCTTTCAGGGAGAAAGGAGTGCTTTGGAGTGCACTTAACTAGGAAACAGGGGTGCCCTAGGGAACCCTTAACTGGCAGCAAGCTGCTACTCTAGGATTGGTTTCAAGCTGCCACTCTAGGACTGGTTTCGAAAAAAATGAAAAATAACTCAAAAAAAGGCTGAGCAGGGGGTCTGAGGGTTGGACTAGGCCATTTTTGTAGGCTAGAAGTCAACTAAGGGATTAAATGTACTTAGAAACACTCAAAATAATAGATCTAACAAGAAAAAAAGTACAATAAAACACACTTTAACAAAGATAAAAAATCAATCAGGGATTTGTAGGGATCACCCCAGTATGGTCGCCAGTTCTGGTGTATGTGCTTTCGCACTCCAAAAGGTGAAAATGGGATTTCTATCGGCTTGAGGAAGTTGAGGTAGAGAGCACTCAAGATGGTCTCTCTCGCGGCTCTGTGTGTGAAGGATGTGCAGTAAAACTGGGTAAAAGTAGTAAACTAAGAACCAAACTATGCAAATAGGAATATAACCTAAGGTAGGATGGCTTATGAGCACACGTAAAATTTGTTTCATTCACATTAATAAAACAGGTCTACAAAAGAATCATTTTTCATTATTTGTAAATAAATGGAGTTACAGAACTACCTCTCTACACATATGGGCCCTTGCGGCCGAGAAGCTAACAATCCTCCATTGATGACTCCATCCTCCAAATGGCCACCAAATTCAACCAGATGGAGTGTGTCAACTCAAATTGAAGCAAGGAGTCAAAGGTGCTCAACCAACCATAAGGGGATTTGCAAAGTGGGATATGGGTGGTGGAGGTCCGTGCGAATGGAATAATGATGGAATGGTAAATGGTACAAAAAATTGGAGAGGTTTGAATGGTAGATTATTGAATCATATATCTTTTTAAATGGGGGGAATAATATTACATATATAATGTGGTTTAGGGTTTTGAAACCCTGAACCACTTGTGGTTTTTTTCTTTTCTAAATCTTAACGTAGGTAAATTTTGAATTGAGGTGGGATTTTGTATTTGTGGGGACAAGCCCCCCTATTTTGGTGGACACCTCCTTTTTAGGGGAGATTGCCTATTTTGGTGGAGGTTGTCTAAAGGGGGTTTAAAACTTGGGATAAATGGGTTTTTTGGGTTTTTATGCACAAATGGGTTTATTCTTTGGGAATAAGGGTCCATAACATGTTATTTGGTGTGTGGTCATTTTTTGTGTGTTAACATGGGATATATTCATGTACCAATGAGTAGGATTTATTGTGAAGGGACAAGAAAAAAATGTATACAAACTCATCAAATCATTGTATGGCCTGAAACAAGCAACTCGTGCATGGTATGAAAAACTAATTGAGCATCTTTTGAAATCAAATTTCAAACACTTTAATCTTGATCACACAACACCATTTGTAAATACAATTTGAAGATCTATTGTATATCTTATAGTGTATGTATATGATCTATTGAGGATAAGGAACAATGAAAGCTACATTGCATCCATAAATAAAGAGTTGAAGAAATGCTTTGAGATGGTAGATTTGGGAAATCTTCACTACTACTAGGGAATCACAATAACACTAAATCCAAAGTACATATTCATTTCCCAGAAGAAGTACATCGGAGAATTGTTGAACAAGTTTGGCATGACATAGTGTAACCCCCTCTCTACTCTAATGGAATAGAACCTAAATCTCACATCAAAAGAAGGGAATGAATTTGAAGATGCAACCAAGTACATACAAATTGTGTGGAGTCTTATATACCTTACCACCACCATAATAGATATTTCATTTGTTGTTGGGTTCCTTTCTAGGTTTATTCCAAAAACTTGTGAAGGACATTGGTCCGTTGCAAAAAGAGTTCTAAAATACTTGAACAAGAATCAAAATTTTGGACTCAAATATAATAAGGTGGATAATGTTGATTCTCAACATCAACATGATTCCAAAGCATCAAAACATGAAGACTATGAAAAAAACATTAAAATTTGTCACTATGTTACTTTGTCTTCAGTATCGTGTCTCGAGTGATGTCCTTGTCATGTCCATGCTCTCTTTTGTCATTTGTATCGTTGTATGGTCTTTGTGCCTAGATGTCAAGATGCACCATCATGCCTGTCATCATAATGCAAATCATAATCGTGTTATGGCATTTAGTCATTTTTTGTCATGAGCATCATCATGTCACCATTCGTGTGCCATTACATCCAATTCACAATCTTCATTACATCCATATTTCGTTTGGCCAAAACCGTTGCCATTTGACCTCTTCAACACTCGGTTGAAGTTTTGTCTTGTTAGTGTTCTCTATGACATGGGAATTAAATTTCCCCAAAGTATGTCCTTTGTTAATTCGCCAATTACATATGTTGCTAGTGTCATTGTCGCACCCATGTATATAAAGTAAAAATTACCCCTGTGAACCTCTTTGCATAAAAAAGCCAATTCCCTTCACTTTATTAAACATTTACTCCCCCCTTTAAAAATAAGAAAGTCTCTTTTCCCATTTATGCTTTTTATCCCATTAATTATTAAACACAAACAATAAGATTTTCAAAACCTCCCCCTTGTTTCTAATTCTCCACCATGCTCGTTTTTCATAATGCTGGCCCCTTTTTAAAAAATTCCCTTCCCCATTTCATTATCCCTTTCACATTCAACAAACCATTTTCCAATCATGTGGCCTCTTTCCATTACCCATACAACTCATACCTATGCGATAACACCCCATTTCATTACATTGCACTTTATGGTCATTAATACAAGTTTCCTTTCTATGAATCCTTCGAAAGGTGCTTCTCAACACAAAACATAAGGCACCACGCATGCATAGAAACGAATTGACAGAACTCGCAGATGCAATGGAGACTTAGTGAACCAACAACATTGAGGGCGTTAATAAAACACAAAACAGGAAAGCATGTGGATGGAGAGGGAGAAAGTGGACCAGAGGATTTAGACAGTCTTGCAAGTGGCAGCGTGGAGATAGGTAGAAAGCAAAGGAAGCTGTTAGAACCCTAAGACTGTGATAAAAGACCTCCCGCACAGAACACTGCCACGTCCACCAGCAATCAACAAAATAAAAAACGCAGAGAATATGGCATGTATGATAGAATTTGCAGTAGAACCTCTGGGGCATTGGTACGGTAAGAAGGCCATTGTAATAGAAAATATCCCACGCCAACACAGACACGTGATGCAAGAGAGAATGATTACATGGCATAACACATTACAAGAAGGATGAAGTGAAAAGTGAAAATGGAAAAGAGAGAGCCTCTGATCATTGCAGGGGCCATTTAGTTTTAAATAATGGCAGGGCACCAATGAAAACTCCCTGAACAGTTGCCACGACAAGGAATAATCATCATAAAACACCAGCGTGCAGGTCGTGGCATATGCGTCCATTAAGGGAAGAAGGGACACATAACAGAGGCAGAGAGAGGCCCGAACAACAGGCATCTAGTAAAATAATGAAAATGTCTGAACGAAACCACCAACATACATCCCGTGTGTAGAGTGGGACAAAGACACGAAACCCTAAATGGCGCGTGGTGAAACAATCAATCTGGAATGAGGGTAAAAGCCAAAGGTTGACCACCCCACACTTCAAATGTTCACACCCACCAGAGAGATAGTAACCATCAAACAAAAAAACGAGCACAATGCATACAACTCCAGGTTGATGGTAACGTGATGGCTTGACACATTACAGAAGCCCACGAGGCAACTGAATGCTTAAAACCTTCATATTGAGACCCTCATAGGATATTTTGGTATATATGGGGAGTCAAACCATGGTGAATCTGCTAATTCATTATGAAGGGCGTTGTCTCTTGGTTTCTTATCCTACAGTTCATCGACGCAGAATGACATTGGATTGCCCGTTTCTTTGGAGCATCTAGCTAAATGCATGGGATGTTCATAAGCAATTATGTTGCTTGACGATTGTTGAAAAATCTGTTGAAAGTGAAGGAAGATAATGTTACACATTCTCGTGGCTCCAAACCCATAGGGAAAGTCCTAAGGAACACAAGAAGATTAAGAGTATTAGTTCTAGTATGAAAGTAACAAGCCACATAACAAAGCATGGTAGGTAGCGTTTGTGATAACCTTGGACAATAAAAACATAATGCACGAGTACATTTGATGGTGAAGAGAAACAATGCACTCATAACAATAGCGCTTCGGCCATTTCCGTGGAATGAAGAGACGCCATACTTGTATGCCACGAAGGGATACAATCACGAAGTCAGTCACACTGCTGAGAACCCATTCATGGAGAAATAGGGTGACTAAATGTTTCATGGAAGGTTGATATGAACATGATTCATAAATACAAGCAGTAATTAAATAACTCATATTCCATATAAGTATGACAATAGATTATAAATTATAAAAGACAAATATAATAAATGTAAAAAATATGATATAATATGAGATGATGAGTTACAAATAAGAGGACCCGTATATATAATTCTCAAAGGGCACCTTGTGACTCTTCACAAAGTGTTGCATCCTTTAATAATTATAATTATAATTATTATTTATTTTGTGCTTATTGATATATTTATGTTCATAACATTTTCCATCTCTTTTAAAATGGTTTGTCTTCAAAGCATAATTCATTGAAAGGCTTATCTCTTGTTCTTGCTTGTAATTCCTTCGTGTGATCTTTTGTGTTGGTAGCTGTGACACTTACAAAACAAGACAATATGCTCTTCTAAACATTGTTAGTAAAAGTGTTTCATCATTTGTGAACTGGTCCATCCCAAATTAACCTTCATTGGGACATTTTGTTGATCGATTTGTTGGATGGTACTTCTCGTTTTCCACTTCCACATAGTTTGTTGACTTTGTATTCATTCTTTTGTAAAATGACAACCCATTTGTTTATGTTCATTTTGTGAAATTCCACAGTGGTAGATCACTAAGCTTGAACAAACCTCACAATCTCACTCAGTTAATTGCAGAGAAGAATTAACAAGAAGATGATCAAAATTCACACATTAAACTCAAAAGATGTCAGAAACAATTGTTGATACATTCATGAGTTGTAAGCTAGAAAAAATATGACAATACAATAGAATGAATTCTATACCCCTAGGTGAGTTCAAATTCTCCTCAAGTCATGGCTTAGTCGGCATTGGAAACATCTCCCGATAAGGTCTAGTGGCCACTAATGGTCAATGATCAGTCAATCAGAGCAGAACTGAGCCTAACTGAACCATGTGAGCACAGTAATAGGGAAGGAGAGTCCAAGGAGGGTGCATATTGGCTGTCAGTGGTCAAGTAAGGTGCTCCTAACTCAGTAGCAGTCAATCTAAGAGCTACAGTTAGTTAACTGAACAATTAAGGGGACAGGTTTCCCTAAATCATGGAACTCACTGATATATCTCCTAAATCTGTGGAGGAGGGTGCACTTGTAACTGGTGAGCTCTTAATATGGATGCCTAATGAGGGCAGCTTATACCAAGAGCCTACTTTAAATGTCAACCCGGGGAACATACAAACTTGAGAGATGCATACACTGTCTGTGCTCTTTATAGGATAATCTCTTGTCATAGTTAAAGGGCGGTATCGATGTTCTATAGATTGTCTACTAAATGTGAAGTTTGTCTACTTAATGTGAAAACTGATTATGCTACAAAATTGAATACTGGAAAGCAATGAATCTAGTTAAAAGAATTAAAGTGCTGAAAACAGTAAAAATGTTCTGAGAAGTAAAGCAGGGAATCTATTCTAAGTAATTAAAATGCTGAAGTAATTAGATGCTGATTTGTTCTAAGAAATAAAGACATAAAGACAGTAAATCTATTTGAAATAATTAAACTGCTAAAATAACTAAATGCTAAGAATGAAAATACCATAACAGAGTTATTTTTACTATTGGGGAAACAAAGTCTGTAACTACTGTCTACACGCACAATTTGAGTCTTGATCCATCTTATTTTACCAATCTAGAATTGAAATACGATCATTCTAATGCTTACCCATCTTTTACTAAGGAGTTTAAAAGAAACTAATCAAGATGAGAAACTGCAGTGAACTCCAGATCTAACCATCACATCGAAAGCTTAAGCTATTACACATGTAAGCATGGAAAAAAATATGCGTGCAAGAACGAACCTACAAGCCTACTAAAATCGTTTTACTGTACTACGAAATGCATTCTAAACTACTACAGAAAACAATGACTCATTCAACGCTGCCATATATCATAGAACTGTTCATCAATGTAAAACGTATACTGGGAAAAATACCTACAGATAGGAATCTCCTGACCTACGTGTTGAAGGGGCCCTCCCCAACCCGTACACAGGAGAGAATAAAAACTCAGAAATGCTTGCTGGAATTAATCATCAATCTTTCATTAATATGTAAAATCCATGTCAAAATAGAAGTCTGTACTTCAGTATCTCAATAGTGCAAAAAACGCTAACAATGATGTCTTTCACAAAAATAACAGCAGGGCTTCTCGCTACCCGAGAGGTCCATATTTATACGATTTAACTCTAATCCTAACTGATTGTCTAAGTGTCGATTCATCTTGAAAGTGGGAGTGTGTCCCCTATAAATCAGGAAACAGGGCGCCGAGCTTGTGGTGATCCTTTAGTCTTCTACATGTCCTTCCTTTAATAAACCTGAACCTGCTCAATCATGCTTGGTTTCCATATAATCAGTTTAATTGATACGCATTATAACATATAAGATTAATCATAAAAACAATTTCATTAAATCATTAAAGTAAAACGCTTTTCCCACAATTGAGTGCATTTCGTTACCATGGCTTGAGCTGGACTGTGGAAGAAGGGTTATCAAAATACCTGAAAAATGGACCCATCATTCTCTCCCCTACTTGAAGGATTCACCCATCCTTGGGTGACCTGTTCCTTTCATCGATGACCTCCTTGATATCCCATGCTGCCACCTTAGGTGCCCCTGCCTATCTGAGATACCCAAAATTCTGATCCTCCCTGGCCCATGCCTTCCTCTCCTCCTCTTCATTAATCTGTTCTTTGAGGACTGGGGAAAGAAAGAATGGAGGATGCAATCTCATCCTAATCCACCTTAGTTGGTTTCTTTCTAGGGATTCTTTATAGAGTATGGTTTTGAAGAGAGCATCCTTAAGCCTGAGGGGAGAGTGGAGTTCTCTTCATTTTTAGATCATTTGCCACCTCGCTCCACCTTTCCCTGATGGACTCATCAACTTCCTTTTGCGTGCTGTGGAGTGTAATGTCGAAGTGAATCACCGCCTCCTGTTTTTTTGCGAGGAGAATGGGTATCAGCTCCTCGTCCTGAGTGAGGATCCTATGATTATAAATTATTCCCTTAGGGTGAGTGGGCTCAGGTCTGATCATTAATGGAGTTTTCCATTTGGATTCCACATAGAGATGATAGTCCTGGGCTCGCTCAATTTCGTGGTTCATCCACGAACACAATGCCCTTAACTGGAAATCACCCACATATGGGTTTGGTGACTAGTTGGGCGAGCTAGAAACCACGAAATTGTGCAAGAAGAACTCACTCAATCGATCTTTCTCCATCTCTGTGGAGTTCAATGATGGATCAGTAAATTCCTTAGGAGTGCTTACCTCTATAGGGAGATCTTTCTTCAATCTCTGAAGCTGGAATTCGCCCCATTTTTCTTGTAAATAAACTACATAGACCGCCAATGGTGGTCTGAGGTCACGCATTCTCTCATATATGTTGATAGTAGTGGCAAGAACATCCTTAATTTTTATAATTTCTTGGTCCTTCTTTGCCAATTTGCTCTGTGCTTCGGCCAAATTTTCCTGCAGCTCTAAATTCTTCTGTTTGGCCAACCAGAGCTCTTCTGCATGGTGCATCTTTAGGATGTGTGTCTTCTCGGTTGAGAATGGGGGACGTGTGGCCTAGCTTCCTGGCCGAATTCTTAATGTTGCCAACTCATTCTTGAGCCTTTCCAATTCTTCTCGTGCTTCAGCGAGCTGGGAAACGACCTCGGGGTCTTCATTACATTCTGGAGGGTTTTCCTGAAAGTTACCTTGCTCCTCTAAGCTCTACCCTTCTCCTTTATCCATCTCTTCTTCCGTATCCTATTTTTCCTCTTCATTCCCTTTCTCTTCTTCATCCTCTTCTTCTTTTTCTTCTTCGTCCTCTTCTTCATCCGTAGTGGGATCCTTTTGACCTATAAAAGGATCAATGTCATCATCAGACACATTGGTAATCAGGGGGTTGGATTCCCTTTCTTTCTCCTTGGAGACTCGGATTTTAGATACCTGTGTGAATCTCTTGCTGCGCCTCTTCGACCCCTGACTACTGGTACGAATATCTGGGTCTGGTTTGGGGGAGTCCTCTTCGGAGTGTTTTATTTTGACCAAGGTGTCGGCCACACTGTCCAAGTCAATTTTTCTTTTTGCCCCTGATACAGAGGTGGTCTTACTTTTTGATTCAGGTGGCAAGGGCATAGTCATCATTCTCTGAACGTCCTCAGCAGATACCACAATGAACTCCTCCCAGGAGAGCTCTGGAATCTGAGCTTTTAGCTCCTCAACAACTATTAGTTTGATCAGCCCATGATGGGCCAAAGCATCGTCTTTTCCCTTAGCCACCTTCCTGCTCATCTCTGCTAGTGATTGGAGTAGGAAAAATGGAATGCTAATATTGTTGTTTGATGAAATGTGACTTCTGTGCCTGAGAAGCTCTAAAATACGAAAATGGAAAATGGGAACATAGCTTAATCTTCCAGTGCATGTAATATACCTTGGGACAATTGCAGCCATTTCATCCCATGATGCTGGCATGGAGGGTCTCTTGACTCCATTTTTGTCCTCATCATAAACTTCTCCACGCTCAAAGAATGCTACTTTTGCTGTGTGGTTTGCCTCCCGATCGTTACTGGTCCAATGTAGGCCCATTGGAAGACCAGTGTGTTTGGCTATCATGTCCTCATCCACTTTTATGCGTAACCCTTTCACCCAGGTGACGTACTGTTCATCTTTTATATGCTTGAAGTTTCTTGCGAACTCCTGGGCTATTCTTCTGTGGTATCCTCTCAGTCCAAGTATAAATGGCATCCAACCTGAGTTGGGAATGATTTACAGGACTCTCGGGCTTTGATAAATGGCACTGTGGTCTTTCGGTTCACTCTTTTTAAAACCCTTTATCATTTTTTGAATCGTCTCTATAACCAGACAGACCAGGGCTTTGGGATGCAATTTTATACTTTTAACTTAGTCGGGCTCTACCTATGGGCTCAAGGAATGCAATGGTGGTTGCTTCTCGGGAATTCCGGGTGGTTACTTATATGAAAAATCATGGAATATGCTGCACCCGAATTCACTGCCTTTCTGCACCTATTCTTTTCATCATACCTGTACTTGCCACTTCTAATCCCCTATCTTTCATGATTGATCTCTGCCTTCTTATGATCGACCTCTATACTTCATGTGGTGAAGGTTGCGATCATGATTTGCTGAGGGTGACGGGACTTTGGTAGCAATCATGAGTTTATGAAGGTCTTTCCACCATGCTGCTGATTTGAAATTGAAGTTGTCCTCAGCTGACTAGAAACGACTCTATTGTGGGAAAGAGGTTTACCGTAAAAATCAAATAAAATCATTTAGAGATTACCTCGGTATGTATGCGTACCTGCATTGATGAGCTGGTCCATTTTTCATGCGCGGTGGATTTTGTAGTAATCATGGCGGTGTCTGTAGTTGAGTTCTGCATGTCAGTAGTTATGTGCATAGGTTGCTTTTTCCGATATGCGCGTTTTGAATTTGCTGAGTATGCACTTTTGAAAATTGTGCCTGATTGTGCTTTATATTTAGATGATTGCATGGTTGGATTTGATTGGCTCTCTTCAATAACTTTGCAGGCTCTCTTGAATATGTTTGAAAAAGGTTGGCGTGGTGTGTCTTTGATGAATAACATAGTAGATGAAGACTTATTTTGCATGCAGACGTGGCTAGCTCACTTGAATTGCTTTCAGCCTCACTTGAATATATGGCAGCCTTGTTTGATTTATTTTCAGGCTCGCTTGAATTGATGGCAGACTCGCTTGATATAAATTGTTTCTTGGATGAATTGATGTCATCCTTGCTTGATATAAATTGTTTGAAATGATTGGCAGCCTCGCTTGATATATTTTGCAGGCTCCCCTGAATTGCTGGCAGCCTCGCTTGAATTATTTTGTAGGCTCGCTTGAATAGGTTGATGCCTTGTACTTTCTGTTATTCCCTTTTTCTCTTTTTTTTGTGTTTTTTTCATGAAATGTGCTGAAGCTTACTGTGTTGCAGCATGCTCTATCAGCATCAATTGTTGCTGGTAGAGTACTTGTGTAAATTACTCTTTGGACTTTGGTTGTTTGTAGAGTTTTAGGCGGTGCCCATTCACGATCATGGGGAACTCATCATCATCAATTGTAATAATTCTCACAGCTCCATTGTGATAAATTTTCTATATACTGTAAGGTCCAAGCCATCTAGTGGTTAGCTTCCCTTTGAATGTGTGAAATCTGGAGTCATAGAGTAGTGCCCAATCACCCTCTTTGAATTTCTTATCCTTCAAATGTTGGTCATGCCATTTCTTTCTTTGTTGTTGGATGATTTCAGTATATGTGTAAGTGCTTGTTGGTGGTGTTCATCCAGTTGATTTAGCTATAGCATGCATTCTTTTTGAATGTCTGATAGGTTCATATTTAGATTGGCTACAATTATTAATGTTTTTACTTCAAATTCGATTAGTAGCATGACCTTTTTCCCATAAACCAGCTCATAAGGTGTGAATCCTGTTGTTGTTTTCCATGTAGTATTGTAAGCCCAGACTGCTTCACTAAGTCTGTCAGCCCAGTCTCTTTTGTGAATTTGGATAGTTTTTGTCAGGATTCTTTCTAATTCCCTGTTGGTTACCTTAGCTTGACCATTTCCTTGAGGGTGGTAGGAGGATGACTATCTATGCTTTACATTGTTTCTTTTCATCAAGTCTTCAATTAAATTAAATGTGAATTGTGGTCCTTGATCCGAAACTACTTCTCTTGGCACCCCAAATCTGTGAAAGATCTGCTCAGTAAAGAATTTGGCCACACTGGTTTCATTTGCAGTAGCCAGTGGTACTACCTCGGTCCATTTTGTAAGGTAATCCGTGCATACAAGGATGTAACTCTTCTGATTGGATTGTGGGTTGAATGGGCCAACAAAATCAAATCCCCATTTATCGAATGCTTCTAAAGATATTTGTGGCTGTAGTGGCATTTCTTGTTTTTGTGTTGGATTTCCCATTCTCTGGAAATCGTCACAATGGGACACATACTCATAAGCATCTCTGTGGAGTGTTGGCCAATAATACCCTGTTTGCAAGATCTTGTAGGCTGTCCTTTTTGCAGCGTAGTGTCCTCCACAGGGTTCATTGTGGGTGGCATGCATTATGTCATGTACCTCATCTTCCCTAATGCACCTTTTAAGTACTTGATCTAGTCCCTGTTTAAAAAGCATGCCCTCTATCCATGTATATGTGGCACTTTGTCTTATTACTTTTGTCCTTTATTTATAACTGTAATGGTCTGGAAACTTCCCGGAAACCAAATAGTTTGATATGTTAGCAAACCATGGAATTTTTATTGATATGGCAAAAAGGTGCTCATCAGGGAAGTTATCTTGGACCAATTCATTATCTGTCCCATGTGTTACTCTTGACAAAAGGTCTGCTATGACATTATGCTTGCCTGGTTTATCTATTATAGTGATGTCGAATTCCTGTAGAAGTAGCATCCATCGAATAATTCTTGCACTTGTATTAGGCTTGTTCATAAGATATCTGATCGCTGAGTGGTCAGTATGGATAAAGCTTTGGTATCCTGTAATGTAATGCCTGAATTTGTTGATTGCATGTATGACTGCCAGAAATTCCTTCTCTGTGACTGTGTAGTTGAGTTCTGCCCCAGCTAAATTTTTGCTTATATAGTATATGGCATAGGGTTTCTTGTCTTGTTCTTGCCCAAGCACAGATCCGATTGCTTTATCTGATGCATTGGTGTGAATGTGAAATGGAATTTCCCAGTTTGGTCCTTGAAGTATTGGTGCTATGATGGTTTTCTGTTTAAGACTTTCAAAGGTTGACATGTAGTTGCTTGTCCATATGAACTCATTGTCTTTTGTGAGAAGTACAAACATGGGGGTACCAATTCTGCTACAATTCTCAATAAACCTACTGTAGTACCCTGTCTGTCCAAGGAAGCTTCTCACATCTCTTTGTTTAACAGGTGGGGGCAGTGTCTTGATTACTGATGCTTTGGCTTGATCCGCCTCTATACCTCTCTGTGATATATGATGTCCAAGAACAATTCCTTCTTCCATTAACATCATGCATTTGTCATTGCTTAGGCACAAGCTCATCTCAATATATTTTTTCAATATTAATTCAAGGTTTTCCAATGCCTGGTCAAAGCTCTGTCCATAAGGTGTGAAATCATCCATGAATACTTCCATTTTGTTATTCAGAAAATCGGAGAAAATACTCAGTATGGCCCTTTGAAATGTTGTTGGGGCGTTACATAGACCAAAGGGTAAGACCCTATAGGCATAAGTTCCCCATGAGCATGTGAAGGTCGTCTTATCTTGATCAACGAGGTGTATTAAAATCTGGTTGTAACCACTGAAACCGTCTAGGAATGAAAAGTACTTGTTTCCAGATAATGTATCCAGCACCTAATCTATAAATGGAAGTGGAAATTGATCCTTCTTTGTTGCTTTATTCAGCTCCCTGTAGTGCACACAAATTCAACATTTGCCTCCTTTTTTGGGCACTATGACTAGTGGTGAGACCCATTCACTATCAGATATTGGATAGATGAACCCTGCGTCTAATAACTTTTGTAATTCCATTTTGAATATGTCTTTTAGTGCAGGGTTCAGCCTTCTTTGTGGTTTCCTGATGGGAGTAGAACCTTGTTTGATGTAAATGTAGTGTTTGCAGATATCAGGATGTATTCCTTTCATATCTGTATATGTCCAGGCAAATTCTTTACTTTTTTGTGTTAGTATATTCATCAATTTATCTTCTTGCTCTAGTTTTAAATTGGAATTTATGTTGACTGTCTTGCCAGGGTCAATTTCCATGAATTTTACCTTCTCAATCTATTCTGGCAACACTTCTGTCCATAAGTCATCCATGCTCTGTTTTGAACTTTCACTTGTTTCTGTAGAAAAAAATTCTTGAATAACATGATTGTTAGGAGATATATTTTGTATAAATCTATCTATATGGCCATCTTCATCTATTGCCTTTAAAGATATTGCAGCATCAATTGTTAGGAGAGGTCGGAGGTTTTGATTTAGTGTGTTCTGGTAATCATCAGTCCAATTTTGATATTCTAACTCTGAGGATTTCATTGCTAGTGGGTAGATTGTTATCTTCTTCCTGGTATGTCCACTAGTGATTGTCATATTTCCTGATCGGAAACCTATGTAAGCATCCGCAGTTGCTAACCAAGGCCTACCCAGGATAATTGGATAGCCACTAAGTTTGCTTTTTGTTTCGATTATTATAAAATCAGCTGGGTATTCCCAAGACTTGATATTTATCATGATGTCTTCTAGCATTCCTTCGGGCTTCATAATGGACGTGTCTACTAGTTGGAGTTTTGTTGTAGTTGGTCTTACCATTGATGGGAGTCCTAGGTATAACATGGTTTCTTTAGTCATGACATTGATTGCAGCTTCTAGATCGATTAAGATTTTATTTATTTGCCTATTAGTTATGGTGACACTTACTACAGGACTACTAGGATCAAGATATTTAGGATTTATTATGACACCTAGCATCAAATCGGCCAATTGTCCCACTACATTAATAGTTGGTGGGTCACGCTTCCTTCTTCCTGGCTTCTTTAGGCAATTCTCTCTAATGAATTTGTTGCAGATGGGCACATCCCTTATGGCTTGTAAGATTGGGATTTGGATGTTTAAGTGTTTGAATTCGTTTAAGATTATATTCTCTAACTCTTCTTTTGTATTCCAGACAAGTTTTTTCTAGAAATGGAGGGTTTCTATTTCGTGTTAGTGGTATAATTTCTTCCTCAGGAGGTTCTGGTTCATCAGGATGCTGAACATAAGGTTCTGATGTGTGGTCCTGAGCTTCAGGTACAGGTTGTTGGATGTTGTGTGGGGGTGTATTCTGCAACGTTTTTCCAGATCGTAGGTTTATTTCATTTATTTCTATGGTGTCTGCAACATAAGTTGGGAATTGTGTGATATCAGTGTTGTAATCCTGCTGCTGTTGTGGGGGCCTATTATTATTAGGATTTGGAATTGGTTGGGATGGAATAGGTGGAGGTCCGGGGGGTGGTTGAGGTTGTGGGGGTGGCATAATGAGTGGCTGTTGTAATGGCGCCCTCCAATTTGATGGATGTGGGTACTAGTTTGCATAGTTTGTGGTGGATGGAAATGGTGGGGGGTATTGAGGATAAGACAGTGGATAATATGGCTGTTGATAGGATGGTTGCCATTGGTTTTGATTTGGCTGTGCTTTCCATGGAGTCGGTGCAGAGTTCCAATTTGGATGTCGTTGATTATAGTAAGTTTGATTGCTCTGCTGATATGGCCTAGCAAAATTATTCCTCCTCTGATTTATAAAACAGAGTTGTTCTACAGTTCCTTCAGTTGTTGGGTATTGAATGGCTGCCTTACATGAGGGTAAGAGGGGACATTTATCATTGGAATGGTCATCGGTGCAGAGACCACATACTTCTATTGTGTTTAAGGTGCAATGCCCCTTCTCATGCTTCTTCCTACAACGAGGACAACATACTGCCAAGGCTTGGTTAATTTCATCCTGTTTCTTTTTTATTTGAAGAGCATCAAGTTGCATGGCTAGGGATTGCAGTATGCCAGTTTTCATGTCATCCAGTAGGTTTCCTAAATCATATTTTGTAAGTGAGGATGATGATCCACTGGTGGTTGTATGTGTACCCCTCATCCCATTCTTAGTTTTCCTAGATCTTGAGTAGTTTTTGAAGATTTGCAGGATCTGGTCAAAATATTTTTGGAATATGTCTCCATCTCCAAGGAGATTTAAGACCTCAAAATTCTCCTCTTTTACACCTTTGAGAAGGACAAGCTTTAGTGATTCAGGATCCAATGTGCAATGGCTGGCTCGTTTGTAGCTGAGTTGAAATATTTGGGCATAATCTTCTAATGACTCTCTATCTCCTTGTTGCATCCTAAAGATTTCATCCCTAGTATCTTTGGCCTTGCTATAGTCCCTATATTTTTCTAAGAATGACTATTTCATTTGATTCCAGCTAAAGATACTGTTTCCTTCAAGGCTCATGAACCACCGAAGTGATAGGTCTTTTAGTGTGGAAGGAAAAAGCCTAAGCTTTTGTGCATCAATAGTGTAATCAAATGATCTGCAAACTACCTCAAATTCAAACAAGAATGTGTCAGGATCCTCTGAAGTCAACCCATGAAAGTTTGGCAGATTTTTAGGATTGATGTTCTTCATTCTGGCATCTCCGAGAGGTATGCTAATGGGAAAAGTGAAGAGCTCCCTAGGTTCTTCCTCTTCATTTGCCATTGAGGTGTTTGAGCTGGAACTGGTAGTGAAGTTGCTTATGTTTGGATCGTATGTGGAGTCAGTCTCGTTTTTAGAGTGTAGAAATTCAAACTGAGAGCTGTTATTACCATTGTTGCTCATGGAATGCTTGGGAAGAAAGCAACCAAACCTATCCCTTTGTCGATGAGGCATTCATTGGTAGAAGATATTTATGTTTTTGTTTTATGTAATTTTTGTTTCCTTTTTTTGTGGTTTTTAGGTGATGTCTCCTAAAAGATTTAGCACCTCCCCGGCAGTGGCACCAAAAAGTGGTGAGCTCCTAATATGGATGCCTAATGAGGGCAGCTTATACCAAGAGCCTACTTTAAATGTCAACCCGAGGAACGTACAAACTTGAGAGATGCATACATTGGCTGTGCTCTTTATAGGATAATCTCTTGTCACAGTTAAAGGGCATTATCGATGTTCTATAGATTGTCTACTAAATGTGAAGTTTGTCTACTTAATGTGAAAACTGATTATGCTACGAAATTGAATACTAGAAAGCAATGAATCTTGTTAAAAGAATTAAAGTGTTGAAAGCAGTAAATATGTTCTGAGAAGTAAAGCAGGGAATCTATTCTAAGTAATTAAAATGTTGAAGTAATTAGATGTTGATATGTTCTAAGAAATAAAGACATAAAGACAGTAAATCTATTTGAAATAATTAAACTGCTAAAATAACTAAATGCTGAGAATGAAAATACCATAACAGAGCTATTTTTACTATTGGGGAAACGAAGTCTGTAACTACTATCTGCGCGCACAATTTGAGTCTTGATCCATCTTATTCTACCAATCTAGAATTGAAATACGATCATTCTAATGCTTACCCATCTTTTACTAAGGAGTTTAAAAGAGACTAATCAAGATGAGAAACTGCAGTGAACTCTAGATCTAACCATGACATCGAAAGCTTAAGCTATTACACATGTAATCGTGGACAAAAATATGCATGCAAGAATGAACCTACAGGCCTACTGAAATCATTTTACTGTACTACGGAATGCATTCTAAACTACTACATAAAACAATGACTCATTCAACGCTGCCATATATCATAGAATTGTTCATCAATGTAAAACATATACTGGGAAAAATACCTACAGATAGGAATCTCTTGACCTACGTGTTGGAGGGGCCCTCCCCAACCCATACTCAGGAGAGAATAAAAACTCAGAAACGCTTGCTGGAATTAATCATCAATCTTTCATTAATATGTAAAATCCATGTCAAAATAGAAGTTTGTACTTCAGTATCTTAATAGTGCAGAAAACGTTAACAATGATGTCTTTCACAAAAATAACAGCAGGGACCTCTCGCTACCCGAGAGGTCCATATTTATACGATTTAACTCTAATCCTAACTGATTGTCTAAGTGTCGATTCATCTTGAAAGTGGGAGTGTGTCCCCTATAAATCAGGAAACAGGGTGCCGAGCTTGTGGTGATCCTTTAGTCTTCTACACGTCGTTCCTTTAATAAACCTGAACCTACTCAATCATACTTGGTTTCCATATAATCAGTTTAATTGATACACATTATAACATATAAGATTAATCATAAAAACAATTTCATTAAATCATTAAAGTAAAACGATTTTCCCACAATTGAGTGCATTTCGTTACCATTGCTTGAGCTGGACTATGGAAAAATGGTTATCAAAATACGTGAAAAATGGACCCATCAATAACTACAGTGATGCAAAAAAGGGTGCATAAGTGGCTAGGGTGGCTAAAAATGACCAGAAACAAGCTCCAGGGGGGCCAAAATAGGGACTAGGTGCTAGGAGACTCCACTCCTGCTGACTGGATGCATGCAGTGTTGCATGGAATGCATGCATGAATGCAAAACACATGCAATGCATGCAAAAAAAACAAGTGATGGTGAGAATATTCCAACACCCCCCCTTAAGCCGGACTATGAGGAAATATAACTGAAAAAATAGGGCCCTGGTTACTGAGACCAAAGGTCACCCTATACAACAATCTAAATAAAATGTGAGGAAAGAGGGAAAACCGAGTGGGAACAAAACCCCCTGCAAGATAGACTGTAGAAAAAGCTAATCAACCAAGGTATCACTCACCCCAAGAAGGGATCGAAGGTAAGTGAACTTCTTCACCGAAAATAACTTGGTGAAAATATCTGCAATATTCTCTTTTGTAGAAAAATAGAGCAATGTGATGGTACAATCATGCACCAATCCTCGGATGTAATGCTTGTGTATCTCAATATGCTTGGTTCTTTGTATCAAAACCGGATCTGTAGAAATCCTAATAGCACTATGATTGGCACAATAGATGACTGGTGGAGTACTAAAGTGAATTTTAAACTATGACCAAATGCACTGTGTGGCTGCATTCACTACACCTCTATACTCAGCCTCAACTGATGAAAAAGCGAAAGCAGTCTTCTTTTTGCTTGAACAACAGATAGGACCAGATCCAGTCACGAAAACAAAACTGGATGTATAATTTCGATTTGAGCTGTCTCGAGCCCAATCTAAATCTGTATACCCAACTAGGTTCAGTGGGAACCGAGCTGCATAGTGAATACCATAGGTCTTCATCTCTTGCACATAATGCAAGATCCTCTTTGTTTCCTTCGAGTGAATCTCATGAGGATCCTACATGTAACTCGAGACAACATTGACTGCATAAGATAGATCGGAGAGAGTATGTGTGAGAAACAAAAGACTCCTGATCAACTACCGATACAAAGTACTATCCACAAAAGGTGTAGAAGAACCATCCTCAAGGCTAATCCCTGAAAGAAAATGAAATGTTCTTGGTTTGCATTCTATCATATGAAACCTGTCAAGTAGATCTGATGCATATTTGGACTCTGTAACCTTGATTCCTAAGTTACTTTAAGAGACTTGAAGACTAAGAAACTGTGTTAACAGTCCTAAATCTAACATAGAGAAGGAGTTGTGCAAAGTTGTTTTGATAGATCTAAGATATGAAGAGAGATTCCATGTAATCAACAAATCATCAACATAAAAAACAATAAGGAGTAGAGAGTTACCATCATGTCTCATGTAGACATTCGAATCATATTTGCATCTCTGAAAATCTTGTGATAGTAAGAAGGAGTCAATCTTAGCATACCATGCTCGAGGAACCTTCTTGAGCCCATACAAAGACTTCCTCAATATACACACTAGTGAAGGATCATTAGTGTATCCTTCAGGTTGCTTCATGTAGATATCCTCCTCTAGATCTGCATGAAGAAATGCACTCTTGACATTGATTTGATTCACTTCCCAGTGCTTGGAGTCAGCAAGAGCTAGAACAAGAAGAATGGAATCCATCTTTGCAACAAGAGTGAATGTCTCTGAATAGTCAATCCCATGAACTTGGGAGAAACCTTTAGCAACCAAGCGAGCCTTGTACTTTCTTGTGACTCCATTTGAATCCATATTTGTTCTGTATACCCACTTGCATTGAACAAGATTCCTACTAGGAGGAAGAGAAACAAGCTCCCAAGTCTCATTTCTTTGAAGAGATTGGTACTCTTCATCCATAGTTGCAATCCATCTCAGACCTTGGGAAGCCTCAAAGAAGGTTTTTGGATTTGATCCAATAATAAGAAAGCATCTCTCAGCAAGAAATGGATCTGTGTGAGAGAGTGCAAACCTTGCATTTTGAAAATTAGATCTAGTTCTTCTTGGATCTTTTGGATCTCCAACAAGATCACCGACAGATTCAAGAGTTATGGCAGCCCATCTTGGAAGAGGAGGTGGATCTTCAAGTGCTATATCTTCAAGTTCTTGTGGATCTGGATCTAGCATGAATGCTCATCTTCACTTTCTGGGTCAAAATATAAACTTTCATGAGAGGCTATCTTGTTCAATAAATTGTGGAGGTGTAGTTGGAAAGCTATCTTCATCGACATGGTGGGAATCATGTAGTGGCCACTCCTCAAACTACACACTTCTCTCAAGAAGTGTATGCATGGTGGATATATCTAGCAGTTTGTAGGCCTTTGCACCCAGTGCATAACCAACAAGTATACACTCTTTACTCTGTGGATCTAAAGCTCTCATTTTCTCTGATGGAATCCTTCCCCAAGCCTTGGATCTATATACTCTAAGATGAGATACATTAGGTTTGTACCCCATCCATGCTTCGAAAGTAGTTTTTCCTTGTAGCCCTTTATGAGGAACTCTATTCTAGAGTTGTCACATACCCAAATATCTGAATATTTTATGTTGTGAGAAAAACATTATGTTATAAGTTATTGTAAAGTTTTTATGATTATATACCAAGTGGGATCAAGGATGACTATAATTAAATACTCTAATATTTTTATTATCAATAAATAAAAGAGGAGACAAATATCCAAAGGAGATTGTTAAAGAGTGTTCACTGACCCACTACGAGGAATGAACTGGGGTGGAAAGAAAATTGACAGTTGGCAGCATCTTCATTCACTTCTAGCTATTGCAGGTGGCAACTTCCCTATAGTTATGGTCATGTTCCCCAACGAAGTGGAATAGAGCAGGTGGCTCAATAATTATGAAACTAACCAAAAGACCTAGGCACTC
Source organism: Larix kaempferi (assembly GCA_027924585.1). Classification (NCBI taxonomy): domain Eukaryota; kingdom Viridiplantae; phylum Streptophyta; class Pinopsida; order Pinales; family Pinaceae; genus Larix; species Larix kaempferi. The sequence continues at coordinate 4,784,516 of BSBM01000110.1, forward strand.
TTTTAATCCCATCGAATTGAGCAGGTGGCTCACTATGTTTTTCCTTGTGGCAATTCTCAGAACACAAGGTGGGAATGCACAAGAGATTCGATGAGGGGAAAGCTAGGGAGTGAATGATAGAGTAAGTCTGAATTATTGAACTAGTACTATTGAGTGCAGAGTATTGCTGAGTACAGAGATCAGACTGTTGAATGCAGAAGTTATACTACTAAGCTCAAAAACCATTACTGTTGAGTTGCAGAAGGATAAACTCTTGCCTCCACACAATATCTTTGTCCTGGTGGTTCAGTGAACAGGCTCGAGGGTCCTAAGGAAAGTAACATTGGATGCTTTCAGGAAAAGGTTGGGTGCAACGGGCTCCTTTGGGTGTTTGGTCCCCTCTACAGTTATCAAGTTCTTCATTGCTTCATTTGTTTAAATCTAGAATGCTAATCTGCTTTTAAATATTGCATTTTGCTTAACTGTTAGATTAGGATTACTGAATTGATAGCTTACTCTGCATAAATGGCTGAATGATTGAAGCTGGAAATTAAATGAATGGATAAATTTCTCTCTGTATTTTCCCACTCTCAGAAGAGACGTACTCTAGTACAGAAAGATTTGTTTAATCCGGTAGATTCGAATGATATTTTATCAATAGATTGAATGATTCTAATTAGGATATTGATCTTCTATTCTGCAATAAAATATAGATATAAAATTGTATACTGAAAAATTACTTAGAATATTTAGAGTTATAGTTTATTCCTTTTACAGATTCATAATAACTGCAAAACAATAAGTAGTTTAAATGATTATACATAATTATAGAAACCCCTTTTGTTTCATAGTTAACTCTGCTACTAAGTATAAAGAAGTAGTATATATCAGTAATATTTATTGTATAAATAGTTTACATATTATAAATTAGATACATATATTAGAATAAATCATTAACAACATCATTATGTACATTTACCCAAATCAATATATTTATCCTACATGAAAGCATTCTAAATTTACTACAAGTTAAAATAGAAGTAGCTTAAATATAAGCAACTCTTAGGCATACTTATAAGAATACATAAACAAATTCCTCAATAACATTATTCTAAAACAAATAACTAATTATGATCACATTTTATCTCAGATAGTTGAATTTGAAATATACAAGCTCGGGGCTATGCCGAGCATCATCATAATAAACAAAATACATCAATCGATTTTGAGACTTGTCATTATTATTTATTATAATTAACTCTTAATACAAACATAGTTAAATGATTCGAAATACATTCTGGAAATTATAACGAGTTCCATAGGTATCCAAATTTCTATTAAGGTACTAATTTAAACTCAACATATTTACAGTAGAAGAATAGGATCATCATAGATAAATTTGGATTTAAATCCATATATTTTAACATCTGGCAAAGAGAACGAATTTAGGGTTATAATTTTCAACAGTCACGAATTTACAAAGAGAGCACGATTGTGCTTAACGTTTAAACCCTTAATAATGTTCTTTAAATAAATAAAATATTATACAGTCAATAGACCTTAATGCATTAACACTTATGCTCAACTAGATAGAGCTCGACGTCAACCAAAGATGCATAGCAACAAACAGTAGGTCTTCATTTTTACATAAGTTAAGGGTTCGAGTCTCTTTAAGACTCCCCCGTTCTTTTACAAATTCAAACCGACTCTGTATACACCCATCCTTACAGTAGGGTTTAGCGTTTAATCCAAATCTAAATAATTATAACATATAATGATTTTACAAAAATGCCGAAAACAATAATGCTGCTTGAAACTACCAAATCGATTTACAAAAGAAACAAAGACAAGTTCTCTGCAAAGACTATCACATTGTTTTATACAACGAGTTTTGGAATGAAACCCTGTATCACATAATCCTTGAAATTGTTCACAACCGACCGAACTAACTAGATAGGGTTTACCCCCACATAAAAAGTATACATATAAAAATCACGCAGTATCATTATAAATAAGAAAGGGATTACATTAATACAAATATTGACAGTTACGACAGATGAACCCAACACATTATTGAAAACAAATAAAAACGATGTATCTTTTATATCTTTAGGACAAAAGTCAAAACCCTAAACTCTCAAAATTGTACAGTAGAAATTTATAAACTATTATCATCTCTTATATTACCAGAGACATTACTATATTTACAAACAAGGTCGAGCACTACCAAATTATTTAAACGGAAGTTGATAGAGGAACCAAGGATCAGGACGTAAGGCTTACCATGGCTATATTAACACCATCGTGGTTTCCTTTGTATCTACAGTATCATATCCATGAGTACCAAAAGAGAACCTACAACAAACTAGGAAGCCCTACTGCCAATTACAAACGGACTAGTTATAAAATATTATATGCTAATTTGTGAACAAAAATATAAAAGAAACAAATAATATCTATAGTATGGTAAATCCTTACCTCTGTAAGAGTTGTCGAGTCGAGGTAGAGAGCGTAGAACCCTCACGACGCAGCCAAAGTTCAAGAGCATAGCCCGAGAGCAAACTTTCCAAACCCAAAACTCACCTTTGTTTAAATATTAACGCGGAGACAGTGCAGGGTTTCCATGGTAGCCATGGCAGCCAAGAGAGAGAGCTCAGCTCTCCATCTCCCGAGCAACACAACAAGTAACCATGCAAACTACAGCAAAGGTTTAGGGCATCTCTCCCCTATGAGTAACTTGCCACAAAAACTTCACGTGATGGCATGTAAGAGCCCAGTTGGCCTCCACTATCATTTTAATTTTTATCCACCTTCATATAGTTGGCCATCAAAGTTCTTAGTTTGCATAAGTGCCCAAACACCTTGGTCATTGATATTTTTATCATAACTCTATAATGCCAAAACCTTATAAGGACCCTTAGGGTTTTAAACATAGCACTCATAAGTTGAGTTAGGGTCCTAATGTGTCCCTTGTACATGTCAGTTAGTTCATAATTTAGCTAATGAAAGCCATAATGATAATAACCAAAGCTTGTTGGAGACACCAACTTGTAACCTAAGCAAGTAAGTCATTGTGCATTAGCTTCATAGCTAAGTAATCCCCAGGGATGCTTCAGAAACCACTTTCCAACATAACAAAATAATCAGAATAAGACACCAAGTCATCGTATAATGAAATAGGAATGATAATTCTAAATATCGACATCGACATCGACATAATTAATACGTCATTATGTTATCTATTGGATTAAGGATTTTCATAAATCATTTAAAGATGGTTAAGAAACATTTAATGAATTATGACATATGTTAACAATAAGTGTCGACAATACAAAAATATAGACAACAGATAATTAATACACATTAACCTGTCTTGGCGATACATGAAACATACGTAAGTATTGCAACTTTAATTAACATAAGTCTGTCCATTTATAGATGAGTATCATCATATGTATTTATAGAGGACACCTTTAAATTTATATTAATGAGAGATAAACGCTCACAATATATTCCGCAAAGTAATTGTAGTTTTTATACTATACAGAAAAATTTTAATTTTTTGTGAAATTTGGGGATGTTACATGTGGTATCAGAGTGCAAGTTCAAAAACTAGGCCTGAATGTGGCTCAACGTGTGCAACTTAAAGTGAAGACAGAAAACACAGTTACTGATTTTTGTTTTAATTTGTTTATGTACAGAACATTTTGTATTTAATCTGCAGGTTATGGAAGGACCAGAGGAATCTGCTAAGGACATATCTCATCATGAACAAAATAATAATGAACATGAACATATTAATGAAGAAAATATATTAGTAGAATTAAATGATAATTCATCTGAATTACTTCAAATAGTTAATATTCAAAGGCTGAAATAAAAATTGTTAAGGAAGAAAATGAAAGAATTTTGAAGCCATAGGAAGGACTGAATCAGATATTACTGGATAAATTTTATAATGACGAAAAAGATAAAAGAATGGAATTTAATTCTGAATTTGGAACCATGTCCTATCAACACAAAGGTAAAAATTTAAAATTCACTAATGATGAAGGTAGCTCTTCTTCTAAAATTAATGTTAAATCACACAGGAAGAAACATAAGTATTCCAGCGACAATAGTGATAATGATTACCATTCTAAAAAGAGGAAGTACAAACCATACGAAGAGATTTCAGAGAGTTTAAGAAGATAAAACCCCCAACTTTTATTGGAGAAACAGAAAAGGGAGAGGAAGCCGAAGCATGGCTATCTGGTATGAATAAATATTTTCAAATTTACAACTATTCCAGTGAGTTAAAAGCTAAAATGGAAATCTAAAATCTGTCTAGAAAAGCCGACATCTGGTAGCAAGATATAAAATGAGTAAAAGGCATAAAAGAGAAACACATAAATTGGAGTAATTTTAAAAGGTATTTTAAAAAGAAATTTATGTCGAAACAGTATTATGAAGAATGAGCTAAAGAGTTCTACGATTTAAAGTTAGGTTCCATGAACATGAAGGAATTAAGCAACAAATTTCTAAGTCTATTGAGATACGTGCCTTACATTACTGATGAAAAACCCAAGGTACATAGATTTTTGAGCTGCCTACCTTTTCATATAAAGGACAAAATTGAGTATGATGACCCTAAGACCCTTGAAGAGGCCATGAGAAAGGAAAATTTATGTTATGAGCAGAACAAAAAAAGGAAAAGTATACCTAGCTGGAAGGCTAAAAGGCCCAATAATTTTGAACAAAGAAAGAAATTTTTTACATTTAATTGAAATTTTGGAAACAATAACTCTCGTAACTTTCCTAACAGAAAATTTCAAGGAAATAATCCAAGAGACAGTGTACAACAAAATTTTACAACTACAAGAAACATAGACTTGCCTAATAATTTTGTTAAAAATAATGAACAAAAGGAACCTGTAAAATGTTGGGACTGTTAAGGACCTCACTATGCATCAAGCTGTCCTAATAGGAAAAGAACCGTCAACAACATCCATACAGTGCAGGAAAAGGCAACCGTTGGTGACTTTGTGAGAGAAATGCCCAGGATCAATGCAACCTTGGAAAACATACAGGCTGATAATCAAACTTCAATGGTTGAAGTAGAAGGTATGCTGAAAGATATACCCATCTCTATTTTAATTGATCCAGGAGCTAGCCTAAGTTATGTATCTCAAAGCATAGTAGAAAAATGTAAATTGCAAGTAGAAAAGTTTGAAAAGTCTTGGCTGGTTCAGCTAGCTATAGGGACTAAAAGAAATGTAGTTGATTTTGTTAAAGATTGTGATTTGCTTATGAATCAGTTTAGAACACAAGTAAAACTGAATGTATTACTATTAGGGTCTTATAATGTCTTAATCGGAATGGATTGGTTGGAAAAGCATAGGGTAGTTCTGAATTGTTTTGAAAAGACATTTACATGATTGAATGTTAAAGGAGAAATAGAAACAGTAAAATGAATCCCTAGAAAAACATCAGTTAGAGAGATTTCTGCTTTGCAAGTGAAAAAGGTTGTATGAAAAGGGTGTAAAATGTTTGCAGTAAATGTAATTAATTATGAACACACAACTAAAGAAGATAAGTTAAAACTTGAAGACATACCAATCCTAAGAGACTTTTTAGATGTATTCCCGGAAGAAATTCCAGGATTACTTTCGAGAAGAGAATTGGAATTCACCATTGAGCTAGTACCGGGTGTGGTACCAAACTCAAAAGCTCCTTACCGGATGAACATCCTAGAGATTAACGAATTAAAATCATAGTTAAAAGAATTAATTGATAAAAGTTACATAAGACCTAGCGTGTCTCCTTGGGGAGCACCTGTCATTTTCGTTAAAAAGAAGGATAGTACCTTGTGTTATGCATAGACTACCATCAATTAAATAAAATGACGATTAAAAATAAATATCCTTTACCCTGCATAGATGATCTGTTTGATCAAGTACGTGGAGCAATGATAGTTTCGAAAATAGACTCGAGATTTGGATATCATCAAGTCATAATTAAAGATGAAGATATCTTTAAGACTGCTTTTAGAACCCGTTACAGCCATTATGAATTTGTAGTTATGCCTTTTGGGATAACTAGCGCTCCAGTAGTTTTGATATGTCTAATGAATAATTTTTTACATAAGTATTTGGATAAGTTTGTAATTGTTTTCATTGACGAAATTTTAATTTACTCAAAGACTAACGAAGAACATGACAAACACTTATGTATAATTTTACAAGTCTTAAGAGAACATCAACTATACGCTAAATTTAGGAAGTGTGAATTTTTCAAAGATAAAATACAATATTTAGGTCATGTGATATCCAATGATGGAATCACAGTTGACCCTGATAAAATAAGAGCAATAACGAATGGCCTGTCCCTAATGATGTAACCACTGCACGATCGTTTATGGGAATCACAGGTTATTACAGAAAATTTATAGAAGGATTCTCAAGAATCGCAAATCCTATAACCTCTTTACAGAAAAAGGGAAAGAAATTTGTTTGGGATCAAAAGTATGAATAAAGTTTTAAGAAATTGAAAGAACTGTTAACTGTTGCACCTATTCTAAAAATTGCAGATCCAAATAAGGATATTGTTGTATGTACTAATGCATGCCATGATGGCCTTGGTGGAGTCTTAACACAAGAAGGTCACGTAATAGCGTATGATTCAAGAAAGCTGAAAATTCATGAAAAGAATTATGCTACCTATGATTTAGAGTTGACTGCCATGAGACATGCTTTAAAGATGTGGCGTCATCATCTAATTGGTAGAAATTTTTTATTACTGACTGATAATAAAGGTTTAAAATAATTGTTGGATCAACCAGATCTGAACACAAGGCAAGCTAGGTGGTTAGCTTTCCTTAGCGAATATGATTTCGAGATCAAACACATAAATGAAAAAGAGAATAAGGTGGTTGATGCCTTAAGCAGAAATGCAAAACTAAATTTTATGGCAGCAGTCAGCACTTACAAAATAGATTTAGAAATTCAAATTGATGAAGGGATAAAACTAGGTGAAAATTATAAAAAATTACAAGAAAAGGTTGCTGAAAATATATCTGAAAATTTAATAACAGGTTATAGTTTGAATGAAAAAGGTCTAATACTGTATAAAAACAGACTGTATGTACCAAATGTACCTGAAATTAAGTTGTTGATTTTAAATGAAGTACATAAAAGTCCTTATTCAGGACATCCTAGTTACCAAAAGATGATAACAATGCTGAGAAAAGATTACTTTTGGCCAAATATGAAGAATGAGGTGGTTGAATACATAGCTAAGTGCATTGAATGTCAGCAATTTAAAGCTGAGCATCAACACCCAGTTGGTTTATTACAGCCATTGCCAATTCTAGATTGGAAGTGGGAAATAATCAACATTGATTTTATAATTGGCTTACCAAAAAATCAAAAGCAGAATGATTCTTTAATGGTAGTTGGGGATAAACTTAGCAAAGCAACACATTTTATACCTATTAAAACCACTTAGAAGGCTGCAAACATTGCTGAAATTTTTATGAAACAAGTTTTTCGTTTGCATGGAATTCCTAAAGTCATAATTATTTATATTAAAGAGACTCTAAATTTACGGGAAAATTCTGGAAGTATTTGTTTAAAGGTTTGGATACTACATTGAATTTCAGTACATATTTTCATTTGCAAACAGACGGACAGACAGAAAGAGTAAATCAAATTCTTGAGGATATGTTAAGAATGTATGTTAGAGATAAACCAAGCAAATGGGAGGATTATCTGCACTTAGTTGAAATTGCTTATAAAAACCATTATCAAGCTTTAGCTAAACTTAGTCCATTTGAAATTCTGTATGGTAGAAAGTGTAATACTCCTATTTGATGGAGTAATCCAATTGACAGGTTGATGTTAGGACCTGAGTTATTGAAAGAAATGGAACTAACAATAAAACAGGGACAAGGCAATCTGAAAATTGCACAAGATAGACAAAAGAGTCATGCATATCTCAAAAGAACTCAGAAAGAGTTTTAGGTTGGTGAGCATGTTTTCATCCAGGTAAAACCAAAAAAGAGTTCCTTAAAGTTAGGGAGCTATGCAAAACTAGCACCCAGGTATTGTGGACCTTTTGAAATACTGTCAAGGGTTGGACCAATGGCATAACAGTTGGCCTTGCCACCGAATCTTAAAATACATAATGTCTTTCATATTTCTATTTTGAAAAAGTACATATATGATGCTACTCATGTGATCAATTGGAATGATGTACAGGTGGAACCCGAAGGAGATTTTCTCGTGGAACTGGATTGTATTCTCGACAACAGGGAAATTTTACTTTGGAATCGCACCATTGGACAAGTATAGGTGCCTCATGGAAGCACCTTAGTCCAGATGAAGCAACTTGGGAATTGGAGAGTCATATGCGGGCGACATATCCAATTTTGTTCCAGGAAGGCTCAGGGGATGATGAATAAAGAAACATCGAGGATGATGTTGAACTTAATAGGGGGTGTATGTCACATACCCAAAAATATGAATATTTTATGTTGTAAGAAAAACATTATGCTAGAAGTTATTGTAAATTTTTTATGATTATTGACCAAGTGGGGTCAAGGATTGTAACGTCCCCAGCTTGACCCTATTGCATTAGTATTGTAAATGATGTAAATATTGTCATTTAGTCATGGCGAGGAGCTCAAGGCCAAGGCCCCACCACTTACTTATCATTTTATGTATCGGCAATTAGAATAGATGCATATGGTTCTTGTGCCAGTAGAGCACAATGTAAAATCGGACATCATGTAAATATGCAATTTTAATGCAAAACCCACAACCAGCTACGCAATGCAACAAAAGAGATGGGGGCATGATCTTTACAAGGAAGAGGGAGGGAAAATAACCAAACCCTTGAGCCAATGGTTTTAATCCATGTGTCAATGAGAAAGCCCATGAACTCTCAACTACCCATTTTGGGTTATGGACCAATCATTTAATTCTTCCAAGAAATTGGTTAAGGCAGTTAATGCCTTGGAAATGAAGAAGTATGGCAGTTGATTTTGTGCATGGGCAAGCCATCAACTTGGAAAATCGAGTTTTGGCTTGCCGGGCAAGAAAACCCCCACGAAATTGGCCCAAAAGCCATTCTTCACCCAGCGCATTCATCCACTCACGCAGTTGGAGCTAGCTGGGCCTTTCCCTACACATTTTTCATCCAAAATCCTGCATTTTTTCATGCCTGGGAGTTTGTTTTTGCATATACAATAGCTTGGGATATAAGGGCCACGATTTGGGGACTGTATGGAGGTCGTTTTTGCCCCCGAATGTCCAAGGACGTTTTTCTAAAAACGGATTTGGCTTCCCTGGGTTGTTTCCCAATCTTCCCATTTCGTTTTGTGTGTTCCCACGTTTTTCTGAGCTGGTAGAAACCCCATCCTTGGTTTGAACCTGTGAGCAGGAGATTCAGGAGTGGAAGAGGACAGTTTTGGCTTGATGAGCCCAATTAAGTATCCATAGCTAAATAGGTGAGCCACTAGCTTAGTAATTCACCTCTGTCCATCTCTTAATAGCCTGAGAAACCCAATTGTTGATTGGCTTGGCTGATTCTGGTATATCTTTGGCTATGTGAGAGCTTGTTTTCCCCTTTTTCCTTGTGGAGATCATGCCCAGCTCGGGGATGGTAGTGGTGCTGAGAGATCGAGGAGCACACTGGCCTATGGTTGGGTGGAACGTTGCAGAAGCATAGCTGGTTGCTCAGGGATTACTTGATTTAAGATAAGTATTCTCATTTGTAAATTTGATATTGCTTAAATTGATGATATGGCATAAAAATCGGGAATGTATGATGCATGTGTGTAATTCTGCACATGATTTACTTTTGCTGTGTTTGCTTAGATTGTACATATGCATGCCTGTTTTTTTTATATATATATGTGGATGTTTCATTTAGTAAGCATTGGGGCCAATTGCCCGGTTTTAGCACATTGATCCTCTCTATCATTCTGGTATGATAGGAGGGGACATTACAAGGATGACTGTAATTAAATACTCTAATATTTTTATTATCAATAAATAAAAGAGGAGACAAATATCCAAAGGAGATTGTTAAAGAATGTTCACTGACCCACTAGGAGGAATGAACTGGGGTGGACAGAAAATTGACAATTGGCAACATCTTAATTAACTTCTAGTTGTTGCAGGTGGCAACTTCCCTATATTTATGGTCATGTTCCCCAAGGAAGTGGAACAGAGCAAGTGGCTCAATAAATATGAAACTGACCAAAAGACCTAGACACTCGTTTAATCCCATCGAATTGAGCAGGTGGCTCACTATGTTTTTCCTTGTGACAATTCTCATAACACAAGGTGGGAATGCACAAGAGATTCGATGAGGGGAAGGCTAGGGAGTGAATTATAGAGTAAGTCTGCATTATTGAACTAGTACTGCTAAGTGTAAATTTCATACTGATGAGTGCAGAGTATAGTTGAGTACAGAGATCAGACTGTTGAATGCAGAAGTTATACTACTAAGCACAAAAACCATTACTGCTGAGTTGCAGAAGGATAAACTCTTGCCTCCACACAGTATCTTCATCCTGGTGGTTCAGTGAACAGGCTCGGGGGTCCTAAGGTAGGTAACATTGGCTACTTTCAGGAAAAGGTTGGGTGGAACGGGCTCCTTTGGGTGTTTGTCCCCCTCTACAGTTATCAAGTTCTTCATTGCTTCATTTGTTTAAGTCTAGATTGCTAATCTACTTCTAAATATTGCATTTTTCTTAACTATTAGATTAGGATTACGGAATTGATAGCTTACTTTGCATAAATGGCTGAATGATTGAAACTGGAGATTAAATGAATGGATAAATTTCTCTCTGTATTTTTCCACTCTCCGAAGAGACGTACTCTAGTACATAATGATTTGTTTAAGCAGGTAGATTTGAATGATCTTTTATTTATAGATTGAATGATTCTGATTAGGATATTGATCTTCTATTTTGCAATAAAATATAGATATAAATTTGTATACTAAAAAAATACTCAGAATATTTAGAGTTATAGTTTATTCCTTTTACAGATTCATAATAACTGCAGAACGATAACTAGTTTAAATTATTATACATAATGATAGAAACCCCTTTTGTTTCACAGTTCACTCTGCTACTAAGTATAAAGAAGTAGTATATATCAATAATAGTTATTCTATAAATAGTTTACATATTATAAATTAGATACATATATTAGAATAATTCATTAAGAGCATCACTATGTACATTTACCCAAATCGATATCTTTATCCTACATGAAAGCATTGTAAATTTATTACAAGTTAAAATAGAAGTAGCTTAAATCTAAGAAATGCTTAGGCATACTTATAAGAATACATAAAAAAATTCCTCAATAACATTATTCTAAAACAAATAAATAATTATGATCACATTTTATCTCAGATAGTTGAATTTGAAATATACAAGCTTGAGGTTATGCCCAGCATCATCATAAAAAACAAAATACATCAATCGAATTTGAGACCTCTCATTATCATTTAATATAATTAACTCTTAATACAAACATAGTTAAATGATCTGAAATACATTCTGGAAATTATAACGAGTTCCATAGGTATCCAAATTGCTATTAAGGTATTAATTTAAACTCAACATATTTGCAGTATAAGAATATGATCATCATAGATAAATTTGGATTTAAATCGATAGTATATTAACATATGGCAAACAGAATGAATTTAGGGTTATACTTTTCAACAGTCACGAATTTACAAACAGAGAACGATTGTGCTTAAGGTTTAAACCCCTAATAATGTTCTTTAAATAAATAAAATCTTATACAGTCAACAAACCTTAATGCATTAACACTTATGCTCAGCTGGATAGAGCTCGACGTCAACAAAAGATGCATAGTAACAAACAATAGGTCTTCATTGTTACATAAGTTAAGGGTTTGAGTCTCTTTAAGACTCCCCCGTTCTTTTACAAATTCAAACTGACTCTGTATACACCCATCCTTACGGTAGGGTTTAGGGTTTAATCCAAATTTAAATAATTACAACATAGAATCATTTAAAAAAAATGCTGAAAACAGTAATGCTACCTGAAACTACCAAATCGATTTACAAAATCAACAAAGACAAGCTCTGTGCAAAGACTATCACATTTTTTTATACAATGAGTTTTAGAATGAAACCCTATATCACATAATCCTTGAAATTGTTCACAATTGGTTGAACTAACCAGATAGGGTTTACGCCCACATAAACATTATACATATAAAAATCACACAGTATCATTATAAATAAGAAAGGGTTTACACTAATATAAATAGTAACAGTTATAGCATATGAACCCAACACAGTATCGAAAACAAATATAAACGTTGTATCTTTTATGTCTTTAGGACAAAATTCGGAACCCCAAACTCTAGGAATTGTACAGTAGAACTTTATAAACTATTATCATCTCTTCTATTACCAGAGACATTACTGTATTTACAAATAAGTTCGAACACTGCCAAATTATTTAAATGGAAGTTGATAGAGGAACCAACGGGCAGGACCCAAGGCTTATCGTGGATATATTAACACCATCATGGTTGCCTTTGAATCCACAGTATCGTAGCCATGAATACCAAAAGAGAACCGAGAACAAACTGGGAAGCCCTCCTTCCAATTACAAACGGATTGGTTATAAAATATTATATGCTAATTTATGAACAAAAATATAAAAGAAACAAATAATATCTATAGCATGGTAAACCCTTACTACTGTAAGATTTGTTGGGTCGAGGCAGAGAGCGTAGAACTCTCACGCAGCCAAAGTTCAAGAGCATAGCCTGAGAGCAAACTTTCCAAACCCAAAACTCACCTTTGTTCAAATATTAACGCAGAGAGAGTGCAGGGTTTCCATTGTAGCCATGGCAGCCGAGAGAGAGAGCTTGAATCTCCATCTCCTAAGCAACACAACAATTAACCATGCAAACTACAACAAAGGTTTAGGGAATCTGTCCCCTACGTGTAATATTCCACCAAAACTTCACGTGATGGAATTTAAGAGCCCGGTTGGCCTCCACTATCATTTTAATTTTTATCCACCTTCATATAGTTGGCCATCATAGTTCTTAGTTTGCATAAGTTCCCAAACACCTTGGTCATTGATATTTTTAGCATAACTCTATAATGCCACAACCTTATAAGGACCCTTATGGTTTTAAACATAGCACTCATAAGTTGAGTTAGGGTCCTAATGTGTCCCTTGTACACGTTATAGTTAGTTCATACTTTAGCTAATGTAAGCCATAATGATAACAACCAAAGCTTGTTGGAGACACCGACCTGTAACCTGAGCAAGTAAGTCATTGTGCATTAGCTTCATAGCTAAGTAGCCCCTAGGATGCTTTAGGAACCACTTGCCAACATAAGAAAATAATCAAAATAAGACACCAAGTCATTGTATAATGGAATAGGAACGATAATTGTAAATATCGACATCGACGTAATTAATACATCATTATGTTATCTATTAAATTAAGGATTTTCATAAATCATTTAAATATGGTTAAGACACATTTAATGAATTACTACATATGTAAACAATAAATGTCAACAATACAAAAATATAGACAACAGATAATTAATACACATTAACCTGTCTTGGAGATACATGAAACATACGTAAGTATTGCAACTTTAATTAACATAAGTCTGTCCATTTATAGATGAGTATCATCATATGTATTTATAGACGACACCTTTAAATTTATATTAATGAGAGATAAACTCTCACAATATATTCCGCACAGTGATTGTAGTTTTTATACTATACAGAAAAATTTTAATTTTTTGTGAAATTTGGGGATGTTACGAGAGCTAAGAAGCATAGCTAATAGCTTCTTCTCAAAGTCTAGGAGACAATACTTTAGACTCGAGCATGCAAGTTGCCATCTCTTTCAAGGTTATGTTCTTTCTCTCTTCTACAACATTCTGTTGTGGTGTGTAAGGAACAGTGTGCTGCATAGCTGTACCCTCATCTGCACAAAAAGATTGAAACTCATTCTTCACATACTCTCATCCATTGTTAGTACGAATGACCTTGATCTTATTCTCAATGAACTCTTCTACAGAACCTTTAAAGAACTTGAAGTATCCAAAAAATTCTGATTTCAACTTAAGAAAATATACCCAACTGAATCTAGAATAATCATCTATGAATGTTAAGATGTATCTTGCATTATTCAAAGATATGTGAGGAAGAGGTCTTGATATGTCACTGTGAATCACCTCAAGAGGAGATGAGGCTCTCTTAGCCTTTCCTTTCTCAAACTTATGCTCCAGATGCTTACCAATCAAGCAACCTTTACAAGTCCCTTTAGCAAATCTGATGTTTGGAATCCCTTCAACCATTTTCTAATTGTGCAGTTCTTGCAAATATTTGTAGTTGACGTGCCCAAAACTCTCATGCCAAACTATGCTCACTTCATTTGCATGAGTAAGAAGTGCACTTTGTTTTGAGTAAGGTAAGAAGTGAGAAAACTCATACAGTTTTGAATGTTGTTATGCAATACCTTGTGCAATGATCTTTCCAGATGAGATCTCTTGGATTTCAACCGAATTAGGAGTAAAGGTAACCTTATTGGGAACTCCTGTCTGGGTCATTTGGTAAACAAAAAGGAGGTTAGCTACAAGAGTAGTCACATAGAGTACATCATTGAAGTACCCATGATCTAGATTGATCCTTTGAATCCCTTCTGAGGAGACTTCAGAATCATTTCCCATCAGAATAGAAGGCCCAACAGTAGGTTTGAATTCAGAGAATAGATTCTTACAAGCATACATGTGCCTAGATGCTCCAGAATCTATGGATGACAGAGGAGTCATTCAAAGTGTTAGCCATGACTACATGACACCTCTCTTTGTCCTTTGATTTAGGATTAGCTTATTTTCTTCTAGCATTTGCAAGTACTGGAAGATTTTTTTTCTCTAGAAGTTGGGCCATGAGATCAATGGTCTTCTTCATGCAAGCACTTTCAGGTGGTCTTCTCTTTCTGGTTTTGCTTTCCTCTCTTTGGATTCAAAGTCCCTTCTGACTGTTTGGGATTCTCTCTTGACTTCTGCTCATAAGATTTCTTTTATTTACCCTTCTACTTCCCTTTTCCATTCACATTCTTTCCTTCTCCTGTAGCAAGGGCATGATCCATCTTTGGTTTTATCACTCCCATTTGCACCAATTTGTCCTGCTCCTTTGAGAGAGAGAGAGCATGAATGCATCTAGAGTGGGCATTTTCTAGTTTGGGATGGAAATTTTTGTTGTTTGGAAGGATACAAACACAAAATAGTTTGCACCCAGTTTTGAAAGGATAAGCTACTTGTCTTCTTTCTCAATTCCAAACTGCTTTAGATGCACAACCAAGTTATTGAACCTTGTGAAGAAATCTATGATAGATTCGAAACTGCTGGGGCTCAGAGAGATTAATTCATTTTCCAATTGATGCCCTCTCAAATCATCATGTTTCGCAAATAAGGATTTGAGATTTTTACAAACCTCCTTGGGAGTTTTTAGACCAGTGAGATGAAAGAGTAGATCTTCGGAAATGATGAGAAGTATCAATCCAACTGCATCATCAAGTTTGTTTAGATACTTGGATTTCTTTGTAGCACCATTAGGTTCGACCTCAGTACCATGTAACAATCTATGGAGACCTCTGCTGAGCATGAAGATCTCCACTTTTCCTTTCCATTAGAAGTAGTTGAAGGAGGTGACTTTTGGAATCAAAGAGAGATCCATAGTAGCTATTGAATGCGCTTCTAATGATAGAATAACCTACAAAAACATTGAAATTTATCTAGAGGAATGTTACAGAATCTACTAAACACTGCTTTAGGATAGTAGGAAATTTTATCCGGATCCTTCACACCTAGCTAGAACTCACTGGATTGCTCCAGTGAATTCAAAGCAATGGCACCAAGATTTGCTGTGGAAATCCAAAGGCTTATGGTGCTCTACTGAAAAACAATTGCTCAATAAACTGCCGCAACTGCTGCTACTGCTGCTACTTCTACAAAATCTCTCACAAGCTGTGATACCATGTGAAATTCCACAGGGGTAGATCATGAAGCTTGAACAAACCTCACAATTTCACTCAGTTAATTGTAGAGAAGAATTAGCAAGAAGATGATCAAAATTCACACATTAAACTCAAAAGATGTGTGAAACTGTTGTTAATACATTCATCAGCTGTAAGTTGACAAAAATATGACAATACAATTGAATGAATTTGATACCCCTAGGTGAGTTTGAATTCTCCTCAAGTCATGGCTTAGTATGCATTAGAAACATCTCTCGATAAGGTCTAGTGGCCACCGATGGTCAAGGATCAGTCAACCAGAGTAGAACTGAACCTAACGGAACCATGTGAGCACAATAATAGGGAAGGAGAGTCCAAGGAGGGCACATACTAGCTGTCAGTGGTGAAGTAAGGTGATCCCAACTTAGTAACAATAAATCTAAGAGCTACAGTGATTTAACTGAAAAATCAAGGGGACAAGGTTCCCTAAATCATGTAACTGACTGATAGATCTTCTAAATATCTAGAGGAGAGTGCACTTGTAACTCCAGTGATGAGAAAAGGGCTCATAAGTGGCTAGGAGGGGTAATAATGATGAGAAACAAGCTCTAGGGGGGCTAGAATAGGGACTAGGTTATAAGAGACTCCATTGTTGCTGACTGGATGCAAGCAGTGATGCATGGAATGCATGCATTCATGCAAAATGCATGTAGTGCATGCGAAACCAAGAAGTGATGGTGAGAATATTCCAATACCTTTTGACCTTGTCATTGGTCATACTGAATTTTTTGATTTGGATGATGATAAGGTATTCTAATCCATTGTGATAGATTGTTGGAGACTTTGACTTTTGATATTTCTTGTAATAATTCAGTTGGATATGTGTTTGTTCTTTTTTTTATGTTTTAATTTTTAACTTTGACAAATTCTTTATTTAAAAAAGATCATTCTTTGTTTCTTCATAGATTAAGGATTCCTTGATAGGTTTCTCTAATTTACTCTATAACAACTTATTGTCATTCTTTAGCTTATATTGATTTGGGTAGGTAGAATTTGATTATGGACCTTTAAGCATGAAAGTCCTTAAACATTCTCAATTTGCGCCTTTTTTAATCTTTTGATTTGCTCCAACAACCTCTTGTTAAGGTTCCTTAAGCTATAAGCTTCTTGATATTTATATGATAACTTCTTACTTAATTCCTTTGTGAGATCATGATTCTCTTGTTCTAACTTTTGAAAAAACTACTTCTTCTCCTTGGACTTCATGATTTTTGCAAGTAGATTTTGATTGTGACTTCTTAGGAGAGAAATATCCTCATCTTTTTCAATGATAACCTTGTCACATTATTTTTGTCTATCCTGCAGCTTTTGTATTGACTTTTGGCTATCTTGAAGGATCACTTGTGATATGCCTGTCAAGTCTTCTAATGATGACACCTTTGAACATGGCTTTATTGTAATGTCTTGCAGCCTTATTTTCTTCTTTTTTTATGAGAATGCCAAAAAAAAATTCTCCATGTTCAAAATGAATGTAGGGTGGGGTGAATCAGTAGTGATCACTTTTAACAATTTTAACTATCAAGCTCTTAGCTACCAACATATTAATAATCATAACCAATATTTTCATTCACACACATGAGACACATGGACAGTACACAAGAGGTTTAACGTGGAAACCCAATAAGAGAGAAAAGCACAAAATATTTTTTTATTAATCAGCTTCAATTCATTACAACAAGATTCCACTTGTGAGGACACCCATCCTCTTGTAAGGACCTACTTACAAATTGGCAGGCTTTGACCTGTAATCAACAAGATGCAACTTGTTGATAGGACACCAATACTCTTGAGCACCAACTCAATCCTACAGCCACCAACCTGTCAAGTGGATGAGGATACCAATCCTTAGTGAGCTTCAACTCACCCCAGCAAGGACCAACTTTCCATCTTCAGGCACCAACTTGCAATGTAAGCACCAACATACAATGAGGACTTCCATCCTCACCCTAGCTCTACCCTACCACCCTAAAGAAAATTTCATATAATCTTCAAAAGCAGAGCTGTTACTGTTCACTGCATATTTTTTTTTACTTCTTATATACTTCTGCAACTAATACCTGGACAATCAACATATATATTAAATGACTGCAAACTTGAGCCCTCTTAAAATAATTCTTCAATTACTGTAACTTCTGTAAAACCTGTAAGCTCTGCAATTCATGCTCAGATAGACATTCTGCATTCAATCTCTTTGTCATCTATCTTTCAAACGTTCTTCCCTGAGTCCTTATGTTTTCAAGATATCAGCACTTTCATTCCAGTGTCTTACACAAAGAGCATATCACTAATCCAATTCATTGATCCTATGTGTACTTGAATAATTCTATCTATACATGATTGCACTTCTTACACAGTCCACGTTCTTCATACATAGTTTCCAAAGGATTTATATATACATGATGGACACTCTTTTCCTATTAGCTGCCAAGCATTCCAACCTTTTATCATCTAACTCATAACGAGCAGAATCTCTATTTTACACCGTTATCATTTTTATAACTTCTTAGTACATGAAATTACAGCAAATATTTGTGATTGAATTACCTTCATTATGTACTTCAAGCATGCACCGGATCTCTTTCACAATTTCTGCAGATAGACTCCAGAGCATCATCACGGTTGTTGCAATGCAAAGGTTTGGAGCTCACAATAGTCCCAGGGGATGCGATTTCAGTGGTCTTTATCAATTTCAGTGGCCACACCACACATTCTTATAGATGCAAAAACACATTCCCTCATTTTATGGTCAAATTTATTTCAGTGAAAAGATGTAGTCAAAACCCCTGCAATCTCAATTAAAAGGATAATATACTTCAAATGGTTATCATAGTCTTAGATTTCATTCACCAGTAATCCAATAATGAAGGAGCATCAACAATTTGAGAGACATATCAAAATATGTAATTGCAATCTCTGATTTCCAGACTTCTATTATTCAAAAACCCCAGTGATCTCTACAGTTGACTGTCACGAACTTGAATGACCAGCGATCTCTATCCAGCAACGAAGAACCATCTGTGTTTTGTCCCAGAAATCGATTTCTTCTCTGTACGTGTTCTCTACCTCAGTGTGAGGGAGTATCTTTCTTGTGATGATCACATTCATGTCATTCTCTCATACTTCTATCAATGCCCGAGACTGTATTTCACAAACAACACCACACCTGCACAAGTTGATTTGCAGTTCTGCAATTACCAGAAGAGAGATAACCCAAGCGAACACCATACAAGCGATTATCACAGGCTCAGTTACCAGCGATCTCAGCAATGAAGGGACTCTGTGTTTTGCACACCAATAATTTTATGGTCAAATTGCTTTCACACGAAACCCTATTTCAAGACATCTTCAATCTCCTGATGGACATGAGTATTTTCTGTGTTTTTAGAGATCCATTAATTGATGAGACCTGCGATCACAAAAACGGAAAATTCCCAGATGTATATTTTCATTTACATGCCTCGATCGACTAGCAAAAGATCTAGTTTTAGAGCTATGTCTTCATCTTTGCAAATCGTACACCTTCCTTTAGCACATCACTTCAATATATATATGGTTCATATCATTTTGAGTAAACCCAAACTTGAATCCTCGCTTACCAAAAACATGGTCTAGATAACCAAATTTTAACGCCATCTCCCTTTTAAAAAATTATTTATAAATGATGTGGACCCAGTGAAATCGTTGCATACTTTGTGGACTAGACATTGCTTGAGAAGGATCGTGACGGTTTGTAAGTGGACCAACATGCTCATATGCGGGATGGGATCTTTCAAGGGTGTTTTAGTCGCTCTTATCATGACAAAATGATCATATATTTATATAGACCATTTTGTGTTAGTCGTGGAACAAAATATTCACATGAAACCATTAAACAGTATGAACACTCCTTCAACCAAGCTTGGGTTTTGTCATCATACTTCATTGACACATTTAATGATATCTAGACGTTTATTACACGCTAGAACTTGTAATTAAGCATCTGCCACATCATAATCTTGCTTTTACTAAGATGTCATGAGGTTTCCTGGTTGAAATCAATGACACACCAAGGTTCCAATAGAATTAGGTCAACCTCTCCTTATCCATAGTTGTAACACACAACTCAATTCAGATACATATTTATAACAAGGTGAAAACATGAAGTTGGGAAATACTTGTTTATTTTTGTTTTTTACGAAGAAAATTGTAAAATTGTAAGCTTTTTCAACTTCAACCCCTCTAAACTCATATTTTCTTAGCGTGAATTTAGTGTTTACTATTTGCATATAATTTAAAATTTGGGGAATTATTATATTTAACCACTATATTTTAGTATTTAATGAAATAGAGGACAAAAAATGCTGATGTTTCAACAAATTTTCTGATCCATCAATTTGCGTTTTGATGTCATCATTACTAAGAAAACTAAAAGTACCTTTCTGAAGAGGACACTGAGATGAAGTGCACAATGATTTTTCCTATTTTTTTGTTGTTGTCATTTTGAAGATATATTGAATTATCATTGCAGACAGTTTTCATAACAGTAAATTTTGAAGTAATAGAGTTTAGATTAAAATTATTAATAAATAGAAATTATTGAATAAAAGATACAATTATTACATAATTATAAGAAACTAGATTCATAGATCAATCCATTGGTACCAAGTTCGACAAATAATATTTAAAATTTGTTTGGGTTTGGCATCTCTAAAAGTGGAGTTTACGTAAAAATGTAAGAGAGTTTTTAATAACATTTTACCGTAAACTCTAGTCCGAGATAATTTATCAGCTAAGAGTTTTCTATGAACTCTTGGATGGGAGTTTTAAAATATCAAATTAGAGTATTTTGTTTTGAAGATGGTTGTTCTCTTGGTCGAGAGTTTGAAAAAACACACTCCAAAATGTGTTTCCCAACTTCACATTTTCACCTATACACCAATTTCCTTCTTTCTTGAGGACCATAACAAATAAGGAAGAATAGGAACTGATATTGGGGTAGATGACACTAATATCTAGAAAATCCCAAATGATCTTTTCAATTTCATTTTTTTGGCCGAATGGATCATGGCAGAGGTGTACATTGGGTGGGAGCTTACCAAGTATGAGTGGGATATTGTAATGATCATGCTCGCCATGGGAAGAGGTAATGCTTTGGGAGTGTCAAATATGGATTTGTGCTTTTCTAAGACTAATTCCATGTCAAAATAAATGGGTTGAGAAGGTGTCTCAAAAGTTTGAATGGCATGGAATTATGCCACAATGCCTGAATGGCCCTTTTTAAGAATCTTTTCCATACAGTGTGAACTAATAATCTTTGAAGATCCCATTGTAATTCCTTTGAGAGTGTAGTTATTCCCTACCTATTGGAATCTCATGTATAAGGCATTGAAATCCATGGTGATAAGGACTAATATTTGTAACCATTCAACGCCCAAGAAAATATCACAACCACCCATGTTAATAAAAAACATGTGGATTTTGAGGGAATAATCACCCATTTGAAGACACAATTTTTCACAGCAACCCCACATTTCATAACTCCTCCATTTGCAATCATGATTTGTAAGTTGTTCACAACATGGTCATAGAAGTGTGTTTCTTGGTTGACTTGGTGATGGATAAAGTTATGCGTGCTACCACTCTCAGTTAAGATGATGACCTTGCAATGTTTGACGTAGTGAATTAATTTCAGGGTTTGGGGGACATACATATCAATTAAGGCATGCAAAGAGATCTTAGTTTCCCCATCTTCTATATTAAGCTATGGGATGTCTTCCACAGGTGCATGAGGTTCTTCATGGGTGATAGCATCAAATTCATCATTATAAATGTACTATGAAATGGCAATCAAAAAAATTTACTCCTTACCTTTATGTCCATGGGAATATCTCTCATCACAATTGGAGCAAAGAATGTTGTGTTGGTGCTATTCCTTTTCATCTTGGTTTAGATTTTTTATCTTGAGAGGTGGGGAGGATGAGGAAGCATTAGTGGAAGGGAAAGTAGGTGGAAAAGGATGGGAATAAATGGGTTTTTTTTTTATTTGAGCATTCATCACCTTTTGGGATTCTCTAGATCTTTGAGTGGAATCCAACCACGTAGTAGGAAAATCCATGAAGACCCGTGCATGGATCTCTTATTTCAACTGTGCTAGATTGTTTGAAATTGGTCTGTTTCCCCAAATAATGAGTGTTTGTTTATGATAAATAACGAGTTTCATGGAAGAGAAAAAAGAATATTAATAAAAACTTGTCCAATGTTGTTTTTATCTATAATTTGTTTACTTAGAATCATTGTGGGTAAAGTTGTTTTTAAAAATGTCTTAAATACTTATTTATTACTATTCATGTTGGGATGCCCAATAGGGCACACAATTAAATTGACTAACACATCCAAATACACAAGAGATAAATAAGCATTGATGCATTTTTTATTAACATAATGTACATATCAATACAAGCTGTCTGACCCTTGCTTTCATATCCTACAGTGTCTCTTGGACTCCTGATGGTTGTTCCTATTCACTCTAAATTTTGGTCTTCATTTCACATGAATGGTAAATAATATAATAATATTAACGCTAAAGGATTAATGCTTCCAACAATCCCCCCCTTTTAGTAGAGAGCTAAAATCTAGAACTACAAATGAATGTAAGTTCTCTCTTCTCTCTGAATCAAACACTAGTGGAAGCTAATGTATTTTACTAAATGGGGTGTTTTAGGATGACCACAAACTCTAGAACTTGGAGATAACTCTAATTATTTCTCAATGGTTCTCACGAACTTGGCTGTAACTCTGTTTCTTACTCAACATATCTCTCTAAAAGTTGGCTCTAGGGCTCAACGATTCCTTGTGGAAATGGTGTTTTAAGGACCAACACATACTGATGTCTAGAAAAAGAAATAGGAGGCTGATGTATTCTACTAAATGGGTGGTTTTAGGCCGACCACAAACCAAATGGAGCTCATTGGAACATGTCTCTGACTTAGTTCAATGATGTAGCTCTAACTCTAGCTAGGTGGCTACACGGGGGATTCACTCAATAAACAAATATCATAGCACGTTCGTTCATGGCATATGAAACAACACCCCTAATTTCACTAAATATTGGAAAATACCTTCCAAAATCGTTTTTTTAACCCCCTCCCAATATGCCTTCCCAATTTAAAAAAACCCCTATTTTCACTAGATATTGTATGTATCAATTTTTTCATTTACATTTTTTATACCCCTTTATATTTCTACCTAGTATATTGATATGATACCCCTCTTATGACCCCACATGCATTCTACAATGCACCTTGCTTCTTTCGATGTATATTGTGGATTCACATTACTTCATCGACAATGCAATTACTCAACCACATATCACTATGATTTGCAACATCTAATTGTCTAATGAAGATATAGGAGATCACTTCTTGTATGTTACTAGAGCCAATGCACATAGTACAAAATTTAGATTGCATTTTGTAGTTCCCCAATCGCTAACTAATCCTATTGCGGGCTAGGTATCCAAGCCCCCAGGGCTTGTAACAAGCTTTAGGAGGCTAACTAAACCTCCCAAGGCCTGTAATATGCACGAGTGGTTGGGTATTCAAGCCCCCAAGGCCTATCGAGGGCCTATAACAGGCCCTGGAGGCTTAGAGTCTCCCAAGGTTATTGGTAACAAATGGCTGAGTGTTATTGGTAACAATTAGCTGCCAATGACCACTGTCTCTCGACTATGATCGACTGGAAACCCACTTCACCATTAAACTCATGGCCTCAAGCATGCCTCAAGACATGATTTCCCTACATATTGGTAAGCTCGAGCCTTGCCTCAACCCGATTTCTCATCCAGCCGTGATCCCGCCATCTCAATTTGGTGAATATTTGTCAACCTGCCCATATAAAAAAGACCCCAAAGTATTTTTGTATTTTTACATTAAATAAAAAACCTTTGCCCCTTAATATATAAGCAATATAATTTTTCAGTTTTCATGAATATTTAATACCGCAATATGAATGAACGTGATATTATATTGCCTTCTAGTGAAGCCCCCGTGGGTGGCTATGGATAGAGGCTCTCGAAACTGGTACAAGGTTCTAACTACGACTCTGGCACTGGTTCAGGATCACTTGTTCTGACTCACTTTTCTCTCTCACTTGTTTCTGATCGTTAGTCATTTCCCCCATTAAGAACAAGGTGAGGAGAAGAGAACATCTCAACTGTAAGAAGTGTCATTACTCGACAATGAATTCTTTGGTATGATATATTTATCTTCTTGGTTGTTCACGACCATTGCCAAGAAGTAATCCACCCATAGTGAATATTCTCTCTTGAAAGTTTCTTGAACACAAACCATATGTCCGAAGAGTTGGTATGCTTTCCACAATGGTTACAAGGTTGAAGATAAAAACAAAAATATTTCATATGGCCAACTCGATCACAATGTTGGCATTTCGAATTATGAACTAGAGTTTATGAAGATGAACTGTTACATACCCAAATTTGTGAGTTAGTAATCTAGTGAATTTAAAAAAAAAATTAAAAAAAAATAAAACATTAAACTTTTCCATAATGTAATTGAAGAATCTGCCATCCTTAAATAATAAAAGGTCGATGAGTTAATAGAAATGCTCCCAATCATAATCATATAATTTTATCTTTCCTACAATCGATACTCTTATAGTCCTAGATCACTTATGTCGGGGTCTTAATCAATCTTTCCAACATCATCTAATTACCTATCATTATAAATAATGATGCACACAACTTCTTCTATTTCAATTGGAACCATTATATGTAAGAGAATTCATGACAACTGTATATTATGCTAAGTTATCTCCACAAACACATAGCTATATGAGACAATCCATTCATTCAACATAATGACTCGTAACCAAAGTAATGTTGTCTTTTTGCTAAACATATTTATGAAATTCTTACACCTTAATGAAAACATCCATAAGACCAAAACACAAAGTACATCTATAATCCAATATTAAGTAATCACGAATTGTATTTTACCAACTCATATTTACATGTGAACATAGACGACAACACCTTATAAATATTTATGATATTTAAGACATATAAAGGTACAAGAAAAGCGAACACCCTGAATAACTTTGAAACACAATAGATGCAAAACACAAAAGAAACACATAAGAGAGAGAGAGACCTTTTTTAACATGGTTCACCCAATCTAGGGCTACGTCCACAAAGGAGGTTTTATTATTATTCAAAGTAAAAGAGTTACACTTTACAACATAGCTTGTTGCAATTTACCTTCCACTTTCTTCGAGTGAATAGAGGTTATCTTCTATTGACCATCTTCCCAAGCCTAACATTCGAACTATAAGTTGAACACAACTTAAAGAGTTATGCTATTGCTGACTTCAATCATTTAGTATATATATATATATATATATATATATATATATATATCTACCAACGTATGCTAACTATCTTGTTTCAATAATAAGGTTATACCATTGTTTGTTTATGAGTAGTTGTTGGCATTTAGACATAAAGGCAAAGATCTCTTCTTTAGGTCAATATACTTATATTATATATATGCTTATATATAAGTATTGGCATTCAAAATAGCTATAGATATAAATAACTTTAGATAGAATTGGATAAAAATCTGATATCACTCAAAAGGATAAATGCTCAACCTTTCATACAAAAACTTTCGCTTTCATCAAAGAACTTAAGCATCGAAATGTAAATAGTAGATGAGAGAATTTATCCATACCATCATGTGTCCAAGGCCAACAGGACAAAATATTATGAAAGATCATGTCTATACGGGATATCTTCCATCTGTAGTGGATTTGCATTATTGGTCCGTTGCATTCATGAAAGCGAGGAAAAAGAATTTGGTAGGATGGAAATATACATGTAGAGATTCAAATATGTAACATAACAAGTAGACATTGTGAAGGGAAGCAAAAATATTGCATTGGTGAAGTCATAGGTAATATTTCCTACTTTCAGATTATACATTCAATTTCTACATATATATGTTTTAAAGGTCACATTGTAATAATGCCCTTGTTTTTGTGGCACCAGGTACAGATATGCGATTTCATGAAAAAAGTTTACAAAAAACAGAGCAATATGTTGAACATGTGCATGTATCATCTTGGGGTCTCAATATGAAATGTGGTATGGTCACATTCCTTCATTGATGCATATCGGGGTCTTTGATTCCACCTATTATTCCTTAGTTCCAAAGCGACAAAGAAATAAGAAAGGTGCACGGAGTCAAAAATGCATCTTCTTGGGGTACTTAAACACAACCAAGGCATATCATCTCTATGATGATGTAAAAAAAAAGTATACTTTCAAAAGATGTCATTTTTCTTGAAATGAATAAAATGACAACTTTATTGAGAGGCATTTTGAACGTTTTGATAAATTTACCCACAAAAAGACATTTCATGAAGTTTACAATGAGATTCCACATCTTGAAGGGGGATCCATATGTTGGATCAATATTTGGAATCTCCATTTTCATCACCATATTCCCCTCATGAAAACGTTCATGACACTTAACCAAAACATGAGGTTCAATTGGATGATGTGATTGAGAGGATTGAGAGATTGAATCTTGAATAGAATGAAGCACCGGTAGCAGAGAAACCTAAACATTCATGAAAATTTCTAAAGTGGGTCACAAAGACACTTGAAAGTGTCCATCTTGATGAAATCAAAAGACAAGAATCATAAGTTCAACAAGGAAGGAAGACGGAGGAGATGCAGATGATCCAAATTTAGGTGATGTAAATTATATGGATGTTTCATATGAGTGTGAATTGAATTTACATTCTAACCTTGAAACAACTTCCACTGAATAAGTTGTTTCTCATGTTGAGTGGAAAGAAGCCATACAAAATGAATATGATGCTCTCATCAAGAATGGGATGTGGAATTTTGAGTGGACCCTCCACTTGAAACCAAACCAATCGGTTATAAGTGGGTCTACTAGAACAAGTACAAATTAGATGGATAACTTGACAAGCAGAAGGTGAAGCTTGTGGAAAAAGGTTTTGCACAAAAATAAGGCATTAATTATGGGGAGAATTTCTCCCCCATGGAAAAACAGGCTACCATTGACACTTTATTGTCTTTGGCTGCACAGAATGGGTGTAAAGTTCATCAAATGTATGTAAATATTGATTTCTTGAATGGAGATTTAAAATGGGATGTATTCACGTATCAACCAGTAGGATTTATTGTGAAGGGACAAGAACAAAAGGTACGCAAACTCATCAGATCATTGTATGGCCTGAAACAAGCAGCTCATGCATGGTATGAAAAACTAATTGAGCATCTTGTGAAATCAAATTTCAAACACTTTAATATTGATGATGCAACACCGTTTGTAAATAAAATTGTAAGATCTATTGTATATCTTATAGTGTATGTATATGATCTATTGTGGATAGGGAACAATGAAAGATATACTACATCCATAAATAAAGAGTTGAAGAAACACTTTGAGATGAAAAATTTGGGAAATCTTCACTACTACTTGGAAATCAAAAGAACACTAAACCCAAAGTACATATTCATTTCCCATATACATAAGTACATAGGATAATTGTTGAACAAGTTTGGCATGATAGAGTGTAACCCTCTTTCTACTCTAATGGAATAGAACCTAAAGTTCACATCAAAAGAAGGGAATGAATTTGAGGATGCAACCAATTACATACAACTTGTGTGGACTCTTATATAGCTTTCCGCCACCAGAATAGATATTTCAATTTTTTTTGGGTTCCTTTCTAGGTTCATTCCAAAAACTTTTGAAGGACAATGGTCCATTGCAAAAAGAGTTCTAAAATACTTGAGCATGAATCAAGATTTACTCAAATATTATAAGGTGGATAATGTTGGTTCTCAACATCAACATGATTTGAAAGCATCAAAACATGAAGAATATGAAAAAAACATTAAGCTTTGTCACTCAATTACTTTGTCTTCACTATCATGTCTCGAGTGATGTCCTTGTCCTATCCATGCTCTCTTTTGTCATTTGTGTCATTTTATGGTCTTTGTGCCTATGTCAAGATGCACCATCATGCGTGTCATCATCATGAAAATGAATCATGTTATGGCATTTAGTCATTTTTTTTCATGATCATTATTAGGTCAACATTCCTATGCCATTATATCCAATTCACAATCCTCATCACATCCATATTTCATTTGGCCAAAACCGTTGCCATTTGACCTCTTCAACACTTGGTTGAAGTTATGTCTTATTAGTGTTCTCTAAGACATGTGAAGGAAATTTATCCAAAGTATGTCCTTTGTTAATTCGCCAATTGGATCCGTTGCTAGTGTCATTGTCGCGCCCATGTATAGAAAGTAAAAATTACCCCCTGGGAACCTCTTTGCATAAAAAATACAATGCCTTCACTTTATTAAACATTTACTCCCCCCTTTAAAAATAAGAAAGTCTATTTTCCCATTTATGCATTTTAGCCCATTTATTATTAAACACAAACAATAAGATTTTCAAAACCTCCCCTTTGTCCCTAATTCTCCACCATGCTCCATTTTCATAATGTTGGCCCATTTTTCGAAAATTCCCTTACCCATTTCATTATCCCTTCCACATTCAAAAAACTATTTTCCAACCCTTGGGCCTCTTTCCATTACCCATACAACTCATACCTATGCAATACACCCCATTTCATTCATTGCATTTTATGGTCATTAATACATGTTTCCTTTCTATGAATCCTTCGAAAGGTGCTTCTCAACAAAAAATATAAGGCACCATGCATGCATCGAAATGAATTGACAGAACTCGCAGATGCAATGGAGACTTAGTGAACCAACAACATTGAGGGTGTTACTAAAAAACAAAACAGAAAGCCATGTGGATGGAGAGGGAGGAAGTAGTCCAAGGATTATAGATAGTCTTGCAATTGGTAGCGTGGAGATAGGTAGCCAACAAAGGAGTCCGTTAGAACCCTAGGCCAGTGATAAAATACCTCCCACACATAACACTGCCATCTCCACTAGTAATCAACAAAATAAAAAAATGTAGAGAATAGGGCATGTACGATAGAATTTGCAGTAGAATGAATATAACCTGTGGGGCATTGGTAGGGTAAGAAGGCCATTGTAATAGAAGATATCCCATGCCAACACAGACACGTGATGCAAGAGATAATGATTACATGTCATAAGACATTACAAGAAGGATGAAGTGAAAATTAAAAATGGAAAATACTCTCTACTCTAATGGAATAGAATCTAAAGCTCACATCAAAAGAAGGGGATGAATTTGAGGATGCAACCAAGTACATACAACTTGTGTGGACTCTTATATACCTTACCACCACCAGAATAGATATTTCATTTTTTTTGGGGTTCCTTTCTAAGTTCATTCCAAAACCTTGTGAAGTACATTGGTCTGTTGCAAAAAGAGTTCTAAAATACTTGAACAAGAATCAAGATTTTGGATTCAAATATTATAAGGTGGATAATGTTGACTCGAAAGCATCAAAACATGAAGACTATGAAAAAAACATTAAACTTTGTCACTCAGTTACTTTTTCTTCACTATCGTGTCTCAAGCGATGTCCCTATCATGTCCATGCTCTCTTTTGTCATTTATGTCATTGTATGGTCTTTGTGGCTATGTCAAGATGCACCATCATGCGTGCCATCATAATGAAAATGAATCATGTTATGGCGTTTAGTCATTTTTTGTCATGAGCATCATCATGTGACCATTCCTGTGACATTACATCCAATTCACATCCTCATCACATCCATATTTCATTTGGCCAAAACCATTGCCATTTGACCTCTTCAACACTCAGTTGAAGTTTTGTCTTATTATTATTCTCTATGACATGGGAATGAAATTTCTCCAAAGTATGTCCTCTGTTAATTCGCCAATTGCATATGTTGCTAGTGTCATTGTCACACCCATGCATAGAAAGTAAAAATTACCCCTTGGGAACCTCTTTGCATAAAAAATCCAATGCCCTTCACTTTATTAAACATTTACTCCCCCGCTTTAAAAATAAAAAAAGTTTATTTTCCCATTTATTATTAAACACAAACAATAAGATTTTCAAAGCCTCCTCTTTGTCCCTAATTCTCCACCATTCTCCTTTTTCATAATGCTGGCCCCTTTTTCAAAAATTCCCTTCCCCATTTCATTATCGCTTTCACATTCAACAAACCATTTTCTAACCCTGTGGCCTCTTTCCATTACCCATACAACTCATACCTATGCGATATCACCCCCATTTCATTACATTGCATTTTATGGTCATTAATACAAGTTTCCTTTCTTTGAATCCTTCGAAAGGTGCTTCTCAACACAAAACCTAAGGATTAACCTGCGATTCTCGTTACAGTTCAGACGTGTATGCACTAGTACAAAATGAGGAATTAATGACTAAAATTCGACTATAAACGACTATTTTTGAGTCGGTGACTAATAGTAGCTGATTTCCACTATCTTATAGTTAGTCATATTTCACTAGTCATTAATTGGTTGACTTATTAGTCATTGATTTAGTCATTGATAGTCACTGATTTAGTCATTGATAGCCACTGATTTAGTCACTGATTCAGTCATTGATTTAGTCATTGATTGCCATAATTAATGACCAAATATACGACTAAATAAACTACTAGATGATAACATATTAATGACTAGGCTAAATACGACTAAGCATTAGTCGTGCTATAAGATACTGGAAATTAGCTACTAATAGTCGTATATATGCAAATTTAGTCATTTTCTTACTCACTAATTTATGATAGGGTACGGACAAATTGAACCACCAATCTCCTACCTATAATTAGGCAGGTGCTCTACCATTGAGCTAGCACCCTTAAAGAAGTTGTTATTGCTTGACAATGATGATATTCAAACAAATTTTGCATCATTCAAGCATACAAAATAATGATTACAAAGTTACTATAGATCCATAATGGCTTACCTTGTACTAGTCCTTCAAGTCTTTCAACTTCATTTAGTAAGTGCAAATAAATAATCATGTGCAGAGAAATATGGAAGATTATGTATGGGAGGAGCGAGTAACAAATTTTTCCCATCCTACAACCTATTAGCGGGTATCTTATAGGTACTTGGTATGTTTCTAATTGGTAGTTTATTTAGGCTATATATAACAAACAATAAGTATTAAGGAAATATAACGATGGAATGTATATGAAGTTGGGAATTTCTAGAAGAATTTCTCATGTTTAGGAATTCCAAATGATTGTTTCTAACAAAGTATCATATGATGAAATCTATGAGATATTTATGACTGTCACCAATTGTATCTTTTTGTTGAAGCTATGGTATGCATATGTGAGAGAGCTATAACATTCCTCATCATACTTTTGGACAATGCTTAACAAGCATCTACTGAATGTATCTTTATTATATCTTAAAAAATTATAAATTTTTTTCACGAGAAAACAAACAAACAAATAAATAACCAACAATGCAAAACATACTTGACCATCATGACGAGAGTCTAGATCAATTTGCAAGCATCTCTCGTATGCATGTATCACAAGCGTGATATTACTTGCATCCCTATGCAAAACCCCTATTAAGACAAACATACCGATGCACACATGAAAAGTACATAAATGTTAAAGACCAGCACAAGAAAAACAACATAAAGGAAAACACATCAAAGAAGATTAAATAGAAAAATAATCATGGGCTTGTATGATGAGTGTAGCATTGTTTTTAAGTAATGCATAAACAACTAAGAAAATGTGTGTGATGTATGTATGTATTGTAGGCTAATTCAGGTTTGAAAACACAAATATGCAACACGAATCTTGTCATTACTTAATTAAATGTCACAAAAGCCAGACAAACATCAATATATATAGAAGAAAGTATTAACACTTTTAACACAAGTCACATACTTAAATCCATTTTTTTTAAAATAATCCAATAAAATTACATGGCATGAATGGATGTTAGAGTAAGCATCAACCATAATTGTCTTGAACACCACCAACATCAATTTTGAAAAGCTAATGCATGTCAGAATAAGTTGTACTATCTTGGCCATCCCATTAAAGGGAAGAGGTTAGTTCTACCTTTAAAACTAATGTGATCTGGAAAACTCCATAGACCGGCGAAGAAAACTGATGGATTGTCAAACAGAGAGAGAGGGAGAGGGAGAGAAATTATACTAATGTTCACTAGTGACTAAATATAGGTCAGTTAAACTCAAGCATATAATAAGTATTAATATCCATGTGGGGATTACCTAGGAAAGGTGAAAATATTTGTAAAAGGATAAACCCTCATATATGCAGTAAACAACACTTTTGTAAAGTTAGATAACGAGAGCAAACAATGTAATAATGAAAAGAACAAGTCAACCAAGGACCCTTTGTTCCTTGTTGGGGTAGAAGAAGACTGAATTACCAACCACTATCAAATCACTAATAATTCATTTAAGCACTTGCAAATCTTTCTAGTTTAGAATTTGTTTTTTTGCACTTTACCACTTTACTTTTTCAAAAATATAAAAATATGATACTCTAAAATGAATCCAACAACCAGTACCACAAAGGGGAAGATTCATCAATAAAGGTGGGAATCTTCCATGGGGGATTTAGCTGGGTGAATTCCTTGCATTTACTCATTTTTCTTCTGTAGATTAAAGTTAGTGTGTTTGTTTTTTTGGCATATGTTCTGCATAGGAACCACTGTAGCCATCCTTTGGCTTCCAAATGTAACACTTGATCTAAATTTAATGTTTCTTTAATATAGTCTAAACTTATAATATAAAGAAAATATATTATCTTGTTAGGTTAACTTTCAATCAGTAATTACCTAGTAACCAATCTCCAAGGGTGATTCCAAAGTGAGTTGGAATGTTTGACCCTTATTGAAAGACACAAAATTCCTAACATTCTCCAGAAGAAAAAATCTTGGCTGAAAATAATCACCATATGATAGAAATCCTAAGATCATATCACATTGCACTTTTCTCCAAGCTCTCTGATTGAATTGATTCATTCCAAAAAACCCCTGAAATAAAATTTAATGATTGTCTCAGATCCATACTTTCCCAAGATTATTAGAATCACTGAGGAATGCAGTAACTATTTCTATAGCATTATAGTTTTGTTTGAGATTGACTCTTACAAAAGGTTATATGCATTGACAAATACATAGAAAGAGAACAGTTATTAGAAACAAAGTCATCCAACTAAGAACAAATAATATCCTACATTAGGAAGAAGCATGATTGAACTAGACATATTGTAGATGACAAGACTATAACAAGAGATTTGAGGCACCATTCTAACATGGAAGAAGATTATGGCAAAGTTAAACATCAGCATTACTGTACTCTTGTTTCAAACAACAGTGAAGTGGCAAACTGATTACCTAACAAGGTGGCTTGCCATTAATAAAATCCACTTGCCCAAGCATAGGTAGGTTTTTCCTTTGCTCATGTGTCGGCTTTGTAGATAGCTCTGCAGCCTCTGCTGTAGAAATGCAGTCCTCCTCATCTCCTCCCTTCTCCATAATGGACCTACTAGTGCATCATTCATAGACTATCAAACACTTAAAGAGCATGACCCATGAGAACAAACAAGTTAAAGAAATTTAATTTGAAATAAAGAACCCAACCATGGGCGGATCCTTCTTCTTTTTTGGTTATTTTCAGTTTATTTAGTGTGTTTCACCATTGACATGATACTAATATTGCTTTTAATATGTAGATACTAACATATTTCCAGTAATTATATAAACACAGATTGATAGAGCATCCACAGATAATCCAGGAACCTGTGGGAATGGGGGATGGATCATATTTCCCAATGAGAAAAAGAAAAATCAGTTTCCAGCGTAACATTGGGTATGGAAGAAAAAACAGAGCAGAAGTATTGACAACCAGCACAGTACTCAATGACATTGGATAAAAGAGCCACATACACTGATGTTATGGGGATTCAAAATTTCAAACATGATAAATAGGAAGGCTAAAGGGAATGTCATGAACAAACTGCATACATCATCATTCATCAAGAAGGCATGAGAAATACTATGGAAAAACAACAGAGATTTGACAGCTACTCTTTATGACATATCTATGGGGAATTGAAGTAGGTTGATTCATTGGCAAAGTATGTTGTTCTACTGACTCTAAGATGATTACAATTGAAAACCTAATCCAGGGAGGTAAGTACCCTCTCCACGAGGGACATATTCTAAGCAATGAGAAATTATTATTTGGTCAAACAGATCTGATTTGACCTTCTTATTTTCAACAGCACCATTCGAAGTCTCCAATACCAAGATAACATTTATGTTTATGCTCTGACTCACTCTTTTGACCCCTCATGAAACTACTACTTATTTTATCATTTTTTTCTCCTCTTTTGAATTGAGTGAACAACCACTAAAAGCATACTACTGTTAACAACGCAGTAAGTAGACTTTCTTGTCTTGTGAATGCTCAAGTAAGATAAACTAGGGCTTCTTAAGGGGAGGTGATTTTAGAAAAAGTGCCTTGCAAACTTGCAAAAATATTTGGCAAGAAATAAAGAATCTAGATCCAATATTTCCTTCTCAAGACATTATTATCCCTAACTTCAAACAATATTTTGTTAAAAATGTTGAAATCAGTACAAAGTCTACAATTGCAAATTTTGAAAGATGTAAGCTACATGTCATGCCTTGAAGGTAGGGGGTCCCATTGACATAGTCATTCATAATTCATGTGTGCATTCCATGTTTCCAAAACATTTTGGATGAACCAGGAAATGTGGGAGTCATCTCTTGCGACTTAGCATGGAAATACCATCTCAAGTAATTACTTATAAAGGAAACACATAGTACCAACCTCCCTGCTATATCATGGAAGAATATGGTCTAATGCTTTGTCATTAGGTTGCTTTTCATTTATTAACCAACAGACTAATAGACTAAATAGTTCTGAGATCGGTTCGACCCTCTATCTAATTTTCAAAAGGGATTGCATTAAAATTGCTCTCGTCGATTTGGAAAAAGGAGTACAAATACCAATATGATTTCAATTGATTGTAGAGAAGCACCCATCCTTTCACAAATAGATGGATTACTCAAATCTCCTCGTCAATGGAATCCATAAATTGTCATAAATTTACTTTGGGAGCAAAGCGAAGCTCATAGTTGGAAGCATAATTCTTCATTCCAATGAACATGAGGACCAATATATAGAATGGGGCAAACCCCATGTCTTGTAGGGTACAAAAAATTATGGGAATTAGAATTTGCAGCTCAAAATGACTGACAGAGAACAACTAAGATAAGGAAATGTACACCAGTCTATCGTAGCATGAGGAAATAAATTTAATCCAATGCCCACTTCAATTTTGGGAATATTACCTAGCATCCTAGTGGTCCTATCTTGGACAACCACATCATAATCAAATGTTCTATCGAACAACCTGTATATCTCCATTTGTTTGTTAATCTCTGAGTGTCTATTAGGAATCAACACCATCCTTTGAACACTTTCCAGGAATCCATCCATAACCTCGGCATCAAATCTAAAACCATAGAAGAGAACATGGGGTTGAGATAGAAACTTTCTACATGAATGGGATGATGGAAAGTATTATTATATCACCAGTTGTATGGGGTACTATACCTCATTTTTGCAGAGTAAATATGATCTAGATAAGTTTTGTTTGAGCTGAGCAGTGTTGCAGAGCAATGATGCCCATAAGATTTATGAGCTTGAGTAATAGTTGCCACTATGTATATTTCCTTATGATGAGTCCTTGTTGTTTTGGTTTTACATCAAATGCATTCCTAGAGGATTATTATGTGGATTATATGGATTGTATTAAGCGATTGACTGATGTTGTATATTTTACTTTACACTTGTAATCTTTTGATGAGCATGGTGACTAGGATTTCTGCATAGCGTGAAATTTAGAAATAGTATCTATTATACATACATATGATTATTTGGCATATCCTATAGATCATTGCATGGGGCACACCTTGACTCCTGGTTCCATCTTTTGGTATTTTCCATACTCCATCCATTTCATCCCTGTTGTTGTATAGACCCATTGATAGGTTTCCACCCCGTGTATCTATTAGTTTAGGTGAAATTGATGTTGTTCTTGGTGTCTAATTGATTTACAACCTTGGTACCATTTCTATGAATTTTGATGCATTGTTATTGCAATTCCAATGAAACTGATCTCTTAGCAGGGATTGCCAGTGAAATGAATAGAACTAGTTCTAAATCAAAACCTTTCTCTCAGACAATAATGAAGGTACCTCAGCAAGGAAAAACTACTTATGGTTAAAAGTAGGGTGAACAACCAATATTACTAACTAGGTGATTAGATAACCCAATGATGCTTTACCCAGGATATACAAGCAATAACTGGAAAACAAAGTATTTGTATTGACAGGATCAACAACTCAACTACCTTAAAAACTGTTTTCTTACAGCCTTATTTGGATCACAATTTGCTCCCAATAACAATGTTAGCAACATTTTCTTCACTCACATCTATAGGGAACACAACAGCCTGGAATATAAGTAAGATGTGCCTACAAGAAGTTAATTTGGAGTTAACATAGCACAACTAGGAGGGCATTTTTCCTCTTGCACCCAAACTGTTCATCACCTAATTTTTTTTTAGCAGCTTCCTCGGACATGATGGTTTTCTTTATGATTTTTTCTATAAAGTTTGGAGTGTGGTTTTATGGATTTATTTATATATATGGATGGGATATTGTACTGGTCTTTGTATATTTTAGATGTTATGGATAAAGTATAGGAGTAGGACTAGTTTATGTAGATGATGGATGGAGAGATGAATGAATAATAGATGATGAGTGGAGTATTCACTCGAAGGATGGACAGAGTATTTACTCGAAAAAATACTTTCATACAATTTAAATCTAGAAATTTCAGAAATGCATATATGAAAACTTGCTTGGCCCTGAGAATTTTTTGCATACCTTATTTGGTGCCTGACACATTATGCACCTCGAATTTTTTGCATAGAAATGTTCACACAGGCCCAAGAGTTTATTGTTCCTCCATTCACCATTTTCTATTTCATGCAATACAATACGATCAGTAAGTATGCACTTGAATTCTGCAGACAATGCAAATTGCAAAGAATTCGATCTTTGATTAATCAAATGCCAATCAAATATGTCGAATGTCACCCTTCTAGCACCTCCTCAAAGGTGAATACAAGACAATGCATCAGCTTCAATGTTGTCATGGTGTTTTCATGCAACCAAAATCTAGACCACCTGATGATCAATCTAACAAATATTTAACATATGAATGTCATCACTTTTACCTCTTTGAAAACTCTGAATTCAAATCCCAATCCAGTGGAATCCTTCATTGCAAAAAGATCCTTTGGAGCCTAAGCCAAAGCGAAATATCAGTAGAAACATCAAAGATAGTTCACCATAAGATATTTATGAAAACTATGTGTTATCACCCTTTTAAGGGTTGTAATGACCAGTTATCCATTGCATAACAGTGCATTCCATCATTTCAATCATATGAACACACCTTTAATCTAAAGGAGGTCAAAGGAAGTTACCAGTAGGGCTAAATTTAAATCAGCAATGTCTGATGACAATGCCCAATAGGAGACTGCATACATCAGTAGATCATGATGCCTTTACTTGTAATAGAAATACTTTGTCTTTTCCACGAGGGAGGTATGACTGTTAAAACTTAACACTCTTGTGCAATATAGAATCAACACCCCACACAATAGGAAAGTTTTGTTAATGTGTGGTAGTACAAATCCCCTTGAAATTTCTGAATTGGAAATAACAAGAAAAAATATATCATACACTAAAGTAAAATAATATATAAGTATATACAGGATACTCATGAGTCACTAAGCCTGCAAATGACTAGAGAAGTGCAAAATCCTAAATGGCCATAGGATCAGTCTATAGAATAAAGTTCTGCACTCCATCACTCTGAGAAAGTGTACAATAACAAGTGCTCTCCTTGAAACAAAAATAGTAGGTACATTGAAAATTTCCTAAGTGTCGCATTAACATCCACCCAAAAATTGCTGCAGCCTTCAAGGACAATCTTGATTACTTTACCGCATGCTCACCTTCAACATCTACACCTGGAAAGAAAAGACAACTATTGTTCGTGGGTGTGTTAATTGAAGAATAGGCATTCCTCATAAACCCATAAAATCCAGAGGGACAATAGATTCACAACATAAATTTATTCTGGGAGAATAAACAAAGCATAATGGCATCCATACCCTATGTGTGGACTGACAACCCCATTTTCTTAGACTAAGATCAGCATGGATTTATTACATATATACTATACAACTCAACCGGTGCAGCAGCAACAAAACTGGGTGCAAATTACAAGGAAATTTATCTGAGAGTCAAACATAACCATAATCATTACATCCTTGCAGCAAAATGCTAACCTTCTATAAAGCTCAGAATTACAGTAATTCCCAGGCATACCATATGAATAGATGGCACCAAGAAACCTAGTCACTGCTTTCCTCTAAAGAAGGAACCAAGCTGACTTATAAGTTGCTCCTTTAGTGACTCGGGAAATTTCCGAATAAAAGAATCCTTGACATCATGTATTAACAACTTCTTGCATATAAGAAAAATGTGTCAGTGCTGCAAAACTTACTTATGACATAATTTCTTAGCTACTACTTTCTGCATAAAAATAATGTGTCCGTGCTGCAAACATTCCACATATAATAGGAAAACTTCTTAAGAAAGAGAATAGGGTGTTTCAAAAAAATTAAAAATAGATGGCAATGATGGATGGAGACACTTGTGGCTGATCCTGATCCCGGTGGATGGATAAGAGGCACCCACTGAGGACATGACATCTCGCTCTGGCTAGCTGGACCATTTAATACATCATTCATAGTTTACTGCTTTGGGTCTTGTTAGTGTGGTTTTTCTCCTTATGCCATTAGCTTGAAGTGGTTGTTTTCATGGCCCTTTTCCCATAAAATGTGCATACTATTTTGTATATTAATAGAAAGCTAAAGACTTTTATCGAAAGGGAAAAACACAGACTGTTCAAACTAGAAAATAAATGCAAGGAAACACAAAATGTCATAAAAAGTAAAATTTCCTACTAGGGATAAGCTAAATAGTAGATATACTCCTATGGTAGAAGAATAATTCCAAACATCAAAGATAATCAATGGTACGATTAGCATAACCTCATGCATCATTGGAAAATCTAAATAAAAATATCAACATTTAGCATAACCTCCTCAGTGTGACCATAAACAGATTATTGACCAACAGATACCCAAAATATATAAGAACTCTCTACCAAATCTTGAAAGAAAAGCAATAATCCAATATATGATCAGACTCGAATCTGGAAAAAAATGCACCACCTAACTTGAATAGAGGGCATGCAAGAATCTCTCCATACCTGTTGAACAATTCCTCCAATTATCAATCTCTTATTAACAAGTTTTAGACTATGAAGAATATGTAGTAAGCATATTTCAAAAGAAAATTAGTGTCATCCCTCTCACAAAATGTGCGCAACATGGTATTCTCAAAATAAGAGACTGCAGTTATATTTCTATAAGCAGTAAGGAAATGAATAGTTTCCTTTCACAATAGTCATAAATAATTAATTTAATAATCCTATTTCGGCAATTTTGTTGGTTGTGTGTACATACGGATTATAGTATGATAGTCAACTAGGACCCGAGATATTTGTTGAGTAGAAGACAAAGCACACAGATATTTTGGAACATTTAAAAACTTTGACCCTACAAGTAATCCTAAGCCATGATTTGTTTTTTCCAATTGCAAACCTTACGTTCAAAAGACTTATATTATATTCACATAATGGACACCTCCAACCTACAAATTGCCAATTAAGCGTAAGAGGAAAGAAATGGTGCCAAATGCCATCGATTTTGTCTTGAACATGTAGAACAACATAATAGCCTAGAGTCTGATTGTCTTCTTCTTGCTTTTGAATCTAGCCTTGAGATTTATATTTCTAAAAATGGATATGAACATGCAGTATAGTCATTCATTAGTTATCCAATTTCCTGGTCGAGTCCCTCTACTGGTTGTTATCCACAACTAAATACAAGAGTTGGGAGCCGACTGGCCTTAGAGTGGCAGGATTGAAAGGTCTTACTAAATCTCCCTTTATGTTCTAGTTTGCAATGCAAATAATATGCACAACTTGCTTGAGTATACAAGCTGGGACACGATTTATCATAGGTCTATTTTTTCCTAGAGGAAAAGAATCTTTCTTAGTTGACGAATCAACTATAATTAACTTCCCTGTTTGGATATAGTTTCCAAGTCTTACTTTGCATTATGGCATATTTTTGGACCATATGGTTGCCCCTATTGGTAGGTATAATTGTTCTAGTCCTAACAGGATTTTCAATCACCGTCCATGTGTAAAGGTCAACCACTCTACTGACCATAATGAGCAGATTTATTTAAAGGTTAGGGAACAATATTCAATCAACTAAGATGCATGAACACTGAACAACATTCAATCAATCAAGATGCCTGGACAATATTGAATCAATGAAGATTCATGAACAAGATTCCTTAATTATAATAGCATTGCAAATTCAATTTCCAACCAAGATACTATGCTCATAAAGATATAACAGTATACCTTTGTTCTATTCTTGCTTCATCACATAAATCAGAATCTGAGAGATGTGAAGTAAATGACAACCTTCTATCAATAAAAAACAGTCCTAATACATAACATAAACATATCTTAAATATCATTCCTAGAGAGGACAACAATGTCACTATTAGACTTCATTACGCAGGAAAAACACTCTAAAGAAACAACACCATTTCCAGCTAAGAAGAGATTGGCAATCTCCAATATGTCGTACGAACTCCAATATGTTCTTTGAGATTGGAAATCTCTCCATCTTTGGACGGGATTTCTGCATGCATTTCTGGCAATATTGTGTTGGTAATCTCAACAAATGCAATTTGGGATGCACAAATGGCAAGTGGATGCCCAACATTGGTATTAAGGGAAACATTCAAGGTCTGTTCCTTCCATCCTTTTGTGCAACAAATATTTAAAGATGGTTTTTTGTATATCTGTAGAGGCCAAGAATTGTTTAGCCTTGCTCTGTTTATGATGATCAGATTAAGGAGTTGCCTATTTTCTGACATTTCCACTGTATTGTAGGATTTGCTTTTGTCTACATGAAAGATGGGCGCGATGCTGAAGATATAATATAAGGTCTCGACAACATAGAATGGTCAAGGGCAATGTTCTAGTTTCATCTTTTATTCTTTTTAATATTTACATATTGTTTTATCATGTAATATATTCTTGAAATTGTCTCCAGAGGTGACTCATTAGTAAATTTTTGGAGAATTATTGTTTTTATGAATACACAACATGTTATCATACTATATAATACCTATACTAGATTAACTAAGTGGTTTCACTTCCCTGTAGCTCACAAAACTTGTCTATCCTTAAAAGCAGTTTACTACCTGAATACTACATTCTAGCATAAGTTGAATAATTAGCACATCAGTTTAGATTCAACAAAAAAAAATCAAAATCACGTCTAGGCGACAGGATGCAGCTACCAGGGCTAACAATCCTGACATACATAAACAGTGCACAATCAGATCTCAATTGGCATCATCATTCACCCAAATCTTTGCACTCATAAGTTGTTCCATCATTCTCTGTTATTTTCATATATTTATTAATAAGATCCCTAAAATTGATTGGTAAGAAAATATGTAATATCCCTTTTTAATAAATTTATTAAAATGACAATTTTTCACTTTTTCCCTAGTTAGACCTTTGACCAGTTTTGAGCTCTAGGTCCTCAAATTGCTCCAATTGCTCCCAAATATTCTGAGAAGGTATATGGATGATGTTAGAACATAAATATGTATTTTATGTATTCTTTTGGACCTTTAAAACACTTCTAAAAATCCTCTTTCAATTCTGGCCAATTTAGAGAACTTTACTAGTAATTTCCCTTTGACTAGTATTGGTCTCTAGGTCTCAAATTGACTCCAAATCCCTTCAAATATTCAAGGAAGGTGTATGAATGATATTAGGACTTGAATATGATTTTCAGGGATGATATATGGACACCAAAATATCTCTGAAAACTCTCTTAAGATTCTGGACCAAGTATGCAATTTTACTAGTAATTTGGGGTTCAAACCCCCCCTGGGGTAAGTATTGAAAATGGCTTCCCAAATGCCTCCAAGACCACTAAAATTTCTGAACAGAGGTAGGGAATGTATTAAGGATGTTATTTATGTCTCATGTGACCCATTAATTTATTATTATATATGTTCCAACCCTCTTCCATTCAGCTTCAAAAATCACCAATTCGACCCTTGGGGAAATGGCACTATTTCTTCTCCCAATGCAATTAAAATGAGTAAAAATACTTCAAATGCTCAAGTATAGTACATTAAACTTGTAAAATACATCCATGGAACTCCATTAATCACAAATTCATCATAGAATCATCCATTTATTCGAAATCATCAGCATTACATTGGTTCACAACAAGGTAGTGGGGAAATGGCACTATTCTTTCATTAAAAATGAGATTTATACATTTCTACTTGGAATTTCGAACTGAAACTTTTTGGAGATGCATAAAAGAGTATTTAATTCATATTAAAAAATAAATGGGGCATTATAAGCTCCCCCAAAGAGTACAATAGCTCACCAAAAACGCCCTCCCTCAAGGATCAAGAATATGTCATCAAAATTGGAAATGGTTGAAGGAGTGAGCTGCAATAGAAGAAACCATGAGCTTCCCTATAGCTTAAACCTACAAAAAAAGAATCCATTAAAGCTCCAAATGAAAGTTCTAAATGGCCTTTCCAATTCCCAACTTAGATGGGAATCTTTCACCCTCGAAATTGGTTAAGGCAAGAAACTAGTCATCCACTAGCTCTCCCTCTTCACAAATGCAATTGCAAATTCTACAAATGATCAAAATATGGTTTCATTCTTTGTTATTGACATTTATAAACTTCTAATGTCCTCCATGGGTCAAATTCCTTCCAAGAGACTCATGCCAACTCAAGTTGGGAAGAGATTCCAAAGAACACCACTTGTACAACAATTCATAGTCTCCCACTTCCACCAAATCACATGTGGAAGCATCTTAGCTGCCCTAAAACCCTTGAGCGCCCTCTTGGAGTCTATTTCTATCCCTGGCATGTCATATATGTCATATGTCATCCTTCAGGTCTGATTTGTGTCATAGGTGTCATAACATCTTCATCATTGTTGTCATAGAGCTAGGGAATCTAGCCCAAGCGTCTCACTAGCTCCAAATTGTCTCTTCCTCTTCCATGGGAGTTACTCTTCCTCTATATTTAGACCTCATTGACTCATGACAAGTATTATTGACCTTATAACTCATCCCAAGAACATTAGGCTTCCCATAGATTTGAAATTGCAAGAAGAGGATGCCATGTGGCATATACATTCTAGCTTGTGTGGGTCCCACTTCCTCCATGTGTCTTCATGATCAAATACCACTTCATTTTCACTTGTATGTATTTATTTATCTCCTTTATTAAATATTTATTCCATCCTAATGTTCCAACATCATTTATTATCCCCATTATTCACAATCCCAAAGCTTCCACCCCAAACCTAGAAAACTAGTAATTTCCCTCCTTGGCAATTATTTGACCTTTAGCATCAATTTGACAACTCTAATGAATATGGCCAATGTGAATAGGCCATTGTGACCCAATGCCAAATTTGGGACATGAAAAATACTCCCTTCCCAGTATTGTTTTTCCTCAGGCAATTTCAAACATGGGTGTTGAAGAACCTGCTTTTTGTATAATTCTTTGAAGTTGCCATTGAATTGCCCAACCTTGAGTCTTTGAGTTTCCATGAAGATTTTAGAGAGGAACCACCATGCTTGCTGTTGCACTACTCTGATAAAAATCACTTTATTAAGTGGGAAATCCATCTCCCATACTTCTTGTTTCCCCCCAAAATTGAAACCAATGAAACTAAGAATTATCCCAGGGTCCCATTTCTTGTATTGCACTCCAACAATTAGAAGTGCTCTCCAATTCATAGTTCCCAGATCCCATTTTCTTATATGCATTCTTCCAAACATCATGAATACAAAATATATATCATCAAAGTAAATAACAACATAATGAAAATGAACATCAAGAATATGCTTCATCAAAGAATCATGAAAGTGCTTATACATCCAAGAAAGTAGACCACCATTTTCCAAGTGCATACAAGCATCAAGTAACCAATCAAATATGCTCCAACGACATAGGTGAGGATCCCATGTCCTATCATGATGCTCCAAAAGGTGTGATATGCATAAAAATATTCAACCATGTATTCTTTCATCCAAGAAGTGAATGAAGCTCCTCCAACATCAATTGAACTAAGCAAGGAGCAAGGAAAATCACGAGTCTTCAAGTGACTCAAGTGAACATCATAAGTGCATCCAGGAAGATATGTATCATCATAAGGTAAAACAATTTGCTACTTCAAATGTAAATAATGAGGTTCTCTATTCATGTCATCATCAAAAGGAGAGGTAGGAGTTTCATACCCCTCATGTGGCACCATTAGAAAAAAACCTTTCACCCAATTTTCATCCCCAATTGGTGTGGCTGAAAAAGAAGTATGGGGTGAGGAATTATGAACCAACTTTAAATCTTTACAAATATTACCCACCGAAATATTTAAATCATCTTCTCCATAATTGGCTGGTCCAACTATTGTGAGATCATGTGCCTCCTCCAAGGCGTTGCAGCTCTCC
Organism: Larix kaempferi; assembly: GCA_027924585.1. Taxonomy (NCBI): domain Eukaryota; kingdom Viridiplantae; phylum Streptophyta; class Pinopsida; order Pinales; family Pinaceae; genus Larix; species Larix kaempferi. The sequence goes on from BSBM01000110.1 coordinate 4,829,414, forward strand.
CCATGAGGCACTGCATAATCCATCTGAACAGAGACAAGTGCTTGTTCTTCTTCTTGTTTGAGTGTAGCATCTTCAAGCACCTGCATATCAACATGTACCTCATGTTCCACCATTACATGAGGTTCCTCCTTGGCAATTATTTCATCCATTTCCTTCTTTTCCTTGAAAACAAAACCATTGCTCATTCCTTTTTCCAAGTTTCTTTCAAGTTGACTAACCAACAATTCGAACCCGTGCATTAGTTTCCTCCACTTGTATTCAAAGGATGGTTTTAGTAATTTTATAAATTCCTCATTCTCCTCTAAGGTTGCTTTTTTTTCCCTAGTCATAGTTTTCTCAAAATGCACTTTTTTTTCCTTTCTTTTTTTTTCCTAGTTCCTCCTCTTCAACAATATTAATTATGATTCCAATGTATAAGATTGGTCCCTAACTTTTTGTTGTCATAAATATCAGACCACATAAAGTTCCAAGATCATGTTCTGATACCACTATAATGTCCCTTGTTAATAATTTTATTAAAATGCCCAATTTTCCACTAGTTCCCCAATTTCGACCTTTGACTAGTTTTGATGCCTAGGTCCCAAATTCGCCCCAAATGATCCCAAATATCCTGAGAACGTATATGAATGATATTAGAACATAAATATGTGTTTCAGGGATGCCTTTGGACCTTAAAACTTCCTTTGCAAATCCTCTTTCAATTCTGGCCAATGTAGGTAACTTTGCTCGTGATTTCCCTTTGACTAGTATTGGTCTCTAGGTCTCCCATTGGCTCCAAATGCTACCAAATATTCAGAGAAGGTGTATGAATGATATCAAGAATTTAATATGATGTTAAATGATCATTTAAGACCATCCAAATACTTCTGAAAACTTGTTTAATGTTCTAAACCAAGTATAGTAATTAACTAGTAATTTGGGGTTCGAATCCCCTCAGGGTAGTTCTGAAAATGGCTTTCCAAATGCCTCCAAACCCACTCGAAATTCGGAATAGAGGTGGGGAATGTCTCAAGGATGTTATTAAGGTTACACATGCACCATTAATCAATTATTAGACCTATTCCAAACCTATCCCAAACAACAGCAAAGATCATAAATTTGACCCTTGGGGAAATGACACCAAATCCTCTCCAAATGCAAATAAACTGAGTGAAATGGATTCAAATGCTTAAGTGCTGAACATGAATCTTGTAATAATCATCAATCGAAGTCCATATATCATAAATATATCAAAGAAACATTCTTCCATTTGAAATCATCATCAATACATTGGTTAACAACAAGGTAGTGGGGAAATGGCACTATTCTTTTATTAAAAATGAGATTTATACATTTCTACTTGGTTTTTTGACCTGAAACTTTCTGGAGATGAAGAAAATATTATTTAATTTATATTACAAAATAAATGGGGCATTAGAAGCTCCCCCAAAGAGTACAATAGCTCACCAAAAACGCCCTCCCTCAAGGATCAAGAATATGCCATCAAAACTGGAAATGGTTGAAGGAGTGAGCTGCAATAGAAGAAACCATGAGATGCCCTGTAGCTTACACCTACAAATAAAGACTCCATTAAAGCTCCAAATGAAAGGTCTGAATGGCCTTTCCAATTACCAACTTGTACAACAATTCCTAGTCCCCCACTTCCACCAAATCACATGTGGAAGCATCTTAGCTGCCCTAACACCCTTGAGCGCCCTCTTGGAGTCTATTTTTAGCCCTGACATGTCATATATGTCATATGTCAACCTTCAGGTCTGATTTGTGTCATAGGTGTCATAGCATCTTCATCATTTTTGTCATAGAGCTAGAGAATCTAGCCCAAGTGTCTCACTAGCTCCAAATTGCATCTTCCTCTTCCATGGGAGTTACTTTTCCTCTATATTTCGACCTCATTGACTCATGACAAATATTATTGACCTTATAACTCATCCCAAGAACATTAGGATTCCCATAGACTTCGAAATTGCAAGAAGAGGATGCCATGTGGCACATACATTCTAGATTGTGTGGGTTTCACTTCCTCCATGTGTCTTCATGATCAAATGCCACTTCATTTTCACTTGTATATATTTATTTATCTCCTTTATTAAATATTTATTCCATCCTAATGGTCCAACATCATTTATTATCCCCATTATTCAGAATCCCAAAGCTTCCACCCCAAACCTAGGAAACTAGTAATTTCCCTCCTTGGCAATTATTTGACCTTTAGCATCAATTTGAAAACTCTAATGAATATGGCCAATGTGATTAGGCCATTGTGACCCAATGCCAAATTTGGGACATGACAAAATACTAAAACTATCAATGATGTAGAAATTGTTTAGATTGGTATACTTGCTTAATTTCATGATCATAGTCTTAGGAGGTTGAGGGAATTACAAGATGTATCCTGGATTTGACTTTTCAACTGTAGCTACTCACTAAAGTTGACTACCTCCTTGAAAGCTGACCTTTGGACTTGGGGTATCTTGTAACATTTTTTTTTCTTTTTTTTGAGTCATGCCTCACAATTAAGACAAAGAGCTCTTAATCTAGTTGTTGAAATCTGTGTTTCCGGAATCCCAAGTAATTGGTAATATAAAGAAACACCAAAAATGAAATTTTATTTTTTTCCTTGTTTTCAATTTTATCCTGATTCTTAGCATTTTAATTTGCCAAACCTTTTCCTAATTATTTGTAACCATCTTAGAATCAACCCAGAGACTGGAACCAATAATTCGCCATAAAAATTATAAAACTAGAAAGTGTGGGGATTCATATTATAAAACTTGGTAGGCCACAAAATCCTCTGGAAGCAATTTGAGAGAAATACTAAATACTATGTAACAATCTGTGGAGAATTGATTCTTCACTTTGATGGAGTAGATATGAACTTACTATTGATTTCACATGGGCCAGATCCCTGAGGAGCTGCTATCAGGAAGAGTGGATGACATTCGATCCTTGGTGGTTCATCTAGAGGAATTTGAAGGTTGAATATTAGCATGTGGTCGAGTGATCTGAGGGATTGTACCCAATTGGTTTCTTTGCTGAAACCCATCTCTATCCTTCTCCATATCTATCTTGGATTTGGTCTGTAATGGATGTTTTCGCTACTGTTTTAATGGATGTTTTCGATGCTATGATGTTTTCTGTCCCTGATCCAGCCTTACCTTCCAATTAATCAGAGAGTCATCTCTGTCATTTACCAGGCGACATGTACCTACAGGCTAGCTATCTTACCAGGAGGTCAGTGACAAGGTCTTCATGATGAGGGGGCAGGGCAGTCCCGGCAGAAGGGGTCCCAGTCCCAGCAACTTCTCCAATTGTAGATCTGGGATTTTAAGCCTCTCTAGCCATTCTATGGGATAACATGAATGTAGGAATTTTCCCGGTTCTATCCCTAACCAAGCATCCCAGTATTTCTTTGAACTTTAGTAATAATAGTTAGAATGAACACTTACAATGAAGCTTTAGCGAATTCCTCCAATTTTTTCTCCAATTTCTTCTCCCAATTTTTTTCCCTCCAAGTATAAATTTAAGTTTGGGTTTTTAAAGTTTATTAACATATTTATATTATATATTAATATAATATATTTATATAATAAAAATATATTAGTATTAATTTAAATTTGAGTTTTTTAAATTTATTAATATATTTATATAATAAAAATATATTAGTATTATATATTATATAGAAGAGTGCAACCCAAAACAAATAAATGCAATTAAATAACGCATGACTATATTGGCTTAGGACTATGAAGTGGTGGATATGGTATGTCAAATGTGAAAATCTTTTATTTTTATTTGATTGAAAAAAAAAAACATGCCTAGAGAGAAGCATCCAAGGAGTAAAGTTTCGCCTCTCCCCCAATCCAAGGAAAATAAAAGTTGGATACTCACTCTTCACTTACCCCCACCAACCATCTTACATCTATATATGCCACCTTGAGATGAGAAGGGGTTCTATGTTCGACACTTTTGGTTCTTGTTCTATGTATTTGCGTGTAGGTCTATGCTTTTGCCATTTATCCTACATTATTATTGAGCTAGTGGATCTTTCATAAGTTATTTACCTATATTTATGTCAAGATTACAATGGCAAGTAGATGCAAAATTATTTACCACTATAGTGTTTCTAATTTGGTATTCTGCAAGTTGATAACGAATGATGCATGAAGTACAATGGGGATCTAAAGAGTAAGCATTAATAAGGCAATGCTGTGCAATTTGTAGGATTGGATGCAATAACTTAAGAACATGGAAAACAACTTGGAGAATCTCGAAGGTGCTAAAATATAGATATGGAATTTGAAATTTCCCATTAATATGTGTCATGGAACAGGAACTGTAAAAGGTAGTATCCATAAGGAATGTATGTGGAATTTTCAGCAAGGTTGTGAACAAGTCAAAGCCTATCTAGAGATATGCAGATCCACAATGAAAACCCTCATGGAAGATGCACAAATATTACAAAACATACCATGCCTTGCACGTAGAGATATGTAGATCCACAATGAAAACCCCCACGGAAGACACACAAATATTACAAAACATACCATGCCATATAGGATATAAGTATTTTTTTCAAAAATCAGAAACTATGTTAATGTAACAATCTTTAGCCACATATGCATAGCTAGTTGCTTTTATAAACAATTTGTAGGGTCTCATTAGGCGTAATTTTTTTTTTGTTTAATCTTTTCTTTCTCCGTCACAAGACTATGGGTAGATGGATCAATAACCCATATAAAATCATTAAAGTACAAATTTAAAAGAATGAGTTGAACTTAACATCATATATCCGGCTAAGTCCTTCCTACCTTATTTTACTTATCACCCTTAGCTTATGACAATAAACATTTAACCCATCACAAAAGATATTTCTTTCCTTAAGCACAACATATCAAATCATGTTATCATACATCCAACTACCAGTTTGTCATTAATACTTCTCATAATGAATCTAGGTACTATGTGTATTATATTTCTTTATGTGAAGTAAATACAATCATAATGCCGAAAGTTTGGAATTACATAGTTAAAATTTTTTGTTATAATAACATGACCTATACATGTTCTAATTCCTTTAGATAATAACAGATACCCTTAATGCAAAAAGGATTAGGAATAAATATTGTCACTCTACCTTACCATTTAAATCCTATTTGTATCCTTACATGCATACAGGTATTCACAATACATCATATTTGAGATACAACTTTAAATTCAATTTACTTTTTCGTTCTTATCACTTCTATACCTATTACAAATGTATATAGGATTATATTTGAAATCCAATTGTAAGTTCATAAGTACCCTTTCATTTCTAAATTTTCTACTTTTAATATAATATAGATACCTATAGGTGGTTAATTCCTTCTTCAAATTCCTATCCACACTAAGGTCCACTTTAATCATTCTACTTTTTGGATTTCTAAGAACTTAGGAATAAGTGATAATTTTAATTAATTAATCTTCTGCAATTTACACTTCATCGAATTCAAATACCGACAAAACTTAAGGTTAAGATGAATGGATAATCTCATTATTTTTTATAGAACTTTTGGAAAGCAAAACCTACCACAAGGTTCGGTGGTAACCAGATTAAATAACCAAAAAAAAAGTTTGAACTCAGATCCTCGCTAAATGGAGTGCGAATCCATCCGGCGTATGATAGAAGTTCGTAAGTATGAAGTTAATCCTATTTACTTAAACAAAATTACAGCTTTACACAAAAAGGTGGAAGAACAGGTCGTATTGGCACCCACGGTCAATCCTGCATACTGAGGTCTCGTTCAACATACTTGAGCTACCCACGGTGTCAATCACAGGGTTTTTAACAAAATAAACCCCACACAGGCTTTCTGAGGATCAACAACAATTGTGACTAGTTGCAGAGAATTCCATACTCAAAGCTGGAGATACTAAAAGAAGTCGGTTTAGTAATCAAAATTAATGCATCAATTATCTGCTGGAAATGTAATTGGAACACCAACACGTTTCCAAGGCATACATTGGGATTTTCCAGTATTGAATTAAAGCTTGAATCTCGAGGAACGCAGACCGGTAATTGAATTACACTCAGAATCCTTTAATAGATTGATACTATTCAACCATAATTCCAGGAAAGTCAATCCATCAGAATTAACTTCCATTGATGGACAAGAAGTCGAATTCTGAATTTGTTGAATTAAATTTGCAATGAAATCACAGAGAATTTTAAAGTTCACATGGACTTAATGTAACGAACTTCGGAATTTGAAATGAAATCTAATGGTCAGTTGAATTCATCCTTACGCAGAGGATTCTATGATTTAGGGAATCCAGATTTAAAATTCTTCACAATTTCTCTAGCGTTCCACATAATTAAATACTTCCTTTACTTATAAAAGTACTGGAGGGTACTGTTCTAATAGAATTAGGATTTAATATGACAATACAAATCAATTTATGAATGCTGGACACGCCAATTAGTAATGGATCCACAGAATTATGAGACCAAATTATTGCGTGCCCCTCAACCCATTGTACATGACCAAATCATTATGGCCTTGTCCGTACGGCACACGCCTCCCCGGGTGAGCTGAAACGACTTCAACCATGCCTGGATTGCTAATTCAAGGTCAATAGTTAGTCGCCATACCCCTATGTGTTCTCTCTGTTCGTACGACCCCTATAATTCCATTGTGGGTCAATCAGTAAATCGTCTTACCTGCCACTGTGCACACTCAAGTGCACATTAGTAGCGTTGTACTATAAAACATTGTCATCATTCTTTTCAGTATCTCAATCAGTCGAGTCTACTAATATTCATTATTTTAACATCATGCTTCGACGAGTCGAGCATGTTCATCATTCATTGTTTTATCTCAACCAGTCGAGTATAAAACTAATCATCATTTTCATTTCAAGTATTTTCAATATTCATCATTGTGTATCTGTCAATCGAGCATATATCATTTTCATTTCAAGCATTTTCAATATTCAGCATTTTTCATTCTAAAGCATTTTCATCATTTAACATCATGTCTCAGTCAGTCCAGCATATTCATCATTCATTGTTTTATCTCAGTCATTCGACTATATAAACTATTCATCATTTTCATTTCAAGTATTTTCAATATTCATCATTTTTCATTTTAAAGCATTTTCATCATTTCTCCTCATTTCTCAGTCGGTCGAGTATACCTCTCTTATCTAATCATTTTCATTTCGCATGGTAAATTTAAAAAAAACATTGATGGTCCAAGTTTTCATAAATACGGGTCACTTCAAACTAGTGCCCTCAAATAGTCAAAACAATCATAAGTCTCAAATCATCAAATCAATCATAGGTGCTAAGCCGGGCATTACACACTTCTCTAAAAACATGAAAGGTAGGAATTTGAATCATTTTGGCTTCTCAGTACACCAAATTAAATAGGATGCTTGAATAACATAAAGGACTTTAGTGGTCTATTCGTTTCCCTATCCATTCCATATTATGTTAACTAAATACTTGCTACATGAAATCAACACTACATATATTTTGTCTATGTGAATGTAAATTTTGTTAACAAGAGGAAAGTGTAGGCTATTATCTTATGCCATAACTCATACGGATTCCCAAATGAAAATACCGAAGAATGATAATTGGATTATTCGTTGACACATATTCCATTCTTGCAATGTTTTAGTGAAGAAAATGTCCCTATTATGTTATGGCATAAATCATACCGATTCCCAAATGAAAATACCGAAGAATGATAATTGGATTATTTGTTGATAATACACAAATTATACATCACGTTTGGTCAACGATGAAATGCAAGGGTTCACATGGATCAAGGAACAAGCTGAGAGAATTACTTACGGATCGTGTGGTAATCTCACATGTTGCCACACCACCATGATAATGTTAGCTCCAAGTTGTAAAACATGACTACTCCAAGTTCTAAAACATAGACTTTTCACATTAGGGCATAATGCCTTCAAGGAGGTCCTTGTATCACAAAATATAAGAAACCATTTTTTCTTGCGAGCCTAAGTCTAAAAGTACTTCGAAACATTATTAACTATGGGTGTTGGATTCGTATGAGGAATTATGAAATGCCATGACTAAACGTAGAAATTCACATCCCATCCACCCATCAAATGGAAATTTCAAAATTGTGTATAATTATCAGTGCTCAATAAAAGGAAATGTTGTAAGGGATATTGAAGCAATATATACGAGGAGTTGACTAATATTAACCAAATTTTCTTATTTATCCTAATTATTGATATGTTGTGTACTTGATAAATAGGATAAAAAGGAGCACCTATATGCTTTTTGCTCTTCTTTTTAGCATTGAGGACTATATTTTTTTATCAACAATGAATAAAAAAAATAGGCTAAGAAGGTATTTTGTTGGCTTGCATCACTAATGTTCCGCACTAAAAACTTATGTATTTAAAAGAGGATTGGTTAATGCATTCATATTCTTCATGTGGCTATTAACATAGTTTATTGAAAAGGTTCTTATATTTGTGAATACTTTCAAGGCCACACTCATATAAGTGAATTCATTAAGGCCACGCTGGTTTGGGTAAAACCCTCTCATAAATATGAAAGTGCCAAGTCAATTGTTAAAATTCTTGGACAATGTAAATTACAAGACATGGGTTGACCATACTAGAATTTTAGATCATTTTCTTGTGGTCATGACGTTAGAAACTTGCATATCTAGTGTTCTAAACTTCAAAATGAGTGGTACCACATCCCACTTCCAGGCCAAATATCCCCTATGGAGGGCCAATATGGTGGTTTAGGACCACACACATGGACCATGACCCCCATAGTAAGATCTCTAAATCCATCTGAATTGTTAAAATTTAGTAAAATATTGTACAAATTCATTATCAAAATTGTAATTTTCCATTAATGTCAGTGTGACACAACTAAATATGACCAACATAAATGACTAATTCATATTAATCGTTGTTATCTAATCATATTTATATTCTCGTGACTAAATTAGTCATTTATGTTAGTCATTTTTATTTTTGTCACTTGTTATCTAGTCATATATTTTATCCCATGACTAAATTAGTCATTTATCTTAGTCGTTTTTAGTTGGCTTATTTAAAATTGCTCAATTTTAGTCGTTTATCCCTTGAAAAACCAGTGGTGACTAACGTTTTTAGTCGCCTAGTCATGTATCTCTCATTTTGTACTTGTAACATACCCTTTAAGCTGGAAAACATTTTGTGTTAAGAAACATTATGATAACTTTTATTGTAAAGTTTATGATTGGACAGGTGTCTAAGGATGATTGTAATTTGCACAATATATTATTATTTAATAAATAAAATAGGAGACAAACACCTAAGAGGACTGTTGAAAGAGTGGTTATTGATCCACTAGGTGGAATGGAATCTCGGGTAGAAGGCGGACAAGTGGCAACATCATGATGCAACTAACTAGCTATTGGTATGGGACAACTCCCTTGAAATGTGGTCATAGTGCCTTGAAAGATGGGACTGGAGCTTGAGGCTCATTTATTCCAAACTGGCCACTAAAAGACCTAGCCAGTCTATATAATAGCCATCAAATATTGAACTGAGGTTCATCACTTTTCCTGACGAGGAAATTTACCTTGGGGTTTTGCTGTGTTTACACCCAAGAGATTTGATGAGAGGATATGCTGTTGTTGATCATGTTGTGAGTCTGCCAAACTCTTATTGAGTTCAGGAGGTTGATGCTAACTAGAGAAGGCATTTTTCAAGAGGTTGATACTGAGTGGAGAAGGTATTTTTGAGTGCCTTGCTTCTACACAGATTCCACCCACTTACTGGATCAGTAAGCAGGCTCGGGGGTTCATTAGAAGTCAGCAATTGAGCTGCTTCTTCTGAAGTAGGTTGGGAGGAACAGGCCTCCTTGGGTGTTTGTTGGCCCTATCGTCAGTTACAGGTTCTATTGTCTTATCTGTTTTATTTTAAATTCTGTTATCTATAGTTTGTATGTTTACAGTTCTGCTGTTTATTGAACTTTCACTGTTTATTTTATAAGTTATTTCAGTTTTTTGTGTAAATTAATAATTCTGTATAAATGTGAAATGATTGAATAAAATGGTTTTTGTATTTTTCCCCATGCAAAAAGGAACAACATCGTACTCTAGTACAGAAACAAATTAAGATAGATAAGATATGATAGGAAAACTACCATGGTGATGAAAGTACCATTTTATATGTTTTGTTTAAATTATCTACTGTTATTAATTAGCATTATCTAATGTATTTTAATCACAGTACTATTCTTATTTTCATTCTTCCCATAAAGACAGTAAATCTATTTTATAGAAATAACAGAGTTTATATTAGACAAAGAATCCAATTCTGATTCTTTTCATTTTTGTTTCTCCAATTGTTTGGCTGAAGCCTGTCACATATTTTCAACATATAAACATTGATTTAATAAACAGTAGCAGTGATTTCTTCATACACATTTTGTAAAACGATTCATTTTTAAACATTCTTAAGCTTACAGTCCAGAACGAAGCACATTAACACAGGTACGATTAAAACCTATTTTTCTTAGACATTATCAGTTTACACAAAGACTGTTTAAACACAACTTATTTCCATTTCTTTAAGCAACGAACGATAAGTTTCTTATATGGACCAAGCCCCAACACTTAAACATGAAGATAGTCATGACCATTTAAGTTCTACAAAAAGATATTTTATTATCACCTCATCAGAATTTGGAACCCAAATTAAAACAAAGGATTGTTTCCAAGATCGAAACCCTAAACTCAAACCCTATACAAATACTAGCTATTACATCGACTCTACAAATTAAAACAACGACTCAGGGTTTTGCAACCATGATTTCCATATTGACAATACAACTGTTTGCCATGATTTCTGCCATGAGAACCTACGAGGGTTTGCCACCAGCCTTACCGTTTTAGCTACATTGCTATCCATTGATCGCTGAACTCCATTGCCTCCAAACCCAGAGTGTTGAATACAGAACATTGGCCTTGCCTGCCATAAAGAACTGTGGGAGTTAGTAATATTATCATTTGACTATTAGCAAATGAAGAAACACATTACATAACTAAGAAAATTAGGAAACTTGCCGTGTTTTCCAAACAATTGATTGGAATGTTCTTAGCTTCCAAATCCTTCATCCAATGCAGCAAAGTTGCCATGCAACTGAATCATAACCGAACTCGAAGTCAAGACCTCCCTACTAACCTATTTTCCACCGAAAGAAAGCCACAGGGATTCAACACTACCGTCTCAGCAAAGTTCAAACACTTATACAATATTTTCATAACAAGATTACAGTGAATTGAGGCACAGTGCCATCCACAACCGCCTAGGGTTGAGCCTTGTAAACCAGTGGCCTATCAGCCTTCTTCCTCCAAAACAAAACCACAAAATGAATGCACGAAGGAAAAATAACGTTAAGGAAAGTCTCATTAGGGTTTACACATCTCAAATACCGATAGACTTGAGATCAATGATCGAGAATGATCCAGCGAGCTATGATGAAATCAAGACAGAGATACGATCGAATAGAAATCAATGACTACATTAATTTGCAGAACAATCGGATGCCATATCACCCAAAGCTGAGCTCACATCTTGGTGACACATCACCATTCCTCACCACAATTATCACATGGAGCCAGACACATAGATGCCATCGTAGCAACCACAACTGGATCGAATTAAATGCTGAAATCTCACGTAGATATTGGCCGGAGTCTCGACTGCATAAACATTTAATTCATATCAAAGCTCAAGTCATGTGACAGCAAAGACCTTGGGATATCAACAATGCCATACAACTATTCACAACAATGCATAAGTTAACAAACATAGGATAGAAGCATAACAATACCATAAACAAAGATACATGGTTCAATTCATAAGGTTATCACGATACCATTCATGATGGGAGCATTAACTTTGTTCCAAAGTTTACATAACATATAGATGTAATGCACGTCGAACTATAGTGTTTACACATATCATTCCCATATTAATATTCGCACCATATAACAATTTTTTTTTTTTACAGAAACGAGTAGATAGATTTATATTAAACATGGGAAAATATGATACAAAATAGGGAGACTATTCCCATCAAACTGAGGGATTTGGGCACCTCGATTCCAGTCTTAACAGTTCAAAGGAAACTTAGATACATATAGTTCTTAATAAGAGAAGCTAACAGTTTGATAAAACATCTTGATTATACAAAATTCATATAGATCAAAAATAACTAGAA